>JASDDO010000006.1:43424979-45824979 GCA_030015575.1 Agapanthus africanus
TGATCTTCCAAATGGTAGAATATCAACCCTCATTATAGCCAGGGTCAACCCATAAACAGCCATTACAGAATCGTGCCCTGAGTTATCCAGTGTCTGGTTTTAATCATAAGCTGGACAACTCCCCGTACCTTAATATCTTTTAAGGTACGAACTATTCTATATCCAATATAGAAACTTTGGCACTAATTTAATTGGAACCATATTCAAACCATGCAGCTGTCTCCAGTGCATATCATCTTAATGGAAAGAGGCTAATCAGCATTACTCAACTTAGGAATCCATCCAATTATGAGTAACCTGAAAGAGAAATACGTTTCTCAAAACCATCACTATAATCTGAATACCAATCAAAAGAATATACATCTTCGATCTCTTTGAAGAATCCCGATACTTGTGATACCTGGTTCTCTACTTTATTCTTATACCCACAACTTCTCAAAACTTAGACCATGTATTTCTACGAAACACTCGTCTAAATACTAGAGAAGTTATAAGTAAACAGAACATAGTACGAGGACCTACCCCTTTGTCCTGAAGGACACTTGGACAACATACAATACTCTGTATAAGTCCGCTGAGTTGAACAACTCAAAACCTGTGCGTTGTAGGTGGAAAACTGTACCCTGGCGATTTCCTCAAATATCACCAATTACAACGAATTCCGATATAATGAGGATAATCACCTAATTCCCAATATCATACTCCCACTCATCATCTGTAAAACCATACAGATATGAGAATGAAACCTGGTAAAGACATACCCTTGGAGTAAGTGTCTAATCGGGAAAACAGTTTTTCTTTTAACAATGCACTGAAACATGAAAAATGTTTCGTAGGGGTATCCTGGTATTCATAGCAATGCCTCTTCCATAATCCAATTCATGACTTCAACCGTATATTTTATTGCCGTCTCTCCAAATCCCTTTATTTGTCTTTAGTCGTTACCTTCTGTACACCATCGTTAGGCTAAATGGTTTTCTTCCTTTCCTACCGTTCGGCACCAGCCTATGGTTTGGAAGAAGACTATCCAGTAAGCATAATAGGTGTACCCTCCTAAACCAAGGAGTACTCGCAACTGAGAGAAGGTGATGATAAAAGACAACTGAATAATACCTTATTCTTTTAAAGGTGAAATAGGAGTGGCGATGAAGTACACGGTTTTGGTCGTGAATGATATCAGTCGCAATTTACTTTGCCCTCTTTCTAATCCCTTTATTTTGTCTTTACATATTACCTTCTGCACACCCTACTTAGGCTAATTGGTTTTCTTCATTCCCTACCTTTCGGCACCAGCCTATGGTTTGGAATAAGACTATCCAATAAGCGTAATAGGTGTACTCTCCTAAACCAAGGAGCTCTCGCAACCTGAGAGAAGGTGATAATAAAAGATAACTGAATAAACCAATTCTATTTCTCCTGAACCTGGATCCATCCTCGAAGAAGTCCCTTCGAGTTCGTATATAACCATACGATGGATCTATCCAATGGAAGTGGATATCCGTAGTAATACGGGTGTTCTGAGAAATTCAAAGGGTAAAAGAAGGAGTGGCAATGACTTATGCAACTCAGACAATCCAAAAGCCAGTATTTTAAGAAGGTTCGGTCAACCTGGTCACTGAGTCATAGTCTAGGGTCGGTCAAAGGTCGCTGCCAAAGAGAGAGAGAAAAGAAACACTCTGCGTGCACTCTAACCTAGATCAGAATGGTCATAACTTTATCTAATCCGGAAACCTCCCACTGTCCTGTCAAATTCTCCTCCAAACCTAAAGAAGAATCAATCGGATCACCCGAAGAGTAAACCAACTCATCAGTGGGAATCGGGATCCAACTCTCATCGCATGATAACGTGATGGAATGCATCCACGTTACTCATACTCCAGATGGTATGCGCATACTTGGCAAGTTTCAGTTTCTTTAGAAACTCCCGATATGATTTATGCCCCATGCTCTTATGACCTTGACGTATGCCAACAAATCATAAGTCACATGTCAAGTTCTGCCCGTCATTATCTTGTTAATTTGAACCCACCCGTACATACCCTTGACGTATGCCAACAAGGTAATACGACTGTCCCAAACCAACTCATCTATCTATGCAACAAATGAATACCCAGCAGCTACCAAACACTATGCCTTGACGTATGCCAACAAACATAGCTTGAATACTACTGACCATCCATAAGAAACGACGGAGGGCTACGGCTGGTTTTTGGCGAAAAACCTTTAGCGTAGTGAACTTGATATCGCTGAAGGAACCTGATAGCTTTTTAAAATATAGTGGCGAAAACCTTTTGCTAAAGAGGTCACTCCCGGTAAAGGGATCTCGGCTCTTTCCTCGTGGAATGAGGTGCAGGATATTCCACTGAATACCGCTATGCAAAGCAACTTGTAATCGACTATAGTAAAGTTATTACCCTGACGCAAACTTTTGCCCAAGGGGTCGGTCCCGGTGAAGGGATATCGGCCCTTGCCCCGTCGAATGAGGTGCAGGATATTCCACTGAATACCGCTATGCAAAACAAAAGAAAACATCTTTGCAATAACACTTTTTAAATTGTTCCAACAACTGTAAATTGGTTTGTTTTACTTTGCGTTGATCAGAATCAACGCAGTCCCATCAATCAATCACACCAGAAAAGAACGAAAATAAAATGTACGTATATGCCATCCGCATTCGTCACTGGGTCCCGTCATCACCCGTTAGGTTACTTAACTAACGACAGAGCGGGGACTGGACTAGCACGGGTGTAAAACATATACAACATCTAATAGTATATAAACCAATATACAATAATCGCTCCAGGCGTGATAATATGCAACATTACAGAAAAGTAATAAGCATCACAGAACAATACAGATAATCTGGGATCCCCGAGTTTCACAGAGCCGCTGCTGAAACTCGACGTTCCCCTGTCGTGTGGATAGCCTGTGCAATGAAACCTAGACCCCTACAGGTGCGGCAAGTTACCCGCCAAAACCTGAAGCGAGGCAGCCCCCTACAGCATAGTGAATGGACCACCCAGCACTTCACGGAATCCGGTAGCTTGAGCACCCCTCCTTGGGTCAACCTGTACCCCTTACGAGTGCGGCGAATAGTCTGCCAATTCTGAAGTGGGGCCCCTCTGCCTCTCAAAGCCATGAGATGCGGACCCGTTGCTTTCCCGAACCCGGCTATCCGTGCACTCCGTCGCGGGGTAAAACCTAGTACAGTAAAGAAAAATAGTACAAAAGGTACATCGACCGCAACCTGGTCGTGCCCCAAAAGAATATTATACAACAGGCAGTGACGGCAGTCCACAAGTTGGACGCTCGCCCCGCAATATCAAATGTACAAATAAACACAAACTGTACTACCATTGCATACTGCTATCTACCACGACAAATCCGCAACATCACAGCACAACACAGAACATCAACGCGAATGTCACGTTCGCAAACCCGTCTAAAAGAACTATAGCAATCAGACGCGGTTTACCGATCAAATGACATTCCCGGTCGGAGATATAATGTAAGCACTGTAAACTAACGTGTTTAAATTTCGATCGACCAAATATCAAAAAGTGGGCCCCACGACTTGCTGGTGAACAGTAACAAAACCTGGGCTCAAACGATATATACCAAAAATCCTAATTTGCAATAGAGAATGTACTGTAGAAATTGCGCAGAGTGATTTGACTTTCCTGCGGCGCATCCGCGGCCAAACTTATGCTTGGGCCGCGGATGCGCGGCGGAACAGTAATATTACTTCGTCGAATTTCTGCAGTATTCCTAAAAAAGCCTGCTTGATTTTGTGGTATGGTCAAAATAACATTTGGACCAGTTTTGAAATTAACAGAAACTGTCAAGCAAGAAAAATGCGATTTTTTGTTTTTCGGTTCGATCGATATTTTAAACGCGTTAGCACAAGTTAGTATAGCAAAATGGTGAGGCTCTGATACCACTGTAAGTCTACGCTAGCGCCCCGGCAGTCTACAGACGCCAAAATGCGGAACAAAACTTTTAAACTGGCGCTATCGTATACTTTAACCCGGATCTGCCATTATTGCTAAACTAACAAACTGTAAAGAGTGTAGAAAGGTTATACCGAACGATCCGAGTCCTTCATTCTTCAACCATCATCCCACGCTCCGTTGCGGCTGCTCCGATCTCGTCGATCTCCGTTATCCTCGTCGAGGTGGCACCACATCACCGATTCTTTAAACGGGCTCCCGCCTCTGACTCGAGGCAACTCGATCGTCAAGTTTGCTAAAAGAGACGACCAAGAAGGATGTAAAGAATGAGTAGATGACTTTGTCTCACTTTGTCCAAATCCATGGACGATCGGTTAATGAAGTTGCCGAAGGAATCGGGTGATGGAATGAAATGGACTGTGAAATTCCATACACCGATAAAACCTATCATAATCTTTTCTAGCAAATGAAAACTCAAGTGAGAGCAAGAATGAGGAGAGAGAGGGGGCCGGCCATATATAACAAGAGGGAGGTGACCGTAGGAGAGGGGGGTGACCTTAAGCATAAAGCTTCTCACTTCAAAATATCCTAAGGAAAACAAAAAGCTTTAATGAAAAAGCATGAATCACTAAACACATCATCAAGCCATTAATGAAACCATTAATGTCAAGATGAGTCACTAGCCTAGTCACCATCCTAGTCATCATATCTAGAAACTTCTAGAATACTGACTCAACATATCTGAAGAAAAGATAAATCCGTCTTTAACCAAATGTTAAAAGACGGCTGATAGAAAACTGGAAACTGGCAACTTCGAAAAGTGATCCTGAAACGACTTTCAGGATAACCCCGAAACTGTATAAATATACCCGCATTTGTATTACGACCGAATACAAATGCAACTGAGACAAAGATATTATACCTACTCAATATAATACTCGGATCCAGCTTAAACCAAAGCCGACCAGTATCATCTGCCCGAAAAATAACACGTGCGTAAACGCACGTGCATTTTCTGAACCCTGCCATAAAACCATACGGCCTCTACAACGTTTCGCCCGAACTTGGGAAACTGTCTGTGGGGGACTCTAATGACTCATCAGTACCCTGGCAGTGGGTTTAACCACAAACCGTCAGCGGCACTAGCAATGCGTAACGGCTGCCCACGGACTGACCTCAAGGGAGGCCGATGAGCACACTCAAGGGAGGCCGATGAGCGAACTCATCCAGAAACCCTACTGAGCCTAACAGTGACAATGTAAATACAGTCCGGTCCGTTAGTCAATGAGTATCGCATATCTGCCTAGGGGGCTAGTAACGTCAGACCTCCAATAGCAGTATAAGTCGTGTCGGAGTGAAGCCTCAATACACCCTGAGATACTACTGGAGTACCTACCAGTAAATCTCCTACCATGGCCATGGATTTGTGTAATGGCTCTCCTAGACACAGCACGATCTCGCCCCCAATACCGGGAGAGACGAATCCCCTGCCGATCCGCTCACGTGCCTCTATATGGCTCGGGACTGTACCCAAAAACTACCTGTTTGCACGACTCCTTTGAGCTGTGGTAGGGTAGAAATCAAAGCACAGTGGGAACTCACACGAGACAAATGACGACCTCAGGTCGATGAACTAACCTGTACACATGTCACCAGGGAACTGCTATTTGACGGTAGATATAATACTAACTAGCAGATTCCCGGCGAGTCCTGTCCGGTGTACTCATAACCCAATGAGCACCTGTATACATCTTAGGTGATCCAACTGACACCAGTGGCTTGTGAGACCGGCCACCGCCCCTCGTCTGGGTCTCGACTGTACACACTAGTCTACTCCGGAGTATCGATGCCCTGTCTCGAAACTCCCACGACTAGGGACCACAATTAAGGATATGCATATAAACTACCCAACTCTCACGTATATGATCGCCATCATACTGTTGGTAGTAAAGCAAGATCCTAAGGGCTCTATCAAAGTGTAACATGCAATCAGTCACCTGAACATGTACACGACTGATAAAGGCAAACCAGATAGCATACTATCATTTCGAGTAAGACTGTCATACCGGTATAGGTCCTCCGCAATCATTGCAATCACGTACCTGTGATCCAATAATTGACTATGAGGGCACTATCTCCAACAGGTACTTAGACAGCATTCTAAGAGTATTTAGAATGGACGACTCCTGGCATGGTAGTGTACCTGCAGGTAATGGAGTCACCCTCTCTAAAGGTGTCTTATAGACTAAAGTAGAGAGGGATGTGCATGATTGGCAGATCACTTGCTTAGGCAATTGAGTCAATCATGAGATGTCAAGTACCACACCAGATGTTGTTCTTGCACTAGATGCAATAAGTTGATATTCATCTAATCCTGGAGAAACAGTCGGAAACAGTTTTAGAACATAAGTGAATGTTCTAGGGATATGATAACAGCTGCCTCCTTTTGGAGACAGTTATCACTCCAGGCTTCCAAGGTGACCTGGACGACAAGGAGGTCGTCAGAGTTATAGTTTTCCTTCAGACGAGGGGCAGTATTTTGGACAGGTGGTCCAAGGCAATACTGAGGGAGGCATGGCGCAGGATACTGATTAAGTTCAGTTGACGATACAGTCTAAGAAGTTTGGATTTGGAGTTCATTTATGAGCTCGGTCCCATCAGACATCCAGACATTCTAAGACAGGTATTGCTCATTTCGGGAGATGGTTTTCTCCGCGAACTTGAGATATAGAGAGACATAGAAAGAAACATCTAGGCGGATCCACTCACTGAGGCTATTCCTCGAGCGCAAGAGTTTCGCAAACAGGATTTGTGAGACTGACTAGTAGAAGAGTTGGGTATTCGGTATCACACGGGCTGTGAGTATGCGACATCGCAATAATTAGCCTTGAGTGCAAGTGGGAGATTGTTGGAGATAGTGCCCTCAGAGTCGATTATTGGATCACAGGCACGTGATTGCAATGATTGAGGGAGGACCTATCCCGGTAGGACAGTCTTACTCGAGATGATAGTATGCTATCTGGTTTACCTTTATCATCGTGTACTGCTTTAGGTGATCTGACATGTCGCTATTGCACGTTGATAGAGCCCCTAGGATTCTTGCTTGACTGCCAGCAGTATAAGGGCGATCATATAAGTGAGAGCTGGAGTCTATAAGCACATCCTTAAAAGATCCCTAGTCGTAGGAGTTTCGAGACAGGGCATCGATTCTCCAGAGTAGACTAGTGTATACAGTCGAGACCCCGACGAGGGGCGGTGGCCGGTCTCACAAGCCACTGGTGTCAGTTGGTTCACCTAAGATGTATACAGGTGCTCATTGGGTTATGAGTACACCGGACAGGACTCGCCGGGAACATGCTAGTTGGTCTTATACCTGACGTCAGATAGCAGTTCCCTGGTGACATGTGTACAGGTTAGTTCATCGACCTGGGGATCGTCATTTGTCTCGTGTGAGTTCCCACTGTACTTTGATTACTACCCTACCACGGCTCAAAGGAGTCGTGCAAACAGGTTTTAGTTGGGTACAGTCCCGAGCCACATGGAGGCAGTGAGAGGATCTTCGGGGGTTCGTCTCTCCCGGTATTGGGGGTGAGGTCGCGCTGTGTCTAGGAGAGCCATTACACAAAGTCCTTGGCCAAGGCAGGAGATTTACTGGTAGGTATTCCAGTAGTATCTCAGGGTGTTCTGGGCTACACTCCGACACGAGTTGTACCGCTTTTGGGGGTCTGATTTTTACCAACCCCCTAGGCCCGACATGCGATGCTCATAGACGAACGGACCGGACTGTACGGATATTGTCACTGACAAGCTCAGTAGGGTGTCAGGATGAGTTCGCTCATCGACGTCCCTTTTAGTCAATAGCTGGTGGCCCGTCACGTATTGGCTTATACCTCTGACGGGCTAGTGGTTAAATCCAAAGCCATAGTATTGACGAGTTTTTAGAGTCCGCCACACTTTCAGTTACTCAAGCTTTCGGACGAAACGCTGTAGAGGCCGTATGGAGATATGGCAGGGTTCGATCAGATACGTGCGGTATTGCACGGATGGTGATAGGACGGTTCTTTACTAGCCGGCTTTGGCTTAAGCCGGATCCTGGTATTTGATAGTGTTGTTTTGTCTCTTTGCATTTGTATCCGGACGGAATACAGATGCGGGTGTGTATGCACAGTATCGGGATTTTCCTGTAATTTATTATGGGACCAGTTTTCTGGGGTTGCCAGTTTGCATTCCGTTCCGGCCGGTTTTTTCATTGTTCTTTCACGGCCGGACTTTTCCGATGGAAGGGGTTATTTGCAATTATGCAAATAACATTTGTGGAGGGGGTTTCTTGCAAATATATTCATTATGATGGCTTCTTTAGATTCCCTCCATCACTTGCATTGATTGAGATTTGAGAGGGTATGGTTTGGATGTGCATTGATTTGGTGATGGAAATTGGATATGGGACGGCCACTGTTGGGGTATGGAGTGTGGTTTAATTTTGTATAGTGGATTAATTTATTAGTGTGTGCTGGAATGATTATGTGAAGCAATTTATTTTTCTTTTTGGGATTAATTGATACACACATGAATTTAGATGAGAGCTTGCTTCATTCCTTTTTTTCCAGTGAGCAAAAATGAGTGGCTGCTTTCATTTTTGTTTTTCCAGTGAGCCCAATTGCTTGGCCGAGCTCACACATTTCCATTGCATGCTCAATTTCTCCATCAAGCATCCTTGAAATTCTAGTGTACAAATCCCTCCAAATTGGCAACCTCATAAACCCCAAAGAAACCTGCTTACTACATTATTCTACAGCAAATCTTGGACGCGTCGGCCAGCCAACTTCGCGCCCGAGTTGCCTTGGTATTGAGGTGGGAGCCCGTAAAAGATGCAGGTGATGTGGTGCCCTTCCGGCGAGGAGGCGACGACCGGAGTTTCCGCAGGAGATCGGGACGACGAGGAGAAGACCGGAGGACTCGGATCACTCGGTATATCTCTTCCCTATCTTGTTACTTTGCTAGATCTAGTTTAATGGCCCGATCCGGGGTTTAGTGCGCGGGGGTGCCGGTTTGCTAAGTTCGCAAAATTAAAGTTTATCACCGTTTCCGCATTTGGCCGTCGGATTGACGGCCGGGGCGCCGCCGTGCACTTACACATCTTAGGTGAACCAACTGACACCTGTGGCTTGTGAGACCGACTACCGCCCCTCGTCGGGGTCTCGACTGTATACACTAGTCTACTCTGGAGAATCGATGCCCTGTCTCGAAACTCCCACGACTAGGGACCTTTTAAGGATGTGCTTATAGACTACCAGCTCCCACGTATATGATCGCCCTCATACTGCTGGCAGTCAAGCAAGAATCCTAGGGGCTCTATCAACGTGTAATAGCGACCTGTAAGGTCACCTGAAGCAGTACACGATGATAAAGGTAAACCAGATAGCATACTATCATCTTGAGTAAGACTGTCCTCCTGGGATAGGTCCTCCCTCAATCATTGCAATCACGTGCCTGTGATCCAATAGTTGACTCTGAGGGCACTATCTCCAACAATCTCCCACTTGCACTCAAGGCTAATTATTGCGATGTCGCATACTCAAAGCCCGTGTGATACCGAACACCCAACTCCTCTATTAGTCAGTCTCACAAAACCCGTTTGCGAAACTATTGCGTTCGAGGAATAGCCTCAGTGAGTGGATCCGCTTTGATGTTTCTTTCTATGCCTCTCTATATCTCAAGTTCGCGGAGAAAGCCATCTCCCGAAAGGAGCAATACCTGTCTTAGAATGTGTCTGGATGTCTGATGGGACCTAGCTCATAAATGAACTCCAAATCCAAACTTATTAGACTGTATCGCCAACTGAACTTAATCAGTATCCTGCGCCATGTCTTTCCCTCAGTATCCACCTGGACCACCTGTCCAAAATACTGCCCCTCATCAGAGGGAAAACTATAACTCTGACAGCCACTCTGCCATCCAGGTCACCTTGGAAGCCTGGAATGATAACCGTCTCCCAAAGGAGGCGGCCGTTATCAAGACCCTAGAACATCAACCTATGTTCTAAAACTGCTTCCGATTGTTTCTCCAGGATTGGATCAATAACAACTCATTGCACCTACTGCAAAAACAACATCTGGTGTGGTACTTGACATCTCATGATTGACTCAATTGCCTAAGCAAGTGATCTGCCAATCATGCACATCCCTCTCCCCTTTAGTCTATAAGACACCTTTAGAGAGGGTGACTCCATTACCTGCAGGTATACTACCGTGCCCGGAGTCGTCCATTCTAAATACTCATAGAATGCTGTCTAAGTACCCAGATCGGGAAACCACCCAAATCTAGATCTAAAACCATAGATCTAGTAGCCAGAATGTACGATATAATATCCAAGTCCTATGTGGAGAAACCACTGTGTGACGACCAAAGTATAACCGATCGTAGTATAGGAATATCACTTCCTACTCTGTGTATGTCATCAAATACTAGGACATAACACCCTACTACCTTCTTAACAGATCCATCCCCTATTCTGATGAAGTCAAACCTATGACTGTCACAACAGAAATAGATGATCTATCTCCGCTATATGTGCTTTAGTCTATAAATAGACATAAGCCAACTGTCCACCAATGCTTCCGCTGCTCCCACTGACTACGACAACCCTCTGGCAGAGTCATATAGACGTACACTTCTAAACCTAGTTTAGAACGACGCTATACTCATCCTCCTGCCGGGTCTCACAGTCTGGAACAACAGCAATGGCAAGTCTGGGTAAACAAGAACCTCCCTGCCACCGTCCTTGAACATACCGAAGTACCTCTCGAGTGCCTGAGGTTACCCAACATATCTGCGGAGTGGCTAATGGAATGTCAATCCAGATTGAATCTTTAGGTTCCTTATCAAGTCTTCAGTAATCGTTTGTGGTTCTGGAATTACTTCCAGTTCTACCATACTCCCACTACTGTTTTTTGAAAAAAATCCATTTTTATTAAAACTGTGGCGAGTCAAGAACAATATCACTATTGATCTTCCAGATGGTAGAAAATCAACCCTCGTCAAAGCCTGGGTCAACCCACAAACAGCCATTACAGAAACATGCCTTGAGTTGTCCAGTGTCTGGTTTTAAGCATAAGCCGGACAACTCCCCGTACCTTAACAATGTCAAGATATGAACTGTTCTATATCCAATATAGAAACAGAGGCACTGATTTAATTGGAACCAGATTCAAATCATGCAGCTGTCTCCAGTGCATGTCAAGTAAATGGAGAGAGGCCGATCAGCGTTACTCAACTTAGGAGTGCTTCCAATTACGAGTAACCTGAAAAAGAAGCAAGTTCTCTTAATCATTACTATCAACTGAATACTATATACAAGTATCTACATCTTCGATCACCTTGAAGAATCCCGATACTTGCAATACCTGGTTCTCTACTTTATTCATATACCTATAACTTCTCAAAATTCGGACCCTGTATTTCTACGAAACACCTGTCTAAAAACTAGAGAAGTCATAAGTAAACCGAATATAGTACGAGAACCAACCCCTCTGTCCTCATGGACGCTGGACAACATACAATATTCTGTATAAGTCCCTTGAGTCTAATAACTCATTCACTGTGTGTCGTAGGTTGAAAACTGTACTTATGGTTAAAAAGAATTACACCGCTGTTCATTACTCCTTACCTAACCATCCACTGATATAGGTAAATGTCATAGACATAATTTCAAAAAGGTATATCTCACTTTATAAAAATAGACGTACAGATATATCAATTTGAAATTGGTGCATAACAACAGATATTCAAAACCAAATATTTGCCGACCGACAAACAACCCAGGTGGCTTCCTCAAATATCACCAATTACAACGAATCCCGATATAATGAGGATGGTCACCTAATTCCCAATAACTTACTCCCACTCATCATCTGTAAAACCATACAGATGTGAGAATCATACCTGGTAAATACATACCCTGGAGTAAGTGTCTAATTAGGAAATCAGTTTTCTTTTAACAATACACAGTGAAACTGAAACATTGAAATATTTCGATGGGGTATCCTGGTATTCCTAGTAATGCCTCTTCTATTATCCAGATTCACAACTGTAACCGCATAATTCTTTGCCATCTCTTCAAATCCCTTTATATGCCTTTAGTCATTACCTTCTGCACACCCGTTTAGGCCAAATGGTTTTCTTCCTTCCCTACCGTTCGGCACCAGCCTATGGTTTGGAAGAAGACTATCCAATAAGCATAATGGGTGCACTGTCCAAATCCTAGGAGCACTCGCAATGCGAGAGAAGGTGAAGATAAAAGACAACCGAATGAACCTTATTCCTATTTCTTCTGAACCAGAATCCATCCCCGAACTGGAACGAGTTCCTTTCGAGTTCGTATATAACCATACGATGGATTATCCAATAAACTGGGATCTTCGTAGTGATACGGAGTGTCCTGGAGAAATACAAAGGTGATTTAGGATTGGCGAAGAAATACTTGGTTTGGTCGTAAATAGCAGTCGCAATTTACTTTGCCTTCTTACTAGTCCCTTTCTTTGTCTTAACTTAATACCTTCTGTACACCGTTTAGGCTAATTGGTTTTCTTCATTCCCTACCTTTCGGCACCAGCCTAAGGTTTGGAAGAAGACTATCCAATTTGCGTAATAGGTGTACTACTCCTAAACCAAGGAGTACTCGCAATCTGAGAGAGAAGGTAAAAGGAAAAGACAACTGAATAGTCCTATTCGTTTTCTCCAGAACCAGAAACCATCCTCGAATTCCTTCGAGTTCGTATATAACCATACGATGGTTTTGTCCAATGGAAGTGGACGTTCGTAATAATACGGGGTGTCCCGGAGAAAAGGGTAAAAGTAGGAGTGGCAATGAGGTTAGCGACTCTGACAATCCAAAAGCCAGTGTTATAGAAGGTTCGGTCAACTTGGTCACTGAGTCATAGTATAAGGGTCGGGTCAATGGTCGCTGCCAAAGAGAGAGAGAAAAGAAACACTCGGCGTGCACTCTAACCTAGATCAGAATGGTTATCACTTTATCTAATCTGGAAACCTCCCACTGTCACCTCAAATTCTCCTCCAAACCTGAAAGAAGAATTAGTCGGGGTCATCCGAGGAGTAAACTAACTCATCAGTGGGAATCGGGATCCAACTATTATCGCATGATAACGTGACGGAATCCGCTCACGCTATCACACTCCAGAAGGTATGCGCATGTCTGGCAAGTTTCAGTTCTTTTGAAACTCCCGATGTGTGTTTTTACCCCTAGGACCCAAGTGACCTTGAAGGAGTCAACAAATCAAAGAGTCC
Source organism: Agapanthus africanus (assembly GCA_030015575.1). NCBI lineage: Eukaryota > Viridiplantae > Streptophyta > Magnoliopsida > Asparagales > Amaryllidaceae > Agapanthus > Agapanthus africanus. The sequence goes on from JASDDO010000006.1 coordinate 43,438,233, forward strand.
TAGTCAAGTTCAACCCGTCATTATCTGGATTGCATGAAACCCACCCGTACGTGCCCTTGACAGAGTCAACAAGGCCGCACGACTGTCCTAACCAATCCCATTTATGCAACAAACAAGCACCACTTAGCTACCGTACACTACGCCTTGACGGAGTCAACAAACGCAGCACGAATACTAAATGATACCCGTAGGAAATGACGGAGGGCTACGGCTGGTTTTTGGCGAAAAACCTTTAACGTAATGAACTTGATATCGTTGAAGGAACTGGATAACTTTTTATAAAAATATAGTGACGAAAACCTTTGCTAAAGAGGTCACTCCCGGTGAAGGGATCTCGGCTCTTTCCCCGTAGAATGAGGTGCAGGATATTCTAACTGAATACCACGATGCAAAGCAAAAGTAATCGGCTATAGTGAAGTTATTTCCCTGACGCAAACTTTTGTCCAAGAGGTCACTCCCGGTGAAGGGATCTCGGCCCTTGCCTCGTCGACTGAGGAGCAGGATATTCCAACTGAATACCACGATGCAAAACAAAAGGGAACGTCCTTGCAATAACAGCTTTTTGAAAAATTGTTCCAACAACATCAGAATAGGTTTGTTTAACTTGCATTGATCCGAATCAACGCAGTCCCATCAATTGATCACACCACAAAAGAACGAAAATAATGACGTACGTATATGCCAACCGCATTCGCCACTGGGTCCCGTCATCACCCGTTAGGTTACTTAACTAACGACAGAGCGGGGACTGGACTAGCGCGGATGCAAAACATATACAACATATACTAGTATATATATCAATATATAATATTTCGCTCAAGGCGTGATAAAATGCAACATCACAGAAATGTATAATATCACAGAACAATACAGATATCTGGAAGCCCCGGGTTTCACAGGGCCGCTGCTGAAACCCGACGTTCCCCTGGTCGTGTGGATAGCCTGTGCAATGAAATCCTAGACCCCTACGGGCGCGGCAAGTCACCCGCCAAAACCTGAAGCGAGGCAGCCCCCTTCAGTACCGTGAATGGACCACCCAGCACTTCACGGAATCCGGTAACTTGGGCACCCCTCCTGGGTCAACCTGTACCCCCTACGAGTGCGGCGAATAGCCCGCCAATTCTAGAGTGAAGCCCCTTCCATCTCAATGCTATGAGATGCGGGCTTGTTGCCCTCTAGAACCCGGCCATCCGTGCACCCCTCCGCGGGGCAATCCTAGTACAGAAAGTAAAATATACATACACCGGGTACATCGACCGCAACCAGGTCGTGCCCCAAAAGAATAATACAAACTGGCAGTGACGGCAGTCCACATGTCGGACGCTCGCCCCGCAATATCAAATGTACATAATACAACAAAACTGTACTAACATTGCAACCAGGCTATCCACACGACCGATCCGCAACATCACAGCATAACAAAGAACATCAACGTGAAAGTCACGTTCGCAAATCCGCCTAACCCGGCTATAGCAGTTAGACAGGATTTACCGATCGAGTGACATTCACGGTCGCAGATATAATGTAAATACTGTGAACTAGCATGTTTAAAATATCCGATCGAACAAGTTTTATCAAGTGGGCCCCCAAGCAATACTGTAGCACTTACAGAAAATCTGGGCCCAAAAAGAATGTCCCAAAACCCATAAATCCATGTCAGAAGCACACTGGAAAAAATTGGTGAGATGAAGCCTAAATACGGCGGCGGAACCGCGGCCAAAGTGGGGTTATGGCCGCGGTTCCGCGGTCTCTTTGAAGGATCAGGTTACCAAATTTTTTCAATGATCTTAGAATACCATGTCCATCATTCTGCAACAACCTGAAAAAATTTTGGAGCCAAAAAAATTTCGACAGAAACTGATATACATGAAAATGCGGTTTTGGGATTTTTGTTCGATCGAAGCTTTAAACATACTAGAGCAAGCTAGACTAGGTTAATGGCGTGGCTCTGATACCATGTTGCGCCACGGCAGCGCCCCGGCCGTCTATCCGAGGCCAAAATGCGGAATCAAAATTTTTCTTAACTTTAAACTGGCGCTACCGCGGAGAATAAACCCGGATCGTAACCATTAACCTAATGATAGCTAACAAGAGATGGGAAGAGAAGTATACCAAGCGATCCGTGTCCTTCGGTCTTCGTCTCCACTCCGATCTCCCGCGGAAACTCCGTTCATCTCCTCCTCGTCGGAAAGGGCACCACGTAGCCGGAATCTTTTACGGGCTCCCACCTCTGGACCGAGGCAACTCGGACGCGAAGTTGGCAAGCCGACGCGTCCAAAAAGTGCTGTAGGCTAGTGTAGAATGGTTGTCTCATTTGGGGTAGTGAAGTTGCCATTGGTGATGGAGGAATGAGGTTAAGAAAAAAATGGTGCTTTCATTTTTCCAAAACAAGAAGAATGAGATGAAGGAAAAATGCCATCCTCCTATCCAAAATGAACCTCTCATTTTCTCTTGAACAAATGGTGGAGGAAGAATCTCAAAAACAAGAAGGAAGGTGAGTGTAGGAAAAGCAAGAGGTGACCATATCCAAAGTAAACCTCACATCAACTCCTAATCAACTCCAATCCATTCTAATCACCATTAATGCAAAAGAAATGATGATAGAAAAGAATGGTATCAAAAGATGCTATCATAATCAATCCATATGCAAGAAACCCCTCCACAATATGTTATTTGCAAACTTGCAAATAACACCCTCCATCGGAAAAGTCCGGCAGGGAAAGAACAAAGGAAAACCGGCCGGAACGGAATGCAAACTGGCAACTCCAGAAAACTGGTCCCGGAATAAATTACAGGAAAAACCCCGATACTGTGCATACACACCCGCATCTGTATTCCGACCGGATACAAATGCAAAGAGACAAAATCTACACTGTACTATACTAGGATCCGGCTTAAACCAAAGCCGGCTAGTAATATCCGTCCGATCTTGATCCGTGCAATACCGCACGTATCTGATCGAACCCTGCCATATTACCATACGGCCACTAGTACAAACCGTCCGATCCTGATCCGTGCAATACCGCACGTATCTGATCGGACCCTGCCATATCTCCATACGGCCTCTACAGTGTTTCGCCCGAAACTTGAGTAACTGCCTGTGTGTGGTGGACTCTAAAGACTCGTCAATACTATGGCTGTGGATTTAACCACCAGCACGTCAGAGGTATAAGCCAATACGTAACGGGCCACCAGCTATTTACTAAAAGGGACGTCGATGAGCGAACTCATCCCGACACCCTACTGAGCCTGTCAGTGACAATATCCGTACAGTCCGGTCCGTTCGTCTATGAGTATCGCATGGCGGGCCTAGGGGGTTGGTAAAAGTCAGACCCCCAAAAGCGGTACAAGTCGTGTCGGAGTGTAGCCCAGAACACCCTGAGATACTACTGGAATACCTACCAGTAAATCTCCTGCCTCGGCCGAGGGCTTTGTGTAATGGCTCTCCTAGACACAGCGCGACCTCACCCCCAATACCGGGAGAGACGAACCCCTGCAGATCCGCTCACTGCCTCCATGTGGCTCGGGACTGTACCCAACTAAAACCTGTTTGCACGACTCCTTTGAGCCGTGGTAGGGTAGTAATCAAAGCACAGTGGGAACTCATACGAAACAAATGACGATCTCAGGTCAATAAACTAACCTGTACACATGTCACCTGGGAACTGCTATCTGACGTATGGTATAATCCCAACTAGCAGGTTCCCGGCAAGTCCTGTCCGGTGTACTCATAACCCAATGAGCACCTGTATACATCTTAGGTGAACCAACTGACACCAGTGGCTTGTGAGACCGACCACCGCCCCTCGTCGGGGTCTCGACTGTATACACTAGTCTACTCTGGAGAATCGATGCCCTGTCTCAAAACTCCCACGACTAGGGACCTTTTAAGGATGTGCTTATAGACTACCAGCTCCTACGGATATGATCGCCCTCATACTGCTGGCAGTCAAGCAAGAATCCTAGGGGCTCTATCAACGTGTAATAGCGACCTGTAAGGTCACCTGAAGCAGTACACGATGATAAAGGTAAACCAGATAGCATACTATCATCTTGAGTAAGACTGTCCTCCTGGGATAGGTCCTCCCTCAATCATTGCAATCATGTGCTTGTGATCCAATAATTGACTCTGAGGGCACTATCTTCAACATAAGTCCCCTGAGTTTAATAACTCAAACACTGTGCGTCGTAGGTTGAAAACTGTACTATAGTTATGAAGAATCACATCGCTGTTGAATGCTACTTATCTAACCATCAACTGATATAAGTAAATATCATAGACATAATTTCAAAAAGTTATATCTCACTTTATAAAATAAACGTACAGATATATCAGTTTGAAATTAGTACATAACAATGGATATTCAAAACCAAATATTTGCCATCCAACAAAAATCCAGGCGATTTCCTCAAATATCACCAATTACAATGAATCCCAATATAATGAGGATGATCACCTAATTCCCAATAATTTACTCCCACTCATCATCTGTAAAAGCATACAGATGTGAGAATCAAACCTGGTAAATAGATATCCTGGGATAAGGATTAATTGGGAAATCAGTTTTTTATTAACAATACACAGTGAAACTGAAACATGAAAATGTTTCGAAGGGGTATCCGGGTATTCCTAGTAATGCCTCTTCCATTATCCAGATTCATGACTGTAACCGTATATACGCGGTTTGTTCGTGAATGATAGCAATCGCAATTTACTTTGCCCTCTTTCTAATCCCTTTATTTTATCTTTACTTATTATCTTCTGTACACCACACTTAGGCTAATTAGTTTTCTTCATTCCCCACCTTTCGGCACCTGCCTATGGTTTGGAAGAAGACTATCCAATAAGCGTAATAGGTGTACCTTCCTAATCCTAGAAGTACTCGCAACCAAAGAGAAGGTAAAGATAAAAGACAACCGAATAAATCTTATTCTATTTCTCTAGAACCAGAATCCATCCTCGAATCTGGAACAAGTTCCTTCAAGTTCGTATGTAACTATACGATGGATTTATCCAATGGAACTGGATGTTCGTAATTATACGGGGTGTTCCGGAGAAATGCAAAGGGTAAAAGAAAGAGTGGCAATGATGTATGCAACTCAGAAAATCCAAAAGTCAATGTTTTAAGAAAGTTCGGTTAACTTGGTTACTGAGTTATGGTCTAGGGTCGGGACATGGTCGCTGCCAAAGAGAGAGAGAAAAGAAATACTCTGCGTGCACTCTAACCTAGATCAAAATGGTTAATCAATTTATCTAATCAGGATGCCTCCCACTGTAACCTCAAATTCTCCTCCAAACCTGAAAAAAGAATTAGTCGAGATCACCCGAGGAGTAAACCAACTCATCGGTGGGAATCGGGATTCAACTATCATCGCATGATAACGTGAAGGAATCCAATTACATTATCACACTCCAGAAGGTATGCGCATGCCTGGCAAGTTTCAGTTTCTTTAGAAACTCCCGATGTGATTTTTACCACATGCTCTTATGACCTTGACGAAGGCCAACATATCATAAGTCACATGTCAAGTTCTACCCGTCATTATCCAGGTTAATTTGAACCCACCCGTACATACCCTTGACGAAGGCCAAAATAGTAGTACGACTGTCCCAAACCAACGCATCTATCTATGCAACAGAAAAGTAACAAATAGCTACCATACACTATACCTTGACGAAGGCCAACATACATAGCATGAATACTAAGTGCTACCCGTCTGAAATGACGGAGGGCTACGAATGTTTTCTGACGAAAAACCTTTAACGTAATAAACTAGATATCCTTGAAGGAACCGGATAGCTTTTTACAAATATATAGTGGCGAAAAACTTTGCTAAAGAGGTCACTCCCGGTGAAAGAATCTCAGCTCTTTCCTCATGGAATAAGGTGCAGGATATTCTCACTGAATACCGCGATGCAAAGCAAAAAATAATCGACTATAGTGAAGTTATTACCCTGACGCAAACTTCTGCTCAAAGGGTCACTCCCGATGAAAGGATCTCCGCCCTTGCCTCGTCGAATGAGGTGCTGGTTATTCATAACTAAATACCACTGTGCAAAACAAAAGAGAATATCTCTCCAATAATAGCTTTTGGAAAATTGTTCTAACAACATCGAATAGGTCTGTTTTCATTGCATTGATCAGAATCAATGCAATTCGATCAATTAATCACATCAGAAAAGAACGAAAATATGATGTATGTATATGCCATCCGCATTCGCCACTGGGTGCCATCATCACCCGTTAGGTTACTTAACTAACGACAGAGCGGGGACTGGACTAGCGCGGGTGTAAAACATATACAACATCTACTAATATATATATCAATATATAATAATCGCTCCAGGCATGATAAATGCAATATCACAGAAAAGGAATAAGCATCACAGAACAATACAGATAATCTGGGAGCCCCGGGTTTCCTTTGAGCCGCAAGTGAAATCCAACGTTCCCCTAGTCATGTAGATAGCCTGTGCAATGAAAACCTAGACCCCAACGAGTGCGGCAAGTTACCCGCCAAAACCAGAAGCGAGGCATGTTGGGTTTCCTTAGCACCTAATCTAGGATTTGGAAGTATCATACATACCACAATTAAATTTTTAAGGTGCCAAGTAAACTAAACTAGGATCTTAACTAGAATTTTAGGGCAACAATGAATAAGCATCACATGCAAATAAGAATCTATCACTAAGTGAAGAAATTACAACCTTTGTAGACTTCCCTTGGTGACTCCTTAGACCTTTGAGAGTTTGGAACGGATCGCTAGAGACTTTTTTCGTCCACGATAATCCACCCAAAGTCCCTTTGCCCAAAGTTCTTTGCTTTATTTGATCTTTGAAAGAAGTATAGCAAATACCCTGCACAAATGGGCTAGAGAGGTGTAGAATGATGAGGTGGTTTGTATTCTCTAATCAAAACCCTTCTTTTACTACCTCACTCAAAAGAAAAATCAAGAGAGCTTGGATGAAGAAGAAGGAGATGGCAAAAGCTTTTCTCAAAAGATAATGATCAAACTTTTTTAAAAAATGAAAAAAGAAAATATATATATTTTCATTCTCTCGTCTCAAACCATGGTAAAATAATATCTAGATATTTTGCATTTGGGTTAAAGTCCAGATGAAAACCAAACCATGGGTTAAAGCTAGGTCAATTGAAAGAAGAGTGTAGAAAAAACCCATTTATGATTTAATTTTCATTTCCTTTTTAATCCAAATACAAATATATATATATATATATATATATTAGTGAACTATGTAAGTCTTCCATTGCTATCTCCCTTGTATCAACAACCATGATACAATGTGCGTATGTATGTGTCCATGCACATCAACATGTGCATACATGCATGCATACATCTATTTAGAAAAAGGGTTTAAATAAAGAATTGTTCTAAAAGTCAAATGTTAAATCAACACTTGATTTAACAAACCGGTCATATCACAAACGACCCGATCAATAGAAAAACGCCTGATTAATATACGGTATCACATACTCGCATTTAATCGGGTCCCAGTGCATATCTCATATGCACACCATATCGTTTCGCCTGAGCTAGGAAACTCCTGTGTGGGACTCTAACACTCGTCAATACGCCAGCAGTATGTGATGATCATATCAAACACCAACAAGCCGCAAGCGGTCAGCTAAACGTAATGGCCACCCGGGTATTGAGCGATCAGAAGAAAACCAGCGAAGCTGCCAAAACCCGAGCTAACTAGCAACACTTACCGTACAGTCCGGTCTCTTCATCAGATTTGCTGCATATCGAGTCTAGACATGGTTTCGTCGACCCCAATAACTCAATAAGTCATGCCGATGTATGGCTCATAACAGATCGAGAAACTACTGATAACACTTATCAGTAAATCTCAGCAGCCCTGGCCAGGGACTTTCTGTTATAGCCAATCAAGTATAGCACAATATCAACCCCCAATACCGGGAGATACGAAACCCCTCCTATCACTCATTGCCTCCATGTGCCTCGGGACTGTACCTAAAGTCCATCTGTTTTCATGACTCAGTAGAGCCGTGGTAGGGTGGAGATCAAAGTACAGTGGGAGGACACACAAGACTCTATGACGATCTCGGGTCTACAGACTAACCTATACTAGTGTCACCTGAGAACTGCTATCCGACAATAGATATAATACCATATAGGAGTTCTCGGCGAGTCCGTTCAGTATACCCAGTCTCCATTGAGCACCCGCATACAGTCTTTGGTGTCACCACACCAGAAGGATATGGGATCATCCATCGCCCATCATATGGGACAAGAATGGTATACGCTAGTCTACTCTGGAATATCGATGCCCTGTCACGATACACCCACGAATAGGAACAGTTCAAAGATATGCTTATAAACTACTTGTGTCCCACTAGTATGATCTACATCATAGTCGCAGAAGTCAAGCAAATATCTGTAGGGTTCCTAGGCACTCTAGTGAGGTCTCACAAGGCATCGATCATGCCAATTTCCAAAATTCTAGTGCCGAGAAACTCTAATGTACGGATCGTTTACTAGATATTTAGGCGAAACATGTAAACTAGTTAACTATTTAACTAAGGGAACGGACATACAACCTTTGTAGATCCGGTCCACCACCTCCACGGCTCCGCAACGAAGTCCCCTCCGCTGTCCAAAAAGAATCCGGACTCCAATGTCGGCTTCGTCGAAGAATAAGCGAGCTAGGTCGTCGATGTCCATACCGAAGATGATCTACGTCGAGGCATCGCTAGAACAAGCTCCAACTTCACCAAGTCGGAAAAACTTGTGAAGGAAACACCCTATACTACTTGGCAAGAGGTAGAGGATGAAGAAATAGGAAGTGGGTAAACTTTAGTTTTGGATTTCTCACTAAACTTCATGACTTGCCATTGAAGTAGCAAGCTTTCTTCAATGTTGAAGAAGATGAAGAAGAAGAAGAAGATATGATAACTTCAATTAAAATAGAAAAGAAAATACAATACTTATCATATCTTTGACCATGGTTTAGTGTAGAGACTTAACTTAGGTTAGATAGTGGTTAGGGTTAGATAAAAGACAAGAATGGTGGACTAAGTTCAAAGCTTCAAGAAGCTTTCAAATAAAGACAAAAACTAGCAACCATTCTTATCTTTTTATCTTTTCTTTTTCCAAAATAAACAAAAGGAATGAATAAATGATTAAGTAAATGAAAAAGAAACCCTAATCACTAATTAACCATGGTTCAACACTTTACACAAAACCAAGCTAGAATGTATCATCAAACATGATACAATCATGTGCACAAAACTATATCGAATATACAATGTGCACATCCGCGCGAGAAAATCAATTTAAAGTGAACCGACACTAGTTAATGCAAAGCAATATATCAAATATATAATTATGTATTAAATCATTAAATCAACACTTGATTTAACGATCCGGTCATATCGCATATAACCGGCTAGTATCCAATGTGTCGGCTTATCGAATCAATCCTTGATTCGATAATTAGGTTATATCGCATATAACCATTCAATACATTGATCGCGAGAATAGAATACGGTATCATATACACGCATTATTCTCGGTCCCGCACATATCTCATATGCGCTCCTATTTCGTTTCGCTTGAGCTAGGAAACCTCTGTGTAGGACTCTAAAGACTCGTCAATACGCCGGCAGCAGATGATGATCATATCAAACATCTGCAAGCCGCAAGTGGTCTGCTAAACGTAACGGCCACCCGGGTATTGAGCGATCAGAAGATCGACGAGCAAACCCGCTCACACTCCTGCGAATCCGACCAGTAACACTACCGTATAGTCCGGTCTGTTCGTCTGATATGTCGCATATCTCGCCTAGGGGTGGTAAACATCAGACCCCAATAGCTCGATAAGTCATGCCGACTTAGGGTCCATAACATTCGTGAAACTACTGATAACTCTTACCAGTATATCACTGCAACCCTGGCCAGGGATTTCCTGTTATGGCCAGTCGAGCATAGCACAACATCAACCCCCAATACCGGGAGAGACGAATCCCCTCCTATCGCTCATTGCCTCCATGTGAATCGGGACTGTACCCAAAAACCACCTGTTTGCACAACTCAGTAGAGCCGTGGTAGGGTGGAAATCAAAGCACAGTGGGAGACACACAAGACTCTATGACGATCTCGGGTCTACAGACTAAGCTGCACCAGTGTCACCAGAGAACTGCCATCTGACGTGAGGTATAATACCATCTGGGAGTTCTCGGCGAGTCCGTTCAGTGTACCCAGACCCCACTGAGCACCCGCATACCATCTTCGATGTCAAACACCAATGGATATGGGATCATCCATCGCCCATCGCATGGGTCGAGAAGATATGCGCTAGTCTACTCTGGAATATCGATGCCCCGTCTCGATATTCCCACGACTAGGAACAATGAAGGATGTACTCACTGACTACCCAGGCCCCACTAGTATGATCTGCATCATAGTCCTGGAAGTCGAGTACACATCCTAAGGGCTTTATCAACATGTAATCAGAGAGACAGAAAGTATACATGTTAAGATAAAGAGCAACCAGATAGCGTACTATCATGTCGAGCAAGAAAGTCCTACCTATATATGTCCCAGTATCCACTACAATATACATCCAATGTACAGTAATGGCCTCTAGGGCATACATATAACTAACAATCTCCCACTTGCACTAGGGCCATCTGTAGCAGTGGTTGCAGTATCTAATACTCAACCATCCCCTAAAAGTCTCTCTTTGGGAAAAAGGCCTTCGTGAGTGGATCCGCCGTGTTGTCCTCTGAGTCTACTCTCCTAACCTCGATCACCCTGGAGATCAACTATCTCCTTGATCAGGTGATGCTGCCTCAGAATATGTCTGGGTCACTGATGGGACCAGGGTTCTAGGGCCGAAGCCACACTTCCATTGTCATACAATGGCAGGAACCAAGTTCATCGTATGAACCAATATACACCCAAACTTCCTCTTTGGTAGTATGTTCAATAGCGATATTACCAGCCTTTATCGTCTAGTCTGCCACGGTATCTAGCTTGGAACTCTTCCAACATACCGTCCCTTTACTGAGGGTAAAGACAGTGCCTGTGACTGACATTCAGTCGTCTTTATCACCCTGGAACTCTTCCAGTGATTTTCCCCAGGATCGATTGATACCATCTCACTACATCTAGTGAGAATCCTAGCATCCATTTACATCTATCTCATAGATGAAAACTCAGGATTTTAGGAGGTATCACTTTGATCCTATTTGGAGAATCCTAGTGATAATAGGAGATTGACCGATCGTAGTATAGGAAACTCTTTTCCTATCAAGAGTATGCTGTCTACGTACAATACGAAGATGACCACCTTACTCTCTACTACCCTTTTGTATATACAAGGTTCGTCTACCATTTTGATGAAGTCAAACACTTTGACTATCACATCAAAACAGACGTTCCAACTCCGCGATGCCTGCTTCATTATATAAAGCAACTTGCACACGTTTTCGCTGCTCCCACTGTATACGAAGACCTCTGGCTGTGTTCTTACAGACGTTCTCTTCTAAATCAGTATTTAGAAAAGCAATCTGGGCACCCAACCATCAGATATCGCAGTCATGGTATGTAGCCGTGGCAAGTAGAATCTGGATAGACTTAAGCATAGCTACTGGAAAAAGGTTTCATCATTATCCACGCCTGGTCGATGACGAAAACCTTTAACAAGTCTAGCTTTGAAAGTCTCAACTTTTCCATCTACACCAAGTAATCTTCTCAAGATATACTTGCTCCTGATGGGGATTTAACCCTTCAGATATAGCAACCAAAGTCCATACTTTGTTGGTGTAAAAGGATTCCATCTCAGATCACTAAGCATCCAGCCATTCTTACAGAGTCCCTACTCTCGATGGCCTGCTCGAAACTGGTTGGGTCATCATCTCATGATGCAATCCTTGCTCCCACTGTCATCGAGAAACCGAGGTATCTCTCTGGCGGATGAGGAACCCTACTAGATCGGCGGAGAGGCTGAGGTTCGTTGGCATCTACTGAATCCTTTGGTTCTGTCAAATCATCAGTTGCAGTTTGTATAGCTGGAACATTTCCAGTTGTACATAACTGACATTGCCTCGAGCTTGTCCGGATTTCGCTTTTCAGACATAGGCCGGACAACCCCAAATCTTAACTAACTTAAGATATGGGCTCTTCCCTTTCCATATCACATATGAAGCGGTAGGCTATGATTTGATTCGAACCCTATTCAATAGGTATGCAACTTCTCAAGTGCATAACCCCTTTAAGGAAAAAGGTAACTCAGTAGTACTCATCATAGAGCACACCATATCAAATAGGGTGTATCTGCTCCGCCCTGACATACCATCGTGCAATGGTGTATACGGAGGAGTAATGCTGAGAGAGAATCTCATTCTCCTTTAGAATAGTCTAGGAATTCCATGCAAAAGTATTCTCCTCCCTGATCTCATCATAGGACATAATACTTATACCCTTATATTGATTCTCTACTTCTAACTTATATTCTGTGAATATCTCAAAAGGTTCGGACTTGTGTTTCAACAGGAACATAGGTCTGAATCTCGAAAGATTATCAGAGAATGTAATGAAGTACAAAGAACCAATCTTGGCATGTGTAGACAGGGGACCTTACATACATCAACATGTATCATCCCAAGAGTTTACTAACTCTTTCTCTGTTTCCAGTAAACAGAGCTTTGGTCATCGTATCTTTGTGACATGACTGGCAAGTTTCACAAGATGTAAATTCAAACTTAATTTAAATATGCATCTAAATGTAACTTCAGCCAGTCGGGTCGTATTGATGTGACCTAGTCTACAATACCACAAGAAGGATTCGTTCATTTCTGAACTCTTCCACTTGTGTGTGTTCAGTATACAAGGAACTGTAGTTTGATTTAGAACGTCAATGCTTTTAGACAACGTGCCTGAACCGATCAACTTTTGATATAGGAAATGTTCAAAACATTATCCAACAATACAAAATTATATCATTTCTTTACTTATAAAGAGACTGATATGATTTTATATATCAGGATCGGTATCTAATAGCATTTGTTCAGAATCAATGTATTGATAATACAGGGTGATAGTGACCAACAGACTTGGCTGCAACACTTGCCCCGTTTTCTGCCTCATGAAACTTATCACCCGTTCTCAGTTTTTCTACCCTTTTGTAGCCCTATGTAACATCTTACATATCTGGGATCCTGATCCGGTATCATATACCAAGGATGCGGAGGATACTGAGAAACAGTTCTGTATAATGAACACACCCGAAGATGATGCATCAGCATGCACTCTCTTCGTTTGGGCGGCACGGGAAATCTGGTATTCCCCAATTTCCTGCTCTGTCTTATAACAATTATAAGTTGGAGCGGGACCAACGTTCCCCAGCTCAGTATAACAAGCGGGTTCGGTCAATATTCCATTTTAATATCTTGATTAAGGCGTGATATGGTCGCTACCAGGAGAGAGAGAGAAGAAAACACTCGGCGTGCGCTCTTGCAAGATCAGATTGATTATATATTTTATCTAATCAGGATGGCTCCCACTGTTTTTATCAAATCTTCCTTCAAACCTTAAAAGGAAAGACTAGCCGGGATTAATTACACTCTACAAGTTCGCCAATCTTTCAGCCAGGCCAGTGTCGGTACTTTGAGGGAGGTTCCCCGTGCTTTCGCATGGACCTAATTACAGTAAACCTCATTTTCCCAGAGGCGTAACCCCGTTGACACCTTTCTAGACACCTACTTGATCGGCTAATTGCAAAGTGCAAAACTCTCCCAGGAGTAACAATTACTCGCAGTGGGTATCGGGATCCAACTATCATATAGAAGGTATGCAATCTCATTGCAAATTTCAACACTTGAAACTCCCGATAATGGTTTTTACCCCTAGCACCTATGACCTTGGCTAAGGTCAACAAATCATAGGTACTAGTCAAGTTCTACCCGTCATTTCGTGATTAATTAGACCCACCCACATGACCCTTGGCTAAGGTCAACAAAGCCACATGACTGTCCTAACTAATCGCATCATATGCGGTGTAGGAAGACATCACTTAGCTACCGTACACTGTGCCTTGACTATGGTCAACAAACACAGCACGAATACTAAGTACTCTACTTCCTAAAATGACGGAGGGTTGCGGCTGGTTTTTGTGAAAACCTTTAACGCTTTGAACTTGATCTCGTTGCGGAATCAAATGGTTTTTAAATGGAATGTTTTTGAAGCTTTTCTAGTTTTGCTAAAGGGGTCACTCCCGGTGAAGGGATCGTCGGCCCTTTCCTCGTCGAATGAGGTGCGGGATATATCATATATATCACTGTGCAAAGCAGAAACTATAGAAGCGATCAAATACAAACCGAGGGTTGTAGCATCTGCCAGTTATTGCTAAAGGAGTCACTCCCGGTGAAGGGATCTCGGTCCTTTCCCTATCGAATAAGGTGCAGGATGTTCTACAAGGAACACCACGATGCAAAGCAAGAACTGTAGCTACCTGTTTTATTTTGAAATTCGATTCCACAACATCAGTTAGGTTTATTTTCTTTCATTAATCTCATTAATGAATATCCCATCATTTAAGTCCACCTAACCATCACAGATAAATATAACGTACGCTTATGCCATCCGCATTCGCCTCGATGTCCCGTCTGCACCGTTAGGCTGGGTAACTAACGCCAGAGCGAGGTAGGGCTAGCGCGGGTGTAAAACATAAGCAACGTCTATATAATATATCATATATACTATATAAAATACCTGTCACAGAACATCACATGATCACAGATAAATCACAGCAGAAGAAACATATGAAATATTGGATATACTAGGACGTCCGTGTTTTCAATACGAGCCAGTATAAAATACGGATTCCACGGTCGTGATAAATAGCCAATCCCACACCCCAAGACCCCTACGAGAGCGGCAAGCAACCCTACCAATTCTAGGGTTAGGAGACCCGGACTCGACTCCTCGAGTTGGTCTCCCACTGGACCCCAGAACCCGGTTACTTATGCTCCCCTTCTTGGGTCTATCCTAGTGCAGAAAAAAAATAATATACAAACGGTGACTACTTCCGCAACCTGGAAGTGCCCCAATAAAAGAATATTACATACAAGTTTTTACATGAATGAAAATGAAAAACACTCATCTCACATAAAAACCCCCGGCTATTCAAACACGACGATCCAATATAACATATCCAGCAACACATAACATCACATGTCATCAACGTAAGTAAATATGTCCATCCCAATTGTCGTTGACATATAGCAACGAAACCGGCGATATCACATATTACACTTACGGTCACAGAAAAGAAAGTGTAAAACTACAACAGTTGGAATCCGCAATCTCCTCAGACATCGCATGCCTGATCAAATGAATACCTTAGACATCACATGCCTAACAATTATAAACCCCGCATTTTAGTCTCAAAATCGAAAACACTTTTCAATACCAACTCGGGTAATTCAGCAAGATTCCCGACACACTGATCGAATGCTCGTCGCAAACTTTAGTAGACGGCCACACCCCTAACGCTGTCGACGAAGTGCACCAAGGCGGAACACCGCTACCGCGAGCACCCGGACGGATGCTTTCGGCGACAGGGTTCTCCTACAGTCACTTGGTCGGGGCTATGGAGTGAGGCTGTCTATTAAGTTTACCAGGCGAGTATCCGCGTACGCTACGTGATTGCGACGGACTTTTGATCACATCAAAATTCCGTGGCAACCGATCAAGTGAGACTAAACTGCTACGTTTACAATATTCATTTCATTATCTCATAACAATTTGTGAATTCCAATTATTGTATCACATTCCGGATAATCAGAAAATGTTAAATTTTCCGATCGAACAATCGAACACCCAAGTTTTCCCGACACAGATCAACACATGAAATAAGTCTAAAAACATTCAGTTCGTGCCTCAGTACCAACGGTCCAGCCGTAGAAGGGTCAAGCCAACGCCTCACATGTGGCACGCCGTACTGCCCCAAACCCGAAGGTTCAAAGGGTAGTTCAAGACGGTCACATAATCGAGTTAAGGTTTGTTGTCTTCTAGAGGGACCATCGTGTTACTTGCACTACTTAGAACATCGTTAAACTACGGAAAAATCCAACACTTGGAAATTTCCCGGCAGGGGAAAAAATGGGTATTTATATCCGGTCGAACTTTTTAACATATTCTAAAAAATTATCCGGAACGACACATAGACAAAGTTTGACAATCCGATCGAATGTATGAACTCCCAATACAACCCAAAATACTCAACTCTTGATTCCAGATTAAAAGTTCCCAGGAAAACCAGCACTAAAAAGTAGGAGTTACTGTGCAAAATTGAGTGCCTAATAAGACAAAACGGCGGCGGAAGGGCCGCATTAGCACGAAAATGCCGCGGTTCCGCCGCACTTTTGAGGGATCATTAGGTAATTTTTGCACCGTAATTCTTAGATTTACCTGCTGATTTTTCTGCATATTTTTAATTTGCAAAAATCCACATTTTACAAAAAAGTACAGAGAGCAATTTGGAGATCGGATTTCGGTTCGATCGGACTTCAAACTCCGTCTACGCTTCGCCTAAGGCTCTAGCTAGGCTCTGATACCACTGTAGGGTTCCTAGGCACTCTAGTGAGGTCTCACAAGGCATCGATCATGCCAATTTCCAAAATTCTAGTGCCGAGAAACTCTAATGTACGGATCGTTTACTAGATATTTAGGCGAAACATGTAAACTAGTTAACTATTTAACTAAGGGAACGGACATACAACCTTTGTAGATCCGGTCCACCACCTCCACGGCTCCGCAACGAAGTCCCCTCCGCTGTCCAAAAAGAATCCGGACTCCAATGTCGGCTTCGTCGAATAATAAGCGAGCTAGGTCGTCGATGTCCATGCCGAAGATGATCTACGTCGAGGCATCGCTAGAACAAGCTCCAACTTCACCAAGTCGGAAAAACTTGTGAAGGAAACACCCTATACTACTTGGCAAGAGGTAGAGGATGAAGAAATAGGAAGTGGGTAAAATTTAGTTTTGGATTTCTCACTAAACTTCATGACTTGCCATTGAAGTAGCAAGCTTTCTTCAATGTTGAAGAAGATGAAGAAGAAGAAGAAGATATGATAACTTCAATTAAAATAGAAAAGAAAATACAATACTTATCATATCTTTGACCATGGTTTAGTGTAGAGACTTAACTTAGGTTAGATAGTGGTTAGGGTTAGATAAAAGACAAGAATGGTGGACTAAGTTCAAAGCTTCAAGAAGCTTTCAAATAAAGACAAAAACTAGCAACCATTCTTATCTTTTTATCTTTTCTTTTTCCAAAATAAACAAAAGGAATGAATAAATGATTAAGTAAATGAAAAAGAAACCCTAATCACTAATTAACCATGGTTCAACACTTTACACAAAACCAAGCTAGAATGTATCATCAAACATGATACAATCATGTGCACAAAACTATATCGAATATACAATGTGCACATCCGCGCGAGAAAATCCATTTAAAGTGAACCGACACTAGTTAATGCAAAGCAATATATTAAATATATAATTATGTATTAAATCATTAAATCAACACTTGATTTAACGATCCGGTCATATCGCATATAACCGGCTAGTATCCAATGTGTCGGCTTATCGAATCAATCCTTGATTCGATAATTAGGTTATATCGCATATAACCATTCAATACATTGATCGCGAGAATAGAATACGGTATCATATACACGCATTATTCTCGGTCCCGCACATATCTCATATGCGCTCCTATTTCGTTTCGCTTGAGCTAGGAAACCTCTGTGTAGGACTCTAAAGACTCGTCAATACGCCGGCAGCAGATGATGATCATATCAAACATCTGCAAGCCGCAAGTGGTCTGCTAAACGTAACGGCCACCCGGGTATTGAGCGATCAGAAGATCGACGAGTAAGCCCGCTCACACTCCTGCGAATCCGACCAGTAACACTACCGTATAGTCCGGTCTGTTCGTCTGATATGTCGCATATCTCGCCTAGGGGTGGTAAACATCAGACCCCAATAGCTCGATAAGTCATGCCGACTTAGGGTCCATAACATTCGTGAAACTACTGATAACTCTTACCAGTATATCACTGCAACCCTGGCCAGGGATTTCCTGTTATGGCCAGTCGAGCATAGCACAACATCAACCCCCAATACCGGGAGAGACGAATCCCCTCCTATCGCTCATTGCCTCCATGTGAATCGGGACTGTACCCAAAAACCACCTGTTTGCACAACTCAGTAGAGCCGTGGTAGGGTGGAAATCAAAGCACAGTGGGAGACACACAAGACTCTATGACGATCTCGGGTCTACAGACTAAGCTGCACCAGTGTCACCAGAGAACTGCCATCTGACGTGAGGTATAATACCATCTGGGAGTTCTCGGCGAGTCCGTTCAGTGTACCCAGACCCCACTGAGCACCCGCATACCATCTTCGATGTCAAACACCAATGGATATGGGATCATCCATCGCCCATCGCATGGGTCGAGAAGATATGCGCTAGTCTATTCTGGAATATCGATGCCCCGTCTCGATATTCCCACGACTAGGAACAATGAAGGATGTACTCACTGACTACCCAGGCCCCACTAGTATGATCTGCATCATAATCCTGGAAGTCGAGTACACATCCTAAGGGCTTTATCAACATGTAATCAGAGAGACAGAAAGTATACATGTTAAGATAAAGAGCAACCAGATAGCGTACTATCATGTCAAGCAAGAAAGTCCTACCTATATATGTCCCAGCATCCACTACAATATACATCCAATGTACAGTAATGGCCTCTAGGGCATACATATAACTAACAAATATCCTATGGACTTTATCAACATGTACCAAATGAGTAAGATGCATGATCAAATGAACATGTCAAGATAAAGTAAACCAGATAGCATACTATCATGTCGAGCAAGAAAGTCGTCTATATATATATATATATATATATATATATATATATATATATATATATATATATATATATATATATATGTCCAAGCATCCACTATACATATAATGGCCTCTAGGGCATACATATATCCAACAATCTCTCACTTGCACTAAGGCCAATTATTGGTGTATCTCATACCCAACAGCTCAAAAATTCGCTCATGTTGTGGCTGTGGAAGGGTCTTGGTGAGTGGATATGCGGTGTTATTCTTTGTATCTACTCTCCGAATCTCAATCCCATGGCGATCTACTATCTTCCGGATCAAATGATATCGCCTCAGGATGTGTCTGGACTTCTGATAGGACCTCGGTTCTTTGGCTAACGCCATACCTCCATTATTATCACAATACAATGGTATTGGATCAATAATAGATGGAACTACTCCTAGTTCCGTGATGAACTTTCTCATCCAGACGGCTTCCTTGGCAGCATCATTTGCAGCAATATACTCAGCTTCCATCGTGGAGTCTGCAATGGTATCCTGTTTGGAACTTTTCCAACTAACCGCCCCTCCATTGAAGGTAAATACAAACCCTGAGATAGATTTGTTGTCTTCCTTATCACTTTGGAAGCTGGAATCGGAAAAGGCCTCCATTTGGAGATCCTCATTACCATACACCAAGGACAATTCTTTAGTCTTTCACAAGTACTTAAGAATGTTCTTCACTGCAATCCAATGTTTCTCCCCTGGGTTGGATTGATACCTTCTTACTACAGCTGGTGCATAAGTTACATCAGGGTGAGTACATAACATCACATACATTATAAAACCTACGGCTGAAGCGTAGGGTATAAACCTACGGCTGAAGCGTAGGGTATAATGCTCCTGCAAGCTCTCTTCATCAGTCTTCGGACAGAAGTCTTTGGAGAGAGTGATTCCATGACAAGCGGGCAAGGCACCACGCTTAGAATCTTTCATACTAAACCTTTTTAAGATGGTGTCAATGTACTTTAATTGGGACAATCCCAATAACCTCTTGGATATATCTCTATAGATCTTTATGCCCAAAATGCACGAGGCGTCACTCAGGTCCTTCATGGAGAACCTTTATGATAAGAATAGTTTGACCGATTGTAGCATAGGAATATCATTTCCTATCAAGAGAATATCATCTACGTACAATACGAGGAATGTGATAGTACTCCCTACAATTTCTTATAAATGCATGGCTCATCTATATTTTTGATAAAATCAAACTCTTTTATTGTATCATCAAAGTAAATGTTCCAGCTCCGTAAGGCCTGCTTTAATCCATAAATGGATTTAAGCAACCTACATGCCTTCCCGCTGCTCCCACTATCAATGAAGCCCTCTGGCTGATCCATATAAACGCATTCTTTTAAATCACCATTTAGAAATGCAGTTTTAACGTCCATCTGCCAGATTTCATAGTCGTAGTGAGCAGCAATAGCAAGTAGGATCCAAATGGATTTAAGCATTGCTACTGGAGAGAAAGTTTCATCATAGTCCAATACTGGTCTTTGACGAAAACCGTTCGCTACAAGCCTTACTTTATAGGTCTCTACCTGTCCATCTACACCAATCTTTCTCTTAAAAATCCATTTGCAACCAACGGGTTTTATCCCAGGGGGTGCAACGTCCAAAGTCCATACTTTGTTGGTGTACATAGACTCCATTTCTGATCTCATGGCTTCCAGCCACTTCACTGAGTCACCACTCGTGATAGCTTGCTGAAAACTAGTAGGGTCATCACCATCCATGATGCAATCTTCTCTATCACCATCAATGAGAAACCCATAGTATCTCTTCGGTGGGCGAGAAGTTCTACTAGATCTCCAGAGTTGCTGAGGTTCTTGAAGTTCTACTGCAACGTCAGCTTCAACCAATTCGTCATGAGTAATTTGTGTCTCTAGAACCTCTTCTAGTTCTACCGCATTGCTATCATCACCTTTTGTAAAAATCTCAATTTCTAAAAATATGGTATGTTGAGAAACAAACACCTTTTGTTCCTCCTTATGGTAGAATAGATATCCATATGAATGTTTTGGATATCCCACAAATTTACACATGACTGATCGTGTCTCGAGTTTGTCTGGATTCTGCTTTTTGACAAAATCCGGACAATCCCATATCCTAACTCTTTTAAGAGATGGTCTCTTTCCACATCATATCTCATATGGAGTGGTAGACACGGTCTTGGTTGGAACCCTGTTTAACAGATACATTGCTGTCTCCAAAGCATGTCCCCAAAAGGAAAGCGGTAACTCAACATCACACATCATTGACCGTACCATATCTAATAGGGTATGATTCCTCCGTTCTGACACACCGTTGTGGTGTGGTGTGTAAGGGGGAGTAGGCTGAGAGAGAATCACATTCTCTTTTAAGAAGTCTGAAAACTCTGTACTCAATTACTCTCCACCTCGATCTGATCGAAGTTTCTTGATGCTCAAGCCTGTTTGTTTTTCTACTTCAAGTTTGTACTTCGTAAATTTCTCGAAAGGTTCAGATTTGTGCTTTAACAAAAACACGTGTCTGAATCTTGAGAAATCATCAGTAAAAGTAATGAAGTATGAAAAACCGCCTCTAGCATGTGTAGACATTGGTCCACATACATCACTATGTATTTGTAGGGTTCCTAGGCACCCCAAGGAGGTCTCACAAGGCATCAACCATGCCAATTTGAAAAATTACACGTGCCGAGAAACCCTAACAAGATCGTTGGCTAGAATTTTAGGCGATAAAGCGAGCTAGTTTACAACTAAACTATAAGTAAACGGAAATACAACCTTTGTAGATCCGGTCCTCCACCTCCATAGCTCCGCGATGATGTCTCCTCGCTGTCCAAGTCGAACCCCGGGCTCTAGCGTCGGCTTCATCGGAGAATGGACGGGCTAGGTCATCGACGACGATGCCGAAGATGATCTACGTCGAGGCATCGCTAGATCAAGCTCCAACTTCACGAAGTCAAAAAAACTTGTGAAGAAAACACACTCTACTACTTAGAAAGAGGTAGAGGATGAAGAAATAGGAAGTGGGTTCACTTTAGAATTGGATTTCTCACTCATTTTCATCAATCACCATTGATGAAGTAAGCTTTCTTCAAGTGATGAAGAAGAAGAAGAAGATGAATATATTATGATGAGTATTTTCCAAAAAGGAAATAATAAGAATACTTATTATAATGTAACCATGGTGAAGTGTAGAGAATCAACTAGGGTTAAGTGGAGTGGTTAGGGTTAAGCATGAGACAAAATGGTGACTTAGTCAAAGCTTCATGAAGCTTCAACATACAAGTCCAAAATGAGCCACCATTTCATTTCTTTATGCTTAATATTTTTCCAAAAAGAATAAATAGATAAATAAATGAGAAAAGGAAATGAAACCCTAACCACTTAAGTAACCATGGTTTAATTCTTTACACAAACCCAAACTAGCATGTATCATCAAACATGATACAATCTTGTGCACAAACAAATGAGAAAATCCATTTAAAGTGAACCAATACTAGTTAATGCAAAGTAATATATCAAATATATAATTATGCATTAAGTCATTAAATCAACACTTGATTTAACGATCCGGTCATATCACATATGACCGACTAATATTCAATGTATCGGCTTATCAAATCAACGCTTGAATCGATAACTAGGTTATATCGCATACAACCAATCGATACATTCATCGCGAGAATGGAATACGGTATCATATACTCGCATTATTCTCGGTCCCGCACATATCTCATATGCGCTCCTATTTCGTTTCGCTTGAGCCAGGAAACCTCTGTGTAGGACTCTAAAGACTCGTCAATACGCTGGCAGCAGGTGATGATCATATCAAGCACCCACAAGCCGCAAGCGGTCTGCTAAACGTAACGGCCACCCGGGTATTGAGCGATCAGAAGATCGACGAGCAAGCCCGCTCACACTCCAGTGAATCCAACCAGTAACACTACCGTACAGTCCGGTCTCGTCGTCTGATATGTCGCATATCTCGCCTAGGGGTGGTAAACGTCAGACCCCAATAGCTCGATAAGTCGTGTCGATATGAGGTCTATAACAGTTCGAGAAACTACTGGTAACACTTACCAGTAAATCTCAGCAACCCTGGCCAGGGATTTCCGGTTATAGCCAATCGAACACAGCGCAACATCAACTCCCTATACCGGGAGAGACGAATCCCCTCCTATCGCTCATTGCCTCCATGTGACTCGGGACTGTACCCAAAAACCACTGTTTTGTACGCCCTCTTGGACATGGTAAGATGGAAATCAAAGCACAGTGGGAACCACACAAGACTCTATGACGATCTCGGGTCAACAGACTACTCTGTACCAGTGTCACCTGAGAACTGCCATCTGACGTAAGGTATAATACCATCTGGAAGTTCTCGGCGAGTCCGTCCAGTGTACCCAGTCTTTACTGAGCACCCGTATATCTCCTCTCATGTCAAACACCAATGGATATGGGATCATCCATCGCCCATCTGTATGGGTCGAGAAGGTATACGCTAGTCTACTCTGGTATATCGATGCCCCATCTCGATACACCCACGACTAGGGACTTTGAAGGATGTACTTATGGACTACCATGTCCCCACTAGTATGATCCGCATCATAGTCCAGGTAGTCAAGTACACATCCTAAGGGCTTTACCAACATGTAACAGAGAGACAATCAGTATACACGTTAAGGTAAAGAGTAACCAGATAGCATACTATCATGTCGAGCAAGAAAGTCCTCCCTATATATGTCCCAGAATCCACTACAATATACATCCTATGTACAGTAATGGCCTCTAGGGCATACATATAACTAACAATCTCCCGCTTGCACTAGGGCCATCTGTAGCAGTGGTTGTAGTATCTCATACTCAACCATCCCATAAAAGTCTCTCTCTAGGAATAGGCCTTCGTGAGTGGATCCGCTGTGTTGTCCTCTGAGTCTGCTCTCCTTACCTCGATCACCTTGGAGATCAGCCATCTCCATGATCAGGT
This sequence comes from Agapanthus africanus, assembly GCA_030015575.1. Taxonomy (NCBI): domain Eukaryota; kingdom Viridiplantae; phylum Streptophyta; class Magnoliopsida; order Asparagales; family Amaryllidaceae; genus Agapanthus; species Agapanthus africanus. The sequence continues at coordinate 43,462,170 of JASDDO010000006.1, forward strand.
GATACTACCTTAGAATAAGTCTGGATCACTGATGGGACCGGCGTTCCTTGGCATAAGCCACAACTCCATTGTCTCACAATGGTAGGAACGTAGTTCATCTCATGAACTAATATACACCCAAACATCCTCTTTGGTAGCATCTTAAGTAGCGATGTATCGTGCCTTTATCATCTAGTATGTCACGGTATCTAGCTTGGAACTCTTCCAACATACCGTCCCTTTACTGAGGGTAAAGACAATGCCTGCGACTGACACTCAGTCGTCTTTATCACCCTGGAACCCTTCCAGTGATTCTCCCCAGGATCGATTGATATCATCTCACTACAACTAGTGAGAATCTTAACATCCAATTAGATCTATCTCATAGATCCAAAATTCAGGATTTAGTAAGTATCACTTTGATCCTATATGGAGAATCTTTGTGATAATCGGAGATTGATCGAGCGTAGCGTAGGAAACTACTTCCCTATCAAGAGTATGTCATCCACGTACTCTACGAGGATCGTCACCATACTCACTACTACCTTTTTGTTTATACAAGGTTCATCTACCATTTTGATGATGTCGAACTCTTTGACTAACTCATCAAAACAGATGTTCCAACTCCGCGATGCCTGCTTCATCACATAAAACATCTTGTACACGTTTCCGCTGCTCCCACTATTTACGAAGCCCTCTGGCTGTGTACTTATAGACGCTCTCTTCCAAAACATCATTTTAGAAGAGCTGTCATGACACCCAACCACCAGATATCGTAGTCATGGTATGTAGCCGTGGCAAGTAGGATCTGGATGGACTTAAGCATAGCTACTTGAAAAAGGTTTCATCATATTCCACGCCTGGTAAATGATGCAAACTTTTAACAAGTCTAGCTTTGAAAGTCTCAACTTTTCCATCTACACTAAGTAATCTTCTCAAGATGTACTTGCCCCTGATGGGGATTTAACCCTTCAGATATAGCAGCCAAAGTCCATACTTTGCTGGTGTATAAGGATTCCATCTCAGATCGCTAAGCATCCAGCCATTCTTACAGAGTCTCACTCCTGATGGCCAGCTCGAAACTAGTTGGGTCATCATCTCATGATGCATTCCTCGCTCCCACTGTCATAGAGAAACCGGAGTAACTCTCAGGTGGGTGAGAAACCCTACTAGATCGGCGGAGAGGCTGAGGTTTGTTGGTTACTATTTAATCCTTTGGTTCTTCCAAATCATCTGCTGTAGTTTGTATAGCTGGAACCTTTCTAGTTCTACATTACAGACCTTGTCTCGAGCTTGTCCGGATTTTGCTTTTAGACATAGGCCGGACAACCCCGAATCTTAACTAACTTAAGATATGGGCTCTTCCCTTTCCATATCACATATGAAGTGGTAGGCAACTGATTTGATCAAAACCCTATTCAATAGGTATGCAACTTCATAAGTGCATAACTCCCAAAAAGGAAATAGGTAACTCAGTAGTACTCATCATAGAGCACATCTTATCATATAGGGTGTGATTGCTCCGCCCCGATATACCATCGTGCTATGGTGTATACGGAGGAGTAATTCTGAGAAAGAATCTCATTCTCCTTTAGAAAAGTCCAGGAATTCCGTGCTCAAGTATTCTCCTCCTTGATCTCATCAAAGGACATAATACTTATACCCGTGTTTTGGTTCTCTACTTCTAAATCGTATTCTGTGAATATCTCAAAAGGTTCGGACTTGTGTTTCAACAGGAACATATGTCTGAATCTAAAGAGATCATCAGAGAATGTAATGAAGTACAAAGAACCGATCTTGGTATGTGTAGACAGGGGACTTACATACATCAACATGTATCAGTCCCAAGAGTTCACTAACTCTTTCTCTGTTTCCAATAAACAGAGCTTTGGTCATCTTATCTTTGTGACATGACTGGCGAGTTTCACAAGATGTAAATTCAAACTGATTTAAATATGCATCTAAATGTAACTCAAGCTAGTCGGGTCGCATTGATATGACCTAGTCTACAATACCTCAAGAAGGATCCGTTCATTTCTGAACTCACCTCTTGTGTGTGTTCCGTATACTATGAACTGTAGTTTGATTTAGAACATTAATGCTTTTAGATAACGTGCCTGAACTGATCAACTTTTGATATAGGAAATGTTCAAAACATTATCCAACAATACAAAATTTTATCATTTCTTTACTAAATAAAGAGATTGATATGATTTTGTATATCAGGTTCGGTATCTAATAACATTCGTTCAGAATCAATGTATTGGTAATACAGGGTGACAGTGACCAACAGACTTGGCTGCAACACTTGCCCCGTTTTCTACCTCATGAAACTTATCACCCGTTCTCAGTTTTTCTACCCTTTTGTAGCCCTATGTAACAGATTACATATCTGGGATCCTGATCCGGTATCATATACCAAGGATGCGGAGGATACTGAGAAACAGTTCTGTATAATGAACATACCCGAAGATGATGCATCAGCATGCACTCTCTTCGTTTGGGCGGCATGGAAATCTTGGTATTCCCCTATTTCCTGCTCTGTCTTATAACAATTATAAGTTGGAGCGGGACCAACGTTCCCCAGCTCAGTATAACAAGCGGGTTCGGTCAATAATCCGTATTATTATCTTGATTAAGGCGTGATAAGGTCGCTACCAGGAGAGAGAGAGAAGAAAACACTCAGCGTATGCTCTTGCAAGATCAGATTGGTTATTATTTTATCTAATCAGGATGGCTCCCACTGCTTTTTATCAAATCTTCCTTCAAACCCTAAAAGGAAAGACTAGCCGGGATTAATTACACACTACAAGTTCGCCAATCTTTCAGCCAGGCCAGTGTCGGTACTTTGAGGGAGGTCCCCCGTGCTTTCGCACGAACCTAATTAATGTAAACCTCGTTTTCCCAGAGGCGTAACCCCGTTAACACCTTTCTAGACACCTACTTGATCGGCTAATTGTAATGTGTAAAACTCTCCCAGGAGTAACAATTACTCGCAGCGGGTATCGGGATCCAACTATCTCATAGAAGGTATGCAATCTCATTGCAAATTTCAACACTTGAAATTCCCGATAATTTTGCCCCTAGCGTCCTATGACCTTGACGCAGGCCAACAAACCATAGGCTACTAGTCAAGTTCAACCCGTCATTTCCTGATTGAATTAAACCCACCCGCACGACCCTTGACGCAGGCCAACAAAGTTGCACGACTACCCTAATCCAATCTGCATCATATGCATAAGCAGATAAATACTAGTTAGCTACCGCACACTACGTCTTGACGCAGGCCAACAAACGTAGCACGAATACTAACTACCACTTATCTGAAATGACGGAGGGCTACGACAGGTTTTTCTGAAAACCTATTGCGTAATGAACTTGATATCATTGTAGAATCAAATGATTTTAAAATGGAGTGCTTTTGAGGCTTTTCTAGTTTTGCTAAAGGAGTTACTCCCGGTGAAGGGATCGTCGGTCCTTTCCTCGTCGAATGAGGTGCGGGATATATCATATATATCACTGTGCAAAGCAGAAACTATAGAAGCAATCAAAAGACAAACCGAGAGTTGTAGCATCTGCCATTTATTGCTAAAGGAGTCACTCCCGGTGAAGGGATCTCGGTCCTTTCCTTATCGAATAAGGTGCAGGATATATCACATATACCGCTGTGCAAAGCAAGAACTGTAGCTACCTGTTTTGTTTTGAAATTCGATTCTACAACATCTTAGGTTTCTTTTATTTCATTAATCACATTAATGAAGTCCCATCATTTAAGTACCTAAACATCACAGATAAATACGACGTATACTTATGCCATCCGCATTCGCCTCGATGTCTCCTCATGCACCGTTAGGTTAGGTAACTAACGGCAGAGCGGGGCAGGGCTAGCGTGGGTGTAAAACATAAGTAACGTCTATATAATATATCATATATACTATATACTGTATCTATCACAGAACATCACATGATCACATCACAGATATCGCAGCAGAAGAATATCATATGAAATATTGGATATACTAGGGCGTCCGTGTTTTCAATACGAGCCAGTATAAAACACGGATTCCACGGTCGCGATGAATAGCCAAACCCACACCCCTAAACCCCTACGAGAGCGGCAAGCAACCCTACCAATTCTAGAGTTAGGAGACCCGGACTCGACTCCTCGAGTTGGTCTCCCACTGGACTCCAGAACCCGGTTACTTGTGCCCTCCTCCTTGGGTCTATCCTAGTGCGAAAAAGTAAATAATATACAACAACGGTGACAACTTCCGCTACCTGGAAGTGCCCCAATAAATGAATATTACATACAAGTTTTTACATGAATGAAAATGAAAAACGCTCATCTCACATAAAAAACCCCGGCTATTCAAACACGACGATCCAATGTAACATATCCAGCAACACATAACATCACATGTCATCAACGTAAGTAAATATGCGCATCCCAATTGTCGTTGACATATAGCAACGAAACCGGCGATATAACATATTACACTTACGGTCACAGAAAAGAAAGTGTAAAACTACAACAGTTGGAATCCGCAACCACCTCAGACATCGCATGCCTGACCAAATGAATTCTTTAGACATCGCATGCCTAACAATTATAAACCCCGCATTTTAGTCTCATTATCGAAAACACTTTTCAATATCATGTCGGGCAATTCAACAGGATTCCCGACATTCTGATCGAATGCTCGTCGCATAGACAAAATTTGATAATCCGATCAAATCTACGAACTCTTAAAACAACCCAGAAAACTCAACTCTGGAGTCAGATTTAAAATATCCCAGGAAAACCATCACTGCAAAATAGGAATTACGGTGCAAAATTCAAGTGCTGATGTGACAAGGTGACCGCGGAACCGCCGCACAAGCCATGCTTGTGCCGCGGTTCCGCCGCGAGTTGGAGGAATCATGTTCTCGAATTTCACAGTAATTCTTAGAAGATCCTGCTGATTTTTCTGCATATTTTTAATTTGGAAAAAACCCAGATTTTAGAAAAAGTCCAGAGAGCATGGTTTGTGTTAGGGTTTCAGTTCGTTCGGGTTTCAAACTTCGTCTACGCATCGCCTAAGGCTCTAGCTAGGCTCTGATACCACTGTAGGGTTCCTAGGCACCCCAAGGAGGTCTCACAAGGCATCAACCATGCCAATTTGAAAAATTACACGTGCCGAGAAACCCTAACAAGATCGTTGGCTAGAATTTTAGGCGATAAAGCGAGCTAGTTTACAACTAAACTATAAGTAAACGGAAATACAACCTTTGTAGATCCGGTCCTCCACCTCCATAGCTCCGCGATGATGTCTCCTCGCTTTCCAAGTCGAACCCCGGGCTCTAGCGTCGGTTTCATCGGAGAATGGACGGGCTAGGTCATCGACGACGATGCCGAAGATGATCTATGTCGAGGCATCGCTAGATCAAGCTCCAACTTCACCAAGTCAAAAAAACTTGTGAAGAAAACACACTCTACTACTTGGCAAGAGGTAGAGGATGAAGAAATAGGAAGTGGGTTCACTTTAGAATTGGATTTCTCACTCATTTTCATCAATCACCATTGATGAAGTAAGCTTTCTTCAAGTGATGAAGAAGAAGAAGAAGATGAATATATTATGATGAGTATTTTCCAAAAAGGAAATAATAAGAATACTTATCATAATGTAACCATGGTGAAGTGTAGAGAATCAACTAGGGTTAAGTGGAGTGGTTAGGGTTAAGCATGAGACAAAATGGTGACTTAGTCAAAGCTTCATGAAGCTTCAACATGCAAGTCCAAAATGAGCCACCATTTCATTTCTTTATGCTTAATATTTTTCCAAAAAGAATAAATAGATAAATAAATGAGAAAAGGAAATGAAACCCTAACCACTTAAGTAACCATGGTTTAATTCTTTACACAAACCCAAACTAGCATGTATCATCAAACATGATACAATCTTGTGCACAAACAAGTGAGAAAATCCATTTAAAGTGAACCAATACTAGTTAATGCAAAGTAATATATCAAATATATAATTATGCATTAAGTCATTAAATCAACACTTGATTTAACGATCCGGTCATATCACATATGACCGACTAATATTCAATGTATCGACTTATCAAATCAACGCTTGAATCGATAACTAGGTTATATCGCATATAACCAATCGGTACATTCATCGCGAGAATGGAATACGGTATCATATACTCGCATTATTCTCGGTCCCGCACATATCTCATATGCGCTCCTATTTCGTTTCGCCTCTGTGTAGGACTCTAAAGACTCGTCAATACGCCTGCAGCAGGTGATGATCATATCAAGCACCCACAAGCCGCAAGCGGTCTGCTAAACGTAACGGCCATCCGGGTATTGAGCGATCAGAAGATCTACGAGCAAGCCCGCTCACACTCCAGTGAATCCAACCAGTAACACTACCGTACAGTCCGGTCTCGTCTTCTGATATGTCGCATATCTCGCCTAGGGGTGGTAAACGTCAGACCCCAATAGCTCGATAAGTCGTGTCGATATGAGGTCTATAACAGTTCGAGAAACTACTGGTAACACTTACCAGTAAATCTCAGCAACCCTGGCCAGGGATTTCCGGTTATAGCCAATTGAACACAGCGCAACATCAACTCCCTATACCGGGAGAGACGAATCCCCTCCTATCGCTCATTGCCTCCATGTGACTCGGGACTGTACCCAAAAACCACCGTTTTGCATGACCTCTTGGACGTGGTAAGATGGAAATCAAAGCACAGTGGGAACCACACAAGACTCTATGACGATCTCGGGTCAACAGACTACTCTGTACCAGTGTCACCTGAGAACTGCCATCTGACGTAAGGTATAATACCATCTGGGAGTTCTCGGCGAGTCCGTCCAGTGTACCCAGTCTCTACTGAGCACCCGTATATCTCCTCTCATGTCAAACACCAATGGATATGGGATCATCCATCGCCCATCTGTATGGGCCGAGAAGGTATACACTAGTCTACTCTGGTATATCGATGCCCCATCTCGATACACCCACGACTAGGGGCTTTGAAGGATGTACTTATGGACTACCATGTCCCCACTAGTATGATCCGCATCATAGTCCAGGTAGTCAAGTACACATCCTAAGGGCTTTACCAACATGTAACAGAGAGACAATCAGTATACACGTTAAGGTAAAGAATAACCAGATAGCATACTATCATGTCGAGCAAGAAAGTCCTCCCTATATATGTCCCAGCATCCACTACAATATACATCCTATGTACAGTAATGGCCTCTAGGGCATACATATAACTAACAGTATGAGGCTTAAAAGTTCCACAGCTCTTTCTCCGTGTCCAGTAAACGGAGTTTTGGTCATTTTACCTTTGATACAGGACTGAAAAGTCGCATAAGATTTATATTCAAAAGGATTCAAATATCCATCTTTATGTAGCTTGCTTAGTCTTGTTTCATTAATATGACCAAGTATACAATACCGAAGAAAAGCTTCATTTATATCTGAAAATTTTCTTGTATTGCCATGTTGTATATTGAAAACTGTGTGTTGGTTCACGCAAATACCGTTATTTAGTGTACCATACCCAATCAACTGTTGATTCAAGTTAATATTCATAACATTATTCTGTAACACAAAATGATATCCTTCATTGTCCAACAAAGAAACGGATATTATATTACATAGCATACTAGGTACAAAATAACAAGGGTTCAAAACCAAAATACAACCCGAAGTCAACCCCAAATGATACTCTCTTACGAATACGGCATGTACATTAGAACCATTTCCAACCCGCGGAATATGGTCACCAGTCTTCAAAACTCTATTGTTTCTCAATCACTGCATACAATTGCAGATGTGAGAACCAAAACGGTATCTAATACCCTAGATGCAGAGTTTATAGAAAAATAGTTTTCAGTTACAAACACACCTGAAGCGGAAGCATCAACATGCTTCTTCTTCTTGAGATCAGCAAGATACACAGCACAGTTGTGTTTCCAATGTCCCGACTTGTGGCAATAAAAAAATTCACCTTTTCCACTTCCCGTGGCCCCGGATTTGTCTTTCCCTTTCGCCTTTTGAACTCCACCTTTCGGTTTGATGGGTTTCTTCTTCTTCTTTCCTTCGGCCTTGGCTTTTGGGATGTAAGAGTAAGATGGCCCATATAACAGAGCGGGAGTTTTCACTGTCTTAAGCGTGCTCTCTGCGCTTCTCAACATATTGAGAAGTTCAGGCAATGATTTCTCCAAATCGTTCATATTGAAATTCACAATGAACGGAGCAAAGGAAGGGGGAGAGACTGCAGAACAATATCAGTATATTGTTCATTATCCATGGTCCATCCCGGTTCCTCAAGTTCTTCTATAAGACCAATCATCTTCAGAACATGTTCTCCTACTTATGTGCTAGGGGCCATCCACATCTGAAACAACTTTCGAGATGCCTCGTATTGTAAAGTCCGAGATTGCTCTGCATACAACTCCTTTGTATGAAAAAAGATGGATTGAATATCCATCTTCTCGTGCTGCTTCTGATGTATACTGTCCATAGAAGCAAGCGTGAGGCACTTGGCCGTGTCACAATCAATATCCCATGTTTCTCGGATCTATTTATCCGAAATAGATGATTCAGGACCTGGGATGGGTGAGGCTTTGGTAGTGAGGACATATGATACTTTATCATATGTGAGTGCAATGTTCAAGTTTCTCAACCATTCTTTATAATTCGGTCATGTCAGTTTGTTTTTCTCTAAAAGAAGGTTAAGTCCCGTCATCAGGTATCTGCCATTAGGAGAGAGAAAAGAATACACTCAGCGAACTGCTCTTGCAAAGAATTAGATTGGTTATTATCTTATCTAATCAATATCTCCCACTGCTTTTATCAAATTTTCTTTCAAAACCTAAAAAGAAAACTAGCCAGGATTAATTGCATTCTACAGTTTCGCTAACCGGTCAGCCAGGCCAGTGTCGGTACTTTGAGGAAGGTTCCCCGTGCTTTCGCACGGAACTAATTAAAACAAATCTCGTTTTCCCAGAGGTCATACCCCGTTGACACCTTTGTAGACACCTACTGGATTAGCTAATTGTAAAGTGTAAAACTCTCTTGAGAGTAACTCTTACTCACAGTGGGATCGGGATCCATCTATCATATAGATGGTATGCAATCTCATTGCAAATTTCAACTTTTGAAACTCCCGATATGGTTTTCACCCCTAGCTGCTTATGACCTTGGCTATGGTCAACATATCATAAGCACTAGTCACGTTCTACCCGTCATTTCGAGATTAATTAGAACCACCCATATAACCCTTGACTATGATCAACATAATCACATGAAAGTCCTAACTGATCGCATCATATGCTTTATAGGAAGACATCACTTAGCTACCGTACACTACGCCTTGATTATAATCAACATGCATTTCACGAATACTAAGTACGCTGATTCCTAAAATGACGGAGGGTTGCGGATGGTTTTTTATGATAAACCTTTAACGCTTTGAACTTGATCTCGTTGTAGAATCAAAAACAGTTTATAAAAGGAGTGGCTTAAGCTCCGCATCTTTTGAAACTTGCATTTTTCATAAAATGGCCGAGTGTGTTTCAAATCTGATTCTACAATATGTTTAGGTTTCTTTTTCTTTAAATTAATTTTATTAATGTAGTCCCATCATTTAAGTTCCTAAGCCATCACAGAAAATAAATGAAAATAGAACGTACACTTATGCCATCCGTATTCGCCACAGTGTCCCGTTATGCACCGTTAGGTTACTTAACTAACGGCATAGCGGGGCGGGACTATCGTGGGTGTAAAACATAAGTAACGTTTATTATATATCATATATATAATAATAGTCTATTCCTCTCAGATACTAAGTAATCACATCACAGAATATCAACAACAGAAGCACATATGAAAATAAATGGATATCTAGGATGTCCGTATTTTGTATTTAACCAACAATAGAAAATACGGATTCAACAGTCGCGATGAATAGCCAAGCCCACAGCCCTAGACCCCTACGAAAGCGGCAAGTGACCCTACCAATTCTAAAGTTTAGGAGACCCGGGCTTGACTCCTTGAGATGGCCTCCTACTGAACCCTAGAACCTGGTCACTTGTGCTCCCCACCTTGGGTCTATCCTAATGCGGAAAAATAAATAATATACAATAATGGTGACATCATCCTCAACCCGGATGTGCTCCAAATAAAAGAATATTACATACAATTAAATTTTACATGAAAGAAATAAAACTCTCAACTCACATAAACCCCCGGCTATTCAATCACGACAATCATGCACATCATATCTCAGCAACACAAAGTATCACATATCATCAACGTAAGTAAGTATGCATACCTCGATTTCGTTGATGTATAGCAATGAAATTGGCAATACACCACATACTACACTTACGGTCACAGAAAAGAAATGAAAAACTACAACAATTGGAATCTTAACCGCCCTTAAACAACATAAACCCATGATATCACATATCAATGATTTCATGCCTAACATTTTAAAGCTCGCATTTAGGTCTTATTTAAGAAAACACCTTTCCAAAAAATAAGTCGGATAATTCAACGTGATTTCTAATCATGCCCGAGACCGAAATGCTAGATTTACACGCAACAAACAAATTTGTGAATTCCAATTATTGTATCACATTCACATATACTAAGCGCAGTTAAAACATTCGGTCGAACGATCAATCACCCAAATAATTCTCAGAAAGTTCAACACTTGACCAGTTTTTAAAAATACAAGAGACGGCTATTAGCACATACGGGCCAGCACAAGAAGGCACAGTCCACGCCTCACCAACGGCGCCGCGAAACCACCACAAAAAGAGCCTTTAGGTTGCGGTTCCGCAGTCGTTAAGTCGAGTTAGGACTTCGTTCTTCTTGTGGGCCCATTCAATACCCTGCACGATTTTCTGAGTATTTTTAATGTGAAAAAGTCTAACTTTTTGAAAAATTTCCAGAGAGCATGTTTCGGGCGATATGTTTCATTCGTTCGAGCTTTTTAACGTCGTCTAGATTACTCTAAACCTCTACCTTGGCTCTGATACCATTGTTGGGTTTCCTTAACACCTAATTTAGGGTTTGGAAGCATCACACAAGCCACAATTAAATTTTTAAGATGCCAAGTAAACTAAACTAGGATCTTAACTAGAATTTTAGGGCAACAATGAATAAGCATCACATACAAATAAGAATCTATCACTAAGTGAAGAAATTATAACCTTTGTAGACTTCCCTTGGTGACTCCTTGGACCTTTAAGAGTTTGGAACGGATCGCTAGAGACTTTTCTCGTCCACGACGATCCACCCGAAATCCCTTTTCCCAAAACTCTTTGCTTTACTTGATCTTTAAAAGAAGTATAGTAAACACCCTACACAAATAGGCTAGAGAGGTGTAGAATGATGAGGTGGTTTGTATTCTCTAATCAAAACCCTTTTTTTACTACCTCACTCAAAAGAAAAATCAAGAGAGCTAGGAGGAAGAAGAAGTAGATGGGCAAAAGCTTTTCTCAAAAGATAATAATCAAGCTTTTTCAAAAAATGAGAAAAGAATATATATATATATATATATATATATATATATATATATATATATATATATATATATATATATTCATTCTCTCATCTCAAACCATGGTAAAATAATATCTAGATATTTTGCATTTGGGTTAAAGTCCAAATGAAAACCAAACCATGGGTTAAAACTATGTCAAATGAAAGAAGAGTGTAGAAAAAACCCATTTATGATTTAATTTTCATTTCCTTTTTAATCCAAATATATATATATATATATATATATATATATTAGTGAACCATGTGAGTTTTCCATTGCCATCTCCCTTGTATCAACAACCATGATATAATTTATGTATGTATGTGTCCATGCACATCAACATGTACATACATGTATGCATACATCTTTTTAGAAAAAGGGTTTAAATAAAGAATTGTTCTAAAAGTTAAATTTTAAATCAACACTTGATTTAACAAACCGGTCATATCACATACGACCCGACCAATAGAAAAATGCCCGATTAATATACGGTATCACATACTCGCATTTAATCGGGTCCCCGCGCATATCTCATATGCACACCATATCGTTTCGCCTGAGTTAGGAAACTTCTGTGTGGGACTCTAACACTCGTCAATACACCGGCAGTAGGTTATGATCATATCAAACACCTACAAACCGCAAGCGGTCAGTTAAACGTAACGGCCGCCCAGGTATTGAGCGATCAGAAGAAAACCAGCGAATCTGTCAAAACTCCCGTCGAGCCAACTGGCAAAACTTACCGTACAGTCCGTTCTCTTCGTCGGATATGTTGCATATCGAGTCTAAGGATGGTTTCGTCAATCCCAATAACTCAATAAGTCATGCCGGTGTATGCTCATAACAGATCGAGAAACTACTGATAACACTTATCAGTAAATCTCAGCAGCCCTAGCCAGGGACTTCCTGTTATAGCCAATCGAGCATAGCACAAAATCAACCCCTAATACCAGGAGAGACGAAACCCCTGCTATCGCTCATTGCCTCCATGTGCCTCGGGACTGTACCCAAAGTCCACCTGTTTGTATGACTCAATAGAGCCGTGCTAGGGTGGAGATCAAAGTACAGTGGGAGGCCACACAAGACTCTATGATGATCTCGGCTCTACAGACTAACCTGTACCAGTATCACCTGAAAACTGCTATCCGACGATAGATATAATACCACATAGGAGTTCTCGGTGAGTCCGTTCAGTGTACCCAGTCTCCACTGAGCACCCGCATACAATTTTTGGTGTCACCACACCAAATGGATATGGGATCATCGATCGCCTATCATATGAGACAAGAACGGTATACGCTAGTCTACTCTAGAATATCGATGCCCTATCTCGATACACCCACGAGTAGGAATAGTTCAAGGATATGCTTATAAACTACACGTGTCCCATTAGTATGATCTGCATCATAATCGCAGTAGTCAAGCAAATATCCTATGGGATTTATCAACATATACCAAATGAGTAAGATGCATGATCAAATGAACATGTCAAGATAAAATAAACCAGATAGCATACTATCATATCGAGCAAGAAAGTCATCTATATATATATACATGTCCAAGCATCCACTTTATATATAATGGCCTCTAGGGCATACATATATCAGGCATACATACTTCCATCAAGGCAGCCTCCTTCAGCAAAGTGAATGAACCACGCAGCACTTCACGGAATCCGGTAACTTGAGCACCCCATCTTGGGTCAACCTATACCCTCTACGAGTGCGGCGAATAGCCCGCCAATTCTATAGTAGAGCCCCCTCCGTCTCAAAGCCATGAGATGCGAACCCGTTTCCCTTTAGAACTCGGTTATTCGTGCACCCCCACCACGGGGTAATCCTATTATAGAGAAGAAAATATGTACAACGGGTATATCGACCTCTACCCGGTCGTGCCCCAAACAAATAATATACAAACAGGTAGTGACGGCAGTCCATAAGTCGGACGCGCGCCCCGCGATATCAAATGTACAAATAAAACTAAACTGCACTATCATTGCACGCAATCTATCCACCACGACAAATCCGCAACAATACAGCACAACACAGAATATCAACGTGAATATCACGTTCGCAAAACCGTCTAAAAGAATTATAGCAATTAGACAAGTTGTATCGCTCGAATGACATTCACGGTCGCAGATCGAATATAAGTACTGCAAACTTTAAACAATATTAGAAAATATCGGCTTCGAAATAACCCCCGAATAGTTCCAAACAACTAGATAAATCCATATCAAAACTGGGCTAAACTAGCAATACCAGTGAAGCAATATTCCAGAGACCAAAAGCTATTGGGATGAAGAAAATGTAAGCGCTAGAATTTTTGCTCGGAGGAAAATTAAGCTCGCTGGAAAAATGGGCTCGGCTAATTCAAATGGAAATTTGTTCTCTGTCAATTTTGGTAGTGGTGTGAATATTGACCAAGCCACTCAAGAATTAACCCACCGCAAATATCTTCACCAAAAAAAACTTAAGCATGAAAAAGCTCATTAAAGCCAAAGCGATGTGCCAATTTTCCAGCAAGAAAAATTCACAGCACACTAAATTTCCTCACAAAAATATCATTGGTATTGTTTCGGGGTTGTTTCGGTTTCAACAATTAGTATACGGTTAATGGGTTGGTTCTGATACCATGTAAGGCAACGGCAGCGTCCCGTCCGTCAATCTGAGGCCAAATGCTGAACAAAAAACTTTTATAAACCGGCGCTAACGTAACCTTAAAACCCGGATCGTGCCATTAACCCTATACTAGTAAACTGTAAAGTGCTAAAAGAGATTATACCGATCGATCCGTGTCCTTCGTTCTTCAATCTCTTCGCCTAGCTTGTTGCAACTGCCCCGACGAAATCCGCTCTCCGATCTCGCTCGTCGAAGAGGCTCCACATCGAGAATTCTTTATATGGGCTTCCGTCTCAAAACCGAGACAACTCGGGCATCCAGTTTGTTAGCCTAGATACCCAAGGTGAAGTAGAGATAGTGTGTGAATATTTTGTCTCAAAACACCCAATGATTCTCAACATATGAGTTGGAATGGATGTTGGAATGGATGGAGCTTAATGAAGTTGCCAAATTGGTGAAGAAATGTGAGCTAAGAATTTTAGCCAAATTTCCCTGCTGTGGTTTTTCTTTGAAGGGAAAAATGGACTGCGAAAAATGAAGAAAAACCTTCACTGGGTTTTGTGGTGTGTGGAATAAATTAATACCAACACATGAATTCCACTCCCCAACACAAACAGCCACCAACAATCCCCCACCAAAATATCCTACACAAATATCGTGCTTGACAAAAAACCATCAATGATCAAAACATGACACACCAATTGTTCACAGTGAAAGAAATCCCAGCACATGAAATTAGGCCTCACAATGAAATTGCTAATTAGCCTAAAACCACTACACAAGAAAAGCCCACGAATTGCATAAACCCAAAATTAAGACTTGGACACATGCATGAATCACACAAGGCCCACAAAATTCCCAGCCCAAAAATTTGGCCACGAATTTGTTCACAGCCGAATGAAATCTTAGCCCAAAAATAACTCAAAAAAATTCCATTAATTAAATATTAAACCAAATGTTTAAAATGGAAGAAAAGAAAATGCCAACTTCAAAAATATTCTCGTAACGAATTACAAGATTACCCTCCATCCGTATATACATACTCGCATCCGTATTCCTACTGAGTACGAATATAACGAGACGAAAATATTCCAACAATCTAATATTAGGATCCGGCTTAAACCAAAGCCCACTAGGATGATCCATCCGATCATAATCCGTGCACGAGTGCACGTATATGATCGAATCCTGCCATAAAACTATACGGCCTCTACAACGTTTCGTCCGAACTTGGGAAACTCTCTGTGGAGGACCCTAAAGACTTGTCAATACGCTGGCAGTGGGTTTAACCACAAGCACGTCAGTGGCACTAGCTGTACGTAACGGCTTCCTATCTATTGAGCGAAAGGGAAGTTGACGAGCGAACTCATCCTGAAATCCTACTGAGCTTATCTGTGACAATCTCCATACAGTCCGGTCTGTTCGTCTAAGAGTATCGCATATCGAGCCTAGGGGATGGTAAACGTCAGACCCCCAATAGCGATATAAGTCGTGTCGGAGTGTAGCCCAGAACACCTTGAGAAACTACTAGACTACCTACCAGTAAATCTCACTTGGCTTGGCCAAGGACTTTGTGTAATGGCTCTCCAGACACAGCGCGATATCAACCCCCAATACCGGGAGAGACGAATCATGTCTAACCGCCACTGCCTCCAAGTGCTTCGGGACTGCACCCAACTACTACCTGTTTGCACGACTCCTTTGAGCCGTGGTAGGGTAGCAATCAAAGAACAGTGGGAACACACTTGAGGCAATGTAGCAGTGTCAAGTCAACGGACTAAACTGTACTCATGTTACCTGGGAACTGCTCCTGACGATAGGTATAGTACCAATCAGCAGTGCCCTTGCAAGTCCGTACGTTGTACTCATAACCCAATGAGCACCTGAATACTATCTTAGGTGAACTAACTGACACCAATGGCTTTTGAGACCAGCCACCGGCCCTTGTCGGGGTCTCGATCCGTATACACTAGTCTACTCATGGAGTATCGATGCCCAGTCTCGAAACTCTAACGACTAGGGACACTTTAAGGATGTGCTTATAGACTACCCAACTCTCACATATATGATCACCATTATACTGTTGGTAGTCAAGCAAGAATCGTATGGGCTCTATCAACATGTAATAGTGATCTGTAATGTCACCTGAAGCATGTAAACGATGATAAAGACAAACCAAATAGAATACTATCATCTCGAGTAAGACTGTTCTACCGGTATTGGTCCTCCCACAATCATTGCAATCACGTGCCTGCGATCCAATAATTGACTTTGAGGGCACTACATCCAACATGGACATGTGGATTAGTTAGGACGGTCGTACGACTTTGTTGATTATTCGTCAAGGGTCGTCCAGGTGAGTTTAACGCAATCAAGATAATGACGGGTTAAACTTGACTAGGACCTTTTGATTGGTTGATTATTCGTCAAGGTCACTTGGATCCTAGGGGTAAAAATCACATCGGGAGTTTCAAACATACAGGAAACTTTCCAGGCATGTGCATACCTTCTGGAGTGTGGTGACTTGAGTGGATTCCATCAAGTTATCATGCGATGATAGTTGGATCCCGATTCCTACTGATGAGTTGCTTTACTCCTCGGGTGATTTTAGATGATCCCGACTAATTCTTCTTTCGGGTTTGGAGGAAAATTTGAGGATATAGTGGGAGACATCCTGGTTAGATAAAGTGATTAACCATTCTGATTTAGTTTAGAGTGCACGCTGATTTTTTCTGTTTTCTCTCTCTTTGGCAGCGACCATGGCCCGACCCTAGACTAAAAATCATGAAACAAGTTAACCGAACCTTCTTAAAACACACTGGCTTTTGGAATGTCAGAGTTGCATACTTCATTGCCACTCCTACTTTTACCTTTGCTTTTATCGGGAACATTCTGTATCACTACGTAGATCCACAATTATTAGATATGACCATCGTATAGTTATATACGAATTCGAAGAAACTTGTTTCAGATTCGAGAATGGTTTCCGATTGTGGAGAAATTGAATAGGACTATTCAGTTGTCTTCTCCTTTTACCTTCTCTCAGGTTATGAGAGCTCATAGGATTAGGAGAGGGTACACCTATTGCGCTTGTTGGATAGTCTTCTTCCAAACCATAAGCAGGTGCCGAAAGGTGGAGAAGGAAGAAAACCAATTAGCCTAAGTGAGGTGTACAGATGGTAATAAGTAAAGACAAATAAAGAGATTAGAAAGAGGGCAAAGTAAATTGCGACTGCTATCATTCACGACCAAACCGCGTATATCATCGTCACTCCTACTTCACCTTTGCATTTCTCCAGAACACCGCGTATCACTACGAAGATCCATATTTATTGGATAATCCATCATATAGTTACATACGTGCTCGAAGGAACTTGTTCCAGTTCCAAAATGGATTTTGGTTCAGGAGAAATAGTATAAGGATTAATCAATTGTCTTTTATTTTTACCTTCTCTCAGGTTGCGAGTGATCCTAGGATTAGGAGAGTACGCCTATTACGCTTATTGGATAGTTTTCTTCCAAACCATAGGCTGGTGCCGAACGGTAGGGAAGGAAGAAAACCATTTAGCCTATGGATGGTGTACAGAAGGTAATGAGTAAAGACAAATAAAGGGATTTGGAAAGGTGGCAAGGAAATATAAGGCTACAGACATGACTCGGTATAATGGAAGAAGCATTACTAGGAATACCTGGCCATCCCTTCAAAACATATTCATCTTTCAGTTTCTCTATGCGTTGTTAATTGAAAACTGATTTCTCAATTAGATCCTTATTCCAGGGTATGTATTTACCAGGTTTGATTCTCACATCTGCATAGTTTTACAGATGATGAGTGTGAGTAAATTATTGGGAATTAGGTGATTATATCCTCTTAATATCGGAATTCGTTGTAGTTGGTGATATTTGAGAAAATCACCTGGGTTTTTGCCAGACGGCAAATATTTAGTTTTGAATATCCGTTGTTATGCACCAATTTCAAACTAATACATCTGTATGTTTATTTTATAAAGTGAGATATAAATTTTTGAAATTATGTCTATGACATTTACCTATATCAGTTGATGGTTGGGTAAGAAGCATTAAACAGCGGTGTAATTCTTCTTAACCATAGTATTGTTTTTAACCTATGACGCACAGGGTTTGAGTTATTCAACTAAGGAGACTTATACAAAGTATTGTATGTTGTCCAGTGTCCATTAGGACAAAGGGGTTGGTGCTCGTACTATATTCTGTTTACTTGTGACTTTTCCAGTTTTAGACAAGTATTTCGTAGAAATACAAGGTCCAAGTTATGAGAAGTTATAGGTACAAGAATAAAGTAGAGAACTATGTGTTGCAAGTATTAGGATTCTTCGAGGTGATCGAAGATGTAGATACTTGTGTTTGGTACTCAGTTGATAGTAATGGTTTTGAGAACTTGCTTCTCTTTCAGGTTACTTATATTTAAATGTACTCCTAGTTGAGTAATGCAGATCAGCCTCCTTCCATTTAGTTGACATGCACTGAAGACAGCTGCATGATTTGAATCTGATTCAAATTAAATCAGTGGCTTTGTTTCTATATTATATATAGAATGGTTCATATCTTAACGATGTTAAGGTATATGGAGTTTTCCGGCTTATGCTTAAAACCAGAATCTGGATAACTCAAGGCATATTTCTGTAATGGCAGTTTGTGGGTTATCCGGGCTATGACGAGGGTTAACTTTCTACCATCTGGAAGATCAATAGTGATATTGTTCTTGACTCGCCACCGTTTTAGTAAAATGGACTTTTTCAGAAAATAGTAGTGGGAGTATGGTAGAACTGGAAGTGATTCCAGAACCATAAACGGTTAAAGAAAATTTAATAGAACCTAAGAATTCAATCGGGTTTGACATTCCATTAGCCACTCTGCAGATATGGTAGGTAACCTCATGCACCTAAGAGGTACTTCGGTATCCTCAAAGACGGTGATAGGGAGGTTCTTGTTTGCCCAGACTTGCCATTTCTACTGTTCTAAACTATGAGACCCAGCAGGAGGATGAGTATAGTGTCATTCTAAACAAGTTTTAGAAGTACACGTGTATTTGACTCTGCCAGAAGGTTTTTGTAGTCAATGGGAGTAGCGGAAGCATAGTGGACAAGTAACTTGTGTCTATTTATATACTAGCAAGTATAGCAGAGATAGATCATTTATTTTTGATGTGACAGTCATAGACTTTGACTTCATTAGAATAGGATATGGATCTGGTAAGAAGGTGGTAGGGTGTGATGTTCTGGTATTTGGATGACATACACTCTGTAGGAAGTATAACTCATATACTACGATCGGTTATACTGTGGTTGTCACATAGTGTTTTTTCCACATAGGATATGGATATTATATCAGGCATTCTGGTTACTGGATCTATGGTTTTAGATCTAGATTTGGGTAGTTTCCTAATCTAGATACTTAGACAGTATTCTAAACGTATTTTAGAATGGGCGACTCCTGGAAAGGTGGTGTACCTGCAGGTGGTGGAGTCACCTTCTCTAAAGGTGTCTTACAGACTAAAGGGGAGAGGGATGTGCATGATAGACATATCACTTGCTTAGGAAATTGAGTCAATCATGTGATGTCAAGTGGATGGTTCTTATGAACGACAGTAAGGTTTCAGGAGGCATCGTCCATGCCATTTTCTAAATTTTGCCGTTTTAAAGAACCCTAAACTAGAATCTTTAACTAGAGAATCATACGAAACATATTGTAAACTACTTTACAACTAAATGATTAGGGATTAAAATCTTTGTAGTCCGTTCCTTCACTTATTTAGCTCCTTGTAGTAATCCCTTCACTCCAAGTTGTGATCTTGCGGACTCTCGAACGGCTCCATAAGAAGAAAGATGCATGCTTGCTTGAAGTCTTCCAAGCCGAAGATGATCTGCACCGAGGAGTCACAAACCCAAGCTACCCTCTTCACTAATGTGGGATTAGTGAAGCTAACACCCTATACTAAAGTGCTAATCTAGTAGAGGATGATGAAGTAGGATTTTTGTTCACTTTATAATTACTTTTCTCACTTGTTTTTATGCTTCTCTCAAAACTTAGAGAGCTCTCTTGAGCTTTGAGGAAGAAGAAGCAAATAATAGATGTGAGAGAGAATGGCAACAATGGGTGAGAAAATATTTAATATATCTCATGTAGAGACTTAACTATGAGTTTAGATATTGGTTGGGTTAACAAATATCCAGTATAAGACAAAACTAGTGGACTAAGTCAATAGGTCTCCAAGCTTCATGAAGCTTCATGCCATATGACAAATTTCCAACTAATAATTATTTTATTCTAAATAAATAAACCCTTCATTATCCTTATCATGGTGTAGGTCTCATACACCCATGTTGCATGTATCATCAACCATGACATATAAATAAAACACAATTAATATATATCACATATATATATCAAGTGTGCGCATGTGAGAAAAAGAAATGCTTAAGTGAGCTAATATTAGTTAATGTAAACTAATATATCATATATATCATTATATATTAAATCATTAAATCAACACTTGATTTAATAATACGGTTATATCTCATATGACCGACTAATATAATTTGTATCAACTTATCGAACCAACACTTGATTCGATAACCCGGCTATCTCTCATATAACCGTCCGATACTGTATCGACTTATCGAATCAACACTTGATTCGATAGCCCAGCTATATCTCATATAACCGATCGATACATTATATCGCGAGAATAAAATACAGTATCATATACTCGTATTAATCTCGGTCCCGCACATATCATATATGTGCTCTTACTTCGTTTTGCCTGAGCCAGTGAAACCTCTGTGTAGGACTATAAAGACTCGTCAATACGCAGGCAGTAGGTGATGATCACATCAAGCACCCACAAGCCGTCAGCGGTACTAGATGGACGTAATGGCTACCCGGGTATTGAACGATCAGAAGATCAGCAAGCTAGCCCGCTCTAACTCCTGCAAAAGCCTGTCAGTAACACTGCTGTACAGTCCGGTCTTTTCGTCTAATATGTCGCATATCAAGTCTAGGGGTGGTAAAAGCCAGATCCCAATAACCGATAAGTCATGCCGATGTGAGGCTCATAACAGGTCGAGAAACTACTGATAACACTTATCAGTAAATCTCCATAGCAGCCTTGGCTGGGGACTTTCTTGTTATAGCCAATCAAGCACAGCGCAACATCAACTCCCAATACCGGGAGAGACGATTTCCCTCCTATCGCTCATTGCCTCCATGTGATTCGGGACTGTACCCAAAAGCCACCATTTTGCACATTCTATTGAACGTGGTAAGGTGGAAATCAAAGCACAGTGGAAATCACACAAGACTCTATGACGATCTCGGGTCTACAGACTAACCTGTACCAGTGTCACCGGAGAACTGCTATCTGACGATAGGTATAATACCAACTAGGATTTCTCGACGAGTCCGTTCAGTGTACCCAGTCTCCACTGGGCACCCGTATACCATCTTTGATGTCAAACACCAATGGATGTGGGATCATCCATCGCCCATTATATGGGTCAAGATACGTATATACTAATCTACTCCGGAATATCGATGCCATGTCTCAATACACCCTTGACTAGGAACAATTTTAGGGTGTGCTTGTGGACTACCCTTGGCCCCACTAGTATGATCTCCATCATAGTCCTGGTAGTTAAGTACACAACCTAAGGGCTTTATCAACATGTGAGAGAAAGACAACATCACATATACAAGTCAACATGTTAAGATAATGAGCAACCAGATAGCATACTATCATGTCGAGCAAGAAAGTCCTCTCTATATATATCCAGGCATCCACTATAATATACATCACATTTACAATAATGTCCTCTAAGGCATACATATAACTAACATCAAGTACCACACCAGATGCTATTTTTGCACTAGCTTCAATAAGTTTATATTAATCCAATCCTGGAGAAACGTTCGGAAGCAGTTTATGAACATAAGTGGATGTTCTTGGGATTTGGTAATGGTAGCCTCCTTCGGGAGACGGTTATCATTCTAGGCTTCCATGGTGACGTAGATGACAGAGTGACTGTCAGAGTTATAGTTTTCCCTCTTTTGAGGGGCATTAGTTTGGATAGGTGGTACAAGCGGATACTAAGGGAGGCATAGCGCAGGATTCTGATTAAATTCTGTAGACGATACATTCTAAGAAATTTGCTAGATTTGGAGTTCATTTGTGAACTGGGTCCCATCAGATATCCAGATATATTCTAAGACAGGTATTGCTCATTTCGGGAGATGGCTTTCTCCGCGAACTTGAGATAAAGAGATACATAGAAAGAAACATTGGAGCGGAT
Organism: Agapanthus africanus; assembly: GCA_030015575.1. Lineage (NCBI taxonomy): Eukaryota > Viridiplantae > Streptophyta > Magnoliopsida > Asparagales > Amaryllidaceae > Agapanthus > Agapanthus africanus. The sequence continues at coordinate 43,484,662 of JASDDO010000006.1, forward strand.
CCACTCACTGAGGTTATTTCTTGAACACAATAGTTTTACAAACGAGCTTTATGAAACTGATTAGTAGAGAAGTTGGGTGTTCGGTATTACACGGGCTGTGAGTATGCGACACCACAATAATTAGCCTTAAGTGCAAGTGGAAGATTGTTGGCTATAGTGCCCTCAAGTCAATTATTGGATCGCAGGCACGTAATTGAAATGATTGAGAGAGGACCTATACCGGTAAAACATTCTTACTTGAGATGATAGTATGCTATCAGGTTTGTCTTTATCATCGTGTACATGCTTCAGGTGACATTACAGATCACTATTACATGTTGATAGAGCCCATAAGATTCTTGCTTGACTACCAGCAGTATGATGGCGAACCTATACGTGGGAGCTGGGTGGTCTATAAACACATCCTTAAATGTCCCTAGTCGAGGGAGTTTTGAGACTGGGCATCGATACTCCAGAATAGACTAGTGTATACTGATCGAGACCCTGGCGGGGGGCGGTGGCCGGTCTCATAAGCCATTGGTGTTAGTTTGTTCACCTAAAATGTATACAGGTGCTCATTGGGTTATGAGTATACCGGACGGACTCGTCGAGAACATGCTAGTTGGTATTATACCTATTGTCATATAGCAGTTCCTTGGTGACATGTGTACAAGTCATTCTATCAACCTGAGATCATCATTTATCTCGTGTGAGTTCCCACCGTGTTTTGATTAATACCCTACCACGGCTCAAAGGAGTCGTGCAAACAGGTTTTAGTTGGGTACATTTCCTAGCCACATGGAGGCAGTGAGCGGATTGTCAGGGGATTCTTCTCTCCCGGTAATGAGGGTTGATGTAGCGGTGTGCACGGGTGGCCATCACCAAAAATCCTTGGCCAAGATAGTTGAGAATTACTGATTCGGATCAGTAGTTTCTCAGATGGTGATGGGCTTCATACCGATACTGAATATCAAGTTATTATGGGTCTGACTTTATCCACCTCCTAGACTCGATATACGATACTCATAAACGAATGGACTGGACTGTACAAATATTGTCACTGTCAGGCTCAGTAGGGGTTTCAGGATGAGTTTGCTCGTCGGCCTCCTTTTCGCTCAATACCTGGGTAACCGTTACGTACAGCTAGTGTCGCTGACGTTCTTTTAGTTAAACCCACTACCAGCGTATTGATGGGTCTTTAGAGTCCCACATAGAGGGTTTCCTTATTTCGGGCGAAACGATGTTGAGGCCGTATGGTTTTACGGCATGGTTCGATCACATACGTGTACTTGTGCACGCATGATGTTCGGACGGATAATACTAGTGGGCTTTGGTTTAAGCCGGATCCTAGTATAATATTTGTGGGATTATTTTCGTCTCATTGTATTCATATTTTTCAGAATACGGATACGGGTATGTATATACGGATGAGGGGTATTCTTGTAATTTCATTACAAGATGCTTCAAGAAGATGCCTCCTCATTATTGTTTTCACCATTTATTATAAATGGTTAATGAGGTGGAGGATGAGTCATTCTTTGGCATTAAATGAGGCATGGCTTTGTATATGACTCATGGGGTGACTCATGGTGACACTTTCTTGCATGCTTGATTTATTGTAAGTGTTGTGAGGATTTTTCTCACTTGATGCTTCATGCTCACAACACTTAGCCATTTTCCTTTCTTAAGTTGCTACACTCTCATCCTCATACTTCATCTTCTACCTCCACCCATCATGTCTCATGTGTTGAGAAATATTGGGTGATTAGAGACAACTTAATCCATCATTAGTTTCTACATCTCCTAGGCTTTCAAGTTTAGCAAATTAGATACCCTAGTTACCTCGGTTATAAGGTTGAAATTCATTGCACAAACCTTCGAGAGGATCATCTTCGATGGAGGGAGACCGAAGATCAAGCTTGATCAAGGAAGCCCTTAGGAGCTTTGGATGATGGTTGAAGCCCGAAGGACATGGATCTATTCGGTATAAACCATTCTAAACTCCTAGTTTAAAGATTGCTAGTCATGGGTTAATGGTAGATCCGGGTAATTGGTTGTGGTAGCGCCAAGTTTTATAAATTTTTGTTCCGCATTTGTTCACGGATTGATGGCCGGGACGCTGCCGTAACCTAACAATAGGAAGTCAACTCTCCAAACCTTCTGCTCATCTACTTGATATATGTTCTGTCTACGAGATAGCTTCCGACAATTGCGAAGTTGAGGAACTTTGCGATAATGATCTCGATGCCACTAGTGCGTCATTATTTGATCCAGCAAATTATTATACTATTGAGGACCCTTATGTTGACAAGTCCACTCCCGAGTTCAAACCCTTTGACTTGCCTCATAAGTTAGCTGAGCTATCCGAGTCAATCTCTTACGCTAGCCATGAACCTCTTATAGAGTCCGAGTATCATTCCCTTACTGTACATTCTATCATCTCTCCGCCGACACTAGATTTCAAGACACTACCTTCTTATCTTAAATGTGTATATTTAGATGAGAATGAGTCTTTACCCATTATCATATCAGCTTCTCTAGTTTTAGAGCAAGAGAGAGCTCTTATGTCTGTCTTGAGATCGAATCGACAAGTTTTTGGTTGGACAATGGCGGACATCAAAGGGGTTAGTCCTTTAATTGTTGAACATCATATACATTTGATGGATGAAGCCAAACCAGCCCGAGACGCACAAAGACGGTTGAATCCCTTCATGAAGGAGGCAGTAAAGAAAGAAATCGTTAAATGCTTAGATAATGGTATAATTTACCCAATATTTGATAGCGAATGGGTAAGTCCTATTCATGTGGTCCTTAAAAAGACTGGCATCACGGTCATAACTAATGAGGCTAATGAGTTGATTCAAACACGCACCCAAACTTGGTGTCGGGTATGTATTGATTATAGAAAACTCAATGCCGCGACGAGAAAAGATCATTTCCCTCTACCTTACATTGTCCAGATGTTGGAACATTTAGCCGGGCATAAGTACTACTGTTTTTTGGATGGATACTCAGGTTATAACCAGATTCCCATCGCCAAAAAGGATTAAGATAAGACAACTTTTACTTGTCCTTTCGGTACTTTTGTTTATAGACACATCCTCTTTGGGTTATGCAATGCTCCCGCTACATTTCAGCGGTGTATAATGGAGATATTCTCGGACATGGTCGAGAATTTTTGGGAGATATTTATGGACGATTTCTCCATATTTGGGGACTCCTTTGAGAAATGCTTACGTCATCTTGACGCTGTTCTTACCCGCTGTAAGGATAAGAACTTAATTTTGAATTGGAAAAAATGTCATTTCATGGTTCAAGAAGATACTGTCTTAGGGCATATCATTTCACGAAAAGGCATTGAGATAGACAAAGCTAAAATAGATGTCATTTACAACTTTCCTCTTCCCAAATATGTCAAAGATATATGATCCTTTCTAGGTCATGCCGGGTTTTATAGACGATTCATTAAGAACTTTAGCAAAATTGCTAGACCCTTAATTCTTCTCTTGGCCAAGTATACAACATTTTACTTCGACTCGGATTGCGTGGCTGCTTTCGAATCACTTAAACATTCCCTCACTAAAGCCCACATTCTATCATCTCCAGACTGGAATCACCATTCTGAGCTTATGTGTGATGCATCCGATTTTGCTATTGGTGCAGTTTTAGGACAACACATTGATAAGATGCCACATGTAATTTACTATGCAAGTAGGACCTTGAACAATGCCCAAATGAATTATACAACTACCGAGAAAGAACTCTTGGCAGTTGTATTTGCATTAGAAAAATTCAGGCCCTACTTAATTTGCTCTCCAGTTGTAGTTTACACCGATCATTCTGCCCTAAGACATTTTTTATCGAAGAAGGATGCTAAATCCAAGCTAATACGTTGGATCATGTTGTTACAAGAATTTGATCTTGTCATGCGAGACAAGAGTGGATGTGAAAACGTCATAGTCGACCATCTTTCATGACTTTCTTCTTCGCCAATTTTGACCTTGCCTATAAATGATTCCTTTCTGGACAAACAGCTCTTGACCATATCCTGCGAACCTTGGTTCGCGGATATTGTGAATTATTTAGCAATGGGACTTCTACCCAGCGAATGGTCAAAACAATGCAATCACCGATTTCTATCCGAAGTAAAACACTTTTACTAGGATGAACCTTATTTGTTTAAGTATTATCCTGATCAAATCATTCGCCGATGTGTCTCTAATAATAAATTCAAGAGTGTATTGTCTTTCTGCCATGATCAGGCATATGACGATCACTTTGGTCCAAGGAAAACGGCAGAGAAAGTTTTGCAAAGTGGCTTTTATTGGCCAACGTTATTCAAAAATGCATATGATTATTGCAAAACCTGTTCTCGGTGTCAACACATGGGTCGGATTTCTCGGAGAAATGGGATGTCACTCCAACCTATCTTGGTTGTGGAGATATTTGATATTTGGGGAATTGATTTTATGGGCCCTTTTCCTAACTCTTTTGGGAATCCATACATTTTATTAATGGTTGATTATGTCTCTAAATGGGTGGAAGCAATACCGTGCCGTAATAATGACAACAAGGTTATTGTTAAGTTCCTTAAAGAAAATATCTTTTCTTGGTCCCGCGCTATCATTAGCGACAATGGGACACATTTTTGTAATTGGTCTTTTGAGGCTTTGATACGGAAATATTCAATCAACCATAAATTTTTTACGCCCTATCATCCCCAAATGAGCGGGCAAGATGAGATCTCTAATAGACAGATCAAACAAATTTTGGAGAAAACGGTTTCTAAGAACCGTAAAGATTGGTCTACCAAATTGAAAAATGCTCTTTGGGCATTTCGTACTGCTTATAATATCGATCTTGGTTTGTCTCCTTACCGACTAATTTTTGGGAAGTCTTGCCACCTTCCTGTCGAGATCGAACACAAAGCAATGTGAGCTATTAAAGAACTTAACTGTGATTTTGATCAAGCAAGCAACTATCGAAAGCTGCAATTACATAATCTAAGCGAACTTCGCGACGAATCTTACGATAATGCGGTTATACTAAAGAACCGGACAAAAGTGTTCCGCGACAAAAACCTTTTGAGAAAAAATTTCACACCGGGACAGCAAGTCCTTCTTTACAATTTCTATCTCCATCTTCATCCGGGTAAGCTATGATCTCGTTGGAAAGAACCTTTTGTGGTGCGGTATGTATACCCGCACGGTGTAGTGGATATAGAAAATGTTAAAAACGGTTCTATTTTTAAAGTAAATGGGTATAGATTAAAACCGTAATTTTCCGTTGACCCATCGGAGGAGCTCCTGCTCTTGCAGGAGCCGCTTTATCATAACTAATTTTCTTCCGCCCCACCTCCATGTTTCGGTAACACTGTTTCATCTAAGAATGGAGGTGTGTTAAATAAGAATATATATATGTGTGTGTGCGCGCGCGCGCGCGCGCGCGCATGCCAAAGAACAAGTTTGGGGGTAGATTTTTTTTCATTTGACTATCTTTTTGCCCCTATTATTCTCCACCCAAATCTACAGGTTTATACGCTCGAAAAATAATATCAGTGAGGACACTGCTGCAAACAGGTTGGGGGGAGGTTTGTATTTTCCGAAATATCCTTTGATACTAGGCTCTACTATATATGAAAAAAATATAGCGTTGAATGAATGCATTTTTGTTTGTAAATAAAGGTTAGGAAGTGAAAAATACATATGAAAGAGGGGAAGAGATTTAAGAAAAGCAAGAAAATTAGATATTTTAAAACAAAGCTAGTAATAGGTAGTCATGAGCTGTTATCCCAAAGATTAGTAAAATGAAGGAAATTACTAATCTGTGGATAGAAATAAATCTGAAAAATACTCCATATTCTTGAGTCTAAACATCTGAACGTTGATACCTACTATACGCACTTGCACACATCTTGAAACTTGGGATAGTAGAAAATACCTCGAAATGCTCTTGTCTAAAAGCTTTAGTTTGAAGGAAAAAAAATATATAAACAAAAATATAAATGACACATAAAAGAAATAAAAGGTGAAGAAAATGAACACTGGTTTTTTAATTACTTAAGGCGGTATAAAAAAATATAATGAGGGTGCCTTATCACCTAGTGCCTTAGGGAGTCACTGCTAAGCTTTAGTTGTTGCAAGACTAGGATATTGCTAATTATGCCTTGATAAGTGAGCACATTTAGTAATCGGTTGGTTAGTATCTCAAGAAATATTAACGGTCACATGAAGAATGTGTAAGCAAATCCATCTAAAGCATCACCGACTAAAAAGTACTAAGGAAGATGAACAAGGGTATGATAGCTTGAATTGAATTCTCTAAGTATAGGGATGTCTTTTACACACGTAGGGGTATATGATCGATATTTGGAAGAAAGTTAGGGAGGAAAACTAAAGACGGTGTTTTATTGAGGGATGATGTGATTTCTGACATTTTTTCAAGACCATTAAGATAGGGCTCATGACAACTAAAAAGATAGTGTAGTTTGAAACTCTTATTTTCAAGTTTTTCTGTTATATGTTCTTATTTTTACATGTAATCTTCATCTTCTTTCTTTTATGAGATTTTGTGGGTGTAATCCGCTGAAAACCCTTAGGAGACAACACTCCTCCTACTAGGGACACCTAGAGATTTAAAGGCTTGTTGCACGTGCTAAGTGCAATCGTGTTGCCTACGAAAATGTGCTATGTTTTTCTTTTTCTCTTTAATAAATAGTTTGCTCGGGATGATCAAAGATAAGTTTGGGGGTATTTGATTAGTCAAATATAGTACACATTTGTATGAACATTTTTCCTACTATTATTAACTGCTAAAAGGTGTTAATTGTAAATAAATAACATATATGGGTTTATTTGTAAAGATTATTATCATATGTTTTTACATTTATAATTAATATAATTAGGGAAAATATATGCATATAATATTTAAATGAAATATAAGTAATTAAAATATGCAAATCATGCAAAATATTCCCAATCATTATTCTTAAGATATTATATCGTATAAATGATTCGAATAATATCTCAAAAATAACAAATGCTACTAACAATTTGATTTGAGATATTGTGTAGGTATTAGCTCAGGTTTGGAATCCAAGTAAGAGATCCGAGTCAAATTGGGATATCGAAACTGAATCTGCCAAATTTTAGAAGAAAATCGAAGAATGCAGCAACGGCAGAGACTAAGGGCAATATTTTCATAATCGATATATCAAAAGGATCTCCAAATATCAAGAAGAAAAGGCAGAAAAAATCCCAACACCCAATCCCACCAAGTGGCGGCAAAACCGCAGCCAAACATGGCAATGGGCGGCGGTTCCGCAGACCTTTAGTGGCCATTGGATTTTGGATTTTAGGGGAATGATCATAATCTCACCTACTCCTATATGGCATGTAGGTTTCTGGTTTCAAAGACTATATAAAGGATCGAGAGCTGTAGATCCAATATAAGACATAATCAATATTCCGCATCGCATCATCTACCTCCATATAGAGAGATCTAGAGCAAAACTAGGGTTCTTGTAATCTACTTTCTAAAGAGAAGTTGTAATGCAGTAGTTGATTAATAAAGGTAGTTTTTTGTTTTAATTCTTTTTGCATTTACTTTTCCGCATTTACTTTACGAATTACTTTTCCACATTGATTTTACGCATTACTTTTCTGCACCTTTAATTATGGTTTCATTCATCTTCAACCTTTCTTCTAAATCACTACTAATCATGAGCGAGTAATTTCATACTTGCTAGGGTTTGTAGGATAGGGTAGAATAATAGATGAAATATCGCTTAACTTCTTTTGACATTTTAATATTTATAAACTTTTGCAAAATAAATGTTAATCTTCTTATCGAGGGCGTTATCAATTTATTGATAGTCACGACCACGATTTAAGATTAGTTAGACACTTATTTTGTTAAGAGCTTGATATAAATAGAGATCAATGGAATGACAAGGGTTAGTAGTGGGAAACCCTAATTCCCTTAAAGAACCCTAATCCACATTCATCGCTATCTCTCTAGTTTTAAACTATTAAAAGGTAAAAAGAGTCATTTCTAAATATTCATCCATTAACTACTAAGTCCTATAAACTCTACAAGCCTTTCTATTATAAATTTTATATCCATCTTAAAATAAAACGACAACAAACCATCCTCTCTCATATTAACTCGTCTAAGGCAAGAAAAGAAATTCATGTTTCCCTGCGGACGACCCATACTCATAACGGCTAGCTATTAGCGACACCGTTTTGATTGCGGTTATTTACAAAATAATTTTTCACGATCAATCAGGAAGTAATTTTCCTATACTACAATCGGTCAAACTTTGGTTGTCATATAGTGTTTTCTCCACGTTGAATGTGGATAGTATATTAGGAATTCTGGTGACTAGATCTAGATTTAGGATGTTTCCCAAATTAGGTAATTAGACAATATTCTAAAAGTATTTTAGAATGGACGACTCCTGACGTGGTAGTGTATCCGCAGGTGATGGAGTCACTCTCTCTAAAGAGATATCTTTTGAACTGATGAAGAGAGGGACTAGAATGAATGACATATCATTTGCTTAGGCAATTGAGTCAATCATGCAATGTCTTATACAATACCATATAGATAATTCTGGTTTTTGTCACAATCCGAAATTTGGCACGTGACGACACTTAAACCACGTAACGTCTACAGGCATAAAGCAATTCATGTAAGCCGAAAACCCAGAAATCTAAACCATCAAAAATAGTAAGTGGTAAGAACATTGTTAAAAACTTTAGGAATCTCAAGTAAAAATTCTTTAAAGTCTAATTTACTTTCTTTAAAATTTTGGCAGCACCTCCTTTGTAAAAACTAGCCCCAAAAAGGGTACAAACATAAGATATAACTATAGCATCCCCAAACGGGAGCAAATCTTGTCCAAAGGCGGAAACAACCACCACAAGAAGATATACGACGCCGTAGCGAAGAAATAGACAATATAAAGTGAAAACAGCATAAAAGATAAAGCAGCATAAAAAGGCCGGCTCACACGAGCATGATACCCAGAGTCACAAAAAAATATACAATACCGTCCTCACATCTCGCCTTTAAGTCAATACATGAAAGTATTAGATGGAGAGTACTAGATACAATAAGATATACAATGAACATCATCGGATAACCGCAAAACCCACCTATAGCAAAACTGATCACAGTCAGCCGTAACGGTATCCCCTGCAAAAGATGATACAAAAAGAAGAAGCCCTACCGCGACTGCTCTGAGGGACAACCTGCAGAACACTGTGGCACAACGGGAGTGAGTTGCCAACTCATGAATAGTAAATAACATCAAGCAGATAATTACAGGTATGCACGTACTGCGATAATCTATCATATGCAAACTGATAGTATAATATAGCAATATGTATATGCAACAATCATGAAAGGTACTCTATCAGGTACTACTAATATATGAAGCAATGCATATCAAATGAAAGCAGAGTATGGAATAAAACATATCATCGTCACAGAATCCTCATCGTGGAAAAACCAGTGTCCATCAACAACACTCCAATTCCCAATACCTCAGGCACCGCATCCTCAGATCAGCCCTCATATCCTGTAAGTCTCATGGAACCTGAGTGTCCAACATCGACATTCGAAAACATCATGAAAACTAGTGTCCAACATCGACACATAAATACTCATATCATGGGCTCCGTCTGCGGGATCGGCCCGCGGGCTCCGGCAGAACGGTCGATCCATGTTCATCTTATAACTCCGGTCGATATCGTCCAGATATCCGCCGAGTCCAAATACTATCACCGGTATGTAGTACTCCCTCTGCCAGGCTCATCGTCTACACCACGAAAATCACCTCTTACCCTGGGGAACTATACCGGGTCCACCATGTACCCGCAGACGGTGCCTCCCGCTCCTCGAATCGGGTTTCTAACACAAATCTCAGAACCGAGAAAACTCATGGTGGACATACTGAAATATCATATCAAGAGAAACCGGATTTTTCAAACAATGCATAATTTCTTGAAATACCACGGTCCTCAAATCTGTAAAATCACATGAAATCCATATCTCAATGCGTAAATCCATGAAATATAATATATGCAACATAAAACAGTAATATGAGCATATCAAGAAAAAACTGCTATTTAAATGTATCAAGTTATTAAATATATCATGCGGTTCCAAATTTTTCCAAAGTCAAATGCAACATCATATAAAGGTGAACATGTAGCTATAGCAAGGTACATGTGTAAGCATGTAGGTATAGCAAGGTATATGTGTATGCTGTTTTTCATATGCACAATGGAATAAAAATCAATATCTCAATGTCACTAACCAATACAATATCACATACGTATATGTGTTGTGCATGTCATAGCAATTACCGACGGTGTGTGTGTAGCATACAATTAGTGCTCGTGCAACACGAATCGTCGGTAATGGTGTCGTATCTCATTAATACTATGTCCATATGCAATAGAAAAATGAGGTATGCAACAATGGTACACATGCACAATCAATGTCCATATACTTATAATTAATAATCATGTCATTGAATCTAGCCCAGACGCATAATGCCATACGGGCGATTCCCCTGTAGATATTAAATCTACTCACTGATGATCTTGGGCTAAGTAAAACCAACTACTTTCTTTCCCTTCTTCGCAACGTCCGAAGTCCCCGCCTACGATCCTAAAATTATATAACAATATAACAAGTGCATATTAGAAATCGACCAATAACACGTACAAACTACGTTTGAGCGACGCATCAACTCCAAACAAACTCTCAAGTGTTCGTTTAGTGGTTAGCGTGCATAGCGACACTATGAAACCAACCCAAGAGCAACAGCTATACAAATTACATGAACCGTGTCGGATAACGTAACGCGCATAGTCGAAACACTAGAAACAAGCAAAGTGATCCCAGATTTTGTATACTGTCAAAACATAAAAATCAAGCAGTACCAAACACTTCTAAACAACTACAGACAGCTACCCTACAAAACATAAGCCCCAACTCCACCAGAAAACCGAGGTCGCTGGATTTCCCCTACATGTCGTCGGCCAAAACCGATCAGATGGGGTTCGTGCTTCCGGTGTACACTCAGGGTCACTAGTAAAACACTACTATATTGCGAGATTTTCCGGTATACACTCGGGGTCACAACAGATCACAGACATCCTATAATGACACTAATAATATGATATGTGCACAAAACTATACTTTTAGTGTTCTAAACAACAACCATAAGGCAACACAATAATAAAACACCTATTTAACTGTTTAGAGGTTATACCTATCCAAACTTGCTCAAACGATCCTAGCTTTCCAAGCTCCAAGTGATCCTAGTGGCTAAAACATGACATGAGAAGTTTTTTAGTGGTGTTTTATGAAGGTTTAGTGAAGGAAAGGTGAAGGTTTCAGTTAAGAGTTAAGGAGATGAAGAAATAATTGAGAAAGAGATAGAGTGAGATGAGAATGAGAGAGTGAGGTGTGATAATGATGAGAGAGTGAGTGTAGGATGAGTGCACCCTTACACTTACTCTTTCCCTCTCCATCATTAACGCAAGCTTACTCATCCCCATGAGTCATCTTACCACCTCCCCCTAATCCAAAACACAAGGATAACTCTCACAACAAATATCTAAAGGCAAGTTAATCATGGTATGGATTTGTTTAAGGTGTCTTGGCCACTAAATAAGGTTAACACTAAACAACCCCCAAGTTAACATGCACAAGTGTGTGCAAGCCAAAAAAAATAATAATAAAATATTGATTAATCTATATAAAATGTGAGAAAACTATTTTGGTAAACTTTTTACTACAAACCTACATTATCGCTTAATTAACACTAATCGCATTCTAAGGTGTTACAATCTCCCCCCTAAAAAAATTCGTCCCTGAATTTAAAATTCTTACTATGCGTACCTTCAACGAGATGAGAGAATTTCTTCCGAATCCCGCTCACAGCCTCCCAAGTGATCTCCTCACTAGACGAGCTATGCCAAAGAACCTTCACAGATGGCAAGATCTTTGACCGAAGTTTCTCCACCTGCCAATCCACTGTAACTATTGGCTGTTGGTGAACAAAAAGATCGCGTCCTAGTTAAAAGGTCTGGTGCTTAATCATGTGAAAAGGGTCATGAAGGTATTTACGAAGTATCGACACATGGTATACAGGGTGAACATCTCGAAGTCTGGGTGGAAGTGAAAAACGATAGGCAACGGTACTAACTCGCTCAAGGATCTCAAAAAGACCTACAATCTGGGACTAAGCTTCCCCTTTTTCCCAAAACTCATCATGCCCTTCATTAGAAAAATCAGTAAGAATTCATGATATCCCACTGCGAACTCAAGTCTGCGACGACGACGTTCGGTATAAGACTTCTTTCTGCACTGGGCTGCTCTCATCCTGTCCTGAATCAACTGGATCATCTCCGTAGTCTCTTGACTAGCTAGGGTCCAAAAATCCTGCTCACGCGGAGTCAGTCAAACAGACTGGCGATCGACACAATCTACCATACAAAGCCTAAAAAGTTGTCATCTGAATCGTCTCCTGATAACTGTCATTGTAGGAGAACTCTATCAATGGCAAGTGACGATCCAAACTGCCAACAAAATTTAGTACGCACACACGAAACATATCCTCCAGAGTCTGTATTGTCCGCTCTGACTGATCATCGGTCTATGGATGGAAAGCGGTGCTAAAGCTCAAACAGTACCCATGTCACGTCCCGAAGTACGGAACATGACCGGCACTTAAACTACGGACGTCTCGAGGCGTACGTAATCTAAGTAAGCCGAAAACCCAGAAAACCAAACGAAGAAAAGTAGTAGAGTGAAGAAAAACCAATTTAAATCAAGTAGTTTTAATAGCATAAGCCGAATTATGCATTTTTAAAAACATCAAATATTTCCTGAAAATTTCGGCAGTCTCCTTTGTAAATACTGGCCCCCAAACGGGAAACAACATGAATAGTATACGAAATCAAAAAAAGGCATCCCCAAGCGGAAGGTAGCTCTTCGTGAATCGACGGTCATAACCACACAAGCAATATAATATGAATCATAATATAAACATGCGATGTGGAGCAAATAGCAATAATGAGCGGAAGCTGAATACTAGACACAATGATAACTAATCTGCATTAACCTAATATAAGTCCTACAATGGTGCCTTTTGAAAATAACACGAATCGCAGTGTTTTGAAAATAAGGGTTACGGTGTTTTTAAGAAAAGATACGTCTTTTGAAATATCCGTAGAATCCCTTGACCTGTCTTTTAAAATACCCACGATTCGTTAGCTTTTGAAATAGGTAGAAGTCGAATCTAATCTAACAACTAAACTAAACTAAATGGCTAAGTTAACAAGCTAGACTACAGGTAAAGAAACCGCCTAACATCTGAGTCGATACATATACATACCTGTATATATATTAGTCGGTGATCCCGCCTCAATAATATCATATCCGATACCATATCTATAATCAAACATCCCAAGTCAAGAGTGCGGATCAATCATCAAAATATAGCTCGTACGTAAATCCGTCGTACGGCATCCTTAAATCTGGGTACGGGTCAATATCATATTCATCACACTATTCATCTGATATCCTCTTTATCAAGGATCATTGTCCAGGGTACTGACCTATGTCTAGTACAATACTAATATCTTCAACATACTCATGATCTGACTACTGATCGACAATCTCGTACAAACCGATATCATTAGCACGTATCATCATCAAGGGGTATACATCGCCCAATACGGCCTAGTATCAATATCCTAGCATATCATATCTCATATCACGATCACATGTCGACCATTTTATTTATAACACTATTCACCCGTATCGTCGCCCCAAGATCCGCTATAACACCAGGACGTACCTCAAGTACAAATCCTGCCATATCACCGATATCACAACCTCAACACAAATCTCATCGACTCATCTCAATCCCAAGTATCATCCTCAAATCCGTATGTGAACGCATAGTCCCATACCCATGTGAACACCTAACTATATATATTCCCGTAAACACAAATGGAAGAAGAATGTATGCAAGTATGGGTGGGTGTGTGCATGTATGGTGCGACCACTACTCTAGGGTTTCGCGATACTAAATCATCCATACTTATCATCAAAAAACTCAAAAATATATAATCAATAAATGTGTGTATACGTATTCGTATACATCACCACGAACTGCGGGGGTGCTATACGCCATCCACCCGACTTCTCCCCGTAGATATAAATCTACTCACCTGGTCCTCGCTTGCCGAAATCGATGTCGCCACGCGCTTGCTTATCGTCCCGAAGTCCACATGGAGGTACCTACATGCCACAACGTATCGTATAGCATAAAAACCCAATTCGAAATCGAATTAGCATACGAAAACCAAATCGGCACGCGTATCACGTATAGGTCAAAAACCTATCGCCTACGCATGCAAGAATAGCAAAACCAACCCTCGATGTCGATGTACAAACATCAACCCATCGAGAAAAACCCAAACACCCCAAAATCGTGTTTTCACAATCACTAATTATATAAGAAATAGGGTGCAATTCATTAAAACCTTAAAATTGCCCAAATCGATTTATTTCAAGAAACCTAGTAAGCCTAAATTTCCCGTTTTAGCGCCAATCTTAATGTTTTAACAAATCTAATGGCCATAATACTTATTAAAAATCTTAAATAAGTCATAAAAACCATTTCCATTATTTAATCTCATTAAATTTCTTTAGCCCCCAAAATTCTAGTTTACAATATATCCAAATTTTAACAATTTTATAGCAAAAATGCACAAACAACAATTTAGCTTGGATTTTCATGAACTAAAGTATTAATTAAACTACACTTAATAATGTTAAAGAAGTCAAGAAAAACCTAATTACATTTTTCTCTTAATCAAATTCAAGGTTTACAAAAACCTAGTTTGCAATTTAAGCAATTTGGACAAATTACATATAACAAGTGCAATTTAATCAACCAAACTAGGTTTTACATACATTAAGATGTTAAACTAAACCTTGCATCCCTAATGATATGATAAAAACCATACTTGAAATAACAAACCCTTACTATATTTTTCAAAACATTCAATTAATCCCAAACTATTAACTAATTATGCTTGATTTAAAGTATTTCAAACAACAATTAGACATAAGGTTAAGAATTTGCCCCACAATCATCTTGAGATCTAGCATAAATCTAGCCTCCCAAACATGCTTCCCTTCACCAAGATCCATACTAGAATGGTCAAGTAAAAATGGGTAGGGATTAGATTTTGATTTTATGGAATTTTTGAAGCATTTTGGATGATTTTTTGATGGAATTTTGAAGAGAAAAGAGAAGAAGAAATGGGGGGCTACTGTTGCTGGTTTCAGCAGAGGAAGAGGGGGGAAATGGTGATGGGATGGTGCCAAAAAATCCAAGTCAAAGCCCCTCCCAATTACCATAATACCCCCACCTATTTTACTATATATAAAATCATTATTTTAACCCATTTCTCACATGATTTAAGGTCAAAAAGAGAGAAAGTAAATTCTTGGGCTGCTACAATAGTATGAGGCCGGCCAAGGGGAGTGAGGGTGAGTGTGAGAGACTTTACAAAAAAATTCTATGCAAAAAGACCCCCCACAATACCATATTTGCAAGTTTTAGTTCAAAATAACTATATTTTTGTTTTCCATAAAATAAACCAATTAAAACTTGAAATAAAATACTAAAAAAATTATATTACAACTAGATTTTAATTAACATGATTTTAAAGATTAAAATTAGCCCATTTAAATTTGTATTTATCGCTAATTTAATGTATTTTCTTACCGGCTTAAAATAATATTAAAATAATTAATTTCGGAAATTTTTTTAGAAATTTTGAAATTTCACCAGTGGCTCAATAAACACCAAATACTAGCAATTACATAGTTAGAATATGTATATTTAATTTTATAATAAACATATTTGCATTTTGACTTTTTACAGAAACCCCCTTATTTTACCGTTTTTCCGAAATTTCACCGAAACGATTTTCAAAACGTTACAATCTTCCTCCCTTAAAGAAATTTGGTCCCCGAATTTAAATTAAAACTCCCCCCAAATACTAAAACATCTAAGCAAAACCATCAAGTCGTCGGGGCTCCGAAATCGTAAATACATAAAACAAATCGTAGCGCAGCTCATGCGCATGAAAAATGAGCATATAACTCAATCAAAACTCCGTCAAGCATCCCGCAATCATCGAGTCATGGGGAAGACATCAATGCCAAATCCAAAGCAAAACAAATATGATATAAAACTATACATGTAAATATCGAATCTATATATGTAAATATCTGAAGGAAATGCATGCCAAATCTCTTAAGTCGTTGTGCAACGCTTATAACACTGCACAGTGGCGGACGTCTATCATAAGAAAATAACTATATACATATATACCTTTGTTTGAAATGTACGTTCCGCCGTTTTGGAAACAATTTAGAAGGGTCTCCTTGTTTTAAACATTTCGTGTCATATCAGATACGTAGGTAAATACTGAGGCTACAGCTCGCTTTTTGGAAATCCCTTCAATAACTATCAATGCATGCAAAATATATTCAGGTACTGTCCTCTGACTATTCCTGCTCAGTACGAAAACACATAGCAATATCATAAAAACGTACTGCTCTATAAGAAAAAATCAATCGCAAAATACACGTATGAATACTACATGCATCTGGTGCGTACGGAAATCAAAATCCATATATGTGCCATACATATGCACAGAAACAACATCTAAGTGGATCGGGTGTGCACGAAACATCTGTCGTAGGCAACATGTGTGCCTGACAGCAAAATCAGGTGTTCCTGACAGCAAAATCAGTTGCATCTGACATGCACGAAAAATCTCGATTTAGTGCATCTGGTGTGCACCAAAATCACATCTCAAAACATGCGCTCAACATGCGTGAAAATCCAAGGCAGGTGCATCCATCATGCACGAAATCATGAAATCCAATATCAAGCGCCGAATATGAGCAAAATCAAATTAGGTGCACAAGGTGCACAAAACAAATATCGAGTATCACAGTCGAAATCGAAGTCCAGTGCATCTAAGTGCACAAAATGCATATCACTGCACTGCAAGCATATGTGAATCATACCGAGTGCAAAAACCAAATCGTATGCATATATACGCACAATCAACTCAACTATATGAAATCCATATAATCACAAGCATGAGGAACCAAAGCACGAAAACTATCTTAAGTGCAACAACTGTGCAAAAATCGTGAATACTCAGTAGGTGCAACCATGGCCGATGGAAACAAATATCACGAAACTCCATCATCAAAATCAATCATGCAAATAGATCGCTCAAAATACGAAAATCAAGTATGGCGGAATAGTCCCGCTCAAGCACATCCTCCAAGAATCTCTGGCCAACTGTCGTGGTCACTCATAGCATGTCTCATCGACGAACCTGAACTCTAGCCTGCCGGTGTGCGTAACATGACCACTCCTGGGTCCAAATCTTCTTGTAATTCATTTCAAAAAGGTCTTGTCGAGATCTCTCCCAAATCTCATCTCTACCGAACTGTCCGGAAGTCATCATCCCTTACTAGATCTGTTCTCGTTCCGGAACGGCTGCATACTCATCGCGACTCCTTCTGGAAGGTATATCCAAGTATAATGCCTCGGCATTCGTATCGCATCTCTGATGTCGGCGGAGTGGAACGTCGTTTCATCAAGATCTCGTACGAACCTCTTACTCCACTTTTCTAATGTCGACTGCTCCGGACTCGTCTCGTCGTGACTGCATGGACTGAGCTCCAACGGCTATCCTCGTATCTGGAGTCTCCCAAGAAATGCATCTCACCATCTGGCATCCGAATGAAGTCAAACCATTAGATCAATTCGTCAAAACCTCATAATCCCCCAAGAGCTCAACATCTTGGGTATGGTTTAACAGTATCGAGTACGTACCACAGTATCGATGGTCCAGCTGTAGAAGGGCAAACCCAAGCCTCACTAATGGCGCCGCGGAACTGCCGCAAACCCTAAGGTTTAAAGGCTTTCACATGGTCATTAAGTCGAGTTAGGGTTTCATTCTTCTAGAGGGTCCATAGAATTGCCTGCATGTCTTTCCGAATACTTTAAACTTGGAATAATAGGTTTCTGACATTCGATCGTCTCTGTCGACTCTCAACATCTCTGCGTGAAGTCGTCTCTAGGTGGAATCAATCTATCTGATGACCTCGCATCGGGGTAGCGAACGAACCACATGTCCTAGTCATTCATCCTCGGTGATTAGCGACCTTCTATCATCTCTTAGTACAACTCGTACTGTAATAGCTCCAACATCTGGGGCGATATCTCGTCATTCACAGCAATAACTGGCTCACTCGTCTGCACGCTGAACAGTGCCTCAAACATCATGATTAAGCAATACACCAACGGTCATCAAAATCTGGTTGGCCTCTATCATTGGCTCGATCCTATGGTACTGATCGGCACGTCCGATAAATCTCGTACAGCGATCCATCCAAACGCTCGTGGCGCGAAAACACAATAAAAAGACACATCTCTGCAATCGTGTGTTGCCGGAATTATGCCCTGGTCAGTCCTCGTTCGTAACGAGCTCGTGCTGACCGCAACTCTAGCCGTAGCTCTCCCTGCCCGTAATCGTGGCAACAAAACCATAACTGGTACCGATGAGGCTAGATCAGGAATGCATATAATACTGAACAAAGAAATGTACATCCTAAGGCATCTTAAGTGGAGTGGCGTATCGTAAGTATGCCGCGGAACATACCCACGGTACGTCACTTTACTTTAGTCACCTATTCCATCAACCAAGGGCCATCCTACGCTCCGAAGGTAAAACCTGGCTCTGATACCAACTTTGTCAGGTCTCGAAGTATGGAACATGACCGGCACTTAAACTACAGACGTCTCGAGGCGTACGTATTCTAAGTAAGCCGAAAACCCAGAAAACCAAACCAAGAAAAGTAGTAGAGTGAAGGAAAACCAATTTAAATCAAGTAGTTTTAATAGCATAAGCCGAATTATGCATTTTTAAAAACATCAAATATTTCCTGAAAATTTCGGCAGTCTCCTTTGTAAATACCGGCCCCCAAACAGGAAACAACATGAATAGTATACGAAATCAAAAAAAGGCATCCCCAAGCGGGAGCTAGCTCTTCGTCAATCGACGGTCATAACCACACAAGCAATATAATATGAATCATAATATAAACATGCGATGTGGAGCGAATAGCAATAATGAGCGGGAGCTGAATACTAGACACAATGATAACTAATCTGCATTAACCTAATATAAGTCCTACAATGGTGCCTTTTGAAAATAACACGAATCGCGGTGTTTTGAAAATAAGGGTTACGATGTTTTTAAGAAAAGATACGTCTTTTGAAATATCCGTAGAATCCCTTGACCTGTCTTTTAAAATACCCACGATTCGTTAGCTTTTGAAATAGGTAGAAGTCGAATCTAATCTAACAACTAAACTAAACTAAATGGCTAAGTTAACAAGCTAGACTACAGGTAAGGAAACCGCCTAACATCTGAGTCGATACATATACATATCTGTATATATATTAGTCGGTGATCCCGCCTCAATAATATCATATCCGATACCATATCTATAATCAAACATCCCAAGTCAAGAGTGCGGATCAATCATCAAAATATAGCTCGTACGTAAATCCGTCGTACGACATCCTTAAATCTGGGTACGGGTCAATATCATATTCATCACACTATTCATCTGATATCCTCTTTGTCAAGGATCATTGTCCAGGGTACTGACCTATGTCTAGTACAATACTAATATCTTCAATATACTCATGATCTGACTACTGATCGACAATCTCATACAAATCGATATCATCAGCACGTATCATCATCAAGGGGTATACATCGCCCAATACGGTCTAGTATGAATATCCTAGCATATCATATCTCATGTCACGATCACATGTCGACCATTTTATTTATAACACTATTCACCCGTATCGTCGCCCCAAGATCCGCTATAACACCAGGACGTACCTCAAGTACAAATCCTTCCATATCACCGATATCACAACCTCAACACAAATCTCATCGACTCATCTTAATCCCAAGTATCATCCTCAAATCCGTATGTGAACACATAGTCCCATACCCATGTGAACACCTAACTATATATATTCCCGTAAACACAAATGGAAGAAGAATGTATGCAAGTATGGGTGGGTGTGTGCATGTATGGTGCGACCACTACTCTAGGGTTTCGCGATACTAAATCATCCATATTCATCATCAATAAACTCAAACAATATATAATCAATAAATGTGTGTATACGTATTCGTATACATCACCACGAACTGCGGGGGTGCTATATGCCATCCACTCGACTTCTCCCCGTAGATATAAATCTACTCACCTGGTCCTCGCTTGCCGAAATCGATGTCGCCACGCGCTTGCTTATCGTCCCGAAGTCCACATGGAGGTATCTACATGCCACAACGTATCGTATAGTATAAAAACCCAATTCAAAATCGAATTAGCATACGAAAACCAAATCGGCACGCGTATCACGTATAGGTCAAAAACCTATCACCTACGCATGCAAGAATAGCCATACCAACCCTCGATGTCGATGTACAAATATCAACCCATCGAGAAAAACCCAAACACCCCAATCGTGTTTTCATAATCACTAATTATATAAGAAATAGGGTGCAATTCATAAAAACCTTAAAATTGCCCAAATCGATTTATTTACCTAGTAAGCCTAAATTTCCCGTTTTAGCGCCAATCTTAATGTTTTAACATATCTAATGGCCATAATACTTATTAAACATCTTAAATAAGTCATAAAAACTATTTCCATTATTTAATCTCATTAAATTTCTTTAGCCCCCAAAATTCTAGTTTACAATATATCCAAATTTTAACAATTTTATACCAAAAATGCACAAACAACAATTTAGCTTGGATTTTCATGAACTAAAGTATTAAACTACACTTAATAATGTTAACGAAGTTATGAAAAACCAAATTACATTTTTCTCTTAATCAAATTCAAGGTTTACAAAAACCTAGTTTGCAATTTAAGCAATTTGGACAAATTACATATAACAAGTGCAATTTAATCAACCAAACTAGATTTTACATACATTAAGATGTTAAACTAAACCTTGCATCCCTAATGATATGATAAAAACCCTACTTGAAATAACAAACCCTTACTATATTTTTCAAAACATTCAATTAATCCCAAACTATTAACTAATTATGCTTGATTTAAAGTATTTCAAACAACAATTAGACATAAGGTTAAGAATTTACCCCACAATCATCTTGAGATCTAGCACAAATCTAGCCTCCCAAACATGCTTCCCTTCACCAAGATCCATACTAGAATGGTCAAGTAAAAATGGGTAGTGATTAGATTTTGATTTTGTGGAATTTTTGAAGAATTTTAGATGATTTTTTGATGGAATTTTGAAGAGAAAAGAGAAGAAGAAATGGTGGGGCTACTGCCGCTGGTTTCAGCAGAGGAAGAGGGGGGGAAAGGTGTGGGGATGGTGCCAAAAGATCCAAGTCAAAGCCCCTCCCAATTACCATAATACCCCCACCTATTTTACTATATATAAAAACCTTATTTTAACCCATTTCTCACATGATTTAAGGTCAAAAAGAGGGAAAGAAAATTCTTGGGCTGCTACAATAGTATGAGGCCGGCCAAGGGGAGTGAGGGTGAGTGTGAGAGACTTTGCAAAAAAATTCTATGCAAAAAGACCCCCCACAATACCATATTTGCAAGTTTTAGTTCAAAATAACTATATTTTTGTTTTCCATAATATAAACCAATTAAAACTTGAAATAAAATACTAAAAAAATTATATTACAACTAGATTTTAATTAACATGATTTTACAGATTAAAATTAGCCCATTTAAATTTGTATTTATCCCTAATTTAATGTATTTTCTTACCGGCTTAAAATATTATTAAAATAATTAATTTCGGAAAATTTTTCAGAAAATTTAAAATTTCACCAGTGGCTCAATAAACATCAAATACTAGCAATTACATATTTAGAATATGTATATTTAATTTTATAATAAACATATTTGCATTTTGACTTTTTACAGAAACCCCCTTATTTTACCGTTTTTCCGAAATTTCACCGAAACGATTTTCAAAACGTTACAACCCAAGGCTTCCTGAAGCTTCTGCTAAAGATGACTAGTAAACTGGGTGCCTCTATTGGATATAATGCATAGGAGGGAGGGTTACTAGTTCTGTCCTTAAGAAAGGAAACCCACCCCGGTGACAGCATTCCTTTCTATTGCGCCTAAAATCACGCACAAACTTATCGAAAAACAACTGAGCATACTGAGCATACTGAAAATAACCGAAAGTGGTCTTTACTGGAAGAAAGTGAGCCGCTTTCGTTAACCGGACAACAATCACCTAAAAGAAGTCATTCCCTTGACTAGACCTGGGTAGACCCACAACGAAATCCATAAAGATCTGCTCCCATTCCCATTCCGGAACGGTTAAAGATTGCAAATCCCCTGCCGGTCTCAAATGCTCAGCCTTAGCTCGTTGACAAGTCAGGCACCTCAAAACGAAATCTGAATTTTCACTCTTCATCCCTGCCCACCAGTAACTATCTCTCAGGTCACGTTACATCTTGGTGGGACTTAGGTGAACACTAAAAGCTGACTGATGTGCCTACTCTAGGATCTCGCGTCCCTACCCATCGGTATCAGGTACACAAAAACGAGTCCCTAAACGTAGCACACCCTAGTCATAAATCAAGAACCCCGAATCTCTACCCTACCGAACTAGCTCAAGAATCTCAAGCAAATGTGCATCGGTGGATTATGCCTCACGAAAACGATTAAGCAGAAGTGGACGGGTGCGGACATGAGCAAGCTGTCTCCCAGTGGAGGTGAACTTAAACTGTACTCGGATGTCACACAAGAACTATAAATCTACAGAAGACTATCTCTGAACTGCGCTCAACTGGGACAAGCTACCCCCGGGCCTATGACCCAAAGCATCAGCTACCACATTCGCTTGCCCGGGTGATAAAGGATCTCACAATCATAATCCTTCACAAGCTTCATCCAACGGCGCTGTCTCAAAATCAGATCCCGCTGCAAGAAGATGTACTTAAAGCTCTGGTGGTCCGTGAAAATCTGACACGACTCTCCGTACAAGTAGTGTCTCCAAATCTTTAGCGCAAGACCACCGTGGCCATCTCAAGATCGTGAGTGGGATAATTCTGCTCATGCTCCTTCAACTGTCCGGAAGCATAAGCGATAACTCTATCATGCTGCATCAAAACACAATCGAGCCCCACTCGCGAAACATCACAGTAAACGACAAAGTCGCCCGATCCAGAAGGCAAAGATAGAACTGGTGCAGTTGTCAA
Organism: Agapanthus africanus; assembly: GCA_030015575.1. Lineage (NCBI taxonomy): Eukaryota > Viridiplantae > Streptophyta > Magnoliopsida > Asparagales > Amaryllidaceae > Agapanthus > Agapanthus africanus. The sequence goes on from JASDDO010000006.1 coordinate 43,508,080, forward strand.
CCGAGTCTTCAACTGCTGAAAACTCAGCTCGCATACATCAGTCTAAGAAAAGGAACCTCCTTCCTGGTCAGTCCGGTCAGCGGTGCAGCGATACTCGAGAAATCCTGCACGAAACGGCGGTAACAACCAGCTAAGCCTAAAAAGCTGCAGACCTCTATCACTGATACTGGTCTGGGCCAAAGCTGTACAGCCTCGATCTTCCTCGGGTCCATACGAATACCGTCTCTCATAACCACATGACCTAGGAAGTCAACACTATCAAGCTAGAAGGAACACTTTGAGAATTTAGCAAACAGCTGGTGCTCTCTCAATGTCTGCAAAGCCATCATCAAGTGCTGCTCATGTTCCTCTCAACTCTTGGAATAGACCAGAATGTCATCAATAACACAATAATAAACTGATCGAGGAACGGCCTGAAAAATCTGGTTCATCACATCCATGAACGCTGTTGGGGCATGGGTGAGTCCAAACGACACCACCAAAAATTCATAATATTCGTAGCGCGTACGAAAAACAGCCTTCGGAATGTCATCATTCCGAACCCGCAACTGATGATGACCTGATCTCAAATCAAACTTAGAAAAATGTCCCGCACCCTGGAGCTGATCAAAGAAATCATCAATGCGAGGTAAAGGATACAAATTCCGCACCGTAACTCGGTTCAATTGACGAAAATCTATACACAATCTCAAACTGCCGTCCTTCTTGACGAACAGAACATGAGCTTCCCAAGACGAAACACTTGGACGTACAAGTCCCCAATCAAGCAACTCTTGCAGCTGATCTTTAAGCTCCCTAAGCTCCGCCGGCTCATCTGGAACAACGTTGGGAAACTCTCGCACGGTAGGAACCCGGTCCAACGAATCTACTGTGGCTCCGGTATCACAAATAGAAGCTAAGAATCCTTGACATTCTCTCCTCAAAAGCCGACTAGCGAAAAAAGGCTGAAATCAAGTTGTGAGGGGCGGCACCACGGTCCCCCTGCACAACAAGAACTGACTCGTCGGGAAAACAAAACCTGACCGTCTTCTCGCAGCAGACCACAGACGCATAGCACGTAGCTAACCAGCCCGTGCCCAAGAGAACGTCAAAGTCCAACTTACCTAGAAGGATCAAATCGACGGACAAATCTCTATCTCCTATCCGATTAGCACATGACCGAAACACATGTCGCGCAACAAAAGAATTGCCAACATGAGTAATCACAACAAATGGCTGATCTAGCATACATGACTTTCAGCCCAACCTCGGCACAAAGAGTGTAGAATCATACGAGTGCATAGATCCCGGATTAAAAAAACGTGTGCATCAAAAGAACATACGAAAAAGAATACTGAAAACTCTGCATTGGACACCTGTGCATCCCGATGAGTAGAAGCAAATGCTTGTGCCTACCCTCTACCTGCAACTGGCTGTCCTCCTCCTCTACCATCATGTTCTCTCTGAACAAACCCTCCGTGACTATGACCTCTCTGAATATAAGTCTGACGTGGATCAACAACAGGTGCAAAAGGCCACTCTCTCTGAGGTGAAGGTGGTTAGGTAACATATGGTACGGCTGCCTTTCTCTGGCATACCACGGTACAATTCCTGACGAGGTGATGAAAGCCCCCACACCGGAAACATCCATACGATGACTGCTGACCCTCTTGGGAATAAGAGCTAAACAACTGGCCTCATCCCAAGTCTCTGCTACTCCCGCGACTTGAACAAAATCTGCCGCGGCGTCTAAACATCTATCTCTAGGCTGATACACCCAAACGAGTCCTCCTCGGTTCCGGAACTTCTAAAGTCTTTGGGAGACGCTCCTTATTTAGTAGGGCTGCGTCCACTATTGCTGCATATGTGTCCCAATGCTGGGTGCCGATAATAACGAACAATTGGGTAGTCAAGCCTCGAACAAATCTCTCGATCCGCATCTCCTCCGTGTCCACCAAATATGGAGCATACACCGATAACTGGGTAAACTGAACATCGTACTCTGCCACTGTCATGTCCAGAGTCTGGCGTAGTGACTCGAAACTGCGCGCTCGAGCATGCCTGACGCTCTGTGCTCGACTTGCCTCAACCAACGATCCCATCATCTGGCGCAAATCCTACATATCTGCCTCGAGCCTAGCGATACGATCTATCGAAGGCGGATCAATCTGCTCCTGTACAGCGAGTGTACCGTCCTGGTCAGTCCTCGTCTCAGACAAGCCAACTCTGACTTCGGCTCTCGCTACTGCTCTCTGAGACCTCGTAGTCTTCGGCGGCATAATGGCTAGCAATGGAAACAGGATCCGATAAAAACACAGAAATCGAATCACAAGAATATATATAATCATGGAAGGAATTTCAAGCAATAATTCCTAAGGTCACTTAGGCGGAGTACCGTATCGTAAGTATGCCGCGGATATACACACACTACGTCACTCTACTTAAGCTACATACTCCATCATACCAAAGTCATCCTACACTCCGAAAGGTAAAACCTATCGCTCTGATACCAACTTTTTCACGACCCAAAATTTTTCACGTGACGGCACTTAAACCACGTAATGTCTACAGGCGTAACGCAATTCAAGTAAGCCGAAAACCCAGAAATCTAAACCATCAAAAGTAGTAAGTGATAAGAATATTGTTAAAAACTTTGGGAATCTCAAGTAAAAATTCTTTAAAGTCCAATTTAATTTCTTTAAAATTTTGGCAGCACCTCCTTTGAAAAAACTAGTCCCGTAAAGGGTACAAACATAAGATATAAGTATAGCATCCCCAAACGGGAGAAAATCTCGCCCAAAGATGAAAGCAACCACCACAAGAAGATATACGACGCCGTAGCGAAGAAATAGACAATATAAAGTGAAAACAGCATAAAAGATAAAGATGCATAAAAAGGCTGGCTCACACGAGCATGACACCCAAAGTCACAAAAAAATATACAATATCGTCCTCACATCTCGTCTCTAAGTTAATACATGAAAGTAGTAGATGGAGAGTACTAGATACAATAAAATATACAATGAAAATTATCGGATAACCGCAAAACCAACCTATAGCAAAACTGCTCAAAGTCAACCGTAGCGGTATCCGCTGCAAAAGATGATACGATAAGAAGAAGCCCTGTCGCGACTGTTCTGAGGGACAACCTGAAAATGTAAGTCTACGGTAGTGCCCCGGTCGTTTGTACGAGGCCAAAATGCGGAAATGAAATCTTTTTCAAACTATAAAACCGGCGCTATCATATGCTTAAATCCCGGATCGGACCATTAACCTACTACTAGCTAACTAGAGAAAGGGTAGAGAGGCTATACCGAGCGATCCGTGTCCTTCGGTCTTTGGCCACCATCCCAAGCTCCCCGCGGCAACTCCGGTCTTCATCTCCTCGTCGGAAAGGGCACCACATCGAGAAGTCTTTTTACGGGCTCCCGCTTCATCCGAAGCAACTCGGGCACGAAGTGTGCTAGCCGACGTGTCCAAGGTGTTGTAGAGAATGTTTGTGATCACTTTGCCTCTTGCATCCATTGCTTGGATGGAGGTTAGAGATATTGCCATTAATAGAGAATGCAAGCTATAGGAAGAAGAAGAAGAAGAGAAGGCTTTCTTTCATTTCTTTTGTTGTTATGATAGAATGAGAGTGATAGAGTGTTAAAAGAATAATATGAGACCAAGCTCACTCAAGGCAGCCCCTCTTTCTCTCCTCCTCTCATATCAACCCAAAAACATCACATAATGTGACCTTAACACACAAAAAGAGACCATGAGTCACTAATGTGTCCATGTCACATTTAATGCATGTCATGATGAAATCTAGCTTACAATTTCCATTATCAAACATTAATCCAAATGTTTGCAACAATAAAATGATACGGCAACATCTAAAGTAAACTCGTGACGGATCACAAGGATACCCCTCACCTGTATATACATACCTGCATCCGCATTCCGACTGAATGCGAATGCGATGAGACTAAAGTAATCCAACAAATCTAATACTAGGATCCGGCTTAAACCAAAGCCCACTAGTATGATCCGTTCGATCATGATCCATACAATACCGCACGTATAAGATCGAACCCTGCCATATATCATACGCCCTCTACAACGTTTCGCCCGAAACTTGAGAAACTCTCTGTGGGGGACTCTAAAGACTCGTCAATACTTTGGCTATGGATTTAACCACTAGCACGTTAGATGTACTAGCTATACATAACGGGCTACCAGGTATTGACCAAAAGGGAGGTCAATGAGCGAACTCATCCTGACACCCTACTGAGCCTGTCAGTGACAATATCCGTACAGTTCGGTCCGTTCGTCTATGAGCATCGCATGTCGGGCCTAGGGGGTTGGTAAAAGTCAGACCCCCAAAAGCGGTACAAGTCGTGTAGGAGTGTAACCCAGAACACCCTGAGATACTACTGGAATACCTACCAGTAAATCTCCTGTTTTGGCCAAGGACTTCGTGTAATAGCTCTCCTAGACACAGCGCGACCTCACCCCCAATACCGGGAGAGACGAACCCCTGCCGATCCGCTCACTGCCTCCATGTGGCTCGGGACTGTACCCAACTAAAACCTGTTTGCACGACTCCTTTGAGCTGTGGTAGGGTAGTAATCAAAGTACAGTGGGAACTCACACGAGACAAATGACGATCTCAGGTCGATGAACTAACCTATACACATGTCACCAGAGAACTGCTATCTGACGCTGGGTATAATACCAACTAGCATATTCCCAGTGAATCCTGTCCAGTGTACTCATAACCCAATGAGCACCTTTATACATCTTAGGTGATCTAACTGACACCAGTGGCTTGTGAGACCGGCCACCGCCCCTCGTCGGGGTCTCGACTGTATACACTAGTCTACTAATGGAGTATCGATGCCCAGTCTCGAAACTCCCACAACTAGGGACCTTTTTAAGGATGTGCTTATAGACCCCAGCTCCCACGTATATGATCGCCGTCATACTGCTGGTCGTCAAGCAAGAATCCTAAGGGCTCTATCAGCGTGCAATAGCGACCTGTAAGGTCACCTAAAGAAGTACACGATGATAAAGACAAACCATGGTAGCATACTATTCTCTATCAACGTGTAATAGCGAACTACAATGTCACCTAAAACATGTACACGATGATAAAGACAAACCAGATAGTATACAATCATCTTGAGTAAGATTGTCCTACCGGCATAGGTCCTCCCTCAATCATTGCAATCACGTGCCTGTGATCCAATAATTGACTCTGAGGGCACTATATCAAACAGAAAAACACTGTAGCACAACGGGGGTGAGTTTCCAACTCGTGAATAGTAAATAACATCAAACAGCTAATCACAGATATGCACGTACTGCGATAATCTATCACATGCAAACTGATAGTATAATATAGCAATATGTATATACAACAGTCATGAAAGGTATTCTATCAGGTACTGTAAATACATGAAGCAATGCATATCAAATGAAAGCTGAGTATGGGATAAAACATATCATCATCACGGAATCCTCATCGTAGAAAAACCAGTGTCCATCAACAACACTCCAATTCCCAATACCTCAGGCAACGCATCCTCAGATCGACCCTCATATCATGTAAGTCTCATGGAACCTGAGTGTCCAATATCGACACTTGAAGACATCATGAAAACTAGTGTCCAACATCGACACATAAATACTCATATCATGTACTCCGTCTGCGGGATCGGCCCGCGGGCTCCGGCAAAACGGTCGATCCATGTTCCTCTCATAACTTCGGTCGGTATCCTCCAGATATCCGCCGAGTCCAAATACTATCACCGGTATGTAGTACTCCCTCTGCCAAGCTCATCGTCTACTCCACGAAAATCACCTCTTGCCCTGGGAAACCATACCGGGTCCACCATGTACCCGCAGACAGTGCCTCCCGCTCCTCGAATCGGGTTTCTAACATAAATCTCAGAACCTAGAAAACTCATGGTGGACGCACTGAAATATCATATCAAAAGAAACCAGGTTTTTCAAACAATGCATAATTTCTTGAAATACCACGGTCCTCAAATCCGTAAAATCACATGAAATCCATATCTCAATGCGTAAATCCATGAAATATAATATATGCAATATAAAACAATAATATGAGCATATCAAGGAAAAACCGCTATTTAAATGCATCAAGTTATTAAATATATCATGCGGTTCCAAATTTCTCCAAAGTCAAATGCAACATCATATAAAGGTGAACATGTAGCTATAGCAAGGTACATGTGTAAGTATGTAGGTATAGCAAGGTATATGTGTATGTTGTATTTCATATGCACAATGGAATAAGAATCAATGTCTCAATGTCACTAACTAATACAATATCACATATGTATATGTGTTGTGCGTGTCATGGCAATTACCGACGGTATGTGTAGCATACAATTAGTACTCATGCAACATGAATCGTCGGTAATGGTGTTGTGTCTCATTAATACTATGTCCATATGCAATAGGAAAATGAGGTATGCAACAATGGTACACATGCACAATCAATGTCCATATACTTATAGCTAATAATCATGTCATTGAATCTAGCCCAGACGCATAACGCCATACGGGTGATTCCCCTGTAGATATTAAATCTACTCACCGATGATCTTGGGCTAAATAAAACCAACTACTTGCTTTCCCTTCTTCGCAGTGTCCGAAGTCCCCGCCTGCGATCCTAAAATCATATAACAACATAACAAGTGCATATTAGAAATCGACCAATAACACGTACAAACTACATTTGAGTAACGCACCGACTCCAAACAAACTCTCAAGTGTTCGTTTAGTAGCTAACGTACGTAGAGACACTACGAAACCAACCCAAGAGCAACATCTACACAAAGTACACAAACTGTGTCGGATAACGTAACGCGCGTAGTTGAAACACTAAAAACAAGCAAAGTGATCCCAGATTTTGTATACTGTCAAAACATAAAAATTAAGTAGTACCAAACACTTCTAAACAACTACAGACAGCTACCCTACAAAACCCAAGCCCCACCTCCACTAGAAAACTGAGGTCGCTGGATTTCCCCTACATGTCGCCGACCAAAACCGATCAGATGGAGTTCGTGCTTCAGGTGCACACTCAGGGTCACTAGTACAACACTACTATATTGCTAGATTTTCCAGTATACACTCGGAGTCACAGTAGATCACAGACATCCTATAATGACACTAAAAATATGATATGTGCACAAAACTGTAGTTTTAGAGTTCTAAACAACAACTATAAGGAAACACAACAATAAAACACCTATTTAACAGTTTAGAGGTTATACATATCCACACTTGCTCAAAAGATCCTAGCTTTCTAAGCTCCAAGTGATCCTAGTGGCTAAAACATGACATGAGAAGTGTTTTGGTGGTGTTTAATGAAGATTTTGCAAGGTTTAATGAAGGAAAGATAAAGGTTTCAGTTGAGAGCTGAGGAGATGAAGAAATAATTGAGAAAGAGATAGAGTGAGATGAAAATGAGAGAGTGGGGTATGATAATGATGAGAGGATGATTGTAGGGTGAGTGCACCCTTACACTTACTCTCTCCCTCTCCATCATTAATGCAAGCATACTCATCCCCATGAGTTATCTTGCCACCTCTCCCCCAATCTAAAACACAAGGATAACTCTCACAACAAATATTTAAAGGAAAGTTAATCATGGCATGGATTTGTTTAAAGTGTCATAGCCACTAAACAAGGTTAACACTAAACAACCCCCATGTTAACATGCACAAGTGTGTGCAAGCCAAAACAAATAATAATAAAATATTGATTAATCTATATAAAATGCGAGAAAACTATTTTGGTAAACTTTTTACTAAAAATCCGCATTATCGTTTAATTAACACTAATCGCATTCTAAGGTGTTACAGTTTTAGATCTAGATTTGGGATGTTTCCCAATCGAGTACTTAGACAGCATTCTAAAAGTGTTTTAGAATGGACTACTCCTGGCGAGGTGGTGTACCCGTAAGTGATGGAGTCACCCTCTCTAAAAAGGATGTTTTCTAGACTGATGAGAAGAGTGACTGGCATGAATGACATATCATTTTCTTAGGCAATTGAATCAATCATGAAATGTCTTGTACAACACCAGATATTGCTTTTGCACTGGCTGCAATAAGCATATATTAATCCAATCCTTGAGGAATATAGGGAAACAGTAAAGAACATATGAGGATGTTCTTCGTATAGGATAACGGCAGCCTCCTCTAGGAGTCGGTTATCAATTCAGGATTTCAAGATGACCTGAATGATAGAGATGTTGTCAGAGTTTTGAGTTTAGCCTCCTCTAAGGATCAGTATATTGGATAGTGTTTCAATAGAGTTACTGAGATAATCATGGTGTAGGATACCAGTTATAACTCAATAGAGGATACAGCCTAAGAAGTTTGTTGGATGGAGTTGTTCATTGATGAACTTAGTCCGATCAAGTATCCAGAAAAATTCTTGAGGCGGGATATCACTCAGTTTGGGAGATTGTTGATCCCTGCAAAGTTGAGATATAGAGCGATGAAGTTGGAACATTGTAGCCGATCGACTCACTGAAGCTATTTCTCGAACACATTAAGTTTCACAAACATAGTTTGTGAAACTGATTAGTAGAGAAGTTGGGTATTCGGTAGCACACGAGCTGTGGGTACGCGATACCGCAATAATTGGCCTTAAGTGCAAGTAGGAGATTGTTGGATATAGTGCCCTCAAGGCAATTATTGTTATCGCAAGTAGGCGATTATGATAATTGAGGGAGGAGCTATACAGGTTTAATAGTCTTACTCGAGATGATAGTATGTTATCTGGTTTGTCTTCATCATTGATGAAGCCCGTAGGATTGTTTCTTGACGACCAGCATTGGAATGGAAATCATATTTGTTGGAGCTGGGTTGTCCATAAGCACGTCCTTAAATGTCCCTAGTCGTGGGAGTATCGAGACTGGGCATCGACTTTCTAGAGTAGATTAGTGTATACGCTTCTAGACCCCGACGAGGGGCGGTGGCCGGTCTCGCAATCTATTGGTATTGTGTCACCTAAAATAGTATACAGGTGCTCACTGGAGGTGAGTACACTGGACGGACTAACCGAGAACTTCTAGATAGTATTATATCTATCATCAGTTGGAAGTTCTCATATGGAATGAGTATAAATTAGTCTTTTAACTTGAAATTGTCATTTGTCTCGTGTGAGTTTCCATTGTACTTTGATTACTACCCTACCACGGCTCAAAAAAGTCGTGCAAACAAGTTTTAATTGGGTACAGTGCCGAGCCACATGGAGGCAGTGGTCAACTATCAGGGATTCATCTCTCCTGGTATTAGGAGTCGATGTCGCATCATGCTCAGTTGGTATCACCAGAAATCCATAGCCACGATGGATGAGATTTACTGATAGTTGATCAGCAGTATCTTAGTTGATGATGAGCTTGACTCAGACACGACTTATCGAGTTAGTAGGAGTCTGGTATTATCCAACCCCTAGACCCGATATGCGATACTCTTTGACGAAGAGACCGGACTGTATGGAGATTGTCATATTCAGGCTCAGTAGGGTAAGGACGTACTTAATTGTCGACCCCCCTTTCGACAAGTACCTGAGCTACTGCCGCTGACGTGCTTGTGGTTAAACCCACTGCCAGCGTATTGTCGAGTCTTTAAAGTCCCACACAGAGGGTTTTCCCGGTTCAGGCGACAGATATAGGAGCCGTACATTGGTATGTGCAGGGGTCCGATTAAATACGTGTACGCGATAAACGGACTTTAATCGGACGGTTGATAATACTAGCCGGCTTAGAATTAAATTGGATTATTAAATCAGGTTTTGATTTAATAATTTGTGTATGTATTTTGATACATATATTTTAGTATTATTGTTCACTATTTATTTTCTCTTTGGTGCTATCCGTATTTTTATACGGATACGCGTATATGTAGCGATACATATACCAGGTGAAGTATTAAGTATTTATACGAGAATTCTTCTACAAGAAGGACACCTCATATTTATTTTTCTATTTAGAAATATAAAAGAAAATGAGGTGTAAAGGAGGAGTTATGAAGTACGGTTCATGCATGTAGAGAGGTATGGCTTGGTTCTTTTAAAATGACAAAATCATTTGTATGCACTATTGCACCATGGTTGTAAAAGCATGACATTTTCATCATTTGCAAGACTTTATGGTTTTTCATTCCACGCATAAGCCTCATGCTCCATGGTTACTTCATTCTCACTATCATCTCCTTCTTCTTCCTTCTCTTCCTATCATGAGCTTGAGATAAAATAGAGAAAAAAACTTAGTGAAATATTTCTATATCACCGACCATCCAAACCTAGAAATTCTGGATCGTCGGTTAAAGCCTCCTCCGGATTCCCTCGGGTGGATCGTGTTCAGCAAGGGTGTTCGATTCTCAAGCTCGATCCCAGCGGCTACGAGCTTGGAGAGGTCTTCTACAATTGGGTGGATACGCGGCAAAAGTTGTATTTTCTCAACTATTACACTTTTAGTTATCTAGTTTAGGTCTATGGATCGAATCTTGGGTTATTATGGGAGTTCGGTTTTCGCTAAAAATTTTGTTTTCGCTTCCTCCTCTGCCGCAGTTTCTACAGCGCAGGCACCAATATCCAACACGGTGCTCTTGCAGTGGGTGTTGGAGCTGGGTGGCTGGAGGTTTGTAGTGGAGGTGGTGGTCTTGGCCGGTGGTAGAGAGGCTGTGGTGGCTGTAGGGTTCTTAGGAGTTGAGAGAGGAGGATGAGGTGGTGGGAGGTGAGCGATGGCTATGAGTTGGCCGGCGGCGGTTCAAAGGGCGATGGTGGCAGGGAGCGTCGACGGCGAGAGAGATGAGGGTGTTGGAGTGGCTCGGTCGTGATTTTAGGAAGGGATTGTTGGGTGAGAGGAGGAGCTCGATGGGTGGTGGTCGACGGTGGAGGTGGTCGTGGTGGTGCTTAGGCTGCGCATCAATGGTTATTCAGTCGAAAATATTGCACTTTTAACATGACAATTTCCTTACTTTTCTTAATCATCTAAAGGTGTTTGTTATAAATATAACACGTATTAGAAATTTATCTGCAAAATACCATCTACCATGTGTTTATATATTATAATCAACACTATGAAGGAAAATGTGCTTAATATTTTGATACGTATATCATATCAAATTGTATCTCAAATATAACTAATATTGTTCATTGAGATATTATGCAAGATTAGCTCAGCTCAGATATCAGGAATCAAGAATCTGCCGATAAACTAAAGAAAGTCAAAAAATCAAATACTAGCAGAGACTCATAAGAGATAAGAACATTCCAGATATCAAATAAACACCCAAATACCAACAGAAGAAGACTTTAGAAGTTTGAAGCCACAAACACACTAAGAAGCCACGGAACTGCAGCAGAGTCAGGCCGAGTCGCCGCGGATCCGCGATCGATTCAAGGAGTCAGGGTTCGGGAATTCTCTGGAATCTTCGGTGCAACAAACTTAGTTTGTTGGGGGCTTCAGTTACTGGTTTCGAGGCTATAGAAAGGACCGAAGGCTACATCTCAAAAACAACAAATGATCTAAAAAATCATTTCCAAAGATTAAAAACCAATCTCTAAAAGGATCTGAGATCAAGAACCTACGATCTTGAGATCCAAGATTAAGAAATTATCGAGAAATCAATCAAGCGATCAATCAATAAAGTCTCCTTTATACGAAACCAATCACCATCAACAAACAAGCGATCCAAGACAGGTCCAAGATTCGAGATGATCAAATAACGTAATCGACGGAACATCTACTTCTTCGAGGCAGAGGCAGAATCTAAACTTGGAGAAATGTATTGTGAAGTTGAGTAATAAAATTAGATAATTAGTTTTATCATTTCGCTTTCTTTTAAATTCCGCGTTATGAATTCTTTCTTTATTCGTCCTTTTATTTTCATAATGTGCGAGTAATTCTCCGCTTGATAAGATTCGTAGGATTATGGTAGATCAATGGATGAGAAAATACCATACTCCTTTTAAGTCTTATGAAGTTTATAAACTTTAGCAAAAGAATCATCAACATCCTTATCGGGCGCGTTATCGATTTCTTGATAGTCTCGACCACGATTTGAGATAAGATTGACGATCTTTTTGTTAAGGGCTAGATATGAATGAAGATCAATGAAAGGACAAGGGTCAATAGAGGAGAAACCATATTTTCTTCCAAAAGAACCCTAATCCTCATTCATCGCCATCAATCTAGTTTTAAATCTATCAATAGATAAGAGGAGCCATCTTTATTAGTCATCCATGGCTACTAAATCCCAACGAATTCTACAAGCTTTTTTCATATAAAATTTTCTTGATAATTCAATTAGATCTTTGAAACAATTTTCTTGATTTTTCAATTAAATCTTGAAACCATTTTCTTGATTTTCTTCAAATAGATCTTGAAAATATCTTCATGATTTTCTTTATTTTCTCTTTTCTATTTCTTTCAATACGTCTAAAGCAAGAATTATAAAATTCCACAAATCCCAAAGGACGACCCGTATTCACCACAGCTATCTACACACGACGCCGTGTTGATTGCGGTTACTTTACTACTTCTTAATTTTCCAAACACAAAAAAAGCAATCAAATGGCGCCGTTGCCGGGGATCTGTGCATAATTTTTTCTTTCTTGATATTTTGGTTGAAATATTATTATTCCATCAAAATATAAATCAAGAACGCATCTTGTGCTTAACGATTAGTGTGTGAATTTTTTTGTAAGGGGATCTGGAATCACTATAGCAGGGAGATAAAGATTCAGAAGTATTCATCAAGACCGTAGGAGCAAGGGAAGCACCCTCACCAAAAATTGTTCAAAGAACCCTCAACAAGGCCGCGCAACCGCGTCAAGAAGGACATTTTCGCGGCGGAACCGCGGTGTCTTGGGTGATTGAGAGCTTCGGGTTTCTCTGGTATCTTTTTTATCATCTTCTCTCTCCTCTGAAAAGTCCAATAACAATTTTCTCTGCAGGATTTTTTGCAAAATTTCGCCGCTTAAAAAATTCCTTTTGCATGTTTTGTTTTTAGGTTGTTTTGCATATTGTAATACGGACAATTAAGGAGCAAAAACCAAATTCAGATTAGGTGGGGATTTCATTACCCTTTTTAAGCCCCACAAATCACAAAACTAGTATCTGCATCACCCTTCATTAATTAAAAAATATCTAAACCAAGACTCTAAGGACTGTCGCGCTCAATTAGGACAGAGGAAAGTCGTGAATAATCAACTGCTTATCCGCATTTCTTTTGTGGTGTCTTGGTAAGTGTGTCTTAGGCAAGTGGTTACTTAATTAGGCCCGCTATTTACGGTGATTCGTATAGCGGATACCTCCCACTTACCTGGAACTTACCTGGCCACAAAAAGGGTAAAGAGGTAGTAGAGGATTGATCCTGCGATTTGTCTTTTGGAAGTCTAGGAGCGGTCTAGTGACTTGACCTAGATGACCTTAGATCTAGGGTTGATTGTGCATTTTTGTGATTTGTCACGGTCCGACTTTTTCAAAAACAAACTTTTCTTTTTACGTAATTCTCACAAACGCTGCTACTTGCGCTAAACCCGCTTAGTTCATACTCAGCTGGACACGGGATTCTAGTGCCCGTTTTGTCCGCGTTTCTTCTATCGACTCCGAAGTCGGTACCTTTTCATCTTCTTTTTCCTCCCCACCCACAACATCAACCGAGATGGACGGTTCTCCATCAAATTTTAATAACACCACTCTGCCGCCACCCGCAGGTGCGCAGAATTTACCGCGCATCTCTCTCCAAGAGAGATGCTACCCAATACGTGGTCCCCTTTCTACTTGTCTATCTATCCCACCAGCCAATGGGGATAATTTTAAAATCAAACCCCACTTTATCAATCTTTTGCCTAAATTTCACAGGCTTGAGTCTGAAGACGCATATGTTTTTATCACCAAATTCGAAAACATATGTTCTATGATTGGCACTTCACAACTTTCTGTGGTTGCTATGCGTTTACGTCTTCTTCCATTTACTTTATGCGATTTAGCCGAAAAATGGATTTATAACACAACCGCACACTCTATTTCCAATTGGGATGAATTCGTTATAGCATGCCTTAAGAAATTTTATCCTAATCATAAGATTGCCCGTGTTCGGAGCGAAATCAACCAGTTTACGCAGCTTCCTAATGAACCATTTTGGAAATGCTTTGAACGGTTTAAGGATCTGCTTATTTAATGTCCTCATCACAGAATCCATAAATGGGATCTGTGCTAAATTATATATGAGGGCATTACTCCAGCGATAAAACAGATGCTTGAAACCATGTGTCAATTCAATTTCATGTCCAAAGACAATGGTGAAGCCTAGAAATTTCTGGAAGATCTTGCTGAACATACTTTACAATGAAAAAGCGTTAGACCACCATCATCTAAGGGAGGTATCCATTAGCTCGATATTTCCATCGCAGTAAAACCCGAAATGGCAGCGATGAAAAAGAAACTCGAAATTATGGAAAACAAATTTTTATTAGCCTCCTTAAACCAGGTGATACTCCCTAAAACCGTGTGTGGGTGTTGTTCCGATCCATCACATCTGACGGAAGAATATCCTTTGAATTCTCCATTTCAATGTCAAGAACACACTAATACTAATTTTCAACGGCGACCTAGAAACGGTCCTTATTCTTCCACATATAATCAGGGTTGAAAGAATCACCTAAATTTTGCTTGGAACTAACACCAAATTCAAACTCAAAATACGGTTCCAAACTAAAATAACTATCAAAGGGTTCCTCCACAGCAACAGCAACCACCACAGAGTCAGCACCTCTTTCAACCACAAACTTTTTAAAATCCGGCTAACAATTCTGCACCTTATAATAATTCCTTCCAAATGGTCGGTACCGAAAACTCCTCTGCACTCGAACGAACCTTGGAAATGTTTATAAAACATTCCATGCAAACGTCGGCTGATATAAAGTCTTCTGTTGAAACCTTAACGAAGGACTCCGCCTCCCACGGTGAGAGTATAAAATCGATAGAAACACAAATAGCATAATTAAATGCCGTGATGAGTGCTAGAAAGAAAGGGAAACTTCCATCTCAACTCCTACCGAATCCTGGCCACTCACAATATCATAATGTGAATGCCATTACCACGTTGAGATCAGGAAGAGTGCTGAACAACTAAGTCGGTGAACAGGTTGATAATGAGGAATCAATCAATGATACCCCGGCTTCCACTTCTAACCATATTTCGTCTAATCTACCATCTTCTTCCGAGCCTATTCTCCATTTTCCCCTAGGCTCGAACCCTCCACCCACCTCCTTGAGTCAACCTAACATGATCCCAACACCAATTCTGGGATCCGTTCCACCCCCTCGATCTTCTCTAATATTTGACCCAACTCTTATTGATAAAGCTCCTTATCCAAATAGGTTAAAGGGGAAACAAACCAAGTCCATAAATGGAAAAGATTATGGAAATATTTAAACAGGTTAATATAAATATCCCTCTCCTAGATGCTATACAAAAAGTTCTGGCTTATATGAAAATACTTAAGGACTTGTTCACTAGGAAGAGAAAAACTCAAGTGCCGAAAAAGTTATTCATGAAAAGTAATGTAAGCACAGCTTTTACCCAGCAATTACCTAAGAAACGTAAGTACCCCGGTTGTCCTACAATCTTTATTTCTATTAGGGGTAAAAATATCAATTGTGCTCTACTCGACCTTGGTGCTAGTGTTAACTTGCTTCCTTATTCTGTCTATGAGCAGTTAGGTATGGGAGAGTTGAAACCTTCCCACTGCACTCTCCAGATGGCAAATCGATCTATCACCCAACCTAGGGGTGAGCTTGAGATTGTGTTAATAAAAGCCGGGGAATTTATATTCCCGGTGGACTTTATTTTTCTAGATACACAACCTGTAGCGAACCAACGAAACTAAATTCCGGTGATTCTCGGTCGACCCTTCTTAACCACTTCTAATGCTATTATTAATTGTCGTAACTGTTCTATGAACTTATCTTTCGGGAAGATGACAATTGAGCTTAAAATTTACAAGCTAGGAAGTCAACCATCTGAACCTTCTGCTCATCTAATTGATGTATGTTCTGTCAACGAGATAGCTGTTAGATATGTGTTCCCTAGAGGCCTGTATTGTATAGGATGCTAGGCATGTATATGTGCAGAAACAATCTTTGCTCGAAATGATAGTATGCTATCTGGTTTATCTTCATCTTAACTTGTGTTATATTTCATATCTTTATATGCATGTTGATGAAGCCCTTAGGATTATACTTGACTACCAGGATTATGATGAGATCATACTAGTGGGGCCTGGATAGTCTATAAGCATATCCTTTAAAAGTTCCTAGTCGAGGGTATATCGAGACAGGGCATCGGTATTACCAAGTTAGACTAGTGTGTACGTTTCCTGACCCTGGGGCGATGGTTGATTCCACAAACATTGGTGTTTGACATCAAAGATTGTACACAGGTGCTCATTGGAGAATGGGTACACCGAACGGGACTCGCCGAGAACTCCTATACCAATTGTCAGATAGCAGTTCTCTGGCGACATTTGTACAGGTTAGTCTGTAAACCCGAGATCGTCATAGTGTCTTGTGTGATTCCCACTGTGCTTTGATTTCCTCCCTACCGCGGCTCTGCCGAGTCATGCAAACAGGTGGATTTTGGGTACAGTCCCGAATCGCATGGAGACAGTGAGCGATAGGAGGGGTTTCGTCTCTCCCGGTATAAGGAGTTAGTGTCGCGCTATGCTTGATCGGCCATAACATCAAATCCCTGGCCCGGGTTCTCAAGATTTACTGATAAGTGTTATCAGTAGTTTCTCGAACCGTTATGAGCCGTAAATCAACATGACTTATAAAGTTACTGGGGTCTGACATTTACCACCCCCAGACTTCATATGCAACGTATCAGACGAAGAGACCGGACTGTACGGTAAGAGTTGCTTGCAGGCTCGTTGGGGTTGTGATGAGTTCGCTCGTCGGCCACTTTTTCGTCATGTACCTGGGTAACCATTACGCACAGCTAGTGCCGCTGATGCGCTTATGGTTAAACCCACTGCCAGCGTACTGTCGAGTCTTTAGAGTCCCACACAGAAAGTTCCCTCGTTCAGGCGAAAGATGTAGAGGCCGTAAGTTGTTACGGCAGCCGTAAGGTGTTACGACAGGGATTCGATTATGTTCGTGTAATTATTACAGGAATAATAATTGGAACAATAATACTGGTAGGTTTTGGTTTAAGCCGAATACCGGTATTATATTATTGGATTAATGGTATTTGTATTTTTCGGAATTCGGATACGGGTGTACGGTATACGGAGAAGGGGTATTTTTGTAATTGTTACAAGAATACCTTCTAGAAGGTGCCACCTCATAATGACATTATTTATTTTATGAAAATAAATAAATGAGGTGGAAATAAGAAAGTCCAAGCATGGTTGCAAGAATGGGTTATTTAATTTTATATTGTTTTGGAATTACTATTGAAGCATGGTGCTAATTTTATATTATATGCTTCAATTATTTCATTTGCAATATATCATTTTCTCATGCTTGAACTCTCCCATTTTCACAAACCCTCTCTCTCTCATTCTTCTCTTCTCCTCCTTCATCCTAAGCTTTACCCTTCACATGTGTTGTGAAATAAAAGTTTAGGATTAAAGATAATCCAATACCCTAATCTCTACATGATCCTAGTGACCTCTTCTAGCAAACTTAGTCTCTAGGTGAGTTTCTAGCTTGCACGACAACTCTCGCGTGGATCATCTAGGTCTTGGGGTGACCGGAGATCGAGAACATTGGCAACATCCAAAAGAGCTAAGGAGTGGCAAGGAGCAAAGGAGTTGCACCAAAGAGAAGACCCGAAGGACCGTATCATTGAGGTATAATCCCTAACATAGTAGATAAGATCTCTAGTTAGGTTTTTCTAGTTATGGTTTAGACAAGTTCTTTAGAAAAGTGCATGTTGTATGCAAAGAAAATTTTCGTTTACCGCTTCCGCCGCCTCACAAGAGTTGTGGGAGCATGCAACATGAACTAACATGGTATCAGAGCCTAACTAAACCATAATTAGATTATTAGCCGAAAGTTAGAACTTCGATTGATGAATTTTTCCCGGAAAAACACATTTTCTGTCCTCGTTTTCTGTCGATTTTTAAAGTGTTCAAAAAATCATTTCAGTGGCCTTAAAAATACATGCAGGGTTTTCTAAGCACACTGTAGAAAAACGAGACTCTAACTCGCCAGGGACGCCGCGGATCCGCAACCAAACTCAGTGTTTGGCCATCGATCCGTGGCCGAGTCATGGCCGAGTTGACTCGTTTTTCAGCAGTTTGTTTAGATTAAGAAAATTGTGTGTCTGGGATATCTAGAATTTACAAAAATTTGTTTGTGCTCTGGATTGTGACACGTGTTGGCATGGTTTAAAATTATCGATCGAAATTCTAAAGTGCTTGGCTAATTGGGTCTTTTTGGTTAATGATATGTGTGTTTGAAACGTCGACTAATTGCAATAAGTCGATCAGTCGGCGTTGCACACATCTGTAATGATATCATGAGATGGTATGTGTATATGAATATGTTGGATCGTCGTGATGAATGGCCGGGGGATGTGAGAAGAGTTTTTTTCTTTTCTTTCATTCAATGTAATTTGTAAAAAGTAATATAATATTATTTTGCGGAGCACATCCGGGTTGAGGTTGTAGCCACCGTTGTATAATTTCCTTTTACTGTTTTTGCTCTTAGGATAGACCCAAGGTGGGGTGCACAAACTACAAGGTTTTCGAAGTGCCGAGTGGCCTACTCACTTTGTTGAGGGAGGTTGCTCCACTTCGGGAATTTGACGGGTAGTTTGCCGCGCCCGTAGGGGTCTAAGGTGGGGTTTTGGCTATTCATCACGACCGTGGAACCCGTCTTTCATTAAAGCTTGAATGAAATGCGGAATTCCAAGTATATCCAATGTATTCATCTGTGATCTGTAATGGCTATATTTATATATGAGATATATAATAAACGTTTCTTATGTTTTTAACCCGCGCTAGTCCAGCCCCCGCTCTGCCGTTAGTTAAGTAACCTAACGGTGCATGACGGGGCCCAGTGGCGAATGCGGATGGCATAAGCGTACGCTCTATTTTCATTTCTTTTCTGTGATGTTTAAGAAACGTAAATGATGGGACGGCTTTAATGTGATTAATGTGAAGAAAAAGAAACCTGAAGATGTTGTAGAATCAAATTTTTTAAAATGGGTTACTCTAGTTTTTGCTTTGCATAGTGGTATTCTTGAATATCCTGCACCTCATTCGATGAGGAAAGGGCCGAGATCCCTTCACCGGGAGTGATCCCTTTAGCGAAACTAGCAAATGTTACAAAGAACTCGATTGTTTTTATAGTTGATCTAACTTTTGTTTTGCATCATGGTATTCATCAATATCCTGCGCCTCATTCGATGAGGAAAGATCCGAGATCCCTTCACCGGGAGTGACCTCTTTAGCAAAATTAGAAAGACACTACAAAACCATTCGATTTTTAAAACTGGAGCCTAAACCACTCTTTTCACTTGATTCTATAATGATATCAAGTTCAAAACGTCAAAGGTTTTCACAAAAACCATTCGTTGCCCTCCGCCATTTTAGGAAGCAGAGTACTTAGTATTCGTGCTACGTTTGTTGACTATAGTTAAGGCGTGGTGTACGGTAGCTAAGTGATGTCTTCCTACAAAGCATTTGATGCGATCGATTAGGAAATTCGCATGACTTTGTTGACCATAGTTAAGGGTCTTGCGGGTGGGTCTAAATCAATCCCGAAATGGCGGGCAGAACTTGACTAGTGCTTATGATTTGCTGACCATAGTTAAGGCCATAAGACACTAGGTGTAAAAATCAAATCGGGAATTTCAAGAGTTGAAATTTGCAATGCGATTGCATACCTTCTATTTGATGGTTGGATCCCGATCCCACTATGAGTAAAAGTTACTCCCGGGAGAATTTTGCACTTTACAATTAGCTAATCCAGTAGGTGTCTAGAATGGTGTCAATGAGGTTACGCCTCTAGGAAAACGAGGTTTACTTTAATTAGGTCCGTGCGAAAGCACGGGAAACCTCCCTCGAAGTACCGACACTGGCCTGGCTGACCGGTTAGTGAACTTGCAGATTGCAATTAATCCTGGTTAATTTTCTTTTTGAAAGGTTTGAAGGAAAATTTGATAAAAAGCAGTGGGAGATATCAGTTAGATAAGATTAATAACCTATCTAATTATGCAAGAGCAATCGCTGAGTGTCTTCTTTTCTCTCTCCTAATGGCAGATACCTATGACGGGACTTAAGCTTTTATTAGACAAAAATAAACTCATGGGACCGAATTACAAAGATTGGCTAAGAAACGTGAATATTGCCCTGACCTATGATAAGGTCGGATACGTCCTGACTACTCTAGCCCCTCCTATCCCAGGCCCTGATTCTTCAGTTGCGGATAAAGAAATTCGCAAGACATGGGATATAGAATGCGCCACAGCCAAGTGCCTCGCGCTTGTTTCTATGAACAATGAACATCAAAAGCAGCACGAGAAGATGGATGTTCAATCCATCTTTCTCCATACAAAGGAGTTGTATGGAGAGCAATCTCGTACTCTCTGATACGAGACATCTCGAAAGTTGTTTCAGATGCGAATGGCTGCTGGCACGTCTGTAAGTGACCATGTATTGAAGATGTTTGGACTTATCGAAGAACTTGAAGACCTGGGTTGGAACATGGAGAACGAGCAGTTTGTTGATATTGTTCTACAGTCTTTTTCCCCTGCCTTTACTCAATTCATTGTAAATTTCAACATGCAGAACATGGAGAAATCTTTGCCTGAACTCCTCAATATGTTGAGGAGTGCAGAGAGCACACTAAAGGTAGTGAAAACTCCCGCTCTTAATTTTGGGCCATCTTCTTCCTCCGTCCCAAAAGCCAAATCCAAGGGAAAGGGAAAGAAGAAGAAGAATCCCATCAAGCAGAGAGGCGGAGTGAAAATGGCGCCGGGAAGGGACAAGAAAGGGGCTGCTGCGACAGGACGAGGGGAATGTTTCCACTGCCACCAGATTGGGCACTGGAAGAGAAACTGCGTTGGATACTTGGCCGACCTCAAGAAGAAGAAGCAGGGTGAAGCTTCCACTTCAGGTGTGTTTGTAATAGAAAATTGTCTTTCAATTAACTCTGCTTCCTGGGTATTAGATACTGGGTCAGGATCTCACATCTGCAATTGTCTGCAGGGGCTGAGAAATAGCAAGTTTTTGAAGAAAGGTGATCACACTCTCCGGGTTAGGAATGGTTCCTCAGTACATGCAACAGCAGTGGGAGAGTATCACCTTGGTTTGCCGTCGGGTTGTATATTGGTTTTGAACCCGTGTTATTTTGTACCCTCTATGTTATGCAATATTATATCTGTATCGGTGTTGGACAATGCAGGATATAATTTTGT
The DNA here is from genome assembly GCA_030015575.1 of Agapanthus africanus. Lineage (NCBI taxonomy): Eukaryota > Viridiplantae > Streptophyta > Magnoliopsida > Asparagales > Amaryllidaceae > Agapanthus > Agapanthus africanus. The sequence continues at coordinate 43,529,531 of JASDDO010000006.1, forward strand.
ATTGCAATCTAATGTTATGAACATTAACCTTAATCAAGAGTCAATTGGGTCTGGTACATTAAATAACGGGATATACATCCTAAACCAACATACAGTTTTTAACGTACAACATACAAACAAAAGAAAGGTTTCAGACATAAATGAAGCTTTCATTTGGCATTGTAGACTTGGTCATATTAACGAAACAAGACTAACCAAGCTACATAAAGATGGATATTTAAACTCATTTAAATATAAATCTTATGCGACTTGCCAGTCTTGCATCAAAGGTAAAATGACCAAAACTCCCTTTACTGGACACGGAGAGAGAGCTATTGAACTTTTAGGCCTCATACATAGTGATGTATGTAGACCAATGTCTACACATGCAAGAGGTGGTTTTTCATACTTCATAACCTTTACTGATGACTTCTCAAGATTTGGACATGTGTTCTTGATGAAACATAAGTCTGAAGCCTTCGAAAAGTTCAAAGAGTATAAATCTGAAGTAGAAAAACAAACAGGCCTAAGTATCAAGAAACTTCGATCAGATCGAGGAGGTGAGTATCTAAGCTCAGAGTTTCTAGATTTCCTAAAAGAGAATAGGATTCTCTCTCAGCTCATTCCTCCGTACACACCATAGTACAATGGAGTATCGGAAAGGAGCAATCGCACCCTATTAGATATGGTACGATCTATGATGAGTGATGCTGAGTTACCAATATCATTCTGGGGGCACGCATTAGAGACTGCGATTCATCTTTTGAACAGGGTGCCGACCAAAACCGTGTCTACCACTCCATATGAGATATGGTATGGGAAGAGGCCATCTCTTAAAAGATTTAGGATATGGGGCTGTCCGGCTTATGTGAAAAAGCAGAATCCAGACAAACTCGAGACACGATCGGTTTTGTGTAGATTTGTGGGATATCCAAAACACTTGTATGGATATCTCTTCTACCACAAGGAGGAACAAAGAGTGTTTGTTTCTCAGTATGCTACATTTTTAGAAAATGAATTTTTTGCAAATGATACTGTTGGCAATGCGGTAGAACTGGAAGAAATTCTAGATACACAAACAATTACCGATGATTTGGTTGAACCTGAGATTTCAATAGAACCTGACGAACCTCAGCCACTCCGTAGATCTAGTAGGACTTCTCGCCCACCTGATAGATACTACGATTTTCTAATTGATGGTGATAGAGAAGATTGCATCATGGATGATGATGACCCTACTAGTTTTCAGCAAGCTATCACGAGTGGTGACTCAGTAAAGTGGCAGGATGCCATGAGATCCGAAATGGAATCCATGCATACCAACAAAGTATGGACTTTAGAAGTTGTACCTTCTAGAGTAAAACCCATAGGGTGCAAATGGATCTTTAAAAGAAAGATCGGTGTGGATGGTCAGGTGGAGACCTATAAAGCAAGGCTGGTAGCAAAAGGATTTCGTCAAAGACCAGGACTGGACTATGATGAAACCTTTTCACCAGTCGCGATGCTCAAATCCATTCGGATCCTGCTTGCTATAGCTGCTCACTATGATTATGAGATCTGGCAGATGGATGTTAAAACGGCATTCCTGTTAGTTATATGTATGCCCTAGAGGCCATTACTGTACATAGGATGTATATTGTAGTGGATGCTGGGACATATATAGGGAGGACTTTCTTGCTCGACATGTTAGTATGCTATCTGGTTACTCTTTACCTTAACGTGTACATTGATTGTCTCTCTGTTACATGTTGGTAAAGCCCTTAGGATGTGTACTTGACTTCCTGGACTATGATGCGGATCATACTAGTAGGGACATGGTAGTCTATAGGTACATCCTTGAAAGTCCATAGTCGTGGGTGTATCGAGACGGGGCATCGATATACCAGAGTAGCCTAGCGTATACCTTCTCGACCCATACAGATGGGCGATGGATGATCCCATATCCACTGGTGTTTGACATCGGAGATGATATACGGGTGCTCAGTGGAGACTGGGTACACTGGACGAACTCGCCGAGAACTCCCAGATGGTATTATACCTCACGTCAGATGGCAGTTCTCTGGTGACACTGGTACAGAGTAGTATGTTGACCCGAGATCGTCATAGAGTCTTGTGTGGTTCCCACTGTGCTTTGATTTCCACCTTACCACGTCCAAGAGGGCGTGCAAAATGGTGGTTTTTGGGTACAGTTCCGAATCACATGGAGGCAATGAGCGATAGGAGGGGATTCGTCTCTCCCGGTATAGGGAGTTGATGTTGCGCTGTGTTCGATTGGCTATAACAGGAAATCCCTGGCCAGGGTTGCTGAGATTTACTGGTAAGTGTTACCAGTAGTTTCTCGAATTATTATAGACCTCATATCGACATGACTTATCGAGCTATTGGGGTCTGACGTTTACCAACCCTAGGCAAGATATGCGACATATCAGACGGACAGACCGGACTGTACGGTAAGTGTTACTGGTTGGATTCACTGGAGTTTGAGCGGGCTTGCTCGTCGATCTTCTGATCGCTCAATACCCGGGTGGCCGTTACGTTTAGCAGACCGCTTGCGGCTTGCGGGTGTTTGATATGATCATCACCTGCTACCGGCGTATTGACGAGTCTTTAGAGTCCTACACAGAGGTTTCCTGGCTCAAGCGAAACGAAATAGGAGCGCATATGAGATATGTGCGGGACCGAGAATAATGCGTGTATGTGATACCGTATTCTATTCTCGCGATGAATGTATCGAATGGTTGTATGCGATATAACCTAGTTATCGAATCAAGGATTGATTCGATAAGCCGATACATTGGATACTAGTCGGTTATATGCGATATGACCGGATCGTTAAATGAAGTGTTGATTTAATGATTTAATGTATAATTATATATTTGATATATTACTTTGCATTAACTAGTATTGGTTCACTTTATATGGATTTTCTCACTTGAATGTACAAGTTGTATATGTGATATACTTTTTGTGCAAATGTTTGTATCATGTTTGATGATACATGTTAACTTGGTTAAGTGTAAAGATTAAACCATGGTTAAATTGATGATTAGGGTTTTCTTTTTCTTAATCATTTATTTATTTATTTATTTGGAAAAGATTAGAAATGAAATGGTTGCAAGTTTTGTCTCTTTCTTTGAAGCTTCATGAAGCTTTGACTTTGTGACCATTTTGTCTCATGCTTAACCCTAACCCTTGCAATTAACCATGGTCTATTCTCTACACCTAGTCATGGTTATTATTATGATAAGTATCCTTTTTCTTTTCTTTTCAATTAACTATCATAATAATTCTTTTCTTCATCTTCATCTTCTTCTTCCATGAAGAAGCTTGACTTCATCAATGGTGGATTGATGAAACAAGTGAGAAATCTAATTCTAAAGTCTACGCACTTCCTATTTCTTCATCCTCTACCTCTTGCCAAGTAGTAGAGTGTGTTTCCTTCACAAGTTTTCATGGCTTGGTGAAGGTGGAGCTTGATCTAGTGATGCTTCGACGTAGATCATCTTCGGCACGTCGTCGATGACCTAGCCCGCTTCTTCTCCGATGAAGCCGACGCAAGAGCCCGGATTTCGATTTGGACAGCGAGGATACTTCGTTGCGGAGCTATGGAGGTGGAGAACCGGATCTACAAAGGTTGTATTTCCGTATTCTTATAGTTAAGTGTTAACTAGTTTAATGTTTCGCCTAGATTTCTAGCCAACGATCCGTAGTCGGGTTTCTCGGCACCTAGATTTTTTGAAATTGGCATGGTTGATGCCTTGTGAGACCTCTTGAGAGTGCCTAGGAACCCTACAGTGGTATCAGAGCCTAGCTAGAGCCTTAGGCGATGCGTAGACGGAGTTAGAAGTCCGATCGACCCGAAACCCCGACTTTAAAATGCTCTCTGGACATTTTTGTAAAATGTGGATTTTTGCAAATTAAAAATATGCAGAAAAATCAGCAGGTAAATCTAAGAATTACGATGCAAAAATTACCTAATGATCTTTCTAAAGTGCGGCGGAACCGCGGCATTAGCGTGCTAATGCGGCCCGTCCGCGGCCCTTTTGTCTTATCTGCCATTGAATTTTGCACAGTAACTCCTATTTTTCAGTGCTGCTTTTCCTGGGAATTTTTAATATGAAATAAAGAGTTGAGTATTTTGGGTTGTATTGGGAGTTCATACATTCGATCGGATTGTCAAATTTTGTCTGTGTCGTTCCGGATAATTTTTTTGAATATGTTAAAAAGTTCGACCGGATATAAATACCCAATTTTTCCCCTGTCGGGAAATTTCCAAGTGTTGGATATTTCTATAGTTTAATCACGTTCTAAGTAGTGCAAGTAACACGATGGTCCCTCTAGAAGACAACAAACCTTAACTCGATTATGTGACCGTCTTGAACTACCCTTTGAACCTTCGGGATTGGGGCAGTACGGCGTGCCACATGTGAGGCGTTGGCTTGACCCTTCTACGGATGGACCGTTGGTACTGAGGCACGAACTGAATATTTTTAGACTTGTTTCATGTGTTGATCTGTATCGGGAAAACTTGGGTGTTCGATTGTTCGATCGGAAAGTTTGACATTTTCTATTTATCCGGAATGGGATACAATAATTGGAATTCACAAGAAGTTATGAGATAACTGAATGAATGTTATAAACGTAGCAGTTTAGTCTCACTTGATCGGTTACCAAGGAATTTTGATGTGATCAAAAGTCCGTCGCGATCACGTAGCGTACGCGGATATTCGCCGGTAAACTTAATAGACAGCTACACCCCATAGCCCCGACCAAGTGACTGTAGGAGAACCCCGTCGCCGAAAGTATCCGTTCGGGTGCTCGCGGTAGCGGTGTTCCGCCTTGGTGCACTTCGTCGACGGCATCGGGGGTGCGGCCGCCTACTAAAGTTTGCGACGAGCATTCGATCAGGTTGTCGGGAATCTTGTTGAATTGCCCGACTTGATATTGAAAAGAGTTTTCGATAATGAGACTAAAATGCGGGGTTTATAATTGTTAGGCATGCGATGTCTAAGTAATTCATTTGATTAGGCATGCGATGTCTATGCAGGTTGCGGATTCCAACTGTTGTAGTTTTACACTTTCTTTTCTGTGACCGTAAGTGTAATATATGATATCGCCGGTTTCGTTGCTATATGTCAACGACAATTGGGATGGACATATTTACTTACGTTGATGACATGTGATGTTATGTGTTGCTGGATATGTTATATTGGATTGTCGTGTTTGAATAGCCGGGGGTTTTTATGTGAGATGAGTGTTTTTCATTTTCATTCATGTAAAAACTTGTATGTAATATTCTTTTATTGGGGCACTTCCAGGTTGCGGAAGTTGTCACCCGTTGTATATAATTTACTTTTTCGCACTAGGATAGACCCAAGGAGGGGAGCACAAGTAACCGGGTTCTGGAGTCCAGTGGGAGACCAACTCGAGGAGTTGAGTCCGGGTCTCCTAACTCTAGAATTGGTAGGGTTGCTTGCCGCTCTCGTAGGGGTCTAGGGGTGTGGGTTTGGCTATTCATCACGACCGTGGAATCCGTGTTTTATACTGGCTCGTATTCAAAACACGGACGTCCTAGTATATCCAATATTTCATATGATTCTTCTGCTGCGATATCTGTGATGTGATCATGTGATGTTCTGTGATAGATCCAGTATATAGTATATATGATATATTATATAGACGTTACTTATGTTTTACACCCGTGCTAGCCCTGCCCCGCTCTGCCGTTAGTTACCTAACCTAACGGTGCACGAGGGGACATCGAGGCGAATGCGGATGGCATAAGTGTACGTCGTATTTATCTGTGATGTTTAGGTCCTTATATGATGGGACTTCATTAATGTGATTAATGAAATAAAAGAAACCTAAGATGTTGTAGAATCGAATTTCAAAATAAAACAGGTAGCTACAGTTCTTGCTTTGCACAGCGGTATATATGATATATCCTGCACCTTATTCGATAAGGAAAGGACCGAGATCCCTTCACCGGGAGTGACTCCTTTAGCAATAACTGGCAGATGCTACAACCCTCGGTTTGTCTTTCGATTTCTTTTAAGAGTTTCTGCTTTGCACAGTGATATATATGATATATCCTGCACCTCATTCGACGAGGAAAGGACCGACGATCCCTTCACCGGGAGTGACTCCTTTAGCAAAACTGGAAAAGCCTAAAAAACACTCCATTTTAAAATTCATTCGATCCTACAACGATATCAAGTTCATTACGCAATAGGTTTTCAGAAAAACCTGTCGTAGCCCTCCGTCATTTCAGATAAGTACTAGTTAGTATTCGTGCTGCGGTTGTTTGGCATGCGTCAAGGCGTAGTGTACGGTAGCTAACTAGTGCTTATCTGCTAGCATACGATGCGATTGGATTAGGGTATTCGTACGGCGTTGTTTGGCATGCGTCAAGGGTCGTGCGGGTGGGTTTAATTCAATCAGGAAATGACGGGTTGAACTTGACTTGCGGACTATGGGTTGTTTGGCATGCGTCAAGGTCATAGCACGCTGGGGGCAAAATATTATCGGGAATTTCAAGTGTTGAAATTTGCAATGAGATTGCATACCTTCTATGAGATAGTTGGATCCCGATACCCGCTGCGAGTAAGAGTTACTCCTGGGAGAGTTTTATACATTACAATTAGCCGATCAAGTAGGTGTCTAGAAAGGTGTTAACGGGGTTACGCCTCTGGGAAAATGAGGTTTACAGTAATTAGGTTCGTGCGAAAGCACGGGGGACCTCCCTCAAAGTACCGACACTGGCCTGGCTGAAAGATTGGCGAACTTGTAGTGTGTAATTAATCCCGGCTAGTCTTTCCTTTCAGGGTTTGAAGGAAGATTTGATAAAAAGCAGTGGGAGCCATCCTGATTAGATAAAATAATAACCAATTTATTCTTGCAAGAGCGCACGCTGAGTGTTTTCTTCTCTCTCTCTCTCTCCTGGTAGCGACCATATCACGCCTTAATCAAGATAATAATACGGATTATTGACCGAACCCGCTTGTTATACTGAGCTGGGGAACGTTGGTCCCGCTCCTACTTATAAATGTTATAAGACAGAGCAGGAAATAGGGGAATACCAGATTTCCCGTGCCGCCCAAACGAAGAGAATGCATGATGATGCATCATCTTCGGGTGTGTTCATTACACAGAACTGTTTCTCAATGTCCTTTACGTCCTGGGTATATGATATCGGATCAGGATCCCAGATATGTAATCTGTTACATAGGGCTACAGAAAGGTAAAGAACTGAGAACGGGTGATAAGTTTCATGAGGCAGAAAACGGGGCAAGAGTTGCAGCAAGTCTGTCGGTCACTGTCACCCTGTATTAACAGTACATTGATTCTGAACAAATGCTATTAGATACCGAACCTGATATACAAAATCATATCAGTCTCTTTATTAATAAAGAAATGATAAAATTTTGTATTGTTGGATAATATTTTGAACATTTCCTATATCAAAAGTTGATCGGTTCAGGCACGTTATCTAAAAGCATTAATGTTCTAAATCAAACTACAGTTCTTAGTATACAGAACACACACAAGAGGAGAAGTTCAGAAATGAACGAATTCTTCTTGAGGTATTGTAGACTAGGTCAGATCAATGTGACCCGACTAGCTAGAGTTACATAAAGATGTATATTTAAATTAGTTTGAATTTACATCTTGTGAAACTCGCCAGTCATGTCACAAAGATAAGATGACCATAGCTCTGTTTATTGGAAACAGAGAAAGAGTTAGTGAACTCTTGGGACTGATACATGATGATGTATGCAAGGTCTCCTGTCTACACATGCCAGGACTGGTTCTTTATACTTCATTACATTCTCTGATGATCTTTCGAGATTCAGACCTATGTTCCTGTTGAAACACAAGTCCGAACCTTTTGAGATATTCACAGAATATAAGTTAGAAGTAGAGAACCAAAATATGGGTATAAGTATTATGTCCTTTGATGTGATCAAGGAGGAGAATACTTGTGCACGGAAATCCTGGACTATTTTAAAGGAGAATGAAATTCTCTCTCAGCATTACTCCTCCGTATACACCATTGCACGATGGTATGTCGGGGCGGAGCAGATACACCCTATTTGATATGGTGTGCTCTATGATGAGTAATACTGAGTTACCTTTTTCCTTAGGGGTTATGCACTTGAGAAGTTGCATACATATTGAATAGGGTTCCAATCAAATCAGTTGCCTACCGCTTCATATGTGATATGGAATGGGAAGAGCCCATGTCTTAAGCTAGTTAAGATTTGGGGTTGTCCGGCCTATGTCTGAAAAGCAAAATCCGGACAAGCTCGAGGCAAGGTCTGTAATGTACAACTGGAAAGGTTCCAGCTATACAACTTGCAGCCGATGATTTGATAAAACCAAAGGATTCAGTAGATTCCAACGAACCTCAGCCTCTCCGCCGATCTAGTAGGGTTCCTCACCCATCTGAGAGATACTTCGGTTTCTCTATGACAGTGGGAGCGAGGATTGCATCATGAGATGATGACCCAACTAGCTTCGAGCTGGCCATCAGGAGTGAGACTCTGTATGAATGGCTGGATGCTTAGCGATCTGAGATGGAATCCTTATACACCAACAAAGTATGGACTTTGGTTGCTATATCTGAAGGGTTAAATCCCCATCAGGAGCAAGTATATCTTGAGAAGATTACTTGGTGTACTTGGAAAGGTTGAGACTTTCAAAGCTAGACTTGTTAAAGGTTTTCGTCATCAACCAGGCATGGATAATGATGAAACCTTTTCCAGTGCCTATGCTTAAGTCCATCCGGATCCTACTTGCCACGGCTACATACCATGACTACGATATCTGGCGGTGGGGTGCCATGACTGCTTTTCTAAATGATGATTTAGAAGAGTGCGTCTGTAAGTACACAGCCAGAGGGCTTCGTAAACAGTGGGAGCAGCGGAAACGTGTGCAAGATGTTTTATCTGATAAAGCAGGCATCGCGGAGTTGGAACATCTGTTTTGATGGATTAGTCAAAGAGTTTGACATCATCAAAATGGTAGATGAACCTTGTATAAACAAAAAGGTAGTAGGGAGTATGGTGGTGATCCTCGTAGAGTACATGGATGACATACTCTTGATAGGGAAAGAGTTTCCTATGGTACACTCGATCAATCTCCGTTTATCACAAAGATTCTCCATATAGGATCAAAGTGAAACCTACTAAATCCTGGATTTTGGATCTATGAGATAGATCTAATTGGATGTTAGGATACTCACTAGTAGTAGTGAGATGGTATCAATCGATCCGGGGGAGAATCACTGGAAAGGTTCCAGGGTGATAAAGAAGACTGAATGTCAGTCGCGGGCATTGTCTTTACCCTCAGTAAAGGGACGGTATGTTGGAAGAGTTCCAAGCTAGATACCGTGACATACTAGACGATAAAGGCTGGATACATCGCTACTCAAGATGCTACCAAAGAGGATGTTTGGGTGTATATTAGTTCAGGAGATGAACTACGTTCCTACCATTGTGAGACAATGGAGTTGTGGCTTATGCCAAGGAACGCCGGTCCCATCAGTGATCCAGACTTATTCTAAGGCAGTATCACCTGATCATGGAGATGGTTGATCTCCAGGATGATCGAGGCAAGGAGAGCAGACTTAGAGGATAACGCAGCGGATCCACTCACGAAGGCCTATTCGCAGAGAGAGACTTTCATGGGATGGTTGAGTATGAGATACTACGACCACTGCTACAGATGGCCCTAGTTCAAGTGGGAGATTGTTAGTTATATGTATGCCCTAGAGGCCATTACTGTACATAGGATGTATATTGTAGTGGATGCTGGGACATATATAGGGAGGACTTTCTTGCTCGACATGATAGTATGCTATCTGGTTACTCTTTACCTTAACGTGTACATTGATTGTCTCTTTGTTACATATTGGTAAAGCCCTTAGGATGTGTACTTGACTACCTGGACTATGATGCGGATCATACTAGTGGGGACATGGTAGTCCATAGGTACATCCTTGAAAGTCCATAGTCGTGGGTGTATCGAGACGGGGCATCGATATACCAGAGTAGACAAGCGTATACCTTCTCGACCCATACAGATGGGCGATGGATGATCCCATATCCAATGGTGTTTGACATCGGAGATGATATACGGGTGCTCAGTAGAGACTGGGTACACTGGACGGACTCGCCGAGAACTCCCAGATGGTATTATACCTCACGTCAGATGGCAGTTCTCTGGTGACACTGGTACAGAGTAGTCTGTTGACCCGAGATCGTCATAGAGTCTTGTGTGGTTCCCACTGTGCTTTGATTTCCACCTTACCACGTCCAAGAGGGCGTGCAAAACGGTGGTTTTTGGGTACAGTCCCGAATCACATGGAGGCAATGAGCGATAGGAGGGGATTCGCCTCTCCCGGTATAGGGAGTTGATGTTGCGTTGTGTTCGATTGGCTATAACAGGAAATCCCTGGCCAGGGTTGCTGAGATTTACTGGTAAGTGTTACCAGTAGTTTCTCGAATTATTATAGACCTCATATCGACATGACTTATCAAGCTATTGGGGTCTGACGTTTACCACCCCTAGGCAAGATATGCGACATATCAGACGGACAGACCGGACTGTACGGTAAGTGTTACTGGTTGGATTCACTGGAGTTTGAGCGGGCTTGCTCGTCGATCTTCTGATCGCTCAATACCCGGGTGGCCGTTACGTTTAGCAGACCGCTTGCGGCTTGCGGGTGTTTGATATGATCATCACCTGCTACCGGCGTATTGACGAGTCTTTAGAGTCCTACACAGAGGTTTCCTGGCTCAAGCGAAACGAAATAGGAGCGCATATGAGATATGTGCGGGACCGAGAATAATGCGTGTATGTGATACCGTATTCTATTCTCGCGATGAATGTATCGAATGGTTGTATGCGATATAACCTAGTTATCGAATCAAGGATTGATTCGATAAGCCGATACATTGGATACTAGTCGGTTATATGCGATATGACCGGATCGTTAAATCAAGTGTTGATTTAATGATTTAATGTATAATTATATATTTGATTTATTACTTTGCATTAACTAGTATTGGTTCACTTTATATGGATTTTCTCACTTGAATGTACAAGTTGTATATGTGATATACTTTTTGTGCAAATGTTTGTATCATGTTTGATGATACATGTTAACTTGGTTAAGTGTAAAGATTAAACCATGGTTAAATTGATGATTAGTGTTTTCTTTTTCTTAATCATTTATTTATTTATTTATTTGGAAAAGATTAGAAATGAAATGGTTGCAAGTTTTGTCTCTTTCTTTGAAGCTTCATGAAGCTTTGACTTTGTGACCATTTTGTCTCATGCTTAACCCTAACCCTTGCAATTAACCATGGTCTATTCTCTACACCTAGTCATGGTTATTATTATGATAAGTATCCTTTTTCTTTTCCTTTTAATTAGCTATCATAATAATTCTTTTCTTCATCTTCATCTTCTTCTTCCATGAAGAAGCTTGACTTCATCAATGGTGGATTGATGAAACAAGTGAGAAATCCAATTCTAAAGTCTACGCACTTCCTATTTCTTCATCCTCTACCTCTTGCCAAGTAGTAGAGTGTGTTTCCTTCACAAGTTTTCATGGCTTGGTGAAGGTGGAGCTTGATCTAGTGATGCTTCGACGTAGATCATCTTCGGCACGTCGTCGATGACCTAGCCCGCTTCTTCTCCGATGAAGCCGACGCAAGAGCCCGGATTTCAATTTGGACAGAGAGGATACTTCGTTGCGGAGCTATGGAGGTGGAGAACCGGATCTACAAAGGTTGTATTTCCGTATTCTTATAGTTAAGTGTTAACTAGTTTAATGTTTCGCCTAGATTTCTAGCCAATGATCCGTAGTCGGGTTTCTCGGCACCTAGATTTTTTGAAATTGGCATGGTTGATGCCTTGTGAGACCTCTTGAGAGTTCCTAGGAACCCTACAATTCCTAAATAGTGATTTAGAAGAATGCGTTTTTATAGATTAGCCAGAAGGCTTCATTGATAGTGGGAGCAGTTGAAAAGCATGCAGGCTGCTTAAATCCATCTATGGATAAAAGCAGGCATCACGAAGTTGGAACATCGGCTTTGATGATGCAATCAAAGAGTTTGGTTTTATCAAAAATGTGGATGAACCATGCATTTATAAAAGGATTGTAGAGAGTACTGTTACATTCCTCGTATTGTACGTGGACGACATTCTCTTAATAGGAAATGATATTCCTATGCTACAATCGGTCAAACTATTTTTATCGCAAAGGTTCTCCATGAAAGACCTGGGCGATGCCTCGTACATTCTGGGGATTAAGATCTATAGAGATAGATCTAAGAAATTATTGGGATTGTCCCAATCGAGATACATTGACACCATACTAAAAAGATTTAGTATGGAAGATTCCAAGAGGGGTAATTTACCCGCTTGTCATGGGATCACCCTCTCCAAAGAGATGTCTCCAAAGACTGATGAAGAGAGGGCTCGCATGAGTATTATTCCCTACGCTTCAGCAGTAGGATCTATAATGTATGCGATATTGTGTACTCGCCCAGATGTTGCTTATGCACTGAGTGCGGTAAGAAGGTATCAATCCAACCCAGGGGAGAAACACTGGACTGCAGTGAAGAACATTCTGAAGTACTTGAGAAGAACTAAAGAAATGTTCTTGGTGTATGGTAACGGAGATCTCCAAATGGAGGGATTTACCGACTCCAGCTTCCAGAGCGACAAGGATAATAGTAAGTCCTTCTCAGGATTTGTATTTACCCTAAACGGAGGGGCGGTATGTTAGAAGAGTTCCAAACAAGATACCATCGCTGACTCCACGATGGAAGCTGAATATATTGCTACTAATGATGCCGCAAAAGAGGCAGTCTAGATGAGGAAGTTCATTTCCGAACTTCAAGTGGTTCCATCCATTGCTAATCCAATACCTCTGTATTGCGATAACAATGGAGCCATGGCTTTGGCAAAGGAACCGAAGTCCCATCAGAAATCCAGACATATCTTGAAGCGGTATCACCTTATCAGGGAGATAGTGGATCGCCAGGACATCGAGGTACGAAGAGTAAACACGATGGACAACACAACAAATCCATTCACCAAGGCCATCCCTCAAGTCCAGTTTGACAAATTGTTCGAGCTGTTGGGCATGCGGTACGCAGGCAACTGGTTCTAGTACAGACAGTTGGTACTTATTGCATCAACTACAGGCCTTAGTGCAAGTGGGAGATTATTAGATATGTATGCCCTAGAGGCCTGTATTGTATAGGATGCTAGGCATATATATGTGCAGAAACAATCTTTGCTCGAAATGATAGTATGCTATCTGGTTTATCTTCATCTTAACTTGTGTTATATTTCATATCTTTATATGCATGTTGATGAAGCCCTTAGGATTATGCTTGACTACCAGGATTATGATGAGATCATCCTAGTGGGGCCTGGATAGTCTATAAGCATATCCTTTAAAAGTTCCTAGTCGAGGGTATATCGAGACAGGGCATCGGTATTACCAAGTTAGACTAGTGTGTACATTTCCTGATCCTTGGGGGGCGATGGTTGATTCCACAACCATTGGTGTTTGACATCAAAGATTGTACACAGGTGCTCATTGAAGAATGGGTACACTGAACAGGACTCGTCGAGAACTCCTAGATGATATATATACCAATTGTCAGATAGCAGTTCTCTGGCGACACTTGTACAGGTTAGTCTATAGACCCGAGATCGTCATAGTGTCTTATGTGATTCCCACTGTGCTTTGATTTCCTCCCTACCGCGGCTCTGCCGAGTCGTGCAAACAGGTGGATTTTAGGTACAGTCCCGAATCGCATGGAGACAGTGAGCGATAGGAGGGGTTTCGTCTCTCCCGGTATAGGGAGTTGGTGTCGCGCTATGCTTGTGAAAGGTTCCTAGGCACACTATAGAGGTCTCACAAGGCATCATTCATGCCAATTTCAAAAATTATGGGTGCCGAGAAACCCTAATACGGATCATTGACTAGAAATCTAGGCGAAATACGAAACTAGTTAACACTTTAACTAAAGGAGAGAGACTACAACCTTTGTAGATCCGGTTCTCCACTTCCTTAGCTCCACGTAGGTGTCCTCTCGCTGTCCATCTCGAATCTCGGACTCTCGCGTCGGCTTCATCGGAGAAATGAGCGGAATAGGTCGTCGGCTTCGTGCCGAAGATGATCTACGTCGAGGTTGCACAAGTTCAAGCTCCAACTTCACCAAGTTGTGAAACTTGTGAAGAAAACACCCAAAACAACTTGGCAAGAGGTAGAGGGTGAAGAAATAGGAGGTGGGTTCACTTTAGAATTTGATTTCTCACTTTCGAACTCAAGTTGCCATTGATGGCATCAAGGTTTCTATCTTGAAGATGAAGAAGAAGAAGTAGATAGAATATGATAAGTCTTGCTAAAAGAATAATAAAAATGAATACTTATCATCTTCTAACTTTGGTTAAGTGTAGAGAATAGACCATGTTCAAGTGAGAATGGTTAGGGTTAAGTGTGAAGACAAAATGGTCACATTAGTCAAACCTTCTTGAAGCTTCAACAAGCTTCATGTTAGAATGAAACCATTTTGTTCTCTTTTATTTAATTTATCAAGAAAGAATAGATAAATAAATAAGTAAATAAATCAAAACCCTAACTATTATCATAACCATGGTTTAAGTCTTAACACAAAACCAAAATTCATGCATCATCAAACATGACACAATCAAGTGCACAAAAGTATATCACATATACAACTTGTGAACTTCAAGTGAGAAAATCCATTTAAAGTGAACCAATACTAGTTAATGCAAAGCAATATATCAAATATATAATTATACATTAAATCATTAAATCAACATTTGATTCAATGATCCGGTCATGTCGCACATAACCGACTAGTATCCAATGTATCGATTTATCGAATCAATGATTCGATAACTAGGTCATATCGCATATAACCAATCGAAACATTCATCGCGAGAATAAAATGCGGTATCACATACACGCATTATTCTCGGTCCCGCACATATCTCATATGCGCTCCTATTTCGTTTCGCTTGAGCCAGGAAACCTCTGTGTAGGACTCTAAAGACTCGTCAATACGCCGGTAGCAGATGATGATCATATCAAGCACCCACAAGCCGCAAGCGGTCTGCTAAACGTAACGGCCACCCGGGTATTAAGCGATCAGAAGATCGACGAGCTAGCCCGCTCACACTCCTGTGAATCCAACCAGTAACACTTACCGTACAGTCCGGTCTTGTCACGACCCGAAAGTACGGAACGTGACCGGCACTTAGATTACGAAGCGTCTAGAGGCGCCACGTAACCTAAGTAAGCCGAAGCCCAGAAATCTAAACCATAGAAGAAGAAGAAGAAGAAGAAGAAGAAAAAGAAAACAAGTTTAAAAGCATCAGCAATTTTCCCAAAAAATTTCGGCAGAGTCTCCTCTGTAAAAACTGGCCCCCAAACGGGTACAACAAGTATAATATACATAAACAATAAAAAGCATCCCCAAACGGGAGCTAGCATCAACGCCAACAGGCGGAAACAACCACAGCAAGCACAATAATATACAACGCCAATAGGCGAGGCTCAAAACTCAAAAGAAAACAAAACCACCAGATCTGAATAACACATGCGCGACTCTAAGGTCGAAATAAACAACTGGTCCAATAAACTTATCAAGTAATACAAATATGGTTGATGGAGCTTACTAGATACCAATGAATGAATAAAAGTACAATGGTGGTTCGGATACAAGTGAACCAACCTACCGTGCAAATCACCCTGAAGAAAAGATGTGCCAACAAGCTACCACGGAAACCTGTACATCGAACCTGTAAAGAATTTGGCACAACGGGGGTGAGTTGCCAACTCGTGAGTAGAAGACATCTACGAAAAGAAATCGAATGCACGACGCTATCCTAGGTCATAATAATACACTACTATATCCCAAACATCTACTAATAGCAGGGTAATACTACGTGTAAGTGCAAATACTCCGTGTCGTGTCAGTGCCTCATATAGTACTATGTCATATGAATGAAATGCATGCACCATGAATATAAAGTAACAAATCCTGAAATCCAGATATGTATGTATGTGAATCTTTAGCTGTTCTCATAGTAGAATGTGTATAAGAATCTGAAATCTCAATAATGAAATCCATGAAAATCCGTGTCAAACATCGACACAAAACATGAAATATCAAGCCTCAATATCTAGGGCTCCGTCAGTCCGGATCGGCCCATATCATCAAATCTCACGACAACGGTCGGTATCCTCCGGATATCCGCCGCGCCAGACATCACCGGTAGGTAGCCTTCCCCTGCCAGGCTCATCGTCTACAACTCGATCTTCTTGCCCTGGGGTACCATACCGGGCCCACCATGTACCCGAGACGGTTCATCCACTCCTCGAATCGGGTCTCGAAATCCATCAGAAAACACGAAATCTCATGGTGGACGACACATACATCACGAGAAAACCGCATCTTATTTAAAAAGAAAGGAGGAGAGAGAGAAAAGTTTTTATATATATTCTTGCGGTTTTCCCCAAAAAATCCAGAAATCTCAAAATCATGAGTAGTATATGATAAATGTCGGCATATGCTCATAATACTGTGCGATAACATAAAAATATGAATGCAGGAATGTCTAAGTTATGAATATCATGTCTATACTAACATCAGAGAGTAATCACAATATTATATCGGTTTAGTTGTTAACTGATTCTATCAACAAAATATAATATGATCTAAAGTGTACGTGACATAGCAATTACCGATGATGATGTGTGTGAGCCGGCAAATAAGTGTGCGTGGAATATGCGCATCATCGGTAATGGTGCTGGTGTCCTAACAGGTAAGGTTTATACTGTTTATAGCAACATATGTATGAACATGCAACATTATGATTACAGTGTGAAGGTAAAGACGAATGTGTGTTATCCACTCATTTAATATACTAATACTACTACCACTATATGACTCAACCCTAACCTAGTGTCCATCTAACCTCCTAAGGAAAAACTAAACCTAAGAACTAGTCAATAAGAAACTAGAGTCTACCTAAGGTCTGAATCAATATCTCTAATAGTCGGCGATCCTGCCTCAATAGCGTCACGTACGTAGTACGGCTTCCTCGAATCAAGAATGCGGATCAATCATCATATCTATGTCTCGTACGGTAAAATCCATCGTACGGCATCCCAATATCGGGGTACGGGTCAAGTATCTCATAGGTGTCTCATTATTAGTATAATGTTATTCTCAGGAATGTCATGTCCTATGTATCATATTGTGATTAAGTCATACTTATGTGATATCGGCATCAGGTCACACCAATATAATGTTGTAATCAAGTTATACATATATCTTATCGTAATCAGTCACAAGTTACAGTCCGGGTACTATTCTAGCATCCCATGTACATCAATATCACACCACTCTTTATAATTTATATGTTCATGTTCATTATATCATTCTCTAATGATCCGCTAACACTTTATTACGACTGTCTAGTCAAGAATCACGGCATCAAGCCCAGTTATACTGTTTCATCATACCTCGGATATCATATCACATCAATGAATCCCATATACGTGTAGTGTATATATATACACCTATACCTAGTTTTATATATATACACACATGTACGTATACGCCAAGTCAAGTTTTAGTGTGTGCGTGTATGTTTCTATCAGAAACCTACGAACCTTTCCCAAAGTATTCATCCTCAGGTATGGTTTTCCTAAATCAGTCTAGTCCCGCCTAGGGTCATTACTAGGGTCCTGCTCGGTAAGAATCTAGGGTTACATCGGGTTTCCTAATGTCACTAAGTACTATTCCTATTCTACGTTGCGGGGGTGCTAAACGCCATCCACCCGACCTCCCCCCGTAGATATACATCTACTCACCTGGTCCATGTCTGCCGAAGACAGTGTCGCCATCCTCCTCTTCATCTCCCGCAGTCTACGTGAGTGGTACCTAGACGCAAACATTTAAATAGCATCGTAAACTGAATCACATACAAAAGTCAAACGATACAAAGAACAAGCATAGGTTAAAACCTATGTCCCGTCCACGCAAAAGAACCAAATACCGCTCGATATCGGCGTACAAACTCCGATGGATCGAGATAACATCATCAAACAACTTGTAGTTTAAAATCACATTACTTATACCATAGAACACGATTAAATCCATCGAAACCCTAAAATCTATCAAACTGTCCAATTTCGCAAAAACCCGAAAATGCCGATATACCGTTTTTCATCAAAACTTGACATTTAAATGAAACTAATGGCCATACAACTCATT
This sequence comes from Agapanthus africanus, assembly GCA_030015575.1. Classification (NCBI taxonomy): domain Eukaryota; kingdom Viridiplantae; phylum Streptophyta; class Magnoliopsida; order Asparagales; family Amaryllidaceae; genus Agapanthus; species Agapanthus africanus. The sequence continues at coordinate 43,547,848 of JASDDO010000006.1, forward strand.
AAATAGCATTACTAGACTATACAAACCACTACTATATTTTTATTACACAAATTTATATAAATTTGAAATTTCTAGTTTACAACATTTAACAATTTTCAATATTTTCCAAGCAAAATACCACAATTCCACCTCAAAACATGATTTTGCATACATTAATGACTTAAACCACAATTTTTGATGATAATGATATAATGAAACCAATATTATATTTTAAATCCCTTTTATTTAGAATTTTCCAAAATCTAGTTAATAAAATAATAGCATTTTATTACTATTTTCCAATTATCAATTGAATCTAGTGATCAAACTAAGTTTTTCTTCCCATTAACATGTTAATATGCTCACTAAAACTACAATCTAATGATAGAAATCTTAATTGGAATTTTATATAACCCATAAACATATTTTATAAAAAACTAGTTAGCTAAAAAGTATAATTAAATCAATTTTAGGTTAACAATTTACAACATATCATCCCTATAAGAATTTCCACTTCTAAATATGTTAAACTAGTGATTATAACCCTCATTAATTAATAAAAATCACAACTTGATTTTTCAAACCCTAACTTGAATTTTAAAAGTAGTAAATAGAATTAATAGATTAAATCTAATTAAACTTTAAAAGAAATATCTAATAGAAATAAAATAAAAGAGAAGGATTTATACCTCCACAACCTCATGTCCAAACTTGAAAATGAGCCTCAAAAATACATGCTTTCCCACTCCAAATTCCATGTAAAGAAGAGTAGAGAATAAAGGGTATGAAAATATATATGATTTTGTGGAATTTTAATTGAATTTTTGATGTATTTTTGATGATTTTTGAATAAAAAAGAGGTGGAAAATGGGGGGGGGCTGCCATGGATGAGTTGTGGCCGGCCATGGGGAGGGAGAAAGAGAAAAGAGTGAAGAAAAGTGTGGAAGTTTCAAGAAAGAATCATCATCTTTATGTCTTTTCAACCTTTATGCATTTTCCTTTTCTTTTATTTTAAAAAAAAACAAATTTCTAGAAGGCACTTGAAGAATGAAGTGAGAGGGGCTGCCAAGATCAGCCAAAAATAGTGTGAGGGAGTAAAATATAGTGTGGTTTGGTTTGGGAAAAGATAAAAGTTATACCGCACTCCGTTTGCACTAATTTCACCGAAAAAAAAGCCTTTTTCTTCGATATTTTCTATCACCGGATAACAACCCTATTTCAATTCAAAAACCACATGATAAAATTTTGTTTAATGTATAATGATGCACAAAATTTGTTTGAACTCATTCCAGTTTGTAATTTTCCTGAATTAAATGTATTAGTGACGACTTAAAATAATATTAAAATAATTAATTTCGGAAAAATTTTCAGAAATTTTGAAATCTCACCAGTGGCTCAATAAACACCAAATACTAGCAATTACATAATTAGAATATTTATATTTAATTTTAAAATAAAGATATTTGTATTTTGACTTTTTACAGAAAACCCCCTTATTTTGCCGATTTTCCGAAATTTCACCAAAACGATTTTCACAACGTTACAATCTTCCCCCCTTAAAGAAATTCGGTCCCCGAATTTAAATTAAAACTCCCCCTCCAAATACTAAAACATTTATCAAAATAGTTAAATCGTCGGGGCTCCGAAATCATCAATACATAACTAAAATCAACCCCGTCAAGCATAACGCAATCATCGGAGTTACGGCGAAGATAAAATATCAAACCCAATACGAAAACCAACATAATATATATCAAAACTATAACTTATATATATATAGTGTGCATCATAGTGAAACCGTACAAATATCCGGCTAAGGAAATATGCAAACCCCTTTTTGAAAATTGCCGTGTGATGCACGTGTCACGGCATAAGTAGCGGACGTTTATTATTTTTTTTTTTAAAAAATTAACTATATATATATATATATATATCTTTTATTTAACATACACGTCCCGCCTGGTTACTAAATCAAATAATAATCATTATGAAAATATACTGCTCAAACTGAAATCAATTCCAATCACATCAATAAAATGTCATGTGCGTCCGGTGCGCACTGAAATCGAAACCAAATGCAGAAACCATGAATACCCACAACAAAAAAACTAAGTGCAACAGGTGTGCACCAAAAACATCTGTCAAGTGCAACGGGCGTGCACGACTCACTATCAGGTGCATCTAATCTGCACAAAACCCCGATTTAGTGCATCTGGTGTGCACAAAATCGCATCAAGTGCGCCAAGTATGCGCAAGAATCCTAATCAGGTGCACATGGAGCACGAAAACATACATCGGATATCAGACTCGAATCACAGTACGAAAATGCATGAAAACTAGGTCAAAACATATGTCAAAATCATGTGTAACCCCTATACACGAAATCAACTCAAAATCTCAAAATATGTAAAACCAAATCAAGTGTACTGGGTGTGTACTCAACAACATCAATACAACTGATATATGAAACACAAATAGAATGAAGGTACACACATGAAATACCAATCGTAGCACAAAATCCTCAAAATACTAAAATCCAATCAATGAAAACATGAAATTCAAATCACTAAATCACTATCGTCAATGCGCGCCCCTTTCCTCTGATGTCGATTGCTTCGAACTCGTCTCTTCGTAGCGATGCAGACTGCGCTATCAACGGCAACACTCATATCTAGAGCCTCCCACATAGTCGATCCCTTCACTTGATATCCGGACTACATTAAACTTTTCGATCGATCCATCAAAATCCCATAATTCCCCGAGAGCTCAAAACTCAAGTACAGTTTAAAAATATCCGATACATACCCCAGCATCGATGATCCAGCTGTAGAAGGGCAAACCCAAGCCTCACTAATGGCACAGCGGAACTGCCGTAAACCCTAAGGTTCAAGGGCGTTCTCGTGGTCATTATGTCGAGTTAGGGTTTCATTCTTCTAGAGGGTCCATCGAAATACCTGCATGTTCTTCCGAATACTTTAAACTTTGGAAAATGGTTTTCTGATAATCGTTCGAACCCTTTAACTTCATCCGGACGGCATGTGAATACCCTTCGTCCGCACGCTAAGCAATGCTTCAATCCTCAAGAATAGCCCATACTCTAATGGTTATCGCATTCGAGCCGCAGCTCCCTCTGCCAGTGGTAATAGAACCCGCCGTCCAACATTGACGAAGATAGATCAAAAGAACGAATGGAATACGGTACAAACAATGTACATCCTAAGGCTGCTTAAGCAGAGTAGCGTATCGTAAGTATGCCGCGGACCATACCCACGGTACGTTACTCTACCTAAATCGCCTACTCCATCAACCAAGGGTCACCTAGACTTATACAGGGTTAAACCTAGCGCTCTGATACCAACTTTGTCACGACCCGAAAGTACGGAACGTGACCGGCACTTAGATTACGAAGCGTCTAGAGGCGCCACGTAACCTAAGTAAGCCGAAGCCCAGAAATCTAAACCATAGAAGAAGAAGAAGAAGAAGAAGAAGAAAAAGAAAACAAGTTTAAAAGCATCAGCAATTTTCCCAAAAAATTTCGGCAGAGTCTCCTCTGTAAAAACTGGCCCCCAAACGGGTACAACAAGTATAATATACATAAACAATAAAAAGCATCCCCAAACGGGAGCTAGCATCAACGCCAACAGGCGGAAACAACCACAGCAAGCACAATAATATACAACGCCAATAGGCGAGGCTCAAAACTCAAAAGAAAACAAAACCACCAGATCTGAATAACACATGCGCGACTCTAAGGTCGAAATAAACAACTGGTCCAATAAACTTATCAAGTAATACAAATATGGTTGATGGAGCTTACTAGATACCAATGAATGAATAAAAGTACAATGGTGGTTCGGATACAAGTGAACCAACCTACCGTGCAAATCACCCTGAAGAAAAGATGTGCCAACAAGCTACCACGGAAACCTGTACATCGAACCTGTAAAGAATTTGGCACAACGGGGGTGAGTTGCCAACTCGTGAGTAGAAGACATCTACGAAAAGAAATCGAATGCACGACGCTATCCTAGGTCATAATAATACACTACTATATCCCAAACATCTACTAATAGCAGGGTAATACTACGTGTAAGTGAAAATACTCCGTGTCGTGTCAGTGCCTCATATAGTACTATGTCATATGAATGAAATGCATGCACCATGAATATAAAGTAACAAATCCTGAAATCCAGATATGTATGTATGTGAATCTTTAGCTGTTCTCATAGTAGAATGTGTATAAGAATCTGAAATCTCAATAATGAAATCCATGAAAATCCGTGTCAAACATCGACACAAAACATGAAATATCAAGCCTCAATATCTCGGGCTCCGTCAGTCCGGATCGGCCCATATCATCAAATCTCACGACAACGGTCGGTATCCTCCGGATATCCGCCGCGCCAGACATCACCGGTAGGTAACCTTCCCCTGCCAGGCTCATCGTCTACAACTCGATCTTCTTGCCCTGGGGTACCATACCGGGCCCACCATGTACCCGAGACGGTTCATCCACTCCTCGAATCGGGTCTCGAAATCCATCAGAAAACACGAAATCTCATGGTGGACGACACATACATCACGAGAAAACCGCATCTTATTTAAAAAGAAAGGAGGAGAGAGAGAAAAGTTTTTATATATATTCTTGCGGTTTTCCCCAAAAAATCCAGAAATCTCAAAATCATGAGTAGTATATGATAAATGTCGGCATATGCTCATAATACTGTGCGATAACATAAAAATATGAATGCAGGAATGTCTAAGTTATGAATATCATGTCTATACTAACATCAGAGAGTAATCACAATATTATATCGGTTTAGTTGTTAACTGATTCTATCAACAAAATATAATATGATCTAAAGTGTACGTGACATAGCAATTACCGATGATGATGTGTGTGAGCCGGCAAATAAGTGTGCGTGGAATATGCGCATCATCGGTAATGGTGCTGGTGTCCTAACAGGTAAGGTTTATACTGTTTATAGCAACATATGTATGAACATGCAACATTATGATTACAGTGTGAAGGTAAAGACGAATGTGTGTTATCCACTCATTTAATATACTAATACTACTACCACTATATGACTCAACCCTAACCTAGTGTCCATCTAACCTCCTAAGGAAAAACTAAACCTAAGAACTAGTCAATAAGAAACTAGAGTCTACCTAAGGTCTGAATCAATATCTCTAATAGTCGGCGATCCTGCCTCAATAGCGTCACGTACGTAGTACGGCTTCCTCGAATCAAGAATGCGGATCAATCATCATATCTATGTCTCGTACGGTAAAATCCATCGTACGGCATCCCAATATCGGGGTACGGGTCAAGTATCTCATAGGTGTCTCATTATTAGTATAATGTTATTCTCAGGAATGTCATGTCCTATGTATCATATTGTGATTAAGTCATACTTATGTGATATCGGCATCAGGTCACACCAATATAATGTTGTAATCAAGTTATACATATATCTTATCGTAATCAGTCACAAGTTACAGTCCGGGTACTATTCTAGCATCCCATGTACATCAATATCACACCACTCTTTATAATTTATATGTTCATGTTCATTATATCATTCTCTAATGATCCGCTAACACTTTATTACGACTGTCTAGTCAAGAATCACGGCATCAAGCCCAGTTATACTGTTTCATCATACCTCGGATATCATATCACATCAATGAATCCCATATACGTGTAGTGTATATATATACACCTATACCTAGTTTTATATATATACACACATGTACGTATACGCCAAGTCAAGTTTTAGTGTGTGCGTGTATGTTTCTATCAGAAACCTACGAACCTTTCCCAAAGTATTCATCCTCAGGTATGGTTTTCCTAAATCAGTCTAGTCCCGCCTAGGGTCATTACTAGGGTCCTGCTCGGTAAGAATCTAGGGTTACATCGGGTTTCCTAATGTCACTAAGTACTATTCCTATTCTACGTTGCGGGGGTGCTAAACGCCATCCACCCGACCTCCCCCCGTAGATATACATCTACTCACCTGGTCCATGTCTGCCGAAGACAGTGTCGCCATCCTCCTCTTCATCTCCCGCAGTCTACGTGAGTGGTACCTAGACGCAAACATTTAAATAGCATCGTAAACTGAATCACATACAAAAGTCAAACGATACAAAGAACAAGCATAGGTTAAAACCTATGTCCCGTCCACGCAAAAGAACCAAATACCGCTCGATATCGGCGTACAAACTCCGATGGATCGAGATAACATCATCAAACAACTTGTAGTTTAAAATCACATTACTTATACCATAGAACACGATTAAATCCATCGAAACCCTAAAATCTATCAAACTGTCCAATTTCGCAAAAACCCGAAAATGCCGATATACCGTTTTTCATCAAAACTTGACATTTAAATGAAACTAATGGCCATACAACTCATTAAATAGCATTACTAGACTATACAAACCACTACTATATTTTTATTACACAAATTTATATAAATTTGAAATTTCTAGTTTACAACATTTAACAATTTTCAATATTTTCCAAGCAAAATACCACAATTCCACCTCAAAACATGATTTTGCATACATTAATGACTTAAACCACAATTTTTGATGATAATGATATAATGAAACCAATATTATATTTTAAATCCCTTTTATTTAGAATTTTCCAAAATCTAGTTAATAAAATAATAGCATTTTATTACTATTTTCCAATTATCAATTGAATCTAGTGATCAAACTAAGTTTTTCTTCCCATTAACATGTTAATATGCTCACTAAAACTACAATCTAATGATAGAAATCTTAATTGGAATTTTATATAACCCATAAACATATTTTATAAAAAACTAGTTAGCTAAAAAGTATAATTAAATCAATTTTAGGTTAACAATTTACAACATATCATCCCTATAAGAATTTCCACTTCTAAATATGTTAAACTAGTGATTATAACCCTCATTTAATTAATAAAAATCACAACTTGATTTTTCAAACCCTAACTTGAATTTTAAAAGTAGTAAATAGAATTAATAGATTAAATCTAATTAAACTTTAAAAGAAATATCTAATAGAAATAAAATAAAAGAGAAGGATTTATACCTCCACAACCTCATGTCCAAACTTGAAAATGAGCCTCAAAAATACATGCTTTCCCACTCCAAATTCCATGTAAAGAAGAGTAGAGAATAAAGGGTATGAAAATATATATGATTTTGTGGAATTTTAATTGAATTTTTGATGTATTTTTGATGATTTTTGAATAAAAAAGAGGTGGAAAATGGGGGGGGGCTGCCATGGATGAGTTGTGGCCGGCCATGGGGAGGGAGAAAGAGAAAAGAGTGAAGAAAAGTGTGGAAGTTTCAAGAAAGAATCATCATCTTTATGTCTTTTCAACCTTTATGCATTTTCCTTTTCTTTTATTTTAAAAAAAAACAAATTTCTAGAAGGCACTTGAAGAATGAAGTGAGAGGGGCTGCCAAGATCAGCCAAAAATAGTGTGAGGGAGTAAAATATAGTGTGGTTTGGTTTGGGAAAAGATAAAAGTTATACCGCACTCCGTTTGCACTAATTTCACCGAAAAAAAAGCCTTTTTCTTCGATATTTTCTATCACCGGATAACAACCCTATTTCAATTCAAAAACCACATGATAAAATTTTGTTTAATGTATAATGATGCACAAAATTTGTTTGAACTCATTCCAGTTTGTAATTTTCCTGAATTAAATGTATTAGTGACGGCTTAAAATAATATTAAAATAATTAATTTCGGAAAAATTTTCAGAAATTTTGAAATCTCACCAGTGGCTCAATAAACACCAAATACTAGCAATTACATAATTAGAATATTTATATTTAATTTTAAAATAAAGATATTTGTATTTTGACTTTTTACAGAAAACCCCCTTATTTTGCCGATTTTCCGAAATTTCACCAAAACGATTTTCACAACGTTACAGGTCTGTTCGTCTGATACGTCGCATATCAAGTCTAGGGGTGGTAAACGTGAGACCCCAATAACCGATAAGTCATGCCGATGTGAGGCTCATAACAGGTCGAGAAACTACTGGTAACACTTACCAGCAAATCTCTGATCAGCCCTGGCCAGGGACTTCCGTGTTACGGCCAATCGAGCACAGCGCAACATCAACCCCCAATACCGGGAGAGACGAAACCCCTCCTATCGCTCATTGCCTCCATGTGACTCGGGACTGTACCCAAAGACCACCGTTTTGCATGCCCTCATGGACGTGGTAAGGTGGAGATCAAAGCACAGTGGGAATCACACAAGACTCTATGACGATCTCGGGTCTACAGACTAACCTGTACAAGGGTCACCTGAGAACTGCCATCTCATGTGAGGTATAATACCATCTGGGAGTTCTCGGCGAGTCCGTCAAGTGTACCCAGTCTCCACTGAGCACCCGTATACGATCTCTGATGTCAAACACCAATGGATATGGGATCATCCATCGTCCATCTCATGGGTCGAGAAGCGTATACGCTAGTCTACACTGGTATATCGATGCCCCCGTCTCGATACACCTACGACTAGGGACCTTGAAGGATGTACTTATGGACTACCATGTCCCCACTAGTATGATCTTCATCATAGTCCAGGCAGTCAAGTACACATCCTAAGGGCTTTACCAACATGTAACCATAAGACAATTCAAAGAGACTAGTATACATGTTAAGATAAAGAGTAACCAGATAGCATACTATCATATCGAGCAAGAAAGTCATCTCTATATATGTCCAAGCATCCAATATAATATACATCATCTGTACAATACTGGCCTCTAGGGCATACATACAACTAACAGCTTGATCGGCCATAACATCAAATCCCTGGCCCAGGTTCTTAAGATTTACTGATAAGTGTTATCAGTAGTTTCTCGAACCGTTATGGGCCGTAAATCAACATGACTTATAAAGTTACTGGGGTCTGACATATACCACCCCTAGAGTTCATATGCGACGTATCAGACGAAGAGACCGGACTGTACGGTAAGTGTTGCTTGCAAGCTCGTTGGGGTTATGATGAGTTCGCTCATCGGCTACTTTTTCGTCATGTACCTGGGTAGTCATTACGCACAGCTAGTGCCGCTGAGGCGCTTATGGTTAAACCCACTACCAGCGTACCGTCGAGTCTTTAGAGTCCCACACAGAAGGTTCCCTCGTTCAGGCGAAAGATGTAAAGGTCGTAAGTTGTTACGGCAGCCGTAAGGTGTTACGACAGGGATTCGATTATGTTCGTGTAATTGTTACAGGAATAATAATCGGAACAATAATACTGGTAGGCTTTGGTTTAAGCCGGATACCGGTATTATATTATTGGATTAATGGTATTCGTATTTTTCGAAATTCGGATACGGTATAAGGTATATGGTATACGGAGAAGGGGTATTCTTATAATTGTTACAGGAATACCTTCTAGAAGGTGCCACCTCATAATGACATTATTTATTTTATGAAAATAAATAAATGAGGTGGAAATAAGAAAGTCCAAGTATGGTTGCAAAAATAGGTTATTTAATTTTATATTGTTTTGGAATTACTATTGAAGCATGGTGCTAATTTTATATTATATGCTTTAATTATTTCATTTGCAATATATCATTTTCTCATGCTTGAATTCTCTCATTATCACAAACACTTTCTCTCTCCTTCTTCTCTTCTCCTCCTTCATCCTAAGCTTTACCCTTCACATGTGTTGTGAAACAAAAGTTTAGGATTAAAGATAATCCAATACCCTAATCTCTACATGATCCTAGTGACCTCTTCTAGTAAACTTGGTCTCTAGGTTAAGCTCTTATGAAGAGTTTCTAGCTTGCACGACAACTCTCGCGTGGATCATCTAGGTCTTGGGGTGGCCGGAGATCGAGAACATCGGCAACATCCAAAGGAGCTAAGGAGTGGCAAGGAGCAAAGGAGTTGCACCAAAGAGAAGACCCGAAAGACCGTATCATTGAGGTATAATCCCTAACATAGTAGATAAGATCTCTAGTTAGGTTTTTTTAGTTATGGTTTAGACAAGTTCTTTAGAAAAGTGCGTGTTGTATGCAAAGAAAATTTTCGTTTACCGCTTCCGCCGCCTCACAAGAGTTGTGGGAGCATGCAACATGAACTAACAATAGCTTCCGACAGCAGCAAAGTTGAGGAATTTTGCTATAATGATCTCAACGACACTAGTACATTATTGTTTGATCTAGCAAATTATTATAGTGATGACACCTTAGACGAGTCCACCCCCGAGTTCGAACCTTTTGACTCATCGCAAAAGTCAGTAGCACTTTCCGAGTCAATATCCTACGCAGGTTATGAACTTCTTAGGGAGTCCGAGTATCATTCCCTTACTCCACCTTCTATCGTCTCTCCGCCGACATTAGATCACAAACTACTACATTCTCATCTTAAATATGCATATTTAGGTGAGAATGGGTCTTTACCCGTAATCATATCCGCTTCTCTAGTTTTAGAGCAAGAGAACGCTCTTTTGATGGTTTTGAGATCAAATCGGAAAGTATTTGATTGGACAATAGTAGACATCAATGGGATTAGTCCCTTGATTGTTGAACATCATATACATTTGATGGATGAAGCCAAACCAACTCGAGACCCACAAAGAAGATTAAATCTTGTCATGAAGGAGGCGGTAAAGAAAGAAATCGTCAAGTGCCTAGATAGTGGTGTTTCCCTCAATCAGAGCAAAACTCTGTTTTGAAATTCAAAATTCAAAAATTGAAGCAATGCTTCAGATCCAGCGCTCTGCGCTGTGCGCCACGTGTCAAACACAGATAGGCTAGCGCCAGGTGCGCTGCGCCCTAGGCAGCGCACCCCTAATCAGAGCAAAACTCTATTTTAAAATTCAAAATTCAAAAAATTGAAGCAACGCTTCAGATCCAGCGCTCTACGCTGCGCGCCATGTGCCAAACAAAGGTGCGCTAGCACAGGCTGCGCTGCGCGCCACGTGTCAAACGTAGGTATGCTAGAGCAAGGTGCGTTGCACCTTACGCTGTGCGCCACGTGGCAAATGTAGGCGCGCCAGCGCTGGAATTAAGAATTCCCCACTGTTAGATCAAAAGATCTAATAATAAGTTATTAATTAATCAAAATTAAAATTCTGTTATGGAAAGATCTTTCCAATCTTGTTAAAAACAAGAAGATTATTTTCTGCAAAACAGAAACCCTAGGATCAAAGATCCAATGGTGGGGAAACATCCACAAATCAATCTGAGAAAGATCTCTTTAATTGATTTAACAAATCAATTTGCCCTATATAAAAGCCCCAAGACTTCAAGTCTGATATGGAGAAAAACCCCCTACAAACTTTGAGAAAACTCAAAGAAAGAGAGCAAGCTCTTTGCAAAAAAAGATCATTTCTTCAAGGTAAAGAACATGATTCTTGAACACAGAGATGAAATCATCTCGTTAAAAAAAGAACTATCTTCTTAAAAGATCATAGATCTATAAAGACTAAGGTCTTTCATAAAAGAGATCAAAAGATCTCATCACATAATCAAAGAAGAATATGTTCTTCATTCATAGATCATTGATCTACAGAGGCAGCGCTTTTTTTTTATAAATAAGAACTTTTGTTCTTGAATCCTGAGGCAAAGCCTCCTTTAAAAAGAACATAAACTTGTTCTCTGATCATAAATTTGATCAAATGCATTTTGCGCTATTGAAAAGTGCCTTGCACTCATGAACTGCGCTTTTGCGCTCCTTGGACCGGTGCTCAGTGCCAAAACATGCCACGTGTCAACCACATATACAACTTGCGCTTTGCGCTTCTGAAGCAGCGCACTGCGCTTATGGGCTGGCGCTCAGCGCCAAGCGTGCCACGTGTCACTCACCAGTGCGCCAACAAACTAGCGCAAAGCACTCATAAACTAGAAGCGCATTGCGCTTATAAACTGGCGCTTAGCGCTAAGTGCGACACGTGTCCATTTCGTGTGCGCTACATAGCAGAAGCGTAATGCGCTCTTTAATTGGCGCAAAGCGTCTGGCGCGCCACGTGGCGCGCTGTCAGAACACACATTGTTCTGATGAATGCTATCCATTCAATACAAGACAAAAATTGTCAGGATCTAATGCTCTGCATTATTAAAAGGGCCAAGCCCAAATAAAGGCTTAATAGCCCAGAAAAATAAAATGTTAAAACATTTTAATTTTATTGGACTTAGCCTAATTCTGGCCATAAGTTCTCAACTTATATTCAACTGAGCCCATCTACTCATAAATATTTCAACAGATCTCAGTCCCAAACTGGACTACGGATCTTTCAACCAACTCACACCGGTTCGAGGGTACATCTCTTTACTCTTCTGATATATGTCATTGTAATCCTTCAACGTCTTCAGACAGGTGACGGGTCCCGACAACCACGATGTCCTTAAACTCATGGACTACGATGTCCTTAAACCTTATAGACTACGACGTCTCTAAACCGGACTGTGAGGTCCTTAAACTCATGGACTACGATGTCCTTAAACCTTATAGACTACGATATCTCTAAACCGGACTGTGGGGTCCTTAAACTCATGGACTACGATGTCCTTAAACCTTATAGACTATGACGTCTCTAAACCGGACCGTGGGGTCCTTAAACTCATGGACTATGACATCCTTAAACCCTATAGACTACGATGTCTCTAAACCGGACTGTAGGGTCCTTAAGCCAATAGACTATGATGTCCTTAACCTTGGACTGTGGGGTCCTTAAGCCCATGGACTCCAATGTCCTTAACCTGGACCACCATGTGCTTAAACTGGTAATCGACCGCAATGTCTCTAAACTAAACAACAGAGGCTAAAGGCTCTTTTGTCGGATCTAAACAATCCCGTTAAGTTGATCTTAGTCTAAAATTAGACTAACGTATCATTAACAAACGTTTAAGTTGATCTTAGTCTCAAATGAGACTAACATATCCTTAAACCCAAACCAAAACCCAAATCTAAGAAGATACGGATTTGGACTAATCCACGCCCTACGGGCGACAACATAAATTAGTCTCTGTATACAATCCATGGGCAACCACAAACAAAACAAACACCCACAACATGAAGTGACCATCTGGAGAAGGAGAAAGTTGCTACCACGATGCGGTAGCGTAATTAACTACAGAGGCTTGCGCCTGTAGGGAAGAGCGTCCCCACAATCAAAAACCCCTCAAACGAGGGGGAATCTGACGAAATCTGCTACATCGGCCGCATCCGTTGAAACCTTCGATACATGGTGCCATAAATCAACTTGGCATCTTCGGAGAGGTAGACAGATAGCACCAATTAGCATCTACCCCCAGATTCAAGCAAGACGTTTGTCTTCCCGGTTTTCGGTGGTAAACAGATTCTGGCATGCCCGGTGGGACCTTTTCCTCTTTCCACTCCACACTTCGTGTGTCGTGTTCGCGAACGAATCACGGTTCGATATGGTTGCCCTTAGGTTCGAGGTAATAAGATTTGGTTTCTTGCTCGGCGCTGAAAGCGAAACATCAATGGCATCCACTTGCGTGAAGTGTTCCAACTGCATTTGCAACTCGCGCACCGCCTCATCTGGAGGCATAGCCTACGGGCCCAAAGCGGCCTCCTTGTTCACGATACCGGTGGACCAGGTGACTCAGGCCACCACCGGATTGTTCTTTGGGACTATGCTCCCACCGATGAGCTTTAGCACCCCTGTACCAACACCAGAAGCTCCCAAGAAGGCGGTCTTTGATCGGTTTGCTACTACCACAGCCCCTCTCAACGGGTCTTCCAACTCCAGCGCCTCAGTCTTCGCCAGATTGGGCCAAAGTTCATATGGGCCCATGATGAAGCCTGCAGTTCCAGGAAAGGTTGTTCCGAAGAGGATAGCTATCCCTGCTCCTGAAGTCGTCAAAGCGGCTTCTCCTGCCAAAGGGTCAGTCTTCACAAGACTGACTATTCTGGATCCCACTCCAGCTCCCGTTCCTGCTCGAAATTCTGTCTTTGATAGATTGGATACCGCTACTCAACGGACATCGATCTTCAACAGGCTGGTACTAGCAGCGCCTCACCTAAACAAGGGACAAGACGAAGTCACCCCTCAAGCTAAAACAATCCCAACAGCTCGACACGCTCGACGTCGCTACTGGCGCCGAGTAAGGAAGGCTGGGAGCAACTCCCCCTCTGGGCTAACTCCACCAGCCCCAACGGTGGAAGTTAATGCTGTTGTTCCAACTGGGAATAGCTTTGAATTGCTAAACAAGGTGCGCAAGAACTCTCCTACCGCCGTACTGAAAAGATCTCCTCTACCGGTGGAGAATGTTACAGAAACGAAGCCGGAGCAGCCCCCTCAGCGGCTATCCTCCAAAATCAACAAGGTCTGGTGACAGGTCCAGGAGTCGGTGATTGATCAAGATTACCCTTGCAGGCAGAAAAAGGTGAAGGTTCAACAGAATGAGAGCCGTCCCGGCAAGCCACAAAGGACAACGACTACATAGGTGCCCGCTGTAATGGCCCCCTCAACGTCAACCACTCAAAAGAGAATGAGGCCAGAGAAAGCCCCTGTGAATGTGGCGGGCCGCAGAGACGCTGAGCCCAAACGCCCCAAGTCTGGGGGCATAACGGTCCATACTGTTTACATGGCTTCCGGAAAAGACGAAAGCCGCGCTTCAACAGGCCACCGACCGCTCAATAACAAGGGCTCAGGAACAACAACAGCAGAAGCTTCAAGAGATGCTGATTGCAATGGCCGCACTCACCGGGCCAAAAGAAAGCCCTGAGGCGTCATCGGAGCAGCGTCATGAACAAGAAACCGATGCTGACTTCCTCCACAGAGTCCTCGAAAAGAAGGATAGAGAAGCAGCAGAACAAGCGGCTAATATAAAACGAATGTCGCTTCTCTTCCAAGACATGGTCGGGATGATGTTACAACCAGAACCTCCAGCTGAAGACCCTCCTATCATCATTGAAGACGACATAGGGGAGACATCAAATCCTCCTCCGGCTCTTTCAGCAGCCAAAGAGGAAACCATTTCCAAGGCCGCTCTGGATGACTATATTGCTCAGTAAATACGAGCTCACCAGGAGAATGAAGCGACCGGCCAAGTCGTTAAAATTGGACGACTGTATCCAGGCTGGTATGATCAAATAAAATACCCGCTGGGATACACGATCCCCAAATTCCATGTGTACAAGGGGACAGGAAATCCCCACCAGCATGTCGCTCAGTTCAGGGCTCTTTGCGGCAACACCGGGGGCGATGATAAGCTTTTGCTCTGTCAATTCGTCGGCAGCTTGTCGGAGACGGCCTTCGAATGGTACTCCGAACTTCCAAACGACTCCGTCAAGACATTTGCGGAAATGGAACTGTTATTCACCCAGCGATTCACGAGTGCTAGTGAACACACCCCGATAACGGCATTGATCAATGCCAGGGTGAAGCCAGGTGAGACGTGGGTCCATTACGCTATACGATGGCGGAATCTGTGGTCGAAGTGCGAGCAGCGCATCGAAGAAGCACCGGCGGTGGGTATGTTCGTGGGCACTCTAGACCCTCATGCAACCATCTCCCAGTTCATGATGTTCTTCAAGCTGACTACATTCCAGGCCTTGATCGACAAACTGGCCCAAATGGACCAGATGGGTCATAGACCATCTCCTCTAAAGCTGGACTCTCGAAATGAGAAGGGAAAGGGTAAAGCGATCGTCGTCGCCAATGCTCAACAGCAGCCAGGTGGCCCAAGGCCAGTTGATCGCCAAAATAACAGAATTCGATCTCTTGAAGATAAAATGAGTCGCCCTTATTCGTTCCCTAGAGACAAGACGAAGAGGTTATTCGAGCTTGCACTGCTCAACAGGCTCATCAATCTGCCAGAGCCAAGACACCCAGCGCAACCCGGCGACATCAGTAATCCTAACTACTGCCTTTATCACCGAATATTAGGCCATCCGATCGAGAATTGTTACATCTTCAAAAGCTGGATAGAAGATCAATACCAACAAGGAAAATTCGTATTATCTGAGAATTGGAAGGTGAACCCGCCTCGGCCACACACTCCCAAGAAAACAGATACACCAGAGGCATCATGCTCTTTCATAGAAGAAGCTCCATGGGAGGTCGCTCTTTCAGCCAAGATAAAAAGAATGCTAAAGGATCTCCACACATGTCCGGCAATTAGGTGGAAGAACCCACTGGAGCCTGAAATCATCGAGGGGATGCTGAAACCGCGCCCAACTCCAAAAATAGGTGGTGATAGCCAAATCACTCACACCAGCTGTCAAAATCTTCGAAGAAAGAAATCCAAGAAGCCCGTGAAGCCTGGCGACAAGAGCATGGACCTACAAAAGCAAATTGACACCCTAAAAGAGTATAACCTAAAGGCGCGGACTCTAATCACGCTCCAAGAGTTCCTCGGCCACGTCCTTGATGACGGAGATGAGGGAAAGGACTCGTCGGATGAATCTGAAGATTACGTGGCGAGTTGCCATGTGATCTCTCACTCGTCGATAGACGATGAAGAAGCTCCTTGCACCGAGAAACTGGGGGCGAATCCTGAACCGGAACTTCCAGGGCCATCAGACGAAATGATCGGTGCATTCCTGAACACGGCCCTTCTTAAAAGCAAAGCTGATCGGGAGCGTAAGATGGCCATATTTGAAAAGGCCAAACGTCGGCGATTGGACGAAAGGGCTGAAATATTCCCGCCAGATCAAAATACCTCCGTTGCAAATAAAAACAGGTTCAATACGAGGAAGAGGCTCGTTAAATCCATATCAATGGGAATGAAGCTACCACCCTCCGAAAGAAACGTTCTTGGTGAAGCGGAAATGCATCCTAGATACTGCTTATATCATCAAAAGATCGTGCACCCCACTAAAGAGTGCAACGCTTTTACAAGATGGTGGCAGGGATATGTGGCTCACCGGCAAAATTTCAAGCGGATAAAACGCAAAACTCGTCAGGAGCAAAGAAGCACGACCAAGGAGCATAAAAGAACTACCGGCAACTGTCGCATGGTCAACGCCGGGGGATCGCAAGTTCTCACCTTCGGGAGTGACTCTGACGAAGAAATGTCTCTTGGCCCTCTCTTTAAAGAATCTATCTTAGGAAAAGAGGAAGAACCAAGGACCTGTAAAAACATTCGGCTACACAATCGTGCGTTGCCCGAAAAGAATCTTGGGCCCTCGAACAATGGGTCAAATAGAAAAGATAAGGGGATAGAAAAGGTCTCTGAGGATATTATCCTTGATGACCAAGCCGTCGAAAAGCTGACATCCAAGGACCCGCCAAAGAAAAGTAAGGTGGACTACAAAATTCTGGCACACTTGAGAAAGTTACCTTCGCAGTTAAGCATTCTCGATGCCCTTCTTCTATCCAAAGAGGCGAGAGATTCATTGATCAAAGCACTACAAGAGCCCGGACAATTCCAAGCTTTCCTCGCCGAAAAAAAGATGAAGGACGAGCTGGAAGAAGTACACACAGCCGATATCACCTTTGGCGATGAGGATCTCCTCCTTGGGACATGCGAGCACAACCGTCCCCTATATGTCTTCGGATACTGTCATGACATCAAGATAGGTAAAATCCTGGTCGACAATGGATCCTCCGTCAACCTTCTTAACGTGAAGGTGCTAAAGGAAATCTGCATGAGCGTTCAACACCTCGCTCGCGATAAAATTACCATCTCCGGGTTCGATTTCCAGTCGTCACGGACGCTCGGGTCCTTAATACTGACGTTACGCTTTGGGTTGCTTGTTACGGATATTAAGTTCCACGTCATTGATGCTAAGACATGCTATAATGCTTTGCTCGGCCGGCCCTGGTACACGAGTACAACATCATCCCTTCTACACAACATCAGTGTATGAAGTATTTCAAAGATGGTCTCGAGTATACTGTGACAGGGGAACTAAACCCGTTCTCCATGAACGAAGTCCAGAAATATGAAGATGCAAAATACTTCTTGCCAGATTTCGAGGACACAGAAAGATGTTACAAACCGAAGAACAAAGCTATCACTACTATTCCGGTCTTCGGGAGTGATACCGAGGAGGAAGAAGAAATAGTTTACTCAGGTCCACCCCAGTGCAATAAGCCGGGACCGTCCACTCCTACATTGATCTTCGGCAACGACTTGGAAGATGAGGTCAATGCCATATTTTCTGCTCGGTCATCAATACAAACCTTCGCTGATAAAGAGCAAAGTTTGAAAGTTTCCATGGTTCCGCCCAAGCATCATAAGGAACTAGACGCACTTGATACCTACAGTGTGGAAGAACTGCAGACATTCTACGTCCCTCCCAGGCGAAAAGGAGAAAAGGCGATCCTATTCTACCGATCTGGGGAAACCAAAGTAGAGAAAGAAATCTGGCATGGTGCGGATCCTACACTTGACAGGCTCCAGCCCATCCGTTTGCCCAGATATTACACGAACGGACTAAAGAGACTCTTGAGACGCTAAGGTGTACCCCTTAAGCAAACTGCGCGACAAGCACGGTTCTATAACAGGATCTGGAACGTCCCCGGAAGCCAATGAATGTTGCCCAACGGGAAAATGGAAACGACCAGGCTTGGATATGTTCAATCCAAGAAACGGGAGCTACTCCGCGACTGTTGCGTCATACACGACTTTGATGAAGAAGGAGATGCTCTGTGGGAAGATGCTAACCCTGAACCAGAAAGAGCTCCCACTATGAAAATTCCCAGTCCGTTGTTCAAAGAATAAATGGATAAGCTTATAAGAGAAGCGGGCCAAAAGGTTCGAGATGACCATAATCACGAAATGGCCATCTACGAGAAAGCCAGGATGCAACGCCTCCTTCAACAGGCTGCGAAAAATGAAAATGCTCCTCCTTGTCAACCCGTTGTACAAAAAGCCCGACGCAGAAGCAAAAATAAACCAAAGAACGGGAAAGGCATTCGACAGCAACAAAGCGGGTCCAAGAAGCCATGCGATCAGGAATCGAGCAGCCCGGATTCATCTCTTATAAAAAAGATGAGTCGAGAATACTCTTTTCCTCAAGACAAGACAAGGAAGATATTCGATCTTGCCATGAAACACCAGATAATGACACTCCCGGAGTCCAACCACCTCGAGCAAGCAGGCGAAGTTTCCCACCCGGACTATTTCTTCTATAACAGGGAAATAGGACATACTCTCGAAGACTGCTTCACATTTAAAGACTGGGTAGAAAACCAGTATCAGCAAGGCAGGTTCGCTCTATCCAGCAGCTGGAGGGTAACCCCGCCGCAGAAGCATGAACCCAAATCTACGAGGGTAGAACCAGATCCACATCGGTCTTGGAAGAGAGCTCGTACCTGTCACGTGATAACGCTGTCAGAAGAAGACCCCGAGAATATGGACGAACTCCTCGGGTGCTTCGAAAATGATGATGACGATGTAATCTCAGAATTTCCGCCGGCACCAAAAGAGCTGGAAGATGGGATACATACTACTGCAGATAACCTCAAGAAAATTGATTTGGGGACGGCAAGTGACCCGCGGCCGACGTTCGTTAGTGAGCTGTTGTCTGAAGAAAGGGTGGCTACGATAAAAGACGTGCTCATGCAGCATAAAGATTGCTTCGCATGGAACTATTCCGAGATGCCAGGACTAGATCCAGAGATTGTTGTCCACAAACTGGCGATATCCCCGGACGTTAAGCCGATCAAACAAGCACCGAGAAGAATGCGGCTCGAGCTTGACATGAGCATCAACGCTGAAGTCAAGAAGTTAATCAACTCCGGCTTCATCCAAGATGTTCAATATCCTGACTGGATCTCCAACATCGTCCCAGTGATGAAGAAAAATAGGACGGTGCGCATCTGCGTAGACTTTCGGGTCCTCAATAAAGCTTGCCCGAAGAATGATTTTCCCGTACCAGTCACTGAGCTGATGATAAATAACATGTCCACTCACGAAGTTTTCTCCTTTATGGATGGATCATCAAGATACAATCAGACAAAGATGCACCCTGAAGACCAGAAACATACTGCTTTCTGGACTACTTTGGGCATATTCTGCTACAAGGTGATGCCATTCGGTCTAAAGAACGCTGGCGCCGCCTATCAGAGGGCCATGAAGAAGATCTTCGATGACCTCATACATGAAATCGTCGAATGCTATATTGACGACCTCATAGTAAAAAGCAAATCATACGAGGAATATTTAGAGCATCTGAAAACCGTATTTCAACGCCTTCGGCAATACAACTTGAAGATGAATCCTCTCAAATGCGCGTTCGGAGTCTCCTCGGGCAAATTCTTAGGATTCATCGTCCAACACTGAGGCATTGAGATAGATCCGTCGAAGATCAAGGCGATCATGGAAATGCCCCCGCCAAGAACTCTCAAACAGCTACGGTCTCTCCAAGAAAAGCTCGCGTATATCCGGCAATTTGTAGCCAATCTGTCAGGAAAGTGCCGCCTTTACAGTCATCTGATGATGAAAGGAACCCCATTCGTCTGGGATCACAAATGCCAAAGCGCACTGGACGAAATCAAGCAGTACCTGCAGAATCCGCCAGTGCTGGCTGCTCCGGTCAAGGGAAAGCCTCTCATTCTGTATACAACAGCCCTCGAAGGTTCTTTAGGCGCGTTATGGGCACAAGAGAACGACCAAGGGAAAGAGAGCCCTTTATTATCTGAGTCGAGTTCTCCTGGGGGCAAAAAGCAATTTCTCTCCCATTGAAAAACACTGCCTGGCGTTGATTTTCACAATAACAAAACTCAGACAATATGCGTTGGCACATGAGATCCATCTCATATCAAAGGTGGATCCCCTCAAATATTTAATGTCAAAGGCCATATTGACAGGACGACTCGCTAAGTAGGCCTTGCTCTTGATGGAATTCTCGATAACTTACCGTCCGCTCAAGGCAGTGAAAGTCCAAGCCATCGCCGACTTTCTCGCTGAGCATCCAATACCTGCCGATTCTCCTTTGAATTGCGAACTGCCAGACGAACATGCGTTTGACATGATCGACGGGGTGATACCCGGTGGGAACTTCATTTTGATGGAGCGTCTTCCATGAAGAAGCGCAAACAAAGCACGCCCATAATCAAATCTGGGGTAGGCATCATCTTCGTGACTCCGCAAGGAGGGATGATGCGCTTAGCCTTCTCCTTAATAGAGCCGAGGAAGAACAATGAAGACGAGTATGAAGCTTTGATAGCAGGTCTCGAGATCGCCATCGATATGGGAATTGAAAACCTCCTCATACACGAAGACTCCCAATTGGTCGTTGGTCAAGTAAACGGCGACTATCAAACGTGCAAACCAGAGTTGGTGAAGTACGGCGAGAGAGTACAACGATTGCTGACTCAAATTCCTTCCTACACCTTGGAAGGCATACCGTGTGCAGAAAATAGCAAAGCGGATGCATTAGCCAAGCTCGCTAAAGAACTGGCTGACGAAAACCTCGATGACGTGAAGATCGTTATGTAAACCCGTCGGGTTCTCGCACCGGAAGAAATATCTCCGGAGTTGTTCGAAGAAAAAGAAGCGACCGAGCAAACGACTCTACAAATAAAAGACCAAGAAAAGGCTGAGGATTGGAGGTAAGTCTTTATAGACTACTTCAAATCCCGTCGAACACCTGAAGATGCGTCCTCAAGGCATCAGCTTATGAAGCGTGCTCTGTCTTTTGCTTTCGTCAATGATACTCTGTATAAA
Organism: Agapanthus africanus; assembly: GCA_030015575.1. Classification (NCBI taxonomy): domain Eukaryota; kingdom Viridiplantae; phylum Streptophyta; class Magnoliopsida; order Asparagales; family Amaryllidaceae; genus Agapanthus; species Agapanthus africanus. The sequence goes on from JASDDO010000006.1 coordinate 43,569,459, forward strand.
AGGTCATTTGATTCTCTATGGATAAGATGCCTGGGACCTGAAGAGGCAAAGAGAGTCGTCCAAGAAACTCATGATGGACTCTGCGGTTCTCACCAAGCCGGGCCGAAGATGAAGCTGAAGATCAAACGAATGGGTTATTATTGGCCTACGATGATCCAAGACTGCCTCGAATACGCGAAGCAGTGCTATTCGTGCCAGATTCATGGGGACTTTATCCATCAGCATCCGAACCCACTACATCCAACAGTGGCTAGCTGGCCGTTCGAAATGTAGAGGACTGACATAATCGGCCCTATCGAACCAGCATCGTCCAAAGGACATCAATTCATTTTGGCGAAAACTGATTACTTCTCCAAATGGGCAGAAGAAGTACCGCTGAGGGATGTGAAAACGGAGAATATCCTCCATTTCTTCAAGACACACGTCATTTATCGATTTGGAACTCCACGACGGATCATCTCCGATAACGGGCCAGCCTACAGAAGCCACAAGATCAGCCGCTACGCACAACAGCAGAACATAGACTGGAGATACTTTTCGGTCTATAACCCCCGAGCTAACGGCCTAGCTGAGGCTTTTAACAAGACCTTGACGAAGATCGTGAAAAAACGGTGTCTCGAAATAAGAAGGATTGGAATGAGAGACTTCATGAAGCTCTCTGGGCGTATCGAACTACGTTCAAAACGGCCACGAACACAACGCCGTACGCATTGGTATTCGGTATAGAGGCGGTACTCCCCCTCGAAATAGAGTTACCCTCTCTACGAGTGGCAGTTCATTACGAGCTAACGGACGAAGAGAATGCTCACCGTCGACTTGAGGAGCTCAATGCCTTGATGAAACCCGGCTCATAGCGCAACAAAATCTGGAGGCTTATAAAGCAAAAATGATGCGCTCATACGAGAGATTGACTAGGTCGAGAGCATTCCGCCAAGGCGAACTCGTGCTAGTGGTCAAAAGACCTATGATCCCCAATCGCGTCAAGAGGGGAAAATTTGAGCCGAACTATGAAGGCCCGTATATCATAGACAAGGTCTACCAGGGTGGAGCTTATCTACTCATGGACATGCATGGTGAAAGACCTTTCAGGCCAATAAACGGTCGCTTCCTGAAAAAGTACTACGCCTGACAAGTCACGGCTTAGGTCAATGATAGATGACAACGACTATGTCCGCTCACTATCTTCCCAAGCCCAAACTCTATAAGTAGTAGCCGAACAGCGGACCGAAACGTCCTTAAACTAACAGCGGACCGAAACGTCCTTAAACTAACGACGGATCGAATCGTCTTTAAACTAATGACGGACCACTATGTCCTAAAACTAGCTGTTGACCGAGATGTCGACAAACTACGGTGGATTGCAGCATCCCAAAGCTGATACAAAAAAAAGGATAAAAAGAAAAAAAAGAAAAAATGGTATGTCCATAAGAAAAATGGGCACGGATGAAAACCCGAAAGGGCTCCGTGAGTAAAAACAGCAGGGCTGCCGGCGAGTTTTGTGAAAAAACCCGAAAGGGTGCAACCTCGTTAGAATAAAAAAAAAAGAAGAAATAAAAGAAAAAGAAAAAACGGTATGTCCATAAGCGAAATGGGCACGGATGAAAACCCGAAAGGGCTCCGTGAGTAAAAACAGCGGGGCTACCGGCGAGTTTTGTGAAAACCCGAAAGGGCGCAATCTCGTTAAAGGACACTTGCAAGGTCCTCTTGACCTTGTGAGGAGAAACCGCCTGCGTGGGATCCTTACGACTCACAAGGGAGCAACACACTTAGGGATCCCCACGATTCCTTAGGAGAAATTACACTTGCGAGATCCTCACGACTCGTAAGGAGAACCCTCTTATGGGACCCTCACGGCTCATAAGATTCAAAAGTCTTAAGCTGCAGGGATCTGAACCTGTTCTTAAGCAGCCACCACAACCTCCAATACTGCCCTACAAGCGGCTCAACGCTGACCCTTGTATACAATCCACGGGCACGAATAAACATTTCCCTAACAAAGTTCCATCCGTGACTAGGGATATGTCTACATGGTGAACAGCCTTTGTAAGTCCTCTCGACTTATAAGGAGAAAATACTCTTATATGATCCTTACGACTTATAAGAGACCATGCACTTAGGAATCCTCATGATTTCTAAGGAGAAAACGCACCTACGAGATCCTCACGACTCGTAGGGAGAAAAAACCTTTATGAGACCTTTACGGCTCATGAAGTCAAAAGCCTTAGTCGACAGGATCCTAACCCTGTCTACTAAGCCACCTTTGTTCGACATCGACAGAGGCAAATGATCATTTTCTCCTGGCAATATCCCAGTTGTAGCGGTGCTGATGCCGAAATCGGTGTCTAATTCCAAGTTTGCAGCAAGAAGCTAGCAAGCCACACTTGCATACGAAACAGCCGAAATGATGGGGCAACTTGCAACAAAATCAGCAAGTAACAAAAATGTATGCATGAAAAATAGCCGAAATGATTAGGCAACTCACAATAAAAAGAAGCGAGTAAAAATAAAATAAATAGCCGAAATGATTGAGCACCGCGAAAAATAGCCGAAATGATTGGGCAATCGCGACCTTCGCGATATAAAAGCTGAAATGATAGAGCGTCGCGGAAAGAAATAAAGAAGAATGAAATTTATTCTCTACAGGTGATATCACATCAATCCCTGTATACAATCCAGGGGCACAAACAAAGAAAGAATCACACCTTATTTCCCCAGGCTCCAACAGAAAACAAAGCCAAATCTCGACGGTTCAGGGATAGCCTAGAGTCATCAACAGCGTTCTTCCCCATTCCAGCAGGATTCAGACGCTGCAATCAACCCTGGAGCAACGGCAAAGCCCCTACTCCAAATCTCGGTAGTTCCCAGACAACCTGGAGACCACTTCGATATTCGTCTCATTACAACAGACGCAACGTCATCCACATGACCCTGTTCGGAAAATACGTCATCCACATGACCCCGTTCGGAAATACGTCATCCACATGACCCCGCTCAGAAATACGTCATCCACATGACCCCATTCGGAAATACGTCATCCACATGACCCCGCTCGGAAATACGTCATCCACATGACCCCGTTCGGAAATACGTCATCCACATGACCCCGTTTGGAAATATGTCATCCACATGACCCCGTCGCGGAAATACGTCATCTACATAACCCTGCTCGGAAATACGTCATCCATATGACCCCATTCGGAAATACGTCATCCACATGACCCCGTTCAGAAATACGTCATCAACATGACCTCGCTCGGAAATACGTCATCCATATGACCCCGCTCGGAAATACGTCATCAGCATGACCCCGTTCGGAAATACGTCATCCATATGACCTCGCTTGGAAATACGTCATCCACATGACCCCGTTCGGAAATACGTCATCCACATGACCCCGTTCGGAAATACGTCATCCACATGACCCCGTTCGGAAATACGTCATCCACATGACCCCGCTCGGAAATACGTCATCTACATGACCCCGTCTCGGAAATACGTCATCAGCATGACCCCGCTTGGAAACACGTCATCCACATGACCCCGCTCAGAAATACGTCATCCACATGACCCCGTTCGAAAATACGTCATCCACATGACCCCGCTCTGAAATACGTCATCAGCATGACCCCATGTCGGAAATACGTCATCAGCATGACCCCATCTCGGAAATATGTCATCCACATGACCCCGCTCGGAAACAAGTCATCAACATGACCCCGTTCGGAAATACGTCATCCACATGACCCCGTTCGAAATACGTCATCCATATGACCCCGTCTCGGAAGTATGTCATCCATATGACCCCGTCATGGAAATACGTCATCTACATGTCAATCTCATTAAACACTTACGGGTCCTCTCGATTCGTAAGGAAGAACACTCTCTTATAAGATCCTTACGACTTATAAGGGAAAACACACTTAGGAATCCTCATGACTCCTAAGGAGAAAATACACCTACGAGATCCTCACGACTCGTAGGGAGAAAAATCTTTATGAGACCCTCACGGCTCATAAAATTGAAAAGTCTTAGGTGACAGATCCCAACCCTGTTTCCTAAGCCATCACACCACCCTACAAAGAAGTCCAAGATGGATAGCAATATACCATCTACAGGCTACGCTTACTAAGATAACATGGCAACAACACAACAAGGAGAAGAAAGCAACAGTAGAACAAAAAAAATGTGTATCTTTTATTCATGAATTCAATTGAGTACAAGGCAAATCATATAAAAGAATAAAAATGGATACATGTTATTCAAAGATTACAAGTGTTCGATCTATACAAAAATAGCTACTGGGAAGGAGACTTCTTCAATAAATCAACCAGCTGCTTGCACACTTCTCTCAACTCCTTCTCACGATCAGCCGCCTCGGCCAGTTCTTCTTCAATTTGGGCCCGTTGCTGCAGACAGGATGAAAGTTTCTAATCAATTTTGTTAGTTGTATGTATGCCCTATAGGCTAGTATTGTACAGATGATGTATATTATATTGGATGCTTGGACATATATAGAGATGACTTTCTTGCTCGATGTGATAATATGCTATCTGGTTGATCTTTATCTTAACATGTATACTTGTCTCTTTATACTGTCTTAGAGTTACATGTTAGTAAAGCCCTTAGGATGTGCACTTGACTACCTGGACTATGATGCGGATCATACTAATGGGGATATGGTAGTCCATAAGTACATCCTTCAAGGTCCCTAGTCGTGGGTATATCGAGACAAGGCATCGATATACGAGTGTAGACTAGCGTATACGCTTCTTGACCCATGAGATGGGCGATGGATGATCCCATATCCATTGGTGTTTGACATCAGAGATCGTATACGGGTGCTCAGTGGAGACTGGGTACACTGGACGGACTCGCCGAGAACTCCCAGATGGTATTATACCTCACGTCAGATGGCAGTTCTCAGGTGACACTTGTGCAGGTTAGTCTGTAGACCCGAGATTGTCATAGAGTCTTGTGTGATTCCCATTGTGCTTTGATTTCCACCTTACCACGTCCATAAGGGCGTGCAAAACGGTGGTTTTTGGGTACAGTCCCGAGTCACATGGAGGCAATGAGCGATAGGAGGGGTTTCGTCTCTCCCGGTATTGGGGGTTGATATTGCACTGTGCTCGATTGGCCGTAACAGGGAAGTCCCTGGCCAGGGCTGATTGGAGATTTACTGGTATGTGTTACCAGTAGTTTCTCGACCCGTTATGAGCCTCACATCGGCATGACTTATCAGTTATTGAGGTCTGACGTTTACCACCCCTAGACTTGATATGCGACATATCAGACGAGGAGACCGGACTGCACGGTAGTGTTGCTGGTTGGCTCGACGGGAGTTATAGCAGGTTCGCTTGTTTTCTTCTGATCGCTCAATACCTGGGTGGCCGTTACGTTTAGCTGACCACTTGCGGCTTGGGGGTGCTTGATATGATCATCACCCACTGCCGGCGTATTGACGAGTCTTAGAGTCCCACAAAGGAGTTACCTAGTCCAGGCGAAACGTTGTGGTGCGCGTATGCGATATGCGCATGGACCCGATTAAAATGCGCGTATAGGATACCGAATATTGATTGGGCGGCTTTCTTTTGGTGGAGTCATATGTGATATGGCCGGATTGATAAATCAAGTGTTGATTTATCATTTAACCATTAGTTTTCTCACTTAAAACCTTTTCTTGTATATGATGGATGTATGCATGCATGCATGTTTTTCTATCTTTCTTTTAGTTTCATGCACATATGGATGTGCATACATACATACATACATACATACATACATACACCATCTATCATGGTTGATTACACATGGAAAATGGTGGCAATATAAGACTCACACCATGGTTAAATGAATGGATTATTATTTGATCTTTGCTTGAAACAAAAGGAATAAAGAAAAGGATAATTCTTGCTTAGCTTCTACACTCTTCTTTAAACCTAACCATGCTCACCTACTTCTAACCATGAGTTATCCTTCTCTTTATGTTTTAAACTCAAGTTAAATAATGTCTCCATCATCTAACCATGGTTTGAGATGAGGATTAGAAAATATATATACATATATTTTCTTTTTACTTCACATGGGTTATCATTTTTTCTCTTGTTAAAAGAAAAAAGAAAGCCATCATCTTCTTCCTCCTTCTTCCTTTGCTCTCTAGTTTCTTCTAGTGAGTAAAACACACATCAAGAAAGGTTTTTGAAATGAGAATCATAACCACAACATCATTCTACATAAGTTTAGCCAACTTGTTTAGAGTGTTCTCTTCATTTCTCATCTTGAAAAGTGAAGTCGCAAGCTTGGACTAGGAGCTTTGGGTGGATCGTCGTGGACGTGAGAAGACTTCAAGAGGACCTTCTTCCAACACTCAAGAGGCCAAAGAGTCTAGCGAAGGGAGCTACAAAGGTTGTACTCTCGAAACCCTAACCTTTGTCGCTTGTAAATTCATAAACCCTAATTTTCTAGGAAAAGATCCTTTGTATGCTTGCTTAGCACCATCAAAACTTGAACTTTGTGACATGTGATGCTTCCAAACTCTACATAGAGTGCTAGGTAAACCTAACATTAGTATCAAAGCTGACCTAGAACATTAGGCGACACTTTTACGAAGTAAAAATCCCGATCGGACAAAAATACGACTTTTTGAGACCCTTTCTGGACAAATTTTAAAATCTGACATTTTTCAGAATTAAAAATACTTAAAAAATACAGCAGGAAAAACTAAGAAACATAGTGAAATTCGATGCACTGAACAGTATAAATCTCCGCGGAACCGCGGCAATTCCTTTCTTAGGCCGCTGCTCCGCGGCCGTACAGAGGTATCATTGCATCAAATTTACACTGTAATTCTTATAACTGCTTGTACAGTGTTTTAGGTATGTTTAATCTGAATATAGTACTATATTTTCTGGAGATGGTTTTGGACTCTTAGATTCGATCGGAATTTTCATTTCGTTGCTTTTCCAGATAAATTAGAATGTATTGAAGTGTTTGAACGAGTATCATTTGCTCACTTTTCACGGGGTTTAAAATCTTTCGGAAATACGTACAAGTTTGTTTGTGGTAGACCCTCTAGAAGACAACAAACCTTAACTCGATTATGTGACCATCTTGAACTGCCCTTTGAACCTCAGGGTTTGGGGCAGTACGACGTGCCACATGTGAGGCGTTGGCTTGACCCTTCTACGGCTGGACCGCTACTACTGTGTCACACTCCGGGGTTTTTAAACTCTGCTCAAGTGTTGAGCTTTAGTAAATCTTGGGTATTTGATCGTTCGTTCGAAAACTTTAATAATGTCTGTTTATCCGGAATGTGATGCAATGTGTGGAATTCATATCACTAGACATGAAATACGGAATATGTGATATTTCGCATTTGCGATGTCTAAAGAAAATGTGGATTCCAGATATTGCAGTTTTACACTTTCTTTTCTGTGACCGTAAGTGTAGTATGTAGTGGTATTGTCGATTGTCGTTGCTATACGTCGACGACAATCGGTGTATGCATACTTACTTACGCTGATGATATGAGATATTATGTGTTGCTGAGATATGATGTGCAGGATTGTCGCAATTGAATAGCCGGGGGGGTTTTATGTGAGATGAGAGTTTTATATTTTCATTCATGTAAATTCAAATGTAATGTAATATTCTTTTATTTGGGGCACTTCCAGGTTGAGGTCGATGCCACCAGTGTTGTATATTATTTACTTTTCCGCATTAGGATGGACCCAAGGAGGGGAGCACAGGTGACCGGGTTCTGGGGTTCAGTGGGAGGCCATCTCGAGGAGTCGAGACCGGGTCTCCTAAACTCCAGAATTGGTAGGGTCGCTTGCCGCTCTCATAGGGGTCCAGGGTGTGGGCTTGGCTATTCATCGCGACTGTGGAATCCATATTTTCTATTATTGGCTAAATACTAAATACGGACGTCCTAGTATATCCCACATTATATCTATGTTTCTGCTGCGATATCTGTGATGTGATCATTAGATATTCTGTGATGGATACAGTATATAGCATATATGATATATTATATAAGCGTTACTTATGTTTTACACCCGCGCTAGCCCTGCCCTGCTCTGCCATTAGTTACCTAACCTAACGGTGCATAAGGGGACATCGAGGCGAATACGGATGGCATAAGTGTACGTCGTATTTATCTGTGATGTTTAGGTGACTTAAATGATGGGACTTCATTAATGTGATTAATGAAAGAAAATAAACCTAAAAGATGTTGTAGAATCAAATTTTCAAATAAAAGGGTAGCTACAGTCTTGCTTTGCATAGCGGTATATATGATATACCCTGCACCTTATTCGATGGGGAAAGAGCCGAGATCCATTCACCGGGAGTGACCTCTTTAGCAAAACGGGTAGATGCTACAACACTCGGTTTGACTTTTGACTGCTTTTGGAGTTTTTGCTTTGCACGGTGATATATATGATATGTCCTGCACCTTATTCGATGAGGAAAGAGCCGAGATCCCTTCACCGGGAGTGACCTCTTTAGCAAAACTAATGAAAGCCTCAAAATCACTCCATTTCAAAACATCACTTGATTCTACAACGATATCAAGTTCATTACGCAATAGGTTTTCAGAAAAACCTGTCGTAGCCCTCCGTCATTTCAGATAAGAACTGTTTAGTATTCGTGCTGCGTTTGTTGGCCTTTGTCAAGGCGTAGTGTGCGGTAGCTGAATAGTGCTTATCTGCTTATGCATATGATGCGGATTGTTTCAGGGTAGTCGTACGACCTTGTTGTCCTTTGTCAAGGGTCGTGCGGGTGGGTTTGATTCAATCAAGAAATGACGGGTTGAACTTGACTAGCATCCTATGATTTGTTGGCCTTTGTTAAGGTCATGGGGGTTAGGGGCAAAATATTATCGGGAATTTCAAGTGTTGAAATTTGCAATGATATTGCATACCTTCTATGAGATAGTTGGATCCCGATACCCACTGCGAGTAATTGTTACTCCCGGGAGAGTTTTACACAGGACAATTAGCCGATCAAGTAGGTGTCTAGAAAGGTGTCAACGGGGTTACGCCTCTGGGAAAACGAGGTTTACTTTAATTAGGTCCGTGCGAAAGCACGGGGAACCTCCCTCAAAGTACCAACACTGGCCTGGCTGAAAGATCGGCGAAGTTGTAGGGTGTAATTAATCCCGGCTAGTCTTTCCTTTTAGGGTTTGAAGGAAGATTTGATAAAAACAGTGGGAGCCATCCTGATTAGATAAGATAATAACCAATCTGATCTTGCAAGAGCATACGCTAAAGTGTTTTCTTCTCTCTCTCTCCAGGTAGCGACCATGTCATGCCTTAATCAAGATAATAATATGGATGTATTGACCAAACCCGCAAAGTTATACTGTGCTGGGGAACGTCGGTTTCGTTCTTTCTTATAAGAGTTATAAAACTGAACATGACATAGGGGAATACCAGGATTCCCATGCCACCCGAATGAAGAAAGTACATGATGATGTATTTTCTTCGGGTATGTTCGTTACAGAGAACTGTTTCTCCATTTGCCCTACGTCCTGGGTATTAGATACCGGGTCAAGATCCCATATATGTAATCAATTGCATGGGCTTAGGAAAGGTAGAGAACTTGGAGAAGGTGATAAAGATATAAGAGTTGGAAATGGTGCAATTGTTGCAGCTAAGACCGTCGGGGAATATCACCTTGCATTACCAACTGGTAATACATTGATTCTGAACGAATGCTATTACATGCCGAACCTGATATGCAACATTATATCGGTTTCTTTGTTGAGTAAAGAGGGTTATAATTTTGTATTACAGGATAATGTTATGAACATTTTCCGTAACCAAAAGTTGGTTGGATCAAGCACGTTGTGTAATGGCATTTATGTTCTAAATCAATCAACAGTTCTGAGTATAACAAACACACACAAGAGGAAGAGTTCAGAACTGAACGAATCCTTCTTGTGGCATTGTAGACTGGGTCACATCAATGCGACACGACTAGCTAAGTTGCATAAGGATGGATATTTGAATCCGTTTGAATTTTCATCTTATGACACTTGTCAGTCATGTCTCAAAGGCAAGATGACCAAAACTCCGTTTACGGGACACGGAGAAAGAGTTACCGAACTCTTGGGACTAATACATAGTGATGTATGCGGTCCCATGTCTACACATTCCAGGGATGGTTCTTCGTACTGTTAGTTATATGTATGCCCTAGAGGCCATTACTGTACATACGATGTATATTGTAGTGGATGCTAGGACATATATAAGGAGGACTTTCTTGCTCGACATGATAGTATGCTATCTGGTTGTACTTTATCTTAACATGTACTCTGATTGTCTCTATATTACATGTTGATAAAGCCCATAGGATATGTACTCGACTACTGCGACTATGATGAGATCATACTAGTGGGGCCACGGTAGTCGGCGAGTACATCCTATAACTGTTCCTAGTCGAGGGTGTATCGAGACAGGGCATCGATGCACCAGAGTAGACTAGCGTATACGCATCTTGACCCATATGATGGGAGATGGATGATCCCATATCCATCGGTGTTTGACATCAAGGATGGTGTATGGGTGCTCAGTGGAGACTGGGTACACTGGACGGACTCGCCGAGAACTCCCAGATGGTATTATACCATACGTCAGATGGCAGTTCTCTGATGACACTGGTACAGAGTAGTCTGTTGACCCGAGATCGTCATAGAGTCTTGTGTGATTCCCACTGTGCTTTGATTTCCATCATACCACGTCCAAGAGGGCGTGCAAAAAGGTGGCTTTTGGGTACAGTCCCGAATCACATGGAGGCAATGAGCGATAGGAGGGGATTCGTCTCTCCCGGTATAGGGAGTTGATGTTGTGCTGTGTTCGATTGGCTATAACCGGAAATCCCTGGCCAGGGTTGCTGAGATTTACTGGTAAGTGTTATCAGTAGTTTCTCGAACTGTTATAGACCTCATATCGACACGACTTATCGAGCTACTGGGGTCTGACGTTTACCACCCCTAGGCGAGATATGCGACATATCAGACGACGAGACCGGACTGTACGGGAGTGTTACTGTTTGGATCCACAGGAGAATGTACAGGCTTGCTTGTTGATCTTCTGAGCGCTCAATACCTGGGTAGCTGTTACGTTTAGCTGACCGCTTGCAGCTTGTGGGTGTTTGATATGATCATCACCTACTGCCGGCGTATTGACGATTCTTTAGAGTCCTACACAGAGGTTTCTTGACTCAGGCAAAACGGAGTAGGAGCACATATGTGATATGTGCGGGACCGAGGATAATGCGATATGTGATACCGTATTCTATTCTCGCGATATTTGATATCAGCCGGGTCGTCGGATCAAGTGTTGATTCGATGAATCGGTACGGATAAATATTAGCCGGTTATATGCGATATAGCCGGATTGTCGGATCAAGTGTTGATTCGATAATTTAATGTATAATAATATATGTGATATATTAAATTGCATTAACTAATATTTGCTCACTAAAAGATTCTTTTTCTCACTCGGGTAATACATTGATATATATGCGATATATGTTAATTGTATTATTTTATTTTGTTACGGTAAATATTATATATGTGATATATAATATTGTAACATGATATGATAACTAATGCAACTCGTTTAGTGGAGTTTAAACTTGATTAGGGTTCGGATTAGGGTTAATCTTTCTAGAAGTTTCTAGAAGGATTTGTTTTGTTTTGTGAAAGATATTTGTTCATGACTCATTCTTTTAATTACCCAAAAACCCTAACCCTAGTCAATTCTCTACAAAGGTTAAGTGAACCATGGTTGCTTTATCCATCATATTATTATTTCCTATTCATCACAAATGGATTGATCTTATTCTTCCTCCTTGATTCTTCCATGGAAAAGCTTTCTTGTTTTTCCAAAAGTGATGAATAAATATGAGAAAAAGATAAATAAATAGAGCAAAATTCCTACTTCATCATCCTCATCTTCCCTTGCCATTTAGATGAGGGTGTTCACATCATTTCATGAGTGTTAGCTTGTGTTAAAGAAACTTCAAGGTAGATCATCAAAGTATCGAAGATCGGAAGCAAAGGTTGCATCTTTCTCTTCGTGGAACCTCTCGAGAGTCCGGATCCCGATGATCGCAGCGAAGGGACCACAACACGGAGCATATGAAGTGAAGGACCGGATCTGCAAAGGTTGTAATCCCTCTCACTTAGTGTTAAAGTGTTTAGCATGCAAGTTATCGCCTAATCTCTAGTTTAAAGTTCCGTATTCGGGTAGTTCGGCACGGCTAAAATTTTAATCGGGCATGGTTGATGCCTCGTAGACCCTTGTGCGCGTGCCTAGCAACCCTACACGTACTTCATTACATTCACTGACGATCTCTTTAGATTCGGATATGTGTTCCTGATAAAACACAAATCAGAAGCTTTTGAGAAATTTAGAGAATATAAACTAGAAGTCGAGAACCAAACCGGGAAAAGTATTAAAATCCTTCGATCTGATCGAGGAGGTGAATACTTGAGCAATGAATTCCTGGACTTCCTAAAAGAGAATGGGATTCTCTCTCAGCTGACTTCTCCATATACACCACAGCACAACGGTGTATCAGAACGGAGGAACCGCACCCTATTAGATATGGTGCGCTCTATGATGAGCACAGCTGAGTTACCTATTTCCTTCTGGGGATATGCGCTGGAAACAACAGCATACCTATTGAATCAAGTTCCAACTAAATCTGTACCTACCACACCATATGAGATATGGAGTGGGAAGAGACCATGTCTTAAACGAGTTAAGATATGGGGTTGTCCGGCCTATGTCAAAAGGCAAAATCCGGACAAACTCGAGGCACGGTCAGTTCTATGCAAGTTTGTGGGATATCCCAAACATTCACATGAATATATTTTCTACTATGCTGAGGAACAAAAAGTGTTTGTTTCTCGACATGCCACCTTTTTAGAAAAGGAATTTCTTGCAAAAGAAATTAGTGGCAACAAGGTAGAACTTGAAGAAATTCCGGCTACACAAACTCAAACTGAAGATTTAGTGGAACCAAAGGATTCGGTAATTCCCAATGAACCCCAGCCACTGCGACGATCTAGTAGGGTTTCTCGCCCACCTGAGAGATACTATGGCTTTCTCATGGATGGTGGGAGCGAGGATTGCATCATGGAGAATGATGACCCAACTAGCTTCGAGCAGGCCATCACGGGTGGGGACTCAGTGAAATGGCTGGATGCAATGCGGTCCGAGATGGAATCCATGTACACCAACAAAGTATGGACTTTGGAAGTTGCTCCTGAAGGGGTAAAACCCATTGGGAGCAAGTGGATCTTCAAGAAAAAACTTGGTGTAGATGGGAAAGTGGAGACTTTCAAAGCTAGACTTGTAGCAAAGGGTTTTCGTCAAAGACCAGGTGTGGACTATGATGAAACCTTTTCTCCAGTAGCTATGCTTAAATCCATCCGGATCATGCTTGCCATCGCTACATATCATGATTACGAAATCTGGCAAATGGATGTTAAGATCGCCTTTCTAAACGGTGATTTAGAAGAGTGCGTGTACATGACTCAGCCAGAGGGCTTCGTAGATAGTGGGAGCAGCGGGAAGGTGTGCAAGCTACTTAAATCCATTTATGGATTAAAGCAAGCGTCGCGGAGTTGGAACATCTGCTTTGACGTCGTTATAAAAGAGTTTGATTTTGTCAAAAACGTAGACGAACCTTGTATTTACAAGAAGGTAGCAGAGAGTAAGGTTGTCTTCCTCGTATTGTACGTGGACGACATACTCTTGATACGAAATGACATTCCTATGCTGCAATCGGTCAAGCTCTTCTTATCATAAAGATTCTCAATGAAAGATCTTGGTGATGCCTCCTGCATATTAAGAATTAGGATCTATAGAGATAGATCCAAACGGATATTGGGATTGTCCCAATCCAGATACATTGACACCATACTAAAAAGGTTTAGTATGGAAGAATCCAAGCGTGGAAACTTACCCACGATCTCTAGAGTCACTCTCTCCAAAGAGATGTCTCCCAAGACTGATTTGGAGAGAGATCGCATGCAAGGGATACCCTATGCTTCGGCTGTAGGCTCTATCATGTACGCGATGCTATGTACCAGACCCGATGTAGCATACTCACTAAGTGTGGTGAGCAAGTATCAAGCTAATCCGGGAGAGAGTCACTGGACAGCTGTGAAGAGCATTCTCAAGTACTTACGAAGGACTAAAGAGATGCTCTTGGTGTATGGTAACGGAGAACTCCTAGTGGAGTCCTTTACCGATTCAAGCTTCCAGAGTGATAAGGACGACTCTAAGTCGCAGTCAGGTTTTGTCTTTACCCTTTACGGAGGGGCGGTTAGCTGGAAGAGTTCCAAGCAGGAAACTGTGGCAGACTCGACGATGGAGGCTGAATACATCGCTGCCAACGATGCTGCCAAAGAGGCTGTCTGGATCAAGAAGTTCATTACTGAACTTGGAGTGGTTCCATCTATTGAGAATCCAATACCTTTGTATTGCGATAACAATGGAGCGGTGGCTTTGGCCAAGGAACCCAGGTCCCATCAGCGATCCAGGCATATTCTGAGGCGGTATCACCTGATCCGGGAGATTGTTGATCGCCGGGAGATCGTTGATCGCCGGGAGATCGAGGTCAGGAGGGTTGACACGAAGAATAACACAGTGGATCCACTCACGAAGGCCATTCCCCAGACACACTATAAGAGACACTTCGGGATGCTCGGTATGCGATACTACAGCAGCTGGCCCTAGTGCAAGTGGGAGATTGTTAGTTGTATGTATGCCCTAGAGGCCAGTATTGTACAGATGATGTATATTATATTGGATGCTTGGACATATATAGAGATGACTTTCTTGCTTGATATGATAGTATACTATATGGTTGATCTTTATCTTAACATGTATACTTATCTCTTTATACTGTCTTAGAGTTACATGTTGGTAAAGCCCTTAGGATGTGTACTTGACTACCTGGACTATGATGCGGATCATACTAGTGGGGACATGGTAGTCCATAAGTACATCCTTCAAGGTCCCTAGTCGTGGGTATATCGAGACAGGGCATCGATATGCCAGTGTAGACTAGCGTATACGCTTCTCGACCCATGAGATGGGCGATGGATGATCCCATATCCATTGGTGTTTGACATCAAAGATCGTATACGGGTGCTCAGTGGAGACTGGGTACACTGGACGGACTCGCCGAGAACTCCCAGATGGTATTATACCTCACGTCAGATGGCAGTTCTCAGGTGACACTTGTGCAGGTTAGTCTGTAGACCTGAGATCGTCATAGAGTCTTGTGTGATTCCCACTGTGCTTTGATTTCCACCTTACCACATCCATGAGGGCGTGCAAAACGGTGGTTTTTGGGTACAGTCCCGAGTCACATAGAGGCAATGAGCAATAGGAGGGATTTCGTCTCTCCCGGTATTGGGGGTTGATGTTGCGCTGTGCTCGATTGGCCGCAACAGGGAAGTCCCTGGCCAGGGCTGATTGGAGATTTACTGGTAAGAGTTACCAGTAGTTTCTCGACCTGTTATGAGCCTCACATCGGCATGACTTATCAGTTATTGGGGTCTGACGTTTACCACCCCTAGACTTGATATGCGACATATTAGACGAGGAGACCGAACTGCACAATAGTGTTGCCGGTTGGCTCCACGGGAGTTATAGCAGGTTTGCTTGTTTTCTTCTGATCGCTCAATACCCGGGTGGCCGTTACGTTTAGCTGACCGCTTGCGGCTTGGGGGTGCTTGATATGATCATCACCCACTGCCGGCGTATTGACGAGTCTTAGAGTCCCACAAAGGAGTTACCTAGTCCAGGCGAAACGTTGTGGTGCGCTTATGCGATATGCGCATGGACCCGATTAAAATGCGCATATAGGATACCGAATATTGATCGGGCGGCTTGCTTTTGGTGGGGTCATATGTGATATGGCCAGATTGATAAATTAAGTGTTGATTTATCATTTAACCATTAGTTTTCTCACTTAAATCCTTTTCTTGTATATGATGGATGTATGCATGAATGTATGTTTTTCTATCTTTCTTTTAGTTTCATGCACTTATGGATGTGCATACATACATACATACATACACCATCTATCATGGTTGATTACACATGGAAAATGGTGGCAATATAAGACTCACACCATGGTTAAATGAATGGATTATTATTTGATTTTTGCTTAAAACAAAAGGAATAAAGAAAAGGATAATTCTTGCTTAGCTTCTACACTCTTTTTTAAACCTAACCATGCTCACCTACTTCTAACCATGAGTTATCCTTCTCTTTGTGTTTTAAACTCAAGTTAAATAATGTCTCCATCATCTAACCATGGTTTGAGATGAGGATTAGAAAATATATATACATATATTTTCTTTTTACTTCATATGGGTTATCATTTTTTCTCTTGTTAAAAGAAAAAAGAAAGCCATCATCTTCTTCCTCCTTCTTCCTTTGCTCTCTAGTTTCTTCTAGTGAGTAAAACACACATCAAGGAAGGTTTTTGAAGTGAGAATCATAACCACAACATCATTCTACACAAGTTTAGCCAACTTGTTTAGAGTGTTCTCTTCATTTCTCATCTTGAAAAGTGAAGTCGCAAGCTTGGACTAGGAGCTTCGGGTGGATCGTCGTGGGCACGAGAAACTTCAAGAGGACCTTCTTCCAACACTCAAGAGGCCAAAGAGTCTAGCGAAGGGAGCTACAAAGGTTGTACTCTCGAAACCCTAGCCTTTGTCGCTTGTAAAATCATAAACCCTAATTTTCTAGGATAAGATCCTTTGTATGCTTGCTTAGCACCATCAAAACTTGAACTTTGTGACATGTGATGCTTCCAAACTCTACATAGGGTGCTAGGTAAACCTAACAAATTTCCTGCTGAGCAGCTTCTTGACTCTGCGCAACCTGCTCACTAAGATAAAGCTTCTTCCTCAACACCAGCCCGTCAGAGATACATCGTTGAAGGTTTTCAAAGATGGAGTTCAGCTGGACAGTATTTGCTACAACCTCAGCACGCAGTTGAACAGATTTAGCGGAAGTCGCCTCACGTTCCTTTCGCTTAAGGGTTGCCTCTCGTTCGAAATGGCGAAGGAACGAAACGCTCTGCTCAACCCATGCGGCCGGCTGGGAGTTCAAAGCCTGAATCTCAGGGGCAGGACGCATAAGCTCAAGCTCGTGCAGGCAGGCCTTAATCTTCCAGCAGTAGTGAACCCAGGACTCGACAACGCTTTCATTATGGAAGTTCATAAGCGTCGCCAGCATTAGATTAATCTCCGCAGCAAAGTCCGCAGCAAATGTGGGAGTTTCCACATCAAGCTCCTCAATATAGTCGCTTAACATGCGCAGACTATTTGCGGCACCCTTCGAGGATGGACGTCTGGAAAAGGGACCGGCCGGCATTATGACGTGAGATTTGAACGGGGCTGGAGTCGATGTGACCGCTGCAAAACAGATCACAATCAGATCACGGCTCGAGAAATAAAAAATATACACAAATAGAGTCTACTATACCGGCTGCAACAGGAGGCAGAGCAGGGAGTACTGGTGGTGCAACCATAGCCGCGTCCCCGCCTTCGATTTGTAGGGCTACAAGCAATACAAAGAGGGATTAGCGATAATGTGACTGCCTGTTAAAGAGAGGACGTCGTTTGGAAAAGATACTCACCAACACCACCTGGCGAACTAATCTCTGACAGGAAGGAGAAGTGTGGATGCAGCACCTGATACACGTGGTCAAAAAGGACTCCTGCAAAGACGCAGTAATGCAATGTCAGTGCGTAAATCATACAGCCTAGAAGTAAGAACGATGGGTCATAAATCCGTACCTTCCAATGTCTGAGACGGTGCGAGAGAAGGTAGAGGAGGAGTCACCGTCAAAACGGTAGCTGATGGCGTTGCCTCGGGTAGCGCAACCTCAGCGCTCGCCACACCTGCATTAGAAATAAGATAAATACTGTTAGGAAAGATTAAAAAAGGATTGTAGAATGAAAAGAAAAGCAACGACCCAAAATCTACCTGATGAGTCGCCGGTTGGAACCATGACGAGGGCGTCACTTGATACAGCGACGACTTCTCCCTCCTCCATCGGGATGGTCTCACCTCCCGTTGCCTCATCCCCTAACTCTACGAGAGCCGTCGTAATGCTTGCAACGCCAGGAGATGCAAAGAATCGTAGGCGGGAAGAGCAATGATTGGGGTGGTGCCCGACTCTTAAGAGAGAGCGGCCACCTCGGGCTCAGCGATTGTAACCGTCTCACCCGCCGCCACCTCAGACTCAGCAATTGTAGCCATTTCATCCGCCGCCACCTCGGGCTCGGCAAGGGTGGTCATCTCACCTACAGCCATCTCAGGCTCGGCGATGGTGGTCGCCTCACCTACCGCCATCTCATGCTCGACGATCGTGACTGTCTCATCCACCACTACCTCGAGCTCAGCGATCGCAGCCATCTCGCCTACCGCCGCCTCGGGTTTGGCAATCACGGCTACCTCCTCTACCGCTACTACAGGCTCAGCGGTCGCTGCCACCTCTTCGGTAGGACTCGGCCCTGCAAGATAAGATATGTGAGAACTGGTAATTTAAAACCTAGACAACGAAACCCCATGTCACATTACCTTGAGTTGATCTTCCATTTGCTTCCCGAGCCGCGCGTGCTGCCCGTCTGTAGGCAGTGGACAAGGCAGCAGGAGATTCCTCTGAGGGGGTAGGGGCAGGGGTAGCAGTGCTTAAACCCGCACCCGCGGCTAAGGCAGCACTACGCTCCCTTGCTGCACGCATTCTGTGCTTCCTTTCCGTCCGAACCGTGAGAGCCGATCTTCTCAAGACCTCCGTCAATAGGATGTCATCATCCACGCTAGGAGCTACCTCTAGAGCCGTTATGGCGTCCGTCATCGGTTGCTTGAGTAAAGCGTCTTTTAGCAATCCTGAGGAGGCTGGGACTTCAGTGGCTGGCCCGGGAAGAATCTCAGCATCAGCTAGCGAGATCGGCATTGTAGTCCCTGTGATAAGATAAAGCGGGGTTAAATCACCTATAAAAAAACGGGAGTGGAGACACGATAAACCGAAGCATACCGATGCCTAAGGATGCTCGAAGTCTTTCCTCTTCCTCAAAAGTCTTGAGAGAAGCTGCGAGAGCTTCTTCAGTGGAAATGCTTGTTAAAGAAGGAAAAGCGTCAATCAAAACACGATAATAGAAGTACGAAGCAATGGCGAAAAATACAGCTAATGATTACTTGATCGAGCGAGGATAGCCAACCCCTCTTCGCGACTTGCCAATCGCTCAGAAGCTGCAATGGCAGCCGCCAGATCAGTATCATCTGGCGGCATGAATAAGCCCTCATTTGTTCCATACTCGCTCAAGCCCTCATTATAAGGAGCATGAGGCTCCTGACCAAATACGACATCGGCAGAGAAGAGCGACTTCTTCTTCCTCTTCTGCGAGCGAGCTCCGGTTGCCGCTAACACCAGTTTAAGCTTGGTGGGCACCTTGGGGCGACGAGTCCCGATATCTGAGCCCACGCC
The DNA here is from genome assembly GCA_030015575.1 of Agapanthus africanus. Taxonomy (NCBI): domain Eukaryota; kingdom Viridiplantae; phylum Streptophyta; class Magnoliopsida; order Asparagales; family Amaryllidaceae; genus Agapanthus; species Agapanthus africanus. The sequence continues at coordinate 43,588,995 of JASDDO010000006.1, forward strand.
AGATTCGGGGGAAGCTACATTTACCGTCTCCATGGGAGCACGAGGCACCAATGGTACATCCACCGTCTCTACAGGAGCATGGGGCAACCCACGCGTAGAGCTTAGCACGCGTGAAGGCTCAACTGCAGCGACCTCTCTTAGCGGAGGGGGGACAGTGGTCCGTCGCTCCAAAGGGATGTTGCGATCGCTGGCAGGGGCGCACTCTTGCGATCGAGCAGCAACCGCCTCTCTTCCCTGATAACAACACCCATTGCGTGTTGATACCAGGCCACGTGTACGTTGAGGGTCCTCGGGACACAACTCGGCTCACTGATAAAGAAGTAAGTTCCCGTATTCAAGCGCATGAAGTGATGCAGCATACCCCGCATTCCCTCTCTGGTGGCAGCGGGTTCTACCAAGAAAGCCTCCAGCGGGACCCACTGATTATAACTCAGCTGCTGGGCAAAATGATGGAGGTTGTATCTCATGAATAGCGCCGCATCATTTTGCCTGAATACAAGAAAGCCCGGCCTAATAGAGTATAAATGGAGAATCTCCCGGGGTTTCAACACGGAGGCCCCGTCCTTAAAAACGTCGTGCAATGCCAGCACCGTCTTGGAAGTTTCCTGGCCGATCGTCAGGACTTTGTCTATGAAATACATACCATCTCCGACTGTGCGCGGACGAAGGAGAAAGCCCCTAGCTTCCCTCTGTGACAGACTCACGATGGAAGCGTCAACCAGCCGCATAATTCGCGGGAACTTGCATTTCTCGTAAAACGAAGGTCTCTTGTGAATGCCAAAGACCCCGAACATGTGCATCTCCATCCATGAAGTGAAGTAATGCATCGGGAAGTTGGCAGGATGCACCCCCGGTTCAGTGGTATCCGCCGCTACGCTAAGACCATGGTATAAATGGGCTAACCCGGCGATCCCGATGGCCACTTGTATTCTGGAAACCATGCGATGCGCGGGGTAGAAGACGGAAGGCCTCATGTAACGAAGATGCATAGTGTTAGTTATATATATGCCCTAGAGGCCATTTTTGTACATATGATGTATATTATAATAGATGCTTGGTGATTGATACGAAAGAGTGTGTTTGTAGTTTAACCGCAATCAATAACGGTGTCGCACGTAGCTAGACCGAGATGAGTACGGGTCGTCCTCTGGGAAACGTGGAACCTTTTACTTTTACTTTAGATTTGTTGAGAAAGAGATGAGGAATAAAGAATTTTATAGAAAGATTTCTAGATCTACGTTAAACAAGAATGTAAAATATAGATCTAGATTATTTTAAAGATGTAATTAATATAATAAGAGGGCTTGTAGGGTTCGTTAGGATTTAGTAGTTATGGACGATTAATTAAAAGTTACCCATTTTATCCATTAATAGATTTAGAACTAGAACGACGGTGATGCGTGTAGATTAGGGTTTCTGGAGGGAAAACGAATCCCACTCTTAACCCTTATCTCGACACGGAACTCCGTTCATATCGAGTCTCTACCAAAACAATCATTAATCAAATCTCTAATCGCGGTCGGAACTAGCAAATAATTGCTAGCGCGCCCGATTAGGATGTTAATGATTCTTTTGATAAAGTTCTTAAACTTTATAGGACTTAAAAAGGGTTTAATTATTTTCATCGTCCATTAGCCTACCCTAATCCTACGAACCCTAACAAGCGGAGAATTACTCGCGCATGTTGGGAAAAGAAGATGAAAAGAAAGAGAGGGAAAACATAATGTAAAATGCAAAAGAATTAAATAAAATAACTACCTTTATTAATCAACTTGAACAATCTACACTTTATTCCGTAGAAAATGATTACAAAACTTGATTTGCTTCTCGATCTTTCCTAAGGAGGTAGACGAACAGTTGATGATCAGCCTGGATGCATGAGCCGTCTTGGACTTCGTGATCTCGTCGGCTTGATGATTTTTCCAAGAGGCTCTCGGTCCTTATTTATAATCACAGAGCCAGAACCCTAGTTTCCTAATATGGAAACTAGTTGTTAAGATCCTAACCACCACAATCCCATATCTCAACTCTTCAAAGCCGCGGCGGAACCGCGACCATTGGATAGGTTTGGCCGTGGATCCACCCCCTTTTGGAGAGATCATGGCCTCTAATTTTTGTAGCTTCATATCTGTAGCACTTGGTAATCTTTTGAGCATCTAGACTTTGAAAATCTTTTCTACATTTTTACCAGAATTAGTTTCTTGAATATCTTTGGTAGATTTGATTTGCCAACTTTGATTTTCTTGATTTTGGCCCTGCAAATTCTGCACAATATCTCAACAAATAATATTTAGTAGAGTTTGTTATATTGAGATATTAACTTAACCATTAAGAATTGGTCAAAGGTATTTAATAAGGTAAGCATATTTAAACGGGCCAAACGTTACATGGATATTATATGCTTACTTTTTCCTACAAAATATTATTTATAATATATAAACACATGAAAATAGTATTTTTACAGATAAACTCTCATATGTATCATATATTATAATAAACAACTTTTATTATATAATAATAGTAGGAAAAATGTCATATTAAATGTGCAGTTTTATCAACTGAACAAATACCCCCAAACTTATCTTTGATCGTCCCGAGCAAACTAGTTTATTCAAGAGAAGGAGAAAAAGAAAGGAGAAAGCTAAGCACACTTTCGTGGGCAACACGATTGCATTGAGCACGTGCAACAAGCCATTAAACCTCTAGGTGTCCCTAGTAGGAGGAGTGTTGTCTCCTGAGGGTTTTCAGCGGATTACACCCATAAAATCCTATAACAAAAGAGAGATGGTGAAATTTACATATAAAGATAAAAACCATAAAAGAAAGACTTTGAAAATAAGAGTTTCCAACTATACTAGCTTTTCAGTTGTCATGAGCCCTATCTTAATAGTCATGAAAAAATGTTAGAAATCACATCATCCCTCAATAAAACATCGTCTTTATTCTTCATTCCTACCTTTCATCCAAACATCGATCATATACCCCTACGTGTGTGAAATGGACATCCCTACACTCGGAGAATTCAATTCAAGCTATCATACTCTTGTCCATCTACCTCAGTACTTTTTAACTTGATGAATATTTAGATTTGCTCACACATTTTCATGCGACCGTTAATACTTCTTGAGGTACTAACCGACCGATTACTTATGTGCTTGCTGATTAGGTGATAGTATTTTCCTCGTCTTGCACCACCTAAGGCTTAGCAGTGCCTCCCAAACCAGTTGGTCTAAGGCACTAGGTGATGAAGCACCCTCGCTATATTTTTTTATTGCTGCCTTGGCGATAACAAAACCAGTGTTCATTTTTCTTTTCACCATTTTTATATTTTCTTCATTTTTTTTCATTTCCTTCATATTTTGGCTTTTAGACAAGAGCATTTCAAGGTATCCTCTACTATCCCGAGTTTCAAGACGTGTGTAAGTGCATATAGTAGGGTATCAACATTCAAATGTTTGGCTTCCAGAATCGAAACTATTTTTCAGACTTATTTTTAACCTCAGATTAGTGACATCTTTCATCTTACTAACCCTTAGGACAACAGCTCATAACTACTTATTACTAGTTCGTTTAAGAAAACTTCTAATTTTCTTGGTTTTCTTAAACTATTCCTATCTTTTGGATGTAATGTTTCACTTTCTATTCTTTTGTTATAAAAGAAAATTTTTGAAATTTTTGAAAATGTTATGCTTATGCAAAGTATGATGCAAATTGATGCGTAAATAAGCACAAACATCCCCCAAACATGTTTACAGCAGTATCCTCACTGATGTCATCCGTTAAGCTCAAAAACCTGTAGACTTGGGAGGAAAAGGGGGACAAGAAATAATGCAAGTGAACTCCTCCCCCAAACTTATTTCTTAGATCACAATTTTGTAAAAATCATTTTCTTTCAAGAGCCAAAATATACCAAATCCCCCCCAAACTTGAGTTAAACAATTTTAATCTGTTAAAATCATACGAGGGGGTCAAGGTTATTGGTCAATGCCAAGCTTTACAAAGACCGAAGTTCAACACCAACCATTCAAAAATTTTATCAATGAAGTACCAAGGTTGGTGGAAGAATATATTACCTTTCGACAAGAAGAAGTGGGGAGGTGATAAGAGGTGTAATGGAAAAGGATTGCGTCTCAATTTAGAGAGACGACACAGTGATAGTAATGATGGATTACTCGCATTATCATGATTGTCCAAAAGAGGGGGTGGAGATCCAATTTCTTCATCTTGGAGTTGATTCATCTCAACACCCGTGTCTTGTAAAAATGCAAGTTCATCAGCGAAAATTTGCTCAAAGCTTTCATCGATACCCCGAAAAATAATGTCATCAAAAAAAATGGGGTGATCGTCAGACTCTATAAAAGGTTCCTCATTAGATGTTGACCCGGATAACTCAGTAGAAGAGTAAATGGTTGGGTCAAACAACAACATATGAAAAGAGTCTGTATCATGAGGTTGATCAAATTCGCTGCTGTCGACATCCATTAATTCGACAGAACACACATGAGCATAGGGTTCGGAGGGTTCACTTCCCAACTTGTAAATGTTAAGCTCAATTGACTTCTTTCCAAAGGATAGGGTCATAGAGCCATTTCTACAATTGATTAATGCGTTGGAAGTGGCCAAAAAGGATCGACCGAGTATCACCGGGATTTGATTGCGTGGGTTTGACACAGGTTGTGTATCTATAACGATAAAGTCCACAGGAAATATGAATTCCCCGACTTTGATTAACACATCCTCAAGCATACCCCTTGGGCGGGTGATAGATCGATCTGCCATCTGTAAGGTGCATTGCGATGGTTTCAATTCTCCGATACCCAATTTCTCATACACAGAATATGGAAGCAGGTTAACACTAGCGCCAAGATCTAGTAAAGCACGATTGATATTTTTACCCCCAATAGAAATAGAGATTGTAGGACAGCCAGGATCCTTACATTTCTTGGGTAAATTCTGTGTAAAAGCTGTGCTTACATTACTCGACATGAAAACTTTTTTCGGCACTTGAGTCTTCCTCTTCCTAGTGCACAAGTCCTTTAAGATTTTCGCATATGACGGAACTTGTTGAATAGCATCTAGGAGAGGAATGTTTATGTTAACTTTCTTAAAAATTTCCATAATCTTCTCCATTTGTGGATTTGGTCTGTTACCCCTCAACCATTTTGGATAAGGTGCTTGATCAATAAGTTTTGGGTCCAACGTTTGTGGAGAAGACTGTGGGGATGGATTCGATCCCAAAACTGGAGTGGGAATCGACTTAGATAGATTTGGCGAAATGTTTGAGCCTTGGGGAAAACGGAGAATAGGCTTGGACGAAAGTGGGAGACTAGACGAATTAGGGGAAGAAGAAGAAGAAGAAGGGGTATCAAATGTGTCACTATCATCAAATTGCTCACCCACTTGGTTATTCAGCACTCTCCCCGATCTCAACGTAGTAATGGCATTCACATTATGACTTTGTGAATGGGCAGGATTCGGTAAGGGTTGAGATGGGAGCTTCCCTTTTTCTCTCACACTCATTGCGGCGTTTAACTGTGCGATTTGGTTTTCTATTGATTTAATACTCTCACCATGGGAGGAGGAGTTTTTCTTTAGGGTATCAATAGAAGACCTTATCTCAGCCGAATTTTGCATGGATTGTTTCATGAACATATCCAAAGTTTGTGCAAGTGAGTTGTCAGTACCGGCCACTTGTGGTGTAGAAATGTTGGCCGGATTTTGGAAATTTTGTGACTGAAAGGGGGGCTGATTCTGTGGTTGTGGTTGCTGTGGAGGAGGACTTTGATAATTACTTTGTTGGTTTTGATTCCAAGCAAAGTTAGGATGATTCCTCCATCCTTGATTATATGTGGAAGAATAAGGATCGTTTCTAGGTCGCTGCTGAAAAGCAGCATTAGCTTGAAATGATGCATTCATAGGACATTCTTCCGTTAAGTGTGAAGGATCCGAACAGCAACCACAGACAGTCTTAGGAAGCGTGACCTGATTTAGGGAGAATGTTGAGAACTTGTTTTCAATAGCATCGAGTTTCTTCTGTATCGCTGCCATTTCGGCTTTTACTGCGATAGAAACATCGAGCTGGTGAATACCTCCCTTGGTTGAAGGTGGTCTTACGCTTTCCCACTGCAACGTGTGTTCGGCAAGGTCTTCCAGATATTTCCAAGCTTCACCGTCATCTTTAGACATGAAATTGCATTGACACATTGTTTCAAGCATCTGCTTTGTCGCTGGATTAATGCCCTCATATATAATCCGACATAAATCCTATCTTTGTATTCCGTGATGGGGGCATTGGACAAGCAGATCTTTGAAACGTTCAACGCACTTCCAAAATGGTTCATTGGGAAGCTGGGTGAACTGGTTGATCTCGCTCCTAATGTGGGCAGTCTTATGATTTGGGTAAAACTTCTTAAGAAATGCTACGACGAATTCATCCCAATTAGTGATAGAGTGTGCGGCAGTATTGTAAAGCCATTTTTCTACCAAGTCGCACAGTGTGAATGGGAGAAGACGTAAGCGCATAGCATCTAAAGTCAATTGTGAAGTACCCATCATTGCGCATACGTTTTCGAATTTGGTGATAAAAACGTATGCGTCTTCAGATTCAAGACCGTGAAATTTGGGCAACAGTTTGATGAATTGGGGTTTAATTTCGAAATTTTCCCCATTGGCTGGTGGAATGGAAAGACAGGTAGGAAGGGGACTACGTGTAGGGTAGCATCTCTCTTGGAGAGAAATGCGTGGAGGATTCTGCGCACCTGCGGGCGGTGGCAGAGTGGTGTTAAAGTTAGATGGAGTGCCGTCCATCACGGTCGATGTGGTGTGTGGTGGGGGAAAAGAAGATGAAGAAGTACCGACTTCGGTGTCGATAGCAGGAACGCGGACAAGACGGGCACTAGGATCCCGTGTCTAGCCGAGCATGCACTAAGCGGATTTAGTGCAAGTGGCAGCGTGTGTGTGATTTAAAATTGGCTTGTTTTGAAAAAGTGGGACTCAAGACAAATCTCCCTAAGATGCACAAGCAACCCTAGAGCTAAGGTCACCTAGGTCCAGTCTCTAGACCGCTCCTAGACTTCCAAAGGACAAGCCGCAGGATCAATCCTCTACCGCCTCCGTACTACCCTTGTAGCCAGGTAAGTGCCAGGTAAGTGGGAAGGAACCACATCGTGGGCCTAATTAAAAACCACTAGCCTTTGTCACACTTGCCTAGGCACTACAAAAGTAATGCGGATAAACGATAGATTACCCACAACCTTCCTCTGTCCTTATTGAGCGCGACAGTCCTTAGAGTCTGGTCTAAATATTTTTTAAATTAATGAAGGGTTGATCTATATGCTCAGTTTGTGATTTGTGGGGCTTAGGAAGGGTGATGAAATCCCCACCTAATCTTGATTTGGTCTTTGCCCCTTAAAGTCCGTATTAAATATGCAAAACAAAACCAATCACAAAACTATTGCAAAAAGATTTTTTTTTTGCGACGCGATTTTGCAAAGAATCCTGCAGAAAATAGATTTTATTGGATTTAGAGGAGAGAGAAGGAGTTAAGAAATATACCAGAGAAGTTCGGAACCCTAGATCTCCTGTTTTCTCAAGTCCGTGACTCCAGATTCCCTCGCAAAATTCACACACAAATCGTTAAATATGCAATTTGCAGTTTTGTTTTAATAATGATATGACTCGTCTAAGAATTCAACACAAATAGTAAGAATAAAAAATTACGCACGTATCCCCGGCAACGGCGCCATTTGATTGATACGAAAGAGTGTGTTTGTAGTTTAACCGCAATCAATAACGGTGTCGCACGTAGCTAGACCGAGATGAGTACTGGTCGTCCTCTGGGAAACGTGGAACCTTTTACTTTTACTTTAGATATGTTGAGAAAGAGATGAGGGATAAAGAATTTTATAGAAAGATTTCTAGATCTACGTTAAACAAGAATGTAAAATATAAATCTAGATTATTTTAAAGATGTAATTAATATAATAAGAGGGCTTGTAGGGTTCGTTAGGATTTAGTAGTTATGGACGATTAATTAAAAGTTACCCTTTTTATCCATTAATAGATTTAGAACTAGAACGACGGTGATGCGTGTAGATTAGGGTTTCTGGAGGGAAAAAGAATCCCACTCTTAACCCTTATCTCGACACGGAACTCCGTTCATATCTAGCCTCTACCAAAACAATCATTAATCTAATCTCTAATCGCGGTCGGAACTAGCAAAGAATTGCTAGCGCGCCCGATTAGGATGTTAATGATTCTTTTGATAAAGTTCTTAAACTTTATAGGACTTAAAAAGGGTTTAATTATTTTCATCTTCTATTAGCCTACCCTAATCCTACGAACCCTAACAAGCGGAGAATTACTCGCGCATGTTGGGAAAAGAAGATGAAAAGAAAGAGAGGGAAAACATAATGTAAAATGCAAAAGAATTAAATAAAATAACTACCTTTATTAATCAACTTGAACAATCTACACTTTATTCCGTAGAAAATGATTACAAAACTTGATTTGCTTCTCGATCTTTCCTAAGGAGGTAGACGAACAGTTGATGATCAGCCTGGATGCGTGAGCCGTCTTGGACTTCGTGATCTCGTCGGCTTGATGATTTTTCCAAGAAGCTCTCGGTCCTTATTTATAATCACAGAGCCAGAACCCTAGTTTCCTAATATGGAAACTAGTTGTTAAGATCCTAACCACCACAATCCCATATCTCAACTCTTCAAAGCCGCGGCGGAACCGCGACCATTGGATAGGTTTGGCCGTGGATCCACCCCCTTTTGGTGAGATCATGGCCTCTAATTTTTGTAGTTTCATATCTGTAACACTTGGTAATCTTTTGAGCATCTAGACTTTGAAAATCTTTTCTACATTTCTACCAGAATTAGTTTCTTGAATATCTTTGGTAGATTTGATTTGCCAACTTTGATTTTCTTGATTTTGGCCCTGCAAATTCTGCACAATATCTCAACAAATAATATTTAGTAGAGTTTGTTATATTGAGATATTAACTTAACCATTAAGAATTGGTCAAAGGTATTTAATAAGGTAAGCATATTTAAATTGGCCAAATGTTACATGGATATTATATGCTTACTTTTTCCTACAAAATATTATTTATAATATATAAACACATGAAAATAGTATTTTTACAGATAAACTCTCATATGTATCATATATTATAATAAACACCTTTTATTATATAATAATAGTAGGAAAAATGTCGTAATAAATGTGCAGTTTTATCAACTGAACACTTGGATATATATAGAGAGGACTTTCTTGCTCGTCATGATAGTATGCTATTTGGTTTTACTATGTCTTAACATGTTGACTTGTATTAATTTACTGTCTTGCTCTCACATGTTGATAAAGCCCATGGGATATATACTCGATTATTGGGACTATGATGAGATCATACTAGTAGGGCCACGGTAGTCGATGAGTACATCCTATAACTGTTCCTAGTCGAGGGTGTATCAAGACAGGGCATCGATACACCAGAGTAGACTAGCGTATACGCATCTTGACCCATATGATGGGCGATGGATGATCCCATATCCATCGATATTTGACATCAAAGATGGTGTACGGGTGCTCGGTGGAGATTGAGTACACTGGACAGACTCGCCGAGAACTCCCAGATGGTATTATACCTCACGTCAGATGGCAGTTCTCCAGTGACACGGGTACATGTTAGTCTGTAGACCCGAGATCGTCATAGAGTCTTGTGTGATTCCCACTATGCTTTGATATCCACCTTATCACGTCCAATAAGGCATACAAAATGGTGGCTTTTGGGTACAGTCCCGAATCACATGGAGGCAATGAGCGATAGGAGGGGATTCGTCTCTCCCGGTATAGGGAGTTGATGTTGTGCTGTGTTCAATTGGCTATAACTAGAAGTCCCTGGCCAGGGCGGATATAGAGTACTACTGGTAAGTGTTATCAGTAGGTTCTCAACCTGTTATGAGCCTCACATCGACACGACTTATCGGTTACTGGGGTCTGACGTATACCACCCCTAGACTAGATATGCAACATATCAGACGAAGAGACCGGACTGTACGGTAGTGTTACTGACTGGATTCACAGGAGAATGTACAGGCTTGCTTGTTGATCTTCTGATCGATCAATACCTGGGTGGCTGTTACGTTTAGCTGACCGCTTGCTGCTTGTGGGTGTTTGATATGATCATCACCTACTACCGGCGTATTGACGATTCTTTAGAGTCCTACACAGAGATTTCTTGACTCAGGCAAAACGGAGTAGAAGCACATATGTGATATGTGCAGAACCGAGGATAATACGATATGAGATACTGTATTCTATTCTCACGATAATAAATATCAGCCGGGCATATGTGATATAGCCGGGTCATCGGATCAAGTGTTGATTCGATGAACGGATACAGTTTATATTAGTCGGTTATTTGAGAAATAGCCGGATTGTCGGATCAAGTGTTGATTCGATAATTTAATATATAATTATATATATATAATATATTACATTACATTATCTAATATTGGCTCGCTTTATTGATTCATTTTTCACCGGGTAATACATTGATATATATGCGATATATGTTAATTGTATTATTTTCTTTTGTTACAAAAATATATTATATATGTGATATATAATATTGTAACAAGTTATATTTACAAATGCAACATGATTAGTGGAGATTAAACATGGTTAGGGTTTGATTTGGGTTAGTCTTTTCTTGAAGCTTCTAGAAGCTTTTGTTTTGTTTTAAGCATAGATATTATGTGTTGATATTTTGGAGATATTATTTAACCCAACCCAAACCCTTAACCCTAGTAAACTTTCTACATGAGTTAATGCTTCATATTATTAACTCAAGATTCATTTGTAAGCATAGTAACTTTTGATTATTCATCACAAAAGAAATCATCTTCTTCTTCCTTCATGAAAGCTTTCTAGCTTTTTGATTTTGTGATAAATTAGTGTGAGATCTTGAAAATAAAAGAGAGCATAATTCCTACTTTATCATCCTCATCTAATCTAGACAATTAGATTAGGGTGTTCACTTCATTAATACTTGATTAGAGAAGTGAGAGCTTGAGTTAAAGATTCTTCAAGGTAGATCATCTTCGAAAAGGAAGACTTCAAGCAAGCATGGATCATTCGGGTTGTGGAGCCTCTCTTGAGTCCGGGAGATCATAGATTGCGGCGAAGAGACTACTACTCGGAGCTTATGAAGCGAAGGAGCGGACTACAAAGGTTGTAATCTCTCTCTCTCTTAGATGTAAAGTTGTTTACTTGCATGTTTAACCCTAAATATCTAGCAAAGATCCTCGCTTTGGGTTGTTCGGCACTTCTAAATTTTAAATCGGGTATGGTTGATACCTTATAGACCCTTGTGACAGTGCCTAGTAACCCTACAGTGGTATCAGAGCTAAGCTAGAGCATTAGGCGACGTGTATATGAAGTTAAAAGTCCGATCGAACCCCGAAACGTCGGTTTTGAACCCCTCTCTGGAAATTTTTTAAAATGTTGATTTTTTCTGTATTAAAAATACTCAGAAAATTAAGCAGGGAATTCTAAGGATTACTGTGAAAAACGACATCCTAATTCCCTTAAAGCGCCGCAGAACAACGGCAATACCATGCCTTGCACGGCGGTTCCGCGGCCGTACAGGGGTATTAGGGTTAGCGTTTTTCACAGTAACATCTGTAGGTACTTTTTCATGCTTCTGGGAATTTTTAATTCTACTCAAGTGTTGAGTTTTCTGGAGATCTTTTGTATTCGTTGATTCGATCGGAAAGTTTAACTTCATTTAAGTGTTTTCCGGATAATTTAGAACGTGTTAAAATGTTCGAACGGATATCAATAACTCACTTTTCCCGACACAAAAAACTTTCAAGTGTTGAATTTTTCTTGAGTTTGAATCTTTTGGAAAAATATGCAAGCATATCTGTGGACCCTCTAGAAGAACGTAACCTTAATTCGATTATGTGACCGTCAAAACTTCCACTGAACCCTTGGGTTTGTGGTAGTTTAGCGTTGCCATATGTGAGGCGTTGGTTTGACCCTTCTACGGCTGGTTCATTGGGGCGGTGACATGTTCTGGGATTTTTGAACTCCGCTCAAGTGTTGAGCTATTTGGGAATTCATGGGTGTTTGATTATTCGATCGGAAAGTTTAATATTGTCTATTTATCTGGAATGTGATACAATATGTGGAATTCATATAGTTAGGCATGAAATGCGAAGTATATGATATTTCGGATTTAAGATGTCTAAAGTGATTGTAGATTCCAAATGCTGTAGTTTTACACTTTCTTTTCTGTGACCGTAAGCGTAGTATGTGGTGTATCGCCGGCTTCGTTGCTATACATCAACAACAATCGGGATACGCATACTTGCTTACGATGATGATATGAGATATTATGTGTTGATGTGATATGTTGTATTGGATCGTCGTGTTCTGAATAGCCGGGGGTTTTATGTGAGATGAGGGTTTTTATTTTTATTCATGTAAAATTCATTGTATGTAATATTCTTTTATTGGGGCACTTCCGGGATGAGGTTGATGTCACCATTGTATATTATTTACTTTTCCGCATTAGGCAGACCCAAGGAGGGGAGCATAAGTAACCGGGTTCTAAGGTACAATGGGAGGCCATCTCGAGGAGTCGAGACCGGGTCTCCTAACCCTAGAATTGGCAGTGCTGCTTGCCGCTCTCGTAGGGGTCTAGGGATGTAGGTTTGTCTATTCATCGCGACCGTGGAATCCGTGTTTTATACAGGCTCGAAATAAAACACGGACGTCCTAGTATATCCAATATTTCATATGTTATCTTCTGCTGCAATGTTCTGTGATGAGATCATATTACTGCCTGAGACGAATACTTATACTATATATATATATATATGTTGATATATAAATATTACTGTTTTCGTTTCTTCTATGATGCTTAGGAAGCATTAACTGATGGGTTTTATTAATGAGATTAATAAAAGAAAAGAAACCTAAAAGATGTTGTAGAATCAAAACTTTATAAAAAGGGTAGCTACAGTTTTGCTTTGCATAGCGGTATATATGATATACCCTGCACCTTATTCGATGAGGAAAGAGCCGACATCTCTTCACCGGGAGTGACCTCTTTAGCAAAACTGGCAGATGCTACAAAATCGCAGTTTAGTTTTTGATTGCTTCTATAGTTCTTGCTTTGCACAGCGGTATATATGATATACCCTGCACCTTATTCGATGAGGAAAGAGCTGAGATCCCTTCACCGGGAGTAACCTCTTTAGCGAAACTAGAAAAGCCTCAAAAACACTCCTTTTCAAAATCACTTGTTTCTACAACGATATCAAGTTCATTACGCAATAGGTTTTCTGAAAAACTTTTCGTAGCCCTCCGTCATTTCAGATAAATCCTACTTAGTATTCGTGCTACGTTTGTTGACCTTGTCAAGGCACAGTGTACGGTAGCTAATTAATGTTTATCTGCTAAAACATAAGATGTGATTGGATTAGGGTATTTGTACAGCCATGTTGACCTTGTCAAGGGTCATGCGGGTGGGTTTAATTCAATCGGAAAATGACGGGTTGGACTTGACTTGCGATTTATGGTTTGTTGACCTTGTCAAGGTCATAGATCGTTAGGGGCAGAATATTATCGGGAATTTCAAGTGTTGAAATTTCCAATGAGATTGCATACCTTCTATGAGATAGATGGATCCCGATACCCACTACGAGTAAAAGTTACTCCTGGGAGACTTTTACACACAGAACAATTAGCTGGTTAAATAGGTGACTAGAAAGGTGTTAACGAGGTTAAGCCTCTGGGAAAACGAGGTTTATTTTAATTAGGTCCGTGCGAAAGCACGGGGAACCTCCCTCAAAGTACCGACACTGATCTGGCTGAATGATTGACGAAATTGTAGGGTGTAATTAATCCCGGCTAATCTTACCTTTTAGGGTTTGAAGGAAGATTTGATAAAAACAGTGGGATACATCCTGATTAGATAAGATAATAACCAATCTAATCTTGCAAGAGCATACGCTAAAGTGTTTTCTTCTCTCTCTCTCTCTCTAGGTAGCGATTATGTCAGGTCATAATCAAGATAATAATTTGGATGTATTGACTGAACCCGCTTATTATACTAAGCAAGAGAACGTTGATCCCGTTCTTTCTTATAAGTGTTATAAGACTGAACAGGGAATAGGAGAATATCTGGATTCTCACGTCGCCCAAACGAAGAACAAGCATGTTGATGCATCTTCTTCGGGTGTGTTAGTTATTGAGAACTGTTTCTCAGTTCACTCTACGTCCTGGGTATTAGATACCGGATCGGGATCCCACATATGTAATTTATTACGTGGGCTACGTAAAGGTAGAGAACTGGGAAAGGGTGATCATTCCGTACAAGTAGGGAATGGTGCAAATATAGCAGCCAAAACTGTTGGCGAATATCACCTTGTATTACCAAGTAATAATACATTGATTCTGAACGAGTGCTATTATATACCGAACATGATGTGCAACATTATATCAGTTTCTTTATTAAGTAAAGAAGGATATAATTTTTTAATACAGGATAATATTATGAACATCTTCCTAAATCAAAAGTTGATTGGATCAGGCTCGTTACAAAATGGCATATACGTTCTCAATCAAACTACAGTCCTTAATATACAAAACACACACAAGAGGAAAAGTTCATAAATGAACGAATCTTTCTTATGGCATTGTAGAGTAGGTCATATCAATGCGACACGGCTAGCTAAGTTACATAAGGATGGATATTTGAATCCGTTCGAATTATCATCTTATGATACTTGCCAGTCATGTCTCAAAGGAAAGATGACCAAAACTCCGTTTAGTGGACACGGAGAAAGAGTTACAGAACTCTTGGGGCTGATACATAGTGATGTATGTGGACCCATGTCTAAACATGCCAGGAACGGTTCTTCCTACTTCATTACATTCACTGACGATCTCTCAAGATACGGACATGTGTTCCTGATGAAACACAAGTCTGAAGCTTTTGAGAAATTCAGAGAATATAAGAACGAAGTAGAGAACCAAACGGGCAAAAGTATTAAGATCCTTCGATCTGATCGAGGAGGAGAATACTTGAGCAATGAGTTCCTGGATTATCTAAAAGAGAATGGGATTCTCTCTCAGCTTACTCCTCCTTATACACCACAGCACAACGGTGTATCGGAGCAGAGGAATCGCACCCTATTAGACATGGTGCGCTCTATGATGAGCAATGCTGAGTTGCCTATTTCCTTCTGGGGTTATGCGCTTGAGACAGCAGCATACCTATTGAATCAAGTTTCGTCTAAATCTGTACCTACCACACCATATGAAATATGGAGTGGAAAGAGACCATATCTTAAAAGAGTTAAGATATGGGGTTGTCCGGCCTATGTCAAAAGACAAAATCCGGACAAACTCGAGGCACGATCAGTTCTTTGCAAGTTTGTGGGATATCCGAAGAATTCTTATGGATATTTTTTCTACCACAGCGAGGAGCAAAAGGTGTTTGTTGCTCAACATGCCACATTTTTAGAAAAGGAATTTCTTGCAAAAGAAATTAGTGGCAAAGAGGTAGAGCTGGAAGAAGTTCCAGCACCACAAACTACAACTGATGTTTTATTGGAACCAGGGGATTCAGTAGTACCCAACGAACCCCAGCCTCTCCACCAATCTAGTAGGGTTTCTCATCCACCTGTGAGATACTACGGTTTTCTCATCGATGGTGGAAGCGAGGATTGCATCATGGAAGATGATGACCCGACTAGTTTCGAGCAGGCCATCACGAGTGGGGACTCTGTGAAATGGTTGGATGCAATGCGATCTGAGATGGAATCCATGTACACCAACAAAGTATGGACTTTGGAAGTCGCTCCTGAATGGGTAAAACCCATTAGGAGCAAGTGGATCTTTAAGAAGAAACTTGGTGTAGATAGAAAAGTTGAAACTTTCAAAGCTAGACTTGTTGCAAATGGTTTTTGTCAACGACCAGGTGTGGATTATGACGAAACCTTTTCTCCAGTGGCTATGCTTTGTAGGGTTGCTAGGCACGCGCACAAGGGTCTACGAGGCATCAACCATGCCCGATTTAAAATTTAGCCGTGCCGAACAACCCGAATACGGAACTTTAAACTAGAGATTAGGAGAAAACAAGCATGCTAAACACTTTAACACTAAGTGAGAGGGATTACAAACTTTGTAGATCCGGTCCTTCACTTCATATGCTCCGTGTTGTGGTCCCTTCGCTGCGATCATCGGGATCCGGACTCTCGAGAGGTTCCACGAAGAGAAAGACGCAACCTTTGCTTCCGATCTTCGATACTAAGATGATCTACCTTGAAGTTTCTTTAACACAAGCTAACACTCATGAAATGATGTGAACACCCTCATCTAAATGGCAAGGGAAGATGAGGATGATGAAGTAGGATTTTTGCTCTCTTTATTTATCTTTTTCTCATATTTATTCATCACCTTTTGAAAAACATGTAAGCTTTTTCATGGAAAAATGAAGGAGGAAGAAGATGAATAATGTTAGAATCCTTTTGTGATGAATAGGAAATGAAATGATATGATGAATAATGTAACCAAGGTCAAGTAAACCTTTGTAGAGAATTAACTAGGGTTAGGGTTTGTGTTGGGTTAAAGCATGAGTCACTTACAAATATCTTTCACAAAACAAAACCAAAACCTTCTAGAATCATCTAGAAAGCTTAACCCTAATCCAAACCATATTCATGTTTAAACTCCACTAAACTTGTTGCATTAGTTATCATATCATGTTACAATATTATATATCAAATATATAATATTTATCGTAACAAAATAAAATAATACATTTAACATATATCGCATATATATCAATGTATTACCCGAGTGAGAAAAAGAATCTTTTAGTGAGCAAATATTAGTTAATGTAATTTAATATATCATATATATTATTATACATTAAATTATCGAATCAACACTTGATCCGACAAGCCGGCTATATCGCATATAACCGACTAATATTTATCCGTACCGATTCATCGAATCAACAATTGATCCGATGACCCGGCTGATATCAAATATCGCTAGAACATAATACGGTATCACATATCGCATCATCCTCGGTCCCGCACATATCACATATGTGCTCCTACTCCGTTTTGCCTGAGTCAAGAAACCTCTGTGTAGGACTCTAAAGAATCGTCAATACGCCGGCAGTAGGTGATGATCATATCAAACACCCACAAGCTGCAAGCGGTCAGCTAAACGTAACAGCTACCCAGGTATTGAGCGCTCAGAAGATCAACAAGCAAGCCTATACATTCTCCTGTGGATCCAAACAGTAACACTCCCGTACAGTCCGGTCTCGTCGTCTGATATGTTGCATATCTCGCCTAGGGGTGGTAAACGTCAGACCCCAGTAGCTTGATAAGTCGTGTCGATTTGAGGTCTATAACGGTTCGAGAAACTACTGATAACACTTACCAGTAAATCTCAGCAACCCTGGCCAGGGATTTCCGGTTATAGCCAATCGAACACGGCACAACATCAACTCCCTATACCGGGAGAGACGAATCCCCTCCTATCGCTCATTGCCTCCATGTGATTCGGGACTGTACCCAAAAGCCACCTTTTTGCACGCCCTCTTGGACGTGGTATGATGGAAATCAAAGCACAGTGGGAACCACACAAGACTCTATGACGATCTCGGGTCAACAGACTACTCTGTACCAGTGTCACTGGAGAACTGCCATCTGACGTATGGTATAATACCATCTGGGAGTTCTCGGCGAGTCCGTCCGGTGTACCCAGTCTCCACTGAGCACCCGTACACCATCCTTGATGTCAAACACCGATGGATATGGGATCATCCATCGCCCATCATATGGGTCAAGATGCGTATACGCTAGTCTACTCTGGTGCATCGATGCCCTGTCTCGATACACCCACGACTAGGAACAGTTATAGGATGTACTCGTCGACTACCGTGGCCCCACTAGTATGATCTCATCATAGTTCCAGTAGTCGAGTACATATCCTAAGGGCTTTATCAACATGTAATATAGAGACAATCAGAGTACATGTAAAGATAAAGTACAACCAGATAGCATACTATCATGTCGAGCAAGAAAGTCCTCCCTATATATGTCCTAGCATCCACTACAATATACATCGTATGTACAGTAATGGCCTCTAGGGCATACATATAACTAACAATCTCCCACTTGCACTAGGGCCATCTGTTATGGTATCGCTTACCCAATAATTAGCTGCGGTTGAAGTATCTCATACTCAACTATCCCATAAAAGTCTCTACTGGGAAAAAAGCCTTTATGAGTGGATCCCGCTGTCGTCCTCAGTGTCTACTCTCCTAACCTCGATCTCCCTGGAGATCAACCATCTCCATGAACAGGTGATACAGCCTAAGAATTATATCTGGATTTCTGATGGGACGGTAGTTCCTTGGCTGAAGCCACAACTCCATTGTCACACAATGGTAGGAACGAAGTTCATCTTATGAACTTATAAATATCCAGACTGCCGCTTTTGTAGTATCCTTGGTAACGATATATCTTGCCTTTAATCGTCTAGTATGTCACGGTATCTAGCTTGGAACTCTTCCAACATGCCGTCCCTCCACTGAGGGTATAGACAAGCCTGCGACTGACATTCAGTCGTCCTTATCACCCTGGAACCATTCCAGTGATTCTCCCCAGGATCGATTGATACCATCTCACTACAACTAGTGCGTATCCTAACATCCAATTAGATCTATCTCATAGATCCAAAACCTAGGATTTAGCAGGTATCACTTTGATCCTATATGGAGAATCCTTGTGATAACCGGAGATTGACCGAGCGTAGTATAGGAAACTCCTTCCCTATCAAGAGTATGTCATCCACGCATTTTACGAGGATCACCATCATACTCTCTACTACCTTTTTTGTATATACAAGGTTCATCTACCATTTTGATGAAGTCAAACTCTTTGACTACCACATCAAAACAGATGTTCCAACTCCGCGATGCCTGCTTTATCACATAAAACATCTTGCACACGTTTCCGCTGCTCCCACTATCTACGAAGCTCTCTGGCTGTGTACTTATAGACGCTCTTTTCTAAAACATCACTTAGAAAAGCAGTCATGACACCCAACCACCAGATATCATAGTCATGGAATGTAGCCGTGGCAAGTAGGATCTGGATGGACTTAAGCATAGATCCTTAGAAAAGGTCATACCTGGTCTATGATGCAAACCTTTAACAAGTCTAGCTTTGAAAGTCTCAACTTTTCCATGTACACCAAGTAATCTTCTCAAGATATACTTGCTTCTGATGGGGATTTAACCCTTCAGATAAAGCAACCAAAGTCCATACTTTGTTGGTGTATAAGGATTCCATCTTAGATCGATAAGCATCCAGCCATTCTTACAGAGTCCCACTCCTGATGGCCAGCTCGAAACTAGTTGGGTCATCATCTCATGATGCAATCCTCGCTCCCACTGTCATAGAGAAACCAAAGTATCTCTCAGGTGGGTGAGGAACCCTACTAGATCGGCGGAGTGGCTGAGGTGCGTTGGAAACTATTGAATCCTTTGGTTCTACCAAATCATCAGCTGCATTTTCTATAGCTGGAGCCTTTCCAGTTCTACATAACAGATCTTGCCTCGAGCTTGTCCGGATTTTTCTTTTAGACATAGGCAGGACAACCCAAATCTTAACGAACTTAAGATATGGGCTCTTCCCTTTCCATATCATATATGAAGTGGTAGGCAACTGATTTGATTCGAACACTATTCAATAGGTATGCAGCTTCTCAAGTGCATAACTCCCAAAAGGAAATAGGAAACTCAGTAGTACTCATCATAGAGCACACCATATCACATAGGGTGCTATTGCTCCGCCCCGATATACCATCGTGCTATGGTGTGTACGGAGGACTAATGCTGAAAGAGAATCTCATTCTCCTTTAGAACAGTCCAGGAATTCCGTGCTCAAGTATTCTCCTCCTTGATCACATCAAAGGACATAATACTTTTACCCGTATTTTGGTTCTCTACTTCTATCTTATATTCTGTGAATATCTTAAAAGGTTCGGACTTGTGTTTCAGCAGGAACATATGTCTGAATCTTGAGAGATTATCAGAGAATGTAATGAAGTACAAAGAACCAATCTTGGCATGTGTAGACAGGGGACTTTCATACATCAGCATGTATCAATCCTAAAAGTTCACTAACTCTTTCTCTGTTTCCAACAAACAGAGCTGTGGTCATCTTATCTTTGTGACATGACCGGCAAGTTTCACAAGATGTAAATTCAAACTAATTTAAATATGCATCTAAATGTAACTTCAGCCAGTCGGGTCGCATTGATATGACCTAGTCTACAATGCCTCAAGAAGGATTTGTTCATTTCTGAACTCTTCCTCTTATGTGTGTTCTGTATACTAAGAACTGTAATTTGATTTAGAACGTCAATGCTTTTAGATAACGTGCCTGAACCGATCAACTCTTGATATAGGAAATGTTCAAAACATTATCCAACAATACAAAATTATATCCTTTCTTTACCAATAAAGAGACTGATATGATTTTGTATATCAGGTTCTGTATCTAATAACATTTGTTCAGAATCAATGTATTCCGGTAATACAGGGTGATAGTGACCAACAGACTTGGCTGCAACACTTGCACCGTTTTCTGTCTCATGAAACTTATCACCCGTTCTCAGTTCTCTACCTATCTGTAGCCCATGTAACAGATTACATATACGGGATCCTGATCCGGTATCACATACCCAGGACGTAAAGGATATTGAGAAACAGTTCTGTGTAATGAACACACCCGAAGATGATGTATCAACATGCACTTTCTTCGTTTGGGCGGCATGGGAAATCTGGTATTCTCCAATTTCCTGCTCTGTCTTATAACAATTATAAGTTGGAGCGGGACCAACGTTCCCCAGCTCAGTATAACAAGCGGGTTCGGTCAATATATCCGTTTTATTATCTTGATTAAGGCGTGATATGTTCGCTATCTGGAGAGAGAGAGAAGAAAACACTCAGCGTATGCTCTTGCAAGATTTGATTGGTTATCTAATATATCTAATCAGGATGTCTCCCACTGTTTTAATCAAATCTTCCTTCAAACCCTAAAAGGAAAGACTAGCCAGGATTAATTACACCCTACAAGTTCGCCAATCTTTCAGCCAGGCCAGTGTCGGTACTTTGAGGGAGGTCTCCCGTGCTTTCGCACAAACCTAATTAAAGTAAACCTCGTTTTCCCAGAGGCGTAACCCCGTTAACACCTTTCTAGACATCTACTTGATCGGCTAATTGTAATGTGTAAAACTCTCCCAGGAGTAACTCTTACTCGCAGCGGGTATCGGGATCCAACTATCTTATAGAAGGTATGCAATCTCATTGCAAATTTCAACACTTGAAATTCCCAATAATATTTCGCCCCAAGCGTCCTATGACCTTGACAAAGGCCAACAAACCATAGGCTGCTAGTCAAGTTCAACCCGTCATTTCTTGATTGTATTAAACCCACCCGCACGGCCCTTGACAAAGGCCAACAAGGTCGCACGACTACCCTAATCCAATCTGCATCATATGCATAAGCAGATAAGTACTATTCAGCTACCGCACACTACGCCTTGACAAAGGCCAACAAACGCAGCACGAATACTAAACAGTCCTTATCTGAAATGACGGAGGGCTACGACGGGTTTTTCAGAAAACCCTTTGCGTAATGAACTTGATATCGTTGTAGAATCGAGTGATTTTAAATGGAGTGTTTTTTAGGCTTTTCCAGTTTTGCTAAAGGGGTCACTCCCGGTGAAGGGATCGTCGGCCCTTTCCTCATCGAATAAGGTGCAGGATATATCATATATATACCACTATGCAAAGCAAGAACTATAGAAGCAATCAAAAGACAAACCGAGATTGTAGCATCTGCCAGTTATTGCTAAAGGAGTCACTCCCGGTGAAGGGATCTCGGTCCTTTCCTTATCGAATAAGGTGCTGGATGTTCTATAAGGAACACCGCTATGCAAAGCAAGAACTGTAGCTACCAGTTTTTATAAACAAATTTCTACAACATCTTAGGTTTCTTTTAATTCATTAATCTCATTAATGAAGTCCCATTTTAATTATGCTTCGTAAGCATCTCCTTTTGAAACGAAATCTGCAATATAACATATATCTCATATATATAATATAAATATTCGTCTCAGGCAGTAATATGATCTCATCACAGAACATTGCAACAGAAGAACATATATGAAATATTGGATATACTAGGACGTCCGTGTTTTCAATACGAGCCTGTATAAAACACGGATTCCACGGTCGCGATGAATAGCCAAACCCACATTCCTAGACCCCTACGAGAGCGGCAAGTAACACTGCCAATTCTAGGGTTAGGAGACCCGGTCTCGACTCTTCGAGATGGTCTCCCACTGGACCCTAGAACCCGGTTACTTGTGCTCCCCGCCTTGGGTCTACCTAATGCGGAAAAGTAAATAATATACAACGGTGACATCTTCCGCTACCTGGAAGTGCCCCAATAAAAGAATATTACATACAAATGAATTTTACATGAATGAAAAAGAAAAAACTCTCATCTCACATAAAACCCCGGCTATTCAAACGCGACGATCCAATACAACATATCACAGCAACACATAATATCTCATATCATCAACGTAAGCAAGTATGCGTATCCCGATTGTCGTTGATGTATAGCAATGAAGCCGGCGATACACCACATACTACGCTTACGGTCACAGAAAAGAAAGTGTAAAACTACAACATTTGGAATCCGCAACCTCCTTAGACATCGCATGCCTAACCAAATGAATTCCTTAGACATCACATGCCTAACAATTATAAACCCCGCATTTTAGTCTCATTATCGAAAACACTTTTCAATATCAAGTCGGGCAATTCAACAAGATTCCCGACAACCTGATCGAATGCTCGTCGCAAACTTTAGTAGACGGCCGCACCCCCAGATGCCGTCGACGAAGTGCACCAAGGCGGAACACCGCTACCGGGAGCACCCGAACGGATGCTTTCGGCGACGGGGTTCTCCTACAGTCACTTGGTCGGGGCTATGGAGTGAGGCTGTCTATTAAGTTTACCCGGCGAGTATCCGCGTACGCTACGTGATTGCGACGGACTTTTGATCACATCAAAATTCCGTGGCAACCGATCATCTGAGACTAAAGTGCTATGTTTATAATATTCAAATTAGTTATCTTATAACTACCTGTGGATTCCAAATATTGTATCACATTCCAGATAAATAGAAAAAGTTAAACTTTCCGATCGAATCATCAAACACCCAAGATTTCCCCAATATATCTCAACACTTGAAATCAGTTTAAAAACATCCATTACATGCCACAGTACCAATGGTCCAGCCGTAGAAGGGTCAAGCCAACGCCTCACATGTGGCACGCCGTACTGCCCCAAACCCTAAGGTTCAAAAGGCAGTTCAAGACGGTCACATAATCGAGTTAAGGTTTGTTGTCTTCTAGAGGGTCCACCGAGTTACTTGCATGACTTAGAACATTCTTAAAGACGAGAAAAAATCCAACTTTTGAAAAAATTTCGGACAGGGGAAAAAGTGAGTTATTGATATCCGTTCGAACTTTTTAACAGTTTCTAAAATTATCCGGACAAACTAAACAAAGTTATAAAATCCGATTGAATTTTTAAGTCCCCAATACAACCCAGAATACTCAACTGTAGAGTCAGAATAAAAAATTCCCAGAAAATATAGCATTCAATTATATGAATTACTGTGCAGCAATCATTGGACAAGGAGACAGTACGGCCGCGGAACCGCCGCATGTGCAGGCTTATGCCTTGGTTCCGCGGTGGAAAATTCGAATTAGGCCCCCGAATTTCACAGTAATTCATATTAGACCCTGCTGAATTTTCTGCATATTTTTAATTGACAAAAATCCAAATTTTCAGAAAATTTCCAGAGAGCATTTTGGATTTTGGGGTTTTGGTTCGATCGGGTTTCAAACGTCGTCTAGACTTCGCCTAAGGCTCTAGCTTGGCTCTGATACCACTGTAGGGTTGCTAGGCACGCGCACAAGGGTTTACGAGGCATCAACCATGCCCGATTTAAAATTTAGCCGTGCCGAACAACCCGAATACGGAACTTTAAACTAGAGATTAGGCGAAAACAAGAATGCTAAACACTTTAACACTAAGTGAGAGGGATTACAACCTTTGTAGATCCGGTCCTTCACTTCATATGCTCCGTGTTGTGGTCCCTTCGCTGCGATCATCGGGATCCGAACTCTCGAGAGGTTCCACGAAGAGAAAGACGCAACCTTTGCTTCCGATCTTCGATACTAAGATGATCTACCTTGAAGTTTCTTTCAAGCTAACACTCATGAAATGATGTGAACACCCTCATCTAAATGGCAAGGGAAGATGAGGATGATGAAGTAGGATTTTTGCTCTCTTTATTTATCTTTTTCTCATATTTATTCAGCACCTTTTGAAAAACAAGTAAGCTTTTTCATGGAAAAATGAAGGAGGAAGAAGATGAATAATGTTAGAATCCTTTTGTGATGAATAGGAAATGAAATGATATGATGAATAATGTAACCAAGGTCAAGTAAACCTTTGTAGAGAATTAACTAGGATTAGGGTTTGGGTTGGGTTAAAGCATAAGTCACTTACAAATATCTTTCACAAAACAAAACCAAAACCTTCTAGAATCATCTAGAAAGCTTAACCCTAATCCAAACCCTAATCATGTTTAAACTCCACTAAACTTGTTGCATTAGTTATCATATCATGTTACAATATTATATATCACATATATAATATTTATCGTAACAAAATAAAATAATACATTTAACATATATCGCATATATATCAATGTATTACCCGAGTGAGAAAAAGAATCTTTTAGTGAGCAAATATTAGTTAATGTAATTTAATATATCATATATATTATTATACATTAAATTATCGAATCAACACTTGATCCGACAATCCGGCTATATCGCATATAACCGACTAATATTTATCCGTACCGATTCATCGAATCAACACTTGATCCGATGACCCGGCTGATATCAAATATCGCGAGAACATAATACGGTATCACATATCGCATTATCCTCGGTCCCGCACATATCACATATGTGCTCCTACTCCGTTTTGCCTGAGTCAAGAAACCTCTGTGTCGGACTCTAAAGAATCGTCAATACGCCGGCAGTAGGTGATGATCATATCAAACACCCACAAGCTGCAAGCGGTCAGCTAAACGTAACAGCTACCCAGGTATTGAGCGCTCAGAAGATCAACAAGCAAGCCTGTACATTCTCCTGTGGATCCAAACAGTAACACTCCCGTACAGTCCAGTCTCGTCGTCTGATATGTTGTATATCTCGCCTAGGGGTGGTAAACGTCAGACCCCGGTAGCTTGATAAGTCGTGTCGATTTGAGGTCTATAACGGTTCGAGAAACTACTGATAACACTTACCAGTAAATCTCAGCAACCCTGGCCAGGGATTTCCGGTTATAGCCAATCGAACACAGCACAACATTAACTCCCTATACCGGGAGAGACGAATCCCCTCCTATCGCTCATTGCCTCCATGTGATTCGGGACTGTACCCAAAAGCCACCTTTTTGCACGCCCTCTTGGACGTGGTATGATGGAAATCAAAGCACAGTGGGAACCACATAAGACTCTATGAAGATCTCGGGTCAACAGACTACTCTGTACCAGTGTCACCGGAGAACTGCCATCTGACGTATGGTATAATACCATCTAGGAGTTCTCGGCGAGTCCGTCCAGTGTACCCAGTCTCCACTGAGCACCCGTACACCATCCTTGATGTCAAACACCGATGGATATGGGATCATCCATCGCCCATCATATGGGTCAAGATGCGTATACGCTAGTCTACTCTGGTGCATCGATGCCCTGTCTCGATACACCCACGACTAGGAACAGTTATAGGATGTACTCGTCGACTACCGTGGCCCCACTAGTATGATCCCATCATAGTCCCAGTAGTCGAGTACATATCCTAAGGGCTTTATCAACATGTAATATAGAGACAATCAGAGTACATGTAAAGATAAAGTACAACCAGATAGCATACTATCATGTCGAGCAAGAAAGTCCTCCCTATATATGTCCTAGCATCCACTACAATATACATCGTATGTACAGTAATGGCCTCTAGGGCATACATATAACTAACATGCTTAAGTCCATCCGGATCTTACTTGTCATTGCTGCATACTATGACTACGAAATCTGGCAGATGGATGTTAAGACCGCCTTTCTAAATGGTGATTTATAAGAGTGCGTGTACATGACTCAGCCAGAGGGCTTCGTAGATAGTGGGAGCAGCGGAAAGGTGTGCAAGCTGCTTAAATCCATTTATGGGTTAAAGCAAGCATCGCGGAGTTGGAACATCTGCTTTGATGTTATAGTCAAAGAGTTTGACTTCATCAAAAACGTAGATGAATCTTGTATTTATAAAAAGGTTGCAGAGAGTAAGGTTGTCTTCCTTGTATTATACGTGGAAGACATACTCTTGATAGGAAATGATATTCCTATGCTGCAATCGGTCAAGCTCTTCTTATCACAAAGATTCTCAATGAAAGATCTAGGTGATGCCTCCTGCATACTGGGAATTATAATATATAGAGATAGATCTAAACAGATACTGGGATTGTCCCAATCCAGGTACATTGACACCATACTAAAGAGGTTTAGTATGGAAGAATCCAAGCGTGGGAACCAACCCACGATCTCTGGACTCACTCTCTCCAAAGAGATGTCTCCCAGGACTGATTTGGAGATTGCTCGCAAGTAAGGGATACCCTATGCTTCGGCAGTAGGCTCTATCATGTACGCGATGCTATGTACCAGACCCGATGTAGCATACTCACTAAGTGTGGTGAGTAGGTATCAAGCAGATCCAGGAGAGAGTCACTGGATAGCTGTGAAGAACATTCTCAAGTACTCGAGAAGAACTAAGGAGATGTTCTTAGTGTATGGTAACGGAGAACTCCAGGTAGAGTCCTTTAACGATTCAAGCTTCCAAAGTGATAAAGACGACTTTAAGTCGCACTCGGGATTTGTCTTTACCCTCAATGGAGGGGCGGTGTGTTGGAAGAGTTCCAAACAGGAAACCGTTGCAGACTCGACGATGGAGGCTGAATACATCGCTGCCAACGATGCTGCCAAAGAGGCTGTCTGGATGAAGAAGTTCATCACTAAACTAGGGGTGGTTCCGTCCATTGAGCATCCAATACCTTTATATTGCGATAACAATGGAACTGTGGCTTTGGCCAACAAACCCAGGTCCCATCAGAAGTCTAGACATATTCTGAGGTGGTATTACCTGATCAGGGAGATAGTTGATCACCGGGAGATCGAGATCAGGAGAGTTGATATGAAGGAAAACACTGCGGATCCACTCACAAAGGCCATTCCCCAGATACAGTTTGAGAGATTATTCAGGATGTTAGGTATGAGATACTACAACAGTTGGCCTTAGTGCAAGTGGGAGATTGTTAGTTATATATATGCCCTAGAGGCCATTGTTGTACATATGATGTATATTATAATGGATGCTTGGATATATAGAGAGAGGACTTTCTTGCTCGTCATGATAGTATGCTATTTGGTTTTACTTTGTCTTAACATGTTGACTTGTATTAGTTTACTGTCATACTCTCACATGTTGATAAAGCCCTTAGGATATGTACTCGACTACTGGGACTATGATGAGATCATACTAGTGGGGCTACGGTAGTCGATGAGTACATCCTATAACTGTTCCTAGTTAAGGGTGTATCGAGACAGGGTATCAATACACCAGAGTAGACTAGCGTATACGCATCTTGACCCATATAATGGGCGATGTATGATCCTATATCCATCGGTGTTTGACATCAAAGATGGTGTACGGGTGCTCAGTGGAGACTGGGTACACTGGATGGACTCGCCGAGAACTCCCAGATGGTATTATACCTCACGTCAGATGGCAGTTCTCCGGTGACACAGGTACAGGTTAGTCTGTAAACCCGAGATCGTCATAGAGTCTTGTGTGATTCCCACTGTGCTTTGATTTCCACCTTACCACGTCCAAGAGGGCATGCAAAACGGTGGCTTTTGGGTATAGTCCCGAATCACATGGAGGCAATGAGCGATAGGAAGGGATTCGTCTCTCCCGGTATAAAGAGTTGATATTGTGCTGTGTTCGATTAGCTATAACTGGAAGTCCCTGGCCAGGGCGGATATAGAGTACTACTGGTAAGTGTTATCAGTAGGTTCTCGACCTGTTATGAGCCTCACATCGACACGACTTATTGGTTACTAGGGTCTGACGTATACCACCCCTAGACTAGATATGCAACATATCAGACGAAGAGACCGGACTATACGGTAGTGTTACTGACTGGATTTACAGGAGAATGTACAGGCTTGCTTGTTGATCTTCTGATCGATCAATACCTGGGTGGCTATTACGTTTAGCTGACCGCTTGCAACTTGTGGGTGTTTGATATGATCATCACCTACTGCCGGCGTATTGACAATTCTTTAGAGTCCTACACAGAGGTTTCTTGACTCAGGCAAAATAGAGTAGGAGCATATATGTGATATGTGCAGAACCGAGAATAATACGATATGAGATACCGTATTCTATTCTCGTGATATTAAATATCAGCCGGGTATATGTGATATAGCCGGGTCATCGGATCAAGTGTTGAATCGATGAACTGATACAATTTATATTAGTCGGTTATTTGAGAAATAGCCGGATTGTCGGATCAAGTGTTGATTCGATAATTTAATGTATAATTATATATATGTGATATATTACATTACATTATCTAATACTGGCTTGCTTTATTGATTCATTTTCTCACCGGGTAATACATTGATATATATGTGATATATGTTAATTGTATTATTTTCTTTTGTTATAAAAATATATTATATATGTGATATATAATATTGTAACAAGTTATGTTTACAAATGCAACATGATTAGTGGAGATTAAACATGGTTAGGGTTTGATTTGGGTTAGTCTTTTCTTGAAGTTTCTAGAAGCTTTTGTTTTGTTTTAAGCAAAGATATTATGTGTTGATATTTTGGAGATATTATTTAACCCAACCCAAACCCTTAACCCTAGTAAACTCTCTACATGAGTTAATGCTTCATATTATTAACTCAAGGTTCATTTGTAAGCATAGTAACTTTTGATTATTCATCACAAAAGAAATCATCTTCTTCTTCCTTCATGAACGCTTTCTAGCTTTTTGATTTTGTGATGAATTAGTGTGAGATCTTGAAAATAAAAGAGAGCATAATTCCTACTTCATCATCTTCATTTAATCTAGCCAATTAGATTAGGTGTTCACTTCATTAATACTTGATTAGAGAAGTGAGAGCTTGAGTTAAAGGTTCTTCAAGGTAGATCATCTTCGAAAAGGAAGACTTCAAGTAAGCATGGATCATTCGGGTTGTGGAGCCTCTCTTGAGTCTGGGAGATCATGGATTGCGGCGAAATGACTACTACTCGGAGCTTATGAAGCGAAGGAGCGGACTACAAAGGTTGTAATCTCTCTCTCTCTTAGATGTAAAGTTGTTTACTTGCATGTTTAACCCTAATTATCTAGCAAAGATCATCGCTTTGGGTTGTTCGGCACTTCTAAATTTTAAATCGGGCATGATTGATGCCTTATAGACCCTTGTGACAGTGCCTAGTAACCCTACACATAGGGAGCGCAAACCAGCTCAACCATAGCCCAAGAAACCCAAGAAAGAAAGCCTCCTCATCAATGCCCGGAGCGGCAATTTCTGACAGAGGAATGATCGCAGCATCAGGAAGAAAAAAGCCCTTCTGATCAGTTTCCAGTACCGACCGACGGTCCAAGCCAATGCCGAAAGGATCATCGAGCTTAGCAAACTTTTCACCTCGTTGCGACAAAATCTCCGGGCGAAGAAACCGGGCAATGAAGTCCGCAAAACTGACCCCCTGTCCTCTGGATTCTAGGAAGAGGCTCTCGTACATGTTCAGGACCTTTATCAGACTAGGGAACTGGTGCTGAATGGCGTTCTCTGGCATGAGGCCCATCACCGCCGGCTTGGTGGAAAAAACGTATTCATCCGGAGGAAGCAGCTCCTCGTAGTGCTCCCCCATAACCGATAGACCGGAAACCTCAGCAAATTCTTCCAAGAAGATGGAGACCTTTCTGTCCAGCAAAAGGAAGGTATGGGTCGGGATGTTCCACTGCTCCAAAAATGCCTTGACCCACCATGTGGGAGGAGCAGAATATTGGAACAACGAAGCGTAGACCACAGGGTATAGGCCGAGCTTTAGCAACTGCGATTTCTTAACCGACAAGATGTATCTGGCCCACTGCAAATATACGGCCGGATGACAGAGAGTTAGCCCGATGTTGTAGGGTTGTCCCCAAGGGCGTGACTCGCCCTGGCATATGCGTCACCCCAGGGTGTCCAAAGCAGCCGGCGGCTGCATGGGTACGGCGGCAATCGAAGGTTGAAGAAGACCCTCCGAAGTCCAATTGACAACCTCCAAGGCATAGTACACCGGGGGTGCATCTGCATACGGAATCGCCGAGATAGGCTCCGACGGCGTCGCACAAGAGAAGCTTTGACGACCTCTGATAATCTGGTCGTACCATCTACCTTACAAGTGAAGATTTTTGTGTTCCGGGTCACGGTCTTTGATAAGCACGAGAACCTCCCGGTCCACAGGTGCCTCAGGGAATCCTCCCTCTAAACGGACGATTAGAAATGTAGCATCGAAAGACTGAAAGGTTCCTAGGTACCCTATAGAGGTCTCACAAGGCATCAACCATGCCAATTTCAAAAATTATGGGTGCCGAGAAACCCTAATACGGATCGTCGGCTAGAATTCTAGGCGAAATACGAATCTAGTTAACATATTAACTAAAAGAGAGAGGCTACAACCTTTGTAGATCCAGTTACCCACTTCCTTGGCTCTACGTAGGCATCCTCTCGCTGTCCATCTCGAATCCCGAACTCAAACGTCGGCTTCATCGGAGAATTGGGCGGACTAGGTCGTCGGCTTCGTGTCGAAGATGATCTACGTCGAGGCATCACAAGTTCAAGCTCCGACTTCACAAATTTGTGAAACTTATGAAGAAAAAACCCAAAACAACTTGGCAAGAGGTAGAGGGTGAAGAAATAGGAGGTGGGTTCACTTTAGAATTAGATTTCTCACTTTAGATCTCAAGTTGTCATTGATGACATCAAGCTTTCTTGAAGAAGAAGATGATGAAGAAGAAGAAAGAATATGATAAGTGTTGAATTAAAAAGAAAATAAATCAATACTTATCATAAGCTAACCAAGGTTAAGTGTAGAGAATAGACCATGGTAAATGGGAATGGTTAGGGTTAAGCAAGAAGACAAATGGTCTCTTTAGTCAAAGCTTCATGAAGCTTCAACAAGCTTCATGATAATAAGAAACCATTTCCTTTTTCTTTTATCTAATTAAATAAAGAAAGAAAGTATAAATAAAAAGATGAATAATACAAAACCCTAACCATTATCAAAACCATGGTTTAATTCTTTGCACTTAACAAAATGATCAAGTATCATCAAACATGATACAAATGTGTGCACAAAAGTATATCACATATACTTCTTGCACATCAAGTGAGAAAATCCATATAAAGTGAACCAATACTAGCTAATGCAAAATAATATATCAAATATATAATTATACATTAAATCATTAAATCAACACTTGATTTAACGATCCGGTTATATCGCATATAACCGACTAGTATCCAATGTACCGATTTATCGAATCAATGATTCGATAACTAGGTCATATCGAATATAACCAATCGAAACATTTATCGCGAGAATGATATGCGGTATCACATACACGCATTATTCTCGCTCCCGCACATATCTCATATGCGCTCCTATTTCGTTTCGCTTGAACCAGGAAACCTCTGTGTAGGACTCTAAAGACTCGTCAATACGCCGGTAGCAGATGATGATCATATCAAGCACCCACAAGCCGCAAGCGGTCTGCTAAACGTAACGGCCATCCGGGTATTGAGCGATCAGAAGATCGACGAGCTAGCCCGCTCACACTCCTGTGAATCCAACCAGTAACACTTACCGTACAGTCCGGTCTGTTCTTCTGATACGTCGCATATCAAGTCTAGGGGTGGCAAACGTCAGACCCCAATAACCGATAAGTCATGCCGATGTGAGGCTCATAACGGGTCGAGAAACAACTGGTAACACTTACCAGTAAATCTCTGATCAGCCCTGGCCAGGGACTTCCCTGTTACGGCCAATCGAGCACAGCGCAACATCAACCCCCAATACCGGGAGAGACGAAACCCCTCCTATCGCTCATTGCCTCCATGTGACTCGGGACTGTACCCAAAGACCACCGTTTTGCACGCCCTCATGGACGTGGTAAGGTGGAGATCAAAGCACAGTGGGAATCACACAAGACTCTATAACGATCTCGGGTCTACAGACTAACCTGCACAATCCTGGAGTTTAGGAGACCCGGTCTCGACTCCTCGAGATGGCCTCCCACTGAACCCCAGAACCCGGTCACCTGTGCTCCCCTCCTTGGGTCCATCCTAATGCGGAAAAGTAAATAATATACAACACGGGTGACACAACCGCAACCTGGAAGTGCCCCAAATAAAAGAATATTACATTACATTTGAATTTACATGAATGAAAATACAAAACTCTCATCTCACAAAAACCCCCGGCTATTCGATCGCGACAATCCTACACATCATATCTCAGCAACACATAATATCACATATCATCAACGTAAGTAAGTATGAGTACCCCGATTGTCGTTGATGTATAGCAACGAAACCGGCGATATCTAACATACTACACTTACGGTCACAGAAAAGAAAGTGAAAAACTACAATATTTGGAATCCAGATACTCTTTAGACATCATAAATGCGAAATATCATATATTTCGTATTTCATGCCTACACTATATGAATTCCACATATTGTATCACATTCCAGACAAACAGACAGTATTAAAGTTTTCGAACGAACAATCAAGCACCCAAGATTCACTAAAGCTCAACACTTGAGCAGGGTTCAAAAAAATTTGGAGTGTGACACAGTAGCGGCGGTCCAGCCGTAGAAGGGTCAAGCCAACGCCTCACATGTGGCACGCCGTACTGCCCCAAACCCTAGAGTTCAAAGGGCAGTTCGAGACGGTCACATAATCGAGTTAAGGTTTGTTGTCTTCTAGAGAGACCACCGCAAAAAGACTTGCACGTATTTCCAAACTATTTGAACCCCGTGAATAGTGAGTAAATGATACTCGTTCAAACACTTCAATACTTTCTTATTTCCCCGGAAAAGCTACGGAATGAAAGTCCCGATCGAATCTACGAATCCAAAAACATCTCCAGAATTTTTCAAAACTTTATACAGTTTTAAAATACCCAAAAATTTATACATGCAGAACCATGAATTACTGTGCAAAACAAATCCATCAATTCATATGTACGGCCGCGGAACAGCGGCCTAAGCAAGCTTAGGCCGCGTTTCCGCGGCTATAACTACTGTTCACCGAAAATATTTTGCACCGTAACTCTTATTTTTTCCTGCTGTATTTTTTACATATTTTTAATTCTGCAAAATGTCAAAATTTAGAAAATTTCCAGAGAGCACCCAAAAATACGGTATTTTTGTTTGATCGGGGTTTTCACTTCGTAAAAACATCGCCTAATGTTCTAGGTCGGCTCTGATACCAATATAAGGTTAGTATAGCACCCTATGAAGAGTTTTGAAGCATCACATGACCCCAAAGTTATAATTTTTAAGGTGCTAAACTAACATGCAAGTGGATCGATCCTAGAAAATTAGGGTTATTCAACTTTAAGCTAGAAAAGATTAGGGTTTGAAGGCTACAACCTTTGTAGCTCCCCTTTGCTAGACTCCTTGGTGTCTTGGGTGTTGAGTCGAGGTCCTCTCGAAGTTCCCTTGCGTCCGCGACGATCCACCACGGAGATCTCCGTCCAAGCTCGCAACTTCGACAAACCGAAGAGAACACTCTAAACAAAGCGGCAAAGCTTGTGTAGAATGATGTTGTGGTTTGGGATCTCACTTCAAAAACCTATCTTTATGTGGTATTTGCTCACTAAGAAAATCAAGAGAGCAAAAGGAGCTAGAGGAAGAAGATGGTGGCTAATATTGACAAGAGGTAAAGAGATAACTCTTGAGTTAAGAAGAAAAAGAAATGCATATCACTATATATATTTATTTTCTTCTTGACTCCAACCATGATTAAATGATGGATAGTTAGTTTAACTTGGGTTTTAAATGATAAAGAGAAAGATAACCATAGGTTAGTGGTAGTTGAGCATGGTTAGGTCAATGGAAGAATGTGGAAGCATGAATGATTATCCTTTCTTTTTCATTTTCTTTTTAAACCCAAAATGAAATAATAATCCATTATATAATCAATGGTGTGAGTCTTATATTGCCACCATTTCCATATGCTAACAACCATGATGGATGGGTGTATGTATGTATGCATGTATGCACATTCACATGTGCATGAAACTAGCATGAAAGAAAGAAAGAAAAGCACACATGCATGCACACATCCATCATCCAAGAAAAGGTTT
Source organism: Agapanthus africanus (assembly GCA_030015575.1). Lineage (NCBI taxonomy): Eukaryota > Viridiplantae > Streptophyta > Magnoliopsida > Asparagales > Amaryllidaceae > Agapanthus > Agapanthus africanus. The sequence continues at coordinate 43,623,697 of JASDDO010000006.1, forward strand.
TAAGTGAGAAAACTAATGGTTAAATGATAAATCAACACTTGATTTATCAATCCGGTCATATCTCATACGACCCCACCAAAAGCAGTTCACCCGATCAATGTTCGGTATCATATACGCACATTTCAATCGGGTGCATGCGCATATCGCATTCGCGCACCACAACGTTTCGCCTGGACTGGGTAACTCCTCTGTGGGACTCTAAGACTCATCAATACGCCGGCAGAGGGTAATGATCATATCAAGTACCCTCAAGCCGCAAGCGGTCAGCTAAACGTAACGGCCACCCGGGTATTGAGCGATCAGAAGACAACAAGCGAACCTGCTACAACTCCCGTCGAGCCATCCGGCAACACTACCGTACAGTCCGGTCTCTTCGTCAGATATGCTGCATATCGAGCCTAGGGATGGTGACGTCGACCCCAATAACTCAATAAGTCGTGTCGATGAATGGTCTATAACAGATCGAGAAACTACTGATAACACTTATCAGCAAATCTCAGTAGCCCTGGCCAGGGACTTGCTGTTATAACCAGTCGGGCACTGCACAGCATCAACTCCCAATACCGGGAGAGACGAAACCCCTCCTATCGCTCATCGTCTTCGTGTGTCTCGGGACTGTACCCAACGGCCACCTGTTTGCACGACTCAGTAGAGCCGTGGTAGGGTGACAATCAAAGTGCAGTGGGAGAACACACAAGACTCCATGACGATCTCGGGTCTACAGACTAACCTGTACCAGTGTTACCTGAGAACTGCTATCCGACGATAGATATAATTCCATATAGGAGTTCTCGGTGAGTCCGTCCAGTGTACCCAGTCACCACTGAGCACCCGTATATGATCTTGATGTCAAACATCGATGAATGTGGGAACATTCATCGCCCATCGTATGGGTCTAGTATCATATACGCTAGTCTACTCTGGTATATCAATGCCCCGTCTCGATATACCTACGACTAGGGACGTTCCAGGATATTCTTATAGACTACAGATGTCCCACTAGTATGATCTCCATCATAATCAGAGTAGTCAAGCCGATATCCTCAGGGCTTTATCAGCATGTATGAATGAATAACAGCATGATCAAATCAACATGTCAGATAAAGAATAACCAGATAGCATACTATCATGTCGAGCAAGAATGCAAACTGAATATATATATACATGTACAGATACATCCACTATCACATAATGGCCTCTAGGGCATACATATATCCAACAATCTCCCACTTGCACTAAGGCCAGTTATTGGCGTATCTCATACCCAACATCTCAAAAAGTCGCTCATGCTGTGTCTGAGGGAGGGCCTTGGTGAGTGGATCCGCGGCGTTTTTCTTTGTGTCAACTCTCTTAATCTCGATCTCACGGCGATCTACAATCTCCCGGATCAAATGAAAGCGCCTCAGGATATGTCTGGACCGCTGATGGGATCTGGGCTCCTTGGCTAACGCCATTGCCCCATTATTGTCACAATACAAAGGTATTGGATCAATAATGGTTGGAACTACTCCTAGCTCCGAGACGAACTTCTTCATCCAGACGGCTTCCTTGGCGGCATCATTTGCAGCAATGTACTCAGCTTCCATCGTAGAGTCTGCAACGGTATCTTGTTTGGAACTCTTCCAACTTACCGCCCCTCCATTGAGGGTAAATACAAACCCTGAGATAGATTTGATGTCATCCTTATCGCTCTGGAAGCTCGAATCGGTAAAGGCCTCCATTTGGAGATCTGTATTACCATACACCAAGAACAATTCTTTAGTCCTTTGTAAGTACTTAAGAATGTTCTTCACAGCTGTCCAGTGGTTCTCCCCTGGGTTGGATTGATACCTGCTTACAACACTAAGTGCATAAGCTACATCTGGGCGTGTACATAACATCGCATACATTATGGATCCTACTGCCGAAGCATAAGGTATAATGCTCAGGCGAGCTCTCTCTTCATCGGTCTTTGGACAAGAATCCTTGGAGAGAGTGACTCCATGGCAAGCGGGTAAGGCACCCCGCTTGGAGTCTTCCATACTAAACCTTTTTAGGATGGTGTTGATGTACCTGGTTTGGGACAATCCCAATAACTTTTTGGATCTATCCCTATAGATCCTTATGCCCAGGATGTATGTGGCATCACCCAGGTCCTTCATGGAGAACCTCAGTGATAAGAATGATTTGACCGACTGTAGCATAGGAATATCATTTCCTATCAGAAGAATGTCATCCACGTACAATACGAGGAATGTGACAGCTCTTCCTACAGCCTTCCTATAAACACAAGGTTCATCTGGATTTTTGATGAAATCAAACTCTTTGATAACATCATCGAAACAGATGTTCCAACTCCGAGATGCCTGCTTTAACCCATATATGGATTTAAGCAATCTACATGCTTTCTCGCTGCTCCCACTGTCAATGAAGCCCTCTGGCTGATCCATATAAACGCATTCTTCTAAATCACCATTTAGAAATGCTGTTTTAACGTCCATCTGCCAGATTTCATAGTCGTAGTGAGCAGCAATAGCAAGTAGGATCCGAATGGATTTAAGCATGGCTACGGGCGAAAAAGTTTCGTCATAGTCCAAACCTGGTCTTTGACGAAAACCTTTCGCCACAAGTCTTGCCTTATAGGTCTCTACCTGCCCATCCACACCAATCTTTCTTTTAAAGATCCATTTGCACCCTACAGGTTTTACCCCAGGGGGTACAACGTCCAAAGTCCATACTTTGTTGGTGTACATAGACTCCATTTCGGATCTCATGGCATCCAGCCACTTCACAGAGTCACCACTCGTGATAGCTTGCTGAAAACTGGTAGGATCATCATCTTCTATGATACAGTCTTCTCTGTCACCATCAATGAGGAAACCGTAGTACCTCTCCGGTGGGCGAGAAGTCCTACCAGACCTACGGAGTGGCCGAGGTTCTTCAGTTTCTGTTGCAACAGCCGGTTCAACCAAATCGTCATTTGTAGTTTGTGTCTCCAGAACCTCTTCCAGATCTACTACCTTGCCATCATCTTTATTTGTGAAAAACTCTTTTTCCAAGAATGTGGCATACTGAGAAACAAACACATTTTGTTCCTCTTTGTGGTAGAACAGATATCCATAAGAATTCTTTGGATATCCCACAAAGTTACACATGACTGACCGTGTCTCGAGTTTGTCCGGATTCTGCTTTTTAACATAGGCCGGGCAACCCCAAATCTTAATTCTTTTAAGAGATGGTCTCTTCCCATTCCATATCTCATATGGCGTGGTAGACACGGCTTTGGTTGGAACCCTGTTTAGCAGAAACGCTGCAGTCTCCAATTCATGTCCCCAAAACGAGACTGGTAACTCAGCGTCACTCATCATGGACCGGACCATATCTAATAGGGTTCTATTCCGTCGTTCTGACACACCGTTGTGCTGTGGTGTGTAAGGAGGAGTGAGCTGAGAGAGAATCCCATTCTCTTTTAGGAAGTTTGCAAATTCTGTACTGAGATACTCTCCACCTCGATCTGATCGAAGCATCTTAATACTCAAACCGGTTTGTTTTTCTACTTCTTGTTTATATTCAATGAATTTCTCGAAAGCGTCGGACTTGTGCTTTAATAAAAATACATGACCGAATCTTGAGAAATCGTCAGTGAATGTAATGAAGTATGAAAAACCGCCTCTAGCCTGTGTAGACATAGGCCCACATACATCACTATGTATGAGGCCCAGGAGCTGAGTAGCTCTTTCTCCGTGTCCGGTAAACGGAGTTTTGGTCATTTTACCCTTGATACAAGACTGGCAAGTCGCATAAGATTTATATTCAAAAGGATTTAAATATCCATCTTTGTGTAACTTGTTTAGTCTTGTTTCGTTAATATGACCAAGTCTACAGTGCCAAAGAAAAGCTTCATTTAATTCTGAAAGTTTTCTTTTATTAGTGTGTTGTATACTGAAAACTGTGTGTTGATTTAGGACATATATTCCGTTATTAAGCGTACCATACCCAACCAACATTTGATTTAGGTGAATGTTCATAACATTGTTCTGCAACACAAAATTATACCCTTCATTGTCCAACAAAGAAACGGATATTATATTACATAGCATACTTGGTACAAAATAACATGGATTCAAAATCAAAATACATCCAGATGGCAACCCCAAGTGATACTCTCCCACTGCGACTGTATGTACATTGGAACCATTTCCAACGTGGAGAGTATGGTCACCTGTCCTCAAAACCTTGCTATTTCTTAGCCCCTGCATAGAATTGCAAATGTGAGAACCTGAACCGGTATCCAATACCCAGGAAGCAGAGTTTATAGAAAAACAGTTTTCAGTCACAAACGCACCTGAAGCAGAAGCATCACCATGCTTCTTCTTGAGACTTAGGTACTCCGTGCAATTGCGCTTCCAGTGTCCTGTTTTGTGGCAATGAAAACACTCGCCTTTCCCCGGGTCTCCAGCTGTGGACTTTTCCTTTCCCTTCACCTTTTTGACTCCGCCCTTAGGATTAGTAGGTTTCTTCTTTTTCTTTCCCTTGGCCTTAGCTTTCGGGCGAGAAGAAGAAGACTGTCCAATAGTCATAACGGGAGTCTTTGCTGATTTCATAGTGCTCTCTGCACTCCTTAACATATTAAGAAGTTCAGGGAGTTCCTTCTCCATGCCATGCATGTTAAAGTTCACTATGAACTGAGCAAAGGTGGAGGGGAGGGACTGCAGAATAATATCTATATATTGTTCGTTGTCCATTGTCCATCCGAGGCCCTCAAGCTCTTCTATAAGAGCTATCATCTTCAACACATGGTCTCCTACTGGTGTGCCAGGGGCCATCCGAATCTGAAACAGTTTCTTTGATGTTTCGTATCGTAATACGCGGAACTGTTCCCCATACAACTCCTTTGTATGGAGCAATATCCCGTGAATGTCCATGTCCTCGTGCTGCTTTTGATGTGTGTTGTCCATCGATGCAAGCGCGAGGCATTTTGCCGTGGCACAGTCAGCGTCCCATGTCTTGCGGACTGCAATGTCCGCAACTGAGGACTTTGGGCCTGGGACGGACGGGGCTGAAGCCGTGAGGACATATGATACTTTATCATAAGTCAAGGCGATCTTTAGATTCCTCAGCCAGTCTTTATAGTTGGTCCCATTCAGTTTGTTCTTATCTAGTAGAAGCTTAAGTCCAGTCATTGGTATCTGCCATTAAGAGAGAGAAAAGAATATACTCAGCGAAAGCTCTTGCACAGATTAGATTGGTTTATTATCTTGTCTAATCGATGTTTCCCACTGCTTTTTATCAAGTTTTCTTTCAAACCTTAAAAAGAAAAACTAGCCAGGATTAATTACAGTCTACAACTTCGCTAACCGTTCAGCCAGGCCAGTGTCGATACTTTGAGGGAGGTTCCCCGTGCTTTCGCATGGACCTAATTAGAGTAAACCTCGTTTTCCCAGAGGCGGAGCCCCGTTAACACCTTTCTAGACACCTAATGAGTTAGCTAATTGTAAACTGTAAAACTCTCCTAAGAGCAACTATTGCCCACAGTGGGATCGGGATCCAACCATCACATGGAAGGTATGCAATCTCAATGCAAATTTCAACACTTGAAATTCCCGATGTAATTTTTACCCCTAGTACTTATGACATTAACTATGGTCAACAAATCATAAGTACCAGTCAAGTTCTACCCGTCATTTCTTGATCAATTAGACCCACCCATATGACCCTTAACTATGGTCAACAAAGTCGCATGAATGTCCTAATTAATCTACATCATATGCATTGTAGGAAGACATCACTTAGCTACCGTACACTACGCCTTAACTAAAGTCAACAAACGTAGCACGAATACTAAGTACTCTACTTCCTAAAATGACGGAGGGTTGCGAATGATTTTTAAGAAAATCTTTAACGCTTTGAACTTGATATCGTTGTAGAATCAAACAGTTTTCAAAATGAGTGGCTTAAGCTCCGCAGTTTTGAAATGTAGCTTTTTCATAAATAGCCGAGTAGTTTTTAAATCCGATTCTACAACATCTTTTAGGTTTATTTTCTTTACATTAATCACATTAATGTAATCCCATCATTTAAGTCCTTAAGCCAATCACAGAAAAGAAACGAAAATAACACGTACGCTTATGCCATCCGCATTCGCCGCAATGTTCCGTTATGCACCGTTAGGTTACTTAACTAACGGCATACCGGGACGGGACAAGCGCGGGTGTAAAACATAAGCAACGTCTACTATATATCATATATATAATATGTCATTCGTCTCAGATATCACAGAACACATGCAGCAGAAATATAGATATAACGTGGGATATACTAGGACGTCCGTATTTAGTATTTAGCCAGAATAGAAAATACGGATTCCACAGTCGCGATGAATAGCAAAGCCCACACCCTGGACCCCTACGAGAGCGGCAAGTGACCCTACCAATCCTGTAGTTTAGGAGACCCGGTCTCGACTCCTGGAGATGGCCTCCCACTGAACCCCAGAACCCGGTCACCTGTGCTCCCCTCCTTGGGTCCATCCTAATGCGGAAAAGTAAATAATATACAACACGGGTGACACAACCGCAACCTGGAAGTGCCCCAAATAAAAGAATATTACATTACATTTGAATTTACATGAATGAAAATACAAAACTCTCATCTCACAAAAACCCCCGGCTATTCGATCGCGACAATCCTACACATCATATCTCAGCAACACATAATATCACATATCATCAACGTAAGTAAGTATGAGTACCCCGATTGTCGTTGATGTATAGCAACGAAACCGGCGATATCTAACATACTACACTTACGGTCACAGAAAAGAAAGTGAAAAACTACAATATTTGGAATCCAGATACTCTTTAGACATCATAAATGCGAAATATCACATATTTCGTATTTCATGCCTACACTATATGAATTCCACATATTGTATCACATTCCAGACAAACAGACAGTATTAAAGTTTTCGAACGAACAATCAAGCACCCAAGATTCACTAAAGCTCAACACTTGAGCAGGGTTCAAAAAAATTTGGAGTGTGACACAGTAGCGGCGGTCCAGCCGTAGAAGGGTCAAGCCAACGCCTCACATGTGGCACGCCGTACTGCCCCAAACACTAGGGTTCAAAGGGCAGTTCGAGACGGTCACATAATCGAGTTAAGGTTTGTTGTCTTCTAGAGGGACCACCGCAAAAAGACTTGCACGTATTTCCAAACTATTTGAACCCCGTGAATAGTGAGTAAATGATACTCGTTCAAACACTTCAATACTTTCTTATTTACCCGGAAAAGCTACGGAATGAAAGTCCCGATCGAATCGACGAATCCAAAAACATCTCCAGAATTTTTCAAAACTTTATACAGTTTAAAAATACCCAAAAATTCATACATGCAGAACCATGAATTACTGTGCAAAACAAATCCATCAATTCATATGTACGGCCGCGGAACAGCGGCCTAAGCAAGCTTAGGCCGCGTTTCCGCGGCTATAACTACTGTTCACCGAAAATATTTTTCACCGTAACTCTTATTTTTTCCTGCTGTATTTTTTACATATTTTTAATTCTGCAAAATGTCAAAATTTAGAAAATTTCCAGAGAGCACCCAAAAATACGGTATTTTTGTTCGATCGGGGTTTTCACTTCGTAAAAACGTCGCCTAATGTTCTAGGTCGGCTCTGATACCAATGTAAGGTTAGTATAGCACCCTATGAAGAGTTTTGAAGCATCACATGACCCAAAGTTATAATTTTTAAGGTGCTAAACTAACATGCAAGTGGATCGATCCTAGAAAATTAGGGTTATTCAACTTTAAGCTAGAAAAGATTAGGGTTTGAAGGCTACAACCTTTGTAGCTCCCCTTTGCTAGACTCCTTGGTGTCTTGGGTGTTAAGTCGAGGTCCTCTCGAAGTTCCCTTGCGTCCACGACGATCCACCACGGAGATCTCCGTCCAAGCTCGCAACTTCGACAAACCGAAGAGAACACTCTAAACAAAGCGGCTAAGCTTGTGTAGAATGATGTTGTGGTTTGGGATCTCACTTCAAAAACCTATCTTTATGTGGTATTTTCTCACTAAGAAAATCAAGAGAGCAAAAGGAGCTAGAGGAAGAAGATGGTGGCTAATATTGACAAGAGGTAAAGAGATAACTCTTGAGTTAAGAAGAAAAAGAAATGTATATCACTATATATATTTATTTTCTTCTTGACTCCAACCATGATTAAATGATGGATAGTTAGTTTAACTTGGGTTTTAAATGATAAAGAGAAAGATAACCATAGGTTAGTGGTAGTTGAGCATGGTTAGGTCAATGGAAGAATGTGGAAGCATGAATGATTATCCTTTCTTTTTCATTTTCTTTTTAAACCCAAAATGAAATAATAATCCATTATATAATCAATGGTGTGAGTCTTATATTGCCACCATTTCCATATGCTAACAACCATGATGGATGGGTGTATGTATGTATGCATGTATGCACATTCACATGTGCATGAAACTAGCATGAAAGAAAGAAAGAAAAGCACACATGCATGCACACATCCATCATCCAAGAAAAGGTTTTAAGTGAGAAAACTAATGGTTAAATGATAAATCAACACTTGATTTATCAATCCGGTCATATCTCATACGACCCCACCAAAAGCAGTTCACCCGATCAATGTTCGGTATCATATACGCACATTTCAATCGGGTGCATGTGCATATCGCATACGCGCACCACAACGTTTCGCCTGGACTGGGTAACTCCTCTGTGGGACTCTAAGACTCGTCAATACGCCGGCAGAGGGTAATGATCATATCAAGTACCCTCAAGCCGCAAGCGGTCAGCTAAACGTAACGGCCACCCGGGTATTGAGCGATCAGAAGACAACAAGCGAACCTGCTACAACTCCCGTCGAGCCATCCGGCAACACTACCGTACAGTCCGGTCTCTTCGTCAGATATGCTGCATATCGAGCCTAGGGATGGTGACGTCGACCCCAATAACTCAATAAGTCGTGTCGATGAATGGTCTATAACAGATCGAGAAACTACTGATAACACTTATCAGCAAATCTCAGCAGCCCTGGCCAGGGACTTGCTGTTATAACCAGTCGGGCACTGCACAGCATCAACTCCCAATACCGGGAGAGACGAAACCCCTCCTATCGCTCATCGTCTTCGTGTGTCTCGGGACTGTACCCAACGGCCACCTGTTTGCACGACTCAGTAGAGCCGTGGTAGGGTGGCAATCAAAGTGCAGTGGGAGAACACACAAGACTCCATGACGATCTCGGGTCTACAGACTAACCTGTACCAGTGTTACCTGAGAACTGCTATCCGACGATAGATATAATTCCATATAGGAGTTCTCGGTGAGTCCGTCCAGTGTACCCAGTCACCACTGAGCACCCGTATATAATCTTGATGTCAAACATCGATGAATGTGGGAACATTCATCGCCCATCGTATGGGTCTAGTATCATATACGCTAGTCTACTCTGGTATATCAATGCCCCGTCTCGATATACCTACGACTAGGGACGTTCCAGGATATGCTTATAGACTACAGATGTCCCACTAGTATGATCTCCATCATAATCAGAGTAGTCAAGCCGATATCCTCAGGGCTTTATCAGCATGTATGAATGAATAACAGCATGATCAAATCAACATGTCAGATAAAGAATAACCAGATAGCATACTATCATGTCGAGCAAGAATGCAAACTGAATATATATATACATGTACAGATACTTCCACTATCACATAATGGCCTCTAGGGCATACATATATCCAACAGATACACCCACGACTAGGGACCTTGAAAGATGTACTTATGGACTACCATGTCCCCACTAGTATGATCTGCATCATAGTCCAGGCAGTCAAGTACACATCCTAAGGGCTTTATCAACATGTAACTATAAGACAGTTTAAAGAGACAAGTGTACATGTTAAGATAAAGAGTAACCAGATAGCATACTATCATATCGAGCAAGAAAGTCATCTCTATATATGTCCAAGCATCCAATATAATATACATGATCTGTACAATACTGGCCTCTAGGGCATACATACAACTAACAATCTCCCACTTGCACTAGGGCCAGCTGCTGTAGTATCGCATACCGAGCATCCCGAAGAGTCTCTAAAACTGTATCTGGGGAATGGCCTTCGTGAGTGGATCCGCCGTGTTGTTCTTCGTGTCAACCCTCCTGACCTCGATCTCCCGGCGATCAACTATCTCCCGGATCAGGTGATACCGCCTCAGAATATGCCTGGATCGCTGATGGGACCTGGGTTCCTTGGCCAAAGCCACCGCTCCATTGTTATCGCAATTCAAAGGTATTGGATGCTCAATGGATGGAACCACTCCAAGTTCAGTAATGAACTTCTTGATCCAGACAGCCTCTTTGGCAGCATCGTTGGCAGCGATGTATTCAGCCTCCATCGTCGAGTCTGCCACGGTTTCCTGCTTGGAACTCTTCCAGCTAACCGCCCCTCCGTAAAGGGTAAAGATAAATCCCGACTGCGACTTAGAGTCGTCCTTATCACTCTGGAAGCTCGAATCGGTAAAGGACTCCACTTGGAGTTCTCCGTTACCATACACCAAGAGCATCTCTTTAGTCCTTCGTAAGTACTTGAGAATGCTCTTCACAGCTGTCCAGTGACTCTCTCCAGGATCAGCTTGATACCTGCTCACTACACTTAGTGAGTATGCAACATCGGGTCTGGTACATAGCATTGCGTACATGATAGAGCCTACAGCCGAAGCATAGGGTATCCCTTGCATGCGAGCTCTCTCCAAATCAGTCTTGGGAGACATCTCTTTGGAGAGAGTGACTCCAGAGATCGTTGGCAAGTTCCCACGCTTGGACTCTTCCATACTAAACCTCTTTAGTATGGTGCCAATGTACCTGGATTGGGACAATCCCAAAATCCGTTTGGATCTATCTCTATAGATCCTTATTCCCAATATGCAGGAGGCATCACCAAGATCTTTCATTGAGAATCTTTGTGATAAGAAGAGCTTGACCGATTGCAGCATAGGAATATCATTTCCTATCAAGAGTATGTCGTCCATGTACAATACGAGGAAGACAACCTTACTCTCTGCCACCTTCTTGTAGATACAAGGTTCATCTGGGTTTTTGACGAAATCAAACTCTTTGATAACGGCGTCAAAGCAGATGTTCCAACTCCGCGATGCTTCCTTTAATCCATAAATGGATTTAAGAAGCTTGCACACCTTCCCGCTGCTCCCACTGTCTACGAAGCCCTCTGGCTGAGTCATGTACACGCACTCTTCTAAATCACCATTTAGAAAGGCGGTCTTAACATTCATTTGCCAGATTTCGTAATCATGATATGCAGCAATGGCAAGCATGATCCTGATGGATTTAAGCATAGCCACTGGAGAAAAGGTCTCGTCATAGTCCACACCTGGTCTTTGACGAAAACCCTTTGCTACAAGTCTAGCTTTGAAAGTCTCCACTTTCCCATCTACACCAAGTTTCTTCTTGAAGATCCACTTGCTCCCAATGGGTTTTACCCCTTCAGGAGCAACGTCCAAAGTCCATACTTTGTTGGTGTACATGGATTCCATCTCGGACCGCATAGCATCCAGCCATTTTACCGAGTCACTACTCATGATGGCCTGCTCGAAGCTAGTTGGGTCATCATCCTCCATGATGCAATCCTCGCTCCCACCATCCATGAGAAAACCGTAGTATCTCTCAGGTTGGCGAGGAACCCTACTAGATCGGCGGAGAGGCTGGGGTTCGTCGGGTACTACGGAATCCTCTGGTTCCACCAGATCTTCTGTTGTAGCTTCTGCAGCTGGAACCTCTTCCAGTTCTACCTCATTGCCACAAATCTCTTTTTCAAGAAATTCCTTTTCTAAAAAGGTGGCATGCAGAGAAACAAACACTCTTTGTTCCTCAGGGTGGTAGAAGATATATCCTTGAGAATTCTTGGGATACCCTACAAATTTGCATAGAACAGACCGTGCCTCGAGTTTGTCCGGATTTTGTCGTTTGACATAGGCTGGACAACCCCATATCTTAACATAGTTAAGACTTGGTCTCTTTCCTTTCCATATCTCATATGGAGTGGTAGGCACAGATTTGGTTGGGACCATATTCAATAGGTGTATGGCTGTTTCAAGCGCATACCCCCAGAAGGAAATAGGTAACTCAGCTGTTCTCATCATAGAGCGCACCATATCTAATAGAGTGAGGTTCCTCCGTTCTGATACACCGTTGTGCTGTGGTGTATATGGAGGAGTCAGCTGAGAGAGAATCCCATTCTCTTTTAGGAAGTCCAGGAATTCATTGCTCAAGTATTCACCTCCTCGATCAGATCGAAGGATTTTAATACTTTTTCCGGTTTGGTTCTCGACTTCTTGTTTATATTCTCTAAATTTCTCAAAAGTTTCAGACTTGTGTCTTATCAAGTACACATGTCCGTATCTTGAGAGATCGTCAGTGAATGTAATGAAGTACGAAGAACCATCCCTGGCATGTGTAGACATGGGACCACATACATCACTATGTATTAGTCCCAAGAGTTCGGTAACTCTTTCTCCGTGTCCCGTAAACGGAGTTTTGGTCATCTTGCCTTTGAGACATGACTGGCAAGTGTCATAAGATGAGAATTCGAATGGTTTCAAATATCCATCCTTATGCAACTTAGCTAGTCGTGTCGTATTGATGTGACCCAGTCTACAATGCCACAAGAAGGATTCGTTCAGCTCTGAACTCTTCCTCTTGTGTGTGTTTGTTATGCTCAGAACTGTTGATTGATTTAGAACATAAATGCCATTGCACAACGTGCCAGATCCCACCAACTTTTGGTTGTGAAAAATGTTCATAACATTATCCTGTAATACAAAATTATATCCCTCTTTACTTAATAAAGAAACCGATATAATGTTGCATATCAGGTTCGGCATGTAATAGCATTCGTTCAGAACCAATGTATTACCAGTTGGTAATACAAGGTGAAATTCCCCGACGGTCTTAGCTGCAACAATTGCACCATTTCCAACTCTAATGTCTTTATCACCTTCTCCAAGTTCTCTACCTTTCCTAAGCCCATGTAACTGATTACATATATGGGATCCTGATCCGGTATCTAATACCCAGGACATAGAGCAAATGGAGAAACAGTTCCCTGTAACGAACACACCCGAAGAAAATGCATCAACATGTAATTTCTTCATTCGGGTGGCATGGGAATCCTGGTATTCCCCTATATCCTGTTCATTCCTATAACTCTTATAAGAAAGAACGGAACCAACGTTCCCCAGCACAGTATAACATGCGGGTTCGGTCAATACATCCATATTTTTATCTTCATTAGGGCATGAAATGGTCGCTACCTGGAGAGAGAGAGAAGAAAACACTTTAGCGTATGCTCGTGCAAGATCAAATTGGTTATTATCTTATCTAATCAGGATGGCTCCCACTGGTTTTTATCAAATCTTCCTTCAAACCCTAAAAGGAAAAACTAGCCGGGATTAATTACACACTACAAGTTCGCCAATCTTTCAGCCAAGCCAGTGTCGGTACTTTGAGGGAGGTCCCCCGTGCTTTCGCACGAACCTAATTAATGTAAACCTCGTTTTCCCAGAGGCGTAACCCCGTTGACACCTTTCTAGACACCTACTTGATCGGCTAATTGCAATGTGTAAAACTCTCCCAGAAGTAACTCTTACTCGCAGTGGGTATCGGGATCCAACTATCTCATAGAAGGTATGCAATCTCATTGCAAATTTCAACACTTGAAATTCCCGATAATGCTTTTGCCCCTAGCGTGCTATGACCTTGACGAAAGCCAACAAACCACAGCCCGCTAGTCAAGTTCAACCCGTACATTTCTTGACTGAATTAAACCCACCCGCACGACCCTTGACGAAAGCCAACAAAGCCGTACGACTACCCTAATCCAGTCGCATCATATGCAGCAGATAAACAGCACATAGCTACCGCACACTACACCTTGACGAAAGCCAACAAATGTAGCACGAATACTATATGCAACTTATCTGAAATGACGGAGGGCTACGACAGGTTTTTCTGAAAACCTATTGCGTAATGAACTTGATATCGTTGTAGAATCAAATGAAGTTTTGAAATGGAGTGATTTTGAGGCTTTTCTAGTTTTGCTAAAGGGGTCACTTCCGGTGAAGGGATCGTCGGCCCTTTCCTCGTCGAATGAGGTGCGGGATATATCATATATATCACTGTGCAAAGCAAAACTCTTAAAAGCAATCAAAAACAAACCGTGTTTATAGCATCTGCCAGTTATTGCTAAAGGAGTCACTCCCGGTGAAGGGATCTCGGTCCTTTCCTCATCGAATAAGGTGCGGGATATATAATATATATCACTGTGCAAAGCAAGAACTGTAGCTACCTGTTTTGTTTATGAAATTCGATTCTACAACATCTTAGGTTTCTTTTCTTTCATTAATCTCATTAATGAAGTCCCATCATTTAAGTACCTAAACATCACAGATAAATACGACGTACACTTATGCCATCCGCATTCGCCTCGATGTCCCCTCGTGCACCGTTAGGTTAGGTAACTAACGGCAGAGCGGGGCAGGGCTAGTACGGGTGTAAAACATAAGTAACGTCTATATAATATATCATATATACTATATACTGTATCCATCACAGAACATCACATGATCACATCACAGATATCGCAGCAGAAGAAACATATGAAATATTGGATATACTAGGACGTCCGTGTTTTCAATACGAGCCAGTATAAAACACGGATTCCACGGTCGTGATGAATAGCCAATCCCACACCCCTAGACCCCTACGAGAGCGGCAAGCAACCCTGCCAATTCTAGGGTTAGGAACCCGGACTCGACTCCTCGAGTTGGTCTCCCACTGGACCCCAGAACCCGGTTATTTATGCTCCCCTCCATGGGTCTATCCTAATGCGGAAAAGTAAATAATATACAAAGGGTGACATCTTCCGCTACCTGGAAGTGCCCCAAATAAAAAGAATATTACATACAAGTTTTTACATGAATGAAAATGAAAAATACTCATCTCACATAAAAAAAAACCCGGCTATTCAAACACGACAATCCAATATAACATATCCAGCAACACATAACATCACATGTCATCAACGTAAGTAAGTATGCATACCCCAATTGTCGTTGACGTATAGCAACGAAACCGGCGATATGAACATACAACACTTACGGTCACAGAAAAGAAAGTGTAAAACTACAACAGTTGGAATCCGCAACCTCTTTAGACATCACATGCCTAATCAAATGAAATACTTAGACATCACATGCCTAACAGTTATAAATCCCGCATTTTAGTCTCATTATCGAAAACTCTTTTCAATATCAAGTGAAACTAAACCGCTAGATTTATAACATTCATTCAGTTATCTCATAACTGTTTATGAATTTCAATTATTGTATCACATTCCAGATAAACAGAAAATGTTAAACTTTCCGATCGAACAGTCGAATACCCAAGTTTTCCCGATACAGCTCAACACATGAAATAAGTCTAGCAACATTCAGTTCGTGCCTCAGTACCAACGGTCCAGCCGTAGAAGGGTCAAGCCAACGCCTCACATGTGGCACGCCGTACTGCCCCAAACCCGAAGGTTCAAAGGGCAGTTCAAGACGGTCACATAATCGAGTTAAGGTTTGTTGTCTTCTAGAGGGTCCATCGCGTTACTTGCACTACTTAGAACGTCGTTAAACTACGGAAAAATCCAACACTTGGAAATTTCCCGACAGGGGAAAAATTGGGTATTTATATCCGGTCGAACTTTTTAACATATTCTAAAAATTATCCGGAAATACACAAAGACGAAATTTGATAATCCAGTCGAAACATCGAAGCTCTAAAACACCCCAGAAAATTCAACTCTTGAATAATTATTAAAAATACCCATAAAACTCAGCTGCAGAAATGATGAATTACTGTGCAACACATATTGTGCATTGTGAACAGTAGGCGGCGGAACCGCGGTAGAAGCCATGCTTCTGCCGCGTTTCCGCGGCGGTTTAGACGCATCATGAGCTCGTGTTTCACCATAATTCTTAGATCTTCCTGCTGATTTTTTTAGGCATTTTTAATCAGGAAAAATCCCAGTTTTTAGAAAAAGTCCAGAGAGCATGGATTGTGTTAGGGTTTCGGTTCGTTCGGCTTTCAAACTTCGTCTACGCATCGCCTAAGGCTCTAGCTAGGCTCTGATACCAGTGAAAGGTTCCTAGGCACCCTATAGAAGTCTCATAAGGCATCAACCATGCCAATTTCAAAAATTATGGATGCCGAGAAACCCTAATACGGATCGTCGGCTAGAATTCTAGGCGAAATACGAATCTAGTTAACATATTAACTAAAGGAGAGAGGCTACAACCTTTGTAGATCCGGTTACCCACTTCCTTGGCTCCACATAGGCATCCTCTCGCTGTCCATCTCGAATCCCGAACTCAAACGTCGGCTTCATCGGAGAATTGGGCGGACTAGGTCGTCGGCTTCGTGCCGAAGATGATCTACGTCGAGGCATCACAAGTTCAAGCTCCGACTTCACAAATTTGTGAAACTTGTGGAGAAAACACCCAAAAAAACTTGGCAAGAGGTAGAGGGTGAAGAAATAGGAGGTGGGTTCACTTTAGAATTGGATTTCTCACTTTAGATCTCAAGTTGCCATTGATGGCATCAAGCTTTCTTGAAGAAGAAGATGATGAAGAAGAAGAAAGAATATGATAAGTGTTGAATTAAAAAGAAAATAAATCAATACTTATCATAAGCTAACCAAGGTTAAGTGTAGAGAATAGACCATGGTAAATGGGAATGGTTAGGGTTAAGCAAGAAGACAAATGGTCTCTTTAGTCAAAGCTTCATGAAGCTTCAACAAGCTTCATGATAATAAGAAACCATTTCCTTTTTCTTTTATCTAATTAAATAAAGAAAGAAAGGATAAATAAAAAGATGAATAATACAAAACCCTAACCATTATCATAACCATGGTTTAATTCTTTGCACTTAACAAAATGATCAAGTATCATCAAACATGATACAAATGTGTGCACAAAAGTATATCACATATACTTCTTGCACATCAAGTGAGAAAATCCATATAAAGTGAACCAATACTAGCTAATGCAAAATAATATATCAAATATATAATTATACATTAAATCATTAAATCAACACTTGATTTAACGATCCGGTTATATCGCATATAACCGACTAGTATCCAATGTACCGATTTATCGAATCAATGATTCGATAATAGGTCATATCGAATATAACCAATCGAAACATTTATCGCGAGAATGATATATGGTATCACATACACGCATTATTCTCGCTCCCGCACATATCTCATATGCGCTCCTATTTCGTTTCGCTTGAGCCAGGAAACCTCTGTGTAGGACTCTAAAGACTCGTCAATACGCCGGTAGCAGATGATGATCATATCAAGCACCCACAAGCCGCAAGCGGTCTGCTAAACGTAACGGCCATCCGGGTATTGAGCGATCAGAAGATCGACGAGCTAGCCCGCTCACACTCCTGTGAATCCAACCAGTAACACTTACCGTACAGTCCGGTCTGTTCGTCTGATACGTCGCATATCAAGTCTAGGGGTGGCAAATGTCAGACCCCAATAACCGATAAGTCGTGCCGATGTGAGGCTCATAACGGGTCGAGAAACTACTGGTAACACTTACCAGTAAATCTCTGATTAGCCCTGGCCAGGGACTTCCCTGTTACGGCCAATCGAGCACAGCGCAACATCAACCCCCAATACCGGGAGAGACGAAACCCCTCCTATCGTTCATTGCCTCCATGTGACTCGGGACTGTACCCAAAGACCACCGTTTTGCACGTCCTCATGGACGTGGTAAAGTGGAGATCAAAGCACAGTGGGAATCACACAAGACTCTATGACGATCTCGGGTCTACAGACTAACCTGCACGAGTGTCACCTGAGAACTGCCATCTGACGTGAGGTATAATACCATCTGGGAGTTCTCGGCGAGTCCGTCCAGTGTACCCAGTCTCCACTGAGCACCCGTACACCATCTCTGATGTCAAACACCAATGGATATGGGATCATCCATCGCCCACCTCATGGGTCGAGAAGCGTATACGCTAGTCTACTCTGGTATATCGATGCCCCATCTCGATACACCCACGACTAGGGACCTTGAAGGATGTACTTATGGACTACCATGTCCCCACTAGTATGATCTGCATCATAGTCCAGGCAATCAAGTACACATCCTAAGGGCTTTATCAACATGTAACTATAAGACAGTTTAAAGAGACAAGTGTACATGTTAAGATAAAGAGTAACCAGATAGCATACTATCATATCGAGCAAGAAAGTCATCTCTATATATGTCCAAGCATCCAATATAATATACATGATCTGTACAATACTGGCCTCTAGGGCATACATACAACTAACAAAGACATGTCACCTGCAAGGAGGGATAGAAGTCAACTAACGGTGCTTTAATTAAATTTTAAAAATTCTGACACTCGGTACTTTAAAATTTGTACCACACTGCAATGCAGTGGAAAGGGGACCAAAGGGGGACCCACAAAATCTAGATGACAATGCATCAATTAATAAAACAGTCTCATCATTGGATGAGACTGTTAATTAATGAGGAAATTCTCAAGAAAATTCTCATTGAATGAGAGATCCCTCGGGAAAAGGAGAAAATCTCCCTTTGAGGGCAAAGCTCTATGACAGAGTGACACTTGTCAAACTCTGATCATGAAGGAATAAAATTCCTTAAGAGCCTAGCTCTGTAATGATGATGGAAAATCCATCAAGAAAATTAAAATCAATTAATTTTTATGAATTAAAAATGCTGGGATCTTCAAGATCCATGAACAAACTCTTAAGAGTTCTTCTCAAGAGATTAAAAAATCTACATGTTACCAAAAGAGCACAGCTCTGTTCATGGGCTAAGAAACCCCAGGAAAAGATCTCTTTAGATCTGTGGGTTCAAGAGAGCAAACCTCTATTAATAAAATCCTAAAGGGTTTTCTTTAGATCAAAGATCTATGAAGAGCAAGACTCTGTTAATGGGTAAAACCCTAATTTAGTGAAAGTTTTAAACTTTACCAAAATTTTAACAAAGAGTTTTACTCTTGAGAAGTTCTTAAACAGAAGAGCTCTGCTCTGAACAAAAGTTCTCAAAGAAAGAAGATGATAATCATCTAAGGGAACAAAGGTCCTATTTATAGGCATTGAACCGCCTCTTCAACTTCTGAGTTGATCCAAGCGCTCAGATGCTGCCGCCACCGCACTCACGTGTGCGCAACGTGAGCGTAATGGTGGGGGGCATTTGTTTCCCCCAATCAGAGCAAAGCTCTGTTTTAAAATTCAAAATTCAAAAATTGAAGCAATGCTTCAGATCCAGCGCTCTGCGCTGCGCGCCACGTGTCAAACATAGATGGGCTAGCGCCAGGTGCGCTGCGCCCTAAGCAGCGCACCCCCAATCAGAGCAAAACTCTATTTTAAAATTCAAAATTCAAAAAAATTGAAGCAATACTTCAGATCCAGCACTCTGCGCAGCGTGCCACGTGTCAAACAAAGGTGCGCTAGCGCAAGCTTCGCTGCGCGCCACGTGTCAAACGTAGGTGCGCTAGCTCAAGGTGCACTGCGCCCTGCGCTGTGCGCCACGTGGCAAATGTAGGTACGCCAGCGCTGGAATTAAGAATTCTCCACCATTAGATCAAAAGATCTAATAATAAGTTATTAATTAATCAGAATTAAAATTCTGTTATAGAAAGATCTTTCCAATGTTGTTAAAAACAAGAAGATTATTTTCTGCAAAACAGAAGCCCTAGGATCAAAGATCCAACGGTGGGGAAACATCCCCAAATCAATCTGAGAAAGATCTC
This sequence comes from Agapanthus africanus, assembly GCA_030015575.1. Taxonomy (NCBI): domain Eukaryota; kingdom Viridiplantae; phylum Streptophyta; class Magnoliopsida; order Asparagales; family Amaryllidaceae; genus Agapanthus; species Agapanthus africanus. The sequence goes on from JASDDO010000006.1 coordinate 43,643,580, forward strand.
TTTAACTGATTTAACAAATCAATTTTCCCTATATAAAGGCCCCAAGACTTCAAGTCTGATATAGAGAAACCCCCCTACAAACTTTAAGAAAACTCAAAGAAAGAGAGCAAGCTCTTAGCAAAAGAAGATCATTTCGTCAAGATAAAGAACATGATTCTTGAACACAGAGATGAAATCATCTCGTTAAAAGAAGAACTATCTTCTTAAAAGATCATAGATCTATAAAGACCAAGGTCTTTCATAAAAGAGATCAAAAGATCTCATCACATAATCAAAGAAGAACATGTTCTTCATTCACAGATCATTGATCTACAAAGACAGCGCTTTTTTTATAAATAAAAACTTTTGTTCTTGAATCCTGAGGCAAAGCCTCCTTTAAAAAGAACAGAAACTTGTTCTCTGATCATAAATTTGATCAAATGCACTTTGCACTATTGAAAAGTGTCTTGCACTCATGAACTGCACTTTTGCGCTCCTTGGACCGGCGCTCAGCGCCAAAACATGCTACGTGTCAACTACGTATACAACTTGCGCTTTGCACTTCTGAAACAGCACACTGCGCTCATGGGCTGGTGCTCAGCGCCAAGCGCGCCACGTGTCACTCACTGGTGCGCCAACAAACTAGCGCAAAGCGCTCATAAACTAGAAGCGCAATGCGCTTATAAACTGGTGCTTAGCGCTAAGCGCGACACGTGTCCATTTCGCGTGCGCTACTTGGCAGAAGCGCAATGCGCCCTTTAATTAGCGCAAAGCGCCTGGCGCGCCACATGGCATGCTGTCAGAACACACATTGTTCTGATGAATGCTATGCATTCAATACAAGACAAAAATTGTCAAGATCTGATGCTCTGCGTTATTAAAAGGGCCGAACCCAAATAAAGTCTTAACAGCCCAGAACAATAAAATGTTAAAACATTTTAATTTTATTGGACTTAGCCCAATTCTGGCTATAAGTCCTTAACTTATATTCAACTGAGCCCATCTGCTCATAAATATTTCAACAGATCTCAGTCCCAAACTGGACTATAGATCTTTCAACCAACTCACACCGGTTCGAAGGTACATCTCTTTGCTCCTCTGGTATCTGTCGTTGTAATCCTTCAACGTCTTTAGAGAGGTGACGGGTCCCGACAACCACACATTTCTACGGACTGTGGGGTCCTTAAACTCATGGACTACGATGTCCTTAAACCTTATAGACTACGACGTCTCTAAACCGGACTGTGGGGTCCTTAAACTCATGAACTACGATGTTCTTAAACCTTATAGACTACGATGTCTCTAAACCGGACTGTGGGGTCCTTAAACTCATGGACTACGATGTCCTTAAATCTTATAGACTACGATGTCTCTAAACCGGACTGTGGGGTCCTTAAACTCATGGACTACAATGTCCTTAAACCTTATAGACTACGATGTCTCTAAACCGGACTGTGGGGTCCTTAAACTCATGGACTACGATGTCCTTAAACCTTATAGACTACGACGTCTCTAAACCGGACTGTGGGGTCCTTAAACTCATGGACTACGACGTCCTTAAACCTTATAGACTACGATGTCTCTAAACCGGACTGTGGGGTCCTTAAGCCCATGGACTATGATGTCCTTAACCTTGGAATGTGGGGTCCTTAAGCCCATGGACTCCGATGTCCTTAACCTGGACCACCATGTCCTTAAACTGGTAATTGACCGCAATGTCTCTAAACTAAACAACAGAGGCCAAATTCTCTTTTGTCGGATCTAAACGATCCTGTTAAGTTGATCTTAGTCTAAAATTAGACTAACGTATCCTTAATAAAATTTTAAGTTGATCTTAGTATCAAATGAGACTAACGTATCCTTAAACCCAAACCAAAACCCAAATCTAAGAAGATACGGATTTGGACTAATCCACGCCCTACGGGAAACAACATAAATTAGTCTCCGTATACAATCTACGGGCAACCACAAACAAAACAAACACCCACAACACGAAGTGACCATCTGAAGAAGGAGAAAGTTGCTGCCGCGATGCGGTAGCTTAATTAACTGCAGGGGCTTGCGCCTGCAGGGAAGAGCGTCCCTATAATCAAAAACCCCTCAAACGGGGGGAATCTGACGAAGTCTGCTACATCGGCCGCATCCATTTAAACCTTCGATACATGGTGCCATAAATCAACTTGGCATCTTCGGAAAGGTGGACGGATAGCACCAATTAGCATCTGCCCCCAGATTCAGGCAAGACGTTTTTCTTCCCGGTTTCCGGCGGTAAACAAGTGGTATAATTTACCCAATCTCTAATAGCCAATAGGTAAGTCCTATTCATGTAGTCCCTAAAAAATCTGGCATCACGGTCATAATTAATTAGGCTAATGAGTTGATCCAAACACGCACCCAAACTGGGTGGCGTGTATGTATTGATTATAGGAAACTCAATGCCGCAACGAAAAAAGATCACTTCTCTCTACCTTTTATTGACTAGATGTTGGAACGATTAGCTAGACATGAATATTATTGTTTCTTGGACGGATACTCTAGCTATAACCAGGTCCCCATTGCCGAAAAGGATCAAGATAAAATAGCATTTACTTGTCCTTTTGGTACCTTTTCTTATAAACGCGTGCCCTTTGAGTTATGCAACGCTCCTGCTATATTTCAGCGGCGTATGATGGGGATATTCTCAGACATGGTCGAGAATTTTCTGAAAATATTTATGGATGATTTCTCTATATTTGGGGACTCTTTTGAGGATTGCCTACATCATCTTGACGCGGTTCTTACCCGCTGTAAGGATAAGAACTTAACTTTGAACTGGGAAAAATACCATTTCATGGTCCAAGAAGGTATCGTGCTTGGACATGTCATTTCACGAAAATGAATTGAGATAGTTAGAACTAAAATAGATGTCATCCATAACCTTCCTCGTCCCAAATGCGTTAAATATATACGATCCCTCCTTGGTCATGCAGGATTTTATAGGAGATTCATTAAGGATTTTAGCAAAATTGCTAGAACCTTAACTCTTCTCTTGGCCAAGAATACAGCATTTCACTTCGATTCGGATTGCGAGGCTGCTTTTGAATCGCTTAAAAGATCTCTCACTACAGCCCCCGTTCTATCATCTCCTGATTGGAACCACCCGTTCGAGGTTATGTGTGATGCATCAGATTTTGCTATTTGTGCAGTCTTAAGACATCACATTGATAAGATGCCGCATGCAATTTATTATGCAAGTAAGACCTTGAATGAAACTCAAATTAATTATACAAATACTGAGAAAGAACTCTTGGCAGTTGTATTTGCATTAGAAAAATTCAGGCCTTACTTGATTGGCTCACCGATAATGGTTTACACCGATCACTCCACCCTAAAACATCTTTTATCGAAGAAGGATGCTAAGGCCAGGTTAATACGTTAGATCCTGTTATTACAAGAATTTGATCTTGTCATACAAGATAAGAGTGGATGTGAAAACGTAGTAGCCGACCATCTTTCACGCATCTCTTTTTCACCTATAGTGACCTTGCCAATAAACGACTCTTTCCTTGACGAACAACTCTTGACCGTATCCTACGAACCTGTAAGTCCACGTTGCCCACCCCGGTTCTTGCAGGGAGGCGGAAATGGTACAAAAATCAAATTTTTAGCACACTAGGCAACATGGACTAACAAAAGTCGTGATCTTTAATAAACAAAACTAGCTACCAAGCTAAAGAGAGTTAGCTACTCGGAAAAGATGTTATACCTAGGGCTTTATGGCATTCTCTCCTTTCTCCTTGTAGTGAACGGAAGTGGTCTCCTTGTCGTCTTCTCTCGTCAAAGAAGGATCCACCCGAGAGCCTCAACCTTTGGCTTCAACTTCAAGCTAGAAGTGACTAAGGTGCTAGAAGTGCTAATCCTAGAACCTTAGATGAGAATAGAGATTGTTTTGGAATGGTTTTTGTCAAGATCAAGTGTTTCTCAACACATGAGAGGGGAGAGCTTGAGGAAGAGGAAGAAGAGGAGAGAGAATGAATATAATAGAATGAAATGGTTTTACAACCATAATAATATCTAGTGAATTATCAAATTAATAAAATTAATCTAAATGAAAAGTTGATGGAAGGTTTGATAAGACTATTATCATTTCACATTAAATGGTTTTGCTAGAATCAAAGAGCATCTTTGATGTGTAATGACGATAGTCAAAGTTTCAACCATGGTCAACAAGTCAACCTTGGTCAACAAGTCAACAAACCCAACCATGACACAATTTCATTTAATTAATATTATTAATTGATATATCACAAATTCATTAGGGTTTAGAAAAAGACGACTGTCAACTGTGCATACACACCCGTTCTGAAACCCTAATGAAAATCCTTTTCCTCCACCTCAATCAACTGTGCATACAGACCCGCATTCGTGTTCCGAGGAACATGAATACTATGAGATAAAACTAACCCCAAAACATATACTAGGATCCGGCTTAAACCAAAGCCCGCTAGTATAAGCTGTCCAGACAACAAACGTGCACAAGTGCGCGGATGTGAACGAACCCTGTCGCAAAACCATGCGACCTCTACTCATTTTGCCAAATGGAGAATAGCTCTCTGTGTGCGACTCTAAAGACTCGACACTACGCTGGCAGTGGTTTTAACCACAGACCGCAAGCGGCACTAGCTGTACGTAACGGTCCCCAGGTAGATGCCGATAAGAAGACTGACGAGGTGAACCCCATCTGAACTCCTACTGAGTCTGAATGTGACAGTCTCCGTACAGTTCGATCTGTTCGTCTGATACATCGCATGGCAGACCTTGGGGGCGGTAAACGTCAGTCCCCTAATAGCGGTACAAGTCGTGTCGGAGTGAAGCCCAGAACACCCTGAGATAACACTGGAAACCTACCAGTATATCTCGCTTGCCCTGGCCAGGGACTACTCGTGTAATGGCTCTCCTAGACACAGGGTGATGTCAACCCCCAATATCGGGAGAGACGAATCCTGTCTAATCGTCACTGCCTCCAAGTGCTTCGGGACTGCACCCAACTACTACCTGTTTGCACGACTCCTTTGAGCCGTGGTAGGGTAGTAGTCAAAGTACAGTGGGAACACACTTGAGGCGAAGTGACAGTGTCAAGTCAGCAGACTAAGCTGTACTAATGTCACCTGGGAACTGATAACTGACGATAGGTATAATACCAACCAATCAGTTCCCAACGAGTCATGTCCAGTGTACTCGTAACCTAACGAGCACCCGCATACTATCTCAAGTACGACGTACTGACGGCTGTGGGACAGACCGCCTCCCGCACTGGGATGAGAAGCGCATATGCTAGTCTACTCCGGAGTATCGATGCCCTGTCTCGATAATCCCACGACTAGGGACGTGTATAAGGATGTGCTTGTGCATTACCCAGCCCCCACGAGTGTGACTGCCATCACAACGCTGGTAATCAAACAAAGATCCTAAGGGCTATACTAACATGTATAAGCGATATGCTAAAAGAAACACATGAACACATTAAAGTAGAGACAAACCAAGTAGCATACTACCATTTTGAGCAAGATTGTCTATACAACTGTGAATATCCCAAGCTTACATTAAGTAATATACAAACCAGTATGATACAGTAATGGCCTCTAGGGCATATACACTAACAATCTCCCACTTGCACTAAGGCCATGTACTGGCGTATCGAAGACCTATCATCTCGATCAGCCGCTCGAACAGAGTCTGGGGTAGGGCCTTCGTGAGTAGATCTGCAGTGTTATCCTCCGAATTTACTCTCTTCACCTCGATCTCCCGGCGATCAATGATCTCCCTGATCAGGTGGAACCGCCTCAAAATGTGCCTGGACTTCTGATGGGACCTGGGTTCCTTCGCTAAAGCTATAGCTCCGTTGTTGTCGCAATACAGAGGTATTGGATCAACAATGGTAGGAACCACCTGAAGCTCCGTGAGGAACTTCTTTATCCAGACAGCATCCTTTGCGGCATCGCAAGTAGCTATTTACTCCGCTTCCATAGTAGAGTTAGCAACGGTCTCCTGCTTGGAACTCTTCCAGCAAACCGCCCCTCCATTGAGGGTAAAGACATAACCCGACATGGAATTGGAGTCATCCTTGTCACTCTGGAAGCTGGAGTCAGCAAAGGCCTCAATCTGGAGGTCTTTTCTGCCATACACCAAGAACATCTCCTTAGTCCTTCTCAGGTACTTGAGAATGTTCTTTACCGCTATCCAGTGTTTCTCCCCTGGGTCCGACTGATACCGGCTTACAACGCTCAATGCGTATACTACATCTGTTCTGGTACATAACATCACATACATTATAGAGCCTACCGCAGAAGCGTAGGGTATAATAGACATGCGATCCCTTTCCAAATCAGTCTTGGGAGACATCTCTTTGGAGAGGGTGATCCCGTGACAAGCCGGTAAATTACCGCGCTTGGAATCTTCCATACTGAATCTTTTCAGTATGGTGTCAATGTACCTGGACTGTGAAAGTCCCAACATCCTTTTAGATCTATCACAATAGATCTGGATCCCCAGAATATAGTTGGCATCGCCCAGGTCCTTCATGGAGAACCTCTGCGACAAGAATCCTTTGACTGACTGTAGCATAGGAATATCATTTCCTATTAGGAGAATGTCATCCACGTACAAGACGAGGAATACTACAGTTCTCCCTACAATCTTACTGTAGATGCATGGTTCATCTGGGTTTTTGATAAAGTCGAATTCCTTGATAGTATCATCAAAGCAGATGTTCCAACTCCGCGATGCCTGCTTCAGTCCATAGATGGACTTGAGCAACTTGCACACTTTTCCGCTGCTCCCACTCTGAATGAATCCCTCCGGCTGATCCATATAGACGCACTCTTCTAAATTTCCATTTAGAAAAGCCATCTTTACGTCCATCTGCCAGATTTCATAATCATGGAAGGCGGCAATGGCAAGAAGGATCCGAATGGATTTCAGCATAGCAACTGGAGAAAAGGTCTCATCATAGTCCAAACCAGGTATTTGATGAAAGCCCTTTGCAACAAGTCTAGGTTTATAGGTTTCAACCTGCCCATCTACACCAATCTTCTTTCTGAAGATCCATTTGCATCCTACGGGTTTTACCCCTTCTGGAGCAAAGTCCAAAGTCCAAACTTTGTTGGTGTACATAGACTCCATCTCGGCCCGCATTGCATCCAGCCATTTTACCGAGTCACCGCTCTGAATGGCTTGCTGGAAGCTAGTAGGCTCACCATAATCCATAGTGCAATCCTCTCTATCCACGTCTATGAGAAAACCGTAGTATCTCTCGGGCGGATGAGATTGCCTACTACTCCAGCGGAGTAGCGCTGGGATGTCCTATTCTCTTGAAACTTCTGGTTCCACCAAGGTTTCAGTAACAGCTTGTGGTTCTGGAATTTCTTCCAGTTCTATTGCGCTCCCACTTATCTGATTTTCTAAAAATTCAGTTTCCAAGAAGTGGGCATGCTGAGAAACAAAAACCTTTTGTTCCTCTGCGGAATAGAAAAGATACCCCTTGGAGTTCTTTGGGTATCCCATAAACTTACACAGTACTGAGCGTGCCTCGAGCTTGTCCGCATGCTGCTTTTTTACAAAAGCTGGACATCCCCATGCCTTAAGGTACTTAAGGCGGGGTTTCTTCCCACTCCACATCTGATATGGGGTGGTAGGCACAGTCTTGGTTGGAGCCTTGTTTAAGAGATATGCAGCTGTTTCTAGTGCATAACCCCAGAAAGATTGCGGCAACTCAGCCTTACTCATCATGGAACGAACCATATCCAATAGGGTTCGATTCCTCCTTTCCGATACACCGTTGTGTTGTGGTGTGTATGGAGGAGTAAGCTGAGAGAGAATCCCATTCTCTTTTAAGTAGCCCAGAAACTCGGCACTCAAGTATTCACCACCTCGATCAGATCTCAGTGTTTTTATACTTTTGCCTGTTTGTTTTTCAACTTCATTCTTGTATTCTTGAAATTTCTCAAAGGCCTCGGATTTGTGCTTCATCAAGAAAACTTGCCCATACCTAGAGAAATCATCTGTGAAAGTAATGAAGTATGAATAACCACTTCGCGCATGTGTAGACATTGGACCACACACATCACTGTGTATGAGTCCCAAGAGCTCACTTGCTCTTTCGTCGTGTCCAGTGAACGGAGTCTTTGTCATCTTCCCCATGAGACATGATTCACAAGTGGCATAAGACTGATACTCGAACGGATTCAAGTATCCCTCTTTATGTAACTTTGTTAATCGTGTTTCATTAATGTGACCCAGTCTACAATGCCATAAGAAAGCCTGATTTGTTTCCGGAGACTTTCTTTTAAGTGTGTTCTGGACACTGAAAACCTGAGCTTGATTTAATACGTATATACCGTTTTGTATTGTACCTGACCCAATCAGAACTTGATTTAGGTGGATGTTTACTACATCGCTTATAAAAGTAAAATCATATCCTTCCTTAGAAAGTAAGGATACAGATATGATATTACAAGTCGCACCTGGTACATAAAAACAGTTGCGTAGAATCAATATCTGCCCAGTTGTCAGTCCAAGATGATATTCCCCTACGGATTCAGCGTACATGCTCATTCCGTTAGCAACCCTGAGAGTCATATCACCTTTCTTGATAACCCTACGATTTCTCAAAGCCTGCAACGAATTACAGAGATGAGATCCTGATCCGGTATCCAATACCCAGGAAGTAGGGTTAACTGACATACAGTTCTCTATTACAAACACACCCGAAGCCGAAGCCACAATATGCTTCGAATTCTGGCTACTGGCTATGATAGCCTTACAATCTTTCTGCCAATGCTCATTCCCGCAACAATAGGGACGTCCCTCTTCTACTATATCCAGTCCTAAAAATTCTACCTTTCCCTTTCTTTCTACTTCCCTGGTTTCCTTCAGGGTAGTAGGTTGAGACTGTAGAACTAAGTCAACATCTGACCCGTTCTTCAACGTGGTCTTCAGGTCCGTGAGCTCAAAATAGCTGGTCTCTGTAAGGACGTTGCCCCCTACAGATGACCCGATAGCCAACCTCGCTTGAAGCAATTCGTTCGAGGTCTCATATCTTGCGATACGAGATTGCTCTCCATATAAATCTTTGTTATGGAGGAAGATAGATACTAAGTCCATCTTCTCGTGCTGCCTCTGGTTTGCACCATCAACTGAGGCTAACACGAGGCACTTGGCTTTCGCACATTCCCTTTCCGATGTCCTACGGATATCAATATCCGTGACAGGGGAAACTGGACCTGAGACAGCAGGGGTTGGATTAGTTACTAGGTGTCCCAGCTTGTCCTGGGCAATGGACATCTGGACAGACCTTTGCCAGTCATAACAGTCAGATTCAGTCATTTTATTATCTAGATGTAACCTAGGTGTGGTCACAGGGTCGCTGCAATTAAGAGGGAGAGAAGAAAACACTCAGCATGATGCTCTTGCAAGTTTAGATTGGTTTTTTGTTTATCTAAACAGGATGTCTCCCACTGTCTCTCGAATCCCTCCTCAAACCATAAAGGAAGAATTAGTCGGGATCTTTCTCACCGTACAATACTTGCTTAACCGTTCAGCTAGAGCAGCGTCGGTACTTCGAGGGAGGTTTCCCAACGCTTTCGCAAAGTTCCTTAATTTAAGAACCTCTTTTCCCTGGGGGCGTAGCCCCGCTAACACCTTTCTAGACACCTACTTGGTTTATAGCATTGATCGTTAAGTGAAAAAGTTCCCGAGGAGTAGCATATACTCACAGTAGGATCGGGATCCAAATATCATCGTGTGATAAAACTGAACGAATCCTACCAGAATCATCATATTCCAAATGGTATGCAACACTAGCAAGTTTCAGTACTTTTGAAACTCCCGATGTGGATTTTTGCCCCATGCTCTTATGACCTTGATGAAGGTCAACAAATCATAAGTCACATGTTAAGTTCTACCCGTCATTGTCCAGGTTAATTTGAACCCACCAGTATATACCCTTGACGAAGGTCAACAAGGTAACACGACTGTCCCAAACCAACGCATCTATCTATGCTACATATGAACACCCAACAGCTACCAATCACTATGCCTTGACGAAGGTCAACAAACATAGCTTGAATACTATTGAATATTCATACGAAATGACGGAGGGCTACGAATGGTTTTGGAGAAACCGTGAACGTAGTGAACTTGATATAATCGATGGAACGAGATAGCTTTTAAAAGGAGTGGCTCAAGCTCCGCATTTAAAAGTTGGTTTTTGAAAAGAACCGAGTGGTTTTGAAAATGTTCCAACGACTGTTACTTGGTTTATTTTCTTGCATTAGTTCTTTTAATGCGTCCCATCATTTAATCCTACCATTGCAGAAAACAACCAAAATATGACATACGCTTATGCCATTCGCATTCGCCACGGGGCCCCGTCATCATCCGTTAGGTTACTTAACTAACGACAGAGCGGGGGCTGGGCTAGCGCGGCTGTAAAACATAAGCAACGCCTAAATAGTTATTATATATAGATATATAGCAATGATAGACATTACAGATCACAGATGAATACATTGGATATACTAGGAATCCGCAATCCGTTCGAGCCTGCAACGAAAAGCGGATTACACGGTCGCAGTGAATAGCCAATACCCTACCCAAGACCCCTACGGGTGCGGCAAACTACCCGCCAAGTACCCGAAGCGAAGCAACCTCCCTCAACACCGTGAGTAGGCCACTCGGCACTTCGAGATACCCGGTAGTTTGTGCACCCCCTCCATGGGTCTATCCTAGGAGCAAAAACAGTAAAAAGAATTATACAATGACGGCTACAATCCCGACCCGGTTGTGCGGCCATACAAATAATATTACATCAATTTACATATTACATGAATTGAAAGAAAAGAAAACTCTCGTCTCACAAAACCCCCCGGCTATTCACCCGCGACAGTCCAACGCATTCATATACACATACCATCAACAAACACAGATCACAGATATATATAACCCCCACTAATCGACGTATAGCGATTAGCAGACGTTCAATACATATAAACATCACAGATATAACCGATCAGTTAAAGTATAGTGAAGTTCGATCAAAAATACGGATTTATAGGCCCCAAAATACAAATTTCTTTTCTGGAAAATCTGGGCTGAAATAAACCATCTTAAAAATCCCAAAACCACAACCTAAGAACACTGCACCAAACTCGGTCATGAACCGAGTCAAAACGGCCGCGGTTCTGCAGCAATGGGTATGCTTTTGCCGCGGAACCGCCGCTCTTTGAATGGTTCACTTGACCGTTTTTGGTGGGTTTCTTCACAAAACCCTGAGCCGATTTTTGATGTATGATTTTTTTATTTTTTTAGCAGAAAAAATTTCAACAGAAAGTTAGGGTTTTGTGTTTTTGGTTTTGCGTTTTTTACCGATCGAACTTCTATACACTTTACTAACTAGCTAGTTTATGTTTAGTTAGTCTCTGATACCACTGTAAGTCTACGTTGCCCACCCCGGTTCTTGCGGGGAGGTGGAAATGGTATAAAAATCAAATTTTTAGCACACTAGGCAATATGGACTAACAAAAGTCGTGATCTTTGCTAAACAAAACTAGCTACCAAGCTAAAGAGAGTTAGCTACTCGGAAAAGATGTTATACCTAGGGCTTTATGTCCTTCTCTCCTTGCTCCTTGTAGTGAACGGAAGTGGTCTCCTTGTCGTCTTCTCTCGTCAAAGAAGGATCCACCCGAGAGCCTCAACCTTTGGCTTCAACTTCAAGCTAGAAGTGACTAAGGTGCTAGAAGTGCTAATCCTAGAACCTTAGATGAGAGTAGAGATTGTTTTGGAATGGTTTTTGTCAAGCTCAAGTGTTTCTCAACACATGAGAGGGGAGAGCTTGAGGAAGAGGAAGAAGAGGAGAGAGAATGAATATAATAGAATGAAATGGTTTTACAACCATAACAATATCTAGTGAATTATCAAATTAATAAAATTAATCTAAATGAAAAGTTGATGGAAGGTTTGATAAGACTATTATCATTTCACATTAAATGGTTTTGCTAGAATCAAAGAACATCTTTGATGTGTAATGATGATAGTCAAAGTTTCAACCATGGTCAACAAGTCAACCTTGGTCAACAAGTCAACAAACCCAACCATGACACAATTTCATTTAATTAATATTATTAATTGATATATCACAAATTCATTAGGGTTTGGAAAAAGACGACTGCCAACTGTGCATACACACCCGTTCCGAAACCCTAATGAAAATCCTCTTCCTCCGCCTCAATCAACTGTGCATACACACCCGCATTCGTGTTCCGAGGAACATGAATACTATGAGATAAAACTAACCCCAAAACATATACTAGGATCCGGCTTAAACCAAAGCCCGCTAGTATAAGCTGTCCGGACAACAAACGTGCACAAGTGCGCGGATGTGAACGAACCCTGTCGCAAAACCATGCGACCTCTACTCATTTTGCCAAAAGGCGAATAGCTCTCTGTGTAGGACTCTAAATACTCGACACTACACTGGCAGTGGTTTTAACCACAGACCGCAAGCGGCACTAGCTGTACGTAACGGTCCCCAGGTAGATGCCGATAAGAAGACTGACGAGGTGAACCCTATCTGAACTCCTACTGAGTCTGAATGTGACAGTCTCCGTACAGTCCGGTCTGTTCGTCTGATACATCGCATGGCGGGCCTAGGGGCGGTAAACGTCAGTCCCCTAATAGCGGTACAAGTCGTGTCGGAGTGAAGCCCAGAACACCCTGAGATAACACTGGAAACCTACCAGTATATCTCGCTTGCCCTGGCCAGGGACTACTCATGTAATGGCTCTCCTAGACACAGCGCGATGTCAACCCCCAATACCGGGAGAGACGAATCCTGTCTAACCGTCACTGCCTCCAAGTGCTTCGGGACTACACCCAACTAGTACCTGTTTGCACGGCTCCTTTGAGCCGTGGTAGGGTAGTAGTCAAAGTACAGTGGGAACACACTTGAGGCGAAGTGACAGTGTCAAGTCAGCAGACTAAGCTGTACTAATGTCACCTGGGAACTGATAACTGACGATAGGTATAATACCAACCAATCAGTTCCCAACGAGTCATGTCCAGTCTACTCGTAACCTAACGAGCACCCGCATACTATCTCAAGTACGACGTACTGACGGCTATGGGACAGACCGCCTCCCGCACTGGGATGAGAAGCGCATACGCTAGTCTACTCCGGAGTATCGATGCCCTATCTCGATAATCCCACGACTAGGGACGTGTATAAGGATGTGCTTGTGGATTACCCAGCCCCCACGAGTGTGACTGCCATCACAACGCTGGTAATCAAACAAAGATCCTAAGGGCTCTACTAACATGTATAAGCGATATGCTAAAAGAAACACATTCACACATTAAAGTAGAGACAAACTAAGTAGCATACTACCATTTTGAGCAAGATTGTCTATACAACTGTGAATATCCCAAGCTTCCATTAAGTAATATACAAACCAGTATGATACAGTAATGGCCTCTAGGGCATATACACTAACACGAACCTTGGTTCGTGGATATTGTGAATTATCTAGCAATGTGACTTATTCCTAGCAACTGGTCTAAACAAGACAATCATCAATTTCTATCCCGAGTAAAGCACTTTTACTGGGATGAAACTTATTTATTTAAGTATTGTCCCAACCAAATCATTCCCAGATGTGTCCCTAATGATGAATTCAAGAGTGTATTTGTTAGTTATATGTATGCCCTAGAGGCCATTACTGTGCATACGATGTATATTGTAGTGGATGCTAGGACATATATAGGGAGGACTTTCTTGCTCAACATGATAGTATGCTATCTGGTTGTACTTTATCTTAACATGTACTCAGATTGTCTCTATGTTACATGTTGATAAAGCCCTTAGGATATGTACTCGACTACTGGGACTATGATGAGATCGTACTAGTGGGGCCACGGTAGTCGATGAGTACATCCTATAACTGTTCCTAGTCGATGGTGTATCGAGACAGGGCATCGATACACCAGAGTAGACTAGCGTATCACATCTTGACCCATATGATGGGCGATGGATGATCCCATATCCATCGGTGTTTGACATTAAGGATGGTGTACGGGTGCTCAGTGGAGACTGGGTACACTGGACGGACTCGCCGAGAACTCCCAGATGGTATTATACCACACGTCAGATGGCAGTTCTCCGGTGACACTGGTATAGAGTAGTCTGTTGACCCGAGATCGTCATAGAGTCTTGTGTGATTCCCACTGTGCTTTGATTTCCATCATACCACGTCCAAGAGGGCGTGCAAAAAGGTGGCTTTTGGGTACAGTCCCGAATCACATGGAGGCAATGAGCGATAGAAGGGGATTCGTCTCTCCCGGTATAGGGAGTTGATGTTGTGCTGTGTTCGATTGGCTATAACCGGAAATCCCTGGCCAGGGTTGCTGAGATTTACTGATAAGTGTTATCAGTAGTTTCTCGAACTGTTATAGACCTCATATCGACACGACTTATCAAGCTACTGGGGTCTGACGTTTACCACCCCTAGGCGAGATATGCAACATATCAGACGACGAGACCGGACTGTACGGGAGTGTTACTGTTTGGATTCACAGGAGAATGTATAGGCTTGCTTGTTGATCTTCTGAGCGCTCAATATCTGGGTAGCTGTTACGTTTAGCTGACCGCTTGCAGCTTGTGGGTGTTTGATATGATCATCACCTACTGCCGGCGTATTGACGATTCTTTAGAGTCCTACACAGAGGTTTCTTGGCTCAGGCAAAACGGAGTAGGGGCACGTAAGTGATATGTGCGGGACCGAGGATAATGCGATATAAGATACCGTATTCTATTCTCGCGATATTTGATATCAGCCGGGTCATCGGATCAAGTGTTGATTCGATGAATTGGTACGGATAAATATTAGTCGGTTATATGCGATATAGCCGGATTGTCGGATCAAGTGTTGATTCGATAATTTAATGTATAATAATATATATGATATATTAAATTACATTAACTAATATTAGCTCACTAAAAGATTCTTTTTCTCACTCGGGTAATACATTGATATATATGCGATATATGTTAATTGTATTATTTTATTATGTTACGATAAATATTATATATGTGATATATAATATTGTAACATGATATGATAACTAATACAACATGTTTAGTGGAGTTTAAACATGATTAGGGTTTGGATTAGGGTTACGCTTTCTAGATGATTCTAGAAGGTTTTGGTTTTGTTTTGTGAAAGATATTTTCAAGTGACTCATGCTTTAACCCAACCCAAACCCTAACCCTAGTTAATTCTCTACATGAGTTTGCTTGACCATGGTTGCATTATTCATCATATTATTCTTTTCATTATTCATCACAAAAGGAATTTGATAATTATTCATTTTCTTCTTCCTTCATTCTTTCATGAAAAAGCTTACTAGTTTTTCCAAAGTGATGAATAAATATGAGAAAAAGATAAATAAATAGAGCAAAAATCCTACTTCATCATCCTCATCTTCACTTCCCATTTAGATGAGGGTGTTCACATCATTTCATGAGTGTTAGCTTGTGTTAAAGAAACTTCAAGGTAGATCATCTTAGTATCGAAGATCGGAAGCAAAGGTTGCATCTTTCTCTTCGTGGAACCTCTCGAGAGTCCGGAACCCGATGATCGCAGCGAAGGGACCACAACACGGAGTATATGAAGTGAAGGATCGGATCTACAAAGGTTGTAATCCCTCTCACTTAGTGTTAAAGTTGTTAACATGTTAGTTTTCGCCTAATCTCTAGTTTAAAGATCCGTATTCGGGTTGTTCGGCACGGCTAAATTTTTAATCGGGCATGGTTGATGTCTCGTAGACCCTTGTGCGCGTGCATAGCAACCCTAGAGTGGTATCAGAGCCAAGATAGAGTTTTAGGAAAAGTCTAGACGAAATTTAAAGTCCGATCGAACGCCGAAACCCCGACACGGAACCCTCTCTGTACATTTTTCAAAAATGAGGTTTTTTATGAATTAAAAATTCTCAGAAAATTAAGCAGGAAAAACTAAGAATTACTGTGAAGTACGGACCTCTAACTCGAAAATTGGACCGCAGAACCGCGGCGAAACCATGGGTTTTGCGGCGGTTCCGCGGCCAAAATTTAGACTTAGTCCCTGAAATGTCATGTAATTATTTTTAGGCCCTTTCTTGTTAATTTTTTCTGGGAATATTTTAATTCCACTCAAGTGTTGAGTTTTCAAGGGTTGTATTGGGGAATCGTTGATTCGATCGGATAATTTAACTTTGTTTAGTTTGTCCGGATAATTTTTAGAAACTGTTAAAAAGTTCGGACGGATATCAATAACTCACTTTTTCCCCTGTCGGAAATTTTTTCAAAAGTTGGATTTTTTATCGTGTTTAAGAACGTTCTAAGTCGTTCAAGTAATGCGGTGGACCCTCTAGAAGACAACAAACCTTAACTCGATTATGTGACCGTCTTGAACTGCTTTTTGAACCTTAGGGTTTGGGGCAGTACGGCGTGCCACATGTGAGACGTTGGCTTGATCCTTCTACGGCTGGACCATTGGTACTGTGGCATGTGATGGATGTTTTTAAACTGATTTCAAGTGTTGAGATATATTGGGGAAATCTTGAGTGTTTGATTATTCGATCGGAAAGTTTAACATTGTCTATTTATCTGGAATGTGATACAATATTTGGAATCCACAAATTGTTATGAGATAACTGATTTGAATATTATAGACATAGCACTTTAGTCTCAAATGATCGGTTGCCACGGAATTTTGATGTGATCAAAAGTCCATCGCAATCACGTAGCGTACGCGGATACTCGCCGGGTAAACTTAATAGACAGCTACGCCCCATAGCCCCGACCAAGTGACTGTAGGAGAACCTCGTCGCCGAAAGCATCCGTTCGGGTGCTCGCGGCAGCGGTGTTCCGCCTTAGTGCACTTCGTCGACGGCTTCTGGGGGTGCGGCCTTCTACTAAAGTTTGCGAAGAGCATTCGATCAAGACGTCGGGAATCTTGTTGAATTGCCCGACTTGATATTGAAAAGAGTTTTCGATAATGAGACTAGAATGTGGGGTTTATAATTGTTAGGCATGCGATGTCTAAGGAATTCATTTGGTTAGGCATGCGATGTCTAAGGAGGTTGCGGATTCCAACTGTTGTAGTTTTACACTTTCTTTTCTGTGACCGTAAGCGTAGTATGTGGTGTATCGCCGGCTTTGTTGCTATACATCAACAACAATCGGGATACGCATACTTGCTTACGTTGATGATATGAGATATTATGTGTTGCTGTGATATGTTATATTGGATCGTCGTGTTTGAATAGCCGGGGGTTTTATGTGAGATGAGAGTTTTTTTTCTTTTTCATTCATGTAAAATTCATTTGTATGTAATATTCTTTTATTGCGGCACTTCCAGGTTGCGGAAGATGTCACCGTTGTATATTATTTACTTTTCCGCATTAGGTAGACCCAAGGAGGGGAGCACAAGTAACCGGGTTCTAGGGTCCAGTGGGAGACCATCTCGAGGAGTCGAGACCGGGTCTCCTAACCCTAGAATTGGCAGTGTTACTTGCCGCTCTCGTAGGGGTCTAGGGATGTGGGTTTGGCTATTCATCGCGACCATGGAATCCGTGTTTTATACAGGCTCGTATTGAAAACACGGACGTCCTAGTATATCCAATATTCCATATATGTTCTTCTGCTGCAATGTTCTGTGATGAGATTATATTACTGCCTGAGACGAATGTTTATATTATATATATGAGATATATGTTATATTGCAGATTTCGTTTTCAAATATGATGCTTGCGAAGCATAATAAAATGGGACTTCATTAATGAGATTAATGAAAATAAAAGAAACCTAAGATGTTGTAGAAACTTGTTTAAAAACTGGTAGCTCTAGTTCTTGCTTTGCATAGCGGTGTTCCTTGTAGAACATCCAGCACCTTATTCGATAAGGAAAGGACCGAGATCCCTTCACCGGGAGTGACTCCTTTAGCAATAACTGGCAGATGCTACAAACTCGGTTTGTCTTTTGATTGCTTCTATAGTTCTTACTTTGCATAGTGGTATTTGTGAAATATCCTGCACCTTATTCGATGAGGAAAGGGCCGACGATCCCTTCACCGGGAGTGACCCCTTTAGCAAAACTAGAAAAGCCTCAAAAACACTCCATTTAAAAACCACTCGATTCTACAACGATATAAAGTTCATTACGCAAAGGGTTTTCTTAAAAACTTGTCGTAGCCCTCCGTCATTTCAGATAAGTAATAGTTAGTATTCGTGCTGCGTTTGTTGACTCAGTCAAGGCGTAGTGTGCGGTAGCTGATTAGTGCTTATCTGCAAAGCATATGATGCGATTGGATTAGGGTAGTCGTGCGGCCTTGTTGACTCAGTCAAGGGTCGTGCGGGTGGGTTTAATTTAATCGGGAAATGACGGGTTGAACTTTACTTGCGGTCTATGGTTTGTTGACTCAGTCAAGGTCATAGATCGCTTGGGGAAAAATATTATTGGGAATTTCAAGTGTTGAAATTTGCAATGAGATTGCATACATTCTATGAGATAGTTGGATCCCGATACCCGCTGCGAGTAAGAGTTACTCCAGGGAGAGTTTTATACATTACAATTAGCCGATCAAGTAGGTGTCTAGAAAGGTGTTAACGGGGTTACGCCTCTGGGAAAACGAGGTTTACTTTAATTAGGTTCATGCGAAAGCACGGGGGACCTCCCTCAAAGTACCGACACTGGCCTGGCTGAAAGATTGGCGAACTTGTAGCGTGTAATTAATCCCGGCTAGTCTTTCCTTTTAGGGTTTGAAGGAAGATTTGACTAAAACAGTGGGAGACATCCTGATTAGATATATTAGATAACCAATCTAATCTTGCAAGAGCATACGCTGAGTGTTTTCTTCTCTCTCTCTCCAGGTAGCGACCATATCACGCCTTAATCAAGATAATAAAACGGATATATTGACCGAACCCGCTTGTTATACTGAGCTGGGGAACGTTGGTCCCGCTCCAACTTATAATTGTTATAAGACAGAGCTGGAAATTAGGGAATACCAGATTTCCCGTGCCGCCCAAACGAAGAAAGTGCGTGTTGATGCATCATCTACGGGTGTGTTCATTACAGAGAACTGTTTCTCAGTATCCTTTACGTCCTGGGTATGAGATACCGAATCAGGATCCCGCATATGTAATCTGTTACATGGGATACAGATAGGTGGAGAACTGAGAACGGGTGATAAGTTTCATGAGACAGAAAACGGTGCAAGTGTTGCAGCCAAGTCTATTGGTCACTGTCACCCTGTATTACCAGAATACATTGATTCTGAACAAATGTTATTAGATACCGAACCTGATATAAAAAATCATATCAGTCTCTTTATTAGTAAAGAAAAGATATAATTTTGTATTGTTGGATAATGTTTTGAACATTTCCTATATCAAGAGTTGATCGGTTCAGGCACGTTATCTAAAAGCATTGTCGTTCTAAATCAAACTACAGTTCTTAGTATACGGAACACACACAAGAAGAAGAGTTCAGAAATGAACGAATCCTTCTTGAAGTATTGTAGAATAGGTCATATCAATGCGACCCGACTGGCTAAAGTTACATTTAGATGCATATTTAAATTAGTTTGAATTTACATCTTGTGAAACTTGCCGGTCATGTCATAAAGATAAGATGACCACAGCTCTGTTTATTGGAAACAGAGAAAGAGTTAGTGAACTTTTGGGATTGATACATGCTGATGTATGAAAGTCCCCTGTCTACACATGCCAAGACCGGTTCTTTTTACTTCATTACATTCTCTGATAATCTCTCAAGATTCAGACATATGTTCCTGTTGAAACACAAGTCCGAACCTTTTGAGATATTCACAGAATATAAGTTAGAAGTAGAGAACCAAAATACGGTTAAAAGTATTATCTTGTCTAATCGATGTTTCCCACTGCTTTTTATCGAGTTTTTCTTTCAAACCTTAAAAAGAAAAACTAGCCAGGATTAATTACAGTCTACAACTTCGCTAACCGTTCAGCCAGGCCAGTGTCGGTACTTTGAGGGAGGTTCCCCGTGCTTTCGCGCGGACCTAATTAGAGTAAACCTCGTTTTCCCAGAGGCGAAGCCCCGTTAACACCTTTCTAGACACCTAATGAGTTAGCTAATTGTAAACTGTAAAACTCTCCCAGGAGCAACTATTGCTCACAGTGGGATCGGGATCCAACCATCATATGGAAGGTATGCAATCTCATTGCAAATTTCAACACTTGAAATTCCCGATGTGGTTTTTACCCCTAATACTCGTGACCTTGGCTAAGGTCAACAAATCACGAGCACTAGTCAAGCTCAACCCGTCATTTCTTGATTAATTAGACCCGTTCACATGACCCTTGGCTAAGGTCAACAAAGTCATATGCCCGTCCTAATTAATCTGCATCATATGCGTTTGTAGGAAGACATCACTTAGCTACCGTACACTACGCCTTGGTTAAGGTCAACAAACGCAGCACGAATACTAAGTACTCTACTTCCTAAAATGACGGAGGGTTGCGGATGATTTTTAAGAAAATCTTTAACGCTTTGAGCTTGATATCGTTGTAGAATCAAAAAGGATTTCAAAAGGAGTGGCTTAAACTCCGCAGTTTTGAAATATAGCTTTTTCATAAATAGCCGAGTAGTTTTTCGAATCTGATTCTACAACATCTTTTTAGGTTTATTTTCTTTACATTAATCATATTAATGTAATCCCATCATTTAAGTCCTTAAGCCAATCACAGAAAAGAAACGAAAATAACACGTACGCTTATGCCATCCGCATTCTCCGCAATGTTCCGTTATGCACCGTTAGGTTACTTAACTAACGGCATACCGGGACGGGACTAGCGCGGGTGTAAAACATAAGCAACGTCTACTATATATCATATATATAACATGGCATTCGTCTCAGATATCACAGAACACAGGCAGCAGAAATATAGATATAACGTGGGATATACTAGGACGTCCGTATTTAGTATTTAGCCAGAATAGAAAATACGGATTCCACAGTCGCGATGAATAGCCAAGCCCACACCCTGGACCCCTACGAGAGCGGCAAGTGACCCTACCAATCCTGGAGTTTAGGAGACCCGGTCTCGACTCCTCGAGATGGCCTCCCACTGAACCCCAGAACCCGGTCACCTGTGCTCTCCTCCTTGGGTCCATCCTAATGCGGAAAAGTAAATAATATACAACACTGGTGACACAACCGCAACCTGGAAGTGCCCCAAATAAAAGAATATTACATTACATTTGAATTTACATGAATGAAAATATAAAACTCTCATCTCACAAAACCCCCCGGCTACTCGATCGCGACAATCCTACACATCATATCTCAGCAACACATAATATCACATATCATCAACGTAAGTAAGTATGCGTACCCCGATTGTCGTTGATGTATAGCAACGAAACCGGCGATATCGTACATACTACACTTACGGTCACAGAAAAGAAAGTGTAAAACTACAATATTTGGAATCCAGATTCTCTTTAGACATCATAAATGCGAAATATCACATATTTCGTATTTCATGCCTAAACCATATGAATTCCACATATTGTATCACATTCCAGAAAAACAGACAGTATTAAAGTTTTCGAACGAACAATCAAGCACCCAAGATTCACTAAAGCTCAACACTTGAGCAGGGTTCAAAAGATCCGGAGTGTGACACAGTAGTGACGGTCCAGCCGTAGAAGGGTCAAGCCAACGCCTCACATGTGGCACGCCGTACTGCCCCAAACCCTAGGATTCAAAGGGCAGTTCGAGACGGTCACACAATCGAGTTAAGGTTTGTTGTCTTCTAGAGGGACCACCGCAAAAAGTCTTGCACGTATCTCCAAACTATTTAAACCCCGTGAATATTGAGTAAATGATATTCGTTCAAGCACTTCAATATTTTCTAGTTTACCCGGAAAAGAAAACGAAATGAAAATTCCGATCGAAACCACGAGTCCAAAAACATCTCCAGAATTTTTCAACAGCAGATTCAGATCAAACATACTCAAAATATACTATAGCAGGTAAAGAAAAACACTGTGCAAAAATTGGTCAAAGATCCCCTTATATGGCCGCGGATCCGCGGCCTAAGCTTTCTTATGCCGCGGTTCCGCGGCCAAAAGTACTGT
Source organism: Agapanthus africanus (assembly GCA_030015575.1). Lineage (NCBI taxonomy): Eukaryota > Viridiplantae > Streptophyta > Magnoliopsida > Asparagales > Amaryllidaceae > Agapanthus > Agapanthus africanus. The sequence goes on from JASDDO010000006.1 coordinate 43,665,751, forward strand.
TCATGGGCACGAATTTTCCAGTTTGTCTTATATTTACCTGCTCTATTTTTTGAGTATTTTTAATTCTGAAAAATGTCAGTTTTCAAAAAATTTCCAGGGAGTGTCCCGTAATTCCGTATTTTGTTTCGATCGGAGTTTTTACTTCGCTAAAACATCGCCTAATGTTCTAGGTCGGCTCTGATACCAATGAAAGGTTAGCCTAGCACCCTATGAAGAGTTTTGAAGCATCACATGACCCAAAGTTATAATTTTTAAGGTGCTAAACTAACATGCAAATGGATCGATCCTAGAAAATTAGGGTTATTAAACATTAAGCTAGAAAAGATTAGGGTTTGAAGGCTACAACCTTTGTAGCTCCCCTTTTTGCTTCACTCCTTAGGCTCTTGGGTGTTGGAAGAAGGTCCTCTTGTTGTCCTCTTACGTCCACGACGATCCACCCGGAGTTTCCCGTCCAAGCTAGCAAATTTTGAAAAACCAAGAGAACACTCTAATCAAGTCTGCTAAACTTGATTAGAATGATGTTGTGGCTATGGATCTCACTTCAAAATCCTATTTTTATGAGTATTTTGCGCTCTTATAAGAACTAGAGAGCAAAGCATGGAGGTTGATGAAGATGGTGGTCTTTTTGTGAAGAAGAGAATGAATTATCCTTGAAAGAGAAAAGAAAAATAACTATATATATTTTTCTTTCTCATAACCAACCATGGTTAGATTTAAAGATATCATTTGATTTAAGTTAAAAGAATAATAAGAAAATAAACCATGGGTTAAAAGTTAGGTGAGCATGGTAGAGTTTAGAAGAGTGTAGAAACTCTTAAATGATTTAACCCATTTTTCATTTCCTTTTGCTTTAATTTAAATCCAATAATAATCCAAAAATAACCATGGTGTAATTCTTATATATCCACCATTCTCATTGTATAAACAACCATGATATAATGATGTATGTATGCATGTGTGCTTGCACATCCATATGTGCATGAACAAGAAAGAATGCATACATGCATTCATACATCCAAAATAAACAAGATAGGATTTGTAGTGAGAAACTAATGATGAATCAACACTTGATTCACTAATCCGGTCATATCACATATGACCCGACCATTAGCAAGCCGCCCAATTAATATACGGTATCCTATACACGTATTTTAATCGGGTCCAAGCGCATATCGCATACGCACACCACAACGTTTCGCCTGGACTAGGTAACTCCTATGTGGGACTCTAAGACTCGTCAATACGCCGGCAGTGGGTGATGATTATATCAAGCACCCCCAAGCCGCAAGCGGTCAGCTAAACGTAACGGCCACCCGGGTATTGAGCGATTAGAAGAAAACAAGCGAACCTGTTACAACTCCCGTCGAGCCATCCGGCAACACTACCGTACAGTCCGGTCTCTTCATCAGATATGCTGCATATTGAGCCTAGGGATGGTAACGTCGACCCTAATAACTCAACAAGTCGTGCCGGTGAATGGTCTATAACAGATCGAGAAACTACTGATAACACTTATCAGCAAATCTCTGCAGCCCTGGCCAGGGACTTGCTGTTATAACCAGTTGGGCACAGCACAGCATCAACTCCCAATACCGAGAGAGACGAAACCCCTCCTATCGCTCATCGTCTTCGTGTGTCTCGGGACTGTACCCAACGGCCACCTGTTTGCACGACTCAGTAGAGCCGTAGGAGGGTGGCAATCAAAGTGCAGTGGGAGAACACACAAGACTCCATGACGATCTCGGGTCTACAGACTAACCTGTACCAGTGTCACCTGAGAACTGCTATCCGACGATAGATATAATTCCATATAGGAGTTCTCGGTGAGTCCGTCCAGTGTACCCAGTCACCACTGAGCACCCGTATATGATCTTGATGTCAAACATCGATGAATGTGGGAACATTCATCGCCCATCGTATGGGTCTAGTATCATATACGCTAGTCTACTCTGGTATATCAATGCCCCGTCTCGATATACCTACGACTAGGGACATTCTAGGATATGCTTATAGACTACAAATGTCCCACTAGTATGATCTCCATCATAATCAGAGTAGTCAAGCCGATATCCTCAGGGCTTTATCAGCATGTATGAATGAATAGAAGCATGATCAAATAAACATGTCAGATAAAGAAGAACCAGATAGCATACTATCATGTCGAGCAAGAATGCAAACTGAATATATATACATGTATAGATACATCCACTATCACATAATGGCCTCTAGGGCATACATATATCCAACAATTATACCACACGTCAGATGGCAGTTCTCCGGTGACACTGGTACAGAGTAGTCTGTTGACCCGAGATCGTCATAAAGTCTTGTGTGATTCCCACTGTGCTTTGATTTCCATCATACCACGTCCAAGAGGGCGTGCAAAAAGGTGGCTTTTGGGTACAGTCCCGAATCACATGGAGGCAATGAGCGATAGAAGGGGATTCGTCTCTCCCGGTATAGGGAGTTGATGTTGTGCTGTGTTCGATTGGCTATAACCGGAAATCCCTGGCCAGGGTTGCTGAGATTTACTGGTAAGTGTTATCAGTAGTTTCTCGAACTATTATAGATCTCATATCGACACGACTTATTAAGCTACTGGGGTCTGACGTTTACCACCCCTAGGCGAGATATGCAACATATCAGACGACGAGACCGGACTGTACGGGAGTGTTACTGTTTGGATGCACAGGAGAATGTACAGGCTTGCTTGTTGATCTTCTAAGCGCTCAATACCTGGGTAGCTGTTACGTTTAGCTGACCGCTTGCAGCTTGTGGGTGTTTGATATGATCATCACCTACTGCCGGCGTATTGACGATTCTTTAGAGTCCTACACAGAGGTTTCTTGGCTCAGGCAAAACGGAGTAGGGGCACGTATGTGATATGTGCAGGACCGAGGATAATGCGATATAAGATAACGTATTCTATTCTCGCGATATTTGATATCAGCCGGGTCATCGGATCAAGTGTTGATTCGATGAATCGGTACGGATAAATATTAGTCGGTTATATGCGATATAGCCGGATTGTCGGATCAAGTGTTGATTCGATAATTTAATGTATAATAATATATATGATATATTAAATTACATTAACTAATATTAGCTCACTAAAAGATTCTTTTTCTCACTCGGGTAATACATTGATATATATGCGATATATGTTAATTGTATTATTTTATTATGTTACGATAAATATTATATATGTGATATATAATATTGTAACATGATATGATAACTAATGCAACATATTTAGTGGAGTTTAAACATGATTAGGGTTTGGATTAGGGTTAAGCTTTCTAGATGATTCTAGAAGGTTTTGGTTTTGTTTTGTGAAAGATATTTTCAAGTGACTCATGCTTTAACCCAACCCAAACCCTAACCCTAGTTAATTCTCTACATGAGTTTGCTTGACCATGGTTGCATTATTCATCATATTATTCTTTTTATTATTCATCACAAAAGGAATTTGATAATTATTCATCTTCTTCTTCCTTCATTCTTTCATGAAAAAGCTTACTAGTTTTTCCAAAGTGATGAATAAATATGAGAAAAAGATAAATAAATAGAGCAAAAATCCTACTTCATCATCCTCATCTTCACTTGCCATTTAGATGAGGGTGTTCACATCATTTCATGAGTGTTAGCTTGTGTTAAAGAAACTTCAAGGTAGATCATCTTAGTATCGAAGATCGGAAGCAAAGGTTGCATCTTTCTCTTCGTGGAACCTCTCGAGAGTCCGGAACCCGATGATCGCAGCGAAGGGACCACAACACGGAGCATATGAAGTGAAGGATCGGATCTACAAAGGTTGTAATCCCTCTCACTTAGTGTTAAAGTTGTTAACATGTTAGTTTTCTCCTAATCTCTAGTTTAAAGATCCGTATTTGGGTTGTTCGGCACGGCTAAATTTTTAATCGGGCATGGTTGATGCCTCGTAGACCCTTGTGCGCGTGCATAGCAACCCTACAGTATTGTCCTTCTATCATGATCAGGAATGTGGCGGTCACTTTGGTCCACGTAAAACGGCGGAGAAAGTTTTAAAATGTGTCTTTTACTTGCCTACATTATTTAAAGATGCATATGATCATTGCAAAACCTATTCAGGGTGTCAACACACGGGTTGGATTTCTCGAAGAAATGAGATGCCACTCCAACCTATCTTGGTTGTGGAAATTTTTCACGTTTGGGGTATTGATTTTATGGGCCCTTTTCCCAACTCTTTTCGGAATTTATATATCTTGTTAGCAGTTGATTACATCTCGAAATGGATGGAAGCGATACCGTGTCGCACTAATGACAATAAGGTTGTTATTAAGTTCCTTAAAGATAATATCTTTTCGCGATTCGGAAACCCTCACGCTATAATTAGCGACAACGGGACGCATTTCTGTAATCGGTCTTTCGAGACTTTGATTCAAAAATATTCAATCAACTATAAACTTTCGACGCCCTATCATCCCCAAACGAGCGGGCAAGCTGAATTTCCAATAGGCAGATCAAACAAATTTTGGAAAACACAGTTTCTAAAAACCGCAATGATTGGTCAACCAAATTGACAGATACTCTTTGAGCATTTCGTACCGCTTATAAGATTGATCTTGGTATGTCTCCTTACCGCCTAGTGTTTGGAAAGGCTTGCCACCTTCCTGTCGAGATCGAACATAAAGCAATGTGGGCCATTAAAGAACTTAATTTCAATTTCAATCAAGCCTGCAACTTTCGGAAGCAAGAATTAAATGAGCTAAGCGAACTCCACGATGAAGCTTACGATAATGCGGCTATAGTAAAGAGCCGGACTAAAGTATTCCACAATAAAAATATTTTGAGAAAAACTTTTACCCCGAGACAACAAGTCCTTCTTTACGATTCCCGTCTCCATCTTCATGCAGGTAAGCTAAGATCTCGTTGGAAGGACCATTTGTGGTGCGGTATGTATCCCCGCACGGGGCAGTTGAAGTTGAAAATATTAAAAACGGTTATATTTTTAAAGTGAATGGGCATAGATTAAAACCGTATTTTTCCACTGACCCAACGGAGGAGCTCCTGTTTTTACAGGAGCCATTTTATCATAACTAAATTTCCCCCGCCTCATCTCCATGTCTCGGTAATATTGTCTCATCCTAAGAATGGAGGTGGATGAAAAAGGACTTAATTGAATATCCATATGATCAAAAATAAGTTTGGGAAGGTTTTCACTTTCATTTATTCTTGTCCCCATTAATAACCTTTCCTCCCAAGTCTACAGGTTTTGAGATTTAAAAGATAACAACAGTGAGGACACTGCTGCAAACAGGTTTGGGGAAGATTTGTGCTTATTTACGCATTACTTTGCATTACACTTTGCATAAGCACAAAAAAAATTCTTTTATAATGGAAGGTTAGAAAGTAAAAAATTACATTTAAAAGATTGGAAGAGTTTGAGAAAAATAAGAAAGTTAGATATTTTCTTAAACGAAACTAGTAATAAGTAGTTATTGTTGGAGATAGTGCCCTCATAGTCAATTATTGGATCACAGGTACGTGATTGCAATGATTGCGGAGGACCTATACCGGTAGGACAGTCTTACTCGAGATGATAGTATGCTATCTGGTTTGCCTTTATCAGTCGTGTACATGTTCAGGTGACTGATTACATGTTACACTTTGATAGAGCCCTTAGGATCTTGCTTTACCACCAACAGTATGATGGCGATCATATACGTGAGAGTTGGGTGGTTTATATGCATATCCTTGATTTTGGTCCCTAGTCGTGGGAGTTTCGAGACAGGGCATCGATACTCCGGAGTAGACTAGTGTGTACAGTCGAGACCCCGACGAGGGGCGGTGGCCGGTCTCACAAGCCACTGGTGTCAGTTGGATCACCTAAGATGTATACAGGTGCTCATTGGGTTATGAGTACACCGGACAGGACTCGCCGGGAATCTGCTAGTTAGTATTATATCTACCGTCAGATAGCAGTTCCCTGGTGACATGTGTACAGGTTAGTTCATCGACCTGAGGTCGTCATTTGTCTCGTGTGAGTTCCCACTGTGCTTTGATTTCTACCCTACCACGGCTCAAAGGAGTCGTGCAAACAGGTAGTTTTTGGGTACAGTCCCGAGCCATATGGAAGCACGTGAGCGGATCGGCAGGGGATTCGTCTCTCCCGGTATTGGGGGCGAGGTCGTGCTGTATCTAGGAGAGCCATTACACAAAGTCTATGGCCATGGCAGGAGATTTACTGGTAGGTACTCCAGTAGTATCTCAGGGTGTGATTGGGCTTCACTCCGACACGACTTATACTGCTATTGGGGGTCTGACGTTACTAGCCCCCTAGGCAGATATGCGATTCTCATAGACGAACGGACCGGACTGTATATACATTGTCACTGTTAGGCTCAGTAGGGTTTTCCGGATGAGTGCGCTCATCGGCATCCCTTGAGGTCAGTCCATGGGCAGCCGTTACGCATTGCTAGTGCCGCTGACGGTTTGTGGTTAAACCCACTGCCAGGGTACTGACGAGTCATTAGAGTCCCCCACAGACAGTTTCCCAAGTTCGGGCGAAACGTTGTAGAGGCCGTATGGTTTTATGGCAGGGTTCGGAAAATGCACGTGCGTTTACGCACGTGTTATTTTTCGGGCAGATAATACTGGTCGGCTTTGGTTTAAGCCGGATCCGAGTATTATATTGAGTAGGTATAATATCTTTGTCTCAGTTGCATTTGTATTCGGTCGTAATACAAATGCGGGTATATTTATACAGTTTCGGGGTTATCCTGAAAGTCGTTTCAGGATCACTTTTGGAAGTTGCCAGTTTTCTATCAGCCGTCTTTTAACATTCAGTTAAAGACGGATTTATCTTTTCTTGGATAAGAGAGAGTCATGCTTCTAGAAGCTTCTAGAAGGTTCTAGATGATGACTAGGCTTCATGACTCATTAGTGCATTAATGGTGTCATTAATGCTTTTGGTGACTAGGTTTTTTGATTCAATGTATCTTTGTGACTCATTGTTTGCTTTAATGAGTTTTGTTAAGCTTAGGATATTTTGAGTGAGAAGCTTTCTCTTGTAGTCACCCCCCCCCCCTCTCCTACGGTCACCTCCCCCTCTTCTATAAGAATGGTCGGCCCTCTCTCTCCTCCACACTCTCTCTCACTTGAGTTTTTCATGGTTGTAAAAAGATATGATAGTATTTGGGGTGCATGGAATTTTACAGTTCATTTCATTCCATCACCCAATTCCCTCGGCAACTTCATTAACCGATCGTCCACGGTTTTGGACGAAGTGAGACAAAGTCATCTACTCAATCTCTACATCATTCTTGGTCGTCTCTTTTAGCAAACTTGACGATCGAGTTGCCTCAAGTCAGAGGCGGGAGCCCGTTTAAAGAATCGTCGATGTGGTGCCACCTCGACAAGAAGGAATCGGAGATCGACGAGATCGGAGCAGCCGCAACGGAGCGTGGGATGATGGTTGAAGAACGAAGGACTCGGATCGTTCGGTACAATCTTTCTACACTCTTTACAGTTTGTTAGTTTAGCAATAATGGTAGATCCGGGTTAAAGTATACGATAGCGCCAGTTTAAAAGTTTTTGTTCCGCATTTGGCGTCTGTAGACTGCCGGGGCGCTAGCGTAGACTTACAGTGGTATCAGAGCCTCACCATTTTGCTATACTAACTTGTGCTAACGCGTTTAAAACATCGATCGAACCGGAAATCGAAAACTACAAAATTTCAATTTGACAGTTTCTGTTGATTTTAAATGGCCTCCTAAAATTTTTCTACACATCTCAGAATACTGTGCAGGCTTTTCTAAGAACCACGACAAAATTTGGGCACGTGACCCCACCAAACCGTCGCGGAAACGCGGTCAAACCCATGGTTTGACCGCGCATCTGCGGCCACGTGGTGAGCTCGTGCTCCCAAATTTTGTCAGTGGGTTCTCTGTTGGATTTTGTGGCTTTTGGTATATATCATTTGCGCCCAGGTTTTGTTACTGTTCACCAGTAAGTCGTGGGGCCCACTTTTTGATATTTGGTCGATCGAAATTTAAACACGTTAGTTTACAGTGCTTACATTATATCTCCGACCGGGAATGTCATTTGATCGGTAAACTGCGTCTGATTGCTATAGTTCTTTTAGACGGGTTTGCGAACGTGACATTCGCGTTGATGTTCTGTGTTGTGCTGTATTGTTGCGGACTTGTCGTGGTGGATAGCAGTGTGCAATGGTAGTACAGGTTGAGTTTATTTGTACATTTGATATTGCGGGGCGAGCGTCCAACTTGTGGACAGCCTTCACTGCCTGTTGTATAATATTCTTTTGGGGCACGACCAAGTTGCGGTCGATGTACCTATTGTACTATTTTTCATTACTGTACTAGGTTTTGCCCCGCGACGGAGTGCACGGATAGCCGGGTTCTGGGGGGCAACGGGTCCGCATCTCATGGCTTTGAGAGGCAGAGGGGTCCCACTCTAGAATTGGCAGACTATTCGCCGCACTCGTAGGGGGTACAGGTTGACCCAAGGAGGGGTGCCCAAGATTACCGGATTCCGTGAAGTGCTGGGTGGTCCATTCACTATGCTGTAGGGGGCTGCCTCGCTTCAGGTTTTGGCGGGTAACTTGCCGCACCCGTAGGGGTCTAGGTTTCATTGCACAGGCTATCCACACGACAGGGGAACGTCGGGTTTCAGCAGCGGCTCTGTGAAACCCGGGGATCCCAGATATCTGTATTGTTCTGTGATGCTTATTACTTTTCTGTAATGTTGCATACTATCACGCCTGGAGCGATTATTGTATATTGGTTTATATACTATTAGATGTTGTATATGTTTTACACCCGCGCTAGTCCAGTCCCCGCTCTGTCGTTAGTTAAGTAACCTAACGGGTGATGACGGGACCCAGTGACGAATGCGGATGGCATATACGTACATTTTATTTTCGTTCTTTTCTGGTGTGATAATTGATGGGACTGCGTTGATTCTGATCAATGCAAAGTAAAACAAACCTGTTTACAGTTGTTGGAACAATTTAAAAAGTGTTATTGCAAAAACGTTTCCTTTTGTTATGCATAGCGGTATTCAGTGGAATATCCAGCACCTCATTCGACGGGGCAAGAGCCGATATCCCTTCACCGGGACTGACCCCTTGGACAGAAGTTTGCGTCAGAGTAATAACTTCACTATAGTCGATTACAAGTTGCTTTGCATAGCGATATTCAGTGGAATATCCTGCACCTCATTCCACGAGTAAAGAGCCGAGATCCCTTTACCGGGAGTGACCTCTTTAGCAGAAGGTTTTCGCTACTATATTTTAAAAAGCTATCAGGTTCCTTCAGCGATATCAAGTTCACTACGTTAAAGGTTTTTCGCCAAAAACCAGCCGTAGCCCTCCGTCGTTTCTTATGGATGGTCGGTAGTATTCAAGCTATGTTTGTTGGCATACGTCAAGGCATAGTGTTTGGTAGCTGCTGGGTATTCATTTGTTGCATAGATAGATGAGTTGGTTTGGGACAGTCGTATTACCTTGTTGGCATACGTCAAGGGTATGTACGGGTGGGTTCAAATTAACAAGATAATGACGGGCAGAACTTGACATGTGACTTATGATTTGTTGACATACGCCAAGGTCATAAGAGCATGGGGCATAAATCATATCGGGAGTTTCTAAAGAAACTGAAACTTGCCAAGTATGCGCATACCATCTGGAGTATGAGTAACGTGGATGCATTCCATCACGTTATCATGCGATGAGAGTTGGATCCCGATTCCCACTGATGAGTTGGTTTACTCTTCGGGTGATCCCGATTGATTCTTCTTTAGGTTTGGAGGAGAATTTGACAGGACAGTGGGAGGTTTCTGGATTAGATAAAGTGATAACCATTCTGATCTAGGTTAGAGTGCACGCAGAGTGTTTCTTTTCTCTCTCTCTTTGGCAGCGACCTTTGACCGACCCTAGACTATGACTCAGTGACCAGGTTGACCGAACCTTCTTAAAATACTGGCTTTTGGATTGTCTGAGTTGCATAAATCATTGCCACTCCTTCTTTTACCCTTTGCATTTCTCAGAACACCCGTATTACTACGGATATTCACTTCCATTGGATAGATCCATCGTATGGTTATATACGAACTCGAAGGGACTTCTTCGAGGATGGATCCAGGTTCAGGAGAAATAGAATTGGTTTATTCAGTTGTTTTTTATTATCACCTTCTCTCAGGTTGCGAGAGCTCCTTGGTTTAGGAGAGTACACCTATTACGCTTATTGCATAGTCTTATTCCAAACCATAGGCTGGTGCCGAAAGGTAGGGAATGAAGAAAACCAATTAGCCTAAGTAGGGTGTGCAGAAGGTAATATGTAAAGACAAAATAAAGGGATTAGAAAGAGGGCAAAGTAAATTGCGACTGATATCATTCACGACCAAAACCGCGTACTTCATCGCCACTCCTATTTCACCTTTAAAAGAATAAGGTATTATTCAGTTGTCTTTTATCATCACCTTCTCTCAAGATACGAGCACTCCTTAGTTTAGGAGGGTACACCTATTATGCTTACTAGATAGTCTTCTTCCAAACCATAGGCTGGTGCCGAACGGTAGGGAAGGAAGAAAACCATTTAGCCTAACGATGGTGTACAGAAGGTAACGACTAAAGACAAATAAAGGGATTTGGAGAGATGGCAATAAAATATACGGTTGAAGTCATGAATTGGATTATGGAAGAGGCATTACTATGAATACCAGGATACCCCTACGAAACATTTTCATGTTTCAGTGCATTGTTAAAGGAAAAACTGTTTTCCCGATTAGAAACTTACTCCAAGGGTATGTATTTACCAGGTTTCATTCTCATATCTGTATGGTTTTACAGATGATGAGTAGGAGTAAGATATTGGGAATTAGGTGATCATCCTCTTTATATCGGAATTCGTTGTAATTGGTGATATTTGAGGAAATCGCCAGGGTACAGTTTTCAACCTACGACGCACAGGTTTTGAGTTGTTTAACTCAGCGGACTTATACAGAGTATTGTATGTTGTTCAAGTGTCCATCAGGACAAAGGGGTAGGTCCTCGTACTATGTTCTGTTTACTTATAACTTCTCTAGTATTTAGACGAGTGTTTCGTAGAAATACAAGGTCTAAGTTTTGAGAAGTTGTGGGTATAACAATAAAGTAGAGAACCAGGTGTCACAAGTATCGGGATTCTTCAAAGAGATCGAAGATGTAGATTCTTGTGATTGGTATTCAGATGATAGTGATGGTTTTGAGAAACGTGTTTCTCTTTCAGGTTACTCATAATTGGATGGATTCCTAAGTTGAGTAATGTTGATTAGCCTCTTTCCATTAAGTTGATATGCACTGGAGACAGCTGCATGATTTGAATATGGTTCCAATTAAATTAGTGCCAAAGTTTCTGTATTGGATATAGAATGGATCGTACCTTAAAAGATATTAAGGTACTGGGAGTTGTCCAGCTTTTGCTTAAAACCAGACTCTGGATAACTCAGGGCACGTTTCTGTAATGGCTGTTTGTGGGTTGACCCTGGCTATGACGAGGGTTGATATTCTACCATTTGGAAGATCAATAGTGATATTGTTCTTGACTCGCCACAGTTTTAGTAAAATGGATCTTTTTCAGAAAACAGTAGTGGGAGTATGGTAGAACTGGAAGTGATTCCAGAACTGCGAACGATTACGGAAAATTTAATAGGACCTATACATTCAATCAGGTTTGACATTCCAATAGCCACTCCGCAGGTATGGTAGGTAACCTCAGACGCCCGAGAGGTACTTCGGTAGCCTCAGAGACGGTGACAGGGAGGTTCTTATCTACCAAGACTTGACACTACTGTTGTTCCAGGATATGAGACCCGGTATGAGGGTTGTCGTAGTCAGTGGGAGCAGCGGAAGCATAGTGGGCAAGATGCTTATATCTATTTATAGACTTGAGCAGTTGTAGCGGAGATAGATCATCTAATTTTGATGTGACAGTCATGGGTTTGACTTCAATCAGAATAAGGGATGGATCTGTTAAGAAAGTAGTAGGGTGTGATGTCATGGTATCTGGATGACATACACAGAGTAGGAAGTAAAATTCCTATACTACGATCGGTTGTACTGTGGTCGTCACATAGTTGTTTCTCCAGACAGGATATGGATATAATATTTGACATTCTGGTTTCTAGATCTATAGTTTTAGATCTGGATTTGGGTAGTTTCCCAATGTGGGTACTTAGACAGATATTCTAATGGTTTTTGGAATAGTTGACTCCTAGCATGGTGGTGTACCTGCAGGTGATGGAGTCACCCTCTCTAAAGGTGTCTTTCAGACTAAAGAGGAGAGGGATGTGCATGATTGGCAGATCACTTGCTTAGGCAATTGAGTCAATCATGAGATGTCAAGTACCACACCAAATGTTGGTTTTGCACTAGATGCAATAAGTTTGTATTAATCCAATCCTGGAGAAATATAAGGAAGCAGTTTTAGAACATAAGTACATGTTCTACGGATTTGATGACGGCAGCCTCCTTCGGGAGACGATTATCATTCCAGGCTTCAAAGGTGACATGGTTGACAGAGTGATTGTCAGAGTTATAGTTTTTTCCCTCTGACGAAGAGGGACAGTATTATGGACAGGTGGTCCAAGAGGATACTGTGGGAGGCATGCTGCCGGATACTGATTAGGTTCAGTGATCGATACAGTCTAAGAAGTTTGGATTTGGAGTTCATTTATGAACAAGGTCCCATCAGATATCCAGACATATTCTAAGACAGGTATTACTCAATTCGGGAGATGGCTTTCTCCGCGAACTTGAGATTAAAGAGAGATAAAGAAAGAAACTTCTAGGCGGATCCACTCACTAAGGCTATTTCTCGAACACAATAGTTTTACAAACGGGCTTTGTAATACTGATTAGTAGAGGAGTTGGATGTTCGGTTTCACACGGGCTGTGAGTAGTCGACATCGCAATAATTAGCCTTGAGTGCAAGTGGGAGATTGTTGGAGATAGTGCCCTCATAGTCAATTATTGGATCACAGGTACGTGATTGCAATGATTGCGGAGGACCTATACCGGTAGGACAGTCTTACTCGAGATGATAGTATGCTATCTGGTTTGCCTTTATCAGTCGTGTACATGTTCAGGTGACTGATTACATGTTACACTTTGATAGAGCCCTTAGGATCTTGCTTTACCACCAACAGTATGATGGCGATCATATACGTGAGAGTTGGGTGGTTTATATGCATATCCTTGATTTTGGTCCCTAGTCGTGGGAGTTTCGAGACAGGGCATCGATACTCCGGAGTAGACTAGTGTGTACAGTCGAGACCCCGACGAGGGGCGGTGGCCGGTCTCACAAGCCACTGGTGTCAGTTGGATCACCTAAGATGTATACAGGTGCTCATTGGGTTATGAGTACACCGGACAGGACTCGCCGGGAATCTGCTAGTTAGTATTATATCTACCGTCAGATAGCAGTTCCCTGGTGACATGTGTACAGGTTAGTTCATCGACCTGAGGTCGTCATTTGTCTCGTGTGAGTTCCCACTGTGCTTTGATTTCTACCCTACCACGGCTCAAAGGAGTCGTGCAAACAGGTAGTTTTTGGGTACAGTCCCGAGCCATATGGAGGCACGTGAGCGGATCGGCAGGGGATTCGTCTCTCCCGGTATTGGGGGCGAGGTCGTGCTGTGTCTAGGAGAGCCATTACACAAAGTCCATGGCCATGGTAGGAGATTTACTGGTAGGTACTCCAGTAGTATCTCAGGGTGTGATTGGGCTTCACTCCGACACGACTTATACTGCTATTGGGGGTCTGACGTTACTAGCCCCCTAAGCAGATATGCGATTCTCATAGACGAACGGACCGGACTGTATATACATTGTCACTGTTAGGCTCAGTAGGGTTTTCCGGATGAGTGCGCTCATCGGCATCCCTTGAGGTCAGTCCATGGGCAGCCGTTACGCATTGCTAGTGCCGCTGACGGTTTGTGGTTAAACCCACTGCCAGGGTACTGACGAGTCATTAGAGTCCCCCACAGACAGCTTCCCAAGTTCGGGCGAAACGTTGTAGAGGCCGTATGGTTTTATGGCAGGGTTCGGAAAATGCACGTGCGTTTACACACGTGTTATTTTTCGGACAGATAATACTGGTCGGCTTTGGTTTAAGCCGGATCCGAGTATTATATTGAGTAGGTATAATATCTTTGTCTCAGTTGCATTTGTATTCGGTCGTAATACAAATGCGGGTATATTTATACAGTTTCGGGGTTATCCTGAAAGTCGTTTCAGGATCACTTTTGGAAGTTGCCAGTTTTCTATCAGCCGTCTTTTAACATTCAGTTAAAGACGGATTTATCTTTTCTTGGATGAGAGAGAGTCATGCTTCTAGAAGCTTCTAGAAGGTTCTAGAAGATGACTAGGCTTCATGACTCATTAGTGCATTAATGGTGTCATTAATGCTTTTGGTGACTAGGTTTTTTGATTCAATGTATCTTTGTGACTCATTGTTTGCTTTAATGAGTTTTGTTAAGCTTAGGATATTTTGAGTGAGAAGCTTTCTCTTGTAGTCACCCCCCCTCTCCTACGGTCACCTCCCCCTCTTCTATAAGAATGGCCGGCCCTCTCTCTCCTCCACACTCTCTCTCACTTGAGTTTTTCATGGTTGTAAAAAGATATGATAGTATTTGGGGTGCATGGAATTTTACAGTTCATTTCATTCCATCACCCAATTCCCTCGGCAACTTCATTAACCGATCGTCCACGGTTTTGGACGAAGTGAGACAAAGTCATCTACTCAATCTCTACATCATTCTTGGTCGTCTCTTTTAGCAAACTTGACGATCGAGTTGCCTCAAGTCAGAGGCGGGAGCCCGTTTAAAGAATCGTCGATGTGGTGCCACCTCGACAAGAAGGAATCGGAGATCGACGAGATCGGAGCAGCCGCAACGGAGCGTGGGATGATGGTTGAAGAACGAAGGACTCGGATCGTTCGGTACAATCTTTCTACACTCTTTACAGTTTGTTAGTTTAGCAATAATGGTAGATCCGGGTTAAAGTATACGATAGCGCCAGTTTAAAAGTTTTTGTTCCGTATTTGGCGTCTGTAGACTGCCGGGGCGCTAGCGTAGACTTACAGTTATGAGCTGTTGTCCCAAGGGTTAGAAAGATGAAAGAAGTCACTAGTCTGAGGATAAAAATAAGTCTGAAAAATAGTCCCTACTCTTGAGGCCAAACATTTGAACATTGATACCCTACTATAAACACTTACACACGTTTTGAAACTCGGGATAGTAGAGGATACCTTGAAATGCTTTTGTCTAAAAGCCAAAGTACAAAGAAAATATAAATATAAAAGTATAAAATGGTGAAGAAAAATGAACACTGATTTTGTATTCACCAAGACAGCATAAAATAAATATAGCGAGGGTGCTTTATCACCTAGTGTCTTAGACCAACTGGTTTGGGAGCCACTGCTAAGCCTTAGGTGTTGCAAGACGAGAAAATTGCTAATTATGCCTAATAAGTGAGCACGTTTAGTAATCGGTCGGTTAGTACCTCAAGAAGTATTAACGGTTGCATGAAGAATGTGTGAGCAATTCCATCTAAAATATTCACCGACTAAAAGTACCGAGGTAGATGGACAATAGTATGATAGCTTGAATTGAATTCTCCGAGTGTAGGGATGTCTTTTACACACACATAGGGGTATATGATCGGTGTTTGGAAGAAAGGTAGGAAGGAAGAATAAAGGCGATATTTTATTGAGGGATGATATGATTTCTGACATTTTTTCATGACTATTAAGATAGGGCTCATGACAACTGAAAAGGTAGTGTGGTTGGAAACTCTTATTTTCGAATTATTTCGTTTATAGTTCTTATCTTTATATGTAACTTTCACTGTCTTTCTTTTATTATAGGATTTTGTGGATGTAATCCGCTGAAAACCCTCAGGAGACAACACACCTCCTACTAAGGACACCTAGAGGTTTAACAGCTTATTGCACATGCTCAGTGCAATCGTGTTGCCTACGAAAGTGTGCTGGTTAGTTTTTCTTTTTTCTTTTCTCCTTCTCTTGAATAAATAGTTTGCCTGGATGATCAAAGTCAAGTTTGGGGGTATTTGTTCAATCGAAAATATTGCACTTTTAACATAATAATTTCCTTATTTTTCTTAATCATCTAAAGATGTTTGTTATAAATATAATACATATTAAAAGTTTATCTGCAAAATACCTTTTAACATGTGTTTATATATTATAATCAACATTATGAAGGAAAATATGCTTAATGTTTTGATACGCATATCATATCATATTGTATCTCAAATATAACTGACATCGTTCATTGAGATATTATGCGAGATTAGCTTAGGTCAGATTTCAGGAATCAAGAACCTGCCGATAAAGTAAAGAAAGTCGAAGAATCAAATACTGGCAAAGACTCAGAAGAGATAAGAAGATTTCAGACATCAAATAAACACCCAAATACCAACAGAAGAAGACTCCAGAAGTTTAAAGCCACGAACTCAACAAGAAGCCGCGAAACAGCGACCGAGTCAGGCCGAGTCGCTGTGGATCCACGGCCGATTCAAGGAGTCGGGGTTCGGGAATTCTATGGAATCTTCAGTGCAACAAACTTAGTTTGTTGGGAGCTTCGGTTACTGGTTACGAGGCTATAAAAAGACCGAGGGCTACATCTCAAAAATATCAAATGATCTAAAAAATCAATTCCAAAGATCAAAAACCAATCTAAAAAAAGATCTAAGATCAAGAACCTATGATCTTGAGATCCAAGATCAAGAAATAATCGAGAAATCAATCAAGCGATCAATCAATCAAGTCTCCTTTACACGAAGCCGATCACCATCAACGAACAAGCGATCCAAGACAGGTCCAAGATTCGAGGTGATCAAGCGACGTAATCGACGGAACATCTACTTCTTCGAGGCAGAGATCGAGAGCAAATTTTTCTTCCTCTTGTAATCGAAACTTGGAGAAATGTATTGTGAAGTTGAGTAATAAAGGTGGATAATTAGTTTTATCATTTCGCTTTCTTTTAAATTCCGCATTATGAATTATTTCTTTATTCTTTTTTTTTCATGATGTGCGAGTAATTCTCCGCTTGATAGGATTCATAGGATTATAGTAGATCAATAGATGAGAAAATACCATACTCCTTTTAAGTCTTATGAAGTTTATAAACTTTAGCAAAAGGATCATCAACATCCTTATCGAGCGCGATATCAATTTATTGATAATCTCGACCACGATTTGAAATAAGATTAATGATCTTTATGTTAAGGGCCAGACATGAATGGAGATCAATGAAAGGACAAGGGTCAATACAGGAGAAACCCTAATTTCTTCCAAAAGAACCATAATCCTCATTCATCGCCATCAATCGAGTTTTAAATCTATCAATATATGAGAGGAGTCATCTTTATTAGTCATCCATGGCTACTAAATCCCAACGAATCCTATAAGCCTTTTTCATATAAAATTTTCTTGATAATTCAGTTAGATCTTTGAAACAATTTTCTTGATTTTTCAATTAAATCTTGAAACCATTTTCTTAATTTTCTTCAAATGGATCTTGAAACTATCTTCTTGATTTTCTTTATTTTCTCTTTTCTATTTCTTTCGATCCATCTAAGCAAGAATTATAAAATTCCACGAATCCCAGAGGATGACCCATATTCACCACAGCTAGCTACACGCGACGCCGTGCTTATTGCGGTTACTTTACTACTTCTTAATTTTCCAAACACAACCAAAATCAATCAGCGGTCGTGGAGGGTTGTGAGTCATCGGCAGTGATAGGGAGTTTGAGAGTGGAGAGGAATAGAGAGTGAGAGTGAGAGATATAGAGAGAGGAAGAGAGAATGAGAGATGGAAGAGCTCACGGGGATCTCGGGTGCAGCAGTTGGAGGTGGCTCGATCGTGGGTAGCCGTTGGCGTCGTTAAAGACAAAAGGGGAGAGAGAATTAGAGAGAAGAGAGAAAGAAAGATAGGGAATGAGGAGAGAGAGGAGCCCAAGCATAAAATCATAGGAAATTTAGGCTGCAGGGCTTGGGCCTTAGGAAAAAGAGAGAGAGAAAAATAATGAGAGAGACTTGGGAGTAGGCTGACTAAGGTTAGGAAAAATAGAGGGAAAAGATTTGGGGCCAGGGTATGTTAGGATTAGGGTTTAGGGTAGTTGGAGTTTGTGTTTTAGTGGAAAAGAATTAGGAATAAAACAAATGGAAAATTATAGGAAAATACAAAAAAAAATTATTCAAATATCGAGAAGAACAAATGGAACTGGGTATTAAAAGCTGACGGTTGAAAGGGTCGTCTGGGATCCTTTCTGGGAGTACAACTGGACCTTGACCTTGTTCCTGGCGCTCCTTTGGTCAATCGCAACTGCTGGATCTTCTTTTTCGACGTGACCCAGGCCATTCACATGAGCCTGGTTCTTCGGCAGGTTGGTCGAGAGCAGGGAGTGTCAAGCCTACCTCGTCTTTGAGGCGACGAGGTAGATTATCTTGAGCAGTTAGCAACTCATGCCACAGAGTGGGCTGCTAGCGGGACGGTGGTCCCTGAGCCTATATTGGAGTCGGTGGTGCGCTACTGGCACTGGTTTAGGAGGATCTTATTCCCCTATCTTCATATATACACCGGCACAAGGAGTAGTGTTAGGAGCTTGACGGTCAGGGGAGACCGATAGTAGAGAGAGGTACCACCGTCTGTGGAGACGATCCCCTCTCTTTGGGACCAGCTAGCCGGCGACATGGAGAGAAGCTGAGACTATGACGGCCCACCGAGTTTCTGCTGAGGCTGAGGCGGCCAGGATGAGGAGACATGTGGAGCATGTCGGTCTGGAGCTAGAATGTTTTGCTGTTTTCATTTCATTCTGCTTTTAATTTTCATTAGAATAAGGTGTTTAAATAGCTATGTCCTTATGCATGCCTCGCTTTTTTCTAGCTGGCGATCTGCTGGCGGTGTCTCATTGTAACATTTCAGAAAAATAAAACATTATTTTTGGAAATTTTTATAATTAAATAATAAATATTATGAATATTTTAATAATGCGGTATAATTAAATACCGATAAATCGGGAAATATTTGGAAAATTATAGAAATTACTGAAATGAGGGTGTTTTATATGATTTAAGTAAATTATAAGTTTCATGCTTTATTATACAATATTTTAATGCTAATCGCGATTAAATATCGCTAATCTTGCCGGTTTTGTGCACATGACATGCACCATGTCACATTTTAGCACTTGTTACATTTTATCATGGCTTTTCTTTATATTTTCTTTCATGGTTTTGTTTTGAGTGAGAAGAGAGAGAAAAGAAAAGGAAAAGAAAAATAAAATGATTAAACAATGAGGGATGGGCAAGAGAGAGAGAGAGAGAGGTGAGGGTCAACCTTGGACCATGGCTTCTTCCCCTTCATTATTTCCTTCTTCATTCTTCTTCTCCCCTCTCTTCATGGCTTCCCACCTCCTTCCTCCCTCCTCTACACCCTCAAAACACCACTAAAAACTCATCAAAACTTCATCTTCGCTTCACTAAAAGCATGCACAAGCTCACTAGATGCACTTTGGACCAAGAAAAATCGGATTTTGAAGACTTGGGGTAACTCAAAAAAATTCTTGAGTTGCCAAATGAGGTATTTCCTGCACCCCTAGCATTTTATTACTTTCACTTTAGTATCCTTGCATGTTTAGAAGTGTTTAAGTGTGATTTAGTGAGGTTAGAAAATTCCTAGTTAGGGTTTGAGGGATTTGTGAGTTGCGATTGTGTAATTGAGGTTAGTAGAGCCTATACAACCCCTTTAGTGACAGTATATTGGACCAAAAGCTGAGACTTAACCCCAAATGCGAAGTTTGAAAATCTGTCGATATTGGAAATTATGGAAATTGTGGTGTTGTTTTGAGAACTGCTATAACCCGGGGACCTGGAAAATTATTTAGCAAACACAGAGATACATGCAGGCAACCTAGAAGCTTTACCCAAGACCCCAGATCCCAATTCCTTTTCTTGGCCGCAATTTATTCTTTCTGGCCGCAATTTGCGGCCAGGGTATGGGCAGGTGGGTCCGTGTTTGGTTCATGGCTCCAGTATCTGTTAAATAGACCCCTCACATTTGCAAAATTGACTAATTTCAGTTAGGGTAAAATCTAGGACCATTTTCATAAGTTGTTGCTTTATGTTTTGCTATGTTTTTGAAATGAAGTTTTGATATTTGTGTTTGGTATCGATCGCTTGACGTTTGTACGTCTATATCGGGTGTTGTTTGGTTGATTTGCGTGAGTAGACCATATGTTTTAACCAATGAGTGATTCGTATGTCGTTTCGATTGCGAATTGGATTTTAATGCGATACGATGTGTTATGATATGTAGATACCCCCACGAGGACTTCGAGACGACAAGCAAGCGTGTGGCGTCATCGACTCCGGCAAGCGAAGATCAAGGTGACTAGATATATATCTACGGGGGAAGTCGGGTGGATGGCATATAGCACCCCCGCAGCTTCGTAGTATAGAACGTAAGTGCGTTATAATTATTATTATTATTATTATTATTATTATTATTATTATTTTATATATATATATATATATATATATATATATATATATATACACGGATGTGATATGAAATGACTTTGGGTTGGTTTAATGTAATTAGAAGTAACTTAGTTTAGCTTCCTAGTCGTGAAACCCTAGTTTTATGTTTTGCATACACGCACACGCACACACTCGCATACATTATATTACTTATGTGTATATGGGGATATGTACACACACACACACACATAGGTATGGGACTATGTATGTGTATGTATGTGTGTGTGTGTACATGGATGATGAGGATAGTATATGATATTTGGAGATGAGTCAATGAGATTGGGCATGGTGCCATCAGATCGGTGATATGTTGTGGTTTGTATTATGAGATACGACACGATTTTATAGCGGATCTTTAGGCGACGTATTTTCAGACACACGCATATATATTATTAATGGTATCAGTATGTACTAGACTTTAGATCAGTACCCCAGTTTATGATATGATGATAAGGATACCAGATAAATGATGAGATAAATGTGATATTTGACCCGTACCCAGTTTGGGATGCCGTACGATGGATTTACTGTACGAGGTATATATTGATAATAGATCCACACTCTTGACTTGAGGATGTCATGTTATATATTGTATTATATGTGATACTATTGAGGCGGGATCACCGACTATTATATGTTATATATATATCGACTCAGATTTAGGTGGGTTTTTTACCTTTTCGATTAGCCTGCTACTTTAGTCCTGTAGTTTACTTGTAGATGTTAGACTAGACTCGAGTCATATCTATTTCAAAACTAACGAATCGTGAGAATTTTAAAGACAGGCCAAGGGATTCTACGGATATTTCAAAAGATGTACCTTTTCTTAAAAACACCGTAGCCCTTATTTTCAAAACACCACGATTCGTATTATTTCAAATGGCAAAACGGTATGACACATATATAGAAATGTAGATTCTTTATTGTTACGTTATTATTCATGTTCCTTATATTATTGCTACATTTACTTTTCATTTCCATTTATTCTACTATTCACCTTGCATTGCATGTCTATATATGTATTTTCGTTAGTAATGATAAAATCTGTTGTTAGGACACCAGCACCATTACCGATGATGCGTATGCTCCACATACACTTGCTTGCCGGCTCACACGCATCTTCATCGGTAATTGCTATTTCATGTACACCTTAGAGAATATTATTTTATTGACATAGCTTGCTAGCTGATAGTTCCTATATGTTATTGTTTCATATGTTAGTTCATTATTGCATGCATTGCTTGATATTTCATGCACATTTTTATATCCATTAATCATGCAATATTATAAGGGCCAGTCCGAATTGTCGGAGCCCAGTATTCATTATTATTGACTTTTATTTTGGATTTCGGATTTTCCATGAGATTTCTGGATTTGGAGAAACCGCAAGATTTAATAAACTCATTTATCATTTTAAAAGATAAAAGTGCGGTATTCTCATGTTATGATTGTGATATGTCCACCATGAGTTTTCTCGGCTCTTGAGCGATATCATACACCCGATTCGAGGAGGAGATGAACCGTCTGCGGGTGCATGGTGGACCCGGTGCGGTACCCCGAGGCGAGAAGATCGCACAGGATGGCATTTGACCCGGTGACAGGGGAGCATTGCTGACCGGTGATTTTATTGAGATTTATGATACAGGCCATTCCGGATAGCCGGAGCGTGAGATATTGAGATTTGAGGATACAGGCCAGTCCGGATAGCCGGAGCCTGAGATATTGAGATTTGTTGATACAGGCCAGTCCGAATAGCCAGAGCCTGAGATATTGAGATATTGGGATATTGAGATATATATTTTCTATCGATGCTTGACACTGATTTTCTGATGATTTCATTGATGATACTTAAATGTTTATACAGAAATCTCACTATATTAAGAAAACAGTTTTCTCATTCATGATGTATTCTGTTTTCATTATATCGCATTCATACCTCATATTTACGATATATTGCTACCTGAGGCACTGACACGAGCACCTAGGATTGCACTTATGCATAGATGTTTACCCTTGCCTTTATATTATGCTTCAGGCCATATTATCATATTGAGGATATATATTGCTGATCGTATTGACCTAGGATTGAGTCATACATACGATTTCTGCTCTGTGATGTTTTCTACTCACGAGTTGGCAACTCACCCCCGTTGTGCCATAGTTTCTTGCAGGTTTTTCCATACGGGTTCGTTGCGGCTTTGCTGGCTCACAGCTTTCATTCCGGGTGATTACTTTGGTAGGTGGGTTCACTCGCATCGTGACCACCCTTGTATTTTATTTACATTGTTGTATCTAGTAAACTCCATCAACCAGACTTGTATTAATTGATAACCTTAGAAGACCAGTTGTATATTTTTTCGACCATAGAGTCGCGTGTTGTATTATTATGGTTTTCATGTTGATTTTGAGTTTCCTTTTGAGTTTTGATACTCGCCTTTCGGTGTTGTATATTATATTGCTTGCGTGGTTGTGACCGTCAATTGACGAAGAGCTAGCTCCCGCTTGGGGATGTCTTTATTCATATTATGCATGTTGTACCCTTTTGGGGCCAGTATCTACAAAGGAAACTCTGCCGAAATTTTCAGAAAAAACTTGAGATTTTAAAAATATAATACTTCGGCTTATGTTATTAAAACCACTTGTTTTGAATTAAGTTTTCTTCACTTCTTTCTTAAAATGGTTTAGATTTCTGGGATTTTTGGCTTACTTGAATTAGATGGGATCCTATAAACTTCATATAATTCAAGTGCCAGTCACGTGCCATTTCGGGTCGTGACAAAG
This sequence comes from Agapanthus africanus, assembly GCA_030015575.1. NCBI lineage: Eukaryota > Viridiplantae > Streptophyta > Magnoliopsida > Asparagales > Amaryllidaceae > Agapanthus > Agapanthus africanus. The sequence goes on from JASDDO010000006.1 coordinate 43,689,137, forward strand.
TTGGTATCAAAGCGCTAAGTTAACCTTAGTTCGAGTCTATGTTTGACTATGCAGAGCCTAGGACGTTTGTATATATACGGAATCTAGGCTTGACCTTACAGAATTTAGACTTAGTCGAAGAGGTATTAGACCCGAACTTTCGTCGCGTAGGTTGACCTTGGTTGATAGAGTAGGTGACTTAAGGAGAGTGACGTACCGTGTGTATGTTCCACGGCATACTTACGATACGTTACTCGCTTAAGAAGCCTTAGGATGTACATTTCCTTGCACAGCATTATATTCATTCATTTGATCTATCCTCATCAATATCGGTTTATGGTTTTGCTGCCACGATTACATGGGCAGAGAGAGATACGGCTAGAGTTGCGTCAGCATGAGCTCGTCATGGACGAGGACTGACCAGGGCGTGATTCCAGGGACACACGATGTCACGTCCCGCTTCCCAGTATACGGGCAGAGGACGCAACGAGACCGCTACGTATTTACTGTGAAGTAAATACGCTAAGTGTATCTAAGCAATATAAAAGTAAATGCACAAGAGACAAGATATAATAAAACAGCAACTTTATTTATTCACATTCTTTCTGTACAATACATGAAAAAGTAAATACAACCGGATAAAAGCAATGCCTAAACAATGGCATAACAGAATAGGAAAAGTACTAAAATAAAGAGTGTATAATGAACTAAAGCTCTAGGTCTTCAACGAAATGGTCCAAGTCTTCAGCGCTGGGCTCGATCTCTGACGTGTCCAGATCACCTGACGATATTCAAAGAAGAAAGAAGAGAATGTCGTCAGCGAACAGATCGCTCGGTAAGTCTCAAAGATAAGGGAGAAATAGAATAGACAGAATAAAAAGGTAGTTTTTAAAGTTGTAGTATATTGTTATAATGTTGTGTTAACGCTGTTGTTTGTAACTTGGTACAGAAGGATGGCAGTGTATTCGAGAGGAGTCTCGTTAGAGCAGAGACTACGGTGAATGGAATATATAGTACAAGGCTCCATTAGAATGCCCGGAACAACGGCGATTGAATTCAGGCTAGGTGTCTTAAATGTTGCAGTCTCGTGCCACTTCTAACACCTTCCGTACCAATCTACCCCTTAAACCCCGTAGTGTTTTAATTGTATTGTTGTATTGTATTGTAAACTTTATAGATTGTATAATTGGATGACTTACCGAAACCATGATATCAGTAAACGGATGTAACTGTAAGATCATGGATGTAACTTTAGAATCATGTAAATGGAAGTATATCCATGGTTCGGTTCGTTTAATATAGATTGAATGTATTGAACAGCTTGAATATAGGGATTCATGTTGAATTGGAATATTGTAGATTGTAGATTGTAAATTGTAGATTGTACTTGAATCATATTCAAGTTAGATTATTAATGAGACTCAGTCTGAATCAGACAATTAGAAAAGTAAATTGAAGTCCTGATTATTTTGATATTATCGGTAACCGCTGCACATGGACGGCAGGATTTGTGTCTTTTTCAAAGACGATTACCATATTGATAACACCGTTGTTAAGTTGTCTACCTTAAATAGGCAAGCACCCACTTCTCCTGCTCTGTGAGGCTCAAGAGATTGGTCCCGCTTAAACCTATGTTTACTAGGGTCCTTAGGGTAATTTATAGAACTTGAGGGGGTTTTATGAAAAAATACTTTTATATACTTTTCAAAATACTCCCCAAGTATTTAGTTATCGTCTTTAGAGTTATAATGAATGTAGATTTTATATTATGATATTTCTAGTGAAAATATCCTAATTTCATAATAAAGGGTATTTATTTGTAATATTGACTTGTATGGAATTCATGATATTTTAATGTAAAGTAATTCTTGTGATTTTGGAAAAAGAGTTGGAATATTTATATTATTTCAAAATAGATATTTTAATATTACATATATACATAATTATATAAAAATAATTTTAATATATATTTTATTTTTCTAAAAATCTTATTTTCTTAAGATATCGTATTTTAAATATTTCGAGACCGAATGCTCCTTGCGGAGGTCTGCATCTCACACTACTAAACCCGAGGATGTGCGATAATCCGCACCATCCCGAACGGTTTCCCCAAATGGGTTGTAGCGGCGCTTTGCAAAGATTTGTATAAATACTAAATCGTTAAGAAAATTGTTTTATTAGTAATAGTATTTATTTGAAAAAGTGTTGTTTTCACGTATTCTATGTTCCCGAAAGTATTGTGCTATATTGCATATGAGTATTGTGAGGAGGTAGGTCATTATCTCGTGATCTACTTAAAAGTATAGCAAATTTTTGATGTTTAAATGTTGAAAATGAAACTATATGGTATTTTAATGAAAAAATACGGTAAAATGGAAATAGCAATTTTTTTGATATGGAACTTGTTCAATATGATTAGTTAGTGTTTAATAGTCAGCATGTAATAGTTTAACAAGATTGTATTAAAGGAAAAGTGAGAGTTTTAGAAAGAAACCGAATCGGAAATCGGATTTGCTCCGATTCCATCAAGTTTTGTAATTCCGTATTTTCAGAAAGAGTAGAGAAGGGGGAAAGTGGAACTTACAGGTTAACAAGAAAGAGGGAGGATAGAGGTAGAGAGGGGAATCGCCGGTGCGTCGTTTCGTCGCCGGGAGTTCCTAGGATTGTCGCCGGAAAATTAGCCGGAGCTTCGCCTCTTTGCTCACTTCGATTGCACACTAGGGTTTTTAGGAATTTCTTGAGAGTTGACTCAGAATTTTGGGGTGAAAGGATAGTGTGTAGGGGTTGTATTTATAGGGTTAGGGTAGATGAAAAGTTTAATTGAAAAATGTAATAAAATTGAGTAAAGGGGGTTTTAAAGAGTTCAGGTACTAGTCTCTGTATTTAAAGTGTGCAGGTGTACAGGGAAGACAAAAAGCCACATTTTCTCTGTTGACGACTCGGCGGTCCGGCCGAGTCCGGCCGGTGGCGCCGGCCCGAGTAGGCCGGTCCGCCGGCCGATTCGGCCGATCCCGGCCGAGTCGGTCGGTCGGAAGGATCCCTGTCGGTTCATGTGCTCACTGGTATATTTAATTTACAGGGTGTAGTGGGGGTTTTGTGAGATATGCACATGTAAACTGTTGGTATTCTAAAAATACAAAATAAAACAATATTAAAAATAATGTGGGGTATGGGATTTGAACTCTGATGGCTTGGTTCAGCAGTGCAAGCTATTACCAATGAGCCACAAGCTCCTTCTTGCTATTAATTAGCAAAACAAATATTTAACTTGTGCTCAGGCAAAAGTACCCCTTTCTTTAAATTTTGAAAAAAATGCACAGAAAGTTGTACAGGAAATTTAGGGTTGTTACACTCGATTGCTTAGATGTATCGTCCTATTGTGTTTTCGCGCCATGAGCGGTTGATGAATCGCTTTTACGAGATTTCTCGGACGTGCAGATCAGCACCAGAGGATTGGGCTACCGCTAGAGGCCAGCCAGAATGTGATACCGTCAAAGCACCAATTAATTTTGATGATTGAGGCACTGTTCAGCGTGCGGACGAAAGATTCAGTTGTTGCTGCGACTGGCGAGATATCGCCCCAGATGTTTGAAGCTAATGCCGCACAAGTTATATTTTGAGATATGATAGAATATCGCTAGTCACCAAAGATGAAAAACTAGGACATGTGATTCATTGCCTACCCCGATGCGAGGTCATCAGATTGATTGATTCCAGTTAGAGACGACTTCATGCAGATACGTTGAGAGTCGATAGAAACGATCGAAGGTCAGAAGCCCATTTTCTATGTTTAAAGTATTCTGAAAACAATGCAAGTAATTCTATGGACCCTGTAGAAGAATGAAACCCTAACTCGATATAATGACCATGAGAACACGTCGAAACCTTAGGGTTTACAGCAGTTCCGCGGTGCCATTAATGAGGCTTGGGTTTGCCCTTCTACGGTTGGTCCACAAGTACTGTGGCATGTACTAGAATACTATTAAACTGTACTCAAGATGTTGAGCTCTTGGGGGATTATGAGACTTTGACGAATCGATCTAAAAGTTCGACATCATTCGGATATCATGTGATGGGATATATTGCTTGGGAGACTCCAGATACGACTATAGCCGTTGGAGCGCAGTCCATGTAGCCACGAAGAGACGAGTCCGAAATAGTCGACGTTAGAGAAACAGTAGAGTAAGAGGTTCGTACGAGATTTTGAAGAGATGACGTTCCACTTCGCTGACATCAGAGATGTGATACGCATGCAGAGGTGTTGTATATGGAAATACCTTCCAGAAGGAGTCGCGATGAGTATGCAGCCTTTCCGAAACAAGAAACAGATTTAGCAAAAGGATGATAGCTTCCGGGCATTTCAGCAGAAACGAGATCGGGAGAGACCCCGACAAGACCTTTCTGGAATACAATACGAGAAGACTTGGACTCAGGATCAATCATATTACGCACACCCAGTAGGCCAGAGTTCGGCATCGTCGACGAGACATGTTATGAGTGACAGTGACAGTGACCAGAGATCTTTAAAGGATGTGCTAGAGCGGGAATATTTCTGCCATCTTTGATTTTGATATTTTGGGCGATTTATTTGCATGATTGAGATTTTGCGCACCACAGTTGTACTTGACTTCGATTTGATTCGAGATGCTGATTTTGATTTCATGCCTATGGTATGCATGTGATTTGATTTATGCTTTCGGCATAGTTTTCATGCACTTTTAGTATTTTGATTTGATTTTGTGCACGCTGATACACATGGTTGTAAGATTACATACCACAGTATACCTGATGTGAATTTGGATTGAAATGTGTTGTATACCGTCGATTTCGATTGTGATATTTGATATTTGATTTCGTGCACCTTGTTCACTGGATTTGGATTCTTGCGCATATTTGGGCGCTTGATGCAATTTTGATGCACACCAGATGCACTCAATCGAGATTTCTTCGTGCATATCAGATGCATCTGATATTGCTGTCAGGCACACCCGTTGCCTTTGACAGGTGTTTTGTGCACAACCATTGCACTTAGATTTTATTTCTGTGCACATGTATGGCACATTCATAGATTTTGATTTCCGTATGCACCAGATGCACGTGGCATTCTAATATACATTTTGGGATTGATTTTGAGCAGTATGTTTTTATGATGTTTACTATTTGGTATAGTAGCTGAGCAGGACTAGTCCGAGAACAGTACCTGATCATATTGTTGCATGTACTAATAGTTATCGAAGGGATTTCCAAAAGGGAGCTATAGTCTCAGTATTTACCTACGTGTCCGAGATGATACGAAACTTTTTTTACAAAGGAAACCCTTCTAAATTAATTTTTCAAAACGGCGGAACGTGTATGTTAAATAAAGGATATATATATATATATATATATATATATATATATATATATATATATACATACATTTATTTATTTATTTCTTTCTTACAATAGACGTCCGCCACTGTGCAGTGATACGCACATCGTAAAGCGATTTGAAAAGAGTTTGGCATGCATTTCTTTCAGATGTTTTGACGAGTTTACACCGACGCGTACTATGTACGTGTTGTAGTTTTGATATATATCATGTTGGTTTTCGTTTTGGACTTTGACATTGGTGTATTCGCCATAACTCCGATGATTGCGGGATGCTTGACAGAGTTTTGATTTTGAGTTATCTGCTCATATTTCATGCGCATGCATTGCGCTACGATGTGTTTTATGTATTTATGATTTCGGAGCCCCGACGACTTGAACATTTTACTGAAATGTTTTAGTATTGAGAGGATTAAATTTAAATTCGGGAACCGAATTTTTTTAAGGGGGAAAGACTGTAACGTTTCAGAAAAATAAAATATTATTTTTGGGAATTTTTATAATTAAATAATAAATATTATGAATATTTTAATAATGCGGTATAATTAAATACCGATAAATCGGGAAATATTTGGAAAATTATAGAAATTACTGAAATGAGGGCGTTTTATATGATTTAAGAAAATTATAAGTTTCATGATTTATTATACACTATTTTAATGCTAATCGCAATTAAATATCGTTAATCTTTTATTAATCCGGTTTTGTGCACATGACATGCACCATGTCACATTTTAGCACTTGTTACATTTTATCATGACTTTTCTTTATATTTTCTTTCATGTTTTTGTTTTGAGTAAGAAGAGAGAGAAAAGAAAAGAAAAGGAAAAGAAAAAGAAAATGATTAAACAATGAGAGATGGGCAAGAGAGAGAGAGGTGAGGGTCAACCTTGGACCATGGCTTCTTCCCCTTCATTATTTCCTACTTCATTTTTCCTCTCCCCTCTCTTCATGGCTCCCCACCTCCTTCCTCCCTCCTCTACACCCTCAAAACACCACTAAAAACTCATCAAAACTTCATCTTCGCTTCACTAAAAGCATGCACAAGCTTACTAGATGCACTTTGGACCAAGAAAAATTGGATTTTGAAGACTTGGGGCAACTCAAGAAAATCCTTGAGTTGCCAAATGAGGTATTTCCTACACCCCTAGCATTGTATTACTTTCACTTTAGTATCCTTGCATGTTTAGAAGTGTTTAAGTGTGATTTAGTGAGGTTAGAAAATTCCTAGTTAGGATTTGAGGGATTTGTGAGTTGCGATTGTGTAATTGAGGTTAGTAGAGGTTATACAACACCTTTAGTGATAGTATATTGGACCATAACCTGAGACTTAACCCCAAATGTGAACTTTGAAAATCTGTCGATATTGGAAATTGTGGAATTTGTGGTGTTGTTTTGAGAACTGCTATAACCCGGGGACCTAGAAAATTATTTAGCAAATACAGTGACACATGCAGGAAACCTAGAAGATTTACCTAAGACCCGAGACCCCAATTCCTGTTCTTGGCCTCAATTTTATTCTTTCTGGCTGCAATTTGCGGCCAGGGTAGGAGCAGGTGGGTCCGTGTTTGGTTCATGGCTCCATTATCTGTTAAATAGACCCCTCACATTTGCAAAATTGACTAATTTCAGCTAGGGTAAAATCTGGGACCATTTTCATGAGTTGTTGCTTTATGTCTTGCGATGTTTTTGAAATGAAGTTTTGATATTTGTGTTTGGTATCGATCACTTGACGTTTGTACGTCTATATCGGGTGTTGTTTGGTTGATTTGCGTGAGTAGACCATAGGTTCTAACCTATGAGTGATTCGTGTGTCGTTTCGATTGCGAATTGGATTTTAATACGATACGATGTGTTATGATATGTAGGTACCCCCACGAGAACTTCAAGACGACAAGTAAGCGCGTGGCGTCATCGACTCCAGCAAGCGAAAATCAAGGTGAGTAGATATATATCTACGGGGGAAGTCGGGTGGCTGGCGTATAGCACCCCCGCAGTTTCGTAGTATAGAACGCGAACGTTATATATATATATATATATATATACGGATGTGATATGAAATGACTTTGGGTTAGTTTAATGTAATTAGAAGTAACTTAGTTTAGCTTCTTTATCGCGAAACCCTAGTTTTATGTTTTGCATACACGCACACACTCGCATACATTCTATTACTTATGCGTATATGGGGATATGTATACACACACACACACACACACAGGTATGGGACTGTGTGTGTGTGTATACATGGATGATGAGGATAGTATATGATATTTGGAGATGAGTCGATGAGATTGGGCATGGCGCCATGAAATCGGTGATATGATATGGTTCGTATTATAAGATACGACACGATTTTATAGCGGATGTTTAGGCGGTGTGTTTTCAGAAACATACATATATATTATTGATGGTATCAGTATGTACTAGAGTTTAGATCAGTGCCCCAGTTTATGATATGATGATAAGGATACTAGAAAAATGATGAGATAAATGAGATATTTGACCCGTACCCAGTTTGGGATGTCGTACGATGGATTTACTGTACGAGCTATATATTGATGATAGATCCGCACTCTTGAGTCGAGAATGTCATGTTATATATTGTATCATATGTGATACTATTGAGGCGGGATCACCGACTATTATATGTTATATATATATATATATATATATATATATATATATATATATATATATATATATATCGACTCAGATTTAGGTGGTTTTCTTACCTTTTCGATTAGCCTGCTACTTTAGTCCTGTAGTTTACTTTTAGATGTTAGATTAGACTCGAGTCATACCTATTTCAAAACTAACGAATCGTGAGTATTTTAAAGACAGGCCAAGAGATTCTACGGATATTTCAAAGAATGTACCTTTTCTTAAAAACACCGTAGCCCTTATTTTCAAAACACCACGATTCGTATTATTTCAAATGGGAAAACGGTATGACACATATATAGAAATGTAAATTCTTTATTGTTACGTTATTATTCATGTTCCGCATATTATTGCTGCATTTACTTTTCATTTCCATTTATTCTGATGTTCGCATTGCATTGCATGTCTATATATGTATTTTCGTTAGTAATGATAAAACCTGTTGTTAGGACACGGGCACCATTACCAATGATGCGTATGCTCCACGTACACTTGCTTGCCGGCTCACGCAACTCTTCATCGATAATTACTATGTCACATACACCTTAGAGAATATTATTTCATTAACATAGTTTGCTAGCTGATAGTTCCTATATGTTATTGTTTCATATGTTAGTTCATTATTGTATTCATTACTTGATATTTCATGCACATTTTTATATCCATTAGTCATGCAATATTATAAGGGCCAGTCCGGATTGCCGGATCCCAGTATTCATTATTATTGACTTTTATTTTGGATTTCGGATTTTCCATGAGATTTCTGGATTTGGAGAAACCGCAAGATTTAATAAACTCATTTATCATTTTAAAAGATAAAAGTGCGGTTTTCTCATGTTATGATTGTGATATGTCTACCATGAGTTTTCTCGGCTCTTGAGCGATATCATACACCCGATTCGAGGAGGAGATGAACCGTCTGCGGGTGCATGGTGGACCCGGTGCGGTACCCCAGGGCGAGAAGATCGCACAGGATGGCGTTTGAGCCTGTGACAGGGGAGCATTGCTGACCGGTGATTTTATTGAGATTTATGATACAGGCCAGTCCGGATAGCCGGAGCGTGAGATATTGAGATTTGAGGATACAGGCCAGTCCGGATAGCCGGAGCCTGAGATATTGAGATTTGTTGATACAGACCAATCCAAATAGCCAGAGCCTGAGATATTGAGATATTGGGATATTGAGATATATATTTTATGTCGTTGTTTGACACTGATTTTCTGATGATTTCATTGATGATACTTAAATGTTTATACAGAAATCTCACTATATTAAGAAAACAGTTTTCTCATTCATGATGTATTCTGTTTTCATTATATCGCATTCATACCTCATATTTACGATATATTGCTATCTGAGGCACTGACACGAGCACCTGGGATTGCACTTATGCATAGATGTTTACCCTTGCCTTTATATTATGCTTCAGGCCATATTATCATATTGAGGATATATATTGCTGATCGTATTGACCTAGGATTGAGTCATACATACGATTTCTGCTCTGTGATGTTTTCTACTCACGAGTTGGCAACTCACCCCCGTTGTGCCACAGTTTCTTGCAGGTTTTGCCGTACAGATTCATTACGGCTTTGCTGGCACACTGCTTTCATTTCGAGTGATTGCTTTGGTAGGTGCGTTCACTCGCATCGTGACCACCCTTATATTTTATTTATATTATTGTATTTAGTAAACTCCATCAACCAGACTTGTATTAATTGATAACCTTAGAAGACCAGTTGTATATTCTTTCGACCTTAGAGTCGCGAGTTGTATTATTATGGTTTTCATATTGATTTTGAGTTTCCTTTTGTGTTTTGATCTTCGCTCTTCGGCGTTGTATATTATATTTCTTGCGTGGTTGTGACTGTCAATTGATGAAGAGCTGGCTTCCGCTTGGGGATGTCTTTATTCATATTATGCATATTGTACCCTTTTGGGGCCAGTATTTACAAAAGAAACGCTACCGAAATTTTCAGAAAAGACTTGAGATTTTAAAAATGTAATATTTCGGCTTATGTTATTAAAACCACTTGTTTTGAATTAAGTTTTCTTCACTTCTTTCTTAAAATGGTTTAGATTTCTGGGATTTTTGGCTTACTTGAATTAGATGGGGTACTATAGACTTCATATAATTCAAGTGCCAGTCACGTGCCATTTCGAGTCGTGACACTCATCTTCATCAAATCCTCTTCGGTGGATTTTTACTGAGCGCGACCGCTTTAAGCGGGAGGCTTTGGAGGCGTGGGCTGAGGAGGCTCGTCTTCAGGATGCAGAGGCAGAATTGAGACGTGAGCTTGAGTCGCTGCGCCAGGCTTACGATCGTCAGCTCATGGAGATCAGAGAATTATGGGCCGAACGAGCGATGAGCGCCTCCGACGAGATCCGTTGTTGGAAGACCCAGCTCTAGGAACGTGACACTCGGTTTGAGCAACGGATAACAATTAGCACGGTGAGTTTCTTCTTTTTGTGCATCATTTCAGTCTTACATCTTTCACAGATTCTGATGATCTGATTTTCCTTGTGCAGCTCTCTCATTAATTGGATGGCTCTTTCTGGTGTCGTTCGACGAGTCGCCGCTCTCAAGGTCCGCTGCGAATCCATGGGATCATGGTTGGATCTGCATGCCAGGAACCACCTGCCTCTAAGGGCTCGACAGCGGGCGCGGCTAGGTGAGATGCGGAGATGAATCAACCAGTTCGAGGGACCGCCCTGCAGGTGGGATGAAAGAGTGACCCCCTTTTTGTATTCCTCTCTTTTTCCTTCTACCCATGCTTTGTATTTTGAACTTATATATATATATATATGAGATTAATGGAGGAAAGAGGCTATAGGAGGGGATTTCCTCCTATGGGGTGGAAAAAATACAGCCTCCATCATTTTTTCCGACGATCGGCATCCATCATCATCATCGTTATCATCTAAGATGTGCGTACACCAAATTTCATGTGATTCCACAACTTTTTCACCGTTGATTTAGTGGGTTCAAAATTAACGGTTTACCGACAATAGAACTTTTTACATTGCTAAATCAACGGTGAAAATGTTGTAGAATCATATGAAATTTGGTGTACCCACATCTTAGATGATAACGATGAAGATGATGGGGGCCGATCGTCGAAAAAATTGGTGGAGATAGGAGGAAATTTCCTTTTATGGCCTCTTTTCTCTATATATATATATATATATATATATATATATATATATATATATATATATATCTTGTTCTTGCTTTTGTTTCTATTTCTTGTCTTTTACCAGCAGACTTATCAAATCGTACAGTAAAGTGAATGATCACATAAATCGTTCAAATGTTTTGCTTCGAGAACGCAATTAGGAATGCGAGTAATCGATAATTGCTTGTTTTTTAAGAATTAACGAAGTATGAGTAAAAAGCCTTTTTTTAATTACATTTAACATGCATTGCACATTCAAAACCCTATAGTTAGAATAGAAAGGACATCCAGAAATCTGAAAATTGTGCATAACCGCCAAAAAAAAATTTAGTCATAGTTGACCAATAATTTATATATCCCTTATATGTTTCTCATATCTATTTTAGATTAACTTTTATTTCCTATCATTTCTTTATTTCCAATAAATGTCGCATTGTTTTGTTGGAGGAAAATTTTTAGGATTTCAATTATTCTAAGGTCCTATACAACATAACCCATAATAAAATTTTGATACACTTATAATAGAGATTTAAAGTCAATTATGTGATTCTCTTAATACAAGTAATATAAACCGTTTATATAAATTAAATCTAAAATATTTGTTTCTGTATTTGATTAAAAGTAAAAGTTTTGAGTTTGGGGGTTGCAAACTATAATTTGCTTATCACCCATCTCCGCTTAAAATTTACTAAGGTTATCCCCATATATCCAAACAGCACCTAAACAGTTCCACTACAATATTAAAAATATAATTGAATTTACAATTATTCAAAGAATAATCAACTCTTGTCATATACAGTTTCAATGAATGGTTGTTTAGATATGTAGAAACCAGACAATGATGAAGATTTTTAAATAATTAGGGATGTAAACGGCATTTTTTGTGACTATTTGAATCTGCATATATCCGCATCCGTCAATAGCCACTGAATATGAATATGGTAACACTTATATCTGTTCCATATTCGTATTTAATACCAAAATTAGTATTTTTTTTGCTTTGTTGAGTAATTTGTTTCTAATATTCATTTCATTATAGGTGCCCGTATCCGAATTTTATCATATGCAGATATTAATTTTCATTTCCAATTATTATCCATATTATACATATTTGAACCGGTTTAGGATCGAAGAATACAGATATCATAACACCTACATGTATCCGATCGGTTTACATCCATATAAATAAACCATATGATTAACTATTCAAAAAATTAGAAAGCAAAAGATAGCTCCAAAATTCTAAATTTATCTTATTTGGTATTTATTTTGGAGTTCTGATAGCTGAAAAGAAAACCTAATTTTGAAATGATCATGTCCCTTGACTTGATTGAACCTCCTCTTTCCTAACAACACATACAAAGAGACCCGTCAGGTTTTCATCACATGACTGGGACCAGAGAGAGTAGAGTTTTGCCCGCCAACCTGCGTCAGACTCCCACTTGCTTTGCTGACCTCACCAGGCATTAGGATTGGGGTGTGGATCGGTTACCAACCAACTCTCGTCACTGAGATTCTCCTCACTGAGTTGTTTGCTAAATTCCAATTTGATCTTAGATTTATGCTCTCTGTTTTTTCCGACACATCTCTGACGACATAACAGGAGTTTATTCTTAAGAAAGTTTGGATCGCGTGAACCGGAATTTGCAACACCTCTGCTTCCGTTTGAAAATAAATTTTAGTTATCCTAACTCCATACCCAAAGAAGGTCTACGAACAAAAAATGGCAAGCTTCTTAATAAAGGCTAAATTGCTTTAAACTACTCTTTACTATGGAGTTTTCTCACCAAACTGCCTAGAAGTTTTTTTTATAATTAGTGTAAAATTCCTTAAATACTAGCGGTAAACCCCACAGTGCGGCAAGTTTTGGAATAATCCATGAAAATGGCATTTATCTGAAAAGCGGTGTAAGTCCATGGTATTTACTTTTGAAAAACATCCATGGTATTTATCCGAAAAACCTTGAAATTTATTTAAGAACATTTAATGTTATTTATTTGTAACTAACAAAAGGCATGGTATTTATCTAAGAAACATTGAAATTTATTGATGTTTTTTTTGTAACTGACAAAGTCCATGGTATTTATTTGAAAAACGTTGAAAGTTTATGGTATTTTTTTGTAACGGAGAAAGTTCATGGTATTTGTTTGAAAAGGAAAAATTCATCGTATTTTAATGAATATCTGATGCTATTAACTTATAAAATACTAAAAGTTCATGTCACTTATTTGTAAACTGAGCAAGTTCTTGGTATTTATCTGGAAAATGTTGACAGTTAACGATATGTATTTGTAACGAACAAAACCTAAGGTATTTATCTGGAGGACAAAATTCATGGTATTTACTTGAAAATAGTGAAAGTTCATTATATTTTAATGAAAATCTAATGGTATTTATCTATAAAACATTGGAAATTCATTGTATTTTAGGGAAAACCTATTGGGATTTTGAATTGATACAAAAATTTTTTAACTAATAGCACATTTGTAAATAGTGAGAAGCTGAGATGATGGTAAAGTTGTAAATAATGAGAAGTTGGCAAAACTTTGTCATGCACTACCTAAAATACCCTTACCAAAACATTATAATTTACAAAAAAAATACCAGATTTTTCCCAAACCAATCTAAAAGAATATTCTATTACTAGAAGCATTTTGGGGATATCATCAAATTCTCGCTTCACATATAGCTTTCTATTAGCATGATAATGATAATGAAAGTTTTTCAAGAGTATAAGGAAAATCTTTGAGGTAGTTAAGTACAAACCATAATGGTTAAGGGTATACACTACTACAATATGGGGTTGCCCCTACGGACTCAGGAATCCGTAGGGGCAAATATTTCTTGCCCCTACGGATTTATCCGTAGGGCCACATCGTTGTCCCTACGATGCCTTACGTTCTAATTTTTTGTTTGGCCCTACGGAGCCGCAAACGGTGGACCTACGGATATGTCCGCAGGGGCATATAAATAGGTTATTAATAAAAAAAAAGCACAGAAAAGTATATTCATCGTTCCCAAAATTTCTCTCTCTCACTCCCGCGCCTCATATCGCCTGTTCCCGCGCCTCGTCGCCACCGCGCTCCACGCCTCGTCGCCACCTTCATCGGTCGTTCCCACACCTTCATCGACTTCCCGCGTCTCGTCGTCACCTTCGCCGATCGTCGCCGACCACCGTCTCCTCCACCGCGCACCCGGTTAGTAATTAAATCTTAAATTATTTTTAATTTTGATGATGTTAGGTCTAGGGTTCAGGCCAGGTTCGGGTAGGGGTGAGGGTTTGGCATCGGCATCGGCTTCGGTTAGGGTTAGGGTTAGGGTTAGGGTTCGGTTGGGGTTAGGGTTGGGGTTGGGGGTTAGGGCTGGGCTGGGGCTGGGGCTGGGCTGGGGTTCGGTTGGGGTTGGGGCTGGGCTGGGCTGGGGCTGGGGCTAGGGTTCGGTTGGGGTGGGGCTGGGGATATTGCTATATGGGATAAACTAAAAGGGGGTTTTGTGCAATTAACAGAAAACAAGAAAGATGTGAAAAAATAACAATATGTAATATTACAGCTATCCAATCCAAATTTCTCCTTTTCCTTATCCTAATATAAATATATATTTGTTGATTACCTTGACATTTCCAGCTTCTTTAATAGCCTCTATGATTTTAACTTGATCAACCAACTGCTCATAATATTTGTAGCCCAGCATAGAGATCACCACATCAACTTTCTTTATTGCCTCCACCAAGCTCTTGTGATCATGCATATCACCCTACATATATTCAACATATATATCATCAGGTCTTTCTAAAATCAATGACCTTTAATTCAAAAAAAACAAACACACACATAGGGAGTGAATTAATGAAGAAAAGAGAGTCCACTTTTCGTTAGGTGGTGTCACGACCCGAGAATTCGACTCGTGACCGGCACTTAACCACGCAACGTTTACAGGCGCAACGCGGCTAAGTAAGCCGAACCCAGAAATCAAAACCAATAAATATAGAGTGATTTAAAACATTTTGTAAAAGCAATAGTAAATGTCTGAAAAACTTCCATTTATTTAGTTCAAAAGTTATGAGTTTTATAATTTTGGTAACATTTCCTTTTTAAAACATTAGCCCCGAAAGTCGGGTAAAAGTAAGGTGTAGCGGAAATAACAAGTGACATGAATAAAGCATCACAATATGATATACGACGCCGTAGCGAAGAATACACAGTAAAAACAAGGACAATATCATAAAAGATAAAACTGCATAAGGTAACGTCGGCTCACATGCGAGCTCGACACCAGAAAATAAAACCATACATATCGTCCTCACAACTGTCTCTAAGTCAATACATAAGGTAGATGGAGAGTACTAGATACATCAATATACAACTGAAAGATAACAGATACCGTACAAAACCCACCTAAACAGCAAAAGGGCTATCTCTGCTCAAAAGGGGTATCTGTGCCAAAAGATGCGATAACAGCCAGCCGTGACTACTCCCAAGGGCAACCTGCAAACACTGTGGCACAACGGGGGTGAGTTGCCAACTCGTGAATAGAGATAACATATAAAGGTGATCGCAAGCATGCACATATAGCGTGGCTCTACTAATGCCAGCAGATGATATCAATGCATGTCAACAGTGGATACAATAGTAATGCATGTACTCTAACAGGTAAATGCCACAGGATGAGATGTATAATAATCAATACTGAGTATGGGATAAATAATATCTACATGGACTATGTCAACATGGAAAGCAATGATCGGTGCCTCAAACTGCACCCAAATCCCACATATACTCAGGCGCCGGCACACCCATCGGCCCCCAAATCCTGTATATCTCGGAGGAATCACGAGTGCCCAACATCGGCACCCAAAACATCATAAAATACCCGTGTCCAGCATCGACACGTAAATCCTCAAATATCGGGCGCCGTCAATCTGGACCGGCCCCACGGGGTCCGTCTGCGGTATCGGCCCTCGGCCCCGGCAGCACGGTCATCCCGCATCCATCACTCGACTCTGGTCAGTATCCTCCGGACAACTGCCAGGTCCAACCAATCACCGGTAGGTACTCGCCCGCCTCCAGGCTCAATCGGCAAATCCCATCGATCGTCTCGCCGAGGGGAACCATACCGGGCCCACCACGAACCCGCAAACGGAACATCCACTCCTCGAATCGGGTTTCAAGCACACGTCTCAGCACCGAGAAAACGCGTGGTGGACACACCAAAATATCATATCACGAGGTACCGGGTTTTTCAAAATAGCATATCTTTCCTTAAATAATTCCACGGTCCTCAAAACAGCAATCACATGAGAATCCAATACCAATAGTAAAATCCAATGCGAGGTACAATATACATCAATCCATGGTATGGGTATAAGGGGAATACCGCTTTTTTAAAGTAGTTTCATTTCCGGTTTTAAAAGATGTCATGCGGCTCCCAATATACATGAAAATCGTATCAATCACATGTAAGATGAACTACAGCAATAATACAACAGTATAATCATGACAGTTCTACAGTGAGTGTGGCATGGCAATTACTAACGGTGTGTGTGTAGCATGTAAATAGTGCCCGTGCAACATAAACCGTTAGTAATAGTGCGGTGTTCTATCAGTTCTAGCATATATCAATAACACATAGCAGGGAAATGCAATATGGAATGACAGTCCATAGGTAAATGCAATATGTAATACTAAGATCCTATCAGCCCTGACGCATAACGCCATGCGGGCGATATCCCCGTAGATGTGAAATCTACTCACCGTGTCTCGCGCTAAGTGTATCCAACCACTTGCTTGCCCTTCTTCGCAGCGTCCGTCTCACTGGCCTGCGAACCTAGAATCACATACACATATCACACATAAGCTTAAGTCACAAAACGCGACATTATAATCCAACAAGAAACCCGTGTCGCAAACCAATCGCGCGTGTGCGCGATACGCTAAAACGTGTACTCACGCGCCACGAAACTACCCCGACGCGCCGCCATACGCAGAACCCAAACCTACTCACGTATCGCGCGTGTCGCGAAGGTTTAGAAAAACGGCAAAACGGGTAACTGGTCCCAGATTTTCCTACAGAATTGATCTTACAAAAATATATGTATCAAAGGACCTAACACACAAAAACACACCTACAGAACCCAAAAACATCCAAAACACCACCTGTCTGGCCGCAATTTGCGGCCAGAATGGCGGTTTTGGCGGCCTCAGTGGGGAGTTAGGGGGTCGGGTTTCACCTATGGTATCAGCTCCTCTCCAACATGCTACAGTATCCACAATTTCACTCTGCACTCACCGGGTCAATAGCAGTTCCAGAAAACTCACATTTTGCCCAAACACGACATTTTGCATCAAATATGAAATCTGGTGGTATTTTAGTGTAATAGGGGTTCGACTAAGTTACAATGGCCTCAACAGACCACAATCATCCTACTGAAACCAAATCTCGCCTCAATAGCACAAGGTTCTCACTAATCACCCCATATCGCACTAAAACACACTAAATTCTAATAACCGATGCAAAACTACTCTAACTAGGCAAACTAGTGAAGCAAGATAGGAAATATACCTCACTCTCGACCTTAGGGAGCTGCAGGAAGGTGGAGAAGAGAAGAGAAGAGGCTGCAGTTGCTGTTGTGAAGCTTGGTGCTCACTGCTACTCACTGTGCTGCTGTTGCTGAATGTTGCTGCTGCTGCTTGTGCTTCTGCTGCTGCTTCTGTTGCTGCTTCAGTTGCTTCTGCTGCTGCTTGAAGAGGTAAGTGTGTGTGTGAGTGTATTGGTGTGAGACTTGAGAGAAAACCAAAAGAGAAATGAGAGCCACCACAATCATTCAAACAAAAGTCACCCCTCTCTCTCTCTCACCTCATTTAATGCAAGCATGGCCTAAAGCCATGATGCATTCTCTCTCTCTCACACAAGTCAACACTAATTCCATAATTCAAATTAAAGTAATCTTTTAATTTAACTAATTAATTAAACCCATTTAAGAATCCAAAAGAATTAATCCTACAATTAACCCACCATGGTTAATAATTGTGGTATTTCCTTGATTTAAAAACCCTAGTTTACATGCACATGTGTGTGCAAGCTTAGGAAAATTTTGGAAAAATATTTATTAAATTAAGAAAAATATTTAAAACACAATTTGGTAAACTTTTTATTAAAAATCATTATTTAATTATAATTATCCACTAACCCTTATCCTAAGGTGTTACAATCTCTCCCCCTTAAAGAAATTCGTCCCCGAATTTCAAAAATCTAACTAAGGTTACCTTCAAAAAGATGGGGATACGTCTTCATCATCTCGCTTTCGGTCTCCCAAGTGACCTCTTCACGGTTCTGACCACGCCAAAGCACTTTAACTGATGGAATCTCCTTCGATCTCAATTTCTTCACTCGTCGATCCAAGATCATCACCGGCTGCTCTGCATAGGAAAGATCACGCTCAAGCTGGATCGTCGGATGCTGAATCGCATGCGAAGGATCATGTAGATATCTGCGGAGCATCGAAACATGGAATACGGGGTGCACGTCTGGAAAGTTGGGCGGAAGAGCTAATCGGTAAGCTACTGCACCAACACGCTCGAGGATCTCGAAGGGGCCCACATACCTGGGGCTAAGCTTCCCCTTCTTCCCAAACCTCATCACACCTTTCATTGGGGAGACCCTCAAGAAAACATGATCACCAACAGAAAACTCAAGTCTGCGTCGTCGACGGTCCACATAAGATCTCTGCCTACTCTGCGCTGCTCTCATCCTATCGCGAATCAACTGGATCTTCGCTGTCGTCTCCTCAACGATCTGTGGCCCTAAGATACTGCTCTCACTGAGCTCTGTCCAACAAGTAGGTGACCTGCATCTCCTCCCGTAAAGAGCCTCAAACGGTGCCATCTGAATAGTCTCCTGGTAGCTGTTATTGTAGGAAAACTCTACCAAGGGCAAATGATGATCCCAGCTACCTCCGAAATCTAGTACACAAGCTCTGAGCATGTCCTCGAGAGTCTGGATGGTCCGCTCTGACTGTCCGTCGGTCTGCGGATGAAAAGCCGTGCTGAAACTCAAACGAGTGCCCAAAGCCTCCTGAAGCCTCTACCATAGTCTACTAGTAAACTGGGTGCCTCTGTCGGACACAATGCACGTCGGGACTCCGTGTAGTCGCACTATCTCGTCAATATAGATCTGGGCATACTGAGTAAATCCGAAAGTCGTCTTCACCGGTAGGAAGTGAGCCGCTTTCGTCAAACGATCCACGATCACCCAGATGGAGTCATACCCCCTACTAGTCCTGGGTAGACCCACCACGAAATCCATCGAAATCTGTTCCCATTTCCACTCCGGAATGGGCAATGGCTGTAGCTCTCCCGCGGGCCTCTGGTGCTCAGCCTTGACTTGCTGACAAGTCAGGCATCTCGATACAAAATCTGCAATGTCCCTCTTCATTCCGTCCCACCAGTAAACATCTCTCATATCATGATACATCTTGGTGGAACCGGGATGTACGCTATACACCGATCGATGTGCCTCCTCAAGAATCTCACGCCTCAGTCCCTCAGTATCAGGTACGCACAGTCTGACTCCAAACCGTAGTATCCCCTGATCATCGGTCACGAACTCGGAAAATCGGTCCTGTCCCATCTGTGCCATGATCTCTAAACATCGGTCGTCACTGAGCTGTGCCTCACGTATACGATCAATCAACTGTGGGCGTGCACGGACGTGCGCTATCTGTCCTCCAATCGGCGTGAACTCGAACTGTACTCGACTGTCTCATAATATCTGCCAATCCGCCGATGACTGCTCCTGCACTGCGCTCAAACATGATAAACTACTCCCGGGCCTCCTGCTCAAAGCATCCGCTACCACATTTGCCTTGCCCGGGTGATATAAGATCTCGCAGTCGTAATCCTTCACTAACTCCATCCATCGACGCTGTCGAAGGTTCAGGTCCCGCTGCTGGAATATGTATTTCAAACTCTTGTGATCCGTAAATATCTGGCACGACTCGCCGTATAGGTAGTGTCGCCAGATCTTAAGTGCGAAGACCACTGCTGCCATCTCCAAATCAGGAGTGGGGTAGTTCTGCTCGTGCTTCTTCAATTGTCGCGAGGCATACGCGATCACCCTATCATGCTGCATCAGAACGCATCCCAATCCCACTCGAGAAGTATCACAAAAGACCACAAATCCGCCCGATCCGGAAGGTAAAGATAACACCAGTGCCGTCGTCAGCTGAGTCCGTAACTGCTGAAAGCTGTGCTCGCACTCCTCCGTCCAAACGAAAGGAACTCCCTTCCGGGTCAACCCGGTCAACGGTGTAGCAATACGTGAGAAGTCCTGCACAAAACGCCTGTAGTAACCGGCCAATCCCAAAAAGCTGCGAATCTCCGTCACCGATGTGGGTCTGGGCCAACGCTGAACGGCCTCGATCTTCCTCGGGTCAACACATATACCGTCTCGTGAAATCACGTGACCCAAGAAGTCCACGCTGTCTAACCAAAAAGCACACTTGGAGAATTTCGCATAGAGCTGGTGCTCCCTCAAAGTCTGCAATGTAACCCGCAGGTGCTGCTCGTGCTCCTCACTACTCCGGGAATACACCAAGATATCGTCGATGAAGACTATGATGAACAGATCCAAATAAGGCCGGAAAATACGGTTCATCAAATCCATGAAGGCTGCTGGCGCATTGGTGAGTCCGAACGACATCACCAAAAACTCGTAATGGCCATAGCGCGTACGGAAGGCTGTCCGGGGAATGTCCTCCTGTCGAACTCGCCGCTGATGATAGCCCGATCGTAAATCGATCCTCGAAAAGTACCCTGCCCCCTGAAGCTGGTCGAACAAATCGTCAATACGCGGCAAAGGATACCTGTTCCGCACTGTCACCCTGTTCAGCTGGCGGTAGTCGATACAAAGACGCAAGCTGCCGTCCTTCTTCCTGACGAACAGGACTGGAGCACCCCAAGGAGAAACACTGGGTCGAATAAGTCCCTTGTCCAGCAAATCCTGTAACTGACCCTTCAACTCTCGAAGTTCCGCCGGGGCCATCCGATAGGGCAGTATAGAAATAGGCCCCGAACCAGGAACCAGATCAATACAGAAAGAAATGTCGCGCTCGGGCGGCAACCCAGGAAGCTCGTCAGGGAACACATCAGGAAACTCGCTAACAACCGGAACCTGATCCAATGGAACCTCCGTAGCGCGAGCATCGCGAACATAAGCGAGAAATCCCTGACATCCCTTCCTCAAAAGCTGTCCAGCGCGAAAAGAAGAAATCACACTGTGAGGGGCGGCACTACGGTCCCCCAACACAACAAAAACCGACTCGCCGGGGAAACAGAATCTAACTGTCTTCTCGCGGCAGTCCACAGAAGCATAGCACGTGGCTAACCAATCCATGCCCAAAAGAACGTCGAAGTCCAACATCTCCAGAAGGATCAAGTCGACAGGCAACTCTCTCTCGCCAATACAGACGATACAGGATCGGAACACGTGCCTAGCCACAAACGACTCTCCCACAGGAGTAGTCACCACAAGCGGCTGATCAAGTAAGCCGGACTCTCTACCCAAACTCGGCACAAAGTGCGTGGATACGTACGAGTGTGTGGATCCGGGATCGAACAGTACATGTGCATCAACTGAACATACAGGAAGGATACCTGAAACCACTGCATTGGACGCCTGCGCGTCCTGATGTGTCAAAGCAAAGACCCTCGCCTGTCCACCACCTGTAACTGGCTGACCTCTGCCTCGGTCATCTCGTCCTCTCTGAGCAACTCCTCCACGCCCACGACCTCTCTGAGCATAAGTCTGGCGCGGAGCAACGGTAGGCACAACGGGCAACGCCCTCTGGGGTGGTGAAGGTGGTAAGGTAACATGCGGTGCTGCCGCCTCCCTCCGGTGTGTCTCTGGACAATCTCGAACGAAGTGAAGTAGGCTGCCACATCTGTAGCAACCCCGCGGCGACTGCTGACCGTCCTGGGGATACGAACTAAACATCCGACCCCGTCCCGAATCTCTACTACCCCCCGTACCGGAACGATACCTGTCGCGGCGTCTGAATGACTGCCTCCGTGCGGAAATACTGGTACGAACTCTCTTCGGCTCTGGAAATACCGATGTCTCAACAAGGTGCTCCTCGACCACTAGGGCTGCGTCTACAGCTGCTGCATAGGTCTCGTAGTGCTGCGCGCTGATCGCGAGGAACACTGGTGAAATCAAGCCTCGAACAAATCTCCGGACTCGCAACTCCTCGGTGGCCACTAAATGTGGGGCATAGACTGCTAGCTCTGTAAACAGTACGTCATACTCTGCCACTGTCATCCCTGGCGTCTGGCGCAAAGACTCAAACCTGCGTGCTCGGGCATCTCTAACACTCCGGGGAAGGAAACGGGCTAGAAATATGGTCACGAACTCCGTCCAGGTCATAGGAGGAAGACCTGCTGCTCTGCCCTTCTCCACTGAATCACACCATTTCTGCGCAAGACCTTCCAGGCGAAAGCTCGCGAACTCGACCCATCTCGCATCTGCACATCTGAGGGAACGGCATATCCTGGCCATCCTGTCTATGAAAGACTGTGGGTCCTCGGCTGTATCGGTGCCTGTGAAAACCGGAGGCTTCAGCCTCATGAACTCTGATAGCGATACTGTAATCACCTCCGTGGCTGCAGGGGCAACTGGCTGTGCGGTAGGTACCATAGCGGTCTCTGGAACTGGTGGAGCTACCTCTGGTCGCTGCGCTCGAAGCGTCTCAACTAACGATCCTATCATCTGGCGCATCTCCTGCATACCAGCCCCTAACGATGCGATCTGCTCTGTCACGGCAGGAACAGCCTGCTAGGGTACAACCGGCGTACTTCCCGGATCAGTCCTCGTCTCGGACGAGTCAACACGAATCTCGGCCCTCGCGGCCGCTCTCTGTGCCCTCGTAGTCTTAGGCGGCATATTGGCTGAAAGAAAATTTGGATTCGATAAGAACACGGAAATCGAATCACCAGAATATAAGGAGGAATCAAATCAACAAGTCCTAAGGTCGCGTAAGCGGAGTACCGTGTCGTGAGTATGCCGCGGAACATACGCACGCTACGCTACCCTGCTGCAGCTACCTACTCCATCATACCAGGGTCATCCTACACTCCGAAGGTAAAACCTACGCTCTGATACCAACTTTGTCACGACCCGAGAATTCGACTCGTGACCGGCACTTAACCACGCAACGTTTACAGGCGCAACGCGGCTAAGTAAGCCGAACCCAGAAATCAAAACCAATAAATATAGAGTGATTTAAAACATTTTGTAAAAGCAATAGTAAATGTCTGAAAAACTTCCATTTATTTAGTTCAAAAGTTATGAGTTTTATAATTTTGGTAACATTTCCTTTTTAAAACATTAGCCCCGAAAGTCGGGTAAAAGTAAGGTGTAGCGGAAATAACAAGTGACATGAATAAAGCATCACAATATGATATACGACGCCGTAGCGAAGAATACACAGTAAAAACAAGGACAATATCATAAAAGATAAAACTGCATAAAGTAACGTCGGCTCACATGCGAGCTCGACACCAGAAAATAAAACCATACATATCGTCCTCACAACTGTCTCTAAGTCAATACATAAGGTAGATGGAGAGTACTAGATACATCAATATACAACTGAAAGATAACAGATACCGTACAAAACCCACCTAAACAGCAAAAGGGCTATCTCTGCTCAAAAGGGGTATCTGTGCCAAAAGATGCGATAACAGCCAGCCGTGACTACTCCCAAGGGCAACCTGCAAACACTGTGGCACAACGGGGGTGAGTTGCCAACTCGTGAATAGAGATAACATATAAAGGTGATCGCAAGCATGCACATATAGCGTGGCTCTACTAATGCCAGCAGATGATATCAATGCATGTCAACAGTGGATACAATAGTAATGCATGTACTCTAACAGGTAAATGCCACAGGATGAGATGTATAATAATCAATACTGAGTATGGGATAAATAATATCTACATGGACTATGTCAACATGGAAAGCAATGATCGGTGCCTCAAACTGCACCCAAATCCCACATATACTCAGGCGCCGGCACACCCATCGGCCCCCAAATCCTGTATATCTCGGAGGAATCACGAGTGCCCAACATCGGCACCCAAAACATCATAAAATACCCGTGTCCAGCATCGACACGTAAATCCTCAAATATCGGGCGCCGTCAATCTGGACCGGCCCCACGGGGTCCGTCTGCGGTATCGGCCCTCGGCCCCGGCAGCACGGTCATCCCGCATCCATCACTCGACTCTGGTCAGTATCCTCCGGACAACTGCCAGGTCCAACCAATCACCGGTAGGTACTCGCCCGCCTCCAGGCTCAATCGGCAAATCCCATCGATCGTCTCGCCGAGGGGAACCATACCGGGCCCACCACGAACCCGCAAACGGAACATCCACTCCTCGAATCGGGTTTCAAGCACACGTCTCAGCACCGAGAAAACGCGTGGTGGACACACCAAAATATCATATCACGAGGTACCGGGTTTTTCAAAATAGCATATCTTTCCTTAAATAATTCCACGGTCCTCAAAACAGCAATCACATGAGAATCCAATACCAATAGTAAAATCCAATGCGAGGTACAATATACATCAATCCATGGTATGGGTATAAGGGGAATACCGCTTTTTTAAAGTAGTTTCATTTCCGGTTTTAAAAGATGTCATGCGGCTCCCAATATACATGAAAATCGTATCAATCACATGTAAGATGAACTACAGCAATAATACAACAGTATAATCATGACAGTTCTACAGTGAGTGTGGCATGGCAATTACTAACGGTGTGTGTGTAGCATGTAAATAGTGCCCGTGCAACATAAACCGTTAGTAATAGTGCGGTGTTCTATCAGTTCTAGCATATATCAATAACACATAGCAGGGAAATGCAATATGGAATGACAGTCCATAGGTAAATGCAATATGTAATACTAAGATCCTATCAGCCCTGACGCATAACGCCATGCGGGCGATATCCCCGTAGATGTGAAATCTACTCACCGTGTCTCGCGCTAAGTGTATCCAACCACTTGCTTGCCCTTCTTCGCAGCGTCCGTCTCACTGG
Source organism: Agapanthus africanus (assembly GCA_030015575.1). Taxonomy (NCBI): domain Eukaryota; kingdom Viridiplantae; phylum Streptophyta; class Magnoliopsida; order Asparagales; family Amaryllidaceae; genus Agapanthus; species Agapanthus africanus. The sequence continues at coordinate 43,714,418 of JASDDO010000006.1, forward strand.
CCTGCGAACCTAGAATCACATACACATATCACACATAAGCTTAAGTCACAAAACGCGACATTATAATCCAACAAGAAACCCGTGTCGCAAACCAATCGCGCGTGTGCGCGATACGCTAAAACGTGTACTCACGCGCCACGAAACTACCCCGACGCGCCGCGATACGCAGAATCCAAACCTACTCACGTATCGCGCGTGTCGCGAAGGTTTAGAAAAACGGCAAAACGGGTAACTGGTCCCAGATTTTCCTACAGAATTGATCTTACAAAAATATATGTATCAAAGGACCTAACACACAAAAACACACCTACAGAACCCAAAAACATCCAAAACACCACCTGTCTGGCCGCAATTTGCGGCCAGAATGGCGGTTTTGGCGGCCTCAGTGGGGAGTTAGGGGGTCGGGTTTCACCTATGGTATCAGCTCCTCTCCAACATGCTACAGTATCCACAATTTCACTCTGCACTCACCGGGTCAATAGCAGTTCCAGAAAACTCACATTTTGCCCAAACACGACATTTTGCATCAAATATGAAATCTGGTGGTATTTTAGTGTAATAGGGGTTCGACTAAGTTACAATGGCCTCAACAGACCACAATCATCCTACTGAAACCAAATCTCGCCTCAATAGCACAAGGTTCTCACTAATCACCCCATATCGCACTAAAACACACTAAATTCTAATAACCGATGCAAAACTACTCTAACTAGGCAAACTAGTGAAGCAAGATAGGAAATATACCTCACTCTCGACCTTAGGGAGCTGCAGGAAGGTGGAGAAGAGAAGAGAAGAGGCTGCAGTTGCTGTTGTGAAGCTTGGTGCTCACTGCTACTCACTGTGCTGCTATTGCTGAATGTTGCTGCTGCTGCTTGTGCTTCTGCTGCTGCTTCTGTTGCTGCTTCAGTTGCTTCTGCTGCTGCTTGAAGAGGTAAGTGTGTGTGTGAGTGTGTTGGTGTGAGACTTGAGAGAAAACCAAAAGAGAAATGAGAGCCACCACAATCATTCAAACAAAAGTCACCCCTCTCTCTCTCTCACCTCATTTAATGCAAGCATGGCCTAAAGCCATGATGCATTCTCTCTCTCTCACACAAGTCAACACTAATTCCATAATTCAAATTAAAGTAATCTTTTAATTTAACTAATTAATTAAACCCATTTAAGAATCCAAAAGAATTAATCCTACAATTAACCCACCATGGTTAATAATTGTGGTATTTCCTTGATTTAAAAACCCTAGTTTACATGCACATGTGTGTGCAAGCTTAGGAAAATTTTGGAAAAATATTTATTAAATTAAGAAAAATATTTAAAACACAATTTGGTAAACTTTTTATTAAAAATCATTATTTAATTATAATTATCCACTAACCCTTATCCTAAGGTGTTACAGGTGGCGTCAAAAATTTATATCCTCCATCAATTATCAAGCTACCGAGGACGAAAAGCCACCTTTGTTAGTCGAGAGTCATGGTAATAGACTTGTCATTATAGATCATAGTCAATTGTTTTTCCTATCATTTTCTTGATCCGGATGCTAATCAACTTGTTAATTAGTTACTGTTTTTATGATGTATTTGTCTATATTTGTTGACAGTGGCCTTTCTTTTGGATGAACATGTTTTTTTGATGCATGTTTCAGTCATGTGAATTCATATGTTGCGTTTAACGTTTTATGATATCAGTATCCTACATTTGTAGTTTTAATTGTTGATTGTTATAGATGAATGCCATTGCAATAATAGTTTTTGGTTGATATATTAATTTTTCAAATATTTGCATGTATGTATCCATGCCTGCCTGCATATATGTATATATGAGGATAATGGGTATATTATTAGGTTGCCGTAGGAGAAAATTTTCCTTCATATGGCTGTCAAAAGTCAATCCTTAATCTCTTTGTGGATGATCAGTTTTATCAATCTTGATCTCAATAGTTTAAAATCATGTTACACATACAACACGAATGCACAACAAACGCATCATTAGAGAGTGATTCAAGATGTTCAAGTTAAAACCAATATATGATACTCGATGATAATATGAAACCTTCATATTCTCATCGATACTCATATATGAAACTAAAATCGTCACTTAGTCCCCGTCTATCAGTTAACACACGTGCGATATTCGTCGTGACATAGAACTATACGAAGGTTGTTAAATATCGGACGGTATAGCTCGATACTAACAACTGTCATATAGTCTATGCGACGAGAAGATTCAATCGTATGGTAACCGATAGATTTGTCCCGTGTGGACAAGTTAGGAATGTATAAAGCAAACACATTCATTCACTTGTGTTTTCATCCGTTTCGAGATATTTCGTCGGTACCTTTCCGCTGGTTCTCTGTGTACAAAGATAGATTAGATGTTCATTTCAACGTTATTTCACAGTTTTGAAATGATTATCTATTCTATTACAGTGTACTCGGAGAACAGCGGGGAGGTGCTGCCGAAATTTACTCGAAACGGTTAAAAGCATAAGTGATGGGTGTTCGCTCTATACATTCTTAATGGGATAGAAGCCTTATCCCCGACAGCCGGAATACACACATACTGTAAGTCCACGTTGCGACCCCCGGTGCTTACGGGGAGGCGGAAACGGTATAAAAAAAACAAATTTTTATCGCAAGAGGCAACATGGACTAAACAAGGTCGGGATCGTGTCTAAACTAAACTAGCAAACTTGCTAAAGAGATTTAGCTACTCGGATGAAGATGGTTATACCTAGCTTGTCTTGAACTCCTTCGTCTTCAAGCTCCGGTGGTGGTCCGATGGCTCCTTCTCGTCGTCTCCGTACGCCGAAGATAGATCCACTTGAAAGCTCCAACCTTTAGCTCCTTCTTCGTTCTTTGAAGAAACTAGTTCACTTGGTTTGCTAAACCTAGTGAACTAGAATGAGTAGAGAAGAAATAGAATGTGATTTTATCTATGGTTCTTGATTCTCAACTCATGAGACAAGAGAACCATAGATTAAAGAGAGGGAGCAAGAGCAAGAGGGTGAGAGCAAAGTGGAAAGCTCAAGAACAAGAGAGAGAATGAGCAAGAAAGAATGAGGCTCTCTTTTTTCTCTCACCCTCTCATAATCCAAAGTAATCATAACTCATCATATCAAAAAAGTCTTATGTGTGATGGTTGAAGCAACCATAACCATATCATATCATCTACTCATTTTACCTAAATGAGCAAGCAAGAAAAAGTCTTTGCCATGAAATGATGGTTATGGTTATCATGATGGTCAACTAGTCAAGCCTAGTCAACCGGTCAACAAAGTCAACAAGTCAACAAAAGTCAACAAGTCAACAAAGTCAACAAAAGTCAACAACCAAGTCACCATAATACTTAATTAATATAATAGTTAATCACATATCATATTCTCATTAGGGTTGAGCAAAAAGTCAAAAAGTCAACGGTCAACTGTCAACAACCCTAATGAGAATCCGCTGTCTGTGCCTCCCTGTCAACTGTGCATACACACCCGCATCCGCGTTCCGAGGAACACGAATGCAAACTGGATAAATCCAATCCCATAAGGTACACTAGGATCTGGCTTAAACCAAAGCCCGCTAGTGTAAACTGTCCGGACACTGTACGTGCACAAGTGCACGGATGTGACCGAACCCTGTCGCAAAACCATGCGACCTGTCGCAATACCATGCGACCTCTACTCTTTTGCCTAAAGGCGAAAAGCTTTCTGTGTGGGACTCTAAAGACTCGACACTACGCTGGCAGTGGGTTTAACCACAGACCGCAAGCGGCACTAGCTGTGCGTAACGGTCCCCAGGTAATGCCGACAAGAAGACCGACGAGGCGAAACCCATCTGAACTCCTACTGAGCCTGAGTGTGACATTCTCCGTACAGTCCGGTCTGTTCGTCTGATACATCGCATGGCGGGCCTAGGGGGCGGTAAACGTCAGTCCCCCAATAGCGGTACAAGTCGTGCCGGAGCGAAGCCCAAAACACCCTGAGATAACACTGGAAACCTACCAGTATATCTCGTTTGCCCTGCCCAGGGACTACTCGTGTAATGGCTCTCCTAGACACAGCGCGATGTCAACCCCCAATACCGGGAGAGACGAATCCTGTCTAACCGTCACTGCCTCCAAGTGCTTCGGGACTGCACCCAACCACCACCTGTTTGCACGACTCCTTTGAGCCGTGGTAGGGTAGTGATCAAAGTACAGTGGGAACACACCCGAGGCGAAGTGACAGTGTCAAGTCAGCGGACTAAGCTGTACTCATGTCACCTGGGAACTGATAACTGACGATAGGTATAATACCAACTGGTCAGTTCCCGACGAGTCCTGTCCAGTGTACCCGTAACCTAACGGGCACCCGCATACTATCTCAAGTACGACGTACTGACGGCTGTGGGACAGACCGTCTCCCACACTGGGATGAGAAGCGCATGCGCTGGTCTACTCCGGAGTATCGATGCCCTGTCTCGATAGTCCTGCGACCAGGGACCTGCATAAGGATGTGCTTATAGATTACCCAGCCCCACTAGTGTGACGGCCATCACATCGCTGGTAATCAAGCAAAGATCCTAAGGGCTCCACTAATGTGTTCAGGCGATATACAAAAATAAACACATGTACACATTGAAGTAGAAATAAACCAAGTAGCATACTACTATTTTGAGCAAGATTGTATATACAAGGTGAATATCCCAAGCTTCCATTAAGTAATATACATACTAGTATGATACAGTAATGGCCTCTAGGGCATATACACTAACAATCTCCCACTTGCACTAAGGCCATGTACTGGCGTATCGAAGACCTATCATCTCGATCAGCCGCTCGAACTGAGTCTGGGGTAGGGCCTTGGTGAATGGATCTGCAGTGTTGTCTTCTGAAGCGACTCTCCGAACCTCGATCTCCTGGCGATCCACGATTTCCCTGATCAGGTGATACCGCCTCAAGATGTGCCTGGATCTCTGATGGGACCTGGGTTCCTTCGCTAAAGCTATAGCCCCGTTGTTGTCGCAATACAGAGGTATTGGATCAACAATGGACGGAACCACCTGAAGTTCTTTCAAGAACTTCCTCATCCAGACAGCTTCTTTTGCGGCATCAGATGCAGCGATGTATTCCGCTTCCATCGTCGAGTCTGCAACGGTTTCTTGTTTGGAACTCTTCCAACACACCGCCCCTCCATTGAGGGTGAAGACAAAACCCGACATGGACTTGGAATCATCCTTGTCACTTTGGAAGCTGGAGTCAGCAAAGGCCTCGATCTGGAGGTCCTTTCCGCCATACACCAAGAACATCTCCTTAGTCCTTCTCAGGTACTTGAGAATGTTCTTTACCGCTATCCAATGTTTCTCCCCAGGGTTTGACTGATACCGGCTTACCACACTCAGTGCATAAGCTACATCCGGTCTGGTACACAACATCGCATACATTATAGAGCCTACCGCAGAAGCGTAGGGTATAATAGACATGCGATCCCTCTCCAAATCAGTCTTGGGAGACATCTCTTTAGAGAGGGTGATCCCGTGACAAGCCGGCAGGTTACCGCGCTTGGAATCTTCCATACTGAATCTTCCATACTGAATCTTTTCAGTATGGTGTCGATGTACCTGGACTGTGAAAGTCCTAATATCCTCTTGGATCTGTCACGGTAGATCTGGATACCCAGAATGTATGAGGCATCACCTAGGTCTTTCATGGAGAACCTGTGTGACAAGAACCCCTTGACAGATTGTAGCATAGGAATGTCATTTCCTATTAAGAGAATGTCATCCACGTATAAAACGAGGAATACTGCAGTTCTCGCTACAAATCTACTATAGATGCATGGTTCATCTGGATTTTTGATAAAGCCAAATTCTTTGACCGTCTCATCAAAGCAGATGTTCCAACTCCGCGATGCCTGCTTCAGTCCATAGATGGACTTAAGCAACTTGCACACCTTTCTGCTGCTCCCACTCTGAATGAAACCCTCTGGCTGGTCCATATAGACACACACCTCTAAATTTCCATTTAGAAAAGCTGTCTTTACGTCCATTTGCCAAATCTCATAATCGTGGAAGGCAGCAATGGCAAGAAGGATCCGAATGGATTTCAGCATGGCTACTGGAGAAAAGGTTTCGTCATAGTCCAAGCCAGGTCTTTGACGAAAACCCTTTGCTACCAGCCTAGCTTTATAGGTCTCAACCTGTCCATCTACACCAATCTTCCTTTTGAAGATCCACTTGCATCCTACGGGTTTTACCCCGTCTGGAGCAATGTCCAACGTCCATACTTTGTTGGTGTACATGGACTCCATTTCGGTCCGCATTGCATCCAGCCATTTCACTGAGTCAACGCTCTGAACGGCCTGCTGGAAGCTAGTAGGCTCATCATAATCTATGATGCAATCCTCTCTATCCCCGTCTATGAGAAAACCGTAGTATCTCTCGGGCGGATGAGACTGCCTACTACTTCTGCGGAGCGGCGTAGGAATGTCCTGTTCTGTTGAACCCTCTGGTTCCACCAAACTTTCAGTAACAGTCTGTGGTTCTGGAACTTCTTCCAGTTCTATTGTGCTCCCACTTATCTGGGTTTCCAAAAACTCAGTTTCCAAGAAGCGGGCATGCTGAGAAACAAAAACCTTTTGTTCCTCAGCGGAATAGAAAAGATACCCCCTGGAGTTCCTTGGGTATCCCACAAACTTACACTGTACTGAACGTGCCTCAAGCTTGTCCGCATGCTGCTTTTTTACAAAAGCTGGACATCCCCATACCTTAAGATACTTAAGACAGGGTTTCTTCCCAGTCCACATCTCATATGGGGTGGTAGGCACAGTCTTGGTGGGAGCCTTGTTCAAGAGATACGCAGCTGCTTCTATTGCATATCCCCAGAATGATCGCGGTAACTCAGCGTTACTCATCATGGACCGAACCATATCCAATAGGGTTCGGTTCCGTCTCTCCGATACACCGTTATGTTGCGGAGTGTATGGAGGAGTAAGCTGAGAGAGAATACCATTCTCTTTTAAGTAATTCAGGAATTCGGCACTTAAGTATTCTCCACCTCGATCCGATCTTAGAATCTTAATACTTTTGCCGGTATGTTTCTCTACTTCATTCTTATACTCCTGGAATTTTCCAAAGGCCTCGGACTTATGTTTCATTAAGAAGACATAACCGTACCTTGAGAAGTCATCCGTAAAAGTAATGAAGTAAGAATGTCCGCTTCGGGCATGTGTAGACATTGGACCGCACACGTCACTGTGTACGAGTCCCAAGAGCTTGCTCGCTCTTACTCCATGTCCAGTAAACGGAGTCTTTGTCATCTTTCCTTTGAGACAGGATTGACAAGTGGCATACGACTGATATTCGAACGCATTCAAACCCTTCTGTATGTAACTTCGTCAACCTTCTCACATTGATGTGACCCAATCTACAATGCCATAAGAAAGTCTGATTTATTTCTGGAGACTTTCTTTTGTGTGTATTCTGGACATTAAAAATCTGTGGTTGGTTCAATACGTATATACCATTACTCAATGTACCTGACCCAATCAGAACTTGATTAAGGTGAATGTTTACAACATTACTTACAAACGCAAATTCATAACCTTCTTTAGAAACTAAAGATACAGAAATGATATTACAAGTTGCGTTGGGTACAAAAAAGCAATTACGCAAAACCAAAAGATGTCCATCTGACATTCCCAGGTGATAGTCCCCCACGGCTTTAGCATCCATGCTAGCTCCATTCGCAACTCTGAGGGTCATGTCACCTTCCTTCAAAACCCTACGGTTTCTCAACGCCTGCAAAGAATTACAGATATGAGATCCTGATCCGGTATCCAATACCCAGGAAGTAGAGTTTATTGAAAGACAGTTTTCAATAACATACACACCTGAAGCTGAAGCTGCAACCTGCTTCAATTCCTGTGTTCTGGCCTTCCAGCCCCTGCAATCATTCTTCCAGTGTCCTTTCTTATGACAATAGAAGCATTCTTCCTTATCCACAAGCTTCCCCGCTATCTTTGTTGCTTTACCTTTTCCCTTCGTATCCACTTTACTTACACCGCCCCTTGGTTTGACGGGGGCCTTCTTCTTCTTTCCCTTGGCTTTCGCCTTGGACCTAGAAGAAGATGATCCTCCTACAAACAAAGTGGATGTATCCCTACCTTTCTGTAGGGTGCCCTCTGCGCTCCTCAGCATGTTGAGGAGCTCTGAAAGTTCAACCTCTTTTTCTTGTAGGTTGAAGTTCAGTATAAACTGGGCGTAAGTGGAAGGAAGGGACTGGAGAACTATATCCGTATATAGCTCACTCTCCAATGTGATCCCTAGGTCAGTGAGCTCCTCAATGTAGCCGATCATCTTTAGCACGTGCTCGGCTACTGATGATCCGACGGCCATTCTTGTCGAGAATAACTTTTTCGACGCTTCGTATCTTGCGATACGAGATTGCTCTCCATACAGTTCTTTTGTATGGAGCAATATGGATTCCATGTCCATATTCTCATGCCTCCTCTGATGTTCGTTGTCCATCGAGGCAAGCAGGAGGCACTTGGCCTTCGCGCTATCAATCTCCCAAGTCTTGCGGATTTCCTTATCCGCGACACTGGAAGTTGGACCAGGGACAGGGGGAGCTTTGGTGGTAAGAAGATACCCCAGCTTGTCATAAGTGATTGCTATCTTGACATTCCTGAGCCAATCTTTGTAGTTTGTCCCTGTCAGTTTGTTTTTATCTAGGAGTAACTTAAGTCCAGTCATGTTGATTGGTCGCTGCAATTTGGAGAGAAGAAGAAACACTCAGCATGATGCTCTTGCAAGTTTAGAGTGGTTTTTAGTTTGTCTAAACAGGATGGCTCCCACTGTTTCTCGAATCCCTCCTCAAACCATAAAGGAAGAATTAGTCAGGATCAATCCCACCGTACAATACTTGCTTAACCGTTCGGCCAGGCTGGTGTCGGTACTTCGAGAGAGGTTTTCCAACGCTTTCGCGAAGTTCCTTAATTAGAGAACCTCTTTTCCCTGGGGGCGTAGCCCCGCTAACACCTTTCTAGGCACCTACTAGGTTTATAGCATTGATCGTTTAGCGAGAAATTTCCCGAGGAGTAGCATATACTCACAGTAGGATCGGGATCCAAATATCATCGCGTGACGAAACTGAAGGAATCCTACCAGAATCACCACACTCCAAATGGTATGCAAATCTAGCAAGTTTCAGTACTTATGAAACTCCCGATGTGGATTTTTGCCCCATGCACTTATGACCTTGACGAAGGTCAACAAATCATAAGTCACATGTCAAGTTCTGCCCGTCATTATCCAGGTTAATTTGAATCCACCCGTATATACCCTTGACGAAGGTCAACAAGGTAATGCGAATGTCCCAAACCAACGCATCTATCTATGCTACATATGAATACCCAACAGCTACCAATCACTATGCCTTGACGAAGGTCAACAAACACAGCTTGAATACTATTGAATATTCATACGAAACGACGGAGGGCTACGAATGGTTTTGGCAAAACCGTGAACGTAGTGAACTTGATTTGGTCGATGGAACGAGATAGCTTTTAAATGGAGTGGCTCAAACTCCGTATTTTAAAAGTTTGTTTTGAAAAGAACCGAGTGGTTTTTCGAAAGTGTTCCAACGACTTTAACTTGGTTTATTATCTTGCATTAGTTCTTTTAATGCGTGATATTCTTGCATTAGTTCTTTTAATGCGTCCCATCATTTAATCCTACCATTGCAGAAAACAACCAAAATATGACGTACGCTTATGCCATTCGCATTCGCCACTGGGCCCCGTCATTACCCGTTAGGTTACTTAACTAACGACAGAGCGGGGGCTGGGCTAGCGCGTCTGTAAAACATAAGCAACGCCTAAATAATATCATATATAGATATACTGCAATGATAAACATTTCAGATCACAGATAAATACATTGGATATACTAGGAATCTGTAATTTGTACGAGCCTGTAACAAAAACAGATTACACGGTCGCGGTGAATAGCCAATACCCCACCCAAGACCCCTACGGGTGCGGCAAACTACCCGCCAAGTACCCGAAGCGTAGTAACCTCCCTCATCTCCATGAGTAGGCCACTCGACACTTCGGCATACCCGGTAGTTTGTGCACCCCCTCCATGGGTCTATCCTAGGAGCAAAAACAGTAAAAAGAAATTATACAATGACGGCTACAACCCCGACCCGGTTGTGCGGCCATACAAATAATTATTACATCAATTTACAAATTTACATGAAATTGCAAGAAAAGAAAACTCTCGTCTCACAACCCCCGGCTATTCACCCGCGACAATCCAACATATTTATATACACATTCCATCACATTACAGATCACAGATCATGTATAACCCCGACTAATCGACTTATAGCGATTAGCCGACGTTCAATACATGCAAACATCACAGATATAACCATCATAGTCAAAGTGTAGTGAAGTTCGGAAAAAATACGAAATTATAGGACCCCAAAAGTAAATTTCTGTTCTGGAAAATCTGGGCACATATAATATATCTTAAAAATCCCAAAACCCTACCAGAACAACACTGCACGAAAAACGATGCAGAGAAGACAACAAACGGCGGCGGTTCCGCGGCACATGCCTACCTCGTGCCGCGGAACCGCGGCGGTTTGAACGAAACAGTGGATCGTTTTTCATGGGTGTTCTAACAAAACCTTGAGCCGAATTTAGGAGTATAAAGTTTTTCATTTAGAGCAGAAAAAATTTTAACAGAAACTAGGGTTTTGCAAAAGTTTGGTTTTTGGATTTTTCGGTTCCGAACTTCGTTACATTTTACTACCAAGCTAGTTTAAGTTTAGTTAGGCTCTGATACCACTGTAAGTCCACGTTACGACCCCCGGTGCTTACGGGGAGGCGGAAACGGTATAAAAAAAAACAAATTTTTATCGCAAGAGGCAACATGGACTAAACAAGGTCGGGATCGTGTCTAAACTAAACTAGCAAACTTGCTAAAGAGATTTAGCTACTCGGATGAAGATGGTTATACCTAGCTTGTCTTGAACTCCTTCGTCTTCAAGCTCCGGTGGTGGTCCGATGGCTCCTTCTCGTCGTCTCCGTACGCCGAAGATAGATCCACTTGAAAGCTCCAACCTTTAGCTCCTTCTTCGTTCTTTGAAGAAACTAGTTCACTTGGTTTGCTAAACCTAGTGAACTAGAATGAGTAGAGAAGAAATAGAATGGGATTTTATCTATGGTTCTTGATTCTCAACTCATGAGACAAGAGAACCAAAGATTAAAGAGAGGGAGCAAGAGCAAGAGGGTGAGAGCAAAGTGGAGAGCTCAAGAACAAGAGAGAGAATGAGCAAGAAAGAATGAGGCTCTCTTTTTTCTCTCACCCTCTCATAATCCAAAGTAATCATAACTCATCATATCAAAAAAGTCTTATGTGTGATGGTTGAAGCAACCATAACCATATCATATCATCTACTCATTTTACCTAAATGAGCAAGCAAGAAAAAGTCTTTGCCATGAAATGATGGTTATGGTTATCATGATGGTCAACTAGTCAAGCCTAGTCAACCGGTCAACAAAGTCAACAAGTCAACAAAAGTCAACAAGTCAACAAAGTCAACAAAAGTCAACAACCAAGTCACCATAATACTTAATTAATATAATAGTTAATCACATATCATATTCTCATTAGGGTTGAGCAAAAAGTCAAAAAGTCAACGGTCAACTGTCAACAACCCTAATGAGAATCCGCTGTCTGTGCCTCCCTGTCAACTGTGCATACACACCCGCATCCGCGTTCCGAGGAACACGAATGCAAACTGGATAAATCCAATCCCATAAGGTACACTAGGATCTGGCTTAAACCAAAGCCCGCTAGTGTAAACTGTCCGGACACTGTACGTGCACAAGTGCACGGATGTGACCGAACCCTGTCGCAAAACCATGCGACCTGTCGCAATACCATGTGACCTCTACTCTTTTGCCTAAAGGCGAAAAGCTTTCTGTGTGGGACTCTAAAGACTCGACACTACGCTGGCAGTGGGTTTAACCACAGACCGCAAGCGGCACTAGCTGTGCGTAACGGTCCCCAGGTAATGCCGACAAGAAGACCGACGAGGCGAAACCCATCTGAACTCCTACTGAGCCTGAGTGTGACATTCTTCGTACAGTCCGGTCTGTTCGTCTGATACATCGCATGGCGAGCCTAGGGGGCGGTAAACATCAGTCCCCCAATAGCGGTACAAGTCGTGCCGGAGCGAAGCCCAAAACACCCTGAGATAACACTGGAAACCTACCAGTATATCTCGTTTGTCCTGCCCAGGGACTACTCGTGTAATGGCTCTCCTAGACACAGCGCGATGTCAACCCCCAATACCGGGAGAGACGAATCCTGTCTAACCATCACTGCCTCCAAGTGCTTCGGGACTGCACCCAACCACCACCTGTTTGCACGACTCCTTTGAGCCGTGGTAGGGTAGTGATCAAAGTACAGTGGGAACACACCCGAGGCGAAGTGACAGTGTCAAGTCAGCGGACTAAGCTGTACTCATGTCACCTGGGAACTGATAACTGACGATAGGTATAATACCAACTGGTCAGTTCCCGACGAGTCCTGTCCAGTGTACCCGTAACCTAACGGGCACCCGCATACTATCTCAAGTACGACGTACTGACGGCTGTGGGACAGACCGTCTCCCACACTGGGATGAGAAGCGCATGCGCTGGTCTACTCCGGAGTATCGATGCCCTGTCTCGATAGTCCTGCAACCAGAGACCTGCATAAGGATGTGCTTATAGATTACCCAGCCCCACTAGTGTGACGGCCATCACATCGCTGGTAATCAAGCAAAGATCCTAAGGGCTCCACTAATGTGTTCAGGCGATATACAAAAATAAACACATGTACACATTGAAGTAGAAATAAACCAAGTAGCATACTACTATTTTGAGCAAGATTGTATATACAAGGTGAATATCCCAAGCTTCCATTAAGTAATATACATACTAGTATGATACAGTAATGGCCTCTAGGGCATATACACTAACACATACAACAAGGATACACAACAAACGCATCATTAGAGAGTGATTCAAGATGTTCAAGTTAAAACCAATATATGATACTCGATGATAATATGAAACCTTCATATTCTCATCGATACTCATATATGAAACTAAAAGCGCCACTTAGTCCCCATCTATCGGTTAACATACGTGCGATGTTCGTCGTGACATAGAACTATACGAAGGTTGTTAAATTTCGGACGGTATAGCTCGATACTAACAACCGTCGTATAGTCTATGCAACGAGAAGATTCAATCGTATGGTAACCGATAGATTTGTCCCGTGTGGACAAGTTAGGAATGTATAAAGCAAACACCTTCATTCACTTGTGTTTTCATCCGTTTCAAGATATTTCGTCGGTACCTTTCCGCCGGTTCTCTGTGTACAAAGATAGATTAGATGTTCATTTCAACGTTGTTTCACAGTTTTGAAATGATTATTTATTCTATTACAGTGTACTCGGAGAATAGCGGTGAGGTGCTGCCGAAATTTACTCGAAACGGTTGAAAGCACAAGTGATAGGTATTCACTCTATATATTCTTAATGGGATAGAAGCCTTACCCCCGACAGCCGGAACACACACATACAATATGAATACACAACAAACGCATAATTAAAGAGTGATTCAAGATGTTCAAGTTAAAACCAATATATGATACTCAATGATAATATAAAACCTTCATATTCTCATCGATACTCATATATGAAACTAAAAGCGTCACTTAGTCCCCGTCTATCCGTTAACATACGTGCGATGTTCGTCGTGACATAGAACTATACGAAGGTTGTTAAATATCGGACGGTATAGCTCGAAACTAACAACCGTCGTATAGTATATGCGACAAGAAGATTCAATCGTATGGTAACCGATAGATTTGTCCCGTGTGGACAAGTTAGGAATGTATAAAACAAATACCTTCATTCACTTGTGTTTTCATCCGTTTCGAGATATTTCGTCGGTACATTTCCGCTGGTTCTCCGTGTACAAAGATAGATTAGATGTTCATTTCAACGTTGTTTTACAGCTTTGAAATGATTATCTATTCTATTACAGTGTACTTGGAGAACAGCGGGGAGGTGCTGCCGAAATTTACTCGAAACGGTTGAAAGCACAAGTGATGGGTGTTCGCTCTATATATCCTTAATGGGATAGAAGCCTTAACCCCGACAGCCGGAACACACACATACAACAAGAATACACAACAAACGCATAATTAGAGAGTGATTTAAGATGTTCAAGTTAAAACCAATATATGATACTCGATGATAATATGAAACCTTCATATTCTCATCGATACTCATATATGAAACTAAAAGCGCCACTTAGTTCTCGTCTATCGGTTAATATACGTTCGATAATTTATTCTTTTCAACGACAAACGCACACACAAATCATATACATGGATTTTCTCCTTTGTCAGTAACTATCTCGTTCTTATATTTCTCAATATAGTCACCATAACCTACAATTTATATGTTATACGGTGTAACATGGCCCATGAGTACGTCAGAGTTAAGGACTGGATGTATGTGGATTGGCAACAACGTATGCAACCTAAGTTTGTCGCAGGAGTTGCTGCTTTCATTGAATTTGCACGCGCACATAATAAGATCATAATAGAGAAGATTCTCTGTCCGTGCGATAGATGTGGCAATAAGTACTGGCAGAAAGTAAAATTGGCAGAGCTTCATATTGTAAAATATGGGTTTACTAGACTTTACACAACTTGAAAATATCACGGGGAAAAAGAAGAATGCAGTAATGCGGCAGAAGAAGAAGGAGAACACGATAATGCGGCAGGAGAAGAAGGAGAATTCGGTAATGCGGCAGAAAGAGAAGACGGTAATTTATTTCCATCAGAAGAAATGGAGGATATGGTAGAGGCTGCCCTAGGTGAATCTATTCGTAGCGAAGATGACATTCCTTCCGGTCAAGGACCGCGTGCGGATAAATATGAAAATTTCATGAATGATGCTAAAAAACCAATTTATGAGAATGCGAAGTATTCCACCCTCTCATGGTTCGTCTAACTTTTCCAGATTAAGTGCCTAAATGGATGGAGCAACAAGTCATTCACAATGCTTCTTTCGTTCTTGAAAGATTCTATACCCCCGGGAAATAACGTGCCCGACAGCTGGTACGGAGCCCAGAAAATGATGTCTGATTTGGGTCTAAAGTGCGAGAAGATTCAAGCATGTCCTAAAAATTGCGTGTTGTACCGGAAAGAGAATTCAGATTTGAAAGAGTGTCCAACATGCGGAGAGGCCAGGTATAAGCCGAAAGATTCTGATAAGAAGCCTGATATACCTGTCAAGATAGCACGATATTTTCCCATAACACAGAGGCTACAGAGGCTATTCAGGTGCAAGAAAACAGCCGAGATAATGATTTGGCATCACCGTGCTCCTCCTAGTGAAGATGGAAAAATGTGTCATCCAAGAGATTCACCGGCATGGAAGGATTTCGATAAGAGGCATGCAATATTCAGTAGCGATCCTCGCAATGTCCGGCTCGGACTGGCTACTGATGGCGTCTGCCCATTCAACTATATGGCTGGAAGTCACGGCACATGGCCCGTTGTAATGATAATTTATAATCTGTCGCTTTTGTTGGGTATGGACCAATCACACTTTATGATGCCTCTTCTTATCGACGGACCAAACTCACCGGGAAACAATATTGACGTCTATCTCCGACCTCTGATCGAGGAGTTGAAATCTTTGTTCATTGATGGTGTAGAGACATACGATGCAAACACAAATACAACTTTCATACTGCGTGTGGCTTTAATGTGGACAATTAATGACTTTCCTGCGTATGGAATGCTATCAAGTTGGTCCGTACATGGTCACAAAGCATGTCCTCATTGCCATGAACACACAACATCGAAATTCTTGAATTTTAGCAGGAAGGTTTGTTTTTGCGGCCATCGACGTTTCCTTCCTCCAGACCACCCCTATAGGTTAGACACGGTTCACTTTGATGGTCATCAGGAGCTTCTTGGACCTCCATCCCCATTGTCCGGAGAGGACGTGACTGCTCAATGGGATGGTTATAATAATGTGACCTTCGGGATGGATCCGACGAAACAGGTCAAACCACCATTTTGGAACAAGTTAAGCATTTTCTTCGAGCTTCCGTACTGGTCAACAAATTTAGTGCGTCATTGTCTGGACGTCATGCATATAGAGAAGGGAGTATCAGAGCACATACTCAACTTGCTTCTTTGTAAAGACGGGAAATCGAAAGACAACCTGAATGCTCGGATGGATCTATAGGAGTGGGGAATAAGAAGTGAATTGCACCCTAGACCGGTAGCGGGTAAACCGGGCAAGTTTGTACTTCTCAATGCCGCTTATCATATGTCACAACCGGAGAAGAAAAGATTCCTGCAGGTGTTGCATGATTTGAAAGTTCCCACAGGTTTCTCAGGATCATTCAGCAAGAAAATAAAAATTGTGAAAGGAAAGATCGATGGGCTGAAAAGTCATGATCACCATGTTATCGTGGAGCACCTTCTTCCATTATCCCTCAGGACTTCTCTCCCCGAATCGGTTGGTCTAGTAATCAACGACCTATGTTGTTTTTTCAGAGAGTTGTGTGCTAAAACACTGGAGGTTGTGACGCTGGATAAATTAGAAAATTCTATTGCGTTGATACTTTGCAAGTTTGAGCGTATTTTCCCACCGTCATTCTTCGATCTCATAATACACTTGACGGTTCATCTTGCAACTGAGGTTAAGTTAGCCGGACCGGTACAATATCGATGGATGTATCCCGTCGAGAGGTACGTGTAATTTTTCGTTTCGCGCAATTTATAAATTTATTATTATCCTGTATGCCCGTATTTATTAATTCAACATATTTTCAGTAGGTACCTCTACACTCTTAAAAAGTATATACGCAATAAAAATCGACCAGAGGGTTCTATCATGCAAGGTTATCTTCTTAATGAAACAACCACATTTTGTTCCCGCTATCTGGACGAGAACATTGAGACAAGACTTAACCGGCCTCGAAGAATTCAAGACGGGCCATACGGTAAAGCCGAGTATAAGAGGGTAGACACTATGTTTATCAACAAGATATACCGGTTTATCTTGTTTAATTGCGCATGTCTTGAACAAATTAGAGAGTGAGTTTTTTTGGATTGATTGTTACATTTGTGTTTGTGTGTGTATGAAATGATATAATATTAATGTCACCATTATTTGTCGAAAACAGAATTCATTTTAACGAGGTACGTGAGGGGCATCCTGATTGGAACGAAGAACGATTGGAAAAATATCATCAGGATAATTTTTGTGATTGGGTCACAGATCATGTAAGTTATTCGAATAACATTTTATTGCTATCAGTTTTAATCTAAACTTGTATCGTTATGTATTTTTCGTAAAATTTGTTTTGTTAGATCCACGATCCGAACTTGTCTGCATCATTTGAGAGTGATTCAAGATGTTTAGCTCAATTTCCTAGTATGGAGGTTGCATATTACAAAGGATTTGGTGTCCTTGGATACAAATTCTAAGTTAAGGACATAGAAATATCTAGAACCACTCAGAATAGTGGGATTGCGACGGTAGGATCGGACGGTGTGATTTATTATGGGTACTTAAATTGTATACTCGGCATCCACTATCCCGGACGATCAGAATCCTTTTATATATTCCAGTGTACTTGGTATGATACGCGAACCGATACGGGTAAGTGGAGAAGCAATCTTGGAATTTGGAAAGATGAATATGGATTGACCAGTGTGAACACACTTCGATTTTCCGGTTAGAAAGATCCGTTTATCTTTCCGAACCAAGCGTTCCAAGTATACTACTCGCAGTGTTTGAAGCATCCGGGATGGAGTGTTGTATGTCGATGGAAACCCAGAGATATCTACAATGTCCCAGAATTTGAGGACAGCGATGAGGATGAAGAAGAGAGAAGGCTTAGAGTGCTCCGACCGTCTGTTTCGAAGGACGGGTTGTCTTCGGCCGATCATGAAGTTTCGTGGGTTAGAAATGACATCGACGATGAAATCCAAGTAGATATGTATAATGCGCCCACGAAACGAAAAAGGTTATCAGTAATGTTATATTATTACTTCACATTTTACGATCTATACATATATAATCAATACTTTTAATGATTGTCTAATGCGTCCACGAACCGTCTATCTAGATTTGATGACGATGACGGGAGCAGCGAGGGGCGGCAGGAGCTCTAGCCGCGGCACCGGCAGAGACAGAGCGGTTCTGCCGCCCGGAGAGCTGCGTAGGGAGCTTCAGAGGGCCGGTCTTGCACCCAGATCGGAGACCCCTTCGGATGCCTCTTTCTGTGTGGATTTTGCCACACCTCCAGGTATATTTCACGCATATCCATTTTGAATGTAATATTATAGATATTCATGCCTGTTTATGTCAAAATTACTTATATTGTCAATGTTTGATTGTCTAGTTGTTGGTGATGCATCCACATCAGGGACAAAGGCCACTCCCGCTCCTCCAGGTATGTTTATATATCATATAGTGCATGTATATTGATTTAGAATGCTATATCATAAATATACACACATTTCTTTTGCTCTTACTTATATAGTAATTTTTATTATTGTCTAGCTGTAAGTGGTGACACCACCGCACCTGCGGGTATGTTTATATATCCTATAGTGCATGCATATTGATTTAGAACGTTATATTATTGATATACATATTCTTTTTGCAATTACTTATATAATCTATTTTTAATTGTCTAATTATAGGTGGTGCGTCCACATCTGACGCAGGGGCCACTCCTGCCACTTCCGTACCCTCCGCATCGTCTGTAGGTTAGTACGAATAAATATAAAATATTTATTCATTTTACATATGCTTTATAGAATAAATATGAACTTCATGGAAATTTAGCGTCAATGTTTATTTTCTAGTTGGAGGGGATGCGTCCGCATCCGGGACACCGGTTGTTTCTCACCGGAGGAACTATCGTCCCGCTCGTGCTGTTGCCCGAGCCCAGGCTCGTGCTTTAGTCACCGGAGGTATATATCACACTTCAATTTTCGTTTAACCTTGATTTCTTAATACAACTTTGTCTTAATATTGATTGTCTTGATATTTCTTGCAGACGCAGGGCCTCCCCATCCCCGGAGGGGGACTCGAGGCCCGAATCAGTCCCATGGGCTGAGGCCTGACAGAGCTAAGAAGGGGCAGCATTCCCCCTCTTTTTTACCCTTGACTATCGCTATACCGGTCCTTATGCCGAGAGGTTCGACCGGTATGTGGGGGATGAGAGACGGCTCGTGAAGAACTATCCACTTCACGTTGAGTGGGGCGAGCAGCACCGGCGCTCATTCGCCCTCTTCTTTGATCAGGCTCGGGTATTAATATATATTTTCATTTGATTTATCCAATATATTTATTATTAACACTTGCAATCTAATAACAATGTTTTTTTGTATTTTCAGTTGGATTATGATTTTCATCCTGTACCCGACCCTGATCACCATGGGAGGGTGCTCGACCTTCATGCTCTGTATAATGGCCTGATGAAGAACATGCAGACCAAGGTCCGATACAACAGGAATAAGCTGAAGGCCGACTGCTACTCCCTGTGGATGGAGACCCCCGAGGCAGAGAGAGCAGCCCTCCTATCTACTCCGGCCTTTGCGAGAGTCGACGTAGAGACATGGCCTCTATTGTGCGAATATTTTGACTCTCAACGCAATCAGGTATGTATTTTAAATGTAATTCATTATTTAGGATATAATTTATTTTTTCGTGTTCCTTAATTAGAAAACTAAATGTGAATGCGTTGTGCAGAAACAGGCCACTCAAAATATAGAAAATAGGAAGTCGACGAAGAGGGGTCGCCCCACTTACACAGGTGGCTCAAGGAATATTACTCGAGCCATGGAGTTTTCGGTAAATTACAATAGACCGGCCTTTGTGATATAATGCAATATTAAGAGTTATTTTCTAATATAACTAATATTAAGAGTTATTTTCTAATATTGCAGACAGCTCAAACCCTGGCGCAAGGTGGTACACCGAGCGTGCTGTCCGCATATCTTGTCGTCCATGATATCTCGACAAATCCCGCCATGGGCGAGCTTCGATATCCCGACGTCGCTACCCAGGAGTATTGTGTAAGTGTTAATATTTATTCTACCCATATTTGAAATTTTAGTTTTGGAAGGTTCAAATTTAAATTTTATACTTATACTTTACTGCTTAATGTGGGTGTAGGAGCGGGTGGTTGAGCAGGCCGAGGTATCGGGGATCGATTTTACCGGACAGAGCGATCCGAGGCTGCTGACCCCAGTCCTGGACGCCGCACACGGAGGGCACCACGGAGGTTGGGAGAGAGGGCGGGGACTGGGCCCTAGCAGGGCCCATATGAGGTTGGACTCCACCCCGGCGGTTACTTCCTCCGTCTCCAGTGAGCGACGTGTCCAGCAGGAACTGGAAAGTTTAAAGGCCACCGTTCAGGAGTTGAAGGAGATGCTGGTATGTATACTACTTAATAGTAAAATATCATGTCATATTATAGATATCAACATATCCAATATTAGTACGTAGCCTGAGCTTATTTGGTTGTAGACTTAGCTTTGATTAATCATACATATATATCTAATTAAAATAAACTACGGTTTTCCAAACTAGATATCCAAATGGGGTTTCGAAATAACTTGATAATGATACGAATTCGAATAATACACAGTTCTTACACGCTTATTACACACGTTAGGTCCAGACGCGACAGGGTACATCGGCCGAGCCTCCACATGCATCTCCTTCGGCTGCGGCTCCGCAAGCTACTACATCGGCTGCGGTTCCGCAGACAGCTCCTATAGCTCCACCGCCCACTCAGACTCCCGCAGCCGCGGCTCCGCAAGCCACTACCTCGACGGCGGCTGCGCAGACCACATCGCCAGCTCCACAGCCCGCTCAGACTCGCGCACGCTCCGAATTGCATGATTTATTGACCGAGGAGCAGGCGCGCCAGATTCTAGCGTTTATCAGAGGTGGAGCTGGGCCGAGCTAGGGTAGCTTTTTTATTCTTATTTTTTGAAACATGTATTTATTTATATGATACATATTGTACTACATTTTGGACGATATTGATATTGGTGGTCCTACGGTGTTCATATTTATATCATATTCTCTGTTTTGGTTTCTTTTGTATATTATATGCGTGAGATGTGATTATGAATACTGCGATATATGTTGTGTGATGATTAATTTTATATTTGATCGATGTATATATTATTGTGCACATGGCGAGAAAAAAATAGGCAGCCCTTTTTTTTAAAAAAAACTGATAATATATACCTACGGATTAATCCGTAGGTACCAACGTTGTCCCTACGGATTAAACCGTAGGGGCAAAATATCAGGATATCTGATATTTACCCCTGTGATCTCAGTATCAGGAGGTTGAGCTTGCCCCTACGGAGATATCCGTAGGGGCAAACAAGTGCCTCTACGGAGTTATCCGTAGGGGCAAAATATCAGGAGTCCTAATATTTTGCCCCTACGGATATGTACCTACGCATGTATTCCCAGGGCCTATTACTTGGCCCTACGGATTCATCCGTAGGTACAAGTAATCTATTTTAAAAAACCGTAAATAAAATAAATTTTTTGCCCCTACGGCCTATTCCGTAGGGCATACGGGACCTACACAGAACTCCGTAGGGGCAAATTTTTGTCCGTAGGGGCAAGTTCAAGCCTTCGACTTGCCCCTACGGCGTTTGTACCTACAGGGTATTTTCTTGTCCCTACGGCTATATCCGTAGGGGCAGTGGTTTGCCCCTACGGATTTATCCGTAGGGGCAACCCTTATTTGTAGTAGTGATATAAGTGTCATTTACCCTAGAATAAAACTAGGGATTTTGAAGGCATATCCATCTTTTGTTTTCTTTGCTTAGGTGAACAAGCATTGCCAATGCAATTGGGCAGTCACCGGTTTGCTTCTCGAAAGTGCCCCCCACCCCAACCACCACCACCAAAACAAAAAAAAAATAACAACACACACACATTTTTCA
Source organism: Agapanthus africanus (assembly GCA_030015575.1). NCBI lineage: Eukaryota > Viridiplantae > Streptophyta > Magnoliopsida > Asparagales > Amaryllidaceae > Agapanthus > Agapanthus africanus. The sequence goes on from JASDDO010000006.1 coordinate 43,736,479, forward strand.
AATAAATAATACCCTTTAGACATGATGAGTGAAAAATAATAGAATTGTAATTAATTCTAAGAAGAAGGAAAAAGATATTTATATGAATTCAGTACAAGAAAATGTAAATGCTTATAAATGGAAGCAAAAGAGCATATTAGGATCCAACTAAACTACATGATTATATTACCCAAGTAATTTTGGCGGTGGAACCAAGCTATTGTGATACGAGAACATTCTTTGGTCTATCGAAGAATGCTTAACAATCAGGATAGTCACGCAACACCTTTCTATCTTTTTGATCTTCAGATCATAAAATAACACCATATATTTCTTTTTTCTGTCGATGATTAAGTACAATTTCTCTCTGCTTTCTAAGGATAACGGCCACACATCGTAACCATCAAAAAGTATCTCCGAAGCACTCCTCCCTATCCTCCTCTCCTCATTGTGTGGAAAAACTCAAAAACACCTCTCGGTTTTCTTGAATCGTCTCATCAAAGATCACCAATACGCTCCCACACTTTGTTACTTTCAGGTTTCATCGTCCAGACTTGTATGCATTTGCTATCAACCCCTGTACATGTGACAGAACCATTGCATACCCCGATCTCCTGATGAAGCCGTGACTAGTCTTTCTCAGGCAGCGTTATACAATCGGCAAGATCATTACGAACATCAAACGATATTAAATGCTCATCGCAGTCTCAATACAATACTCCGAGAAAACAGGCTTCCCCTCGCGTCTTAAACTATTAAGGCTGATCTTTTGGCCAGATTCTACGCACTTGCCTGTCTTCGACAAAAACACATCGAACCCGTATGCGGCACACATTTCAATATTTTGTCGGATAGGATGGACTAGTTTGTAACAGTCTGGTGTGGCTACCGGATCAAATGCTAACCCAATCGAATCTCGAGACCTGTCGTTGACAATGACATGGCTCTCCTTTGTTGACGGGTTGCAAACATATAAATAGTTCGGCTCATCATGGTTCCAGCATTGGAGGCACGACAGACCATTGGTAGATGCGATAATCCTCATGCATTGCCATGCGCTTATGAAGCTAAGGCAAGGATCCAGGATTCCGATTGGAGCTCCGAACATCCGAAGAAAGACGAGATTGTTTCCATGGCAACCGGACTGCACCACTAGAGATAGGAGAGGCTTGACGAGATTGTGCGAGCGCGAAAGCCGGGTCGCTGGTCACGAGTTTGTACCATTTTTTATTGACACACTTGAATCTGGTAAGAGTTTTGTAGGGAAGAATATGAGAGAATATGATGTCGTGAGGAAGTTCAACAGCCCTCTCTCTCTCCTTGGTTTCCTCGATGGAGGAGGATCCATATCGAAAAGAAACCCGAAGTGTAATGCAGAAAATATTGAAGAGTAGCAAGCCTAGTTATATGGGAGACAAATTAAGCTTAATAATACAGCAGTTCCTAATCCTATTCTGCTCCTCTCAAGAGAAGATAAAAGAATAATTTTCCTCAACAAATAAGTAATCACTTGCCTAAATTATAAGTTGCCTAACTTAATGTTCTGTTTAAACCAAAATATTTGTTCTTTAAAAATAAGTTCTAAATAAAATACCCAACGATTTACAAACTTGAATAAGGATAAGAAAATTTTAAATAACAAAAAGAAATATATGTAATCTGGGATTACTATAATAACTTAAGGAAAAAGTATATGAAGATTACACTTGCACCCAATTAATTTTCACAAATTACATAAAACTGTATGAAAATTTAAAAGAAGTTCAAAATTGTAATCTTAGAGAATAACAAAAATATAACCATAATAAAATAAAAAGAATAACAAGAATATTAAATTATAAACTATATTTCTGGAAATCCAACACATGGCAAGACATGTAGCACATCTCATCAATTGACTGAGAATCAACAAGATCCTATGTCCTATTACAAAATAAATAGAAAACCTAGAATTAATATAGAACAAAAACGAATGACTATACTTCATTGATGTCCCGTCACTAGTACAGATTACATGATCCCAGGCTCCAATTAATCTTGCAAAAATTGTTGTTAAATAACCCTTGAGGAAAATCATACTCTATCAATGACCGAGAAATTCTAGACTTGTAGCTGACGGTGCCAGTCCGTGATCAGACAGATACTGAGGGTTGTAGAACTTGCTCAAATGCCTAATCCCGTTATCACAAAGAATTGTTACTATTGTGTGTCCTGGACCTAAAGAGCGTGCCACATTCACGGCTCCAACACAATTCATTGCAGAGGAGCTCCCGACGAATAGTCCATCGTTCCTTAAAAGAAACCTGGTACAGGCCAGATTTTAAGACAACTACTATAAGTTATACATCGCGGACAAATACGAAGAGTTTTCACTTTTCACTAAATACTCAACAATTCCTAAAATGTCATAAGCTCACATGTGGGATAAATATATAAACCATATACATTGGAAACAAATACCATGAACTCAGTCAGTGGCATATAAATACAATGAACTTTTAACGCCATATGCCTCTTTTCAATTGTAATGCCCATACGGTATTGAATTAATGGCTAAACTGAAAAACGATTGATAATGTTCGAAGTTTGTGGTAGTTATTTGCAACTAAGTTTGTGGTAGTTATTTGCAACTAACTAGGTGAACGATATTTGTATGCAAATGCATAGTATTTGTATGCAATTTCTTAAGTTGGTGGTACTATCTCAAAAAAGACAAATAGTAAATTGTATTTTCGTGAAATTTTGCCAACCAATGTATTTTGTTAAAATTTAACCAACCAAATATTGCCAACCAATGTATTTTGTTAAAATTTAACCAACCAAATATTATGTTGCGTAGGAGAAATACGCTTTGCTTTCTAAGATCTGTTTGTATTTAGCCTGCGACTTTGCTGTGTTGTTTGTGATCTTTTAGAGTTGGCACTTCAGAATATGCAATGTTTACCACATGATAACGTCTAATTAATATCCATTTGCACTTCACATCAAAAAAAAAAATATCCACCTGCACTTGAATTTTTTTCCTTGCATCAATTCCTTATGTAGTTAATCTCAATGACATTTTAGGGGTAAATTTTACTAAACCTCATCCGCCTTCTAGGGTTCTTGAGATAACCCCATTGGACTTTAGAAATACTACAAAAAAAACCATTGAACTACCAATACTGTATAAAATCGTTAGTTTGATTAACCCGTACAAACCACAATTGAACTAAATAACCCAAAAATGTCTCAAGGAGGGATTGAATAGACTTAAAATGAACGGAATGACATTTTTTGGCGAAAATACCATTCATTTTCTTTTACAAAAATGTCATTCTATGGAGTTTTATAGCATTTTTAAAGTTCAATAAGGTTATCTCAAAAACCCCAAAAAGTGGATGGGGTTTAGTAAAATTTTCCCGACCTTTTAGTGACCAACTATGCTAGTGTGATAAAGGCTAAATTACACTAAAATACCTTCAACTGTTTGCTAATTTCCACTAAACTTCCTTAGAAGTCTTTTTATCACAGTACACTCCCTTGAAAACTTTGGATTTAAGAGGTTTTCCTCAATTAATATAACCTTAAATGTAGCAGTTTAAGGGAGCTTACTGTAAATAAAAAATTGTAAGGTAGTTTTACTAAAATAAAGCATGAGTGAAGGGTATTTTAATGTAATTTAGTGTAATACAGACCTGGACATTTCAACCGCCTCCTTATCTGTGCCTCGATAAGCTCCATCCAACTCTGCCATGGTAAAATTCTTTGTTAGCCGATTTATTCCAATTCCTTCTGTAATAGTATCAAAAGGATTCTTGAGCCTCTTTCCCTCGGCTTCCTCCTTTGTGTACATCACTCCTCTTGTAACCTTATTGAACAGACCAGATCCTGGTGGGTCCACAAGGAAACATTTGATGTTTGGATCCTTTTCCTGTAAAAAGGAACAATAAAGGATCTAAGCCAAGTCCACAACATTTCTTTGTGAAATTATTAAAGGGTTGATCAGATAATCGCAAATAACACCCTTCATATATGGACCAGTCTCGATATGACATATAAAAAGGAGGAAATTTTACCTGATTATTGACTGACTCTGATTAGTCATGTGTTTATTACCAGTTGATTTGTGAAATTCAGTCTTGATATAACTTAGAAAAGAGAAATTAACGTGTTTGTTGATGAAATGCTAAGAAATCATGACCGTTGATAACCAGTCTTGATATGGCTTAGAGAAGAAAATTTGGTCTGCCTCTTGATCAAGTCAGAGATGTCATGAGCCAATGAATCAGATGACTGGTGATCATTAGTCCGATATGACTTAGAAAAGGAAATTTTACCTGGCTACTAGCTACTCAAGAGTGTCATGATATGTAAATCAGACGATTGGTAATAATGGTATGACAGAGAATAGAAAATTTGAGTAACTCAGGGATGAGACAGCTAAGAACCAGTTGACTACAAATAAGTGCTAAGCAAGGTAAGATGGGGGGTGTTATATGCAACAAATCCATTATATCAAACTATGATGTAGATTAAGACAAAAGAAAACCTTTAAAAATCGTGAAACTCCAGAAAGTGTGCCGCCTGTACCTGCGGCCGCAACAAAGGCATGCAAGTTTCCACCGGTTTGCTCCCATATCTCAGGACCAGTGCCTTCGTAGTGAGCTCGAAAGTTGGCTAGGTTTTCAAACTGATCCGCAAAGAAACCTCCTTTAGCTCCATGTAATGTGTCACCATTAACATGAGTTCCATTAGCTTCCATTTTGCTAGCTTCCCTTTGCTTCGTTGCTAATTTAGTTGCCTCAGAAGCTCTCCTCCTAGCAATGTTGACAAAATGGTCCTTGTGTGCAATGGATACTGGTCTCACTCTTTCTACTGTAGCTCCAAGAGCCTCCAGAATTTGAGACTGAAAGAATGGCGTGTAGAAAGTTTGAGATATTGGGGTACCAAAGAAATAAAATTGGAAGTTGAAGAGTAATAAAACCTTGGCGTATGGATGTTATTCACCAGGATGGATTTAAATAAACATGTCAAATTCTTAGCAAGAGCGGAATTAGATTTTGATCAGGTGGCAAGTAATATACCAACTATGGAAATAGTCTTTACAGTAATCTTAGCTTGGTAACATGGTTAAGGATAGGTTTCTTTATCAGATATTCCCATTCAAAACTAAAACGTACTGAATTACATTGAGTGAGATATACAGTGCCACTATAATAAAACACACCCAAGCAGCAATTTGCAAGTGATGTTTCAACATTATGATCATTATTGATGAAACCTGATGTACTCTGTAATCCCACAACACTTGTTTCAAGCTTTTGATCGGTTCATCTCTCATGGAATTGAAGCACCAGATTTTTAGAGCTCTGGGTTCAAATCGTTAAAAGTACTAATAACCATTATTTAGATCTTCATTTCCTCGCAAGTCATCTTATATTGCAGGCCTGTGTGTGTGGGAGAGTGTTGATTAATTCATATCAATGTTACTCAGACTGTGGAACTTTTTGATATAGGAACGAAAATGGAAACGTGCAAGTCGCTTGTTATGGACCGTGATACAATGGTGGTAGCCTTCTTTCGTACGCTTATACGGAACGGAAAACGCAACTCTTGAACATGGAGTGCTTTTGGATTGTTTGTATGTGTGTGCATGTATGCATAATATACATATATATAATTTGGTTCCCTTTACCATGTATATTTAAATTCTTTGAAAAAGTTACATATTTTTATTATAATTTAACACAAACCTGACTTTGTGCCCATTTAACTAAGGTTTTTAATTGGTTAATTCGCCTCTTTCAAACTAGATCGGAATGTGGATTAGCGCTAGTATTGGAAACAATTGTTCCAAATTGCAAATCGCAAATGGTTTAGAAATATAAGATTAAAACATATTCATATCACTATTGGTTTCCGTCTAATAGTTTAATCCTATGTTACCCGATAACTATGTAACTCCCACGTTTACTCTTTTGTTCCCAGAGGTGGAACTCTTTCATAATTTAGCTTTCCACACTAATAATTAGGTTATATTTTCTATTGCATATAAAAATTTTAAACTGGTTATTTATTTTTCCTTGAGTAGTTCACTAACCAACAATTACAACATGGATATTCTCTCGAACAACAATAAATGAAAATTAGTTGTTTAAGTTTTTTAATATAGCTAGTAATAGGATTTTAGCCTTCCAAAAGGGTATTTATTTCAATCGTATCCCGTAGTTCCATTCCACCTTATGTTCCAAAAAAGCATCTCCCTAGCCAACCTTATTCACTACTTAATAGCTTACAATGTCCCCATTTTCGTTCAATGCACTTTTGTATTCCGTGTTTTAAGTAACTTTGGTTATAGCTTATGGGTAACGTAGGCATTTAACATCATATAAAAGGAATACGTTCATAGATCGATAGGTACAAGCTTCATGATTCAAAACTCAAATTTAAACTAGCATGTTTTACGACTTCAAAAGCTTTTTTCCTCGATGATCTTAGGACTTAAATTGCCTATGGCTATTTTCTAAATATATATACGAATGTCACTGTAACAAATTTAGTGATCCAATGCTTATATTAACTTATTAAGCCAGGCTTATTCTATTAGAATAATCTCTAGTTATTTAAGTAGAAGGTCTTCGATTTCAAATTGACTCATGACATGAATTTTTTCTGTTCTTTTACAAATAGAAAGAAGAAAATTCCATGTCAACATTAACACCACACCCTCTTCTTTCATTCTCTCTAACCATTCCTCTCTTCTTTTACCTCAAAAAAAACATTTCTCTTTAACCACTCCCTTCCCTCTTTTTAAGTACTTAAGAGCAATGTTGAAAATCGCAATAAGATAAACATAAAGTGCCACCACCAAATGGCAAAAATTGCAAATATTGTAATATTGTGCAGGGCACATAGCCCAGTGGTGGGCAATAGGAGTTTGGGGGGGCCAGGATCGAACCGAGATCTCCTATTTAGTACTTCGAAGAGGGCCACGTAGGGCCGGTAGGCTTCATTGCGGTAAAAAAAAGGCAAATATTGTAATGTAAACTGTAAGCAACTCTGTTTATTAATATTTTAATTTAAAGAAATATAAAAGATAGTAAGAGTAATCTAAAAATTAAGGATGGTTTTTCCATGCGCGCGTGCGTGCACCCCGACCATTTTTCAAATTTTTAATCTATGAGTTCGTACTTCTCATCAATCATCAATAGTATATCATCAATTCAGACTCACAAAATGAAAACCCATTATATCTAACACATAACTTTACTAAAACACTAACAAGACAACCCATTTCTTCTCCCATTCAAACTCAAATCAGATCTTTAAAAAAAGTAATAACAACAATTGCCTTAAACACTCACTAGGTGGCTTGATGTGGCAGCTGATGACTAGAAAGTCGACGTCGATAATCAAAAGTGACCTTGGATGGCCTTTAATGGCCTCGAAAGATGCCTCTGATGGTCGAAGATGACCCGATGAGGCCTTGGATGGTCGAACGAGGGAGATCGAGTTTTGGTAGAGATTTAGGGAAGAGAAGGTGTTCGGCAATACCCTAGATCAATCGATTTGGATTTATAGACGCTTTTGGTAATGTGTTTAAGGAGTTCAAACCCATGATTTTAATATAAAATACCCGCTAAAAGTCCTATGCTTTAAATAGCTTACGCTACAACAACAACTGAGACTTTTATTCCAAGCATATGGGATAGGCTACATGAACCAACATGAGAATCACGCCGGGTCTGACACATGAATCCCCCGCCTCCACTCACTCCTATCGAACAATATACTTTCATTGAGGCCTTTGGCAACCATATCGTTTCGTATCACCTCCATCCATGTTTTCTTCGGTCTCCCTTTTGCCCTTTTGACATTGCCCATATCGAGAGTATCTATTCATCGAACCGGTGCTTCCATAGGTCTGCGTAGCATATGACCAAACCATCTTAGCCGGTTTTCCCGCATCTTCTCCTCCATATGTGCTACACCAACCTTTGCACGAATATCCTCATTTCGCACATTATCTTTTCTAGTGTTACTACACATCCAACGAAGCATGCGCATCTTCGGTACATACATCTTCTGTGTATGATACTTCTTAGGAGCCCAGCATTTTGTACCATATAATAAGGCAGGCCGAATAGCGCTCCGATAAAACTTCCCTATCAATTCTAACGGAAAATTACGATCACACAAAATCCCTATTGCACTCCTCCATTTCAACCAACCAGCTTGGAACCTTTGATTAGCATCACTATGGATCTCCCCATCCTTTTGGATGATGGAACCTAGATATCTAAACCGATCGCTCGGTGATATCTCTTGCCCTTCCAATATTATACCAATATGGTTTTGACTTCTCTGTTTACTAAATTTGTTATGCATATATGTTGTCTTGGACCTGCTCAATCTGAACATCCGAGATTCCAATATTTGCCTCCATAATTCCAATTTTGTATTAACCCATTCTTTCGTCTCATTTACTAGAACAATATCATCAGCGAATAGCATACACCAAGGTACCTCATCTTGGATAGTTCTAGTAAGCTCATCCATCACAATGGTAAACAGGAATGGACTTAATGCAGATCCTTGATGTAAACCAATTGTAATCGGAAAATCACTCGTTAGGCCGTCGCAAGTTATGACATTTACCACTACTCCATCGTACATATCCTTGATTATGTCAATATACTTGACGGGGACCCCCTTCTTCATCATTGTCTCTCATAATACCTCTCTAAGTACCTTGTCGTATTCTTTCTCTAAATCAATAAATATCATATGCAAATCTCTTCTTCTCTCTCGAAAACGCTCGACAAGTTAGACGAAGCAAATGAATAGCCTCTATCGTCAATTGTCCAGGCATGAACCCAAACTGGTTCTCTGTTATCTTAATATCCTTCCTTAGCCTGTGTTCAATCACTCTCTCCCAAAGTTTCATGGTGTGACACATAAGTTTTATTTCACGGTAGTTTGAGCAATTTTGAATGTCACCCTTGTTCTTGTTGATAGGTACAAGGATATTTTTCCTTCATTCATTTGGCATCTTTTTTGTCTGCCAAATCTTATTAAACAGATCTGTCAGCCATTCAACGCCTATTTCTCCAAAGCATCTCCGAATCTCGATAGGAATCCCGTCAGGACCAACCGCTTTTCTTAAACTCATTCCGTTCAAAGCTTCTTTAAGCTCGGGTAGTTTTATTTTACGCATGAAATCACGGTTTATACCTTGCGATTGAATGACAAATCCATCCAAATTCTTAGTAAAGCTCTCATTGAACAATTTGTCAAAATAATCTCTCCACCTTTCCTTGATATTCTCATATCGGACTAAAACCTTCTGATCTTCATTTTTGACACACTTCACCACACAAGTCTCTGGTCTTCTTTTCCCGCATCCGAGCAATTCAGTATATATCATTTTCAGCCTCTTTAGTGTCTAATTTCTCATACACCTCCTTGTAGACCTTAGATTTAGCTTCTTGAACAACTTTCTTAACTTCCTTTTTAGCCATTTTATACTTCTCAAATCTCTCTACATCTCTACTTTTCTTCAAATCTTTATAAGAATCTCTTTTAATTTTAATAACAGCCTTTACTTCTTCATTCCACCATGATGTGTCCTTAGATGGTGGAGCATCACCTCTCGACTCACCAAGTAGATCTCTAGCTACCATCTTGATACAACTGGCCATTTTGTTCCATGTTCTGTCTGAATCATCTTCCGACTGCCAATCCGCTTCTTGGACTACACGATCTATAAAAACCTTTTGGTTACCTTCTTTCAATCGTCACCATTTAATTGTAGGCTCTACCATACGTCTAATCTTCCTAGGTCCTCTTCTAAATCGAAAATGTAGAACTAAAGTCTATGTTGAGTAGTTACACTCTCACCTGGCACTACTTTACAGTCGATACAACCTTTGTCTATCATTCTCGTCAGAAAAAAGTCTATTTGACTAGCACTTGATCCGCTCCTAAAAATGATAAGGTGAGACTAGCTTTTCCTAAACTAAGTGTTTGCTAAGATCAAGTCATAAGATAAGGCAAAATCTAGAATCGAGCCACCTGCTTCATTCATTTGTCCAAAACCAAAACCTCCATGGATAGTATCAAACCCACTACGACTAGTACCTACATGTCCATTGAGATCACCACCAATAAATAACTTCTCTCCACTAGGTATACTTTGCACAATCATGTCTAAATCCTTCCAGAATAGACGCTTACTAGCGCATTCAAGACTTATCTGTGGTGCATAAGTACTAATAATATTAAGGATCTCTCCACCTAGAATAAACTTAACCAGTAAAATTCTATCACCTTTTCTCCTAATCTCAACTACATTCTCAAGCAACCGTCTATCTATGATTATGACTACCTCGTTACGATTTTTATCTCTACCTGTATATCAAAGCTTATAACCCCAAAGTTCTATGACTCTACTCTTTTCACCTACCCACTTAGTTTCTAGCAAACACATAATACCAACTCTCCTCCTAATCATCACCTCCACTAATTTTATTAGTCTACCCATAAAGGAAACCATGTTCCAAGAAGCTAGACGGATACTAAGAAACCCTTGCTTATTTGTCACTACACCCGGGATCCGATATAGCGCGTCGTTTCTGGACGACGACCTTGAAGCCCTTGCACACTTAACCCTACACCCGGGATCCGATATAGCGCGTCGCTGAGTAGGGGTCATCCCAACGATATTCTTATTATGGTTCATATCATAGAATGTGACAAAGTTTTACGTTGGCTGTCACAAAGCCTACCACAACCTCACCCTTTCGCATCCGAACTTGGGACCGGCAACGGTAGGTTTTAAATAGCTTACGCTATGTAGTTTAAGTTCTTTAGCATAGACTATTTATAAATATAGCTTATACTACAATGCATTTGCGCTATATATGCTCGCTATGCTACGAAGCGCCCCTGCTATGCTACGAAGCGCTTTACTTAGTGCTACAAGGCATGCTATTATCTACTTTGCTTAAGAGCGTACGATTCTTTTATGAAAGAAGGATCTCCTATTGCAAGAACTGATCTTAAATCTTTGTGTGCCGACTCCTAATCGAATTATTTGGGATTCAGTAGTAGAAATAATAATATCTATATAGTATATATATTATCAACTACTTACGGATGATGCATTAAGGAAGATTCTTCGTTTATAAATGCTTTGCTGCGACACATTCGTTTGTATATTTATTGGAAAGAACAAAACTTCCAGGTTAAGAGAACTAGTATTTATTTGCACATGCATTACACGTATGATTACAAGAAAATCGTAACAATGCCTATTACTAATATACACTAGGTTGCACGGGCACTTCCAACGGGTTGTCGTATCAATGTCTGACACGTATCGTATACCGACACTTGCAAGACACTTTCACGACATGCATAATATGTGATGTATATGTCATCAATGTATGGCCTGTGTCATATGCATGTCATTGCGTATAAACATGTTTTTAATATGTTATTAGCACATAGTATGTGAGACTTGTTAACTTTTTCTTGTTTAAAGTTGTGATAATAGTTTGGTATCTTATTTATTCTTATAAGATTATGTATATAGTCGTGTCCCCGTATGCTATATTTTGGGATTTTGTCGTATAGTATCGTGTCGTATCCGTGTCCATGCAACCATGAATATACATCTTCATATAAAAAGATTTAATGACCAATTCAACGACAGGTTCATTAAATGTCAAATGTTGTTTACAATATAATCATTTTCGACAATAGAATCCTGATTCATAGAATGCGAGGTTTTCAATATTGATATCGACTGATATTTTAAGTTTTTTGTTAGTAAAAATACAACTGATATACGATACTCAAGAAACCAAAAACACAAAGGACGGAGGATTAAAGATGAAATGCTAGAAGACAAAAACTCATGGAGATGTATCTTTCTGCCACTATGAACTCATATTGATTTTGATTTTAATGGTATCGAAATCCTTGACCAGAATACAAACACAAATTAAAAGATTTTATTAGAATATACACATATAGTTGCTGATATAAGATTTCAAACAAAATCATTTGGTAGTTTTTTTTACTAAAACAAACTCCTTGATTTATTATCTTCCTTCAATTATCACACCCAATGTTATCCGGTACACGGAACGAAAATGGAAACATAAAACGCCACGTGGAACACGGTACAATAAGGATAGTTTAAATAGATAACTTATAAGGAACAAAAAAAAAGTCAATCTCAATTGTCGAATGTTTTTGGATCGGTCGTGTGTAAGCACGCAAGCGTGCTTACAGACATATTGATTTCTTTTGCTATCAATGTAAGATCATTAAAAATAATTAAGTAAAAAACCATTTAACTCAAGTTCTTTAGGATTAGGTCGTAACAACAATTCGTCCGATCCGACGAGGCAGTGTTCCCCGATTGGAAAAGATCGTTGCAAATAGCAATTAACTAATGGCTCAGCGTGTCATGGTAATACAGATCACACCACACTAATAACTCATAAATAATAAATAATCAGAAAAGCTTGAAGTTTAGGAGGGCTAGAAAGAAATAAAAGGGATGTACCATTTGGGGTTGCACCCAACTCACAAGCTTCAGTGCTTCCCCATATCAAGAAGCACGAAATTTAGCACTGAGAGGGATGTTTAAGGACGTGTGAGGAATAGGCAGAGTAGATTGATAAATGTAATTAACAAAACTTTGAAAATCATGAACATAGAGTTTTGGAATTGCATGCAACTAAGAATTTGATTGCTTAAACCAAACATTGAATTCAAATTTAGTTTAATCTGTAAGTACACAATGCTGACATGGCTTCTTCCCAATAAAAGTTGCTGCTGCAGCAGCAAATAAAATTTAAGGCAACAATTTGAAACCCCCCTCTTTTTCCTTTTGCATTAAAATAGTAGATATAATAATGTAACGTTTTAAAAATCGTTTAAGTTAATTGTTTAATAATTAGTAATACAACAAGTTTTTCCGTAAAATCTAGTTATAATTATTTTTCCACATAAACATAATTATATCTATTTTAAGTATGTAATTGCTTGCATGAGTGTTTAACTAGTTACTTATTTAATTGTTAGTTTACTAAATTATTTCCTTAATTATTAATTTTTAAAAATTATTTTAAACTTACTTTTACACACTAAATTAGTGTTAATTACAAATTAGCATAAGTTAATACAAGTTTAGTGCACTATGACACAACTAAACACAATTTGTAACATGTTTACAAAAAAAAGAGAGTTCTAGTTTGTAATTCTTATAGTAAAAGATAAAGATAATAAAATAATATAATATAAGATAAGGAGGTATGATGCAAATTTAATTGGAGCATGGTGTGTGTAGTTGTATGGGTTATCACTCTCTCTCCCCCCTCCCTGGAAAACCGCAGCCAACCCTCTTCTTCTTTTTTTCATGAAAAATCCTCACTATCTCATTTCTATCTCCAAAAATCAAAACAAATTTCTACAAAATCCTCACAAAAATTCCTTTTTCCAAATCTAAGCAAGGTTCTTTAGTTCAAGTTTGCATTTTGGGTGGCAATGCTAGAAAGTTAGATCCTTCCAAAATTCTTTTAAGGTATAAAACCAAATCCTAGTTTGTTTTGTTAATATTTGCTTTAATCTAATTTTAATTGGGTGTTAATGTAGTTTTAATACAATATTAGAATTTTAAAGAGAAGGGTTTGGGTTAAGATTTTTATCACTTAATTAGATTAGCTAAGTGTAGTTAACATCTAATGGCTTTATCAAATATAATCTAGTTGTTAAACTTGCTAATCTTTACTTTTAATTTGCCTAAATTAAGTGTTTATGCAATTTAATCGCATGCTTAGTATGTTTAGGTGAGATTAAAATTAGTTAATATTTGTGTGGCTTAATTAAGATATTTAAGTGTGATTGTGGCACTAGGTTTGCTAAAACACCTAGTTTTGCACTAAAATACCCTATTGTTGCTTACTAGGTTTTTAAAAGAAATAGGTTTAAGTTAAGTTTGAGGTTGTAATGATCTACAACTAATTTCCTAAGATTGGTTAGTGTTATGTCTTGTGCGATTAGTACGATTGGATTCTAGGATTGGTGTTTTCTACGCATAGCAACCCCTAGTTGTGGTTTGTAGCGGCGTCGCGCGCGTTTTGTGCACCAAGTGCACGCGCGTCTAGCTAGTGCGCGTTGGTTGTCTCGTATCGTTATCTGTTCGCGTCTATTTAATTGTTTAGCCTCATATGTATCATTTGTGCGATTCTAAGATCGGTTGCGAAGACATCGGACGCTGCCAGGAATGAGAAAGAAGTAATCGGATTCACTTAGCTCGAGCTCTTCAGATAAGTAGATTTAATATCTACGGGGGAATCACCTGTATGGCGTTCATCGCCAAAGGCTAGATTCGAGTGAGATAACCTTGTGTGAAATGTTTGTGTGTGTGTATTGTGATTGTGCATACGTACCTTTCTGAAAACCCTATTACCCGTTGTTCATTATCGTATCATTAATAAGACACTGCACCATTACCAACGGTTCCTGATGCACGAACACTGATTTTATGCCACGCCCCGTTAGTAATTGCCATGCCACGCACACATTAGAATTGCCTTGATAAATATGTTGCATTGTAGATTAAGTATGTTATTAGTTGTTATGATCTCACCTGCTAGGACACTGCACCATTACCGATGATGCGTATGCTGGCCGGTTCACACACATCATCATCGATAATTCGCATGTCACGTACACACTAGAAAACGTTACTTCACTGAAATAATCTACTAACTGGTAGTTATTATATTATTAGTATGCCGGCTCTCATATGCTAGTCTAGATATTGCATTCCATACTTAGATGTCGCGTGCATTCATATTTATGTTGTTTATACCATGTTGAGGTGCTTTATGCCGGAATTCATTGCTATCTTGCTGATTCGTGATTTTGTGATTTCGGATATTTCATGAGATTTCTGGATTTGGAAAAACGCATGTGAATTTTATAAACTTAAGATTATTTTACAAAAAGAAAGATACGATTTTCCTTGATATAATATTTCGTGTCCACCATGATATTTTCTCGGTTCTGAGCTTGGTTTTCGAACCCGATTCGAAGAGTAGAATGAACCGTCTGCGGGTACATGGTGGACCCGGTAAGGTACCCCGGGACAAGAAATTCATGTGGATGACGATGAGCCTGGCAGGAGAGAGCACTACCTACCGGTAATTGTATGGGAACTCGGCGGATATCCAGAGGATACCGTCCGGAGTTATGAGATGAGATGGGTACGAGGGCCGATCCGAGGGACGGCGCCTGAGTTTTGGGATTTTAGGGTATCGTTGATGGACACCAGATTTTTCTATGATGTTTATTTTGCGGATGACTTTGTTTTATCCCCCACTCCAGACTTTTATGACAAACTTTGCACATAAAGTTGTGTCCTGAGGTAATACTTGATTTAGATTCTTGCTGCATTTCATATTACTGTGCATATGCCACCGTGACTGCATATATAGGATGGCCATTTTCGTGCATACTTGTGATTACATGTACGATGTTATTTACTACTCACGAGTTGGCAACTCACCCCCCGTTGTGCCACAGTATCTTGCATGTCCGATCCGTCAGCATAGTAGCGGTGGGCATATTTCCACTTCTGCTTCCTCTGTATCAACTTGCGGCTTGCTTGTAGGTGGGTTTGTGAGGATACTCTTTCGTTCCCACCTAGTGTATTTACTATTGTATCCAGCACACTCCATCTACCTTACCTATCTTTTCCACCATTTGTATATTGGACTTAGATTGTGAGCTGGTGAAACTCGTATATGTATATTATGATTCTGGTGTCGAGCTCGTGTGATCCGACTTTATACTTGGTTTCTGTTTTCTTGCTTTTAAAGGTTGATTTCATATTATGATGATATATCTTGCGTGTGGTTGAGTTCCGCCCTTCGGCGAAGAGCTAGCTCCCGCTTGGGGATGCCTTTATTCATTACTTATGTATATTTCATGTGTTGTACCCATTTGGGGCCAGTTTTTATAAAGGAAACTCTGCCGAAATTTTTATAAAAACTTAAGTTTATTATAAAGACTTTCAAAGTGATTTTCTATGTTAACTTAACTTTTAAACAAGTTTTCTTTCACTCTATTTCTTTAAATGGTTTAGATTTCTGGGTTTTGGCTTACTTAGATTACGTTACGCCTCTAGACGTTGCGTAATTTAAGTGTCAGTCATGTTCAACATATTCGGGTCGTGACAAATAACGGGAAGATGAACTTCAACAAAATAATGTGAACCTAGACCCAGTGCATGCATCCGTAAGGGACTAAGGGTTTCAAACCCAAAAACGACTAGCATATACAAACAAAAAAATTAATAACCAAATATGTTAAGGATGAATCGGAAGTGATAATAGACTTTAGATCCCAGGAAAAATTGGAAGTTGGTTGCACATAAAATTAGAAATAATAGGAAGAATGTTTACATACTTTCTCGATGGCAGCATCATCAGGGATAACGACGTGGCATTTGCATCCAAAAGCGGGAGCAACAGTAGCAAGACTGATAGCAGTGCTTCCAGCGCTTCCCTCGGTCACGACACCTCCCTTGACTAACTCTCCCGAGGCTAAAGCCTACATAAAATCATCAGTAAGAAACCATAATGCACAAGCTTTATACAATCAATTATGGAAAAGTATGGGGAGGTAGTTCAGCTTAACTTTATTCTAAAACTGGTATAATTGATTATTAGTTGGTAGAGGTTGGAGGAAACTGATCGATAATGTAGCGCCGACTTGCAGTAGGACTTATCAGTTATTCGTAAAACTATATATCAATGGCTTGTATTGTCATGTTTGGAAACTACACTGCACACATATAACTTATAAGTCATTGACTTGTTCATTTACTGAGTAGCTTAAGAACTTATCCGCTTCCTTTTTCTTTTAGATCATTGGGCGGCCGTTCATATTGTGGTTTAAGTTAATTGGAATATGCATAGATAAGTATAATTTGAGTTGATTTATAGGTAGGTAAGTAAATAGGTATCATATACAACAACAACTGAGTCTTTTATCCCAAGCATATGGGGTAGGTTACATGAACCAACATGAGAATGACGCCGAGTCCAGCACATGAATCCTCCGCCTCCACCCATTCCTATCGAACAATATACTTTCATTGAGACCTTTGACGACCATATCTTTTGTATCACCTCCATCCATATTTTCTTCAGTCTCACTTTCGCCGACATTGCCCATATCGAGAGTATCCATTCGTCGAACCGGTGCTTCCATAGGTCTGTGTCGCACATGACCAAACTATCTTAACCGGTTTTCCCGCATCTTCTCCTCCATAAGTGCTACACCAACTTTTGCACGAATATCCTTATTTCGCACATTATCTTTTCTAGTGTTACCGCACATCCAACGAAGTATGCACATCTCCACTACGTGCATCTTCTGTGTATGATGCTTTTTAGGAGCCCAACATTCTGTACCAATAATAATGCAGGCCGAATAGCGCTCCGATAAAACTTCCCTTTCAATTTTAACGGAAAGTTACGATCACACAAATTCCCTATTGCACTCTTCCATTTCAACCAACCAGCTTGGATCATTTGGTTAACATCACTATCGATCTCCTCATCCTTTTGGATGATGGAAACAAGATATCTAAACTGATTGTTCGATGATATATCTTGCCCTTCCAATGTTGTACCAATATGGTTTTGACTTCTCTGCTTACTAAATTTGCAATGCATATATGATGTCTTGGACCTGCTCAATCTGAACCCCGAGATTCCAACGTTTGCCTCCATAATTCTAATTTGGCATTAACTCTTGCTTTCGTCTCATTTACAAGAACAATATCATCAGCAAATAGCATATACTAAAGTTCCCCATCTTGAATAGTTCTAGTAGGCTCATCCATCACGATGGTAAACAGAAATGGACTTAATGTAGATCCTTGATATAAACCAATTGTAATCGGAAAATCACTCGTTAGGCCGTCGCAAGTTCTGATATTTGCCACTACTCCATCGTACATGTCCTTGATTATGTCAATGTACTTGACGGGAACCCCCTTCTTCGTCAGTGTCCCACATACCTCTCTAGATACCTTGTCGTATGCTTTCTCAAAATCAATAAATATCATATGCAAATCTCTTCTCTCTCGAAAACGCTCAATAAGTTGACGAAACAAATAAATAGCCTCTATCATCGATCGTCTAGGCATGAACCCAACTGGTTTTCTGTTATCTTAACATCCTTCCTTAGCCTGTGTTCAATCACTCTCTTCCAAATTTTCATGATGTGACGCATAAATTTTATTCCATGGTAGTTTGAGCAATTTTGAATATCACCCTTATTCTTGTAGATAGATATAAGGATACTTTTGCTCTATTCATTTGGCATATTTTTTGTCCGCCAAATCTTATTAAACAAATCTGTCGGCCATTTAAAGCTTATTTCTCCTAAGCATCTCTAAATCTCGATAGGAATCCCATTAGGACCAACCGCTTTTCTAGAACTCATTCTGTTCAAAACTTCTTTAATCTCAGGTAGTCTTATTTTATGCATGAAATCTCGGTTTATATCTTGAGATTGAATGACAAGTTCATCCAAATTCTTAGTAAAGCTCTCATTGAACAATTTGTCAAAATAATCTTTCCACCTTTTCTTGATATACTCATCTCGAACTAAAACCTTCTGATTTTCATTTTTGACGCATTTCACCGCACATAAGTCTCTGATCTTCCTTTCCCACATCCGAGCAATACAGTATATATCATTTTCGGCTTATTTAGTGTCTAACTTCTCGTACACATCCTTGTAGACCTTAGATTTAATTTCCCGAACAGCTTTCTAAAAAAACATGAACATAATCATGACCACATCTCCAAGCATGCTCTCATGTACAACGAGAGTCGAAAATAGGTTTTTTCTTTCCTTTCATTCCTTGTCAACTCAAGAAGTATGAGACACACAGTAGTCTTAGAAATTAAACCCCAAATAACTATGATGCATCCGAAAGTGATGGGCTTTAAAAATAATTTGTTTTCCAACACACGTTGCATAGGTCATACACTTCTATTAAGCCTTAAAATGTGGAGATGAACAACAACAACTAGATATTCTCAAGCTTTCTAGAGAACAACTAATATCTCTGGGCTTGGCCACACGAGACATGTTGGTCATTTAGATATTCCTAGAGAATATTTTTCTTAGTTTAAAGCTTCAAGCTCATACTATACATCAAGAAGTCTATAGATCTTTAAGTCTATAATAGGCAGAGGCAAGCTTATAAATAGAGGTAGTCCTTCCGGTTCGCAGCTAAAAGGAGGCACAAGGAAAGTGATAATGTATGGGAATGTTGCCATAGTGGTGTAACAATGAGTGAGATTATAAGAGACGTGTGTAGTATTAAGTATCTATTATGAGGTTTTGCTTTTTATTTGATGCATCTCTTGTACCCATCTCTAGAAGGTATAAGAGAATTACCACTCGGTTATCAACCTAAAAATATCTTGAACATGTTGCTATCATTATAATTTTGAACTCGGCTGGGGTTTCAATAATAACCATTGTACTTCTTTTTCTCGTTGATTTAATTACCTTGATTTAAAACATAAGGTTTCACCCTAAGATGTTAGTTTGTTACTTTGCATATGCTCCATACACCATGTGAGAGTTTTTGCTTCTATAAGGAACTCTCATTGACTGACAAATTCATATATAATATAACACAACCGAACCAACCCCAAACTTCTGAGTTCAATTACATAAATACAGGTCTTCGATATAATTCTGTAAAGGTTGATGACCTTAGTTCCTTAGCTACGAAGTGGCTTCTCCTGTTCATATTGTTATAATTTTTTTTCTAATATCAAGTTTTACAATAACCAAATTATTGACAGATAAAATTTTCTCTTGCAATCACTTGCCACAAATCTTCTTTGGGCCATCATAAGATTCTCAACATAGCCGTAATGCCACTGCCATGTTTAAAGGAAAATCGGGAACTTCTTTTGTTCCTTCTGTACCCATCTAAGAGAGAAAAATTACTGCAGGATTAACAATAAAAACGAATAAAAACGGAGGATTCGTCACCTCTTCGATGATTTTAACAGCAACACGATCTTTGACGCTACCCCCAGGGTTCAAGAATTCAGCTTTACCTAGAATCTGCAAATTAAACCCAAATGGATGTCTCAAATTGATCAAAATGCAAATAATAAAAAAAAATGCTGAGTACCAAACAGCGGTTACCTCGCAGCCGGTGGCATCGGAGAGGCTGTTGATTCTGATGAGGGGAGTGTTTCCGATGGCTGCGATCAGGCCTCCCTTGTGATTGAGGGTTTTAGGGTTAGGGTTAGGGTTTCGGGGAGATCTCTTCTTATTCTTTTTGGTTTTGTTGCGGTTGGTGTAGAATTGGTTGGAGATGAGGAGAAGGGAGAAGATGGTGATGGAAAGAGCCGCAGCAGTGATTCCAACCATGGGCTTCACTGCCGTCATCCCTCTCTCTCCCTCCCCTCTCCCTCCCCTCTTTCCCTCTCTTAACTTGCGTAATTAATCTCTCAAATACCCCCAAATGAGGTTTTCTGCTCACAAAAAACCACTGGCCAAGCGATCGTCCAAAAACCCATGGAAAAAAAACATGCCTGCTGTATTTGTCTATTGTATCTTGTTATTATGCGAAGTTATGGAGTTATCTGCAATATATATTACTTATGTAAATATAACATGCAACTAGATAGGTACTGCATGAAAATTTTCCAAACGACAACCGTTTCAAGACCAGGGAGTTTTTATCAATGGGAAAACCTGGTTAAGGGTTTTGACAATTTACACTAAAAGAAACAGCTTTTTACTCCAAAACTTTAAGTAATATGTGCAAAGATAAAGGCTTGACGTCAAAAGAACTCCCATCAAGATACAATAGTTAGACAAAAATCTCTGAGAAGACCTAAAAACTACAAAAAAAACTCTGAATACTTGTAGTTGGTCAACTTAACGGTGTTGATTATGACTATTGTTTTCTTCTTTTTCATAAATATAATTAATTACATTATATTATTATTAGTTATTTTATTAATAATCATTAAAAACTGCTAGTTATAGATTAATAGTTATATGCCGACTGGGGGAGGACAGCGACAAGTGAAGGTAGAGATTGAGGAGGTGAAGATGACGGAGACTGACGACAAGGGTGAGGATGATGATGAAGATGGGGCGAAATGGTGGAGTGTAGGGTTACTAGGCACTGTCACAAGGATCTAGTGTAAGTCCACGTTGCCCACCCCGGTGCTTGCGGGGAGGCGGAAAACGGAATAAAAAACAAATTTTTATGAACTTAGGCAATATGGACTCGACTATGAAGGATCTTTGCTAAACAAAAACAAGCTAAAGCTAACTAGAAACTAGCTAAGTGCTAGAAAGGTTATACCTTGGGCTTTATGTCCTTCTCTCCTTGCTCCTTGGAGTGGTGGAAGGAGGTCACCTTTGTCGTCTTCTCACGTCGAAAAAAGATCCACCCGAAAGCCTCGACCTTTGGCTTCAACTCCAAGCTAGAAGTAACTAGGGTGCAACAAGTGCTAATCCTTGAACCCTAGATGAGAGTAGAGATTATCAAGAAAGGGTTTTTCTCAAGCTCAAGTGTTTCTCAACACATGAGAGGGGAGAGCTTGAGGGAGAGGAAGAACAAGAGAGAGAAAGTGAATGATAGAATGAGAATAAAATAAACCATTCTCACATATATGTGTGTATTATTTTAATTAGATAATTAGTAAGATAATTGCCATGGCTTAATCAAGACATGACCATTATCATTTCATTTTTAATGCAAATTGCAAGGATCAAAAAGCATCTTCCAAATGAAATGATGATGGTCAAAGCGTCAACCAAGGTCAACAAGTCAAGAAGGTCAAATGGTCAACAACCATAACCATGCACAATTATTAAACTAATATCAATTAACCATAATACACACATAAGCATTAGGGTTAATAAAATGACAATAGTCATTAACCCTAATCAAAGTTCTCTCTCTCTGTCTCAAGCAACTGTGCATACGCACCCGTATTTGTGATCCGAGGAACACGAATACAATGAGAAAAACCAATCCCAAATCATATACTAGGATCCGGCTTAAACCAAAGCCCGCTAGTATAAGCTGTCCGGACAGCAAACGTGCACAAGTGCGCGGATGTGAACGAACCCTGTCGCAAAACCATGCGACCTCTACTCATTGTGCCTAAAGGCGAATAGCTCTCTGTGTGGGACTCTAAAGACTCGACACTACGCTGGCAGTGGGTTTAACCACAGACCGCAAGCGGCACTAGCTGTACGTAACGGTCCCCAGGTAGATGTCGATAAGAAGACTGACGAGGTGAACCCCATCTGAACTCCTACTGAGCCTGTATGTGACAATCTCCGTACAGTCCGGTCTGTTCGTCTGATACATCGCATGGCGGGCCTAGGGGGGCGGTGAACGTCAGTCCCCTAATAGCGGTACAAGTCATGTCAGAGTGTAGCCCAGAACACCCTGAGATAACACTGGAAACCTACCGGTATATCTCGCTTGCCCTGGCCATGGACTACTCGTGTAATGGCTCTCCTGGACACAGCGCGATGTCAACCCCGAATACCGGGAGAGACGAATCCTATCTAACCGTCACTGCCTCCAAGTGCTTCGGGACTGCATCCAAAAACTACCTGTTTGTACGGCTCCTTTGAGCCGTGGTAGGGTAGTAATCAAAGTGCAGTGGGAACACACTCGAGGCAAAGTGACAGTGTCAAGTCAGCGGACTAAGCTGTACTCATGTCATCTGGGAACTGATAACTGACGATAGGTATAATACCAACCAACAGTTCCTGACGAGTCATGTCCAGTGTACTCGTAACCCAACGAGCACCCGCATACTATCTCAAGTACGACGTACTGACGGCTGTGGGACAGACCGTCTCCCACACTGGGATGAGAACCGCATGCGCTAGTCTACTCCGGAGTATCGATGCCCTGTCTCGATAGTCCAACGACTAGGGACCTGTATAAGGATGTGCTTATAGATCACCCAGCTCCCACGAGTGTGAGCGCCAACACAACGCTGGTAATCAAGCAAAGTTCCTAAGGGCTCTACTAATATGTATATCAGCGATATACTAAAAAAAACACATGCACATATTAAAGCAGAGACAAACCAAGTAGCATACTACCATTTCGAGCAAGATTGTATATACAACTGTGAATATCCCAAGCTTCCATCAAGTAATATACAAACTAGTATGATACAGTAATGGCCTCTAGGGCATATACACTAACAATCTCCCACTTGCACTAAGGCCATGTACTGGCGTATCGAAGACCTATCATCTCGATCAGCCGCTCGAACTGAGTCTGGGGAAAGGCCTTGGTGAATGGATCTGCTGTGTTATCTTCTGAAGCAACCCTCCGAACCTTGATCTCCTGGCGATCCACGATCTCCCTGATCAGGTGATACCGCCTTAAGATGTGTCTGGATTTCTGATGGGACCTGGGTTCCTTCGCTAAAGCTATAGCCCCGTTGTTGTCGCAATACAGAGGTATTGGGTCAACAATGGACGGAACCACCTGAAGTTCTCTCAAGAACTTCCTCATCCAGACAGCTTCTTTTGCGGCATCAGATGCAGCGATGTATTCCGCTTCCATAGTCGAGTCAGCAACGGTTTCCTGTTTGGAGCTCTTCCAACACACCGCCCCTCCATTGAGGGTAAAGACAAAACCCGACATGGACTTGGAATCATCCTTATCACTCTGGAAGCTGGAGTCAGCAAAGGCCTCAATCTGGAGGTCTTTTCCGCCATACACCAAGAACATCTCCTTAGTCCTTCTCAGGTACTTGAGAATGTTCTTTACTGCTATCCAATGTTTCTCCCCAGGGTTTGACTGATACCTGCTTACCACACTCAGCACATAAGCCACATCCGGTCTGACACACAACATCGCATACATTATAGAGCCTACCGCAGAAGCGTAGGGTATAATAGACATGCGATCCCTCTCCAAATCAGTCTTGGGAGACATCTCTTTGGAGAGGGTGATCCCGTGACAAGCCGGTAAATTACCGCGCTTGGAATCTTCCATACTGATCTCTTCAGTATGGTGTCGATGTACCTGGACTGTGAAAGTCCTAATATCCTCTTGGATCTGTCACGGTAGATCCGGATACCCAGAATGTATGAGGCATCACCGAGGTCTTTCATGAAGAACCTGTGTGACAAGAACCCCTTGACAGATTGTAGCATAGGAATGTCATTTCCTATCAAGAGAATGTCATCCACGTATAAAACGAGGAATACTACAGTTCTCGCTATAAATCTACAATAGATGCATGGTTCATCTGGATTTTTGATAAAGCCAAATTCCTTGACCGTCTCATCAAAACAGATGTTCCAACTCCGCGATGCCTGCTTTAGTCCATAAATGGACTTAAGCAACTTGCACACCTTTCCGCTGCTCCCACTCTGAACGAAACCCTCTGGCTGTTCCATATAGACACACTCCTCTAAATGTCCATTTAGAAAAGCGGTCTTTACGTCCATCTGCCAAATTTAATAAATCGTGGAAAGCAGCAATGGCAAGAAGGATCCAAATGGATTTCAGCATAGCTACTGGAGAAAAGGTTTCGTCATAGTCCAAACCAGGTCTTTGACGAAAACCCTTTGCAACCAGTTTAGCTTTATAGGTCTCAACCTGTCCATCTACACCAGTCTTCCTTTTGAAGATCCACTTGCATTCTACGGGTTTTACCCCATCTGGAGCAATGTCCAACGTCCATACTTTGTTGGTGTACATGGACTCCATTTCGGTCCGCATTGCATCCAGCCATTTTACCGAGTCGACGCTCTGAATGGCTTGCTGGAAGCTAGTAGGCTCATCAAAGTCTATGATGCAATCCTCTCTATCCCCATCAATGAGAAAATCGTAGTATCTCTCGGGCGGATGAGACTGCCTACTACTCCTGCGGAGTGGCGTGGGAATGTCCTGATCTTTCGAACCCTCTGGTTCTACTAAGCTTTCAGTAATAGCTTGTGGTTCTGGAATTTCTTCCAGTTCTATTGCGCTCCCACTTAATTCTTTTTCTATGAACTGGTGTTCTAGAAAGTGGGCATGGCGAGAAACAAACACATTTTGTTCCTCTTCACAATAGAAGAAATATCCCTTGGAGTTCTTTGGATATCCCACAAACTTGCACTGTACTGAGCGTGCCTCGAGCTTGTCCGCATGCTGCTTTTTTACAAAAGCTGGACATCCCCATGTCTTAATGTGATTAAGATAGGGTCTCTTCCCACACCACATCTGATATGGTGTAGTAGGCACAGTCTTAGTTGGAACTCGGTTCAAAAGGCATGCAGCTGATTCTAGCGCATATCCCCAGAACGATCGCGGTAACTCAGCGTTACTCATCATGGACCGTACCATATCCAATAGGGTTCGGTTCCGTCTCTCCGATACACCGTTATGTTGCGGAGTGTATGAAGGAGTAAGCTGAGAGAGAATTCCATTCTCTTTTAAGTAACCCAGGAACTCGGCACTCAAGTATTCACCACCTCGATCAGATCTCAGTGCCTTGATACTTTTGCCTGTTTGTTTTTCTACTTCATTCTTATATTCCTGGAATTTTTCCAAAGCCTCGGATTTATGTTTCATTAAGAAGACATAACCGTACCTTGAAAAGTCATCCGTAAAAGTAGTGAAGTAAGAATAACCGCTTCGTGCATATGTAGACATTGGACCACACACGTCGCTGTGTACGAGTCCCAAGAGCTCACTCGCTCTTACTCCGTGTCCAGTGAACGGAGTTTTTGTCATCTTTCCTTTGAGACAGGATTGACAAGTTGCATACGATTGATATTCGAACGGATCCAAATATCCTTCTGCATGTAACTTAGTCAACCTTCTCTCATTGATGTGACCCAGTCTACAATGCCATAAGAAAGTTTTATTGATTTCTGGAGACTTTCTTTTGTGTGTATTCTGGACATTGAAAATCTGTGGTTGGTTTAATACGTATATTCCGTTGTTCAATGTACCTGACCCAATCAAAGCTTGATTAAGGTGAATGTTCACTACATTACTTATAAATG
The DNA here is from genome assembly GCA_030015575.1 of Agapanthus africanus. Taxonomy (NCBI): domain Eukaryota; kingdom Viridiplantae; phylum Streptophyta; class Magnoliopsida; order Asparagales; family Amaryllidaceae; genus Agapanthus; species Agapanthus africanus. The sequence goes on from JASDDO010000006.1 coordinate 43,762,567, forward strand.
CAAATTCATAACCTTCTTTAGATAATAAAGATACAGAAATGATATTACAGGTTGTATTTGGTACATAATAACAACTACGCAAAACCAAAAAGTGTCCATCCGACAATCCCAGGTGATAGTCCCCCACGGCCTCAGCATCCATGCTAGCACCGTTTGCAACTCTGAGGGTCATGTCACCTGCCTTCAAAACTCTACGCTTTCTCAACGCCTGCAATGAATTACAGATATAAGATCCTGATCCGGTATCCAATACCCAGGATGTAGAGTTTATTGATAGACAGTTTTCAATAACATACACACCTGAAGCTGAAGCTGCAACTCGCTTCAAATCCTGTGTTCTGGCTTTCCAAGCCTTGCAATCCTGTTTCCAGTGACCACTTTTGTGACAATAGAAGCATTCTTCCTTCCCCACCAGCTTTCCCGCTATCTTTGTTGCTTTTCCTTTTCCCTTCGTATCCACTTTACCGACACCGCCTCTTGGTTTGGCGGGGGCTTTCTTCTTCTTGCCCTTGGCTTTCGCCCTGGACCTAGAAGAGGAAGATCCTCCTACAAACAAAGTGGATGTCTCCCTACCCTTCTGTAGGGTGCCCTCAGCACTCCTCAACATGTTCAGAAGCTCGGAAAGTTCAACCTCCTTTCCTTGCATGTTGAAGTTAAGAATAAACTGGGTGTAAGTGGAAGGAAGGGACTGGAGAATCAAATCAGTATAGAGTTCATTTTCCAACGTGGTCCCAAGGTCCGCGAGCTCCTCAATGTAGCCAATCATCTTTAAGCACGTGTTCCGCTACCGATGATCCGACGGCCAACCTTGCCGAAAACAACTTTTTCGACACTTCGTATCTTGCAATACGAGACTGCTCTCCATACAGTTCTTTTGTATGAAGAAATATGGACTCTAGGTCCATATTCTCGTGCCTCCTCTGATGTTCGTTGTCCATCGAGGCTAGTACGAGGCATCTGGCCTTCGCGCAATCTATTTCCCAGGTCTTGTAGATTTCCCTATCTACGACACTGGTTTTGGGACCTGGGACAGGGGGAGCTTTGGTGGTAAGGACATACCCTAACTTGTCGTAAGTGATTGCCATCTTGACATTCCTGAGCCAATCTTTGTAGTTTGGCCCTGTCAATATGTTTTTATCTAGTAATAACTTAAGTACGGTCATGTTGAATGGTCGCTGCAATTAGGAAAGAGAAAAGAAACACTTTAGCATGATGCTCTTGCAAGTTTAGAGTGGTTTTTAGTTTGTCTAAACAGGATGGCTCCCACTGTCTCTCGAATCTCTTCTCAAACCGTAAAGAGAGGATTAGTCAGGATCAATCTCACCATACAATACTTGCTTAACCGTTCAGCCAGGCCAGTGTCGGTACTTCGAGGGAGGTTTTCCAACGCTTTCGCGAAGTTCCTTAATTAAGTAACCTCTTTTCCCTGTGGGCGTAGCCCCGCTAACACCTTTCTAGACACCTACTAAGTTTATAGCATTGATCGTTAAGTGAGAGTTTTCCCGAGGAGTAGTATATACTCACAGTAGGATCGGGATCCAAATATCATCGCGTGATAAAACTGAAGGAATCCTACCAGAGTTATCACACTCCAAATGGTATGCAACGCTAGCAAGTTTCAGTACTTATGAAACTCCCGATGTGGATTTTTGCCCCATGCTCTTATGACCTTGACTTTGGCCAAAATATCATAAGTCACATGTCAAGTTCTACCCGTCATTCTCCTGGTTAATTTGGACCCACCCGTACCTACCCTTGACTTTGGCCAAAATGGCAGTACGACTGTCCCAAACCAACGCATCTATCTATGCTGCACATGAATACCCAATAGCTACCAATCACTATGCCTTGACTTTGGCCAAAATACATAGCTTGAATACTTTTTGACCATTCATGTGGAATGACGGAGGGCTACGAATGGTTTTGGCGAAACCGTGAACGTAGTGAACTTGATATAATCGATGGAACGAGATAGCTTTTAAAAGGAGTGGTTCAAGCTCCGCGTTTAAAAGTTTAGTTTTGAAAAGAACCGAGTGGTTTTCAAAGTGTTCCAATCGACTTTTACTTGGTTTATTTTCTTGCATTAGTTCTTTTAATGCGTCCCATCATTTAATCCTACCATTGCAGAAAACAACCAAAATATGATGTACGCTTATGCCATTCGCATTCACCATGGGGCCCCGTCATCACCCGTTATGTTACTTAACTAACGAAAGAGCGGGGGTTGGGCTAGCGCGGCTGTAAAACATAAGAAACGCCTAAATAGTTATCATATATAAATATATAGCAATGATAGACATTACAGATCACAGATGAATACATTGGATATACTAGGAATCCGCAATCCGTTCGAGCCTACAACGAAAAGCGGATTACACGGTCGCGGTGAATAGCCAATACCCCACCCAAGACCCCTACGGGTGCGGCAAACTACCCGCCAAGTACCCGAAGCGAAGCAACCTCCCTCACCACCGTGAGTAGGCCACTCGGCACTTCGAGATACCCGGTAGTTTGTGCACCCCCTCCATGGGTCTATCCTAGGAGCAAAAAACAGTAAAAAAAATTATACAATGACGGCTACAACCCCGACCCGGTTGTGCGGCCAAACAAATAATAATATTATATCAATTTACATATTACAATGAATGAAAGAAAAAGCAACACTCATCTCACATCCACCCCGGCTATTCATCCGCGACAATCCAACCCATTCATATACACATACCATCATCAATCACAGATCATAGATATGTATAACCCCGACTAATCGACATATAGCGAATAGCCGACGTTCAATACATATAAACATCACAGATATAACCTTTTAGTCAAAGTGTATTGAAGTTCAGAAAAAAATACGGATTTATAGGCCCCCAAAAACAAATTTCTATTCTGGAAAACCTGGGCACATATAAACCATCTTAAAAATCCTAAAACCAAGCCAGAAATACACTGCACCAAACTCGACCCAGTGAAGAGCCAAGACGGCCGCGGTTGCGCGACAATAGCTTGCTATTGCCGCGGAACCGCGGCTCTTTGGTCGAATCACTGGATCATGTTTGGTGGCTTTCTTCACAAAACCCTGAGATGATTTTTGGAGTATAATTTATTTTGTTTTGAACAGAAAAAAAATTAACAGAAACTTAGGGTTTTGAAAACTCGGTTTTTCGATTTTTCCGATTCGAACTTCGATACACTCTACTACCTAGTTAGTTTATATTTAGTTAGGCTCTGATACCACTGTAAGTCCACGTTGCCCACCTCGGTGCTTGCGGGGAGGCGGAAAACAGAATAAAAAACGATTTTTATGAACTTAGGCAACATGGACTAGACTATGAAGGATCTTTGCTAAACAAAAACAAGCTAAAGCTAACTAGAAACTAGCTAAGTTCTAGAAAGGTTATACCTTGGGCTTTATGTCCTTCTCTCCTTGCTCCTTGGAGTGGTGGAAGGAGGTCACCTTTATCGTCTTCTCACGTCGAAGAAAGATCCACCCGAAAGCCTCGACCTTTAGCTTCAACTCCAAGCTAGAAGTAACTAGGGTGCAAGAAGTGCTAATCCTTAAACCCTAGATGAGAGTAGAGATTATCAAGAAAGGGTTTTTCTCAAGCTCAAGTGTTTCTCAACACATGAGAGGGGAGAGCTTGAGGGAGAGGAAGAACAAGAGAGAGAAAGTGAATGATAGAATGAGAATAAAATAAACCATTCTCACATATATGTGTGTATTATTTTAATTAGATAATTAGTAAGATAATTGTCATGGCTTAATCAAGACATGACCATTATCATTTCATTTTTAATGCAAATTGCAAGTGTAATACCCGGGCCCATCTATACGAGGGTCCGTACTTTGTTACTTTAAAATCCCATTTATTTTTATTTATAACCTTATGTGTTTTATTTATAAAAATTATCTATTCCTTAAAACCTTTTTCTTTAAACCCCAAACACTACTTCTCTTCTAGTTAAACTATATTTTTCCCCTTACAAAATCCCGAGCCCAACACACTTTTCCTCAGCCATCTTCTTTTATCCATTTCCAGTAAATTTCCCTATTTTTCCCAGCAGCTCACCAAGCCTCACTCTTATTTCCTCACAATTCTTCTATTCACCAAAACCACAGCCTCGTTTCCTTTATAAATTTTATTCTGCAGCCCAAATCTCTTTTTCCCTTTCATTTCTAATAAATCCTGGCCCATCCTCTCTTTTCTTCTCAAATTCCTTTATTTTCTCCTCAGCATTATCCCTCAGCCCACACGTTATTTTCTATAAATTCCTTAATACAAAACCACCGGCCCGATTGCTTTATTCTTTCTAAATTACTCAGCCCATTCAAATTCTTTTAAATAAATCCTTCTAAGCTTGGCCCACGCATCTCATTTCCCCAGCCCACATATTTTTATTAAATTCCTTAATTTTCTCTGGCCCGGCCCAATCCCTACAGCCCGTGTCCACACTTCGACCCGCACCACTTCGCCAACCCGACCCGACTCCTGTACATCTCTCTCAAAATCCCCAACGGCTCTTTCCCGTTCGCGCGCGCTTCTCGCGCCGCCGCCTCCGCCTTCGCCCACGCTGCCGTTACCCCACGACGCGCGCGTTTTCCCCCACGACCCTCTCTCCTCAACCCTCTACCCCCTCATCCTCGCTCGCTCACTCCCCGTTCTCATTTTCCTCCTCTCCTCGCAGAGCCCCTACTCTCGATCTCCACCCCGCCACCTCTCGACGTCGACCTCAACGTCGTCATCCCCGATCATCGCTCCTCCTCCCCTCTTCCTCCACTGCCCCGAACGCCCTCACCTGCACTCGCTCCCCTGCACCCACGCACCCGCCACTGAGCCCCTGCGCCTCTCGCCGGCGAGCCCCTCTCCTCGCCTCAACGTCGTCGCATCATCTTCCTCACCACCTTCCCTCTCCCTTCTCTGCCACCATTACCCAGCCTCCAAATCCACGGCCGAGCTCGATTCCCCGCACCCGAGCTCGACGTCCCCTGCCCCGACGACCGATGGGATCCTTGTCTCGGCGTCGACGCAACCCCACCTCCTCGTCGTCATCCGAGCACCCCACCTCCTCGTCGTTATCCGGTCACCCCCTCTGCGATCTCTCTCGCTCACTGCTTCCTCTCTCTCTAACTGCCTCTCTCATCCCCATCTCCCTCTCTCAGTTCCTTTCCCCCTCTTTCTTACTGTCTCCCTCTCTCTACCTCATCTCTCTCTCTCTCACACACTCTGATCTCTGTCTCTCTCTCTCTCTCACACTCTGATCTCTGTCTCTCTCTCTCTCTCACTCTACAACTCTCTCTCTCTCTCTCTCTCTCCATCTTATTCTCTCTCTAACTCTCTAGTTCCCTAAATGCACATCTGCTCTCAGAAATTACTCTCTCTTCCTCTCGCAATCAACACCAAAAGCAACCCGGGCGGTGGTAATATCAGTCGCGCGGAGAGTAACCGGAATGGATACGAGTGTCTGATCCCAAGAGGCCATTGTGCTGCGCCGTGCCGCGCGTGCGTCGCGCGTTCGTGACGTCACAGCCACCGTACATTCCCGGGACGCCTCCAGGCAAGTTCTTACTTGCTTTCATGCTATTCCGTATATATTACAAATTAGAATTGTAAATATATTCCATATTTGCTTGATGTTATATATTGTCACAAAACTGTTCGATACTTGTTCCCATAGAAAATCTTTATCGTATTTGACGAAAATGGACATATTATATTGGCCCTTGTAGAGATGATTAACGTGTGCAAATTTCATTAGAAAATACGACTGTTAACAGTTAAAACGACTACCCCCAAGTTTGATCGTAAAACTGAAATTCTGTTGCACCTGAAAATAGTTAAATTCATCATAAATCATATACATAGTAGAATGGTGCGCTCGAGGGCTCAAATCGAAGCTAACTCGACGAACTTTAACCCTATGCTAGTTTCCATACATTCCTGTAGTTAAATCATGAAGATAATTGTATCGGAGTACGACTCTGGACTGCAGTCCAGAGCGACTCAAATTGTGCTTGCTGTTCCGTATTGGATACCATAAGATTTTCCTTAAGTCCTAGGTTGCGGAACTCCGCAGTTTATTATAGATTAAACTGTTATCTAGACAACACAATTGGTTTCATTCCGTTTCATTACTGTTTGATATTTAATCTGTAATTTAGAAGATCGGGACACATAACAGTCCTAGCAGAATCAGAATGGACATGTTGATATTAAACAGATTATAACTCCTAACGTACAGACGCGATTGAAAATCCGGTTGTTGCGTTGAAAACTTTACTGAAAACCCTAGAATTCATCTAACTGTAGCGTCGCTAAATTATGATCCCAACTGGGGTTAAATTGCGTTGCGAAATGGACTTCTGATTCTGAAATTGGATTCCCAGCCGCGAGCGCTTAAAATGAAATGGATATAACTAATGATCCTGAAACCCGATTGGCTCGAAACCAAATTAGATGGATAGCTAACTGAACATATTAATTACTACCTGTTTATCATTTCGCCAAATTTTATACATATGTTTCATGATAAATCGTGCAAGTGATAGACTGTTGTTTTATGATACCTTAGTTGTGCTTCTTATACTGTTCATGCATCATATCATACTTATATCATTACAGTGATAACCTAGTGACATCGTGCATTTACCCAATGTTAGATTTTAGTGGTGATTGTGGCAAGTACGTCAGTGTTCGTGTATCCGTGATTAAGTGAAAGTGATACGTACTTGTGCACAATCAGTGTCCCTTTTATTCTATTGCATTGTCGACGTCTGTGGGATGCGTGTACGTGTGACTATAAGTGGTATGGGACACTTATGGAAGCGCTGGCACGGATGTCACAGATAAGGCATCCGACACTGCCATTTATCTTAGGTATTAGTCGGGACGTGCTTGATGGAGGTCCTGCCTCCAGTTCTCGCGCAGACTTGTCACGGATCGATTAGTATTTAGGGTTATGGTTAGCGTATGATGTAGACCACGGGGTGTGGGGTAGTTTAAGTGTGAGTTCAACAGAATCTCGGGAGTCCCATGCCGGCTTATATATTTAGGGAGTTATATGGAGATTTACAGGGTACGTGATATATACACCGTGATATTCTTGTTACATGTTGGGCCCGTGGTCCCTTGCCCTTGGGTTCTACCCTTGGGTGGAGGACACTCGCGAGTGGTTGACTCTCACACTTGGACTGACGATAGGCTTATTGACCTGTGCAGTGAGACTTAGAGACTGATAGGGTTACTGTCATTTACATTCATTCTATCCTGTCTTGACATTCGTGACATATTGTTATACTGCTTTATTTTTCCGCTGCATTGATCTCTGCTCATTCATATTCATGCTGTCATTGATTTACTGTTATTCATATCTATTACCACTGTTAGAACTGTTACTTGATTATATACACTATATTGCTATTGTGTCGCTCTGACGACCTGAGTATGCATGCTCAGCGTGAGGAGAAGATTTAGCCTGGACCAGTGCTTCACAGACTTCTTGACTTGCCTTCCCGAGTTACATTCATTTGTTCCACCTCAGGTCAGTCTTTATATTATTTACTTCAGTTACTGCATTTCCCATTACCTGCGCATCATTTACTGTTTACCATGAAAAGCTAGAAGCCGAAGTGTGACTACGGCAGGACTTTCCTTGACCGTAGGAGCATGGCTGGCCTTGTCTACCCCTCGTATTCCGTATTTTGGGAAGCGGGGCGTGACATGGTTTAGTTGGTATCAGAGACCAGGTTTTGCATTGTTTGGGATTGCAGTTTTCCGTGTATAGTTTGGCAACCTATGACATTTCTCGGTCTAGGTTGTAAACTTGTCACTCTTGATCCATATTCACATCGTGTGTTCAGCTATCCATTCGCTATGGTTTCGGATGACTTGACAAGGTTACGTGGTTGCAAATTGCACTACCGTACCCTATTCAAGTGACTTAAAGTTGTGCAGTTGATTTCCCCACTTGTAATGAATTCATCACCTATGATATCCTTGAATCTTGTCCCATCCATATTACATTTAGATTCGTTCAGCTGGTGGCTTATATCATTTTCAAAATCATTGTTTCAGGATCATGTCTTCCAATGACTCTTCGTCTATATCTGCTTCCCGAAATCAGACCATTGAGATTCTGAGTGTACTGCAAGGTTTAAAGGAAGCCCAGGAGCGAACAAACGACCTATTAGCTGAAGGGCTGAGAAGACAGGTGAGTCAGACCCCAGCGGGAGTCTCTTATCATAAAGGGATCACGATTGGACGAGGAAAAGAAAAGAAGATGAAACGTCAACAGAAGCATCAGAAGAACCCTTGCTGTGGATATTGTAAGAGACCAGGACATCTTCAGAAGGATTGTCGCCGTGCCCAAGGGAAATGTCTGATATGCGGTTCCGACAAACATCTCATCAACGGTTGCCCAGAAAGGAAAGAACTACAAGGAGGAAACTCATCCACACTCTCCACTGATGCCAAGTAAGGATTACTGCGTAGTTCAAATTTCGAGAGTAAAGAGGACCCGACCCAAGATCAACTCGCAGGACACTGATGCAGCGCTCTGGCAGTCAAAGAAGAATTTTATGTTTTCCAATTTCAGTATTTTGTAGTCGTACTATTATAAACATTTCTTTCCATTTGAACCTTTGTATCCGTTGAACTTTTAGTCGAATGAAATAAAATTTGAATTTTAATATAGGCATCATTCTCATGCTTTCTCTATATCAAATTCTATTCTTTATCACGGTATTTTAAATTCTGAGCTTTCAATTCCTTTCATCGCATATCTTTCCATACCTTGTACCCTTGGCCATTTCCTTATTTATTCCACTGTCTAATCATGACTTCTCTTTCAGGCCATGGCTCATCCTGGAGCAGCGCCGTATCTAGACGAGGATGCACAATCATGTGTTTCCTTAGATCATACACTGACGAGTTCCGATGATGAGGTCAATGATCCCCAGGTCAACTTCGGAAACAACGATTCAGAGGACGAAGGAGCAGCCGCCCCAGAGTTTAACGTGTTAGCTGATTCCGACGAAGAAGAAGGAGATCCTGAAGAGGACCCTATAGAGGAAGATCCCGATGAAGACCCGATAGAAGAAAATCCACTTGAGGAAAATCCCGTGGAAGAAAATCCAGGAGAAGAGAATCACATGGAATCAGATCTCGATGAAGAAGCTTTATCCGAGGATGAAGAACCAGAAGATCAAGACCCTGCCGTGGAAGAACTCCCTTTGGCAGTCCCTGCGAGACGCTATGGAAATGGACGCCCCTACCTGAGCGCGCGAGCCTACCGCAACCTGCTGAATCTCCACAACCGCGACTGATGAGATTTCTTTTGATGTTGTCCTTCTGGCCAAATGAAATGTGTATAGTTTAAGGCCACTTTTCGCCTTTGGGAATGTCTTGTTTCAAATTTCTTGAATAAAGTAAATCTTCTGGATTCGTAAACCTTTTGATATTTAGTTCGATTGATACTTGTTTATTGCCCCTATCCATTTATTTTATGCCGAGTTCCCTGACTGTCCACCCTTACTCATTGTGTAGTTTTCACTCTCATTTCGATTAGAAAGTACCGCACCTGATCCTTGGAGTGAGCCACTATTCATTCTTCGTCTGTACCCTGTTTGAGATCCTTCTGGGAGGAGGACCTTCCTTAGGAATTATCGAGTTCATTAGCTTTTCAAATTCTTGATTCATAGGTTTTACCGATCGTTAGTCTCCCCCTATATTTTGACCTTGTAGTTCTTTTGTTGCTCACCATTACTTTCTGTGCTGACCCGATCCCAGTCTTCTTGATCTTCAGCCTAAAGCCGTCACCCTTCGACCTTTTGTATCAGCTACATCCCATTGTAATCCCTACCCTATCTAGGCCTAAACATACTAGTGTTTTTTCCTGTTACCCCAACTATATTTAGGGGCACAATTATTTTAAAATATAGTTTTAGTATTTGTCAAAGAGTACGTGTTATTGATTACCCCGTTTTATGTATTTTAAATGCATTATTATTATTCTTACTTTAGTAGCGCAACCTTACACCGCGCATACTTTTGGTCTATGCTTTTTAATTTCACTATACCAGTTTTCTAAAATTTTTTTTTTCTATTTTATCGACACCTTACCATAAACTGTTTTAACCTACCGACTAATTTTCGCTATTTGTTTGTCGTTACTTTATTTTCGAGTATTGTGTCAATGGTTACTATTATTAATGTTTGTGACTTACGCTATTTATCTCTGACGTATTACTTTTGATATACTTGCATATGCATATGACTGAGTTTCGATTTTCGAGTATGTCTTGAATATCATTGTTCGTTATTATTATTATTATTCTCATAAGTTATCTTTATAGTTGTTTCTGTTTTATACATATTTAAACTGGTATTTTGTATGATGTTCACTCATATATTTAAACTTTCAAATTTCTTCGTCCTCCTATTTCAAATAAAAACCTGATGTGTTAGTTGCAATATAATGGCTTTCGCCTATGTCGTATTATTTATTGTTTGTTTTAAATTTCGAGGACGAAATTTTTGTAAGGGTGGTATGATGTAATACCCGGGCCCATCTATACGAGGGTCCGTACTTTGTTACTTTAAAATCCCATTTATTTTTATTTATAACCTTATGTGTTTTATTTATAAAAATTATCTATTCCTTAAAACCTTTTTCTTTAAACCCCAAACACTACTTCTCTTCTAGTTAAACTATATTTTTCCCCTTACAAAATCCCGAGCCCAACACACTTTTCCTCAGCCATCTTCTTTTATCCATTTCCAGTAAATTTCCCTATTTTTCCCAGCAGCTCACCAAGCCTCACTCTTATTTCCTCACAATTCTTCTATTCACCAAAACCACAGCCTCGTTTCCTTTATAAATTTTATTCTGCAGCCCAAATCTCTTTTTCCCTTTCATTTCTAATAAATCCTGGCCCATCCTCTCTTTTCTTCTCAAATTCCTTTATTTTCTCCTCAGCATTATCCCTCAGCCCACACGTTATTTTCTATAAATTCCTTAATACAAAACCACCGGCCCGATTGCTTTATTCTTTCTAAATTACTCAGCCCATTCAAATTCTTTTAAATAAATCCTTCTAAGCTTGGCCCACGCATCTCATTTCCCCAGCCCACATATTTTTATTAAATTCCTTAATTTTCTCTGGCCCGGCCCAATCCCTACAGCCCGTGTCCACACTTCGACCCGCACCACTTCGCCAACCCGACCCGACTCCTGTACATCTCTCTCAAAATCCCCAACGGCTCTTTCCCGTTCGCGCGCGCTTCTCGCGCCGCCGCCTCCGCCCTCGCCCACGCTGCCGTTACCCCACGACGCGCGCGTTTTCCCCCACGACCCTCTCTCCTCAACCCTCTACCCCCTCTTCCTCGCTCGCTCACTCCCCGTTCTCATTTTCCTCCTCTCCTCGCAGAGCCCCTACTCTCGATCTCCACCCCGCCACCTCTCGACGTCGACCTCAACGTCGTCATCCCCGATCATCGCTCCTCCTCCCCTCTTCCTCCACTGCCCCGAACGCCCTCACCTGCACTCGCTCCCCTGCACCCACGCACCCGCCACCGAGCCCCTGCGCCTCTCGCCGGCGAGCCCCTCTCCTCGCCTCAACGTCGTCGCATCATCTTCCTCACCACCTTCCCTCTCCCTTCTCTGCCACCATTACCCAGCCTCCAAATCCACGGCCGAGCTCGATTCCCCGCACCCGAGCTCGACGTCCCCTGCCCCGACGACCGATGGGATCCTCGCCTCGGCGTCGACGCAACCCCACCTCCTCGTCGTCATCCGAGCACCCCACCTCCTCGTCGTTATCCGGTCACCCCCTCTGCGATCTCTCTCGCTCACTGCTTCCTCTCTCTCTAACTGCCTCTCTCATCCCCATCTCCCTCTCTCAGTTCCTTTCCCCCACTTTCTTACTGTCTCCCTCTCTCTACCTCATCTCTCTCTCTCTCACACACTCTGATCTCTGTCTCTCTCTCTCTCACACTCTGATCTCTGTCTCTCTCTCTCTCTCACTCTACAACTCTCTCTCTCTCTCTCTCCATCTTATTCTCTCTCTAACTCTCTAGTTCCCTAAATGCACATCTGCTCTCAGAAATTACTCTCTCTTCCTCTCGCAATCAACACCAAAAGCAACCCGGGCGGTGGTAATATCAGTCGCGCGGAGAGTAACCGGAATGGATACGAGTGTCTGATCCCAAGAGGCCATTGTGCTGCGCCGTGCCGCGCGTGCGTCGCGCGTTCGTGACGTCACAGCCACCGTACATTCCCGGGACGCCTCCAGGCAAGTTCTTACTTGCTTTCATGCTATTCCGTATATATTACAAATTAGAATTGTAAATATATTCCATATTTGCTTGATGTTATATATTGTCACAAAACTGTTCGATACTTGTTCCCATAGAAAATCTTTATCATATTTGACGAAAATGGACATATTATATTGGCCCTTGTAGAGATGATTAACGTGTGCAAATTTCATTAGAAAATACGACTGTTAACAGTTAAAACGACTACCCCCAAGTTTGATCGTAAAACTGAAATTCTGTTGCACCTGAAAATAGTTAAATTCATCATAAATCATATACATAGTAGAATGGTGCGCTCGAGGGCTCAAATCGAAGCTAACTCGACGAACTTTAACCCTATGCTAGTTTCCAGACATTCCTGTAGTTAAATCGTGAAGATAATTGTATCGGAGTACGACTCTGGACTGCAGTCCAGAGCGACTCAAATTGTGCTTGCTGTTCCGTATTGGATACCATAAGATTTTCCTTAAGTCCTAGGTTGCGGAACTCCGCAGTTTATTATAGATTAAACTGTTATCTAGACAACACAATTGGTTTCATTCCGTTTCATTACTGTTTGATATTTAATCTGTAATTTAGAAGATCGGGACACATAACAGTCCTAGCAGAATCAGAATGGACATGTTGATATTAAACAGATTATAACTCCTAACGTACAGACGCGATTGAAAATCCGGTTGTTGCGTTGAAAACTTTACTGAAAACCCTAGAATTCATCTAACTGTAGCGTCGCTAAATTATGATCCCAACTGGGGTTAAATTGCGTTGCGAAATGGACTTCTGATTCTGAAATTGGATTCCCAGCCGCGAGCGCTTAAAATGAAATGGATATAACTAATGATCCTGAAACCCGATTGGCTCGAAACCAAATTAGATGGATAGCTAACTGAACATATTAATTACTACCTGTTTATCATTTTGCCAAATTTTATACATATGTTTCATGATAAATCGTGCAAGTGATAGACTGTTGTTTTATGATACCTTAGTTGTGCTTCTTATACTGTTCATGCATCATATCATACTTATATCATTACAGTGATAACCTAGTGACATCGTGCATTTACCCAATGTTAGATTTTAGTGGTGATTGTGGCAAGTACGTCAGTGTTCGTGTATCCGTGATTAAGTGAAAGTGATACGTACTTGTGCACAATCAGTGTCCCTTTTATTCTATTGCATTGTCGACGTCTGTGGGATGCGTGTACGTGTGACTATAAGTGGTATGGGACACTTATGGAAGCGCTGGCACGGATGTCACAGATAAGGCATCCGACACTGCCATTTATCTTAGGTATTAGTCGGGACGTGCTTGATGGAGGTCCTGCCTCCAGTTCTCGCGCAGACTTGTCACGGATCGATTAGTATTTAGGGTTATGGTTAGCGTATGATGTAGACCACGGGGTGTGGGGTAGTTTAAGTGTGAGTTCAACAGAATCTCGGGAGTCCCATGCCGGCTTATATATTTAGGGAGTTATATGAAGATTTACAGGGTACGTGATATATACACCGTGATATTCTTGTTACATGTTGGGCCCGTGGTCCCTTGCCCTTGGGTTCTACCCTTGGGTGGAGGACACTCGCGAGTGGTTGACTCTCACACTTGGACTGACGATAGGATTATTGACCTGTGCAGTGAGACTTAGAGACTGATAGGGTTACTGTCATTTACATTCATTCTATCCTGTCTTGACATTCGTGACATATTGTTATACTGCTTTATTTTTCCGCTGCATTGATCTCTGCTCATTCATATTCATGCTGTCATTGATTTACTGTTATTCATATCTATTACCACTGTTAGAACTGTTACTTGATTATATACACTATATTGCTATTGTGTCGCTCTGACGACCTGAGTATGCATGCTCAGCGTGAGGAGAAGATTTAGCCTGGACCAGTGCTTCACAGACTTCTTGACTTGCCTTCCCGAGTTACATTCATTTGTTCCACCTCAGGTCAGTCTTTATATTATTTACTTCAGTTACTGCATTTCCCATTACCTGCGCATCATTTACTGTTTACCATGAAAAGCTAGAAGCCGAAGTGTGACTACGGCAGGACTTTCCTTGACCGTAGGAGCATGGCTGGCCTTGTCTACCCCTCGTATTCCGTATTTTGGGAAGCGGGGCGTGACAGCAAGGATCAAAAAGCATCTTCCAAATGAAATGATGATGGTCAAAGTGTCAACCAAGGTCAACAAGTCAAGAAGGTCAAATGGTCAACAACCATAACCATGCACAATTATTAAACTAATATCAGTTAACTATAATACACACATAAGCATTAGGGTTAATAAAATGACAATAGTCATTAACCCTAATCAAAGTCATCTCCCTCTGTCTCAAGCAACTGTGCATACGCACCCGTATTCGTGATCCGAGGAACACGAATACAATGAGAAAAACCAATCCCAAATCATATACTAGGATCCGGTTTAAACCAAAGCCCGCTAGTATAAGCTGTCCGGACAGTAAACGTGCACAAGTGCGCGGATGTGAACGAACCCTGTCGCAAAACCATGCGACCTCTACTCATTTTGCCTAAAGGCGAATAGCTCTCTGTGTGGGACTCTAAAGACTCGACACTACGCTGGCAGTGGGTTTAACCACAGACCGCAAGCGGCACTAGCTGTACGTAACGGTCCCCAGGTAGATGTCGATATGAAGACTGACGAGGTGAACCCCATCTGAACTCCTACTGAGCCTGTATGTGACAATCTCCGTACAGTCCGGTCTGTTCGTCTGATACATCGCATGGCGGGCCTAGGGGGGCTGTGAACGTCAGTCCCCTAATAGCGGTACAAGTCATGTCAGAGTGTAGCCCAGAACACCCTGAGATAACACTGGAAACCTACCGGTATATCTCGCTTGCCCTGGCCAGGGACTACTCGTGTAATGGCTCTCCTGGACACATGGCGATGTCAACCCCCAATACCGGGAGAGACGAATCATATCTAACCGTCACTGCCTCCAAGTGCTTCGGGACTGCACCCAAAAACTACCTGTTTGCACGACTTCTTTGAGCCGTGGTAGGGTAGTAATCAAAGTGCAGTGGGAACACACTCGAGGCGAAGTGACAGTGTCAAGTCAGCGGACTAAGCTGTACTCATGTCACCTGGGAACTGATAACTGACGATAGGTATAATACCAACCAACAGTTCCCGACGAGTCCTGTCCAGTGTACTCGTAACCCAACGAGCACCCGCATACTATCTCAAGTACGACGTACTGACGGCTGTGGGACAGACCGTCTCCCACACTGGGATGAGAAGCGCATGCGCTAGTCTACTCCGGAGTATCGATGCCCTGTCTCGATAGTCCAACGACTAGGGACCTGTATAAGGATGTGCTTATAGATCACCCAGCTCCTACGAGTGTGAGCGCCATCACAACGCTGGTAATCAAGCAAAGATCCTAAGGGCTCTACTAATATGTATATCAGCGATACGCTAAAAGAAACACATGCACATATTAAAGCAGAGACAAACCAAGTAGCATACTACCATTTCGAGCAAGATTGTATATACAACTGTGAATATCCCAAGCTTCCATCAAGTAATATACAAACTAGTATGATACAGTAATGGCCTCTAGGGCATATACACTAACATCTATAAGGCATCAACCATACCCGATTTAAAATTTAAACGTGCCGAACAACCCAAAACGAGGATCTTTGCTAAATAATTAGGGTTAAACACGCAAGTAAACACCTTTACAACTAAGAGTGAGTGATTACAACTTTTGTAGTCTGCTCCTTTGCTTCATAAGCTCCGAGTAGTAGTCCCTTCGCCGCGATCCATGATCTACCGGACTCAAGAGAAGCTCCACAACCCGAATGATCCATGCTTGCTTGAAGTCTTCCCTTTCAAAGATGATCTACCTTGAAGTTTTTTTAACTCAAGCTCTTACTCACTAATCAAGTATTAATGAAGTGAACACCCTAATCTAATTGGCTAGATTATATGAGGATGGTGAAGTAGGATTTATGCTTTCTTTTATTATCAAATTCTCACACTAATCCATCACAAAAGAAAAACCTAGAAAGCTTTTCAAGAGCTCACGGAAGAAGAATACTAATAATGATTCCTTTTGTGATGAATAATGAATTGTTATTATCATTACAATTGCAACCATGGTTAAGTCAAGAAAGACTTAACCATTGTAGAGATTCAACTAGGGTTAAGGGTGTAGGTTGGGTTAGGAAAATATCTCCAAAATATCAACACATAATATCTTTGTAAGAAACAAAAGAAAAGCTTCTAGAAGCTTCATGAATAAGCTAACCCAAATCAAACCCTAACCATGTTTAATCTCCATTAATCATGTTGCATTTGTAATCATAACTTGTTACAATATTATATATCACATATATAATATATTTTTGTAACAAAAGAAAACAATACAATTAATAAATATCGCATATATATCAATGTATTATCCGGTGTGAAAATGAATCAATAAAACGAGCCAATATTAGATAATGTAATGTAATATATCATATATATATATTTATAAATTAAATTATCAAATCAACACTTGATCCGACAATCCGGTTATATCGCATATAACCGACTAATATATCATGTACCGATACATCGAATCAACACTTGATCCGATGACCCGGCTGATATCAAATATCGCGAGAATAGAATACGGTATCTCATATCGTATTATTCTCGGTCTCACACATATCATATATGTGCTCCTACTCCGTTTTGCCTGAGTCAAGAAAGCTCTGTGTAGGACTCTAAAGAATAGTCAATACGTCGGCCGTAGGTGATGATCATATCAAACACACACAAGCTGCAAGCGGTCAGCTAAACGTAACAGCCACCCAGGTGTTGAGCGATCAGAAGATCAACAAGCAAGCCTGTACATTTTCCTGTGAATCCAATCAGTAACTGTTAGTTATATGTATGCCCTAGAGGCCATTACTGTACATTGGATGTATATTGTAGTGGATGCTGAGACATATATAGGTAGGACTTTCTTGCTCGACATGATAGTACGCTATCTGGTTGCTCTTTATCTTAACATGTATACTTTATATCTCTCTGATTACATGTTGATAAAGCCCATAGGATGTGTACTCGACTTCCAGGACTATGATACAGATCATACTAGTGGGGTCTAGGTAGTCAATGAGTACATCCTTCAATGTTCCTAATCGTGGGAATATCGAGATGGGGCATCGATATTCCAGAGTAGACTAGCGTATATCTTCTCGACCCATGTGATGGGCGATGGATGATCCCATATCCATTGGTGTTTGACATCGGAGATGGTATGCGGGTGCTCAGTGGAGACTGGGTATACTGAACGGACTCGCCGAGAACTCCCAGATGGTATTATACCTCACGTCAGATGGCAGTTCTCTGGTGACACTGGTGCAGCTTAGTCTGTAGACCCGAGATCGTCATAGAGCCTTGTGTGTCTCCCACTGTGCTTTGATTTCCACCCTACCACGGCTCTACCGAGTCGTGCAAACAGGTGGTTTTTGGGTACAGTCCCGATTCACATGGAGGCAATGAGCGATAGGAGGGGATTCGTCTCTCCCGGTATTGGGGGTTGATGTTGCGCTATGCTTGACAGGCCATTACAGGAAATCCCTGGCCAGGATTGCAGTGATCTACTGATAAGTGTTATCGGTAGTTTCACACATGTTATGGACCTCACGTCAGCATGACTTATCGAGCTATTGGGGTCTGACGTTTACCACCCCTAGGCGAGATATGCGACATATCAGACGAACAGACCGGACTGTACGGTAAGTGTTACTGGTTGGATTCACAGGAGTGTGAGCGGGCTTTCTCGTCGATCTTCTGATCGCTCAATACCCGGGTGGCCGTTACGTTTAGCAGACCACTTGCGGCTTATGGGTGCTTGATATGATCTTCATCTGCTGCCGGCGTATTGACGAGTCTTTAGAGTCCTACACAGAGGTTTCCTAGCTCAAGCGAAACGAAATAGGAGCGCATATGAGATATGTGCAGGACCGAGAATAATGCGTGTATGTGATATCGTATTCCATTCTTGCGATAAATGTATCGATTGGTTGTATGCGATATAACCTAGTTATCGAATCAAGGATTGATTCGATAAGCCGATACATAGGATACTAGTCGGTTATATGCGATATGACCGGATCGTTAAATCAAGTATTGATTTAATGATTAATGCATAATTGTATATTTGATATATTACTTTGCATTAATTAGTATTTGTTCACTTTAAAAGGATTTTCTCACTTGATGTACACAAGTTGTATATGTGATATACTTTTGTGCACTTGTTTGTATCATGTTTGATGATACATGCTCACTTGGTTTTGTGTAAAGAATTGAACCATGGTTAAGTTAATGATTAGGGTTTTGTTTATTTAATTACTTATCTATTTATTTATTTTTTCATTTTGGAAAAGATAAATAAGTTATGGTGGCTTTCTTTGTTTGTTTGTTGAAGCTTCATGAAGTTTTGAACAAGTCCACCATTCTTGTCTCATGCTTAACCCTAACCATTCATATTAACCATAGTCTATTCTCTACACCTAACCATGGTTGCCAAATGATAAGTATTCATTTTATTTTTCTTTTAAAAAAAGACTTATCATATTCTTTCTTCTTCTTCTTCATCTTCAACAATGAAGAAAGCTTGCCTCCATCAATGGCAACTTGTGAAAATGAGTGAGAAATCCAAATCCAAAGTGAACCCACTTCCTATTTCTTTATCCTCTACCTCTTGCCAAGTAGTATAGGGTGTTTTCTTCACAAGTTTCATGACTTGGTGAAGTGGGAGCTTGATCTTGTGATGGCTCGACGTAGATCATCTTCGGCATCGAAGTCGACGACCTAGCCCGCCTATTTCTCCGATGAAGCCGATGCTAGAGTCCGGGATCCGATATGGACAGCGAGGGGAATTCATCACGGAGCTATGGAGGTGGAGGACCGGATCTACAAAGGTTGTAGCCCCTTCCCTTTAGCTATAAATTCGTTTACTTGCTTGCATCGCCTTGTTTTCTAGTTAACGATCCGTATTAGGGTTTGTAGGCACAAGGAATTTTTTGAATTGAGCATGTTTGATCACTTGTGAGACTTCATTAGTGTTCCTAGGAACCCTACAGTGGTATCAGAGCCAAGCTAGAGCCTTAGGCGATGCGTAGACGGAATTAGAAGTCCGATCGAGCCGAAACCCTAATTCAAAACATGCTCTCTATATATTTTTGAAATTTGTGGATTTTTTAGAATTAAAAATATGCAGAAAAATCAGCTGGAATATCTAAGAGTTACTATAAATTTCGATTCCCTAATTCCATCAAACCGTTGCGGTTCCGCGGCACGAGCATGGCTCGTGCGGCGGTTCCGCGGCCGTTTTGTCTTATCTTGCATTGAATTTTGCACAGTAATTCATATTTGCAGTGCTGGTTTTCCTGGGAATTTTTAATCTGAACTCAAGAGTTGAGTTTTCTGGGTTGTATTGGGGACTCGGTATTTCGATCGGATTGTCTAATTTTGTCTGTGTGTTTTTCCGGGTAATTTTAGAATATGTTAAAAAGTTCGACCAGATATAAATACCCAATTTTTCCCCTGCGGGAAATTTTCAATTGTTGGATATTTCTGTAGTTTAACGACGTTCTAAGTAGTGCAAGTAACGCGATGGTCCCTCTAGAAGACAACAAACCTTAACTCGATTATGTGACCGTCTTGAACTGCCCTTTGAACCTTAGGGTTTGGGGCAGTACGGCGCGCCACATGTGAGGCGTTGGCTTGACCCTTCTACGGCTGGACCGTTGGTACTGAGGCATGAACTGAATGTTTTTAGACTTATTTCATGTGTTGAGCTGTATCGGGAAAACTTGGGTGTTCGATTGTTCGATCGGAAAGTTTAACATTTTTCTATTTATCTGGAATGTGATACAATACTTGGAATTCACAAGTAGTTATGAGATAACTGAATGAATGTTATAAATCTAGCACTTTAGTCTCACTTGATCGGTTGCCACGGAATTTTGATGTGATCAAAAGTCCGTTGCAATCACGTAGCGTACGCGGATATTCGCCGGATAAACTTAATAGACAGCCACACTCCAAAGCCCCGACCAAGTGACTGTAGGAGAACCCCGTCGCCGAAAGCATCCGTCCGGGTGCTCGCGGTAGCGGTGTTCCACCTTGGTGCACTTCGTCGGCGGCATTGGGGGTGCAGCCGTCTACTAAAGTTTGCGATGAGCGTTCGATCAGGATGTCGGGAATCTTGTTGAATTACCCGACTTGATATTGAAAAGTGTTTTCGATAATGAGACTAAAATGCGGGGTTTATAATTGTTAGGCATGCGATGTCTAAGGAATTCATTTGATTAGGCATGCGATATCTATGCTGGTTGCGGATTCCAACTGTTGTAGTTTTACACTTTCTTTTCTGTGACCGTAGGTGTAATATGTGATATCGCCGGTTTCGTTGCTATATGTCAACGACAATTGGGATGCGCATATTTACTTACGTTGATGACATGTGATGTTATGTGTTGCTGGATATGTTATGTTGGATCGTCGTGTTCGAATAGCCGGGGGGTTTTTATGTGAGATGAGGGTTTTTTCATTTTCATTCATGTAAAAAACTTGTATGTAATATTCTTTTATTGGGGCACTTCCAGGTTGCGGAAGATGTCACCCATTGTATATTATTTACTTTTCCGCATTAGGATAGACCCAAGGAGGGGAGCACAAGTAACCGGGTTCTAGGGTCCAGTGGGAGACCAACTCGAGGAGTCGAGTCCGGGTCTCCTAACCCTAGAATTGGTAGGGTTGCTTGCCGCTCTCGTAGGGGTCTAGGGGTGTGGGATTGGCTATTCATCACGACCGTGGAATCCGTGTTTTATACTGGCTCGTATCAAAAACACGGACGTCCTAGAATATTCAATATTTCATATGTTTCTTCTGCTGCGATATCTATGATGTGATCATGTGATATTCTGTGATAGATATAATATATAGTATATATGATATATTGTATAGACGTTAATTATGTTTTGCACCCGCACTAGCCCTGCCCCGCTCTGCCGTTAGTTACCTAACCTAACGGTGCAGACGGGACATCGAGGCGAATGCAGATGGCATAAGCGTACGTTATATTTATCTGTGATGATTAGGTGGACATAAATGATGGGATATTCATTAATGAGATTAATGAAAGAAAATAAACCTAATTGATGTTGTGGAATCGAATTTCAAAATAAAATAGGTAGCTACAGTTCTTGCTTTGCATCGTGGTGTTCATTATAGAACATCCTGCACCTTATTCGATGAGAAAAGGACCGAGATCCCTTCACCAGGAGTGACTCCTTTAGCAATAACTGGCAGATGCTACAACCCTTGGTTTGTCTTTTGATCGCTTCTATAGTTTCCGCTTTGCACAGTGATATATATGATATATCCTGCACCTCATTCGACGAGGAAAGGGCCGACGATCCCTTCACCGGGAGTGACCCCTTTAGCAAAACTAGAAAAGCCTCAAAAACATTCCATTTAAAAACCATTTGATTCCACAACGAGATCAAGTTCAAAGCGTTAAAGGTTTTCATAAAAACCATTCGCAACCCTCCGTCATTTTAGGAAGTAGAGTACTTAGTATTCGTGCTATGTTTGTTGACCTTAGTTAAGGCACAGTGTACGGTAGCTAAGTGATGTCTTCCTACACCGCATATAATGCGATTAGTTAGGACAATCGCGTGACTTTGTTGACCTTAGTTAAGGGTCATGTGGGTGGGTCTAATTAATCACGAAATGACGGGTAGAACTTGACTAGTACTTATGATTTGTTGACCATAGTTAAGGTCATAGGTGCTAGGGGTAAAAACCTTTATCGGGAGTTTCAAGTGTTGAAATTTGCAATGAGATTGCATACCTTCTATATGATAGTTGGATCCCGATACCCACTGCGAGTAATTGTTACTCCTGGGAGAGTTTTGCACTTTGCAATTAGCCAATCAAGTAGGTGTCTAGAAAGGTGTCAACGGGGTTACGCCTCTGGGAAAACGAGGTTTTACTGTAATTAGGTCCGTGCGAAAGCACGGGGAACCTCCCTCAAAGTACCGACATTGGCATGGCTGAAAGATTGGCGAACTTGTAGAGTGTAATTAATCCCGCCTAGTCTTTCCTTTTAGGGTTTGAAGGAAGATTTGATAAAAAACAGTGGGAGCCATCCTGATTAGATAAAATAAATAACCAGTCTGATCTTGCAAGAGCGCACGCTGAGTGTTTTCTTCTCTCTCTCTCTCCTGGTAGCGACCATGTCACGCCTTAATCAAGATAATAAAATGGATGAATTGACCGAACCCGCCTGTTATACTGAGCTGGGGAACGTTGGTCCCGCTCCAACTTATAATTGTTATAAGACCGAGCAGGAAATAGGGAATACCAGAATTCCTATGCCGCCCAAACGAAGAAAGTGCATATGATGCATCTCCTTCGGGTGTGTTCATTACAAAGAATTGATTCTCAGTATCCTCTGCATCCTGGGTATTTGATACCGGATCAGGATCCCAGATATGTAATCTGTTACATAGGGCTACAAAAAGGTAGAAAAACTGAGAACGGGTGATAAGTTTCATGAGACAGAAAACGGGGCAAGTGTTGCAGCCAAGTCTGTTGGTCACTGTCACCATGTATTACCAATACATTGATTCTGAATAAATACTATTAGATACCGAACCTGATATACAAAATCATATCAGTCTCTTTGTTATTAAAGAAATGATAAAATTTTGTATTGTTGGATAATGTTTTGAACATTTCCTATATCAAAAGTTGATCGGTTCAGGCACGTTATCTAAAAGCATTGACGTTCTAAATCAAACTACAGTTTCTAGTATACAGAACACACACAAGAGGAAGAGTTCAGAAATGAACGAATCCTTCTTGAGGCATTGTAGACTAGGTCATATCAATGCGACCCGACTGGATGAAGTTACATTTTAGATGAATATTTAAATCAGTTTGAATTTACATCTTGTGAAACTTGCCAGTCATGTCACAAAGATTAGATGACCATAGCCCTGTTTATTGGAAACAGAGAAAGAGTTAATGAACTCTTAGGACTGATACCTGATGATGTATGTAAGGTCCCCTGTCTATATATGCCAAGAGTCGGTTCTTTGTACTTCATTATATTCTCTGATGATCTCTCAAGATTCAATCATGTGTTCCTGTTGAAACACAAGTCCGAACCTTTTGATGTATTCACGGAATATAAGTTGGAAGTAAAGAACCAAAATATGGGTATAAGTATTATGTCCTATGATGAGATCAGGGAGGAGAATACTTGTGCATAGAATTCCTGGACTATTCTAAAGGAGAATGAGATTCTCTCTCAGTGTTACTCCTCTGAATACACCACAGCACAACGGTGTATCAGGGCGGAGCAATAACACCCTATATGATATGGTGTGCTCTATGATGAGTATTACTGAGTTACCTATTTCCTTTTGGGGTTGTGCACTTAAGAAGCTGCATACCTATTGAATTGGGTTCGAATCAAATCAGTGCCTACCACTCCATATGAGATATGGTATGGGAAGAGTCTATCTCTTAAGTAAGTTAAGATTTGGGGTTGTCCGGCTTATGTCTAAAGCAAAATCCGGACAAAATCGAGGCAAGGTCAGTTCTGTAGAACTGGAAAGGTTCCAGCTATACAAAACTGCAGCTGATTTGACTGGACCAAAGGATTCTATAGTCCCCAACGAACCTCAAGCCTCTCCGCCGATCTAGTAGGGTTCCTCATCCGCCTGAGAGATACCTCGGTTTCTCGATGACAGTGGGAGAGAGGATTGCATCATGAGATGATGACCCAACTAGTTTCGAGCAGGCCATCGAGAGTAGGGACTCTGTAAGAATGGCTGGATGCTTAGCGATCTGAGATGGAATCCATGTACACCAGCAAAGTATGGACTTTAGCTGCTATATCTGAAGGGTTAAATTCCCATTAGGAGCAAGTATATCTTGAAAAGATTACTTGGTGTAGATGGAAAAGTTGAGACTTTCATAGCTAGACTTGTTAAAGTTTTTCGTCATCGACCAGGCATGGATAATGATGAAACCTTTTCCAGTGCCTATGCTGAAGTCCATCCAGATCCTACTTACCATTGCTACACACCATGACTACGATATCTGGTGGTTGGGTGCCATGACTACTTTTCTAAATACTGATTTAGAATAGAAAGTCTATAAGTACACAGCCAGAGGGCTTCGTAAACAGTGGGAGCTGCAGAAACATGTGCAAGTTGCTTTACAGGATAAAGCAGGTATCGCGGAGATGGAACATCTGTTTTGATGTGGTAGTCAAAGAGTTTGACTTCATCAAAATGGTAGATGAACCTTCTATGTACAAAAGGGTAGTATGGAGTATGGTAATGATAGTACGTGGATGACATACTCTTGATAGGAAAGGTGTTTCCTATGCTACGATCGGTCGATCTCCTCTTATCACATAGATTCTCCATATAGGATCAAAGTGATACCTCCTAAATCCTGAGATTTGGATCTATGAGATAGATCTAAATGGATGTTAGGATTCTCACTAGCTGTAGTAAGATTGTATCAATTGATCCTGGGGAGAATCACTGGAAAAGTTCCAGGGTGATAAAGACGACTGAATGTCAGTCACATGCATTGTCTTTACCCTCAGTGGAGGGACGGTATGTTGGAAGAGTTCCAAGCTAGATACCGTGGCAAACTAGACGATAAAGGCTGGTAACATCGCTATTAAAGATACTACCAAAGAGGCAGTTTGGGAGTATAGTGGTTCATAAGATGAACTAGGTTCCCACCATTGTATGACAATGGAAGCGTGGCTTTGGCCAAGGAACCATGATCCCATCAGTGACCCAGACATATTTTGAGGCAGCATCACCTGATCATGGAGATAGTTGATCTCCAGGTTGATCGAGGTTAGGAGAGTAGACTCAGAGGACAACACGGCGGATCCATTCACGAAGGCCTTTTCCCAAAGAGAGATTTTTAGGGGATGGTTGAGTATTAGATACTACAACTACTGCTACAGATGGCCCTAGTGCAAGTGGGAGATTGTTAGTTATATGTATGCCCTAGAGGCCATTACTGTATATTGGATGTATATTGTAGTGGATGCTGGGACATATATAGGTAGGACTTTCTTGCTCGACATGATAGTACGCTATCTGGTTGCTCTTTATCTTAACATGTATACTTTCTGTCTCTCTGATTACATGTTGATAAAGCCCTTAGGATGTGTACTCGACTTCCAGGACTATGATGCAGATCATACTAGTGGGGTCTGGGTAGTCAATGAGTACATCCTTCAATGTTCCTAGTCGTAGGAATATCGAGACGGGGCATCGATATTCCAAAGTAGACTAGCGTATATCTTCTCGACCCATGTGATGGGCGATGGATGATCCCATATCCATTGGTGTTTGACATCGGAGATGGTATGCAGGTGCTCAGTGGAGACTGGGTACACTGAACGGACTCGCCGAGAACTCCCAGATGGTATTATACCTCACGTCAGATGGCAGTTCTCTGGTGACACTGGTGCAGCTTAGTCTGTAGACCCGAGATCGTCATAGAGTCTTGTGTGTCTCCCACTGTGCTTTGATTTCCACCCTACCACGGCTCTACTGAGTCGTGCAAACAGGTGGTTTTTGGGTACAGTCCCGATTCACATGGAGGCAATGAGCGATAGGAGGGGATTCGTCTCTCCCGGTATTGGGGGTTGATGTTGCGCTATGCTTGACTAGCCATGACAGGAAATCCCTGGCCAGGGCTGCAGTGATCTATTGATAAGTGTTATCGGTAGTTTCACACATGTTATGGACCTCACGTCAGCATGACTTATCGAGCTATTGGGGTCTGACGTTTACCACCCCTAGGCGAGATATGCGACATATCAGACGAACAGACCGGACTGTACGGTAAGTGTTACTGGTTGGATTCACAGGAGTGTGAGCGGGCTTGCTCGTCGATCTTCTGATTGCTCAATACCCGGGTGGCCGTTATGTTTAGCAGACCGCTTGCGGCTTGTGGGTGCTTGATATGATCTTCATCTGCTGCCGGCGTATTGACGAGTCTTTAGAGTCCTACACAGAGGTTTCCTAGCTCAAGCGAAACGAAATAGGAGCGTATATGAGATATGTGCAGGACCGAGAATAATGCGTGTATGTGATATCGTATTCCATTCTTGCGATAAATGTATCGATTGGTTGTATGCGATATAACCTAGTTATCGAATCAAGGATTGATTCGATAAGCCGATACATAGGATACTAGTCGGTTATATGCGATATGACCGGATCGTTAAATCAAGTATTGATTTAATGATTAATGCATAATTGTATATTTGATATATTACTTTGCATTAATTAGTATTTGTTCACTTTAAAAGGATTTTCTCACTTGATGTACACAAGTTGTATATGTGATATACTTTTGTGCACTTGTTTGTATCATGTTTGATGATACATGCTCACTTGGTTTTGTGTAAAGAATTGAACCATGGTTAAGTTAATGATTAGGGTTTTGTTTATTTAATTACTTATCTATTTATTTATTTTTTCATTTTGGAAAAGATAAATAAGTTATGGTGGCTTTCTTTGTTTGTTTGTTGAAGCTTCATGAAGCTTTGAACAAGTCCACCATTCTTGTCTCATGCTTAACCCTAACCATTCATATTAACCATAGTCTATTCTCTACACCTAACCATGGTTGCCAAATGATAAGTATTCATTTTATTTTTCTTTTAAAAAAAGACTTATCATATTCTTTCTTTTTCTTCTTTATCTTCAACAATGAAGAAAGCTTGCCTCCATCAATGGCAACTTGTGAAAATGAGTGAGAAATCCAAATCCAAAGTGAACCCACTTCCTATTTCTTTATCCTCTACCTCTTGCCAAGTAGTATAGGGTGTTTTCTTCACAAGTTTAATGACTTGGTGAAGTGGGAGCTTGATCTTGTGATGCCTCGACGTAGATCATCTTCGGCATCGAAGTCGACGACCTAGCCCGCCTATTTCTCCGATGAAGCCGATGCTAGAGTCCAGGATCCGATATGGACAGCGAGGGGAATTCATCACGGAGCTATGGAGGTGGAGGACCGGATCTACAAAGGTTGTAGCCCCTTCCCTTTAGCTATAAATTCGTTTACTTGCTTGCATCGCCTTGTTTTCTAGTTAACGATCCGTATTAGGGTTTGTAGGCACAAGGAATTTTTTGAATTGAGCATGTTTGATCACTTGTGAGACTTCATTAGTGTGCCTAGGAACCCTACAGTAACACTACCGTACAGTCCGGTCTCTTCGTCTGATATGTCGCATATCTGGTCTAGGGGTGGTAAACGTCAGACCCCGGTAACCGATAAGTCGTGTCGATGTGATGCTCATAATAGGTTGAGAACCTACTGATAACACTTACCAGTAGTACTCTATATCCTCCCTGGCCAGGGACTTCCAGTTATAGCAAATCGAACACAGCACAATATCAACTCCCTATACCGGGAGAGACAAAACCCTTCCTATCGCTCATTGCCTCCATGTGATTCGGGAATGTACCTAAAAGCCACCGTTTTGTATGCCCTCTTGGACGTGGTATGATGGAAATCAAAGCACAGTGGGAATCACATAAGACTCTATGACGATCTCGGGTCTACAGACTAACCTGTACCAGTGTCACCAGAGAACTGCCATCTGACATGAGGTATAATACCATCTGGGAGTTCTCAGCGAGTCCGTCCAGTGTACCCAGTCTCTACTGAGCACCCGTACACCATCTTTGATGTCAAACACCGATGGATATGGAATCATCCATCGCCCATCATATGGGTCAAGATGCGTATACGCTAGTCTACTCTGGTGTATCGATACCCTGTCTCGACACACCCTCGATTAGGAATAATTATAGGATGTACTCATAGACTACCGTGGCCCCACTAGAATGATCTCATCATAGTCCCAGTAGTCGAGTACATATCCTAAGGGATTTATCAACATGTGAGCGCAAGACAGTAAACTAATATAAGTCAACATGTTAAGACAAAGTGAAACCAAATAGCATACTATCATGTCGAGCAAGAAAGTCCTCTCTATATATATCCAAGCATCCACTATAATATACATCATATAACAATAATGGCCTCTAGGGCATACATATAACTAACAATCTCCCACTTGCACTAAGGCCAGCTGTTGTAGTATCTCATACCCAGCATCCCGAAGAGTCTCTCAAACTGTGTCTGGGGAATGTCCTTCGTGAGTAGATCCGCAGTGTTGTCCTTCGTGTCAACTCTCCTGACCTCAATCTCCCTGCGATCAACTATCTCCCGGATCAGGTGATACCACCTCAGAATATGTCTGGACTTCTGATGGGACCTAGGTTCCTTGGCCAAAGTTACAGCTCCATTGTTATCGCAATACAAAGGTATTGGATGCTCAATGGACGGAACCACTCCAAGTTCAGTGATGAACTTCTTTATCCAGACAGCCTCTTTGGCAGCATCGTTGGCAGCGATATATTCAGCCTCCATTGTCGAGTCTGCAACGGTATCATGTTTGGAACTCTTCCAATACACCGCCCCTCCATTGAAGGTAAATACAAATCCCGAGTGCGACTTAGAGTCGTCCTTATCACTTTGGAAGCTCGAATCGGTAAAGGACTCCACCTGGAGTTCTCCGTTACCATACACCAAGAACATCTCTTTAGTTCTTCTCAAGTACTTGAGAATGTTTTTCACAGCTATCCAGTGACTCTCTCCAGGATCTGCTTGATACCTACTCACTACACTTAGTGAGTATGCTACATCGGGTCTGGTACATAGAATCGCATACATGATAGAGCCTACTGCCGAAGCATAGGGTATCCCTTGCATGCGAGCTCTTTCCAAATCAGTCTTGGGAGACATCTCTTTGGAGAGAGTGAGTCCAGAGATCATGGGTTGGTTCCCACGCTTGGATTCTTCCATACTAAACCTTTTTAATATGGTGTCAATGTACCTGGATTGGGACAATCCCAGTATCCGTTTAGATCTATCTCTATAGATCATAATTCCCAGTATGCATGAGACATCACCTAGATCTTTCATTGAGGATCTTTGTGATAAGAAGAGCTTGACTGATTGCAGCATAGGAACATTATTTCCTATTAAGAGTATGTCATCCACGTATAATACGAGGAAGACAACCTTACTCTCTGCAACCTTCTTGTAAATACAAGGTTCATCTACGTTTTTGATGAAGTCAAACTCTTTGACTACAACATCAAAGCAGATGTTCCAACTTCGCGATACTTGCTTTAACCCATAAATGGATTTAAGAAGCTTGTACACCTTTCCGCTGCTCCCACTATCTACGAAGCCCTATGGCTGAGTCATGTACATGCACTCCTCTAAATCCCCGTTTAGAAAGGTGGTCTTAACATCCATTTGCCAGATTTCGTAGTCATGGTATACAGCAATGGCAAGTAAGATCCGGATGGACTTAAGCATAGCCACTGGAGAAAAGGTTTCGTTATAATCCACACCTAGTCGTTGACGAAAACCCTTTGCAACAAGTCTAGCTTTGAAAGTCTCAACTTTTCCATCTACACCAAGTTTCTTCTTAAAGATCCACTTGCTCCCAATGGGTTTTACCCCTTCAGGAGCAATTTCTAAAAGTCCATACTTTGTTGGTGTACATGGATTCCATCTCAGATCACATTGCATCCAGCCATTTCACGGAGTCACCACTCGTGATGGCCTGCTCGAAGCTAGTTGGGTCATCATCTTCCATGATGCAATCCTCACTCCCACCATCAATGAGAAAACCGTAGTATCTCTCAGGTGGATGAGAAACCCTACTAGATCGGCGGAGAGGCTGGGGTTCGTCGGGAACTACTGAATTCTCTGGTTCCACTAAATCTTCAGTTGCAGTTTGTGTCGCTGGAACTTCTTCCAGTTCTACCTCATTGCCAATATCTTGTTTCATAAGAAAACCCTTTTCTAAGAAGGTGGCATGTCGAGAAACAAACACTTTTTGTTCCTCGGAGTGGTAGAAGATATACCCTTGCGAATGCTTGGGATATCCAATAAACTTGCACAGAACTGGCCTTGCCTCGAGCTTGTCCGGATTTTGTGTTTTCACATATGCCGGACAACCCCATATCTTAATGTAATTAAGATGTGGTCTATTTCCTTTCCATATCTCATATGGAGTGGTTGGCACAGATTTTGTGGGAACCCTATTCAATAGGTCTATGGCTGTCTCAAGCGCATACCCCCAGAAGGAAACAGGTAACTCAGCAATGCTCATCATAGAGTGCACCATATCTAATAGTGTGCGATTCCTCCGCTCCAATACGCCGTTGTGCTGTGGTGTATAAGGAGGAGTAAGCTGAGAGAGAATCCCATTCTCTTTTAGATAGTCCAGAAATTCATTGCTCAAGTATTCTCCTCCTCGATCAAATCGAAGGATTTTAATACTTTTGCCTGTTTAGTTCTCTACTTCGTGCTTATATTCTCTGAATTACTCAAAAGCTTCAGACTTGTGTTTCATCAGGAACACATATCCATATCTTGAGAGATCGTCAGTGAATGTAATGAAGTAGGAAGAACTGTTCCTGACATGTGTAGACATGGGACCGCATACATCACTATATACCGGTCCTGAGAGTTCCTCAACTCTTTCTCCGTGTCCACTAAATGGAGTTTTGGTCATTTTATCTTTGAGACATGAATGGCAAGTATCATAAGATGATAATTCGAACGGATTCAAATATCCATCCTTATGTAACTTAGCTAACCGTGTCGCATTGATATGACCAAGTCTACAATGCCACAAGAAGGATTCGTTCATTTCTGAACTCTTCCTCTTGTGTGTGTTTTGTATATTAAGGACTGTATTTTGATTGAGAATGAATATGCCATTATGTAACGAGCCTGATCCAATCAACTTTTAATTTAGGAAGATGTTCATAACATTATCCTGTATTACAAAATTATACCCTTCTTTACTTAATAAAGAAACTGATATAATGTTGCACATCATGTTCGGTATATAATAGCACTCATTCAGAATCAATGTATTACTACTTGGTAATACAAGGTGATATTCGCCAACTGCTTTGGCTGCAATATTTGTACCATTCCCTACTTGTACGGAATGATCACCCTTTCCCAGTTCTCTACCTTTACGTAGCCCACATAACAATTTACATATGTGAGATCCCGATCCGGTATCTAATACCCAGGACGTAGGGTGAACTGAGAAACAGTTCTCAATAACCAACACACCCGAAGAAGATGCATCAACATGCTTGTTCTTCGTTTGGGCGGCGTGAGAATCCAGATATTCTCCTATTTCCTGTTCAGTCTTACAATACTTATAAGAAAGAACGGGACCAACGTTCCCCTGCTCAGTATAAAAAGCGTGTTCAGTCAATACATCCATATTATTATCTTGATTAAAGCCTGACATGGTCGCTACCTGGAGAGAGAGAGAAGGAAAAACTTTAGCGTATGCTCTTGCAAGATTAGATTGGTTATTATCTTATCTAATCAGGATATCTCCTACTGTTTTCATCAAATCTCCCTTCAAACCCTAAAAGGTAAGATTAGCCGGGATTAATTACACCCTACAATTTCATCAATCTTTCAGCCAGATCAGTGTTGGTACTTTGAGGGAGGTTCCCCGTGCTTTCGCACGGACCTAATTAAAATAAACCTCATTTTTCCAGAGGCATAACCCCGTTAACACCTTTCTAGACACCTACTTGATCGGCTAATTGTCCTGTGTAAAATTCTCCCAGGAGTAACTCTTACTCGCAGTGGGTATCGGGATCCATCTATCTCATAGAAGGTATGCAATTTCATTGCAAATTTCAACACTTGAAATTCCCGATAATATATTTTACCCCTAGCGTGCTATGACCTTGGCGCATGCCAAACAACCCATAGTCCGCTAGTCAAGTTCAACCCGTACATTTCGTGATTGAATTAAACCCACCCGTACGACCCTTGACGCATGCCAAACAACGCCGTACGAATATCCTAATCCAATCGCATCTCATGCTACAGATGAGTAGTAATTAGCTACCGTACACTACGCCTTGACGCATGCCAAACTACCGTAGCACGAATACTAAATATTACTTATCTGAAATGACGGAGGGCTACGCAGGTTTTTCAGAAAACCATGAGCGTAATGACTTGATATCGTTGTAGAAACAAGTGATTTTGAAAAGGAGTGTCTTTGAGGCTTTTCCAGTTTCGCTAAAGAGGTCACTCCCGGTGAAGGGATCTCGGCTCTTTCCTCATCAAATAAGGTGCAGGGTATATCGTATATACCGTTGCGCAAAGCAAAGCTATAGAAGCAATCAAAAACTAATCCGTGAGTTTGTAGCATCTGCCAGTTCTACTAAAGAGGTCACTCCCGGTGAAGGGATCTCGACTCTTTCCTCATCGAATAAGGTGCAGGGTATATCATATATACCACTGTGTAAAGCAAAACTGTAGCTACCCTTTTTATAAAGTTTTGATTCTACAACATCTTTTAGGTTTGTTTTCTTTTATTAATCTCATTAATAAAATCCCATCAATTAATGCTTTCTAAGCATCACAGAAGAAACGAAAGCAGTAATATTTATATATCAACATATATATATAGTATAAGCATTCGTCTCAGGCAGTAATATGATCTCATCACAGAACATTGCAGCAGAAGATAACATATGAAATATTGGATATTCTAGGACGTCTGTGTTTTATTTCGAGCCTGTATAAAACACGGATTCCACGGTCGCGATGAATAGCCAAACCCACATCCCTAGACCCCTACGAGAGCGACAAGCAACACTGTCAATTCTAGGGTTAGGAGACCCGGTCTCGACTCCTCGAGATGGCCTCCCACTGTACCTTAGAACTTGGTTACTTGTGCTCCCCTCCTTGGGTCTACCTAATGCGGAAAAGTAAATAATATACAATGGTGACATCAACCTCATCCCGGAAGTGCCCCAATAAAAGAATATTACATACAAATGAATTTTACATGAATGAAAATAAAAACCCTCATCTCACATAAACCCCCGGCTATTCAGAATACGACGATCCAATATAACATATCACAACAACACATAATATCTCATATCATCAACGTAAGCAAGTATGCGTATCCCGATTGTCGTTGATATATAGCAACGAAGCCGGTGATACACCACATACTACGCTTACAGTCACAGAAAAGAAAGTGTAAAACTACAACATTTGGAATCCACAACCACTTTAGACATCATAAATCCGAAATATCACATACTTCGCATTTCATGCCTAACTATATGAATTCCACATATTGTATCACATTCCAGATAAATAGACAAAGTTAAACTTTCCGATCGAATAATTAAACACCCAAGAATTCCCAAATAGCTCAACACTTGAGCGGAGTTCAAAAATCCCAGAACACGTCACAGCCCCAGTGAACCAGCCGTAGAAGGGTCAAACCAACGCCTCACATGTGGCAACGCCAAACTACCACAAACCCAAAGATTCAGTGGAAGTTTTGACAGTCACATAATCGAGTTAAGGTTACGTTCTTCTAGAGGGTCCACAGATATGCTTGCATGTTTTTCCGAAAGTTTTAAACTCAAGAAATATTCAACACAAGTTTTTCGTGTCGGGAAAAAGCGAGTTATTGATATCCGTTCAAACATTTTAACACGTTCTAAATTATTCGGAAAAC
Source organism: Agapanthus africanus (assembly GCA_030015575.1). Taxonomy (NCBI): domain Eukaryota; kingdom Viridiplantae; phylum Streptophyta; class Magnoliopsida; order Asparagales; family Amaryllidaceae; genus Agapanthus; species Agapanthus africanus. The sequence goes on from JASDDO010000006.1 coordinate 43,796,612, forward strand.
TAAATGAAATTAAACTTTCCGATCGAATCAACGAATACAAAAGATATCCAGAAAACTCAACACTTGAGTAGAATTAAAAATTACCAGAAGCATGCAAAAGTACTTACGGATGTTACTGTGTAAAAATCTAACCCTAATATCCCTCTACTGCCGCGGAACCGCCGCGCAAGGCATGGTATTGCCGTGGTTCCGCGGCGCTTTAAGGGAATTAGAATGTCATTTTTCACAGTATTCCTTAAAATCACCTGCTGAATTTTCTGAGTATTTTTAATGCAGAAAAAATCATATTTTAAAAAAAAATCTAGAGAGGGGTTCAAAACGGACGTTTCGGGGTTCGATCGGCTTTTAACTTCGTATACACATCGCCAAATACTCTAGCTTGGCTCTGATACCGCTGTAGGGTTACTAGGCACTGTCACAAAGGTCTATAAGGCATCAACCATGCCCGATTTAAAATTTAGACGTGCCGAACAACCCAAAGCGAGTATCTTTGCTAGATAATTAAGGTTAAACACGCAAGTAAACACCTTTACAACTGAGAGTGAGGGATTACAACCTTTGTAGTCCGCTCCTTCGCTTCATAAGCTCCGAGTAGTAGTCCCTTCGCCGCGATCCATGATCTTCCGGACTCAAGAGAAGCTCCACAACCCGAATGATCCATGCTTGCTTGAAGTCCTCCTTTTCAAAGATGATCTACCTTAAAGTTTCTTTAGCTCAAGCTCTCACTCACTAATCAAGTATTAATGAAGTGAACACCCTAATCTAATTGGTTAGATTAGATGAGGATGATGAAGTAGGATTTATGCTCTCTTTTATTATCAAATTCTCACACTAATCTATCACAAAAGAAAAACCGAGAAAGCTTTTCAAGAGCTCAAGGAAGAAGAAGATGAATAATGATTCCTTTTGTGATGAATAATGAATTGTTATTATCATTACAATTGCAACCATGGTTAAATCAAGAAAGACTTAACCATTGTAGAGATTCAACTAGGGTTAAGGGTGTGGGTTGGGTTAGGAAAATATCTCCAAAATATCAACACATAATATCTTTGCAAGAAACAAAAGAAAAGCTTCTAGAAGCTTCATGAATAAGCTAACCCAAATCAAACCCTAACCATGTTTAATCTCCATTAATCATGTTACATTTGTAATCATAACTTGTTACAATATTATATATCATATATATAATATATTTTTGTAACAAAAGAAAATAATACAATTAATATATATCGTATATATATCAATGTATTATCCGGTGAGAAAATGAATCAATAAAGCGAGCCAATATTAGATAATGTAATGCAATATATCACATATATATATATATATATTTATACATTAAATTATCGAATCAACACTTGATCCGACAATCCGGTTATATCGCATATAACCGACTAATATATCATGTACCGATACATCGAATCAACACTTGATCCGATGACCCGGCTGATATCAAATATCGCGAGAATAGAATATGATATCTCATATCGTATTATTCTCGGTCCCGCACATATCACATATGTGCTCCTACTCCGTTTTTCCTGAGTCAAGAAACCTCTGTGTAGGACTCTAAAGAATCGTCAATACGCCGACAGTAGGTGATGATCATATCAAACACACACAAGCTGCAAGCGGTCAGCTAAACGTAACAGTCACCTAGGTATTGAGCGATCAGAAGATCAACAAGCAAGCCTGTACATTCTCCTGTGAATCCAATCAGTAACACTACCGTACAGTCCGGTCTCTTCGTCTGATATGTCGCATATCTGGTCTAGGGGTGGTAAGAGTCAGACCCCAGAAACCGATAAGTCGTGTCGATGTGAGGCTCATAACAGGTCGAGAATCTACTGATAACACTTACCAGTAGTACTCTATATCCTCCCTGGCCAGGGACTTCCAGTTATAGCCAATCGAACACAGCACAACATCAACTCCCTATACCGGGAGAGACGAAACCCCTCCTAGCACTCATTGCCTCCATGTGATTCGGGACTGTACCCAAAAGCCACCGTTTTGCATGCCCTCTTGGACGTGGTATGATGGAAATCAAAGCACGGTGGGAATCACACAAGACTCTATGACGATCTCGGGTCTACAAACTAACCTGTACCGGTGTCACCAGAGAACTGCCATCTGACGTGAGGTATAATACCATCTGGGAGTTCTCAGCGAGTCCATCCAGTGTACCCAGTCTCCACTGAGCACCCGTACACCATCTTTGATGTCAAACACTGATGGATATGGGATCATCCATCGCCTATCATATGGGTCAAGATGCGTATACGCTAGTCTACTATGGTATATCGATGCCCTGTCTCGACACACCCTCGACTAGGAACAATTATAGGATGTACTCATAGACTACCATGGCCCTACTAGTATGATCTCATCATAGTCCCAGTAGTCGAGTACATATCCTAAGGGCTTTATCAACATGTGAGAGCAAGACAGTAAACTAATATAAGTCAACATGTTAAGACAAAGTGAAACCAAATAGCATATTATCATGTCGAGCAAGAAAGTCATCTCTATATATATCCAAGCATCCACTATAATATACATCATATGTACAATAATGGCCTCTAGGGCATACATATAACTAACATGGAGGGAGGGTCCAAGTTTGGGGCTGGGGTTGGAGGGGGCAAGGTTGAGTTTGCGTAGGGTGGAGGCTAGATCGAGGGCTAGGGATGAGGAGCGGGTCAAGGTCAGAGTGGGAGTAAGGGGCAAGCTCGGGTTTGGGGGCGGGGGGAAGAAGAGGGAAAGGGGATTTTGGTACTGGGGAATTTTGATGTGGAGGTGAGGAGGAAAGAACAGGAATGGATTTGTTAGAGAGGAAAAAGATGGAGGAGGATGGCAAACAAAACAGAAGGGCCAGAGATGATGGTGGCCCTAACAGTGGTTGTGGAGATGGAAGAAAGAGGGTTAGGGTTAGTGTTAGTGAAGAAGGAGGTTTTTTGACAAGAAAGAGACGTAATTTTGGAGCTTTTGAAATTTCTAGGATAATGTGACAACTTAAATGAAGTGGTGGTGTCTTGGAATCACTAGCATAGTAGTTTTTAATATAATTACAAATTTGTTATCTCTACTTTACAGTTTAGATAAGTGGTGTTTTCTAATCTCCAAAATAAGAGCCAAATATAACATATATAGAATTTAAGAGTTACGTTTAGATGTCTTTATGAAACTCTACTTATCTAAACTCAACTCCATTGCCAAACTGGGCATTACAAATAAACCACGGTTATCTAACTCCATATCCAAACACGACCTTAAAAATTTTGGCTCGATAAAAAACATAGACCAGCAAAGCTAAATTCTCCTCTACATCAAAAATAATTTAGGGGGAAAATGTGAAATATTACGATAATATTTTTGAAAATAAATGGAGAATTTAGGGCACGGTATGAAATTGCTAAAGTTGCCTCTCCTCTCTTCTCAGCTCATCTCACTAATTCGAATCTGCTAGGTCTCTTATCGGATCTCCAACCTGAATCCACTTCTGGGTAACACCTCTATGTACTTCTTATTATTCTTGCAATCTTGAGTCATCTTTAGGTGAAATTTAGGGTTTGTTAATTATAAATTCAGATCAAAATGAGAATTTTCCCACGGGTTCATGACTTTTGTCCCCCTTCTAAAAGCACAGTTTGTTCGCCAGTCGATCACATGTTAAAATCATTTCATTGCATTGTTCAATACTTAAGGATTGTGTATTTGTGTGATTAAATTGCTTGATTTCAGCTATTAAGGCCATGTTTAAAATATCTTTAGTTATTTTCATAAAAAGGTGTTTGGATTCATATTGGAACTATTCTAACTCCATTTTAGTAAAACCAGGACGTAACATCCTTGTTAGCATATAGGCTTTGGATGCCCATACCCGTCCAAGTGAGTGGGTAGGCGAGTCGGGTCGGCTATTAGGCCGACCCTAACCGACCCGATTCTAGATTGTGATAGCTCCTTGAGTAAGCCAATGAGGCTTCTAGGTGGAGGCTTCTAGAAAACCTTGGAGGTTTCTAACATGGAGGCTTTATGGGAGGTCTTAAGGCTTATAGTAAGGCATATCTTGAAGCTTCTAGGGCAAGCCTAGAAAGAGACCTCTAGGTGAAGCTAAAGAATGTTATCCACTCCTATAAATAGGCAAGCATGGTTGACCTTTAACCTACAATCATCACAACAAACTACTGCCACACAATATAGCCTCCAAAGTCATCTTTTCCGTCTCTTCGTTAATGGTTGGTAATGAGGTGATTATGCCGGGGTTTCTCGCCGTTAAGGTGTGGTCACCCTCCGGCAGTTGTCTCGAGGCATAAAGCGCAAGGAAAGTATTGGATATGTATACCCTAGAGGCCATTATTATATATGTATACATGTGGATGCTTGGACATATATATGTACAGGACAATCTTGCTCGATATGATAGTATGCTATCTGGTTTGTCTTTATCTTAACATGTGTATATGTTTTACTTGCTATTACGTATCATTCATACATGTTGATAAAGCCCGTAGGATCATTGCTAGACTATCTTCGTTATGATGGCGATCATACATGTGGAAGCTGAGTAGTCGGCAAACACATCCTTAAAAGGTCCCTAGTCATGGGAGTATCGAGACTGAGCATCGATAACCCAGAGTAGACTAGTGTATACGTTTTTAGACCCCGACGAAGGGCGATGGTACGGTCTCGCAACCATTGGTCTTTCGCACCTAAGATCGTATACATGTGCTCGCTGGGTGTGAGTACACTGGAAGAACTCGCCGAGAACTTCCAGGTGTTAGACGGGGCCCAGTGGAGAATGAGGATGGAATAAGCGAACGTGTTATTTTCGTTTCTCTCTGTAATGATAGGTGCAATTGATAGAACTGCATTATTAATGCAAAGAAAAGAAACCAAAGCTGAGTCGTTGGAACACTTTTAAAACCACTCGGTTTTTTCCAAAATAGAAACTTTTAAAATGCGGAGCTTAAACTACTCCTTTAAAAGCTATCAGGTTCCTTCAATTATATCAAGTTCACTGCGTTCACGGTTTCGCCAAAACCATTTGTAGACCTCCATCATTTCAGTTGAATATTTAGTAGTATTCAAGCTATGTATTTTGACCTTCGCCAAGGTATAGTGATTGGTAGCTGTTGGATATTCATCTGTAGTATAGATAGATGCGTTGGTTTAGGACAATCGTACTACTATTTTGGCCTTCGTCAAGGGTATGTACGGGTGGGTTCAAATTAACCTGGAAAATGATGGGCAGAACTTAACATGTGACTTATGATATGTTGGCCTTCGTCAAGGTCATAAGAGCATGAAGCAAAAAAATCCACATCGGAAAAACTGAAACTTGCTAGTACTGCATACCATTTGGAGTGTGATAATGTTGGTAGGATTCCTTCAGGATTATCACACAAAGATATTTGGATCCTGATCCTACTGTGAGTATCTGCTACTCCTTTTCACAAAAACAATCAATGCTATAAACTATGTAAGTGTCTAGAACGGTGTTAGCGGGGCTACGCCTCCGGAAAAAAGAGATTATGTAATTAAGGAATTTTGCGAAAGCGTTGGAAAACCTCTCTCGAAGTACCAACACTAGCCTAGCTGAAAGGTTAAGCAAGTATTGTAGGGTGAGATTAAATCCTGACTAATTCTTCTTTTATGGTTTGAAGAGAGATTCGAGATACAGTGGGAGCCATCCTGTTTAGATAAATTAAAAACCAATCTAAACTTGCAAGAGCATCATGCTGAGTGTTTCTCCTCTCTCTCCTAATTGCAGCGACCAGGTGACCAGATATAGGTTACAGCTAAATAATAATTTGATTGAGTTATACTATATTGCCTGGCAAAGATTTGTCCAGATGTCCATTGCCTATGACAAGCTGGACCATCTCTTTACTACTAAAGCCCCCGCCGTCACAGATCCAGTTTCCACCGTCATGGATATGAATATCCGTAAGGCAACGAAAAAAGACAGTGCGAATGCCAAGTACCTCATGTTGGTCTCAGTAGATAGTGTAAACCAGAGGCAGCACTAAAAGATGGACTTAGATTCCATCTTCCTCCATAACAAAGATTTATATAGAGAGCAATCTCATATCGTAAGATATGAGACCTCGAAGGAGTTACTTCAAGCGAGATTGGCTGTCGGATCATCTGTAGGGGACCACGTCCCTACAATGATTAGCTGTATTAAATAGCTCACAGACCTGGAGACCACGTTGGAGAACGAGTCGAGAACTGACTTGGTTCTACAATCCCTACCTTCTACTTACGCTCAGGGGAAGAAAGTTATACTTCCAGTTGAGATCATCCTAAAGGAAACCAGGGAGACACCCGCTCTGCTTATTGGGGAATCTTCCTTGTCTGGATCCAAGGCAAAAGCCAAGGGTGAGAAGAAGAAACCCTCCGAAAAGCCGATAGGCGGTGTTAGTAAGGTAGAAAGAAAGGGAAGGGCAAAAGTTTCGGGGTTAACAGTAGGGAAGGAGGGTTGTGCCTATTTTCATGGGAAAGGGTATTGGCAGAAGAGATGCAAGGCTTAGAAAGCCAGAATCCAGGATCCGAAGCACGTTGTGGCTTCGACTTCGAGTGTGATTTTGATTGAAAAATGTATGTCGATTAACTCTACTTCCTGAGTATTAGATACCAGATCAGGATCTCATTCCTTAAAGGCTTTGAGAAACCGTAGAATTATCAGGGCAGCTGATATGACTCTCAGGGTTGCTAACGGAATGAGCGTGGACGCTGTATCTGTAGAGGAATATCACCTAGGATTGATAAGTAGGCAGATGTTGATTTTACGTAACTGTTTGTGTGTACCTAGTCTAGTTTGTAATATCATATCTGTATCCTTACTTCCTAAGGAAGGATATGATTTTACATTTGTAAGCGATGTGGTCCATATCCACCTAAATCAAAGTTTGATTAGGTCAGGTACACTAGAGGACGATATATACGTGTTAAATTAAGCTCAGGATTTTAACGTCCAGAACACACTTATAAGAAAGTCTCCAAAATTAAATAAGGTTTTCTTATGGCATTGTAGACTGGGTCACATCAATGAAACACGGTTGACGAAGTTACATAGAGAGGGATATTTGGATCAGTTCGAATATCAGTCTTATGCAACTTGTCAATCTTTTCTCATAGGAAAGATGACAAAGACTCTGTTCACTAGACATAGAGTAAGAGCGAGTGAGCTCTTGGGACTCATACACAGCGACGTGTGTGGTCCAATGTCTACACATGCACGAAGTGGTTATTCCTATTTCATTACTTTTACGGATGATTTCTTTCGGTATGGACATGTCTTCTTGATGAAGCATTAATCCGAGGCCTTTGAGAAATTCCGAAAATATAAGAATGAAGTGGAAAAACAAACAGGAAAAAGTATCAAGACACTGAGATCTGATCGAGGTGGTGAATACTTAAGTGCCGAGTTCCTGGGTTACCTAAAAGGGAATGGAATTCTCTCTTAGATTACTCCTCCATACACACCTCAATACAATAGTGTATTGGAAAGGCGGAACAGAACTCTATTGGATATGGTACGTTCCATGATGAGTAACGCCGAGTTACCGCAATCCTTCTAGGGTTATGCACTAGAATCAACTGCATATCTTTTGAATAAGGTTCCTACCAAGACTGTGCCTACCACACCATATCAGATATGGAGTGAGAAGAAACACTATCTTCAGTATCTGAAGATATAGGAATGTCCAACTTTTGTCAAAAAGCAGCATGCGGACAAGCTCGAGGCATGCTCAGTACTGTGTAAGTTTGTGGGATACCCAAAGAACTCCAAGGGATATCTTTTCTATTACGCAGAAGAACAAAGGTTTTTTTGTTTCTCGTTATGCCCATTTTGGTGGAAAATCAATTTTTCAAAGAATATAGTGGGAGCGCAATAGAAACTGAAAGAAATTTTAGAACCGAAAACTATTACTGAACAAATGGTAGAACCAAAAGTTTCGAAAGAACAGGATATCCCCGAGCCACTCCGCAGAACTAGTAGGCAGTCTCATCCGCCCGAGAGATACTACGGCTATCTTATAGACGGGGATAAAGAGGATTTCATCATCAACGATGGTGAGCCAACTAGATTCCAGCAATCCATTTAGAACGGCGACTCGGTAAAATGGCTAGATGAAATGCGGACTGAGGTGGAGTCCATGTACACCAACAAAGTATGGACTTTGGACTTTGCTCCAGAAGGGGTAAAATCCGTAGGCTGCAAATGGATCTTCAGAAAGAAGATTGGTGTAGATGGGCATGTTAAAACCAATAAGGCTAGACTTGTTACAAAAGGTTTTTCGTCAAAAACCTGGTTTGGACTATGATGAAACCTTTTTCTCCAGTGGCTATGCTCAAATCTATTCGGATCCTTCTTACCATTGCTGCCTTCCACGGATGTGAGATGGCAAATAGACATAAAGACGGCTTTTGTAAATGGTGATTGGAAGAGTGCGTCTATAGGGATCAGCCAAAGGGTTTAAATCAAAGTGGGAGCAGCAGGAAAGTGTGCAAGTTGCTTAAGTCTATTTATGAACTAAAGCAGGTATCGCGGAGTTGGAACATATGTTTTAATGAGACGGTCAAAGAATTCGACTTTATTAAAAACTCCAGATGAACCATGTATATATAGTAAGATTGCAGCGAAAACTGTGGTATTCCTCGTCTTGTACATGAATGAAATTCTCTTGATAGGAAAAGACATTCCTATACTACAATCATTCAAAGGATTCTTGTCACAGAGATTCTCCTTGAAAGACCTGGGTAATGCCAACTACATTCTGAGGATCCAGATCTATTGTGATAGATCAAAGAGGATGATGAGACTTTCACAGTCAAGATACATCAACACCATACTAAGAAGATTTTGTATGGATGATTCAAAGCGCGGTAGTCTACCGGCTTGTCACGGAATCACCCTCTCCAAAGAGATGTCTTGCAAGACTGATTTGGAAAGGGCTCACATGTCGATTATATCCTACACTTCTGCGATAGGCTCTTGATCGCACGCCGATGGCGTGTCGGCTGTTCAAAGAATTAAAGTGTAACCGCGATCAGGACGGTGTCGCTTTGCAGCTAGCCGGTTGAGCACGGGTCGGTCCACAGGGAGATGGTAAGTTTTACGTTCTTGTTCTAACGAGTTAACAACATGGCGGATTTGTTCGTTATCTAACCTATGTGTATATTCAAGTATAAGGCTTGTTAGGAAACGATAGGATAGTGTAAGTTAATGGATTCCGTATTCAAGTACTTTGAGCCGAACTCAACCAATGAAGCTAGAACAATCAGCAACAACGTGGATTAGGGGACTTAAGCATGGTATTCATAGAATCCAGCTTATTGACCCTTGTCCTTCCATTCTTGTCTCTTGCTTTCGCCTCCGGCCAAGCCGAATGCAACCGGTCACGGTTAGGAATCACCTTTACCTTGGTAGGGTAGGGTGCCTAACGGAGCGTTTGCATAAGATTTGGGCGGAGTTTCAAATGGGAAAAGACGGGAAAAGTAAATGAGGAGCGAAATGTTAACTTACAAAATCTTTCTCTTTTCCTAACAACAATATTCACACCAACATTCACAAAACAACAAAGAGGAAAAAAGAAAAGCTACAAAGAAAAGAAAAGACTACAAACAAGTAATTAAATGACATGGTAATAAATTGCAAGTAATAAAAGACAAGAATGAAAATGCATGTAAGTAAAAGAGCGAGTAAGAAAGACTAAGAACCATAGAACCCAAAACAAGACATGGGTTCAATAACCAAATCTTAAACTTGCAAGCTCAATGAAGAGGTTGCAAGATCAAGAAGAGGCAAAGAACTCATGGTGAATGAAGGCACAAAAAAGACCTTTATTAATCATCAAGAACGATACAACCCCTTGAGATCAATAACCAACCCTTAAACCTTCAAGCTCAATGAAGAGGTTGAAGGATCAAGAGAAGGTTAAGACTTCAAGGGGACTAAGCTATTTACAAGAAAGGAGAATAGAAAACTTGGACAAAGAATGACAATCCAAGACTAAAGAATGACTAAAGAATGACCTTTGAACCTTTGCCCCATGGTCTGTATTTATAGGCTCCAAAGAATGGAGGGAAATTCGAATTTTTAAATCAACACAAAATCTTTAGCATTGAATGCTCATTACTTCATGTCCATTTGTGACTTGATTCTTGTCTTCCCCATCATGGTATATGTTGATTTGTCTATTTGAATTTGATTTGCACTCGGTTTTGGAAGGAAATTTGAATCTTTAAATCACACACATAATCTTCATCATTAAATGCTCATTACTCCATTCCCACATGTGGCTTGATTCATGGTTGCCCCATTATGGCTCATGCTGATTTGTTTGATTGACTTTGATTTGATTTCAGTTTTGGAAGGAAAAAATCAACACATGATGTTTAGCCTTGAATGCATATAATATTTTGCATTGAATGCATATCCACATGTGCCTAAAAGTCTTGTATACACATTTGTTGTGTTGGACCATTTAGATAGAAAAATGTGTACACAAACTTGTTGCAAAAAAGGGACTCCTGAAGTATCGGTCGGATTGCGGTTCTGGTTTCAGTGTCGGCTCTCAATTGATATATCCATGCTTTTAAATGTATTTCCAGTATTTTATCACGGATACCTGTAATCTGTATTACTGAGCAGACATTGGTTAATAGTACCGATAAATACAACAAATAGATAATGAATGGGCGGTATTAGAATGCAGTTTTCTGATATGAACAAATACCCCCAAACTTATCTCTTGCTCGTCCCGAGCAAAACCATTTATTCATAAAAGAAAATCCTAACCGCACTTTCGCAGGGAACGCGATTGCACTGAGCGTGTGCAACAAGCCGTTAAACCTCTAGGTGTCCCTAGTAGGAGGAGTGTTGTCTCCTGAGGGTTTTCAGCGGATACTACCCACAAAATCCCGCCAAGCTAGTTTTGCGAATTAACTATAATTCAAACCCTAAGGTTTTGTTTTCAAAAATAGCAATTCTATTATCCTAATTCTAGACTATCGAACCTTTATTTTTCACACCTCGCTTCTCATTTAACTTAAGATTTTATATGTCTTTACGTGCGGTGTAAATAGTGTCGTTAAGTTTCAGAAGGATCGATTAAAGTTGTCATGTCACAAAATAAAGCCCAGATAAAAATTTAAAGAGGATCACGTAAGTTTTATAAGGAGTTAAGTATTTCTCAAGTTTTGTTTTCCAGTAAGGTTTCAAATTCAGAATTTCTATCTTCCATAACAGGAAACTAGGTCTTATTTTTCACTCCACCTTTTTCTTGTTTTCATTTCATACACACCTTTGTGAACGTGCAATAGTCTTTATCATAGAATGAAACCTTCATATCTCCGCAAGAAATACTTTTTTATAAAAATCTGTCTTTTGTCAAGATTATTCTCACACAAAGAACCGTTAGGAATTTTAACTCGGAGAGAACACTTGCTTGACTTTGTTTTAATTTGGACTTTCTAGGCTTCTTAGCGAACTTTGGGCCAATGCTCCCAAACCAGTTGGTTTTAGGGCATTAGGTGTAGAGACACCCCAGCGGACTTAATTACTCAAGTTACCTAGGCCCAAAAACAAAAGACAATTTTAGCGTGAAAATCATGATGATTTAATACAGACGGAGATATAACTGGTAGTTCAATTATTTTTTGGATAAAAGACGTTTTTAGTGGGTTAGGTTTATAATCATTCCAATCAAGTTCCAGATGGGTTATTCTTCAGAATTAGTTCCAATTAAGGCCTCAATAATATCCCTTCATATTCACCTCTCTTTAAACCTAGTCTTGATATTACTTATTTCAGAACAAACCTATTTGATCCTCAGAAAACAGTTTATCAATTTAAAAGTTTTCAGACATAATAGACTTGTCATCTAATTTTCAAAACTCACGACACGTGTAGTGTGATGTAAAGACGTATATTAGCTATAGTTAACTTCAAAGGAGAGTTATCTTTCAGGTTTTCAAAATCTAAAAATAGGATTTAGTTGTTCCTATCTTATCAAATAAAACCGTCGAAATATTGAATCTAAGTTCTCCCGCTAGCTAACTTGACGACATAGTTTTTATGTTTTTAGAAAATTTTCTGATTTTTATGGGTTTTTAAATAAGTATGCAAATGCAGAATATACAAATGAATGCGAAGGTAGAAAGCTTACCGAGCACACCCCCAAACTTAAACTTGACAGTGCCCTCACTGTCAGGCTACACCAAGAGAGTCAAAATTGTCGGTGCCTCCCCAAAAACAAATTATATACAAAAATAAAAACCAAAAATATGTACACCAAAAGGTTCCCCCCAAACTTAAGTGAAACAGTGTTTCCACTGTTTAGCGTTAAAGTTCAGGATTAGGAGGGGAGAGAACGGTATCAAGCTATACAAGGCCTTACACAGGCCAAAAGTGAGTACCAACCATTCAAAAATTCTATCTATGTAATATGCGGGTTGGTGAAAGAATGTGAAGAGAAAAGAAATGGAGAATACGCAAGACCGTATGGAGATAGAAGCGGGATACGGTCTCGGTATATGAGAGGAAGAATGGCGGAAGGGAAAAAGAAATGGTGTACGAACTTGAGGGTGAAAATGGAGTGAATAAATTAGCGCAATTTTTAATGACCGATGTGTGAAAAGCGATTGTGCTAATTTATTAACCCGTCGAGAAATGGGGTCAAATCCCTCAAGCTTCGTGAGAAATGGGTATGCCGAACTCGGTAAACCAGACATAGGAAATGAAAGTGATACAGTTTCGTGCAAGGTCGGAACGATGGAAGGGACGAAGGGGAGTGATTTAGGGATAGTCTTATTCTCACCTAAGTAAACTGTCTCGAACTCGAAAGATTCCATCAATGGTTCGAATTGACTGTGAGCAACCGAGTTTGATGGTTCAACTAACTCATCTGAAAATTTGAAGGACTCAAACTCGGGTGGTGAGCCTTCAACATCGTCCGAAAAAGTGAAACACTCGTAATCGTTATCGGCTGTGAGAAGAGTGTCATATTCAAGGAGGAACGCACTAGTGGCGTCAAATGTGCTGTGATTGAACAGAAATTTTTCAAACTCACAGTCCTCCTGCATGATCTTTTGCGTGGTCGGAATGATGGAAAGGATGGAGGGTGATTTAGGAAGTATAACAGTTAATGGTTCAGGAGGATGAATTGAAAAATCCGACACATCAAACAAAAATGGTTCATCCTCAAAACTATCCTCAATACTCTCCTCAATACTATCCTCATAATTCTCCTCGAAAATTATCTCATCCATGCAAATCTCATCAAAATCAAGACGCATATGAAGTTCGGGAGAAACATTTAATGACTCAGGATGATGAATTGGAGAGAAAATTTCAGTCAAATCTACAGGTTCATCATCTAAAATACTCCCTGCGTCAATATCCTCAATCAAGTGAAAATTAAGATTCTCAGACTCCTCATCAAAAGCATAGATTTCAATCGATTCTAGTTCTAAGATGGAGATGTAGAGGTTAAAAGGTTTAGGACCGGTTTCACTTGGAATGGACCCTTCACAATCGGGTAAATCAAATACTACAAAATCGCACAACTCATTAACCCTTCTATCTTCAATTGGTAAATCTTTTGGGACACTAGATAGACATTCAAAATTGGAGTTGTGTGAATCAATTTGCAATGGGTAGGTTTGATTAGGAAGGGTGTACAGCTCACTTTCACTACTCAAATTCTCAGCCTGTCCTACCTTCTCATCATACATTGTAAAATGTGGAGCTAGTTGAAAACTAGCTACCGGGTCACTAGGTTGTATGAGGGCGGCCATGGACGCATTCAAATCCATCATCTGTTGGCATGATACTACCCTAAAGTCTTCCAACATTTGTTCTAGACTAGACATGGGTTGTGAAGGGGTTTCAGTAAAACATTCAAAGTTGTTTGGATACTGGAAACTCCCAAAAGGTTGTTCAGAATCAATGTCTAGGGCAGGTGCAAAAGTTGGGTAGGACTTGTAGGAATTGAATGGCTGGACAAGGGTAGGATCATCATACGAATAAGAAGGTGAATGGAATTGTTGATCCATAGAATTTGTAGTGGTGAAAGGAGTGAAAGATCGGCTACAGGATTGTTCAATATGTTCAGCGAGGGACAAAGGACGACTTGCAAAAGGGGTGTCAACATAAGAGGATGGGGGAGGTTGATACAAAGTGGATTGCGGAGTGCAAGTGTTTGTCCTAGATGCGTTTATGCGATCTTTCAATGAAATTTTTGGCATGGATGGATCGTTCGAAGTTCGACCAAAACAAGAACCGTAAGAAGTTATGTCTGGTTGTGGGTACCAAAGTTCGGCAAGGGTTTTTCGAGGTGGGGTACCCATGATATGAAGAGAGAAAGAAAGAAAGGAAAAGAAAAGAAAAGGAGGGGAAAAAGAATGTGATTTTTTTAATTTTTTAATTTTTTAGTTAGTTATTAACAAAAGAATGAAATATACAAAAAAGAATCTGGACAAAAACAACCACGACACAAAAATACCACACACCTAATCGTTCTAGGGTTCACCTAGGTCAACTAGACCTGCTCAAGAACTTGATTGCCGAAGTAAAACTGTGTCGAGAAACAGGCTCAAGATACACTGATCACGAGGCCAGGTAAGTGCAAAGATAAGGGGAGGTTTTCCGACGCTTTCGCGAAGGTCCTTAATTAAATAACCCTTTCTCTTTTGGCGGTTTCGCCGTTAACACTTTCCTAGACACCCCGTAAACAATATACCGTTAAGCGGTGTTCTAAACACAATTAACCTCTCCTAGTGAGCGTGAAGTCCTTAAGGCTTAAAGTCTAATTTTCTTTTAAAATTTGTGCGGGTAAACGTTATGCTCAAGTTCGTGATTTGTGGGCCACGGAAAAGGTGATGAAATCCTTTACCGTATGTTGTGGGGTTCGCTTGCCCTTAAATCCGTATTAATGTATGCAATGCGCAATTCAATGAAAAAAAAATTTATTCAAAGAATCAAACAATCGTTTTTTAGTTTAAGCTCGGCACTGCAACAAATACGGGTTAGTCAATTTTTTTTAATTTTTTTTTTTGGTGTTTGCTAGCGAACTTGCAAAGAATCCTGCAAAGATATTATATTGGAAGCGTCGGATTTGAGAAGAAGGTGTTAGTAAAGTACGTACCGTTAAGTTGTGGGCTAAGAAACCCCCGTTGAATCGAATCCGGTAAGCTTGAAAAGTTCGCTTGCGTGGGTCAAACTACCCGGATCTTTGGCACTGTTCTTCGTAACCACCTTGATTTTGAATGTGCACTTTGCTCCCCACGCCCGCTTTTCGCAAATCCGCAAAATCTGAAATGTCGGAAAAAATGGATATTAGTGCGGAAAAACGATACGAATGCCCAAATACCTGCACACTAAAAATTATAAAAAACAAACAATACAAATAGGACAAAAATAGAACACTGGAGCTCAGAGGAGAAATTGGAGGCAAGAGGTGGTGAAAGGGCCGGCGTCGCCGGATTTGGTGATGATGTCGCCGGCCAACTTGATGAGGTAGGGCTCCAAATTTCAACAGTAGTCTTAGTGTTCCACTAATGCCACACTGGTATTGTTTATCTTTTTATTTTAGTTACAGAGTGCAAGCAGGTATAAAATCCAGAGAACAAAATGGTTAGCTTGTGTTAATTTTTTTTGTTTGGTTTTGAAATTTTGAATTTTTTTAGTTTGTTTTAGAAAATAGGATTAGATGGATATTAACAAGATTAACCCGAAATAACAAAAACAAAAACGTTACCGTCTCCCCGGCAACGGCGCCATTTGATCGCACGCCGATGGCGTGTCGGCTGTTCAAAGAATTAAAGTGTAACCGCGATCAGGACGGTGTCGCTTTGCAGCTAGCCGGTTGAGCACGGGTCGGTCCACAGGGAGATGGTAAGTTTTATGTTCTTGTTTTAACGAGTTAACAACGTGGCGGATTTGTTCGTTATCTAACCTATGTGTATATTCAAGTATAAGGCTTGTTAGGAAACGATAGGATAGTGTAAGTTAATGGATTCCGTATTCAAGTACTTTGAGCCGAACTCAACCAATGAAGCTAGAACAATCAGCAACAACGTGGATTAGGGGACTTAAGCACGGTATTCATAGAATCCAGCTTATTGACCCTTGTCCTTCCATTCTTGTCTCTTGCTTTCGCCTCCGGCCAAGCCGAATGCAACCGGTCACGGTTAGGAATCACCTTTACCTTGGTAGGGTAGGGTGCCTAACGGAGCGTTTGCATAAGATTTGGGCGGAGTTTCAAATGGGAAAAGACGGGAAAAGTAAATGAGGAGCGAAATGTTAACTTACAAAATCTTTCTCTTTTCCTAACAACAATATTCACACCAACATTCACAAAACAACAAAGAGGAAAAAAGAAAAGCTACAAAGAAAAGAAAAGACTACAAACAAGTAATTAAATGACATGGTAATAAATTGCAAGTAATAAAAGACAAGAATGAAAATGCATGTAAGTAAAAGAGCGAGTAAGAAAGACTAAGAACCATAGAACCCAAAACAAGACATGGGTTCAATAACCAAATCTTAAACTTGCAAGCTCAATGAAGAGGTTGCAAGATCAAGAAGAGGCAAAGAACTCATGGTGAATGAAGGCACAAAAAAGACCTTTATTAATCATCAAGAACGATACAACCCCTTGAGATCAATAACCAACCCTTAAACCTTCAAGCTCAATGAAGAGGTTGAAGGATCAAGAGAAGGTTAAGACTTCAAGGGGACTAAGCTATTTACAAGAAAGGAGAATAGAAAACTTGGACAAAGAATGACAATCCAAGACTAAAGAATGACTAAAGAATGACCTTTGAACCTTTGCCCCATGGTCTGTATTTATAGGCTCCAAAGAATGGAGGGAAATTCGAATTTTTAAATCAACACAAAATCTTTAGCATTGAATGCTCATTACTTCATGTCCATTTGTGACTTGATTCTTGTCTTCCCCATCATGGTATATGTTGATTTGTCTATTTGAATTTGATTTGCACTCAGTTTTGGAAGGAAATTTGAATCTTTAAATCACACACATAATCTTCACCATTAAATGCTCATTACTCCATTCCCACATGTGGCTTGATTCATGGTTGCCCCATTATGGCTCATGCTGATTTGTTTGATTGACTTTGATTTGATTTCAGTTTTGGAAGGAAAAAATCAACACATGATGTTTAGCCTTGAATGCATATAATATTTTGCATTGAATGCATATCCACATGTGCCTAAAAGTCTTGTATACACATTTGTTGTGTTGGACCATTTAGATAGAAAAATGTGTACACAAACTTGTTGCAAAAAAGGGACTCCTGAAGTATCGGTCGGATTGCGGTTCTGGTTTCAGTGTCGGCTCTCAATTGATATATCCATGCTTTTAAATGTATTTCCAGTATTTTATCACGGATACCTGTAATCTGTATTACTGAGCAGACATTGGTTAATAGTACCGATAAATACAACAAATAGATAATGAATGGGCGGTATTAGAATGCAGTTTTCTGATATGAACAGCTCTATAAGGTATGCGATGTTGTGTACCAGACCAGATATTGCTTATGCACTAAGCGTGGTAAGCCGGTATCAGTCAAACCCAGGGGAGAAGCAACATGATAGCAGTAAAGAACATTCTCACGTATCTGAGAAGGACTAAGGAGATGTTCTTGGTGTATGGCGGAAAAGACCTCCAGATCGAGGCCTTTGATGACTCCAGCTTCCAGAGTGACAAGGAAGACTCCAAGTCCATGTCGGGTTATATCTTTACCCTCAATAGAGAGGCGGTCTGTTGGAAGAGCTCCAAGCAGGATACGTTGCAGACTCGACGATGGAAGTAGAGTATATCGCTGCTGGTGATACCGTGAAAGAAGAAGTTTGGATGAGAAAGTTCCTAACAGAACTTCAGGCGGTTCCTTCCATTGTTGGTCCAATACTTTTGTATTGTGACGACAACGACGCTATAGTTTTAGGAAAGGAACCCAGGTCCCATCAGAGATCCAGACATATCTTGAGGCGGTATCACCTGATCAGGGAGATCGAAGTGAAGAGAGTAGATTCGGAGAACAACACTGCAGATCCACTCACAAAAGCCATCCCTCTGACACAGTTCGAGAGGCTATTCGAGATCGGTCTGCGATATGCCAATACATGGCCTTAGTGCAAGTGGGAGATTGTTAGTGATATATGCCCTAGAGGCCATTATTGTATCATAATAGTTTATATTACTTAATGGAAGCTTGGGATATACACGGATATAGTAACAGTCTTGCTCAAAATGGTGGTATGCTATCTGGTTTATTTCTACCTCAATATGTACATGTGTCTCTTAGCATATTGCTTATACATATTGGTGGAGCCCTCAGGATCTTTACTTGATTACCAGCGTTGTGATGGCAGTCACACTAGTGGGGGCTGGGTAGTCTACAAGGACATCCTTATACAGGTCCCTAGTAATAGGATTACCGAGATGGGGCATCGATACTCCAGAGTAGACTAGTGTATACGCTTCTCATCCCAGCAGGGGAGATGGTCTGTCCTACAACCATTAGTACGTCGTACTAGAGATAATATGCAGGTGCTCATTGGGTTATGAGTACACTGGACAGGACTCGTTGGGGACTGTTGGTGGGTATTATACCTATCGTCGGGTAGCAGTTCCCAGGTGACATGAGTACAGTTTAGTCCGTCGACTTGACACTGCTACTTTGCCTCGAGTGTGTTCCTACTGTTCTTTGATTACTACCCTACCACGGCTCAAGGAGTCGTGCAAACATGTAGTAGTTGGTTGCAGTCCCGAAGCATTTGGAGACAGTAGCGGTTAGATAGAATTCGTCTCTCCCGGTATTGGGGGTTGATATCATGCTGTGTTCGGAAGGCCATTACAAAAATTCATTGACCAAGGCAAGCAAGATTTACTGGTAGATACTCCAGTAGTTTTTCATGGTGTTTTAGGCTATTCTCCGACACGACTTATTGCGCTATTAGGGGTCTGATATTTACCGTCCCCTAGGCCCGATATGTGATACTCTTAAACAAACAGACCAGACTGTACGGAGATTGTCACAGATAGGCTCAGTAGGAGTTCAGATGAGTTTTTCTCATCGGCCTTCTTATCGACAGATGCTTGGGTAGCCGTTATGTGCAGCTAGTACCGCTTGCGGCTTGTGGTTAAATCCACTACCAACATAGTGTCGAGTCTTTAGAGTCCTACACAGAGGGTTTCCCTGCATCGGGCAAAAGATGTAGAGGTCGTATGGTTTTACGACAGGGTTCGATCATGTACGTGCACTTGTACACGGATGATGATTCGGACAAATAATACTATTGGGCTTTGGTTTAAGCCGAATCCTAGTATTATACTGATGGATTGTTTTCGTCTCTTTTTTATTCGTATTTTTCAGAATACGGATACGGGTATGTATATATGGACGAGGGGCATTTTTGTAAATTGTTCAAAGATGCTTCTAGAAGAAAACACATCATATTATGTATTAAACATTTTAGGTTATATATTTAATGCTTAAGAGGTGGAGGAAATGAGGTGGATTTTTGCATAAATTGGAGCATGGCTCTTAGTGACACATAGTAGGTTTTCAAGCCATGACTCACTAAATTGAGATATGAACCATATTTGATTATTTCTATGGTTTATTCTATTGAAAAATAGAGTATGGTTCATATTTGAAAAAAGAGAGCACTCTCCATTTCATGCTATGTCTTCACTAGCTTTTTCTCAAGTTCTTCTTCTTCTTCCTCTAGCCTTTCATGTCTCATGTGTTGAGAAACCTAAGGCTGTAAGAGACAATCCAATCCACCTATATTCTCTACATCATCTAGGTCATCTAGTGTAGCGAACTAGGTGCCCTAGTTACTTCGGATTTGAAGTAGGAGCTTAATATACAAACTCTCGGGTGGATCTTCTTTGACTCGAGGAGGCCGACGAGGAAACACCGATCCGTTACGATCCTCGGAGCTTGTGACGAGGAGGAGGACAACAACAAGAATACTCGAAGGACATGAATTCGTGAGGTATAACACTTCTTACCAAGTAGTTTACCTCATAACAGTTTGCTAGTTAGGGTTTAGACACGATCCTGGGGTTCAAGTCGGTGTTGCGACGCATTTGAAAATCGTTTTTTCAATATTCCGCCTCCTCACGAACCTGCGGGGTGCGCGACATCAACTTACACTGCCACCCGCTCATCAATGCCGCTTTCCGATACTAATGGAGCATCTTCTTCATATACGAAGGAACGATATATCACGTCATTCCTTCTACCGAGTCTTCCTCTTTCTTGGAAGAATGAACTTGACTTAGGGGTTTTCCCCCTCATCGTCTGATTCGGAGTGGGACATGGATTTCATATCCCTCCCATGGCTTTTTTTTGTTCAAGCAGGATATTTCACTTGATTGTAGGACCCGTTTGTAGATCCCTTGATATCCTTTCTGTTCTTTGAGAGGAAATGACCATCTCACGTAGAGATTCTGCCGCAGTGAGGAATATGCCCCCTTTGTATATTTCGGGAGAGCGAGAACCCGCGCCATAGCTATTTTGGCAATGTTTCCCTCCGAACACGGAGACACGACCGTGCAGGTCCGTCTTGCCTGAAATTCGGAGCAGATGCTAATTGGTGCTATCCGTCCACCTCTCCGAAGATGCCAAGTTGATTTATGGCACCATGTATCGAAGGTTTAAACGGATGCGGCCGATGTAGCAGACTTCGTCAGATTCCCCCTCGTTTGAGGGTTTTTTTTATTGTGGGGACGCTCTTCCCTGCAGGCGTAAGCCCCTGCAGTTAATTACGCTACTGCATCGCGGTAACAACTTTCTCCATTTCCAGATGGTCACTTCGTGTCGTGGGTGTTTGTTTTGTGTTCGGTTGCTCGTGGATTGTATATGGAGACTAAGTTATGCTGTCGCCCGTAGGACGTGGATTAGTCTAAATCCGTATCTTTCTTAGATTTGGGTTTGGGGGGTTGTGTTTAAGGATACGTTAGCCTTATTTGAGGCTAAGATCAACTTAAACGTTTGTTAAGGACATGTTAGTCTAATTTTAGAATAAGATCAACTAAACGGGATCGTTTAGATCCGACAAGAGAGCGATTGGGATCTATTGTTTAGTTTAATGACATTGCGGTCGATAGTTAGTTTAAGGACATTACGGTCCATTGTTAGTTTTAATGCATCGCCGTCGAGGTTAAGGACATCATAGTCCGTGAGTTTAAGGACCTCACAGTCCGGTGTTAGTTTTAAGACATCACGGTCGAGGTTAAGGACATCATAGTCCGTGAGTTTAAGGACCCCACAGTCCGACGTTAGTTTTAAGACATCACGGTCGAGGTTAAGGACATCATAGTCCGTGGATTTAAGGACTCCACAGTCCGATATTAATTTTAAGACATCACGGTCGAGGTTAAGGACATCATAGTCCGTAAGTTTAAGAACCCCACAGTCCGATGTTAGTTTTAAGACATCACGGTCGAGGTTAAGAACATCATAGCCCGTGAGTTTAAGGACCTCACAGTCCGATGTTAGTTTTAAGATATCACGGTCGAGGTTAAGGACATCATAGTCCGTGAGTTTAAGGACCTCACAGTCCGATGTTAGTTTTAAGACATCACGGCCAAGGTTAAGGACATCATAGTCCGTGGATTTAAGGACTCCACAGTCCGACGTTAGTTTTAAGACATCACGGTCAAGGTTAAGGACATCATAGTCCGTGAGTTTAAGGACCCACAGTCCAGTTTAAAGACATCATAGTCTGTGAAATGTATGGCTGTCGGGACCCGTCACCTCTCTGAAGACGTTGAAGGATTACAACGACAAATATCAGAGGAGTTCAGAGATGTACCCTTGAACCAATGTTGGTTAGGAGATTTATAGTCCAATTGGGACTAAGATCTGTGATTTATGAGCATGTGGGCTCAATTAAGCTGAATTTGAGGACTTATGGCCAATCTTGGGCTAAGTCCAATCAAGTTAAAATGTTTTGACATTTATTCTGGGCTGTTAAATATTTGTTTGAGCTCGGACCTTTTAACAATGCTGAGCATTGATTTAGCTTCTGACAATGTTTGTCATTTACTGAATGCTGAGCATTCATCATAGTTCTGGGGCTTATTCAAAGAACAATTTATGTTCTTCCCAAGTGTACATAAAAGCATGTGGAGTACTTGGCACTAGAGCCGATCGATGAGCGCAGTGTGCTCTGGTTAAAGCGCTAATGCGTTTAGTGCTTTGCGCCAGATGTGAAGCGCTGATGCGCTCAGCGCTGATGCGCTCAGTGCTTTGCGCTAAATGAAGAGCGTGGATGCGCTTAGCGTTTTGCGCTAGATGTAGAGCGATGGTGCACTATAATTGAAGCGTTGAAGCGCTCGGTTCTAATGCCATATAATAAGTGCAAAGTGCTTTTAGTAATGCAGCGCGCACGTGAGGAGCACGTGGCGCGCTGAGCGCTGAGCGCTAGCCAATAAGCGCAGTGCGCTGCGTTTAAAATGCTATTGCGCTGCAGCGCTTTGCGCTAGATAAAGAGCACTAAGACACTTTTAAATCAGGAGCGCTAAGGCTTCTCTTAGGTTAACCTTGCGCTCTGAAGATTATCTTCTTTCTGATAAGAGATTTTGTCTCAAGATTCTAAGAACAAAGTTCTTAATTTATAAGAGATATTTCAATCTCTTTTTTGATGAAAGGCTTTGCCTTTATGAATCTGCGATCCTAAGAGAATTGAATAATTCTCCCCCCCTTTATAATGGGATGTTCATAATCTCTTTTGTGAAAGACAACTTTGTCTTATAGATCTATGATCAATGAAAGAAGTAAGTACTTCTGATTATATTAAGACGATTTCGTCTGTATGTTCTTTTTTACCTTGAAAAAGAATTATCTTCCTTCGCCGAAAGTTTCTTCTTCTTCTTGAGATTTTCTTAAAGTTTATGGGGGTGTTCCTCTATATCAGACTTGAAGTCTTGGGTCCTTTATATAGGGGAGGCTGATTTGTTGAATTAGTTAAAGAGATTTATTCTCCAATTGATTTGGGAATTTCCCCACCGTTGGATCCTTGATCCAAGGGCTTCTGATTTACAGAAGATAATCTTCATGTTTTAACAAGATTGAGAAATCTTTCCTTATTTACAGAATTTGTTCTGTATTTTAGTGATTTTTAATCACCATTGGATCATTGATCCAACGGTGTTCCAAATTCGGAGCACAATCTTTTCAGTTTGGAAAGATTCAACAGAATTTTATTCTTGTTAACTGATAATTTAATCATATCCGTTGGATATTTGATCCAACGATGAGGAACATTTAGTTCCAGCGCTAGCGCTTATGCGCTCTGCCCATGGTGCGCTTTGCCCATGGTGCGCTAATTGGAGCGCAGCGCTCTCAGCTCTAGCGTACACGTGCTTTGCACGTGGTGCGCTACTTGGAGCGCAGCGCACTTAAAGCTAGCGCCTATGTACTTTGCATAGGGTGCGCTAGTTGTAGCGAAGCGCTTTTATAAAAGCGAAGCTTTAATTCAAATTTTGGATTCTGAACAGAGCTTTGCTCTAATTGGGGAAACAAATGCCCCCGTACCGTTGCGCTCACGGGGCCCACATGTGGGTGCGGCGATGGCAACATCTTGACTCTTGGATCACCCAAGGAACTGAAACGGCGCTTAGTGCCTATAAATAGGACCCTTGGCCATTGAGATGACTTCTGTTTATCTTCAATCCTTCTTAAAAATTGATTTTCTTCTTCAGAGCGCAGATCCTCTTCTTAAGAATTTTTAAGGACAGAACTTTGTCAGATTAGGTAAAAGATCAAATATTTTTGAGACATCTCTTAGGGTTTTACCCATTAACAGAGCTTTGCTCTTCATAGATCTTTGATCTAAAGAAAATCCTTTTTAGGGTTTTATTAACAGAGCTTTGCTCTCTTAGAATCATAGATCTAAAAGGATCTTGCTTATGATTTCTTAATCCATTAATGGAGCTTTGCTCCTTTCAGATCATATTGAAGAACTCTTAAGAGTGTGTTCATGGATCTTGAAGATCAAATTGAAATTTTATTTTTGATAGATTATTCCATCAACTTTTCAGAGCAAGGCTCTTCTTGAGGAATTTTATTCCTTCATCATTAGACTTTGACAGATGTCTGTCTAGTGAAGAGCGCTGCTCTCAATAGGAGTTTTACTCCTTTGCCCGAGGGATTTCGCATTTAATGAGAATCTCTTGAGGATTTCCTCATTTAGTGTCAGCCTCATCCAATGATGAGGCTGTTTCATTAATGATGAACTGTCATCTAGATTTTGTGGGTCCCCTTTGGTCCCCTTTAACTGCATTGCAGTGCGATACAGATTTATAGTACCTTGTAACAGAATTTAATTTATAGCATTGGTGGCTGAAAAATTCGTTCTTTTCTGCGCAGGCATTATGTCTTTCGACACCTCCTTCTCATTAATTCGTTCAGAAGGCGGATTTCCTGAAGCACCTGTTGATCGAGAGGTTTTCGCGCTGATAAAAGACCATGACCCGGAGCATAAGAGTCTTCATCTATGGGGTAAATGGTATGATCAAATTATCATGGGCCGGCGAAGCTTTTCCTGCGCGACACCCTCGGAGCCTATTTCAGCGATTTCTTTTCCAAATGCACCTCCGATAAATTATGCTGTGGAGGAGGTCAACTGGATTTCAGAAGGTCTCCTTCGACCTTCTATTGCCGCAATACCCGTGCAGCCGCCGGTGGCTTTGGACATCTTAGGGCGACGCATATGTCAGGACGAGTCATGCCCCTGGGGACAGCCGTACAATGTAGGACTAACTCCCCGTCACCCAGCCGGGTATTTGCAGTGGGCCCGGTATATTCTATCGGCGAGGAAGCCACAGTTGATGAAGCTTGGATTGTATCCCGCCGTTTATGCTTCTTTGTTTCAATATTCCACACCCCCACATGGTGGGTCAGGACATTTCTGGAACAGTGGAACATCCCAACCCACACCTTCCTTCTATCAGATCGAGAAGTCTCCATTTCTTTGGAGGAGTTTACAGAGGTCTCGGGTTTACCCGTTAGGGGGGAACATTACGAGGAATTGCTTCCCCCGGATGAGTATATTTTCGCTACCAAATTAGTGGTAATGGGTCTTACTCCCGAGAATGCTATTCAGCACAAATTTCCGAGCTTAATAAAAGTGTTGAATATGTACGAGAACCTCTCTATTGCATCCGAAGGTCGTGGAGTCAGTTTTACGGCTTTTATCGCTGATTTTCTTCGCCCGAAAATATTGAAGGAAGAAGTCGAGAAATTCGCTAGTCTTGACGACCCCTTCGGCTTGGGTTTAGGCACTCTACCAACGGTGGAGGCGGATCAGCAGAGCTTCTTTCTGCCTGATATCCCGGTTATCCCTTTTGCAGAACTGGCGGCTCCTGGGATCGACGAAGAAGCATTCTTTTTAGGGTTCCTAGGGCTGTGGCTGAGTTGGTTCACGCTTCCTATGCACCCTCGCCGTATGAGGCCGTCCGTCTTCTATCCTGCGCATCGGATGGTTGCTGGGATACAAGTGGCTGTGGGGATTGCTGGGTTAGCCCATATGTATCACGGCCTCAGCTTGGCGTCTGATACTACTGAGCCAGGGGTGCAGTCGGTAAACTTCCCGATGCATTATTTCACGTCGTGGCTCGAGTTACACGTGCTAGGTGTCTTTGGCATCCACAAGAGGCCGGGTTTTTATGACATGTGCAGGTTCCCTCGGATCATGCGACTGGTTGGCGCTTCTATTGTGACTCCGACACAACGGGAAGCTAGAGGCTTGCTTCTTCGCCGCGCATGGTTGGGGCTGGCATGTCCTTTAATGATAAAGTTCTGACCGTCGGCCAAGAGTCGAAGAAGGTGGTGCTGCCACTGTAGGACATATTTAAAGATGGGGCCTCTGTGTTGAAAGCTCGGAAGATCCTTCATTTATACTCCATCAGGTCGGGTTTCTTAGTGTTCAGGCAAAATGATGCGGCATTATTCATGAGATACAATCTGCACCGTTTTGCACAACAGCTAAGTTACAATCAGGGCGTCCCACTTGAAGCCTTCTTGGCCGAACCTACTGCTACTGAAGAGGGAATGCGGAGCGCACTGCATCATTTCATGCGCTTGAACACAGGGTCCAACTTCTTTATCAGCGAACCAAGTTGCGTCCCAAGGGCTCTTAATGCGTACGTGGCGTGGTATCAGCATTCAATGGGTGCCGTCATCAGGGAAGAGAAACGATTGTTGCTCGATTGCAAGGGTGCAGTGTTGACTGGCGATCGAAATGTTCCTCTGAAGCGACGAAACATTGTTCATCC
This sequence comes from Agapanthus africanus, assembly GCA_030015575.1. NCBI lineage: Eukaryota > Viridiplantae > Streptophyta > Magnoliopsida > Asparagales > Amaryllidaceae > Agapanthus > Agapanthus africanus. The sequence goes on from JASDDO010000006.1 coordinate 43,822,948, forward strand.
TCCCCTGAGAGAGGTCACTGCAGTTGAGCCTCCACGCGTGTTAAGCCCTACGCGTGGGTTGCCCCACCCAGCGAGCCTGAAAAAGAGGTGGCTGCCGCGTCCCCCGAGTCGGACGTAGGAAAAGAAATTGGGACTCATCGTCTGCCAAACGTAAACTCGTGTTATCGGCCACCGACGCCCGTCTTCAGAAGAAGAAGAAACAAGTACTTTCTTTGGACACCATATTAGGCTCGACGCCCCCTGCTCCGTCTAGCAAAGGCTTGAGCGAATATGGGACCAACGAGGGTTTATTCGGGATGCTTGATGATATCGATTTGGAGGTTGCCATTGAAGCTTCCAGACAGTCAGCCACCCTTGAAAAAGAACTGGCCGCCCTTGCGTAGTCAGGTATACTTTACCCTTATCTCTCCGCTGTTTATTTCGCTCTTGTTTTTACCATGCTTTGACTGACGCTTGCTGTTTCAACAGGAGCCTCAACAGAAGAAGCCATTGCTGCTTCGCTTAAAACTTTTGAAGAGGAGGAAAGGCTTCGCGCCTCATTGCCAATAGAGGCTTCACTTGAACGACCGATGATGGATACCGTAACGGTTCCGGAGATAAACCTGGTTCTGATGATAATATCCCCTTGGCGGAGGTCCTGAAGAAGTCTTCCCTCTCTGTTAAAACCGAGAAGCAGCCCAGAAAACAGACGGCAAGGGGAAAGAAGCGATCTTCTAGAGCTATTAGCTCTGAGCCAAAACGGGGGAAGAAGACCGCTGCTAGTCCACCAGATGACAGTCTTCTTTTTCCTGGTTCATCTGCCGAGGAAGCTGCACAACTGGCTGAGGCTATAAGACGTTCTCAAGACGAGTCAGAGAACGTAAGAATTCCGAAAAAGCCCTACCCAGCCGTCACTTTTTATGAAGACCCTTCGTGGATCCGGCGACGATTCATCGGCCCTTTGGAGGAATGGGGCGAAAGGGCTCTTAAGCAGGCTGCTTCGGAGGACGCTGCGGATGCACTTTCATTGTGGACTGGCGGCCACGAGTCTACCCTTGAACTTCAGCGAGCTCACCTCCTTGAGAAGGAGTGTCGGCTTGAGCGAGCCATACAGAAAGCTTCCCTGCGCATCGGTACGTTCCGGTATTTCTTTGTAATACTCCATATCGTCTGCACTTACATATACGTATTCTTATCCTTGTGTGAACTGTGCAGAGACTTCGGTGATGGGGGAGGTTCCCACGGGTTTACTGACCGTAGAGCCTGCCGATACCCCTAGTGAAACACTGCTCAGTGTGGAGGGGGCTGATGAAACTGTCCCTCCTGCGATGGAGCTTCCCTTGGTGATTCCTGCTCCCCAGGTGATTGCTCCTCCGGAAGGGGCATCTTCATTGACCGTGGGTTCAATGGATATCCCTGGGGACAGCCTGGAGAATGCGAGACAGGTAATCAAGGCTACCATCCTTCCATTGGAGCCCATAGTGATGGTCACTGCTCCTCCACCGGAAGTTACTATACCGGTTCACCTCCCCGATGATGTGTTTAGGGGCACGGAGGAGGCCGCCGAAGCTGCTATCCCTCCAACCCAAAGTGGGAGGAGCATAGAAGGTATTGTTCCATCTTTTATTTTAACGATCTCTTCATTATTTGAACTTTTCTGTCCCTTCAGAGCTACGGGAATTGGCGGCGTCCATCGCTGGTCTGTCTCCCCGAAAGTCTTTCCAGCGTTTGCTAGAACTGGCTGCTCCACGGGCGATATCCCCTCAGCGCATCATTCTATTTTCCGGACAAGGTTAGCATTAATCGCTCCTTTCTTGATATTGTTACTTCTTTATGTAACCATGTTCATGTCTTCTGTAGTTCTGGAGGCTGATGATGAGGTTGAGGTCCTCGATGGGCCCGGAGATCTTCCAGACTCTTCTCGTGTAAACGTGGGTAAGTAAAGTGTCGACGCCTTTGCATCTGTCCTCTGTTTGTAACCTCCGCTGATCATTTATTAATCTTTAACAGCTCTGCCTACTTTTACCGCGTTGGAGACTCGCATTCTCATGCCGTCTGGCCCTTATGCGCTGCGTGCATCCGAACGAATGGCCAAGTCAAGCTTTCATTCTTTGTTAGAGTTAATTGAAGACCTTCGTGTTGGTAGCTCGCTCACAGCCGAAGAATTTGCCGCTGAAGCCAACGGTTCTCTCCTCTTTCTTGCTACTTATCACAGTAAGGCATTTGTGCAAGTTTGGGTCGAATTCTGTCGTCGAGTGGAGGCTTGCTTGCATGGTCTTGAATGCGCATGCCTTCCTTCGGAGGTGGGGGCTACGAAGACAAGTTTGCAGGAGTTGATTAAGCGGTACACCGCTAATACGCTTTCCTGTGAAAAGAGGCTCCGCCGAAAGTTATCAGAGAGGAAGCTGGCTTCAACCGCGCTAGGGGAGCTTTAAGCCGAACTTACATCTAAGACCACCCGCGCGTATAAACTTTGGTAAGAGCTTCAAGCCGTAATCAAAAACGTGGTGGCTGTTGATAAAGCTGTTATCTTTACTCGGACGATGGTTGATGCTCATAAAGCTACTGAGCATGAACTCGAAGGCCGGCTTGCCTCGTACCAGGCCCAACAGTCGGAAGCGGAGACCCGCCTCACAACCATAGTCAATTTTGAAGCTGAGACCCAAGAAATGAAGGATGAACTGATGAACCTTTTGAATCATCCGCCAACTTGAAGAACTGTATATTTTTATTCTTCTTTTGTGCATACTCCTGAATGAGAGTATTTTTTTTCGTTTATAAATTGTAATTTGGATTCATGAATAAAAGGCATATTTTGCTTCGTGATGGTGTGTCCATTTTAGTAAGTACATTTTATGGATAATCTACTTTGATTTCCTTGTAGGACAGCGATGGCTTAGGAATCAGGTTAAGATCTGCTTCCTAAGGCTTTTCAATTTTATGAGCCGTGAGGGTCTCATAAAAATTTTCTCCTTACGAGTCGTGAGGATCTCACAGGTGTATTTTCTCCTTAGGAATCGTAAGGATTCCTAAGTGCGTTTTCTCTTGAAAGTCGTAAGGATCTCACAAGAGAATTTACTGCCTTACGAGCCGTGAGTGTAAGTGCACGGCGGCGCCCCGGCCGTCAATCCGACGGCCAAGTGCGAAAACGGTGATAAACTTTAATTTTGCGGACTTAGCAAACCGGCACCACGGCGCACTAAACATCCGGATCGTAACCATTAACAAGTCTAAGCTACTAACAAGAAAGGGAAGAGATGTACCGACTGATCCGAGTCCTCCGGTCTTCATCTCCACTCCGATCTCCTCGCGGGATCTCCGGTCGTCGCCTCCTCGCCGGAAGGGCACCACATCGTCTGCATCTTTTACGGGCTCCCGCCTCAATACCGAGGCAACTCGGGCGCGAAGAAGGCTAGCCGACGCGTCCAAGATTTGCTGTAGAATGTAGTGTAGAGCATGCCGGTCTCATTTGGTGTTTGTTGCCATTTGTAGATGATGGAGGAATCAAGGTAAGAAAAATGGTGCTTGCATTTTTCTAGCATCAAAAATGAGATCAAGAATGCTACTCTCTCAAAGATGAAGCTCTCTCCTTCTTCTCTCTTTTCTAAAAATGAAAACCTTCTTTTTTAGAAAATGGTGGAGGAAAGATTATGAAGCATGAAGGGAGGTGATGGTAGGAGCACAAGTGGTGACCACATCCAAAACATAATCATAACCATCTCACATCAAACTCTAATCCAAATCAAATCCATTCACTTCACAATAAATGCATGAAAAGCAAAGATGCTTTCATAATCAAACCTTATGCAATAAAACCCTCCACAATGTGTTATTTGCAAACTTGCAAATAACACCCTCCATCGGAAAAGTCCGGCCGGGAAAGAACAAAGGAAAACCGGCCGGAACGGAAAGCAAACTGGCAACTCCAGAAAACTGGTCCCGTAATAAATTACAGGAAAACCCCGATACTGTGCATACACACCCGCATCTGTATTCCGTCCGGATACAAATGCAATGAGACAAAATCTACACTGTACTATACTAGGATCCGGCTTAAACCAAAGCCGGCTAGTAATATCCGTCCGATCCTGATCCGTGCAATACCGCACGTATCTGATCGAACCCTGCCATATAACCATACGGCCACTAGTACAAAACTGTCCGATCCTGATCCGTGCAATACCGCACGTGTCTGATCGGACCCTGCCATATCTCCATACGGCCTCTACAGCGTTTCGCCCGAAAGCTTGAGTAACTGAAAGTGTGGTGGACTCTAAAGACTCGTCAATACTATGGCTGTGGATTTAACCACTAGCACGTCAGAGGTATAAGCCAATACGTAACGGGCCACCAGCTATTGACTAAAAGGGACGTCGATGAGTGAACTCATCCTGACACCCTACTGAGCCTGTCAGTGACAATATCCGTACAGTCCGGTCCGTTCGTCTACGAGCATCGCATGTCGGGCCTAGGGGGTTGGTAAAAGTCAGACCCCCAAAAGCGGTACAAGTCGTGTCGGAGTGTAGCCCAGAACACCCTGAGATACTACTGGAATACCTACCAGTAAATCTCCTGCCTTGGCCAAGGTCTTCGTGTAATGGCTCTCCTAGACACAGCGCGACCTCACCCCCAATACCGGGAGAGACGAACCCCTGAAGATCCGCTCACTGCCTCCATGTGGCTCGGGACTGTACCCAACTAAAACCTGTTTGCACGACTCCTTTGAGCCGTGGTAGGGTAGTAATCAAAGTACAGTGGGAACTCACACGAGACAAATGACGATCCCCAGGTCGATGAACTAACCTGTACACATGTCACCAGGGAACTACTATCTGACGTCAGGTATAAGACCAACTAGCATGTTCCCGGCGAGTCCTGTCCGGTGTACTCATAACCCAATGAGCACCTGTATACATCTTAGGTGAACCAACTGACACCAGTGGCTTGTGAGACCGGCCACCGCCCCTCGTCGGGGTCTCGACTGTATACACTAGTCTACTCTGGAGTATCGATGCCCTGTCTCGAAACTCCTACAACTAGGGACCTTTTAAGGATGTGCTTATAGACTACCAGCTCCCACGTATATGATCGCTCTCATACTGCCGGTAGTCAAGCAAGAATCCTAGGGGCTCTATCAACGTGCAATAGCGACCTATCAGGTCACCTAAACCAGTACACGATGATAAAGGTAAACCAAATAGCAAACTATCATCTCGAGTAAGACTGTTCTACCGGGATAGGTCCTCCCTCAATCATTGCAATCACGTGCCTGTGATCCAATAATTGACTCTGAAGGCACTATCTCCAACAGTGAGGACCCGCAAGTGATGGGTGAAGTTGTCCTTATCCGCATTTCACGGAGTCAGGATTTGACTCTCGGTCATTTGTGCATCGCCGAGTCGTGGAACTGGGAGTTTCAATCGCTACGCTTTGCTTGATGTTGTATATTCCTGCAGAGACACTGATTTCTCTGCGGGCCGGCGTGAATCGAGATGTTCTCGTCAAGGACGCTGATTTCCTCGGAGTTGAAACGAATCGAGGTATTCCTGCGAAGACGCTGATTTCTCTACGGGTAGTCGCGAATCAAGGTGCTCTCGTCAAGGATGCTAATTTCCCTGAATCGAGGAAGTTGCTAAGGACGCTAATTTCCTTGGGGTTAAGACGAATCGATGTATTCCTGCAAAGACACTGATTTCTCTGCGGGTCGATGCGAATCAAGGTGCTTTCATCAAGGACGCTGATTTCCCTGATCGAGGAAGTTACCAAGGACGCTAATTTCCCTGGGGTTGAGACGAGTCGAGGTGTTCCTGCAAAGACGCTGATTTCTCTGCGGGTCGACGCGAATCAATGTGCTCTCGTCAAGGACGCTGATTTCCCTGAATCGAGCTTGTTGCCAAGGACACTGATTTCCTTGGGGTTGAGACGAATCGATGTATTCCTGCAAAGACGCTGATTTCTCTGCGGGTCGACGCGAATCAATGTGCTCTCGTCAAGGATGCTGATTTTCCTGAATCGAGGTTGTTGCTAAGGACACTGATTTCCTTGGGGTTGAGACGAATCAGTGTATTCCTGCAAAGACGCTGATTTCTCTGCGGGTCGACGCGAATCAATGTGCTCTCGTCAAGGATGCTGATTTCCCTGAATCGAGGTATTTGCCAAGGACACTAATTTCCTTGGGGTTGAGAAGAATCGATGTATTCCTGCAAAGACGCTGATTTCTCTGCGGGTCGACGCGAATCGAGGTTCTCTCGTCAAGGATACTGATTTCCCTGAATCGAGGTATTTTCCAAGGACACTGATTTCCTTGGGGTTGAGACGAATCGATGTATTCCTGCAAAGACGCTGATTTCTCTGTGGTTCAACGTGAATCGTGGTGCTCTCGTCAAGGACACTGATTTCCCTGAATCGAGGTTGTTGCCAAGGATACTGATTTCCTTAGGGTTGAGACGAATCGATGTATTCCTGCAAAGACGCTGATTTATCTGCGGGTCGACGCGAATCGAGGTGCTCTCGTCAAGGACACTGATTTCCCTGAATCGAGGTATTTACCAAGGACGCTAATTTCCTTCGGGTTAGTTGACTTGTTTCTGAGACGGAGCGTTGATCTGGCATGGAGGTCATTGGTTGACTCCGGGTTGTCTGTGAACCGTAGAGTCTTGGAACTGGAGACTTTGCCGTGGCTCCGATTGATAGTGTAGCATCTGTGTTCTGCTGGAATGAGGAGGCACACCGTTGTTGGTCTTCAGGCCATAGATGTGGCCATTGAGATTTGGAACTAGGGACTTTTCCATGGCTCCGCTTCATTGCGACTCTGAGGTCGGTTGTTGACGTCACGTCTGCATCTGGTTGAAGTGAGGAGAAACGTCGTTAGTGATCTCTAGGCTGTCTGTGAACCGTCGAGATTTGGAACTAGGGGACTTTGCCATGGTTCCGTTGTTTTGACCCTGGGGTCGTTTGTTGACGTCGCATATGCATCCTGCTGGAGTAAGGAGAAACGCAGTTGGTGATCTCTAGGCTGTTTGTGAACCGTCAAGATTTGGAACTAGAGGACTTTTCCATGGTTCCGGGATAGTCTCTAGGCTGTCTGTGAACTGTTGAGATTTGGAACTAGGGGACTTTGCTGTGGCTCCATTTGTTGATGTTGTGTCTGCATCCGAATGGAGGGAAGAAGAACGCCGGTGTTGATCTCTAAGTTGTCAATGTTGACGTCGAGACCCTGAAGCTAGGGATCTTCCTTCGCTTCGTTTGTTGACATTGTGTCTTCAACATTGCGACGAATGTCGAGATTGTTTTTAGGTTGTTTACGAACCGTCAAGATTTGGTTTCGCTTCGACAAAGCCTGGTGGGACGATATGGTTCCTTTCTTGTTTGTGCCCATGGATTGTATACAGGTGGCAACGTGACCTCACCTGCAGGGCAAAAAGTTTCATTCTTTCATTTTTTTTAATTCTTTCCGCGATGCTCTATCATTTCAGCTTTTTACATTGCGAAAATCACGATTGCCCAATCATTTCAGCTATTTTTCGCGGTGCCCAATCATTTCGGCTATTTTTCTTTTTACTCGCTGCTTTTTATTGCGAGTTGCCCAATCATTTCGGCTGTTTTTGTATGCATACATTTTTACTTACTGATTTCATTGCAAGTTGCCCCATCATTTCGGCTATTTCATATGCATTTTTGGCTCGCTGATTTTTTATCGTGAGTGTGGAACTTGGAATCTGGTGCCAATCTCAGCATCAGCATCGCTACAACTGGAATATTGCCAGGAGCGAATCATCATTTGCCATGAAAGGACTTGGAATTTCATACCGATTTAGGCATCAGCATCGCTACAACTGGGATATTGCCATGAGCGAATCATCATTTGCCTCTGTCGATGTCGAACAAAGGCGTCTTAGCAAACAGGGTTAGGATCCCGTCGACTAAGGCTTTAGACTTCATGAGTGGTAAGGGTCTCATAAAGGTGTTTCTCCCTACGGGTGATGAGGATCTCGTAGATGCGTTTTCTCCTTAGGAATCGTGAGGACTCCTAAGCGTATGGCTTCTCACAAGTCGTAAGGATCTTATAAGAGAGTTTTCTCCTTATAAGTCGAGAGGACTCACAAGGGTTGTTCACCGTGCGAACATATCCCTAGTCACGGGTGGGACTTTGTTAGGGAAATGTTTATTCACGCCCGTGGATTGTATACAAGGGTCAGCATTGAGCCGCTTGTAGGGCAGTAGTGGATGTTGTGGGGGCTGCTTAAGAACAGGTTCAGGTCTCTGTAACTTAAGACTTTTGAATCTTATGAGCCGTGAGGGTCTCATAAAAGAATTCTCCTTACGAGTCGTGAGGATCTCGCAAGTGTAACTTCTCCTTAGGAATCGTGGGGATCCCTAAGTGTGTTGCTCCCTTGTGAGTCGTAAGGATCTCACGCAGGTGGTTTCTCCTCACAAGGTTGAGAGGACCCCGTAAGTGTCTTTTAACGAGGTTGCGCCCTTTCGGGTTTTCACAAACACTCGCCGGTAGCCCTGCTGTTTTTACTCATGGAGCCCTTTCGGGTTTTCATCCGTGCTCATTTTGCTTATGGACATACCGTTTTCTTTTTCTTTTTTTTGTTTATTCTTTCTTTTTTTTTCTAACGAGGTTATGCCCTTTCAGATTTTCACAAGACTCGCCGGTAGCCCTGCTGTTTTTACTCACGAAGCCCTTTCGTTTTTTCATCCGTACCCATTTTGCTTATGGACATACCGTTTTTTTACACCACGTCAGCCTAAGAATGTTGCGGGTTGGTAGTAGTTTAATGACGTTTCGGTCGTTTGCAAGTTTTAGGACATTGCGGTCCGTTGTTAGTTTAGAGACATTTCGGTCCTCCATTGCCGTATTTGAGGCGAATTTCTAGTATATGGACTTTTCGGTCCACGGGGCTTTCTGTATGAATGAGCACGATGCCCCCGGCATGTCCATCTTTTTCGGAGCATGTGGTTGTGGCGGGTTCACTTTCCAATTTTCAGACAACGCGAATTTGTCTTACTGGTATTGGTCTTCAACCCAATTTTTGAAGACGTAGCAATCTTAAAGTGGATGGCCCAATACTCGATGGTAGGGCAAATAATTAGGATCGTCGACGTCGTTCGGTTGCAGTGGATGTCTTGATTCTGGTAGAGTAATGAGCCCATTGCGCATTGCTAGTTCGAACAGTCTCCTTGTTTTATCTTGGGGAAACGAGTAAGGACGTCTCAGCTTCTCATCGAAGGATTGCCGCTTGTTGCTTTGGCGAACAACCGCTTTCGGGCCACTCGGTTGTTGTCGAGTGTTGGTGACAAAGGTTTCTTTCCCTTTGCCCTTTTCGTTGCGGGAGTCCGGATTTGGAGGAGGCGGTCTGTGACCCATTTGGTCCATCTGGGCTAGCTGGTCGATTAAAGCCTGGAATGTGGTCGGTTTGAAGAACATCATGAACTGTGAAATAGTTGCATGAGGGTCTAGGGTGCCCATGAACATGCCCACCGCTGGTGCTTCTTCGATGCGCTGTTCGCACTTTGACCACAGATTTCTCCATCGGATTGCGTATTGAACCCAAGTTTCGCCCGGCTTCACTCTGGCATTGATCAATGCCGTTATTGGGGTGCGTTCACTGGCACTTGAAAATCGCTGGGTGAACAATAACTCCATTTCTGCGAAAGTTTTGACAGAGTTGTTTGGAAGTTCGGAGTACCACTCAAACGCCGTTTCTGATAAGCTGCTGACGAATTGGCGGACCAAAAGCTTATCATCGCCCCCGGTGTTGCCGTACAGAGCTCTGAACTGGACGACGTGTTGATGGGGATTGCCTGTCCCCTTGTATACATGAAACTTAGGGATGGTATATCCCGGCGGGTATTTTATCTGGTCATACCAGCCTGGATATGGTCGCCCAATTTTGACGACTTGGCCGGCCGCTTCATTTGCCTGGTGAACTCTTATTTGTTGAGCGATATAGTCATCCAGGGCGGACTTGGAAATAGTTTCCTCCTTGGCTACTGAAAGAGCCGGAGGTGGATTTGATGTTTCTCCTCTGTCGTCTTCGAGGATAATCGGAGGATCTTCAGCTGGAGGGTCCTGCTGGATCATCATACCCACCATGTCTTGGAACAGAAGAGCCATTTGCTTTATATTGGCCGCTTGTTCCGCAGCCTCCTTGTCCTTCTTTTCAAGCATTCTCCGAAGGAATTCAGCATCAGTCTCGTGTTCATGATGTTGTTCCAATGACGCCTCCGGGCTTTCTTTTGGCCCAGTGAGTGCGGCCATTGCAGTCAGTATCTCTTGAAGCTTCTGCTGTTGTTGTTCCTGAGCCCTTGTTATTGATCGGGTGAGCGGTCGGTGGCCCGTCAAAGTGCGGCTTTCCTCTTTTCCGGAAGCCATATAAACAGTATGTACCACCATGCCCCCAGACTTAGGGCGTTTGGGCTCGGTGTTTTTGTGGTCTGACACGTTTACGGGGGCTTTCTCTAGCCTCCTTCTTTTCTGAGTGGTTGACGTTGAGGGGGCCGCTGCAGTGGGCACCCAAGTAGTCATCATCTTTTGTGTCTTAACAGGACGGTTTTCTTACTGTCGGACCTTCAGCTTCTTCTGTTGGCGGGAGAAATTTCGATCAATCACCGAGTCTTGGACTTGACGCCAGACCTTGTAGATTTTAGAGAACAGCCGTTGAGGGGACTGTTCTGGCTTTGCTTCCGCAACATTCTCCATCAGAGGAGGAGATCCTTTCAGTACGGCGGTGGGAGAATTCTTACGCACCTTATTCAGCAGCTCAAAGCTGTTCCCAGTTGGAACAGCAGCATTGATTTCCACCGTTGGGGCTGGTAGAGTTAGCCCAGTGGGGAGTTGCCCCCGGCCTTCCTTACTCGGCGCCAGTGGCGACGTTGAGCATGTCGAGCTGATGGAGTTGGCTCGGTGACGGGGATGGCTTCGTCTTGCCCCCTGTTCAGGTGAGGGGCTGTTGCTGGTGTCAGCCTGTTGAAGACCGATGTCCTTTGAGTAGCAGGAGCGGGAGTGGGAGTTGGGACAGTCAGTCTTGTAAAGACCAACCCCTTGGCAGGAGAAGCCACCTTAATGACTTCAGGAGCAAGGTTGATTACTCTCTTCGGAATAACCATTTCTTGAGGTGCAGGCTTCATCGTGGACCCACCTGAACTTTGGACCAATCCGGAGAAGACCGAGGAGCTGGAGCTGGACGACCCGTTGAGAGAGGCCGCAGTAGGTGTAAGCCGATCAAAGACCGACTTCTTGGGAGCTTCCGGTGTCAGCACAGGATCGGTGAAGCTCGTTGGCGGGAGCATGGTCCCTAAAAACAACCCTGTGGTGGCTTGGGTGACCTGCTCTACGGGCATCATGAATAGGGAATCCGCTTGGAGCCCGTAAGTTATGCCCCCAGTTGAGGCAGGACATGGGTTGCAGCTGCATGTGGAACACTTTGAGCAGGTGAATGCCATTGATCCTTTGCTTTTTGCACCAAGCAAAACGACAGATCTTAGAACCTTGAAACCCAAGGGCAACCATTAGCAAACCGCGATTGGTTCGCGAATACGACACACGAAGTGTGGAGTGGAAAGAGGAAAAGGTCCCACCGGGCGTGCCAGAATCTGTTTCCCTCCGAACACGGAGACGCGACCGCGCAGGTCCGTCTTGCCTAAAATTCGAGGCAGATGCTAATTAGTGCTATCCGTCCACCTCTCCGAAAATGCCAAGTTGATTTATGGCACCATGTATCGAGGGTTTAAACGGATGCGGCCGATGTAGTAGACTTCGTCAGATTCCCCCTCGTTTGAGGGTTTTTTTTATTGTGGGGACGCTCTTCTCTGCAGGCGCAAGCCCCTGCTGTTAATTACGCTACCGCATCGCGGTAACAACTTTCTCCTTCTCCAGATGGTCACTTCGTGTCATGGGTGTTTGTTTTGTGTTCGGTTGCCCGCAGATTGTATACGGAGACTAAGTTATGTTGTCGCCCGTAGGACGTGGATTAGTCCAAATCCGTATCTTTCTTAGATTTGGGTTTGGAGGGGTTGTGTTTAAGGATACGTTAGCCTTATTTGAGGCTAAGATCAACTTAAACATTTGTTAAGGATACGTTAGTCTAATTTTAGACTAAGATCAACTTAACGGGATCGTTTAGATCCGACAAGAGAGCAATTGGGCTCTATTGTTTAGTTTAATGACATTGCGGTCGATAGTTAGTTTAAGGACATTACGGTCCATTGTTAGTTTTAAGACATCGCGGTCGAGGTTAAGGACATCATATTCCGTGAGTTTAAGGACCTCACAGTACGGTGTTAGTTTTAAGACATCACGGTCGAGGTTAAGGACATCATAGTCCATGAGTTTAAGGACCTCACAGTCCGACGTTAGTTTTAAGACATCACGGTCGAGGTTAAGGACATCATAGTCCGTGGATTTAAGGACCTCACAGTCCGATATTAGTTTTAAGACATCACGGTCGAGGTTAAGGACATCATAGTCTGTGAGTTTAAGGACCCCACAGTCCGATGTTAGTTTTAAGACATCACGGTCGAGGTTAAGGACATCATAGTCCTTGAGTTTAAGGACCTCACAGTCCGATGTTAGTTTTAAAACATCACGATCGAGGTTAAGGACATCATAGCCCGTGAGTTTAAGGACCTCACAGTCCGATGTTAGTTTTAAGACATCACGGTCAAGGTTAAGGACATCATAGTCCGTGGATTTAAGGACTCCACAGTCCGACGTTAGTTTTAAGACATCACGGTCAAGGTTAAGGACATCATAGTCCTTGAGTTTAAGGACCCCACAGTCCAGTTTAAAGACATCATAGTCTGTGAAATGTATGGCTGTCGGGACCCGTCACCTCTCTGAAGACGTTGAAGGATTACAACGACAAATATCAGAGGAGTTCAGAGATGTAGAACCAATGTTGGTTGGGAGATTTATAGTTCAATTGGGACTAAGATCTGTGATTTATGAGCATGTGGGCTCAATTAAGCTGAATTTGAGGACTTATGGCCAATCTTGGGTTAAGTCCAATCAAGTTAAAATGTTTTGACATTTATTTTGGGCTGTTAAACATTTGTTTGAGCTCGGCCCTTTTAACAATGCTGGGCATTGATTTAGCTTCTGACAATGTTTGTCTTTTACTGAATGCTGAGCATTCATCATAGTTCTGGGGCTTATTCAAAGAACAATTTATGTTCTGCTCAAGCGCACATAAAAGCATGTGGCGTGCTTGGCACTAGCGCCAGTCGATGAGTGCAGTGCGCTCTGGTTAAAGCGCTAATGCGTTTAGCGCTTTGCGCCAGATGTGAAGCGCTGATGCGCTCAGCGCTTTGCGCTAAATGAAGAGCGCGGATGCGCTTAGCATTTTCCGCTAGATGTAGAGCTCTGGTCCGCTATAATTGAAGCGTTGAAGTGCTCGGCGCTAATGCCATATAATAAGTGCAAAGCGCTTTTAGTAATGCAGCGCGCACGTGAGGAGCACGTGGCGCACTTAGCGCTGAGCGCTAGCCAATAAGCGCAGTGCGCTGCGTTTAAAATGCTATTGCACTGCAGCGCTTTGCGCTAGATGAAGAGCACTAAGGCACTTTTAAATCAGGAGCGCTAAGGCTCCTCCTAGGTTAACTTTGCGCTCTGAAGATTATATTCTTTCTGATAAGAGACTTTGTCTCAAGATTCTAAGAACAAAGTTCTTAATTTATAGGAGATATTTCAATCTCTTTTTTGATGAAAGGCTTTACCTTTATGAATCTGCGATCTTAAGAGAATTGAATAATTCTCCCCCCTTTATAATGAGATGCTCATAATCTCTTTTGTGAAAGATAACTTTGTATTATAGATCTATGATCAATGAAAGAAGTACTTCTGATTATATTAAGACGATTTCGTCTGTATGTTCTTTTTTACCTTGAAAAAGAATTATCTTCCTTCACCGAAAGTTTCTTCTTCTTCTTGAGATTTTCTCAAAGTTTATGGGGGGTTCCTCTATATCAGACTTGAAGTCTTGGGTCCTTTATATAGGGGAGGCTGATTTGTTGAATTAGTTAAAGAGATTTATTCTCCAATTGATTTGGGAATTTTCCCATCGTTGGATCCTTGATCCAAGGGCTTCTGATTTACAGAAGATAATCTTCTTGTTTTAACAAGATTGAGAAATCTTTCCTTCTTTACAGAATTTGTTCTATATTTTAGTGATTTTTAATCACCATTGGATCATTGATCCAACGGTGTTCCAAATTCGGGGCACAATCTTTTCTGTTTGGAAAGATTCAACAGAATTTTATTCTTGTTAACTGATGATTTAATCAAATCCGTTAGATATTTGATCCAACGATGAGGAACATTTAGTTCCAGCGCTAGCGCTTATGCGCTCTGCCCATGGTGCGCTTTGCCCATGGTGCGCTAATTGGAGCGCAGCGCTCTTAGCTCTAGCACACACGTGCTTTGCACGTGGTGCGCTATTTGGAGCGCAGCGCACTTAGAGCTAGCGCCTATGTGCTTTGCAGAGGGTGTGCTAGTTGTACCGAAGCGCTTTTATAAAAGCGCAACTTTAATTCAAAATTTGGATTTTGAACAGAGCTTTGCTCTAATTGGGGAAACAGGCGATAGATTACTTCAGAGCTGCTCATCTTGTTGAGCGTTGGCGACAAACGCCATTTTACATTTGGTTTTCATTCATCTTCATCGGATGAGAAAGGATCTTGACCCATCTGATCCAATCGAGCCATTTTATTTATAAGCTCTTGGAAGGTCGTTGGCTTGAAGAGGACCATATATGGAAACAACTTTGAATTTGGGTCAAGGGTGGCTATGAACATTCTCACGGCTGCAGCTTCGTCGATGCATTGCTCGCATTTTGACCAGAGATTTCGCCATCGGGTAACATATTGAACCCAGGTCTCATTCGGTCCAACCGTTTCATTGACCAACGCTGCTTTGGTAGTGTGTTTATTCACACTAGCGAACCTCTGACAAAAGAGTATATACATCTCATCGAAGGTCTTTACGGAATCATTTGGAAGTCCCGTGTAACATTTGAAGGCGATGCCTGTCAAGCTGCTGACGAACCGTCGGAGGAGCAATATGCCATTTCCTCCAGTGTTGTCGTACATGGATTAAAAATGCGCGATGTGCTGGCGAGGATTTCCTGTCCCTTTGAATTTATGGAACGTTGGAAGTATGTATTCTGGAGGGTACTGTACTTGATCGTACCAGGCAGGATATGATCGACCAGTCTTCATTGACCTATTTGCAGCTTTACTGACATAGTGGGCTTTGATTTACTGAGCGATATATCTGTCCAGTTTTGCTTTTGGAATCATTTCCACTTTGGCCATTGATGAGACTTGCAGAGGATTTGAAATGTTACCCTTGTCTTTAAGAGCGACTACCGGCGGTTCATCTGCCAGTGGTTTCGATTGAACCATCATTCCAGCCATATTCTGGATCAGAAGGGCCATCTGGTTAATTTTAACGGACATTTCTGCAGCTTTTTCATCTCTCTTTTTGAGAGTGCGCTTTAGGAAGTCAATATTCGACTCCTGCTCTGTTTTTTCTCCAGCTGCGTCATCGGGATTTTCCTCACACGATGGATTAGCGAGTGTTGCCGCCTGACCAAGTATCTCCTGCAGCTTTTCACGTTGTAGTTGAGCCTTTGTCAGAGACCGAGTTTGCGGCTGGTGACCTACGGAAGCATAGCTTTCCTCTTTCCCGGAAGTCATGTAGACCATATGCACGATCATACCCCCAGACTTGGGGCGTTTGGGTCTTTCGCCTTTGGAATTTGCCGCAGGCGGTGGAATTTTCTCCAACCTTCTCCTTTAATGGGAGGTCGAAGTTGAAGGAGCCGTTATGACAGGCACCTGTGTAGAGGAAGTCCCTCGCTGTGTGACGGAAGGATGGTCCTTTTCTTTTCGAGTCTTCGATTTCTTCGGTCGACGAGAGTAGTCTTTGTCGATCACAGAGTCTTGGACTTTCCGCCAGACTCTATGAATTTGGGAAGAAAGCCACTGATGAGGTTGTTAGTGTATATGCCCTAGAGGCCATTACTGTATCATACTAGTTTGTATATTACTTAATGGAAGCTTGGGATATTCACCTTGTACAGACAATCTTGCTCAAAATAGTAGTATGCTACTTGGTTTGTTTCTACTTTAATGTGTACATGTGTTTATTTTAGTATATCACCCATACACATTAGTGGAGCCCTTAGGATCTTTGCTTGATTACCAGCGTTGTGATGGCAATCACACTCGTGGGGGCTGGGTAATCCACAAGCACATCTTTATGCAGGTCCCTAGTCGTAGGACTATCGAGACAGGGCATCGATACTCCGGAGTAGACTAGCGTATGCGCTTCTCATCCCAGCAGGGAAAACGGTCTGTCCCACAGCCGTCAGTACGTCGTACATGAGATAGTATGCGGGTGCTCATTAGGTTACGAGTACACTGGACAGGACTCGTCGGGAACTGTTAGTTGGTACTATACCTATCGTCAGTTATCAGTTCCCAGGTGACATGAGTACAGCTTAGTCCGCTGACTTGACACTGTCACTTCGCCTCGAGCGTGTTCCCACTGTACTTAGATTACTACCCTACCACGGCTCAAAGGAGTCGTGCAAACAGGTAGAAGTTGGGTGCAGTCCCAAAGTACTTGGAGGCAGTGACGGTTAGACAGGATTCGTCTCTCCCGGTATTGGGGGTTGATATCGCGCTGTGTCTACGAGAGCCATTACACAAAGTCCCTGGCCAGGGCAAACGAGATATGCTGGTAGGTTTCCAGTGTTATCTCAGGGTGTTCTGGGCTACACTCCGACATGACTTGTACCGTTATTAGGGGACTGACGTTTACCGCCCCCTAGGCCCGCCATGCGATATTCTCAGACGAACAGACCGGACTGTACGCAGATTGTCACATTCAGGCTCAGTAGGAGTTCAGATGGGTTTCTCCCCGTCCGTCTTCTTATCGGCATCTACCTGGGGGCCGTTACGCACAGCTAGTGCCGCTTGCGGTCTGTGGTTAAACCCACTGCCAGCGTAGTGTCGAGTCTTTAGAGTCCCACACAGAAAGTTATTCGCCTTTAGGCAAAAGAGTAGAGGTCGCATGGTTTTGCGACAGGGTTCGGTCACATCCGTGCACTTGTGCACGTTTAGTGTCTGGGCAGTTAACACTAGCGGGCTTTGGTTTAAGCCAGATCCTAGTGTACGTTTTGGGATTGGTTTTATCTCATTTGTATTCTTGTTCCTCGGAACGCGGATGCGGGTGTGTATGCACAGTTGACAGAGAGACAGAGGCAGAGGATTCTCATTAGGGTTGTTGACTATTAACTTTTGCTAAACCCCAATGAGAATAAGAAATATGATTAATAATAATATTAATTAAGTATTATTGTGACATGGTTGTTGATAGTTGACTTTGTTGACTTGTTGACTTAGTTGACCGGTTGACTAGGTTGGACTTGTTGACCATCATCATGACAATGGCTATCATTTCTTGACATTGACCTTGGCTTGCTTATTTGTTCACACATTGCATTTAATGCAAGAAATGATATGGCCACTTGATATGATAACAACCATCACATAATACTCAATTATTATTATGTGTTATGATGATTTTGGATTATGAGAGCAAGGGTGAAAAAAGTCTTGCTCATTCTTTCATTTCCTTTCTCTCTCATCCTCAAGCTCTCCCTCTTCCTCTTGCTCTCTCTATAGTCCATGGTTCTACTTGTCTCATGTGTTGAGAAGCAAGAACCATAGAGATAAAACCCCAACACACTCCTCTATTCATCCTAGTACACAAGGTTTAGCAAACTAAGCGTTCTAGTTTCCTCAAGATTGAGGTTGAAGCCAAAGGTAGAAGCTTTCAGGTGGATCCATCTTTGGCACAAAGAGACGACGAGGAGAGAACCATCCGACCACCACAAGGAGACCAAGAGATGGAGTTCAAGTTAAGGTATAACCCCTAACCGAGTAGGTAAAACTCTTGTTAGGTTTGTTAGATAGTTGTTTAACAAAGATCCGTATTTTGAGTCCATGTTACCACCAAAAGAAAAATCGTTTTTCATTATTTCCGCAAGCCCGTTAGTACCGGGAGAGGTAACGTGGACTTACAGTAGTATCAGAGCCTAGTTAAACACTATCTAACGTGTTAGCAAAGTAACTAGAAGTTCGATCGGAGAAAAAGTTACGAAACACGCCCGAAAAGTATAGTTTCTGCCGATTTTTTTCTTGTTCAAAAAATAATAAATATTACACTAAAAATCGGCTCTGGCTTTTTATAACACACTGTAGAAAATTGGTCCAGGGAATCGGTCAAACCGCCGCGGAACAGCGGCAGGAGCATGCTCCCGCCACGGATCCGCGGCCGAGTTGACTCGGCCGTGGGCGAATTTTCTTGCAGTGTGTTTAGTGGGGTGTTTTGGGATTTTTACAATATGTTTTTTCTGCCCAGATTTTTCAGAAAGAAAAATTTGTTTTTGGGGTCTAAAAATCCGTATTTTGATCGAACTTCTAAAGACTTAAGCTAACGGGTTATATCTGTGATGTGATATATGTATTGAACGTCTGCTAATCGCTATACGTCGATTAGTGGGGGTTATACATATCTGTGATCTGTAATGTTGATGGTATGTGTATATGAATTCATTGGATTGTCGCGGATGAATAGCCCGGGGGTTGTGAGATGAGAGTTTTTTTTCCTTTCAATTCATGTAATTTGTAATTGATGTAATATTATTTATATGGCCGCACAACCGGGATGGGGTTGTAGCCGTCATTGTATAATTTCTTTTACTGTTTTTGCTCCTAGGATAGACCCAAGGTGGGATGCACAAACTACCGGGTATCTCGAAGTACCGAGTGGCCTACTCACGGTGTTGAGGGAGGTTGCTTCGCTTCGGGTACTTGGCGGATAGTTTGCCGCACCCGTAGGGGTCTAGGGTAGGGTCTTGGCTATTCATCGCGACCGTGTAATCCGCTCTTCGTTATAGGCTCGTACGGATTGCGGATTCCTAGTATATCCAATGTGTTCATCTGTGATCTGGAATGGCTATCATTGCATGTGACGAATGTGTATATCTATATATGATATCTATTTAGGCGTTGCTTATGTTTTGCATCCGCGCTAGTCCAGCCCCCGCTCTGTCGTTAGTTAAGTAACCTAACGGGTAATGACGGGGCCCCGTGGCGAATGCGGATGGCATAAGCGTACGTCATATTTTCGTTGTTTTCTGCAATGGTAGGATTAAATGATGGGACGCATTAAATTAATGCAAAAAAATAAACCAAAGTTGAGTCGTTGGAATACTTTCAAACCACTCGGTTTCTTTTCAAAAAACAACTTTTAAAACGCGGAGCTTAAGCTACTCCTTTTAAAAGCTATCTCGTTCCATCGATTATATCAAGTTCACTACGTTCACGGTTTCACCAAAACCATCCGTAGCCCTCCATCATTTCAGTTAAATATTCAGTAGTATTCAAGCTATGTATTTTGACCTCACTCCAAGGCATAGTGATTGGTAGCTGCCGGATATTTATCTGTTGCATAGATAGAATGCGTTGGTTTGAGACAGTCGTACTGCCATTTTGGCCTACGTCAAGGGTAGGTACGGGTGGGTTCAAATTAACCTGAAAATGATGGGAAGAACTTGACATGTGAATTATGACATTTTGACCTCACGCCAAGGTCCTAAGAGCATGGGGCAAAAATCCACATCGGGAGTTTCAAAAGAACTGAAACTTGCTAGCGCTGCATACCATTTGTAGTGTGATGATTCTGGTAAGATTCCTTCAGTTTTGTCACGCAATGATATTTGGATCCCGATCCTACTATGAGTATATGCTACTCCTCGGGAAATTTCTCACTTAACGATCAATGCTATAAACCAAGTAGGTGTCAAGAAAGGTGTTAGCGGGGCTACGTCCATAGGGAAAAGAGGTTATTTAATTAAGGAACTTCGCAAAAGCGTTGGAAAACCTCCCTCGAAGTACCAACACTAGCCTGGCTGAACGGTTAAGCAAGTATTGTACGGTGAGATTGATCCTGACTAATTCTTCCTTTTTGGTTTGAGGAGGGATTCGAGAGACAGTGGGAGCCATCCTGTTTAGATAAATTAAAAACCACTCTAAACTTGCAAGAGCATCATGCTAAAGTGTTTCTTCTCTCTCTCCTAATTGCAGCGACCAAACATCATGACTGGAATTAAGTTACTACTAGATAAAAACATACTGACATGGCCAAACTACAAAGATTGGCTCAGGAATGTCAAAATGGCAATCACTTATGACAAGTTGGGGTATCTTCTCACCACCAAAGCTCCCCCTGTCCCAGGTCCCAAAACCAGCGTCGCGGATAGAGAAATCCGTAAGACCTGGAAAATCGATTGCGCGAAGGCCAAGTGCCTCGTGCTTGCCTCTATGGACAATAAACATCAGAGGAGGCACGAGAATATGGACCTTGAATCCATATTTCTCCATACAAAAGAACTGTATGGAGAGCAATCACATATCGCCAGATATGAAGTCTCGAAAAAGCTGTTTTTAGCGAGATTAGCCGTCGGATCATCGGTAGCGGAACACGTGCTTAAGATGATTGGCTTCATTGAGGAGCTCGCGGACCCAAGGACCACGTTAGAGAATGAGCTCTATACGGAATTGATTCTCCAGTCCCTTCCTTCCACTTACGCCCAGTTTATCCTAAACTTCAACTTACAAGAAAAAGAAATTGAACTTTCAGAACTCCTCAACATGCTGAGGAGTGCAGAGGGCACCCTACAGAAAGGTAGGGAAACATCCACTTTGTTTGTAGGAGGATCTTCCTCTTCTAGGTCCAAGGCGAAAGCCAAGGGAAAGAAAAAGAAAACCCCCGCCAAACCAAGGGGCGGTATTAGTAAAGTGGATATGAAGGGAAAGACAAAAGCAACAAAGGTAGCGGGAAAGCTTGTGGGAAAGGAAGAATGCTTTTACTATCATAAGAGTGGACACTGGAAAAAGGATTGCAGGGCTTGGAAGGCCAGAACCCAGGATCTGAAGCAAGTTGCGGCTTCAGCTTCAGGTGTGTATGTTATTGAAAACTGTTTATCAATAAACTCTACATCCTGGGTATTGGATACCGGATCAGGATCTCATATCTGTAATTCTTTACAGGCACTGAGAAGGCGTAGGGTTTTGAAGGCAGGTGATATGACCCTCAGAGTTGCAAACGGAGCTGGCATGGATGCTGAGTCCGTGGGGGACTATCACCTGGGGTTGTCAGATGGACACGTTTTGGTTTTGCGTAATTGTTATTTTGTACCCAATGCAACCTGTAATATCATATCTGTATCTTTATTATCTAAAGAAGGTTATGAATTTGCATTTGTAAGTAATGTTGTGAACATTCACCTTAATCAAGTTTTGATTGGGTTAGGTACATTAAGCAATGGTATATACGTATTAAACCAACCACAGATTTTCAATATCCAGAATACACACAAAAGAAAGTCTCCGGAAATAAATCAGGATTTCTTATGGCATTGTAGACTGGGTCACATCAATGAGAGAAGGTTAACGAAGTTACATACAGAAGGATATTTGGATCCGTTCGAATATCAATCATATGCAACCTGTCAATCCTGCCTCAAAGGAAAGATGACAAAGACTCCGTTCACTGGACACGGAGTAAGAGCGAGCGAGCTCTTGGGACTCGTACACAGCGACGTGTGCGGTCCAATGTCTACACATGCGCGAAGCGGTTATTCTTACTTCATTACTTTTACGGATGACTTTTCAAGGTACGGATATGTCTTCTTAATGAAACATAAATCCGAAGCCTTTGGGAAATTCCAGGAATATAAGAATGAAGTAGAAAAACAAACATGCAAAAGTATCAAGACACTGAGATCTGATCGAGGTGGTGAATACTTAAGTGCCGAGTTCCTGGATTACTTAAAAGAGAATGGAATTCTCTCTCAGCTTACTCCTCCATACACTCCACAACATAACGGTGTATCGGAGAGACAGAACCGAACCCTATTGGATATGGTACGGTCCATGATGAGTAACGCTGAGTTACCGCGATCATTCTAGCGATATGCGCTAGAATCAGCTGCATACCTTTTGAACCGAGTTCCAACTAAGACTGTGCCTACCACACCATATGAGATATGGAGTGGGAAGAAACCCTATCTTCAATATCTGAAGATCCGGGGATGTCCAGCTTTTGTCAAAAAGCAGCCTGCGGACAAACTCGAGGCACGCTCAGTACTGTGCAAGTTTGTGGGATACCCAGAGAACTCCAGGGGGTATCTCTTCTATTACGCAGAGGAACAAAAGATCTTTGTTTCTCATAATGCCCATTTTATGGAACACCAGTTCTTAGAAAAGGAAATTAGTGGGAGCGAAATAGAACTGGAAGAAATTCCAGAACCACAGACTATTATTGAAAGCTTAATAGAACCAGAGGGTTCAAAAGAACAGGACATTCCTACGCCGCTCCGCAGGAGTAGTAGGCAGTTTCATCCGCCCGAGAGATACTACGGTTTTCTCATAGACGGGGATAGAGAAGATTGCATCATTGATTATGATGAGCCGACTAGCTTCCAGCAGGCCATTCAGAGCGTTGACTCGGTAAAATGGCTGGATGCAATGCGGACCGAAATGGAGTCCATGTACACCAACAAAGTATGGACGTTGGACGTTGCTCCAGATGGGGTAAAACCCGTAGGATGCAAGTGGATCTTCAAAAGGAAGATTGGTGTAGATGGACAGGTTGAGACCTATAAGGCTAGACTTGTTGCAAAGGGTTTTCGTCAAAGACCTGGTTTGGACTATGACGAAACATTTTCTCCAGTGGCTATGCTGAAATCCATTCGGATCCTTCTTGCCATTGCTGCCTTCCAAGATTATGAGATTTGGCAGATGGACGTAAAGACCGCTTTTCTAAATGGAAATTAAGAGGAGTGTGTTTATATGGACCAGCCAGAGGGTTTCATTCAGAGTGGGAGCAGCAGAAAGGTGTGCAAGTTGCTTAAGTCCATCTATGGACTAAAGCAGGCATCGCGGAGTTGGAACATCTGTTTTGATGAGACGGTCAAAGAATTTGGCTTTATCAAAAATCCAGATGAACCATGCATCTATAGTAGATTTGTAGCAAGAACTGTCGTATTCCTCGTATTGTACGTGGATGACATTCTTTTGATAGGAAATGACATTCCTATGCTGCAATCTGTCAAAGGGTTCTTATCACACAGGTTCTCCATGAAAGACCTGGGTGATGCCTCGTACATTCTGGGAATCCAGATCTTTCGTGACAGATCCAAGAGGATATTAGGACTTTCACAGTCCAGATATATCGACACCATACTGAAAAGATTCAGTATGAAAGATTCCAAGCGCGGTAATCTACCGGCCTTTCTTAGGATCACCCTCTCCAAAGAGATGTCTCCCAAGACTGATTTGGAAAAGGATCGCATGTCTATTATATCCTACGCTTCTGCGGTAGGCTCTATAATGTATGCGATGTTATGTACCTGACCAGATGTAGCTTATGCACTGAGTGTGGTAAGCCGGTATCAGTTAAACCCTGGGGAGAAGCACTGGATAGCGGTAAAGAACATTCTCAAGTACCTGAGAAGGACTAAGGAGATGTTCTTAGTGTATGGCGGAAAAGACCTCCAGATCGAGACCTTTGCTGACTCCATCTTCCAGAGTGACAAGGATGATTCCAAGTCCATGTCGGGTTATGTCTTTACCCTCAATGGAGGGGCGGTGTGTTGGAAGAGTTCCAAACAGGAAACCGTTGCTGACTCGACGATGGAAGCGGAATATATCGCTGCTGCAGATGCCGCAAAAGAAGCCGTCTGGATAAGGAAGTTCTTGACAGAACTTCAGGTGGTTCCGTCCATTGTTGATCTAATACCTCTGTATTGCGACAACAATGGGGCTATAGCTTTAGCGAAGGAACCCAGGTCCCATCAGAAGTCCAGACACATCTTGAGGCGGTATAACCTGATCAGGGAGATCGTGGGTCGCCAGGAGATCGAGGTTCGGAGAGTTGCTACGGAAAATAACACTGCTGATCCATTCACAAAGGCCTTACCCCAGATTCAGTTCGAGCGGCTGATCGAGATGATAGGTCTTCGATACGCCAGTACATGGCCTTAGTGTAAGTGGGAGATTGTCAGTGTATATGCCCTAGAGGCCATTACTGTATCATACTAGTTTGTATATTACTTAATAGAAGCTTGGGATATTCACCTTGTATAGACAATCTTGCTCAAAATAGTAGTATGCTACTTGGTTTGTTTCTACTTTAATGTGTACATGTGTTTATTTTAGTATATCACCTATACACATTAGTGGAGCCCTTAGGATCTTTGCTTGATTACCAGCGTTATGATGGCAGTCACACTCGTGGGGGCTGGGTAATCCACAAGCACATCCTTATGCAGGTCCCTAGTCGTAGGACTATCGAGACAGGGCATCGATACTCCGGAGTATACTAGCGTATGCGCTTCTCATCCCAGCAGGGGAGACGGTCTGTCCCACAGCCGTCAGTACGTCGTACTTTAGATAGTATGCGGGTGCTTATTAGGTTACGAGTACACTGGACAGGACTCATCGGGAACTGTTGGTTGGTACTATACCTATCGTCAGTTATCAGTTCCCAGGTGACATGAGTACAGCTTAGTCCGCTGACTTGACATTGTCACTTCGCCTCGAGTGTGTTCCCACTGTACTTAGATTACTACCCTACCACGGCTCAAAGGAGTCGTGCAAAAAGGTAGTAGTTGGGTGCAGTCCCGAAGCATTTGGAGGCAGTGACGGTTAGACATGATTCGTCTCTCCCGGTATTGGGGGTTGATATCGCGCTGTGTCTAGGAGAGCCATTACACAAAGTCCCTGGCCAGGGCAAGCGAGATATGCTGGTAGGTTTCCAGTGTTATCTCAGGGTGTTCTGGGCTACACTCCGACACGACTTGTACCGCTATTAGAGGACTGACATTTACCGCCCCCTACGCCCGCCATGTGATATTCTCAGACGAACAGACCGGACTGTACGCAGATTGTCACATTCAGGCTCAGTAGGAGTTCAGATGGGTTTCACCTCGTCCGTCTTCTTATCGGCATCTACCTGGGGGCCGTTATGCATAGCTAGTGCCGTTTGCGGTCTGTGGTTAAACCTACTGCCAGCGTAGTGTCGAGTCTTTAGAGTCCCACACAGAAAGCTATTCGCCTTTAGGCAAAAGAGTAGAGGTCGCATGGTTTTGCGACAGGGTTCAGTCACATCCGTGCACTTGTGCATGTTTAGTGTCCGGGCAGTTAACACTAGCGGGCTTTGGTTTAAGCCAGATCCTAGTGTACATTTTGGGATTGGTTTTATCTCGTTTGTATTCTTATTCCTCGGAACGCGGATGCGGGTGTATATGCACAGTTGACAGAGAGACAGAGGCAGAGGATTCTCATTAGGGTTGTTGACTGTTGACTTTTGCTAAACCCTAATGAGAATAAGAAATATGATTAACAATAATATTACTTAAGTATTATTGTGACATGGTTGTTGATGGTTGACTTTGTTGACTTGTTGACTAGGTTGGACTTGTTGACCATCATCATGACAATGTCTATCATTTCTTGGCATTGACCTTGGCTTGCTTATTTGTTCACACATTGCATTTAATGCAAGAAATGATATGGCCATTTGATATGATAACAACCATCAATAATACTCAATTATTATTATGTGTTATGATGATTTTGGATTATGAGAGCAAGGGTGACAAAAGTCTTGCTCATTCTTTCATTTCCTTTCTCTCTCATCCTCAAGCTCTCCCTCTTCCTCTTGCTCTCTCTCTAGTCCATGGTTCTACTTGTCTCATGTGTTGAGAAGCAAGAACCATAGAGATAAAACCCAACACACTCCTCTACTCATCCTAGTACACAAGGTTTAGCAAACTAAGCGTTCTAGTTTCCTCAAGATTGAGGTTGAAGCCAAAGGTAGAAGCTTTCAGGTGGATCCATCTTCGGCACAAAGAGACGACAAAGAGAGAACCATCCGACCACCACAAGGAGACCAAGAGAAGGAGTTCAAGTTAAGGTATAACCCCTAACCGAGTAGGTAAAACTCTTATTAGGTTTGTTAGATAGTTGTTTAACAAAGATCCGTATTTTGAGTCCATGTTACCACCAAAAGAAAAATCGTTTTTCATCATTTCCGCAAGCCCGTAAGTACCGGGAGAGGTAACATGGACTTACAGGGGCTGCTCTGGCTTTTCCTAAGCAATGACCTCTGCAGGTGGGGGTGATTTCTTTAGCACCGCCGTTGGAGAGTTCTTGCGCACCCTCCTAAGCAAATCAAAACTGTTCCCGGTTGGAATAGCACCATCAACTTTCGCCATTGGAGCTGGTGGGGTAAGTCCATAGAGGGAGTTACCCCCGGCTTTTCTCACCCAGCGCCAGTGACGACGTCGAGCGTGCCTCGCAGCAGGGACCGCCTCAGGTTTGGAAGCGGCTTCTTTATGCCCCTGGCTTTGCTAAGAGGCTGTTGTTGGTGTCAGCATGTTGAAGACTGACGTACTTGGCAGAGTTTGAGGAGGAAAAGCCAATCTTTCAAAGACCGATCTTCTGAAAGGGGAAGCACCTTTGACGACTTCGCCCGTAGGAGGAGTTGGGAGGGCTATCCGTTTTGGGACAACTCCTTCAGGTATTACGAGCCTCTTTGCGGGCCCGTTTGAGCTTCGGCTCAACCTGTTGAAGATGAGATATCAGATTTGGACGGTCCGTTAAGAAGGGCCATTGTGATTGCAAGCTGATCTAAGACCGACCTCTTGGGAGCTTCCTCTTGCGGCGCTAAGGCACTGAAACTCATTGGTGGGAGCATAGTCTCGAAGAACAATCTAGTGGTAGCTTGTGTTACTTGCCCTACGAGCATTGAAAAGATAGAGACCGCGTTGGGCCCGTAGGTCACTCCTCCAGCTAGGATGGAGCGAGGTTTGTTGTTGCATGTTGGGCAATTAGAAGCCATCGATTTTTTCTACACATGAGCAAGACACCAAATTTTAATACCTCGAATCCATGGGCAACCATAGCGAACCGCGATTTTCTTCACGAAACACGACACACGAATTGTGGAGTGGAAAGAGAAAAAGGTCTCACCGGGCGTGCCATAATCTATTCACCGCCGAAAACAGAGACGAACCGGGATATGTCGTCTTGCCTGAATCTGGGGCAGATGCTATTTGGATTTATCTGTCCACCTCTCCGAAGATACCAAGTTGATTTATGTCACCATATACCGGAGATTTAGACAAACGCGACCGTTGTAATAGACTTTATCAGATTTCCCCTCATTTTATGAGGGGTTTTTGATTATGGAGACACTCTTCCCTGCAGGTGCAAGCCCCTGCAGTTGATTACGTTACCGCATTGCGATAACCATTTTCTCCTTCTCCAACAGTTCACTTCGTGTCGTATGTGTTTTTGTTTGTTTTGGTTGCCCGTGGATTGTATACGGAGACTAATTTATGTCGTCGTCCGTAGGCCACGGATTATTCCAAATCCGTATTTTTTTAGATTTGGGTTTTAGGTCAAGGATTTGCTTGACGGGATCATGTTGGTAGCTTGGTTTGCCAACGGGAGTGAACTTAGGACGCAGATCTCATATAAATGAGGTCTATCAGTTCACGGGATATTTGGGTTTAATCTAAGGATCGTTAGTCATATTTGAGACTAAAATCAACTTAGAAGCAAATGAGCGTATAAGCTCAATTATTTTAGTTTAAAGACATCACGGTCCAACATTCCCTATTTGGGACGAATGTTAGTTTAAGGATGTTTCAGTCCATTATCGCCGTATTTAGAGCGAATATTAGTTTAAGGACATTTCGGTCCAACATTAATCTTTCGCGCACGTGTATTTGCTATGTGGCAAAGTGAATGATGGTAACATGGAATGCGCCCAATTTAGGGTCCGATCCGATTTGAGGTTTGCACGTCAATTTGGAAGTGCATCAATGTGGGATGAAAGGATTTGTTGGTTGTCGGGACCTGCCACTTCTCTGAAAACGTTGAGGAATTATAACGACATATATTAGAGGTGTGAAGAGATATACCCTTAAACCAAATCCCGTATTTAAGGGAATGGGGGTGATGGACCTAAGAATCGTCATTCATATTTGAGACTATGATTATCTTAAGTGGTATGGGATGAAGATGAGTTTGGATATCACAAACATAAACTTAGCTAATTTGGGCTAAGATTGGGTTTTGGGTTTTGAACTTAGGTTATATGTTCCTTTAGTTCAAATATGTTTTGTTTGGTTTAAGAACCGTTAATCTAGTTTGAGATTAATATCAATTTAAACATATGAGCGTTTGGGCTCAATTTATTTTTAACTAAGGATATGTTAGTCTTATTTAAGACTAAGATCAACTTAGCTACATTTAAGAATCATCAAATTTTAGTTGAGATCCAACAACAGAGCATTTGGGCTCAGTTGCAATTGACTCCAGAGGGACTTAGCCAATTTGGGGTTGGACTGCTCAGTCTTTTTTTTATTGCAGAAGTGTTGAGCACTTATTTGGAGTTCTGGCGCTCACATGTGTATCACGTGAGGAGCTTAGATATGGGCGCTGCCCAATAAGTGCTAAGAACTTGGTCATTTTGGCTGTATATGAAGTGCTAAGCACTTTTGTATGGCGTCCACGAGAGACGCTAACCTTCTGTTGGGGAGGGATCTTTTGGGCGCTCATGTGTTTTTCATGTGAAGCTCTCTGTAACTTAGCCTCAAGCGTTCATGTGATTTTCATGTGAGGCACTACAATAGTGATAAGCACTAATTTTCTCTGGCTCTCACGTGTGTTTCACGTAAGGCGCTATGTTTTTAAAGATTTAATCTCCGTTGATGTTTTTAGAGAACTTAAATCTCTGTTAATGGTATTTTGACCATTAACGATCACCAAGATCATTATTTTGAGGATCTGGGATCATATTTTTTAAGAACTAAGTTCTTGATTTGAAGAAACTAAGTTCCTGAAGTATTATGAACTCCACGTTTTTCTTTTTTAATGGTGTTTTGACCATTAAGGATCACCAAGATCACTATTTTGAGGATCTTGGATCGGGTTTTAAAAAAAACTAAGTTCTTATTTTGAAGGAACTAAATTCACGGAGTATTATGGACTCCATTTTATTCATGTTCTTCTTTGTTCTTCCCTGAATCTTTGATTCTCAAGGATAAGATCTTCTCAATGAGAATTAAATTCTCAACTTGTGGAAGACTTGTCTTGCGGATCTCAGATCCAGAGAAAGAACTAAGTTCTTTAAGAAGGGTTAAACCCTTAGATATGGTATGTTAGGTAAAGAAGATATTTTGATCTTTTTTCTCTTTTCCTAGGGTTCTTAGGAGGGAGATCTTCTTCGTTGAGAGAATTAAATTTTCTGTTGTTTTTAGAGTCTTCAATATTTTTACAGAAGCTTATGGGGGGTCTCCTTTTTTCTTTTTTTATCGAGTCCTCTTCTTCCTCTTCCTTCTCTGATTAATCTCTTTGCTCATATTTATAGGAGAAGAGAAAAATCAATTTGTTAAGAAAATCTCTCACTGAGAGATCATGATTGATTTTATAATCAATCCAATTGATCTTTTAGATTAACTGGTAAATTTTATTTACCGTTGGATTTTTAATCCAAAGGCTCTCTGTTTAAAAGAGGAGATTTCTTGTTTGATTAACTAGATTAGGAAATATTTTCCTAAGATAGAATTTTATTCCATCATATGAATATCTTATTAGTTTAATAAGATTAGAATTTTATTATATTATATAAATATCTTGTTAGTTTAAAGAAATTAAGAAAATATTTTCCTAAGATAGCATTTTATTCTATCAGATGATCGATGCGTGATTTTATAATCACCGTTGGATTTTTTATCCAAGGATCCTCTGTTTAACAGAGAAAATCTTTCTCGTTTGAGAAAGAGAGAAATATTTCCCACATAGAATTTAATTCTATCAGATGGTTTAATTGGTGATATTTTATCACCATTGAATTTTAAATCTAAGATTCTCTGTTAGAGAAAGATCTTTCCACATTAGAAAGATTAGGGAAAATATTTCCCAAATAGAATTTAATTCTATTACATAAAATTTAATTCTATCAGATGAGAGCATTTTAAATTGGGGCGCTCACATACTTTGCATATGAACGCTGCCAAAGAAAGCGGCAAGAGAACTCACGTGTTTAAAACATGATTCCTAATGTGGGTTTTAGCCTGTTTATTTTCAGCGCTCATATGTTTGCATGCGAGCGCTCACGTGGAATGTTTGGCCTTTGCTTATTTATGTTCAGCGCTCATATACTTTGTATATAAACGCTTACGTGTTTAACACGTGAGTCCAGTTTAGCCTTTAGGTTTATTTTATTCAGCGCTCATATACTTTTCATATGAGTGCTCACGTGTTTAACACGTGAGACTAGTTTGACCTTTAGGTTTATTTATTCAGCGTTCATATGCTTTGCAAATGAGCGTTCACGTGTTTAACACGTGAGGCCAGTTTGGCCCTTAATTATTTGTTTTCAGCGCTTATATGTAATGCATATAAGCGCCCACGTGTTTAACACGTGATGCCAAATTATGAGAATTCTTTTCCTCTTTCTTTCCTCTACTTTTTTTTATAAGGGAACAACAAGCTCTGAGCCAAAAAATTTGGCGGGAACAGGGAGCAAACAAAAAAATTCTCGGTATGGAAATTAGGCGTGATCGCAAGGGAGAAAAGCTTTACTTGTCTCAACAACGATACGTTGAAAAAGTTTTGGAGCGTTTTTGCATGGCAGACGTTAAATCAGTAAATACCCTTTTGGCAACTCATTATAAACTTTCAACTCATTTATCACCGCAAACTGAGGAAGAAATTCAGTACATGTCGCATGTTCCTTATTCGAGTGCGGTGGGTAGAATTATGTATGTCATGTTATGTACCCAATCTGACATTTCACATGCAGTTAGTTTTTTTATTCGTTATATGGAATCTCCCGGTAAAGATCACTGGCAAGCGGTGAAGTGGATTTTACGATACTTACGAGGTATTTTTAATGGGAGGTTGGAGTTTGGAAGGAACAGTGACAATTTAGTTGGTTTCGACAATTCTGACTATGCAGATGAGCTCGACAGGCGAAGGTCGATCATCGCCTATGTATTCATTTTAGGAGGATATGACATTAGTTGGCGTTCTTCGTTATAATCGACGGTAGATTTATCTACGACGGAGGCAGAATATATGGCCATTGTTGAGTCTGTTAAGGAAGCAATCTGGTTAAAGAGACTATTTTCGGAGCTTGGTATCCAAAAGGATATCGTAATAGTCTATTGTGATAGCCAACGTGCGATTCATTTAACAAAGGACCAAATGCATCATAAAAGAACGAAGCATATCGACGTTCGGTATTGGTTTGTTCAGGATATTGTTGAAGAGGAAGAGATAATCGTAAAGAAGGTTGGCACAAATGATAATCAGACTGACATGTTGAGTTTCTTTCGTTTGTTAAGCTTGAGTATTGTTTGAACTTAATTGGACCGCGTCGCACTCATTGAGCCCTTTAGGGGTTTTGTGGAGAAGATGGAGCTATTACTAATATTATGGAGGAGTTTTGTGGCGAGTGCGAGAAAAGGTAGAGATTTGTTGAGTTTTCCTCTTAGTCTCGATCCTTAGAAGTTTCCCTAGAAATTGAGACGGCCCATGACAATCTTGAGCCGACTCGACCATATGCCGAGACAGTTTAGTAAATTCTGAGACGGCTCACAACATGTCTGAAATCATATATTTCTCTCTGTTTGTTTAAGACGTCTCAGGGTAATTTTGAGCCGGCTCAAACGTTTGTAGACGTCTTTGACCGAATTCTGGGCTATGTTGGGAAATTCGATTTTTACTCTATTTGCCTCATGCTATAAATAGCAATTTGTAACCCTAATTGGGTAATTCTTTGTTAATCTGAATTAAGAGTGAGTAGGCTAAGGTTTTGAGAGGGATTTATTATGAGAATTCAGAATTCATCCACCGTTGTAATTCTCCTAATTTGTTTGTTTGATTAGTAAAGTGCTTCTCTTTCGCCCGTTGGTTTTTCCCGTAAGGGTTTTCCACATAAATCTTGTGTCTTGATTGGTTTGTGCTCTATTTCTATTGCTTTGTTTATTTGTTGCTATTCTTTATCGTTTGTTTATTGCTTTGTGATCATATTTGACGCGGCAGGACGGAACCTAGCTGTCCGAAGCGTTTCCGAAACTCCTCATCTCTTTCTCTCGGCACACCAAATAATTTATCGAGCAATTGAATGGACAAAAGTAGGATTGATTTTGAAACCAATTTACAAGTCGTTGTGTCTCCGAGTAGGACAAAGTAAGCAAGCACGTGAGATTAAGCGAGACCGCTTAATTTTTCCAAGGCAGGGGTCTTCCATCAAATTGCTCGAATACTGACAGCAGAGTGAGAATAAGCAAACGTTACAAGTGCACTAAACAAAATGGTTCCATAGTAGACACAATATATATATATATATAATATGTATATAGTCTATTGATAATTAACATACATTTGTTTTTGGCAGTTTCTTCATTTAGAGCACTGAGTAGGTTTGTATTAATCTTCAGACCAGAATAAAATTTCTTATTTAACATAAAATTGAGCCATAATGAGATAAGTCTACATATGCTCACTATAGACAATTAAAAAGTCACTTCAAAGGTATGAGGCATAGATTCTAATACATTTTTTGGTAATGAGCAGTCTAGACTCCATCCTTCCCCTTAGGGAAAAACAATAATTCTCTAATACTATTATAAAAAGCTTTTTCAACTTTTATTTCTGCAGGACGGCGTTTCGTATCCGTTTCGCATCTAGATTGTTTGAAGTCTGGATTGGAGTTGGGTCTTTTCGGCCGGATCATCTATTGGTACAAAGGGCACTGGCGTAACCCAAAAAAAAGAAGAAGATAGAATTTTTTTTTACACAAGTCTCAATCTTCTTCCATCAAAATTACTACTGGAGTACCTACCAGTAAACCTTCTGCCATGGCCATGGACTTTGTGTAATGGCTCTCCTAGACACAGCACGACCTCGCCCCCAATACCGGGAGAGACAAATCCCCTGCCGATCCGCTTACGTGCCTCCATATGGCTCGGGACTGTACCCAAAAGCTACATGTTTGTACGACTCCTTTGAGCCGTGGTAGGGTAGAAATCAAAATACAGTGGGAACTCACACGAGACAAATGACGACCTCAGGTCGATGAACTAACCTGTACACATGTTACCAGGGAACTGCTATCTGACGATAGATATAGTACTAACTAGCAGATTCCCGGCGAGTCATGTCCGGTGTACTCATAACCCAATGAGCACCTGTATACATCTTATGTGATCCAACTGACACCAGTGGCTTGTGAGACCGGCCACCGCCCCTCGTCAGGGTCTCGACTGTATACACTAGTCTACTCCGGAGTATCGATGCCCTGTCTCGAAACTCCCACGACTAGGGATCACAATTAAGGATATGCATATAAACTACTCAACTCTCATGTATATGATCGCCATCATACAGTTGGTAGTAAAGCAAGATCCTAAAGGCTCTATCAAAGTGTAACATGTAATCAGTCACCTGAACATGTACACGACTGATAAAGACAAACCAGATAGCATACTATCATCTCGAGTAAGACTGTCCTACCGGTATAGGTCCTCCGCAATCATTGCAATCACGTACCTGCGTTCCAATAATTGACTATGAGGGCACTATCTCCAACAATATGTTCCTTTAGTTCAAAAATGTTTTGTTTGGTTTAAGAATCGTTAATCTAGTTTGAGATTAATATCAATTTAAATATATGAGCGTTTGGGCTCAATTTATTTTTAACTAAGGATATGTTAGTCTTATTTAAGACTAAGATCAACTTAGCTACATTTAAGAATCATCAAATTTTAGTTGAGATCCAACAACAGAGTATTTGAGCTCAGTTGCAATTGACTCCAGAGGGATTTAGCCAATTTAGGGTTGGACTGCTCAGTCTTCTTTTTATTACAGAAGTGTTGAGCACTTATTTGGAGTTCTGGCGCTCACATGTGTATCACGTGAGGAGCTTAGATATGGGCGCTGCCCAATGAGTGCTAAGAACTTGGTCATGTTGGCTGTATATGAAGTGCTAAACACTTTTGTATGGCGTCCACGTGAGGCGCTAACCTTCTGTTGGGGAGGGATCTTTTGGGCACTCATGTGTTTTTCATGTGAAGCCCTCTGTAACTTAGCCTTAAGCGCTCATGTGATTTTCGCGTGAGGCACTACAATAGTGATAAGCACTGATTTTCTCTGGCTTTCACGTGTGTTTCACGTAAGGCGCTATGTTTTTAAAGATTTAATCTCCGTTGATATTTTTAGAGAACTTAAATCTCTGTTAATGATATTTTGACCATTAACGACCACCAAGATCATTATTTTGAGGATCTGAGATCATGTTCTTTAAGAACTAAGTTCTTGATTTGAAGAAACTAAGTTCCCGAAGTATTATGAACTCCATGTTTTCCTTTTTTAATGGTGTTTTGACCATTAAGGATCACCAAGATCACTATTTTGAGGATCTTGGATCGGGTTTTTTAAAAAAAACCGGGTTTTTATTTTGAAGGAACTAAATTCACGGAGTATTATGGACTCCATTTTATTCATGTTCTTCTTTGTTCTTCCCTGAATCTTTGATTCTCAAGGACAAGATCTTCCCAATGAGAACTAAATTCTCAACTTGTGAGAGACTTGTCTTGCGGATCTCAGATCCAGAGAAAGAACTAAGTTCTTTAAGAAGGGTTAAACCCTTAGATATGGTATGTTAGGTAAAGAAGATATTTTGATCTTTTTTTTTCTTTACCTAGGGTTCTTAGGAGGGAGATCTTCTTCGTTGAGAGAATTAAATTTTCTGTTGTTTTTAGAGCCTTCTATATTTTTACAGAACCTTATGGGGGTCTCCTTTTTTCTTTTTCTTTTTATCGATTCCTCTTCTTCCTCTTCCTTCTTTGATTAATCTCTTTGCTCATATTTATAGGAGAAGAGAAAAATCAATGTCACGACCCGAAAGAGCACGTGACTGGCCCTTGAACCATATGAAGCCTATAGGACTCCATCTGATCCAAGTAAGCCAAAAGCCCAGAAATCTAAAACCATTTTAGGAAAAGTAAAGAAACTGGTTTAAAGAAGTGAAGAAAAACATGTTTGAAATCAAGGTTTTTAGATAACTAAGCCGAAAGTGCGTTTTAAAAACAGTAAGTCTTTTCTAAAAATTTCGGCAGAGTTTCTTTTGTAAAACTGGCCCCGAATGGGGTACAACAAGGATAACAATATATATATGCAATGATAAAGGCATCCCCAAGCGGGAGCTAGCTCTTCGTCAATCGACGGTCACAACCACACATGCAACAATAATATACAACGCCAAGTGGCGAGGATCAAATCCAAAAGAAAGCTCAAAAGCAACAAGAAAACCGCAATACAACTAAGCGCGACTCTAAGGTCGAAATATACAACACTAAAGTCTAGGTCTGAAACAATATACAAGTTTTGGTTGATGGAAATACTAGATATAATGAATAAAATAAATACAATGGTGGTTCTTGATGCGAAAGAATCCACCTACCAAAGCAAATCACCTGCAAGAAAGTAGTGTGCCAGAAATGCCGCAAAGAAACCTGTACGGCAGGACCTGCAAGAACTGTGGCACAACGGGGGTGAGTTTCCAACTCGTGAATAGAAATATCTACAAGCAGAAACCGAATGCAAAACATAATCCTAGGTCAATACGATCAGTATATAAAATCCTCAATATATAACATGCAGCCTATAACAAGGCTAGGGTAAATATCTAACCCGAGTACAATCTCCTGTGTCTGTGTCAGTGCCTCAGATAACAATATAGCAAATGAATGAGATATGAATGCGTGAAAACAGAATACATTTACATGAAGCAACTGTTTTCAAACTTTAGTGAGATTTCCCTTGTAATTTAAAAGATGAGGTACCATAATGAAATCAGCATAAAACTGTGCCTAGCATCGGCACAAACGAAATCCCAATATCTCGATATCTCAAGTCTCAACCACAATATCTAGGGCGCCGTCAGTCCAGACCGGCCCCTACCATAAATCTCAGACCACGACGGTATCCTCCGGATATCCGACGCGTCGGGTAAAATCACCGGTAGGTAGTACTCCCCTGCCAGGCTCAACGTCATCACCACATTCCTCTTGCCCCAGGGTACCGTACCGGGTCCACCATATACCCGAAACGGTTCATCCGTCTCCTCGAATCGGGTTTCCAAATCCATCAGCAAACTCATGGTGGACGACTCATACATCATGGGAAAACCGCACTTTTTATTTTAAAAGAGAGAATATGTTTATTTGTGTTTTTGCGGTTTTCCACCAAATTCAGAAAATCTCATAGAAATCCAAATCCAAACTTCAATAGCATGCAAAATAGTGAATATATGCATGAGAATCCATGAATGCGGCATAACAATGAATGACAGTATGCAGGAAGTAGCAGGTAATAACTACAATGTCTAATCTAGCATATAAGGCGAGTACACTTACATCCTGTCTAAATATTTGCTAACAACCTATATCAATGCAATAGTATTTCTAAAGTGTACGTGGCATAGCAATTACCGAGGAAGATGTGTGTGAGCCGGCAAGTAAGTGTACGTGGTACATACGCATCATCGGTAATGGTGCTGGTGTCCTAACAGCATGAAATCAATAATGTAGTACGAAACATAAAATAAGCATGCGATGCGAAGAGAACCACAAAAATGAGCGGAAACTGAATACTAGACGCAACTATAACTAATCTGCATTAATCTATTATAAGTCCTACAAATGGTGCCTTTTGAAATAACACGAATCATAGGGTTTTGAAAATAGGGGGTACGGTGTTTTTATGAAAAGATACGTCTTTTGAAAATATCCGTATAACCCTTCTGCTTATCTTTAAAATATCCCCGATTCGTTAGTTTTGAAATAGGTATGACTCGGTCTAGTCTAATGTCAACTACTATACTAAACTATACGGCTGAACTAACAAGCTGAGCTACAGGTAGGGAAACCGCCTAACATCTGAGTCGATATATATATATATATAAGTCGGTGATCCCGCCTCAATAGTATCGCGTACGATACAGCATATCATCTGACATCCTCGAGTCATGAGCGCGGATCTATCATCAATATAGGCTCGTACGGTAAATCGTCGTACGGCATCCCAATAGCTGGGTACGGTTCAATATCACACCATCTCATCACATTTCGGGTATCACCTATCATCATATCAATAATCTGGGGGTGCTACTCTATGTCTAGCACAAAAACGATACCATCAAAGAAGTATGCATGCGGGGGTAAACACATATCCCAAGCCCGCAAGAAACACATTTCGTATCTCAAATACGAATCATATCAAATCACCGATCTCGCGGCATAAAGCCCACATCATCGACTCATCTCCAAAGTCATCCCATATCATCAAGTACAGTGCAAGTATAAGAAACACACAAGTGTATGCGTGTGGGTGCAAATCTATCCTATGGTTCGCAACTAGGAACTACGCTAGTTATTTCTACCCCTAACTAACCATAACACACTATAGCTATCACACAAATAAATATACCACATAGTACTAATTACGGACTGCGGGGGTGCTATACGCCATCCACCCGACTTCCCCCTGTAGATATAATCTACTCACCTGTCCTGCGTGTCGGTGTCAATGTCACCGTCATCTTCCGCATCGCCTCGGATCGTCGCGGTGTACCTACACATATCACACGTATCGCATCGCATCAAAACCAAATCAAAACTTGAAACGACACACACTAAATCCAATACGATACGCTAAAACCAACACGATACGCTAAAAGGCTTATAGGTTAGAACCTACGGTTAGCCTTCGCAAAACAACTCGAAAACACTCGATATAGACGTACAAACGTCACACGATCGAGATAACACACAAATATCAAAATCTGGAATTCAAAATACACAAAACCAATTCACATTTCAAAGCAGCAACATGAGAAAATAATCCCAGATTTCATCTCAGGCCAAATTAGATCAAATCAACAACTCCAGGGTGCTATGCAGGGTGTATATGAACTATAGAATCAACATGGGCACCTAACTCTACAGTGTGGCCGGCCACAACCCCCTCAAAACCGGCCTCGCCGGCCCCCTATTTCCAAAGGGGTTCGTTTGGTCAGGGTGGCCTCCTATGGTCTCAATTGGGTCCCTGGTGTTGCTACTTTTTCCTGAAAAAGTCTCAGTGCATTCCAGATTTCTCTGCAAGTTCCAGGTTAACAAAAACCGACATGAAAGTCCCGAAATTCCGTATTTTTGGTTTCAGGTTGGATTGGACTGGGTTTCTAGCTCTAGGGTGCTCATATGATCTCCATTGAACTCAATTTCCCCATCACAACTCACAATTTCCCCAAACCCTCACTAGTTTTTCCTAAAATCCATAAATCACCCGATTTCGATTCTAAACTAGCATAGGGGTATAAGTAAGGATAAAACTAAGCTAATGGTTCAGTAATTACCTCAATTGGCAACTCAAGAATTTTCTTGAGTTGCCCCAAGTGGCCAAAATCCACGCTTTCTTGGTCCATCTTGTAGATCTCGGGCTCGTGCACATTTTTAATGAAACCGACATGGGGTTTTGGGATGGTTTTTGAGATGAAGAGAGGGATTGAAGAGGGGGAGAATGGGGCTAGGGCAGCAGCAGCAGCAAGGGTAGAGTGAGAGAGGAAGAGGAAATGAAAAATGAAGAGAATGGCTAAGGATGTTAAGTCAAAGGTCCACCTCTCTCTCTCACCTACCCTCATTTCTTTTCTTTTTCTTTTCTTTTCCCCTTTTCTCAATAAACCATAATCCTTCTCACAAGAATAGTAAACCCAAATATCATGAAAGAAAATGCACAAGTGTGAGAAAAAGTGATATGTGCAAGTTTTGCACAAAATTGCCAAAAAACCCGATTAGCGATTTTAATCGCGATTAGCACTAAATTAGTGTCAAACTAATCACAAAAACTTAAAAATGTCATAATTCACTAATTTACCCTATTTTAGAATTTTCCAAAATTTTTCATAATTTTTCTCCATTTATTTGCATTTAATTATCAATTTAATATTAAAATAATCAATAAAATAATATTAAATTATAAAAATTCCCAAAATTAATATTTTATCTTTTTTGAAAATGTTACAATCTACCCTCCTTAAAGAAATTCGGTCCCCGAATTTAAATTTAAACCCCCACTACTAAAACAATTCCAGTAATAATCCATTTTGTCGGGGCTCCGAAAATAGCAATGCATAAAACAATCGTAGCGCAACGCATGCGCATGAAAAATGAGCATATAACTCAAATCAGAACTCCGTCAAGCATCCCGCAATCATCGGAGTCATGGGGAAGACATCAATACCAAATCCAAAGCAAAACCAATATGATATAACTCGAAACTATACATGTAAAATATATTCAGGTACTGTCCTCTGATTAGTCCTGCTCAGTACGAAAACACATAGCAATATCATAAAAACGTACTGCTCTATAAGAAAAATCAATCCCAAACTACATATATAAGAATATCCTATGCGTCTGGTGCGTAAGGAATCAAAATCCATATATGTGTCAAACAGGTGTACAAAACAACATCTAGGTGCAACGGGTGTGCACGAAACATCTGTCGTAGGCAACGTGTGCGCCTGACAGAAAGAAAATCAGGTGCATGTGACATGCACGAAGAATCCCGATTTAGTGCACCTGGCGTGCACCAAAATCGTATATCAAAACACTAAAGGTGCATGAAAACCACGCTGGAAGTGCAAATCAAATCACTGCATACGGTAGGCATGAAATCTCAATCAATATCTCAAATGTAATAACTCTGCACAAAATATATAAATATCCAGTGGGTGCATGAAACCAATATCATGAAACTCAGTCATCAAATCTAAATCATGCAAACAGAACGCCCAAAATACCGAAATCCAAAATGACGGATACGTGATAATCGAATCACAAAATCACAAATCATAAATACCGTCTTGGGTAGTCCTCCTTCAAGGTCGAGAAGGAGTCGGTGCATCCACTGCTAGCAGCGCAGGATATCTACTTGCCTCTTGCTCACGGTCTGGCGTCCTCTGACTCTGGGCCCTTATCTTCTCTGTGGGTTACCTATCTCACAGTCAATCGGCTCATCGGCCCTGTCAGGTGTGCTAACGGGGACGATTCCGTTCTGGCACTTCTCTGGTCACCTCTCGGTCAAACCCCACGACCACTCGTAAGGCAGCATATCACTGGCGTCGGCCTCTGGCTCTCTGAATGCACGTCACACACCTGATCCTGGGTGCAAACATCATTGCAGCAACGTCCTGGAAGGAATCCTGCTCAAGGTCTCTTCCGATCATGCCTAAGCCGAACTGTACAAAGGCTGGTACTCTTGCATACTCTCTTTTCGCTCAATGAACATCTGTGTCCTCAGCACAACATTTTCTCGGAAATTGGTCGCATCCCAACGCCTCTGTAAGCAAATCAGGTCTCTAGTCTCGACGGGAAGCAATGACAGCTCGCCAGTGTCTCACACGAACCTCTTGTTCCACCTGTCTCTATCGTCGTCCCCTATGACGTCACGCCAAGCTACTATGCACTGCACTGTTCTCGGCCACGGTCAATCTGAAGTCTCTCGCACGGACTCGAAATCGCGTACTCTGTAGCTTCATCACTCTGGAGAAGATGTCAGGCCGAACTGGTCTTCGGGAACACGTCCCAACCATCGGAGGAATACTTATCACTCGTCCATCCTTGATCAATCCGCAACGCATCTGGGTAAGTTCCTTTATCCGAACCTGGTCAACCACCTCATCGACAATGCTGAACTCTGTCTTGCTGGGTGCGCGCAATACGACCACTCCTGGGTCTAGGTCTTCTCGTATCGTTTCCCGAAGGGTCCTGTCGAGGTTTCTTTCTCAAATCTCAATCCTGCCGAAATGCCCGGAAGTCGTCATCCAATGCTGAAGCTAGAGCTTATTCCGGAACGGCTGCATACTTATCGCGCTTCTTTCTGGAAGATATATCCATATACCACGCCTCGGGGTGCGTATCACATCTCTGATGTCAACGGAGTGGGACGTCATCTCGTCGAAATATCTTGCGAACTCTTTTCTTCACTCTGCGTCAATGTCGACTGATTCGGACTCGTCTCATCGTGGCTGCATGTACTGTGCTCCAACGGCTATGCTCGCATCTGGAGTCTCCCAAGCAGTGTCCCCTCACGATATCCGAAAGATGTCGAACCATCCGATCGACTCGTCAGATCCTCATAATCCCCCAAGAGCTCACATCTCGGGTACAGTTTAATAGTATCGAGTACATGCCACAGCGTCGGTGGTCCAGCCGTAGAAGGGCAAACCCAAGCCTCACTAATGGCGCCGAGGAACCGCCGCAAACCCGAAGGTTCAAAGGCTTTCACACGGTCATTAAGTCGAGTTAGGGTTTCATTCTTCTAGAGGGTCCATAGAATCACCTGCATGTCTTTCCGTATACTTTAAACTTGGAAAATAGGCTTCTGACATTCGATCGTCTCTATCGACTCTCAACGAACCTGCGTGAAGTCGTCTCTATCTGGAATCGATCCACCTGATGGCCTCGCATCGGGGTAAGCGAACTCACCACACGTCCTAGTCATTCATCCTTGGTGACTAGCGACTCACTATCATAACTCCAAGAACATGCTCATGCTGCAGTAGCTCCAACCATCTGGGCGGTATCTCGTCATTTGCAGCAGCAACTGGCTCAAACGCCTATACGCCGAACAACGCCTCAATCCTCCAGGAAAGGCAATACATAAGCGGTCATCTCTGAGTCGGTCTGCTCTAGATCTGAGTAAGACTCTCCACACTGGAAATCTTCAACTCAACTGGGCCCGCTCTGGCGCAAAATCGGACGAATTGCCTTCGTCTCTCAAATCGGGTAGACTAGCCATCATCTGTCTCATATCTGCCTGAAAGCTCCGGCAATCTCAGCTCGTAAGCTTCGGAAGCGACATCCTGTCAATCTCAGCCACAGCTGGTCCATCTGTCTGCACGGTAGGCGACATCACAATCTCTGAGGTATGCTGTACATCAACAGTCCTCTCTCAACTGGCAGCTCTAACAATGGCCCGATCATCCGGTGCAAAACCAAGCACTCGCCTCCACTAGAGGTCACAATCACCAACACTAACTCGAGACGTTCCCATGTCACCAGAAAACACAATGGTCGGCCCTCGTACCAAACGAGCTCACACCGACCGTAACCCTAGCAGCAGCCCAAACTGCGCTCAAACAAGGCGACAGGAACCTCAATCGAGTATCAAAGAGAGCACATCAATGGCAAAAAGGAAACAACAGATCCAGAGTGGATACATGATCATAGGAAGGAACAGCATCAATGAAGGTATGATCATGAAACTAGTAGAATCGGGAATCTCAAATGGAGGTATGATCCTGGACATGAAGAGAATCACTGATCTCAAAAGTATGTACATCCTAAGGTTCCATAAGCGGAGTGGCGTGTCGTAAGTATGCCGCGGAACATACCAACGGTACGTCACTCTACTTTAGTCACCTATTCCATCAACCAAGGGTCATCCTACGCGACGAAAGTCCGGGTTTAACACCCCCTCGACCAAGTCTAAGTTCCGTAAGGTCAAGCCTAAGTTCCGTATATAAACAACGCCCTAGGCTCCACATAGTCAAACTCAGACTCGAACCAAGGTCAACCTAGCGCTCTGATACCAACTTTGTCACGACCCGAAAGAGCACGTGACTGGCCCTTGAACCATATGAAGCCTATAGGACTCCATCTGATCCAAGTAAGCCAAAAGCCCAGAAATCTAAAACCATTTTAGGAAAAGTAAAGAAACTGGTTTAAAGAAGTGAAGAAAAACATGTTTGAAATCAAGGTTTTTAGATAACTAAGCCGAAAGTGCGTTTTAAAAACAGTAAGTCTTTTCTAAAAATTTCGGCAGAGTTTCTTTTGTAAAACTGGCCCCGAATGGGGTACAACAAGGATAACAATATATATATGCAATGATAAAGGCATCCCCAAGCGGGAGCTAGCTCTTCGTCAATCGACGGTCACAACCACACATGCAACAATAATATACAACGCCAAGTGGCGAGGATCAAATCCAAAAGAAAGCTCAAAAGCAACAAGAAAACCGCAATACAACTAAGCGCGACTCTAAGGTCGAAATATACAACACTAAAGTCTAGGTCTGAAACAATATACAAGTTTTGGTTGATGGAAATACTAGATACAATGAATAAAATAAATACAATGGTGGTTCTTGATGCGAAAGAATCCACCTACCAAAGCAAATCACCTGCAAGAAGGTAGTGTGCCAGAAATGCAGCAAAGAAATCTGTACGGCAGGACCTGCAAGAACTGTGGCACAACGGGGGTGAGTTTCCAACTCGTGAATAGAAACATCTACAAGCAGAAACCGAATGCAAAACATAATCCTAGGTCAATACGATCAGTATATAAAATCCTCAATATATAACATGCAGCCTATAACAAGGCTAGGGTAAATATCTAACCC
The DNA here is from genome assembly GCA_030015575.1 of Agapanthus africanus. Lineage (NCBI taxonomy): Eukaryota > Viridiplantae > Streptophyta > Magnoliopsida > Asparagales > Amaryllidaceae > Agapanthus > Agapanthus africanus. The sequence goes on from JASDDO010000006.1 coordinate 43,866,553, forward strand.
GAGTACAATCTCCTGTGTCTGTGTCAGTGCCTCAGATAACAATATAGCAAATGAATGAGATATGAATGCGTGAAAACAGAATACATTTACATGAAGCAACTGTTTTCAAACTTTAGTGAGATTTCCCTTGTAATTTAAAAGATGAGGTACCATAATGAAATCAGCATAAAACTGTGCCTAGCATCGGCACAAACGAAATCCCAATATCTCGATATCTCAAGTCTCAACCACAATATCTAGGGCGCCGTCAGTCCAGACCGGCCCCTACCATAAATCTCAGACCACGACGGTATCCTCCGGATATCCGACGCGTCGGGTAAAATCACCGGTAGGTAGTACTCCCCTGCCAGGCTCAACGTCATCACCACATTCCTCTTGCCCCGGGGTACCGTACCGGGTCCACCATGTACCCGAAACGGTTCATCCGTCTCCTCGAATCGGGTTTCCAAATCCATCAGCAAACTCATGGTGGACGACTCATACATCATGGGAAAACCGCACTTTTTATTTTAAAAGAGAGAATATGTTTATTTGTGTTTTTGCGGTTTTCCTCCAAATTCAGAAAATCTCATAGAAATCCAAATCCAAACTTCAATAGCATGCAAAATAGTGAATATATGCATGAGAATCCATGAATGCGACATAACAATGAATGACAGTATGCAGGAAGTAGCAGGTAATAACTACAATGTCTAATCTAGCATATAAGGCGAGTACACTTACATCCTGTCTAAATATTTGCTAACAACCTATATCAATGCAATAGTATTTCTAAAGTGTACGTGGCATAGCAATTACCGAGGAAGATGTGTGTGAGCCGGCAAGTAAGTGTACGTGGTACATACGCATCATCGGTAATGGTGCTGGTGTCCTAACAGCATGAAATCAATAATGTAGTACGAAACATAAAATAAGCATGCGATGCGAAGAGAACCACAAAAATGAGCGGAAACTGAATACTAGACGCAACTATAACTAATCTGCATTAATCTATTATAAGTCCTACAAATGGTGCCTTTTGAAATAACACGAATCATAGGGTTTTGAAAATAGGGGCTACGGTGTTTTTATGAAAAGATACGTCTTTTGAAAATATCCGTATAACCCTTCTGCTTATCTTTAAAATATCCCCGATTCGTTAGTTTTGAAATAGGTATGACTCGGTCTAGTCTAATGTCAACTACTATACTAAACTATACGGCTGAACTAACAAGCTGAGCTACAGGTAGGGAAACCGCCTAACATCTGAGTCGATATATATATATATATATATATATATATATATAAGTCGGTGATCCCGCCTCAATAGTATCGCGTACGATACAGCATATCATCCGACATCCTCGAGTCATGAGCGCGGATCTATCATCAATATAGGCTCGTACGGTAAATCGTCGTACGGCATCCCAATAGCTGGGTACGGTTCAATATCACACCATCTCATCACATTTCGGGTATCACCTATCATCATATCAATAATCTGGGGGTGCTACTCTATGTCTAGCACAAAAACGATACCATCAAAGAAGTATGCATGCGGGGGTAAACACATATCCCAAGCCCGCAAGAAACACATTTCGTATCTCAAATACGAATCATATCAAATCACCGATCTCGCGGCATAAAGCCCACATCATCGACTCATCTCCAAAGTCATCCCATATCATCAAGTACAGTGCAAGTATAAGAAACACACAAGTGTATGCGTGTGGGTGCAAATCTATCCTATGGTTCGCAACTAGGAACTACGCTAGTTATTTCTACCCCTAACTAACCATAACACACTATAGCTATCACACAAATAAATATACCACATAGTACTAATTACGGACTGCGGGGGTGCTATACGCCATCCACTCGACTTCCCCCTGTAGATATAATCTACTCACCTGTCCTGCGTGTCGGTGTCAATGTCACCGTCATCTTCCGCATCGCCTCGGATCGTCGCGGTGTACCTACACATATCACACGTATCGCATCGCATCAAAACCAAATCAAAACTTGAAACGACACACACTAAATCCAATACGATACGCTAAAACCAACACGATACGCTAAAAGGCTTATAGGTTAGAACCTACGGTTAGCCTTCGCAAAACAACTCGAAAACACTCGATATAGACGTACAAACGTCACACGATCGAGATAACACACAAATATCAAAATCTGGAATTCAAAATACACAAAACCAATTCACATTTCAAAGCAGCAACATGAGAAAATGATCCCAGATTTCATCTCAGGCCAAATTAGATCAAATCAACAACTCCAGGGTGCTATGCAGGGTGTATATGAACTATAGAATCAACATGGGCACCTAACTCTACAGTGTGGCCGGCCACAACCCCCTCAAAACCGGCCTCGCCGGCCCCCTATGTCCAAAGGGGTTCGTTTGGTCAGGGTGGCCTCCTATGGTCTCAATTGGGTCCCTGGTGTTGCTACTTTTTCCTGAAAAAGTCTCAGTGCATTCCAGATTTCTCTGCAAGTTCCAGGTTAACAAAAACCGACATGAAAGTCCCGAAATTCCGTATTTTTGGTTTCAGGTTGGATTGGACTGGGTTTCTAGCTCTAGGGTGCTCATATGATCTCCATTGAACTCAATTTCCCCATCACAACTCACAATTTCCCCAAACCCTCACTAGTTTTTCCTAAAATCCATAAATCACCCGATTTCGATTCTAAACTAGCATAGGGGTATAAGTAAGGATAAAACTAAGCTAATGGTTCAGTAATTACCTCAATTGACAACTCAAGAATTTTCTTGAGTTGCCCCAAGTGGCCAAAATCCACGCTTTCTTGGTCCATCTTGTAGATCTCGGGCTCGTGCACATTTTTAATGAAACCGACATGGGGTTTTGGGATGGTTTTTGAGATGAAGAGAGGGATTGAAGAGGGGGAGAATGGGGCTAGGGCAGCAGCAGCAGCAAGGGGAGAGTGAGAGAGGAAGAGGAAATGAAAAATGAAGAGAATGGCTAAGGATGTTAAGTCAAAGGTCCACCTCTCTCTCTCACCTACCCTCATTTCTTTTCTTTTCCCCTTTTCTCAATAAACCATAATCCTTCTCACAAGAATAGTAAACCCAAATATCATGAAAGAAAATGCACAAGTGTGAGAAAAAGTGATATGTGCAAGTTTTGCACAAAATTGCCAAAAAACCCGATTAGCGATTTTAATCGCGATTAGCACTAAATTAGTGTCAAACTAATCACAAAAACTTAAAAATGTCATAATTCACTAATTTACCCTATTTTAGAATTTTCCAAAATTTTTCATAATTTTTCTCCATTTATTTGCATTTAATTATCAATTTAATATTAAAATAATCAATAAAATAATATTAAATTATAAAAATTCCCAAAATTAATATTTTATCTTTTTTGAAAATGTTACAATCAATTTGTTAAGTAAATCTCTCACTGAGAGATCATGATTGATTTTATAATCAATCCAATTGATCTTTTAGATTAACCGGTAAATTTTATTTACCGTTGGATTTTTAATCCAAAGGCTCTCTGTTTAACAGAGGAGATTTCTTGTTTGATTAACAAGATTAGAAAATATTTTCCTAAGATAGAATTTTATTCTATCATATGAATATCTTATTAGTTTAATAAGATTAGAATTTTATTATATTATATAAATATCTTGTTAGTTTAAAAAAATTAAGAAAATATTTTCCTAAGATACCATTTTATTCTATCAGATGATCGATGTGTGATTTTATAATCACCGTTGGATTTTTTATCCAAGGATCCTCTGTTTAACAGAGAAGATCTTTCTCGTTTAAGAAAGAGAGAAATATTTCCCACATAGAATTTAATTCTATCAGATGGTTTAATTGGTGATATTTTATCACCATTGGATTTTAAATCTAAGATTCTCTGTTAGAGATAGATCTTTCCACATTAGAAAGATTAGGGAAAATATTTCCCAAATAGAATTTAATTCTATTACATAAAATTTAATTCTATCAGATGAGAGCATTTTAAATTGGGGCGCTCACATACTTTGCATATGAACGCTGCCAAAGAAAGCGGCAAGAGAACTCACGTGTTTAAAACATGATTCCTAGTGTGGGTTTTAGCCTGTTTATTTTCAGCGCTCATATGTTTGCATGTGAGCGCTCACGTGGCAGTTTGGCCTTTGCTTATTTATGTTCAGCGCTCATATACTTGTATATAAACGCTTACGTATTTAACACGTGAGTCCAGTTTAGCCTTTAGGTTTATTTTATTCAGCGCTCATATACTTTTCATATGAGCGCTCACGTGTTTAACACGTGAGACTAGTTTGGCCTTTAGGTTTATTTATTCAGCGCTCATATGCTTTGCAAATGAGCGTTCACGTGTTTAACACATGAGGCCAGTTTAGCCCTTAATTATTTGTTTTCAGCGCTTATATGTAATGCATATAAGCGCCCACGTGTTTAACACGTGATGCCAAATTATGAGAATTCTTTTCCTCTTTCTTTCCTTTACTTTTTTTTATAAGGGAACAACAAGCTCTGAGCCAAAAAATTTGGCGGGAACAGGGAGCAAACAAAAAAATTCTCGGTATGGAAATTAGGCGTGATCGCAAGGGAGAAAAGCTTTACTTGTCTCAACAGCGATACGTTGAAAAAGTTTTGGAGCGTTTTTGCATGGTAGACGTTAAATCAGTAAGTACACCTTTGGCAGCTCATTATAAACTTTCAACTCGTTTATCACCGCAAACTGAGGAAGAAATTCAGTATATGTCGCATGTTCCTTATTCGAGTGCGGTGGGTAGAATTATGTATGTCATGGTATGTACCTAATCTGACATTTCACATACACTTAGTTTTTTTATTCGTTATATGGAATCTCCCGGTAAAGATCACTGGCAAGCAGTGAAGTGGATTTTACGATACTTACGAGGTATTTTTAATGGGAGTTTGGAGTTTTGAAGGAACAGTGACAATTTAGTTGGTTTCGACAATTCTGACTATGCAGATGAGCTCGACAGGCGAAGATCGATCATCGCCTATGTATTCATTTTAGGAGGATATGACATTAGTTGGCGTTCTTCGTTATAGTCGACGGTAGATTTATCTACGACGGAGGCAGAATATATGGCCATTGTTGAGCCTGTTAAGGAAGCAATCTGGTTGAAGAGACTATTTTCGGAGCTTGGTATCCAAAAGGATATCATAATAGTCTATTGTGATAGCCAACACGCGATTCATTTAACAAAGAACCAAATGCATCATAAAAGAACGAAGCACATCGACGTTTGGTATTGGTTTGTTCAGGATGTTGTTGAAGAGGATGAGATAATCGTAAAGAAGGTTGGCACAAATGATAATCCGACTGACATGTTGACTAAGTTTCTTTCGTTTGTTAAGCTTGAGTATTGTTTGAACTTAATTGGACCGCGTCGCCCTCATTGAGCCCTTTAGGGGTTTTGTGGAGAAGATGGAGCTATTAGTAATATTACGGAGAAGTTTTGTGGCGAGTGCGAGAAAAGGTAGAGATTTGTTGAGTTTTCCTCTTAGTCTCGATCCTTAGAAGTTTCCCTAGAAGTTGAGACGGCTCATGACAATCTTGAGCCGGTTCGACCATATGCCGAGACAGTTCAGTAAATTCTGAGACGGCTCACAACATGTTTGAAATCATATATTTCTCTCTGTTTGTTTAAGACGTCTCAGGGTAATTTTGAGCCGGCTCAAACGTTTGTAGACGCCTTTGGCCGAATTCTGGGCTATGTTGGGAAATCCGATTTTTACTCTATTTGCCTCATGCTATAAATAGCAATTTATAACCCTAATTGGGTAATTCTTTGTTAATCTGAATTAAGAGAGAGCAGGCTAAGGTTTTGAGAGGGATTTATTATGAGAATTCAGAATTCATCCACCGTTGTAATTCTCCTAATTTGTTTGTTTGATTAGTAAAATGCTTCTCTTTCGCCCGTGGGTTTTTCTCGTAAGGATTTTCCACGTAAATCTTGTGTCTTGATTGGTTTGTGCTCTTTTTCTATCGCTTTGTTTATTTGTTGCTATTCTTTATCGTTTGTTTATTGCTTTGTAATCATATCTGACGCGGCAGGACCGAACCTGGCTGTCCGAAACGTTTCCGAAATTTCTCATCTATTTCTCTCGGCACACCAAATAATTTATCGAGCAATTGAATGGACAAAAGTAGGATTGATTTTGAAACCAATTTACAAGTCGTTGTGTCTCCGAGTAGGACAAAGTAAGCAAGCACGTGAGATTAGGCGAGACCGCTTAATTTTTCCAAGGCAGGGGTCTTCCATCAAATTGCTCGAATACTGACAGCAGAGTGAGAATAAACAAACGTTTCATCGAGACCCCACCCCTTCCACGTTGCTTTCAGAGCAAAGCTGGGAACATGAGTGGTGAGCGTACTGAAGATGACACCACTCTCATTGAGATGTTATTGTATCAACTATCAAACTGTGGGCGCATTATGGCATCGAAAAAGTGCATCCTACATCGTATTTTTCGACGATCAGAATCCATCATCTTCATCGTTGTCATCTAAGAGGTGGATACGCCAAATTTCATGTGATTCTATAATCTTTCCACCGTCGATTTAGCAATGTAAAAAGTTCTATTGTCGGTAAACCGTTAATTTTTGTGGAAGGTTGGATAGATTAATCCATTCTTTGATTCACTTTCATCCATTATTTGTTCGGCATCTCGAACCCGTGCCTTTTATGTCAATTTCCATATTCTAGGAACTCTTTCATCACACCTACTGTGTTATATGTCAAGAGATTGGTTAGATATTTTCGGACATACCATCGATTTGACCTCCAATTATAAAGTTATCAATGCCTAATCGACACACTTAGATAAAATAACATTTTGTGCTTCTTAGATTTTTCATGTCTTTTCCAAGTGGAGAAAATGAGCTTGATCAACATTCCTACTTGCATGAAGTACCATTGGATCTGACTTTCTAATTAAATAAAATAATCATTAGTATAATATATACTTAGCAATTTCAATGACTGATATTATGAATAGTTAAACTCTTAATTATTATGATATGCTACAAGTGCACTAAACAAAATGGTTCCATAGTAGACACAATATATATATAATATATATATATAGTCTATTGATAATTAACATACATTTGTTTTTGGCAGTTTCTTCATTTAGAGCACTGAGTAGGTTTGTATTAATCTTCAGACCAGAATAAAATTTCTTATTTAACATAAAGTTGAGCCATAATGAGATAAGTTACATATGCTCACTATAGACAATTAAAAAGTCACTTCAAAGGCATGAGGCATAGATTCGAATCCGTTTGGCATCTAGAGCGATTAAGTTGGATCGTTTGAAGTCCGGATAGGAGTTGGGGCTTTTCGGCTGGATCATCTATTGGTGTGGACTATCAATATATGATGGATAATGTTGGGGTTTTCTTGCAACACTATATATGCTCTAATTGTTGGGGTTTTCATCAGCCTTCAATGTTTCCATTCCGCAACTTTCAACAAAAAGAAGAAGATAGAAACAAAAATTTACGCAAGTCTCAATCTTCTTCCATCAAAATTAGACCATGACAACAAGTTGTGTAGCCTCAATTTGCATCTCCCTCTTAATCTTCTCTATGAACTCCTCACATATCTTATTGAATTCATCCACTCCCAGCTCTTCTTCTTCCTCATTGATCTCTTCTTCAATACCACCCACTTCCATTGTCTCTTCACTAGACTCTCCCTCGGCTAAAAACACCAACTCCTCATCATTCTCTTCCTCAGCCACCACCTTCTCCAAATCTGCAGGCCCAACACCCTCAACAACAACAACACTAGCCTTATGATTAGCCTTCAACTTTTCCTTGATCGCCGCGACAACACCAGCCTTGCGATTCGCTTCCATGGCACGAGGGGCGAGCAACAGGCCAGAGTCTCTTGCTATGAAGAGAAGGATGGCATTGCAGAAGAGAAACATGGAGCTCCTGTTGATGTATGGGTGAATGAAGGAGAGGTTGATGGAGTTGAGGAGAGAGAGGAGGAAGAGGCTTGGAAGAATAACTAGGATGAGCCGGCTTCTCATGGGCTTTGCTTTTGCTTTGTTTGATCCCACGTCTCCTTCAATGGGATGATGAGGGGAAAGAGCTCCTCACCCTTTAAAAAAGGAAGGGGTCCTTGGAATTTACACATGTCTCCTTCAATGGTTGATGATTTTTCAAATAAACAACAAAAAAAAATGAAAGGAAAGTTTAGAGTAATATATATATATATAATATTTGAAATTAAGATGGTAGAAGTTTCTTTGTTGAACAATAGAAGGTGAGGTAACCCAAGTCAAGTAGGGACAAATAGTTTGGCTGAGTCTGGGTCAATGAAAAGGTAGGGCCTTCATCAAGATTCTTTGCATTTTCTTTGTCCTAGTTGAGGTCTACTTTTATTGACAAAATATGTCATGGATCTAATGCTAATCTAGTGATGTGGGAATGTGATTTTTGTAAATCTAGTGTTGAAAATACAATTGTATAAAAGAAGTTGTTTGGGGTGAAACACCTAAATCATGCATTTTTCATATTGAATAAGTATTTGTTATTAGATATGGCAAATGTTAAATAAACGATCATGTTATTTTTCTACATTTTAAGTAAGACAGGTTTTTTTTTCCTTTTTTACACGCGCAATGCATATGAAACAATAGATGTTTGCATTGCAGTGACAAAAAGGTTTGGTTTATTTCATAAATCATGCATACAATAGTTAATATAATTATAAATGATATCAACTTTTAGGTATAATGTAAAATTTGATTTATTATTTATCATAATATATGTATAATAAAAATCTAATTTTATTGAATTCACTATGATTCTATTGTAGAAAATTTGTAATATTTATAAAAGTTTGTAGCATTCATTACACAGTTTTTAAATGATCTTATTTACCAAAAAAGTTTGAAATTTTACACAAATTTACATTATAAGGGAAAAGATATTATTTACCAAAAACATTTTGATTTACAATTTTTTCATAAATCATTCCTGTGCTTTCCCTCACCCTAACCGTTACCCTTTCAAGTTTTTTTTACAGTGTTGAGAATTTTTTTATGATGACTGTGAAATAATTAGTCATCGGCTGACTTGTTACGTCATAAGCAATCAAATATCACCACCGCGTGGACTCAAGTGGCCACACGGGCGAAGAGTAAGAAAGTAGAGAGAAAGATTTGTTAAAATAGAATCTAGATTTTGTTCCGATTAATGCTTTTTCTCCGTCCTACCATGAATTATATCTTTTCATGTTACATATAATTTCATAATAGTTTACATTTTCTGTGTTTATATTCATATTCGAATCATATATTTCTATTCGTAACAGGTTCCAGACGGGCATTTGGTTCCAGACGGTTTCGGTTTCGGGCGGGTTTTATGGAATTAAAAACCCGTCCAATTCTGATACGGACGGGCTAGGATTTTAAGACCCTCTTGCCGAGGGTCAAGAATTTCATTTGGAGGTGTTTATCGAATTCTTCACAAAAAAATCTGTAAAGGGCTACAATAATTCACTCTTTTGATCCATTATGTCGGCTTTGTCGAGAGGAAATGAATCCATTAGCCACATGCTCTTTCAATGTAAATTTGCTAAGAATTGTTAGGAGGCAGCCAACATTGACTGTACTCACACTATTGACACCGGTATAGACTTAATTTTCAAAGAATGGCTTGCCGAAAATGGAGTAAGCGATTCACGGATCAGCGATAGACGTTTTTACATCGCCTAGAATATTTGGAAGAGGCGATGTGAATATATATTTTTCAGGGTATCAATCCAAATCCAATTACAGTTGTTATAAGATCCGACAACATTGTTGCCGAAGCGGTGGGTGTCTTAAAGGAACTTCAATATGCAGCATCAATGGCATCGTCAACTATTCATATCCTAGAGATGATGCATGCTATGTCATCGAATTGGATCAAATATTCCTCGCTAATTCCACCCAGGCGGATTGCTCCTGTCATTCACGAATGTCAATGATTACTTAAAAATCATACTTGGATTTCCGTTGGATTCATTAGGCGAACTGTGAATAAAGCAATTCACATTCTTACGGCTTTCATGGTCTTTTCGCCTTTGTATGGTTCATGGATCTCTCCTCATTTTCCATCTATTTTTTCTACTGTGCTTGGTGTAAATGTATTTGGTTTTTGTACTCTCTAATAAAATTGGTTACGATCAAAGAAAAACTTGGATTCTAATGTACAAGTTAGAAAATTGTCATCCCGACTATTTTTTGGATTTGGATTTGGACTCGTATTTTCATGTTGGATTTAGATTTAGATTCAGACTTTCGTATTGAACTTAAATTTAGATTTAGACTTTTTGCATGGACTTATTTGAGTTCTTGTATAATTTATATTTTGAAATCAAGAATAAAAAGAAAAGAAAGTTCTTTTTAGGGTTAGAAAGGGTTCATGAAGATTGAGATGTGTCAAAATCTAAGCACAAAAAAAAAGTCTCCATATTTTTTTCTTGGACTTTTTTTCGATTTCATACCTTTGCTTTATATAGTTTGGCTGATAAGTTGGAATTTAGGAAATCCAATCCAAATCCAAATCCAATTAATCAATAAATCTATATTTTAAAATTCAAATCCGAGTCCAGAAGATTTTAAAATTTAAACCCGAGTCCAAAACCAATAATGCTATGAAATAAAGTTTTAGAAAAATTTCAAATCCAACCTCAAAATCCAAAAAGAATAAAAGAAACATATAAATTAAAATGCATAAAAGAAATGTCTTGATATATAGAATCTAAGGGGGGAAACTTATAAATTTAGAATGCATAAATAAATGTCTGGATAATAAAATTGGAAAATAAAAATATTAAAGACTGTAAGAAGAGAATTTTATTGGGTTTTTCTTTTGATATATTTACATGAATCTTTTACAATATACACACACATCAATACATATGCACCAAGTAATCATACTAGAGAACCAAGTAATCTAAAATGGAAAAATAAAATTAAAATGAGCAAATAATGGAATGATTGATTTGCTAATAATTAAAGGAAATGGTTAATGGAAAGAATCTAATCATGAATAATATCTTTTGCAAACACTACCCTCAAGTTGGTGCATGCAGATTAAGAATACCCAATTTGGATTTGAGGAAAAAAAATTGATCCTTTCCAAGTGTTTTTTGTAAAAATGTCGGCTAATTGATGAGAACTAGCCACTTTAGAAGTTTGGAGCAAGCTTATTTGAATTTTTTCACGGACAACATGACAATTTATCTCTATGTGCTTTGTGTGTTCATGAAAAATAGAGTATTCAGCAATATGAATAGCCGTTTGATTGTCATAATGTAATGGAATTGGAGAATTTAGATGAATACCAAGATCACAAAGCAAATACGATAACCAAGTAATTTCACATGTTGCGGTGGCCATTGCTCGATACTTAGCTTCTGAAGAGGAGCGTGAAACAGTAGTTTGTTTTTTTGTTTTCAAAGAAATAGTACTAAAGCCCAAAAATGTGTAATAACTTGTTGTAAAGCGTCGAGTCATTGGACAAATTGCCCAATTTGAATCACAGAAGGCTCGAAATGTGGGAATAGAAGATGAGGATAAAAGAATTTCTTGACCTGCCGCACCTTTAATATACCGAAGCAAACGAAAAGCAACATCAAGCTAAGGCTTGTAAAGTTGATGCATGAATAGATTGAGGATGCTAACTGTATAGACCGATATCAGGACGAGTAATGGTAAGATAATAAGGCGTCTACAAGACGACAAAAAGTCGAAGGATCGTCAAGTATCGCGCCATCACTATTTGTAAACTTGAAATTTTATTCCATCGGAAAATCAGCTGGCTTAGTTGCAGTAAGGGCCTGTTTGGTTGTTCAGAAGTAACGAAAGCGCCGGAAGAAATCTTGAAGTAACTTCCAAAAACATGTCATGGAAGCAAACTTAAATCTCATTTCTACTGTTTGTTTGTATAATTTTTGAAGATGGAAGTAAAAAATGAAATATCTTCCTATGTTTCTTTCATATGCAAGACAAAAAAAATTATTCTTTTAATAGTACTAAATTATTATCTATTGAAAGTAACAAAGAGAAGTATTAAATAATTATTTCTTTTTCTTGTTCCTTGCGTTCTATGGTTACTTCCCATTTAAAATGAGAGATTTTTTTTTTGAAATAACCATGCCACATAGAATCCACATCACCATCTTATACTTCCGTTCAAACAAACAACCGAAATACTTGAAGTAGCTTTACTTCCAGTACTTCCATGAAAACAATCGAAAGAAAGTTAACAGCCAAAGGGGAGAGAGAACGATCGTTAATTTATAAAAAAAAAATCCAGAATTTTATTTTAACACATCTTTCTCTTTTTGCTTTTTCTCCTTTGGCTTACACACACACACGTGTGTGTGGGGTTATGATGTAACTGGTCATCGGCTAATTATACTACAACCACCATAAAATTTCTCATGCCAGTGATCCTATTGATCATGATATTGATACGAAATCTTGAAGTAAACTTACTTTATCATTTGTGAAAACTAAACTTACTTTATCATGCTCTATCATCCCAAATTATTATTTTCTTCTAGCAAGTTGTGGGAAATTATGCTCTCTCTACCCATGTGATCTCTTGCAAGACTAAATCAAAGGGACAAAGACCATGACTCTGAAGAGTATGGACGAAGCTAAGGCCCCCCGTTTTGACCAAAAAAAACCATCTTTTATTTGGGCGAAGACTAACTAAAACTCTTTAATGGACCAAGACTAAAACTTTTTTTTTTTTGGTTTAACTCTTTAAATTTAAAATAGGGATTTTAGTCCAAATTTATTTGAAAATCAAATGCAAAGAATTTGAGTGGGAGGGGGTGGGGGGGGGGGGGTGGGGGGGGATCATTTTCAGCAAGGTTTTCAAAGTAGAGTTTAAGTTGCAGTTTCTAATTAAAATGCTAAAATTAGATTTTTTTTTGATTTTTTCATAAAAAATTATAAGGAAACATGAGTAAAATTTTCAATATCAAATTCAGGCATGCCCTCTCAAAATCTAAAGTGGAATACCCCAAACCATATTAATATTTGAGTTTGTCTTGTATTATCGACCCTTGTGTGTGTGAAACAGCTCAAAATGGATTGAGCCGACTCACAAGCTGTTTGGAATTAGTATTTGTTCTCTGGATGCAAGAGACGGCTCAAGACAATTTTGAGCCGGCATCAAATCGTCTCGGGCCGAATTCTATGCTGTTTTTGAAAGATTCTTTTTGAAGATTAATTATGATAATTTGTTGGAGATTTATTTGAATGGTTGTAAGAAAATTTATAAGAGATCTTTCAGAAGCTTAATTTGGAAATTTTGTTAGGAGTATTATTTGGAAATTTGTTTGAAAATTTGTTAGAGATTGTTTGTAGATTTGATGAGATCCTAATTGGAGTAGAAGTTCTATTATTTTTTGCTATAAATAGAGAAAGGTCTCATCAGAGAAAAGTGATCAAACATGAGAAAAAGAAAAAGAAAAAAAAGAGAAGACGAAGGCAGAGGCGAAAAGTGAAGGATTCACCAGAAGAGTAGTCTTTGTGTTTGTATGAAGAGATGAAAGCAAAAACGAAGGGTAGTCATTCATAGATGAAGGTGGAAGGATTTACCAAGGATAGTCTTTGTGTTTGTATGAGCGTTGAGATATGAGCGAGATGAGAGAGAATATAAAATATACCGGTATTCTTGATCATTAATAAAGAGATTCTCATATTTACCTCATGAATATAGCTCGTTGGTCGAACCACGTTAAATATTGGTGTTGCGCGTTCTTAATTTTGCTTGTCTTCCTTACATTCCTAGCAAAAATCCTAACAAACTGGTATCAGAGCGTAGGGAACCGAATTGTCTTCGATTCTATGTTCTAAGTTTATGGTGGGTAACGATACTTATGTCCGCTCCCTATCTTCTTAGATTGTAATTTCAAAAGTGTTGGTTCAAAGATCTGAGGAAGAAAATTAAGTTTGCTGCGGCAGTAAACAAAAAATGACAGAGAAAAAGTTTGGATCAAGATGGAACTTTGTGAAAATTCCTAGTGCCATCGCCGCTAACCCGCGGCCAATGCGAAATACGAAAACAAAAATTTTGATGGCACTAAAAACTTGTAACCAATAATCTAAACCAAACATCCAAACTAGTATTAACAAAAAGTTAGAAATCACAACCTTTAAAGCGTCTTCATTTGCTCCAATTCGGTTGGACTCTAATATACTCTCAAGAGCTCCGGATCGCGCTAGCAAACCGGTCCTCTTTCGTCGAAGATGGTCCACCCGAAAGAACCAAGCTCAAGCTTCAATTTCATGCATGAAGTAATTAAAGATCCTAAGATGCTAATCTAGAATACTTATAGATGTGTGTGAGTGTTCTAATATTTTTTTTTTAATTCTCTTGAATCTTAATACATGAGAAGGTAGAGGAAGGAGGAGGAGCCATAGAAAAGAGAGAAACAAGAATGGTGGAATGAATAAAATTCTTCACAAATTCAAGCATGCTTCAACTCTTTTGTAAAAAGAATTTTTCCATTTTAAAACTACAACCATACTTGAATAGTATTTGCAAATAAATTTATAATTCATTTGCCCATACCATCAACCATTTCTCTTTTCAACCTCATTTCATAATTTCTTAAAAAGAAAAACCTTGCAATGAGTTGTTCTTCTAGAAGTATTCTTGTATAAATACAAGAATACGTCCCTGCAAATATATGCCCGTATTCTTATCAAAATATGAATACCCAAGAGATAGAAAAATACAATGAATATAATACTAAAATATACATATCGAAATATATATGTGGAAATTATTAAATCAAAACTTGATTTAATAATCTGGCTTAATCCTAAAACGGCCAGTATTATCATCCGCCCGATTGGAGTCCGCGTGGCTAGCATACATACCTAATCGAAATTCTGCACGTATCAGCATATGACCGCTACATCATTTTGCATGAACTGGGAAAACTCAATGTGTGGGACTCTAAAGACCTGTCAATACGCAGGAAGTGAGTTTAACCAAAAGCACGTCATCAGCACTAGCTGTACGTAACGGCTATCCATGTATTGAGCGAAGGGAAGGACGGCGAGTAAACCCATCCGTACCCCTATTGAGCCTATCTGTGACAATCTCCGTACAATCCGGTCTCTTCGTTTAAGATAATCGTATACCGGGTCTAGAGGGTGGATAGCGTCAGACCCCTACTCTAATAAGTCGTGCCGGTCTGAAACTCATCATCCACTGAAAAACTACTGATACCATATAAGTAATTCTCATTCACCTTGGCTAAGAATTTCTGGTGATGGCTGACCCAACACAGCGCGATATTGACTCCCAATACCGGGAGAGACGAATCTCTGACGATTGTTCACTGCCTCCATATGGCTCGGGACTATACCTAACTAAAACCTTTTTGCACGACTCTTTTGAGCCGTGATAGAGTACTAATCTAAGCACAATGAGAACTCACATGGGATAAATGAAAATCTCAGGTCAAAGGACTAATCTATACTCATGCCACAAGAGAACTCCCATATGACGATAGGTATAATACCGTCTAGAAGTTCTCGGCGTGTCCGTCCGGTATACTCACCTCCAGTGAGCACCTGTATACTATTTTAGGTGACTCAACACCAATGGCTAATGAGACTGGCCATCGCCCCTTGTCGGGGTCTCGAAAAGTATACACTAGTCAATTCCGGAGTATCGATGCCCAGTCTTAATACTCTCTCGACTAGGGACATTTAAGGATGTGCTTATAAATCTCCCAGCTCCCACATATATGATCGCCATCATAATGCTGGTAGTCAAGAAATAATCCTACGGGCTTTATCAAAACTTATACACATAATGATAAAAACAAATCAGATAACATACTATCATCTCGAGTAAGATTATTGTACCTGTATAGGTCCTCGTTCAATTATCATAATCTCCTAATTGCAATTACAATAATCACCTTGAGAACACTATATCCAACAATCTCCCACTTACAATTAAAGCTAATTATTGCGATGTCGCATACTCACAGCTCGTGTGCTACCGAATACCCAATATCTCTACTAGTTAGTTTCTCAAAACTCGTTTTAAGAAACTTACGTGTTCGAGAAATAGCCTCAGTGAGTGGATCCGCTCTAATATTTCTATCTTTATCTCTCTATATCTCAAATTCGTGGAGAACGATTATCTCCCGAAATGAGCGATACCTTTCTTAGAACTTGTCTAGATATCTGATGGAACCTTGTTTATAACATGAACACCAAATCCAACAAGCTTCTTAGACTATATCCATTGCTGATGTAATCAGCACCCAGTGCCATGACCACTTCAGTATCCTGCTTGGAAAACTATCCAATATACTGCACCTCAGAAGTGGGTAAACCTATAACTCTGACAGCTACTTTGTCATCCAAGTCACCTTGGAAGCCTAAACCATTAACCGCCTCTTGCAGGAGGCTTCCATTACCAAACACCAAGAACACCATCTTATGTTCTTAACTTCTTCCTAATATTTCTCAAGGATTGGATTAATATATGCTTATTGCAGCTAGTGCAAAAGAAATATCTGGTATGTTACTTGACATCTCATGATTGACTCAATTGTCTAAGCAAGTGATATATCAATCATGCAAATCCCTCTCCTCATCAGTTTAGAAGACATCTTTTTTGAGAGGGTGACTCCATCACCTACGAGTACACCAACATACCAGGAGTCGTTCATTCTAAAACACTTTCGAATAATGTTAAGTACCCGAATTGGGATACTTCCCAAATCTAGATCTAAAACCATAGATCTAGTCACCAGAATCCATGATATTTTATCCAGATCCTACGTGGAGAAACACCTTGTGACAAACACAGTATAACCGATCGTAGTATAAGAACATCAATTCCTATCAGGAGTACGTCATCCAAATATCAGGACATCACTCCCCACTACTTTCTTACCAGATCCATCTGTTGTTTTGATGAAGTCAAACTCTATGACTGTCACATCAAAAAAGATGGCCAATTCCTCTTTCCTTACTTTAGTCTATAAATAGGCATAAACAACTTTCTCGCCACGCTTCCGCTGCTCTCACTGATTATAACAACCCTTTGGCAGAGTCATATACACGTGCACTTCTAAATTCAATTTAGAATGACGTTATAGTTATCACTTGCCAGATCTCATAGTCAAGGACAACAGTAGTGACAAACTTGGGTTATCAAAACCTCCCTGTCACCGTCTTTGAGGAAACCGAAGTACCTCTCGGATGGCTGAGATTACCCACTAAATTTGCGGAGTGGGTAATGGATTGTCGAATCTAATTGAATCTTCAGGTTCTACTAAATTTCCAGTAACCGTTTGTGGTTCTGAAATCACTTTCAGTTCTACCATACTCCCACTTGTTTCTTTTGAAAAAAGATTCATTTTATAAAAAGATGGTGAGTCAAGAACAAAACAACTTTTGACCTTGAAATGGTAGATATTAAACCCTTGCTAAAAGCCTGGAATAACACACAAACTGCCGTTATAGAAACATGTCTTGAGTTTGTCCGGATTCAGTTTTTAAACAGAAACTGGATAACTCCATATCTTAACATCCTCAAAGTATGCAACTATTTTATGTCCACATAGAATTAAAGGCACTAATTTAGATGGAACCATATTCAATTATAATGCAACTATGTCCAGTGCATATCCCATATGAAAAAAGGCCATGCAACATTACTCATCAAGGAGCGCACCCACAATTATGTAACCTGAGAGAGAAGCGGGTTCTCAAATATTACTATGATGGAATATCCAGCATATGTTTCTACATCTTTGATCACCTTGAAAACCCTGATACTTCAAACGCATGGTTCTCTAGTTTATTCTTATACCTATAACTTATCAAAATTTTGACCATGTATTTCAATGAAATATGTATCAAAAACTAAAGAAATCATAAGTAAACGGAATATAGTACGAGTACCAACCCCTTATCCTAATGGACATCGGACAACATACATTACAATATATAAGTCTCTAGAGTATACTACATCAAATTTCATATATTGTAAGTTGAAAACTGTATTTTGGTTAAGAATGTGTATACCGTTATTCAATACACCTTAACTTATCCTTAATTGATAAAGGTAAATATTTAGAACACAATTTTCAAAATTTACATCTTACTTTATAAAATAAAGATACAGATATTCAATTTTAAGAATTGGTGCATAACAACGGTTATTCAAAACAAAATATTCCAGGTGATTTCCTCAAATATCACCAATTATAAAGAATTCTGATATTGAGAATCTAATCATCCAATTCCCAATATTCTACTCCCACTCAGCATCTGTAATGTCATATAGATGTGAGAATCAAGTCTGGTAAATATATACTCTGGAGTCAGAAGCTTATTGGGAAAGCAGTTTTCAGTTAACACCGCATAGGAAAACTGAAACATGAAAATGTTTTGAGGGGGTGGCTGGGTATTCCTAGTAATGCCTCTTCCACTATCCAAATTCATGACAATGGTTGCAAATTTTCTTGCCCTCACTCCAATCCCTTTATATATCTTTACTTCTTGCCTTCTGTACACCACACTTAGGTTAATTAGTTTTCTTCTTTCCCTACAATTCGACACCAATCTAAGCTTTGGAAGAAGACTATCCAATAAGCGTAATAGGTATACTCTCATAATACTAGGAGACCTCATAACCCGAGAGAAGGTAAAGATAAAAGACAACCGAATAATTCTATTCAATTTCTCCAGAACCCGTGGCCATTCTCGATCTGAAACAAGTTTTTTCAAGCTCGTATGTAACTATACGAGATGGCCTTTCCAAATAATATGGATCTCTGTAGTGATACGGAGTATTTTAGAGAAAAGCAAAAAGAAAGTAGGAGTGGCAGGGATATATGCGACTTTGTCGTGAATCATGACAATCCAAAACCAGAGTGTGTAAGAAGGTTCGGTTAATTTTGTTCATGAGTTTTAGTTTAAGGTAAGTCATGGTCGCAAACTAGAGAGAGAAAAGAAACACTCAGTGTGCACTGATCAGTCGAAAATTTTGCATTTTTAACACATCAATTTCCCTATTCTTTGCAATCATCTAAAGGTGTTTGGTATAAATATAGCACATATTAGCAATTTGTCTGCAAAATACCAAATAATTTGTGTTATACATTATAACCAGCATTATGAGGGAAATTGTGTGTTTATTATTGCATACGTGATCTTTTGTATATCAAACACTTGTCTCAAGATTGTGTGCAGGAAATTCTCCAGGTTAAAAAGCCGGAATCACAAAAGTGCTGATAAAAAGCGTCAAGTCCAAGACTTGTGATCTGGCAGTAAACAAGAAAGTATAAAAAAATTCCAGACATAAAATAAGACCCTAAGGATCAGCACCAAATCAACCTGAGAATTCCATACAGAGATCACCCTAAATGGCTGTGGATCCACGGCCGAGTCAGGCCGATCCGCGGCAGATCCGCGACCGAGTTGACTCGTCCGCGGTTGGAACTTTTTGCAGGGCTCTTCTTTCAACGGCCAAACTTCTTCAAGGCGCTTCATTTCCTCGAATTATCCAGAAGCTCCCCTCCAACAGCAAGTCTTCTCTTGTAAGCTAGATAACTAACTTAATCTAGAAGCTTCTCTTCAACTACCAAGTTTACAAGGGAAGCTATACCTAGCTTCTAGGGGAAGCTAAAGGGGAAAGATATAAAAAGGGACTTAGGGCTTCATTATAAAGGTTGTTCATCATTTGAGTGGTTAAAGAATTGTAGTGAGATCCAAATCATTTCTAAAACAAATTGAGTGACACAATTTGATCCAAATCAAGATTCATCGAGTACCGATTCAAGCAAGCATTCCACAAGCCTTTTTGAAGCAACGCCGATTTTCATCCGAGCAAGTGATCCATGACGATCCGCGACTCACGAAGACGATGCGAAGCTAGTTTGGACGATTGAGTTCTCTCCTCGAATCTTGTAATCTTTGAGTGAATTGTAACGAAACGTTAATTAATAAAAGGTGAAAATTCTTGATCTTGATTTTCTTTACGTTTGAGCATTATGAAGAGTTATCGATTCTTGATTGTTTTCTTTTTCATGATGCTTGAGTGAAAGCTCCGCTTGTGGAGGAATCGAGAAAATAGGTAGATGACGATGATTAAATTCTTGAAAGATTTTTAAGTCTTATGAGTTTTGTAAACTTTAGAAAATTGAATCAACGATGACCTAGTTTCGAGCGAGATACTTTCTTGAATGTTTTCGCTCCAAATTAGAGATCAACAATCGATGATTGAATTTCCTAGAGGCTAGAATTTGAATGCTAATCAACGAAAGGACAAGGGATGATGATGGAGAAACCCTAGTTTTTTCAATAGATCCCTAATTCTCGTTGATCGTCATCGATCTAGCAACAAATCTTCAATAGATAAGAATTTGTAATTATAAGTATTCATCACCACTATCAATTGGATCGATTCCTACAAGGCTCTTTATAAATCTTGATAATTCATTCGATTTGGACATTTTCTTGAACCTTAGTATTTCTTGATTTTAGATCTATCTCTTGATTCTTGAAACTAAATTTCACATATATTAAATCATTTTCTTTTATCTTTTAATTTTCAACTCAACTAAAACAAGATCGATCAAATCGCACTTTCCCTGTGGACGATTCGCATTTACCGAAGAATCTACAAAAGACACCGTTATTGATTGCGGTTTATAAATTTCTTTGGTTGTGATCTTTACACTTTTCAAAACACGACACGGAATTATAAGATCAATCATGCACTCTAACTTAGATTAGATTGGTTAATAACTTTATCTAATCTGGATGGCCCCTACCGTTTCCTCGAATTCCCCTTCAAACCCTAAAAGGAAAATTAGTTGGGATAACCCAAGGAGTAAACTACTCATCAGTAGGAATCGGGACCCAATTATCATCGCGTGATAACTTGATAGAAGCCACTCAAGTCACCACACTGTTGGGTTACGCCAGTGCCCTGACCATCTACCGTGGCCGGTGCGGGACAAAAACGGCGTATAAAAAATCTTGGTGCTAACGAAACCTGCCGGACCGAACCATAAACCCTAAACTAGCAAACTACCAAAGAGCTAAACTAAGTTGATAGAAGTGTTATACCAAATGATCCGTGTCTTTCGGTCTTCTACCATCTTCATAAGCTCCTTGAGGCGTCATGGATTGAGTTTGGCCTCCGGTCTCCCTCTATCGAAGATGATCCATCTGAGGATTTGTAATTCGAGCTCCAACCTCAATATCAAGGTAACTAAGGTACCTAGTTCGCTAAACTAGATAGCTTAGAGAATGTAGAGTCTAATGATGGATTAATATGTCTCATAACACCCTAACTTTCTCAACACATGAGACTTTTAGGGTGGAGGTAGAAGAAGGAAGCATGAGAGGATGAGAGTGTTGTGTGAAGCATTTCTCACATGAAAAATGGCTAAGTATTGTGAAGCTCAAGAATGAATCATTCATCACAAAATATTTCACACCACACAAATGAATCAAGCATGCCACAATAGTAAACCATGAGTCACCCCATAAGTCACCAAGTGAGCCATGCTTCAATAAATGCAAACCACACCTCATCCTCCACCTAATTAACCATTTAATCCTAAATGGTTAAAACTAAATGAAGTGTCTTTTTCTAGAAGCGCCTTATAATAAATTACAAGAATACTCCTCACTGTATATACATACCCGTATCCGTATTCCGAAAAAATACGAATACAATGAAACAAAAATAATCCAACAATATAATACTAGAATCCGGCTTAAACCAAACCCTACTAGTATTATTCGTCCGAATCATGATACATGCATAAGTGCACGTATTGATTGAACCCTACCGTAAAACCATACGGCCTCTACATCGTTTCTCCCGAAGCAGGAAAACCCTCTGTGTGGTATTCTAAAGACTCGTCAATAAGATGATAATAGGTATAACCACAAGTACGTCAGCGGCACTGTTCCCCGCCGAAACACAGAGACGCGACCACGCAGGTCCGTCTTGCCTGAATTTCGGGGCAGATGCTAATTGGTGCTATCCATCCACCTCTCCGAAGATGCCAAGTTGATTTATGGCACCGTATATCGAAGGTTTAAACGGATGCGGCCGATGTAGCAGACTTCGTCAGATTCCCCCTCATTTGAGAGGTTTTTGATTGTGGGGACGCTCTTCCCTGCAGGCACAAGCCCCTGCAGTTAATTACGCTACCATATTGCGGTAACCACTTTCTCCTTCTCCAGATGGTCACTTCGTGTCGTGTATATTTGTTTTGTTTTTGGTTGCCCGTGGATTGTATACGGAGACTAATTCATGTTGTCGCCCGTAGGGCGTGGATTAGTCCAAATCCGTATTTTCTTAGATATAGGTTTGGGGTTGGGTTTAAAAATATGTTAGTCTCATTTGAGACTAAGATCAACTTAAATGTTTGTTAAGGATACGTTAGTCTAATTTTAGACTAAGATCAACTTAACGGGATCGTTTAGATCCAACAGAAGAGCATTTGGTCTCTATTGTTTAGTTTAGGGACATTGCGGTCGATTACCGGTTTAAGGACATGGTGGTCCAATGTTAGTTTAAGGACATCTCGGTCCAATGTTAGTTTAAGGACATCTCGGTCCATGAGTTTAAGGACCCCACAGTCCAGTTTAAAGACGTCATAGTCTATAAAGTCTAAGGACATCATAGTCCATGAGTTTAAGGACCCCACAGTCCATGGAATGATTGGTTATTGGGACCCTTCACCTCTCTAAAAACGTTGAAGGATTACAATGACAAATATCAAAGGAGTGAAGAGATGTACCCTTGAACCAAAGTTGATTTGGAGATCTGTAGTCCAATTTGGAACTAAGATCAATTAATTATATTATGAGCACATTAGCTCAGTTAAATTTTAATTGAAGACTTATGGCCAACTTGGGCTAAATCCAATTAAGTTTGTAATGTCGATCTTTTGTTGGACTGTTGAACATTTATCTATGTTCAGCCCCCCATTATTCAGCAATGCTAAACAGGGGTTTGGGGGCTTTGATAACATTTTGTCTTTAATTGAGCACCAATCATTCATTATAGCTCTGGATTTTAAAGTTCATTTGAGGGGAAAATTTGCCTCTTGAAAACTTAGTCAATTTGGGCTAAGCTTGGCTTTAGAATAGTGTTAAACACTAGAGGATATTTGGAGATCACGTGCTCCCACGTGATGTGCTGAAAATAATGTTAAACACTAAAATTGAATTGGTTACGTGAAGTCACGTGAGGCATCTAAAGATGGGGGCTAGACTTCCTTTATTTTGTTATCAGAGTATTGATTATTATATCAAAAAACTATCTATTACCGCAATCAAGAACGGCGTCGCTTGGTAGCTAGCCGGTGAGTACGGGTCGGTCCACAGGGATATTGTGAATTTCCGATTCGTTCTTACGAGTTAATTCCGAAGGGTGTTCGGTTGATTATTAAATCTAAAAATCTAATTAACCTAGGGAAATTATCTAAATCTACTCTTGCTAGGGCTAGGTTTAGGGATGGTTTGGAAATGTAATTAAGTCTCACCGCTTTCAATACCCGAATGAAGATCAGTGAGGAGTTATGGTAATTATCAATAAAGTGGATTAGATCCGTTCGGGAAGGTGTTCCTTCCTCTAGGTTCTTATCCTTCCTTTAGAGATCCTTACCCTAACCTCCATGGAAAACATCACACCCGGGCCTTTATACTACGGTATCACCGCTACCTCGAGGGATAGAGTGCCGTAGGGAGCGGTATGTGCATGTATGCATGGAGTCTTATGGTAAATATTTGGTGGGTAAGAAAGGGATGAGAGATCTCATCTCTCAAAATCCTTCCCCAAAGCTAAACCCTAAACAAGTTCCTAGGGCATGAAATTAAATCTACCTAAAGCAAGGAATTTAAATCTACACTAAGGCAAGAAATTAAATTACTTACAGATGCATCCCTCCAATCATCCATGCAGGGTTGTCAGATCTGAATTTCTGAATGGAGAAGAAACACCGATACTCTCCAAAAGATTTCTAAATTTTATTCATTAAAGGGAGGCATAGAGAATTACAATGATTAGAGTTCCTATTTATAATGAATAGGAAACCCTAGGTTACATCTTGAACCGCATGTCTAAATTTACAAAAATAGCCCTAGGTTGACTTAGTCAGCGCCGCAAGAATTTTGGTAGAATTTTTATTCTCTTCAGACTCAATTCCGCCGCGGAACCGCGGCCCTAGGCCTGGTTTGGCCGCGGTTCCGCGGTCAAACAAAGGAGTTGACTTCTGGTCTTTCTTGTGTTGGCTTCTGGTGACTTTGTCTTCCTGTTTCTATATGTCTTTTTCCATTTGGGCTTCTAGGTTGGTTCTAGATCTTCAGTGAACATTGTTGTGGACTTTAACCGTTGCTTTGTGTTGACGTCTTGAACCTTGCTTTGTGAACTGTTTCTTATGTAGGCTTGATCAAGATTCTCTGTTTGTCAGTCAAAATCCACTTTTGCATCGTCTTTTCATCGTTTTCACTGCTTCCTGTCCAAGAACCTGTAACCTGTAACATCTAGCAGACATGCGTCAAAAGCACCTGTTTATTTATAAAAAGAATAAGAATGGGGAATATAATAATGCAATATTCTGGTGTGAACAAATACCCCCAAACTTATCTTTTGCTCGTCCTCGAGAAAACTTATTTTTATTCACTAAAATCCTAACCACACTTTCGCAGGGAAACGCGATTGCACTGAGCACGTGCAACAAGCCGTTAAACCTCTAGGTGTCCCTAGTAGGAGGAGTGTTGTCTTCTGAGGGTTTTCAGCGGATTACACCCACAAAATCCTATCAACTCGGCCCATTGACTTTTGTTCTCCAATTAGGTTTTCTAGCTAAGAATTCTATTATCTTTTGCTTGTAAATTATACACCCACATTCTTCACACTTCCTCATCATCTAACTTAAGATTATATATGTTCTGCAGATCTACTTAGCTTTCGGCATTTCTTAAGTTTTCCTTCTAGGGTTCCATCTCCACTTAGGAATTTTTATCAACTCTACTAAAAATACAAGTTCTATTCTTCACTCCTTTCTCTCATCTAAACTCCAATAACATATCCCCACGTGTGTGTATAAATCACCCATACACTTGGAAATTCAAATCAAGCAATCATACCCTTGTCCGTTGTCCAAAGTACTTATTAGTAAGTGAATTTTTAATTGAATTTTTTCTTACACATCCTTCATGCGACCGTTAATACTTCTTGAGGTACCAACGACCGATTACAAAATGCGTTTGCACTTTAAAGCGTAATTCCTAGTTTTGTAACACTCAAGGCTTTTAGCAGTGACTCCCAAACCAGTTGGTCTAAGGCACTAGGTGATGAGGCACCCTCGCTAAATATTTTTCTATTTTTGCAGCCTTAAGTAATCACAAAAACCAGTATTCATTTTTTATTTATTCACTTTTTTTTCTTTTATTTTCATTGTACTAAGGACTTTAGACAAGAGCATTTCAAGGTCTCCTCTACTATTCCAAGTTTCAAGGTGCGTGTTTGTGCAATTTGTAGGGTATACGTTTTCAGAATCTAGACTTAAGCTAGGAACTATTTTTCAAACTTATACTCTAATAAGAACATCAATACTCTTCCTTTGTTTCAACTTAGCCCAAGAACTGAACTCAAAATTTGCCTATTTCTAAATAAACTACAAAGACATATATTTTCTACCGTTAAACTTTAAGGAAGGTTATTTTTAGGGTTTTTAATTTACTAAGTCTAAGATCTAGTTGTTCCTAGGCAGTTAACCAATTTGTCAAACTCAAGTCAATTAGCCAAAATTGAATACAATAATTTTTATAATTTTCGAAATTTTTCAATTTTTATGGGTTTTCAAATAAGTATGCAAATGCAAAAATATGTACAAATGAATGCGAAGGAAGAAGACGTACCGAGCATACCCCCAAACTTGAACTTGACAGTGTCTTCACTGTCATGCTGAACCAAGAGGGTCAAAATACCGGCACTCTCCTGTTTATTTATTTATAATTTATATATATATATATATTTTTTAATGTTTTGAAATTTTTTTATTATTTTTTTTATAGAAAAGAAAGCAAAAAATATATACATATATATACAAAGATTCCCCCAAACTTAAGCTTGGCCTTGCACAAGACAAAAGTTAGCACCAACCATTCAAAAATCTTATCGTGGAAATGGTATAGTTGGTGCAAGAAAATGAGAAGCACGCGAGACCGTGTGGAAAGAAGAATGGTAGAATATGGTCTCGGTGGGGGAGAAAAATGGCGAAAAGAAGAAGGAAGTGGAGTACGATCTTGAGGGTGTAAATTGAGTGAATAAATTAGCGCAATATATGATGACCGATATGTTATAAGCGATTGCGCTAACCTATCAACCCGTCGGGAAATGGGGTCAAATCCCTCAAGATTCGCAAGAAAACATGGGTACGCCGAACTTGGTATAGGAGATGAAAGCGTAACGGTCATTTGTACGGTCGGGACAATAGGAGAGACGAAAGGGAGTGAATTAGGGATAGTATCTTTCTCACTGTAGTAAACTGTTTCGAACTTGAAAGATTCCATTAATGGTTCGAAACTACTATAATCAACCGAGTCTGATGGCTCATCTGAAAATGTAAAGGACTCAAACTCGGGCGGTGAGTCATCAACATCGTCCGAAAAAATGAAACACTCGTAAGTGTTATCATCTGTGAGAACAGTATCGGATTCAAAGGAAAATCTTTCAAGCTCACAGTCTTCAAGCGGGGTCGGAACGATGGGAAGGAGGGAGGGTGATATAACAGTCAAAGGTTAAGGAGGATGAATAGGAAAATCAGACACATCAAATAAAAATGATTCAACCTCAATATTATCCTCAATACTCTCCTCAATACTATCCTCAATATTCAACTCATCCATGCCATTATCATCGAAATCTAGACGCATATGAGATTCGGGAGAAACATTTAATAACTCAGGATGATGATTTGAACATAAAATTTCAAGAAAATCGACAGGTTCATCATCCGAAATATTCCCGGCATCTATATCCTCAATCAAGTGAAAATCAATTTCTTTAGACACCTCATCAAAAGCATGGATATCTATCGATTTAGGTTCTAAAGTGGAGGTGTAAAGATCGAAAGGATTAGGTGCGGTTTCACTCGAAAGGGGTTTCTCACAATCTGGCAAATCAAACACTACAAATTCGCTCAACTCATCTTTATTTTCAACAGGTGAACTATTTAGGGCAATTGATGGAAAACAAGAGTTGTGGGTTTCAATTGGGTAAGGGTAGGTTTGATTTGAAAATCCTCTCTCATTCTCACTCTGTCCAACTGCCGCCTCATACGTTGAAAAATTTGGAGCTAGCGGGACACTAGCTACCGGTTCACTAGGTTGCATAAGGGCAGCCATGGACGCTTCCACATTCCTCATCATTTTATTTGTTGCAGCAATATATGCCTCCAACGACTCTTCCAAACTAGACTTGGGTGGTAAAGGGGTTTCGGTAAAAGATTCGGAATCGTGTGGATATGCAAAACTCCCTAATGGCTGTGTAGAAATAGTGTCTAGTGAGGGTAGTAAGGTCGGGTAGGACTGGTAGGAAGTGGGTGGTAGGACAGGGGTAGGGTCTACATGTGGATAAAAATGTGAATAATCTTGTGGATCCCTAGAACTAGATGTGTGGAGAGGGGTGAAAGATTGGCTGCGAGATTGAGCAATGTGCTCAGCAATGGACATCGGCCTAGGAGTGACAGAAGGACTTGAAGAAGTGGTATCAACATATGTAGGTGGTAAAGGTTGACTCGGTTGACACAAAGTGGGTTGAAAAGTCAAACCGTTTCTCCTAGACGCCTCTATTTGATCTTTCAAAGATTTTTTTGGCAAGGAAGGATCGTCTTTAAATTGACCGAACAAATTGACGTACGACGCAAAATTAGGTTCGGGATACCAAAGTTCGGCTAATGATTTATTGTGTGGGGTATCCATGTTAGAAGAAGAAAGGTGACAAGAAGGAAGGTTGGATGGTGCAAGGATTTTTATTTGGGGCTAAAAAAATTTTGCAAGTTCTATAAAATATTTGTCTTTTTTATTTTCATTTTTCATTGATTTTTTCGTTCTCTTTATTTGGAAAAATTTTTGTTGCAAAAAGTTTTTTAGAGAAAAGATATGCAACAGCAAAATATTTTATACAAAAGATATGCAACAGCAAAATATTACTTGCAATCTATTTTATTTCAAGCGGGGCCCAAAAATCTTGCACAAGATCGTTATGTGGAAGGGAATATATTTCTAAAGTGCACAAAATTCTGCAGGCATTTCCAGAAAATATATTTCAAAATATACAGAGGATGAACAGAAGATCTTACAGAGCAAAGTTGGTCTGATGATGTCACAATTCCACCGCCCTTCCGCGGCAAAACGTGGCACCCACCGCGATTTCGCGGTCACATTAAGTGCACAGTGCCCCAGAATTTTTTTGGTGCGACGAATCGACTAGACGGCCGCGGTTCCGCGGCCTAATATGGGTTTTGGCCGTGGAATCGCAACGGGATGAGGGAATTGGGTCTCCAACAAATTTTCACTGTTCTGTTATTTGATTCCCCTTCTGTTTCGATCTTCTGATTTCTGTTTCGCCTTCTGGAAATTTCCAGATCGTCTTTGTATATCCTGCAAAATTAAAACAACAAAGTATCCCTTCCAAAAATAACTGATGAAATATTTTTATAATTTTTTGGTTTTTTTAGATTTTTACGAATTTTTTTAATTTAAGATTAACCCGAAATCGCAAAAAGGAAAGTTTTACGCCATCCCCGGCAACGGCGCCATTTGATTGTTATATCAAAAACTATCTATTACCGCAATCAAGAACGTCGTCGCTTGGTAGCTAGCCGGTGAGTATGGGTCGGTCCACAGGGATGTTGTGAATTTCCGATTCGTTCTTACGAGTTAATTCCGAAGGGTGTTCGGTTGATTATTAAATCTAAAAATCTAATTAACCTAGGGCAATTATCTAAATCTACTCTTGCTAGGGCTAGGTTTAGGGATGGTTTGGAAATGTAATTAAGTCTCACCGCTTTCAATACCCGAATGAAGATCAGTGAGGAGTTATGGTAATTATCAATAAAGTGGATTAGATCCGTTCGGGAAGGTGTTCCTTCCTCTAGGTTCTTGTCCTTCCTTTAGAGATCCTTACCCTAACCTCCATGGAAAACATCACACCCGGGCCTTTATACTACGGTATCACCGCTACCTCGAGGGATAGAGTGCCGTAGGGAGCGGTATGTGCATGTATGCATGGAGTCCTATTGTAAATATTTGGTGGGTAAGAAAGGGATGAGAGATCTCATCTCTCAAAATCCTTCCCCAAAGCTAAACCCTAAACAAGTTCCTAGGGCATGAAATTAAATCTACCTAAAGCAAGGAATTTAAATCTACACTAAGGCAAGAAATTAAATTACTTACAGATGCATCCCTCCAATCATCCATGCAGGGTTGTCAGATTTGAATTTCTGAATGGAGAAGAAACACCGATACTCTCCAAAAGATTTCTAAATTTTATTCATTAAAGGGAGGCATAGAGAATTACAATGATTAGAGTTCCTATTTATAATGAATAGGAAACCCTAGGTTACATCTTGAACCGCATGTCTAAATTTACAAAAATAGCCCTAGGTTGACTGAGTCAGCGCCGCAAGAATTTTGGTAGAATTTTTATTCTCTTCAGACTCAATTCCACCGCGGAACCGCGGCCCTAGGCCTGGTTTGGCCGCGGTTCCGCGGTCAAACAAAGGAGTTGACTTCTGGTCTTTCTTGTGTTGGCTTCTGGTGATTTTGTCTTCCTGTTTCTATATGTCTTTTTCCATTTGGGCTTCTAGGTTGGTTCCAGATCTTCAGTGAACATTGTTGTGGACTTTAACCGTTGCTTTGTGTTGACGTCTTGAACCTTGCTTTGTGAACTGTTTCTTATGTAGGCTTGATCAAGATTCTCTGTTTGTCAGTCAAAATCCACTTTTGCATCGTCTTTTCATCGTTTTCACTGCTTCCTGTCCAAGAACCTGTAACCTGTAACATCTAGCAGACATGCGTCAAAAGCACCTGTTTATTTATAAAAATAATAAGAATGAGGAATATAATAATGCAATATTCTGGTGTGAACAAGTATTCAAATAAGTGTTAAACACTTTTGGTCTTCAGACCATCACGTGTGGGCATGTGATGGGTATCCATGCATTGATTATTAAATGTTTATTAGGGGTCACGTGGGGACACGTGAGGGCGCCCAAAATTGATTCTGCACTTGGATTTGCCCCCTTCTGTTTTGAGAGTCACGTGGGAGCACGTGAGGCATTGCCTTCATGCTTTTTCTTTCTTATTTTGAGGGGTCTGTTTAAGGATCACGTGGGGTCATGTGACCTAGTCTTGTTCGTTCTTTTCATTCGTTGAGGATGAGGGTCACGTGTTACCACGTGACCAAGTTCTTTACGTGCATGGAGAGCTTTAAATCTCTTGTTTTAAGAATAAATTCTTTTATAGGGTTAAACCCTAGTTCTGTTTAGAGGAATTAAATTCCTGTGTATTTAGGAGAATTAAATTCTCATTTAGGGTTAAACCCTATTTTCATCTGGGGGAATTATATTCCTATGAATTTGAGAGAATTAAATTCTCATATAGGGTTAAACCCTAGTTTCATCTGGAGGAATTAAATTCCTATAAATTTGGGGGAATTAAATTCCCTAAACTCAATCCTCCCTTTAGGTTTTGGGATCTGCATGGCAGAATCTCCCCGATGAGAATTAAATTCTCAACTTGTGGAGAGATCTGCTTCTGCAGATTTTCAACCAAAGGAAGAACTAAGTTCATATTTAGAAGAGTTAAACTCTTAATTTGAGAATTAAATTCTCCTTTTCTTATGGAGCTTAGATCTCTTTCCCCTTTCTCACATAGGGTTTCTTTTCTCTCTTAAAGAAATCTTCTTTTCTCTTTTGAGAATTAAATTCTCTTCTCTTTTTTCTCTCTGTTGTTGTATTTTCTAAAAAATTCCCACCTCCCCTTCTTTTCTCTTCTCGGCTCCTAAATATAGGAGAAAGAAAAGAATCAGTTTGTTTAGTCAATCTATCATTGAAAGATTTTAATTGATTTTTTAACCAACATGATCTTTTAGATCACTCAGTGAATTTTATTCACCATTGAATGTTCTAAAAAGATATTCTGTTTGTTATTCTTGGTGAATTTCAGGGAAATCTTTCCTTGTATAGAACCTTTCTATAAATTGGTGATTTTTAATCACCATTGGATTTTTAATCCAACGGTGCTCCATTTTCCAGAGCACAATCCCTTTTGTTTGGAATGATTTAAAGATATATTTTCCAGTTAGGGTTCTTGATTCCTTCTTAATTAAAATTTAATTCTATTAGTTTGGAAGGCTTAAAAGCCTATCACGTGACCCCCTTTGGTTAACATTTTAACTAGAATTTAATTCTGTTGTTTTAAAGAACTAAGGAATCATCACGTGTCAGCACGTGACCCTTGGTCACGTGTGAGCACGTGATGCCCCATTGGAGTTTTTCCTTACCGTTTTATTATGCCTTTTAACTCGTTTTTAGTGGGTTGAAGGGCCCATCACGTATGGACACGTGACTCCTCTGATTGTTTGACTAGAATTTAATTCTATAAATTAGAGATCACAGGAACCCATCACGTGTCTGCATGTGATCTCTGGTCACGTGTGGACACGTGATGCCCCATTGGGGTATTCCTGATATTTTATGAGGGAACAAATGCCCCCATAGCGTTATTCTCACGTGTTTCCACGTGAGTACAATGCTGTCACCTTTTATAGCCGTTGGATCTGCCTAGGGAAGGGGGTAGATGAACCATTTCCCATCACATCCTATAGATGCAGGAGTCCCTTCAGAAGCGCCTCCACTTTTCATCTTCTTCCTTGTTTGTTCTTTCCTTGAGAATTTAATTCTCTCTCTCAGAGCTTAGTTCTCTGTCCTAAAAACTTTTCAGAGTTTAACTCCGTTCCAAGAAAGAATCCTTTCTTCAGGTAATGGTTTTGAACAACCAGAGAACTTTTTGTAGAACTTTTCTTCTGGTTTTAAATCCTCATCAAGGGTTTTTTCCTTTTAACAAGAACCGATTTTTCCAAGTTCTTAAAAAAAATAATGAACCTATTTTGTTAGGGCTTTTCTGATCTCAGGGATCGATGGTGACACTTATCCTCTCTGGAATTTAATTCCATTTCCAAGAGCTTAGCTCTGCCAATCTTCTGGGGATTTAATTCCTTTAAAGAACTTAGTTCTTCACAGAGAACTTCTTGAGATGTCCTTGTCCTGAGTTGTTCTTTGCAAAAATGCCTCTGGAGAGACCCTTTGTGATTTGCATAGAGTTTTTGCAGTGGGCTTCCTCCTTGTGGAATGCGTAGAGTTGTTTGAAATCCTGTTCATTTATTGAGAATCTTCCTTTTATTCCCATAATGATTACCCTGCCTCATCATTAGTGAGCCGCCGTCTTGATTTTATGGGGCCCTTGTGTTTTGTAACCAATGGTCCCATAAAATAAGTTATTTGTCGTTTTCTTCCACTGTCAGCTTCCTTTCCTTTATATACGCGTGGGCCTCACTAACAGCTTCCTTTCCTTTGTTTCAGGAGTAATGGCTTCTCTTCCATACTTTCCTTTTACTCGTTCGGAGGCGGCTTTTCCTCAATCACCGTCGGACGAAGAGGTGATGGCGATGATCAGGGCTCATGACCCAAATTGCACCAATCTACTTTTAAGGGGGACCTGGTATGGTCATATCATCCGCGGTCGCCGCAGCTTTCTTTGCGAGATACCGACAGAGCCTACCTATCCATTTCTGCCGATGGAGCGTCCATGGACTGCCTTTGCTGTGGAGATGTCGAATTGGACCCCTACGGGACGGCTTGAACCGTCTACAACTGGGATTCCGAACCACCCTGTGCCAGCTATAGACATCTTGGGGCGTCGCATCTGTCAAGGTGAAGCCCAGCCGTGGGGACAGGTTTACAAAATAGGGCTTACTCCTTGACATCCCACGGGCTACCTTCTCTGGGCTCGTTATATCCTGTCTGCCCATCGCGCGCGACTGCAGAGGGTCGAGCTCTATCAGGCAGTGTACGCGTCTCTCTTTCACTATCAATCCCCCCATGTCTGGTGGGTTAAGGCTTTCCTTAATCAATGAAATCTTCCTACCAACACCTTTTTGCTTGGGGACCGCGAAGTTTCAATTTCTCTGGAAGAGTTCCGCGAGATCTTAGGTTTTCCGATTAGGGGAACGCTTTATAAAGAACTGTTGCCTCCCGATGAGTATGTTTTTGAAGCTGAACCTGCTATGCTTGATGGCTTGTCGTCTGAAAATGCCATTCGCCATAAGCACCCAAGTCTAATCAAGGCTCTGGGCATTTTTGAAAAGCTGTCCACAGAATCGGATGAGCAGGGTGTTACTTTCAAAAGCTTTATTTCCTGCTTCCTTCATGGAGACGTTCTATCAAAGACGGCTTCAAAGTTTACGAATATCAACGACCCCTTTGGGTTTGGTTTAAATAAGCGATCGGCTAAAGAAGAGGACTTGCCGCAGTTCTACATTCCCATCCTGTCGGCCGTATCTTTCGAGTCGATCGCAGCTCCTGGTATGGATGATGAGACTTTTTTCGTGGGCTTCATCAGTGTTTGCCTTAGCTGGTTCGCCATTCCCACGCACCGTCGTTTTATGAGAGCCTCAGTTATCTATCCTGCCCATCGTATTGCCGAAAGGACGCGATTAGCTGTAGGTATTGTGGGGTTAGCCCATCTGTATCATGGGCTAAGCGCTGACGCCAACACTTCAACTCCAGGCGTAAATGTGGTAAATTTCTCTCTTCATTACTTTACGTTCTGGATTGAGATACACGTGCTAGGGGCATTTGCTTCGCACCAAAGACCCAGCTTTTATGACGCTTACACTTTTCCGTGACTCATGCGGCTGGTGGACGCTTCTGCTCCTGATCCGACTCAGTCCGGAGCTATTCGTGTGCTGATTAATCCCTATGCTAATACGGGCGGGATGGTATTCAAGGATCGAGTCCTCTCTGCTCCTTCAGGACCGATTCAGCAGCTCTTTGATTTGTCAAAAGAGGGAGCACCCTCCCTGAAGCCAAAGGAAGCGGCACATTTATATTCAATCAGGCTGGGTTATCTGGTGTTTCGTCAAAACATTGTAGCCCTTTTTATGCAGTACAACCCACACCGCTTCGCTCGGCAACTGGGATATGACCAGGTGTTCCCTTTGAGGCGTTTACAGTGGAGCCCAGCCCATCGTCGGAAGTTATTCGTGACGCCGCTCATCACTTCATGCGGCTGAACACCGGCTCTCGCTTCGTGATTCCTGAAGCTAACTATATTACTCAATGTGTGGGGTCTTTCACGGGCTGGTACCTCTATCAAGTCAGTCCCATTATTGCCGAGGAGAGGAGGATGCTCCTCGGATATAGGGTTCCTACTCCGATCCAGGCTACGGGAGTCCTGCCGTGACCGCGGGCAGTGGTTCGCCCTCCCTTGAGAGATACTAGCGTCGTGCTTATTCCTGAGACGGCGGAAGTGGATCTAACTCCCACAGCTGGTATGCCTCCGCGAACTAGAGCTCAATCAAGGGCCAATAGAGCGCCAGTAGCAGTATCATCAGATGCGGTGTCAGTAATGGCGGTGTCGTCGTCGGTAGCACCGCCAAGTGAGGATATTGAAGGCGAAGTGGGTCAACGCCGCAGTAAAGCACCGAGGGGAAAGAAGCGATCGGCTTCTGGTGCTAGTTCTGGGTCCAAGAGGCGGAGAAAGACGGTCACCAATCTGCTCGACTTTTTAGTGGAATCCGAGCCTATTCTTCAGGACGAGCCAATAGCCATGCAAGAGCCAGATAGTGGTCTTCTTTTTCCGGGTTCATCTGCCGAGGAAGCCGCACAATTGGATGAGGCTATAAGACGCTCACAGGTTGAGTATGAGAATTTAAGGATCCCGAAGAGGCCTTATCCTGCCGTCATCTTCTACGAGGATCCTCCACCGATAAGGGGGATATTCATAGGTCTTTGGAAGAGGGAGGCGAAAGAGCTCTTAAACAGCCTATCTCGGCCGATGCTGAAGACGCGCTTTCGTTGTGGACCGGTGGCCACAAGTCTACCCTCGAACCCCGGCGAGCATAC
Organism: Agapanthus africanus; assembly: GCA_030015575.1. Classification (NCBI taxonomy): domain Eukaryota; kingdom Viridiplantae; phylum Streptophyta; class Magnoliopsida; order Asparagales; family Amaryllidaceae; genus Agapanthus; species Agapanthus africanus. The sequence goes on from JASDDO010000006.1 coordinate 43,901,788, forward strand.
CTCCTCAGGAAGGAACGTCGGCTTGAATAAGCCATACTAGAAGCTCCTTCGCGTATTGGTATACTTATATATCCTTTTGTAGTATTTTGCACTACTTATATATATATATATATATATATATATATATATATATATATATCCTTATCCTCGTGCAAACTTTGCAGGGACTTCGGCAATGGCGGAGGGTCTGAGTTCGAGTCGCGCTTTGACCATAGACCCTACGAATATCCCCGATAAGACACTAGTAAGTGTGGAGGGGGTCGATACAACTGTCGTCCCTGCCACAGAGCCCCCTAGGTGATTCCTGTTCCCCCGGTGCTTGCTTCCCCGGAAGAGGCATCTTCATTGGCCACGGATTCAATAGATCTCTCTGGGGACGGCTCGGAGACTGCGGGACAGGTAGTCGAGGCCACCGTCCTTTCATTGGAGCCTGTAGCGTCAGCCACTACTCCTCCACCGGAAGTTATTATACGGCCCACATCCCCGATGATGTGCCTGGGGGCACGAAGGAGGCCGCCGAAGCTGCTATCCCGCCAACCCAAAGTGGGAGGAGCATCAAATGTATTCTTCTATCTTTTATTTTAACGATCTCTTCATTATCTGAACTTTCCTATCTTTTCAGAGCTACGGGGATTGGTGGCGTCCATCGTGGACTTGTCCCCCAGGAAGTCTTTCCAGCGTCTGCTAGAGATGGCCGCTCCGCAGGCGATATCCCCTCAACGTATCGTCCTCTCTTCCGGGCAAGGTTAGAGTTATTTGCCTTCTCCTCACGGCATTATTATTATTTCATATAATGAAACTGATGTCTTCTATAGTTCTGGAAGCTGATGATGAAGTCGAGATTCTTGATGGGCCTGGGGAGCTTTCAGACCCTTCTTGTATGACCGTTGGTAAGTAAAGTTTCGATATTGTTCCACCCGTTCTTCACTTGTGAATTTCGCTGATTGTTTTCTATGGATCTTAACAGCTTTGCCAGTTCTTACCACACTGGAATCTCGCATCGTTATGCCGCCCGGCCTCTACGCTTTACGTGCCTCGGAACGGATGGCAAAGCCAAGCATTCACTCCTTGTCAGCTGTAACGCCTTAGATTTCAGTTAGTGTTCGTTTGGACGTTAGTGTGGGTTTACTGTAAAATGTTTACCAATTTGGGTTCTTCACATTTTATAACATTTAATTAATAATTTATTATTAATTGTTATGGACATGCACGCACGTGTGCACGTAAATGTGAGGATTTGTTGTGCTAATTTTGTTTCTTATATAATTGTACTGCTTAGATAATTGTTGTGCTTGGACTATTATCCTTAGGACACTGCACTATTATTGACGGGTTATATTGCACGAGCACTGATTGTATGCCACACACACCGTCAATAATTGCCATGACACGCACAACCCACTTATAGATATGATATAGTTGGTTAGGGATATTGAGATATTGATTCATATTTCTTTACGCGTAGGACATATAGTATACCTGTAAGTCCACGTTGCCCACCCCGGTACTTGCGGGGAGGCGGAAAACATAATAAAAATCGGATTTATAGTGACTTAGGCAACATGGACCTTGACTTGGAGGATCTTTGCTAAACTAAAACTAGCTAAAGAATACTAACAACTAACAAAGTTGTAGAATGGTTATACCTTGAGCTCGAACTCCTTCTCTCCTTGCTCGTCGGAATGGTAGAAAGGCCTCACCTTGCTTGTCTCCTTCCGTCAAAGAACGATCCACCCGAAAGCCTCGACCTTTAGCTTCAACTCCAAGCTAGGAGTAACTAGAGTGCAAGAAATGCTAAGACTTGAACCCTAGAAGTGAGTAGAGAAGATCAAGTGAGGGTTTTTCTCAAGCATTTTGTTTCTCAACACATGAGAGGGAGAGAGCTTGAGGGAGAGGATGAGCAAGAGAGAGAAAAGATATGATAGAATGAAATATTAGTGAGCCATTCTCACTAATATGTGTGAGTTATTTTAATTAATTAATTAGCAAGAAAATTGTCATGGTTTTATCAAGAGGTGACCATTATCATTTCATCATTAATGCAAATTGCAAGGATCAAAGAGCATCTTCCAAATGAAATGATCATGGTCAACTTGTCAACTTGGTCAACAAGTCAACAAAGTCAAAGTGTCAACAACAACAACCATGCACAATAATTAAGCTAATTATCAATTAACAATAATACACAAAAACAATAGGGTTAATAAAATGACAATAGTCATTAACCCTAAACAAGGTCCTCTCCCTCAATCTCAAGCAACCGTGCATACGCACCCGCATTCGTGATCCGAGGAACACGAACACAATGAGAAAAACCAATCTCAAATCATATACTAGGATCCGGCTTAAACCAAAGCCCGCTAGTATAAACTGTCCGGACAGCAGCCGTGCACAAGTGCGCGGATGCGAACGAACCCTGTCGCAAAACCATGCGACCTCTACTCGTTTTGCCTAAAGGCGAATAGCTCTCTGTGTGGGACTCTAAAGACTCGACACTACGCTGGCAGTGGGTTTAACCACAGACCGCAAGCGGCACTAGCTGTACGTAACGGTCCCCAGGTAGATGTCGATAAGAAGACTGACGAGGTGAACCCCATCTGCACTCCTACTGAGCCTGTATGTGACAGTCTCCGTACAGTCCGGTCTGTTCGTCTGATACATCGCATGGCGGGCCTAGGGGGGCGGTGAACGTCAGTCCCCTAATAGCGGTACAAGTCGTGTCGGAGTGAAGCCCAGAACACCCTGAGATAACACTGGAAGCCTACCAGTATATCTCGCTTGCCCTGGCCAGGGACTACTCGTGTAATGGCTCTCCTAGACACAGCGCGATGTCAACCCCCAATACCGGGAGAGACGAATCCTGTCTAACCGTCACTGCCTCCAAGTGCTTCGGGACTGCACCCAAAAACTACCTGTTTGCACGACTCCTCTGAGCCGTGGTAGGGTAGTAATCAAAGTGCAGTGGGAACACACTCGAGGCGAAGTGACAGTGTCAAGTCAGCGGACTAAGCTGTACTCATGTCACCTGGGAACTGATAACTGACGATAGGTATATTACCAACCAACAGTTCCCGACGAGTCCTGTCCAGTGTACTCGTAACCTAACGAGCACCCGCATACTATCCCAAGTACGACGTACTAACGGCTGTGGGACAGACCGTTTCCCACACTGGGATGAGAAGCGCATACGCTAGTCTACTCCGGAGTATCGATGCCCTGTCTCGATAGTCCAACGACCAGGGACCTGTATAAGGATGTGCTTATAGATTACCCAGCTCCCACGAGTGCGAGCGCCATCACAACGCTGGTAATCAAGCAAAGATCCTAAGGGCTCTACTAATATGTATACCTGCAATATGCTAAAAGAAACACATGCACATATTAAAGCAGAGACAAACCAAGTAGCATACTACCATTTCGAGCAAGATTGTATATACAACTGTGAATATCCCAAGCTTCCATTAAGTAATATACAAACTAGTATGATACAGTAATGGCCTCTAGGGCATATACACTAACAATCTCCCACTTGCACTAAGGCCATGTACTGGCGTATCGAAGACCTATCATTTCGATCAGCCGCTCGAACTGAGTCTGGGGCAAGGCCTTGGTGAATGGATCTGCTGTGTTATCCTCTGATGCAACTCTCCTGACCTCGATCTCCTGGCGATCCACAATCTCCCTGATCAGGTGATACCGCCTTAAGATGTGTCTGGATTTCTGATGGGACCTGGGTTCCTTCGCTAAAGCTATAGCCCCGTTGTTGTCGCAATACAGAGGTATTGGGTCAACAATGGACGGAACCACCTGAAGTTCTTTCAAGAACTTCCTCATCCAGACAGCTTCTTTTGCGGCATCAGATGCAGCGATGTATTCCGTTTCCATAGTCGAGTCAGCAACGGTTTCCTGTTTGGAGCTCTTCCAACACACCGCCCCTCCATTGAGGGTAAAGACAAAACCCGACATGGACTTGGAATCATCCTTGTCACTCTGGAAGCTGGAGTCAGCAAAGGCCTCAATCTGCAGGTCTTTTCCGCCATACACCAAGAACATCTCCTTAGTCCTTCTCAGGTACTTGAGAATGTTCTTTACTGCTATCCAATGTTTCTCCCCAGGGTTTGACTGATACCTGCTTACCACACTCAGTGCATAAGCCACATCTGGTCTGGTACACAACATCGCATACATTATAGAGCCTACCGCAGAAGCGTAGGGTATAATAGACATGCGATCCCTCTCCAAATCAGTCTTGGGAGACATCTCTTTGGAGAGGGTGATCCCGTGACAAGCCGGCAGATTACCGCGCTTGGAATCTTCCATACTGAATCTCTTCAGTATGGTGTCGATATACCTGGACTGTGAGAGTCCTAATATCCTCTTGGATCTGTCACGGTAGATCCGGATACCCAGAATGTATGAGGCATCACCCAGGTCTTTCATGGAGAACCTGTGTGACAAGAACCCCTTGACAGATTGTAGCATAGGAATGTCATTTCCTATTAAGAGAATGTCATCCACGTATAAAACGAGGAATACTACAGTTCTCGCTACAAATCTACAATAGATGCATGGTTCATCTGGATTTTTGATAAAGCCAAATTCTTTGACCGTCTCATCAAAACAGATGTTCCAACTCCGCGATGCTTGCTTGAGTCCATAAATGGACTTGAGCAACTTGCACACCTTTCCGCTGCTCCCACCCTGAATGAAACTCTCTGGCTGGTCCATATAGACACACTCCTCTAAATGACCATTTAGAAAAGCTGTCTTTACGTCCATCTGCCAAATCTCATAATCGTGGAAAGCAGCGATGGCAAGAAGGATCCGAATGGATTTCAGCATAGCTACTGGGGAAAAGGTTTCGTCATAGTCCAATCCAGGTCGCTGACGAAAACCCTTTGCTACCAGTCTAGCTTTATAGGTCTCAACCTGTCCATCTACACCAATCTTCCTTTTGAAGATCCACTTGCATCCTACGGGTTTTACCCCGTCTGGAGCAATGTCCAACGTCCATACTTTGTTGGTGTACATGGACTCCATCTCGGTCCGCATTGCATCCAGCCATTTTACCGAGTCGACGCTCTGAATGGCTTGCTGGAAGCTAGTAGGCTCATCACAATCTAGGATGCAGTCCTCTCGATCCCCGTCAATGAGAAAACTGTAGTATCTCTCGGGCGGATGAGACTGCCTACTACTCCTGCGGAGTGGCATAGGAATGTCCTGTTCTTTCGAACCCTCTGGTTCCTCTAAGCTTTCAGTAATGGTTTGTGGTTCTGGAATTTCTTCCAGTTCTACTGCGCTCCCGCTTATCTGATTTTCTAAAAACTCAGTTTCCAAGAAGCGGGCATGACGAGAAACAAGGACTTTTTGCTCCTCTGCGTAATAGAAGAGATACCCCTTGGAGTTCTTTGGGTATCCCACAAACTTGCACTGCACTGAGCGTGCCTCGAGCTTGTCCGCATGCTGCTTTTTTTACAAAAGCTGGACATCCCCATGTCTTAAAGGATTTAAGACAGGGTTTCTTCCCACTCCACATTTGATATGGTGTGGTAGGCACTGTTTTAGTAGGAACTTGGTTCAAGAGATGTGCAGCTGTTTCCAGTGCATAACCCCAGAAAGATCGCGGTAACTCAGCCTTACTCATCATGGACCGTACCATATCCAATAGGGTTCGGTTTCGTCTCTCCGATACACCGTTGTGTTGCGGAGTGTATGGAGGAGTAAGCTGAGAGAGAATTCCATTCTCTTTTAAATAATTCAGGAACTCGGCACTTAAGTATTCTCCACCTCGATCCGATCTTAGAATCTTGATACTTTTGCCGGTCTGTTTCTCCACTTCATTCTTATATTCCTGGAACTTTTCAAAGGCCTCGGACTTATGTTTCATTAAGAAGACATAACCGTACCTTGAAAAATCATCCGTAAAAGTAATGAAGTAAGAGTAACCGCTTCGCGCATGTGTAGACATTGGACCGCACACGTCGCTGTGTACGAGTCCCAAGAGCTCGCTCGCCCTTTCTCCGTGTCCAGTGAACGGAGCCTTTGTCATCTTTCCCATGAGACAAGATTCACAAGTGGCATAAGACTGATACTCGAACGGATCCAAGTATCCTTCTTTAGGTAACTTAGTCAACCGTGTCTCATTGATGTGACCCAGTCTACAATGCCATAAGAAAGCCTGATTAATATCTGGAGACTTTCTTTTGTGTGTATTCTGGATATTGAAAACCTGTGGTTGGTTTAAAACGTAAATACCGTTGTTTAATGCACCTGACCCAATCAAAACTTGATTAAGGTGAATGTTCACTACATTACTTACAAATGCAAATTCATAACCTTCTTTAGATAATAAAGATACAGATATGATATTACAGGTTGCATTTGGTACATAATAACAACTACGCAAAACCAAAAAGTGTCCATCAGATAATCCCAGGTGATAGTCCCCCACGGCCTCTGCATCCATGCTAGCACCGTTTGCAACTCTGAGGGTCATGTCACCTGCCTTCAAAACTCTACGCTTTCTCAACGCCTGCAAAGAATTACAGATATGAGATCCTGATCCGGTATCCAATACCCAGGATGTAGAGTTTATTGATAGACAGTTTTCAATAACATACACACCTGAAGCTGAAGCTGCAACTCGCTTCAAATCCTGTGTTCTGGCTTTCCAAGCCTTGCAATCTTGTTTCCAGTGACCACTTTTGTGACAATAGAAGCATTCTTCCTTCCCTACCATCTTCCCCGCTACTTTTGTTGCTTTACCCTTTCCCTTCGTATCCACTTTACCGACACCGCCTCTTGGTTTGGCGGGGGCTTTCTTCTTCTTGCCCTTGGCTTTCGCCCTGGACCTAGAAGAGGAAGATCCTCCTACAAACAAAGTGGATGTCTCCCTACCCTTCTGTAGGGTGCCCTCAGCAGTCCTCAACATGTTCAGAAGTTCGGCAAGTTCAACCTCCTTTCCTTGCATGTTGAAGTTAAGAACGAACTGGGCGTAAGTGGAAGGAAGGGACTGGAGAATCAAATCGGTATAGAGTTCATTCTCCAATGTGGTCCCTAGGTCCGCGAGCTCCTCTATGTAGCCGATCATCTTAAGCACGTGGTCCGCTACCGATGATCCGACGGCCAACCTTGCCGAAAAAAGCTTCTTCGACACTTCGTATCTTGCGATACGAGACTGCTCCCCATACAGTTCTTTTGTATGGAGAAATATGGACTCCAGGTCCATATTCTCGTGCCTCCTCTGATGTTCGTTGTCCATCGAGGCTAGTACGAGGCATCTGGCCCTCGCGCAATCTATCTCCCATGTCTTACGGATTTCTACATCCGCGACGCTGGAGGTAGAACCTGGGACAGGGGGAGCTTTGGTGGTAAGTATATACCCCAGCTTGTCATAAGTGATAGCCATCTTGACATTCCTGAGCCAATCTTTATAGTTTGGCCCTGTCAATATATTTTTATCTAACAGTAACTTAAGTCCGGTCATGTTGAATGGTCGCTGCAATTAGGAGAGAGAAAAGAAACACTTTAGCATGATGCTCTTGCAAGTTTAGAGTGGTTTTTAGTTTGTCTAAACTGGATGGCTCCCACTGTTTCTCGAATCCCTTCTCAAACCATAAAGAAAAGGATTAGCCAGGATCATTCTCACCGTACAATACTTGCTTAACTGTTCAGCCAGGCCAGTGTCGGTACTTCGAGGGAGGTTTTCCAACGCTTTCGCGAAGTTCCTTAATTAAATAACCTCTTTTCCCTGTGGGCGTAGCCCCGCTAACACCTTTCTAGGCACCTACTAGGTTTATAGCATTGATCGTTAAGTGAGAGTTTTCCCGAGGAGTAGCATATACTCACAGTAGGATCGGGATCCAAATATCATCGCGTGACGAAACTGAAGGAATCCTACCAGAATCACCACACTCCAAATGGTATGCAAATCTAGCAAGTTTCAGTACTTATGAAACTCCCGATGTGGATTTTTGCCCCATGCTCTTATGACCTTGACTAAGGCCAACAAATCATAAGTCACATGTCAAGTTCTACCCGTCGTTATCCAGGTTAATTTGAACCCACCCGTATCTACCCTTGACTATGGCCAACAAGGCAATACGACTGTCTCAAACCAACGCATTCTATCTATGCAACATATGAATACCCACCAGCTACCAAACACTGTGCCTTGACTAGGGCCAACAAACACAGCTTGAATACCGTTGAATATTCATATGAAACGACGGAGGGCTACGGATGGTTTTGGCGAAACCGTGAACGTAGTGAACTTGATATAATCGATGGAACGAGATAGCTTTTAAAAGGAGTGGTTCATGCTCCGCGTTTAAAAGTTTAGTTTTGAAAAGAACCGAGTGGTTTTCAAAGTGTTCCAATCGACTTTTACTTGGTTTATTTCTTGCATTAGTTCTTTTAATGCGTCCCATCATTTAATCCTACCATTGCAGAAAACAACCAAAATATGACGTACGCTTATGCCATTCGCATTCGCCACGGGGCCCCGTCATCACCCGTTAGGTTACTTAACTAACGACAGAGCGGGGGCTGGGCTAGCGCGGCTGTAAAACATAAGCAACGCCTAAATAGTTATTTATATATATATATATACAGCAATGATAGACATTACAGATCACAGATGAATACATTGGATATACTAGGAATCCGCAATGCGTTCGAGCCTGCAACGCAAAGCGGATTACACGGTCGCGGTGAATAGCCAATACCCCACCCAAGACCCCTACGGGTGCGGCAAACTACCCGCCAAGCACCCGAAGCGAAGCAACCTCCCTCACCACCGTGAGTAGGCCACTCGGCACTTCGAGTACCCGGTAGTTTGTGCACCCCCTCCATGGGTCTATCCTAGGAGCAAAAACAGTAAAAAGAATTATACAATGACGGCTACAACCCCGACCCGGTTGTGCGGCCAAACAAATAATATTATTACATCAATTTACATGTTACAAATGAATGAAAGAAAAACAACGCTCATCTCACATCCACCCCGGCCATTCACCCGCGACAATCCAATCCATTCATATCCACAAACCAATAACAATCACAGATCATGTATAACCCCGACTAATCGTCTTATAGCGATTAGCCGACGTTCAATACATGCAAGCATTACAGATATAACCAATGTAATTAAAGTGTAGTGAAGTTCCGAAAAATACGGATTTATAGGCCCCCAAAAGTAAATTTTAGTTCTGGAAAATCTGGGCATATAATATATATCCTAAAAATCCCAAAATCAACACAGAAAGACACTGCACGAAAAACGATGCAGAGAGGACATCAAGCCGCGGCGCTTCCGCGGCACGAGCCTACCTCGTGCGGCGGAAGGGCGGCGGTTTAGATGAATCTCTGTGTCGTTTTTCATGGGTGTTTTTAGAAAACCCTGAGATGAATTTACAAATATAAAGTTTTCTATTTTGAGCAGAAAAAATTTCAACAGAAACTAGGGTTTTTCAAAGTTCGGTTTTTGGATTTTCGGTTTCGAAACTTCGTTACACTTCACTACCTAGCTAGTTTGAGTTTAGTTAGGCTCTGATACCACTGTAAGTCCACGTTGCCCACCCCGGTATTTGCGGGGAGGCGGAAAACATAATAAAAATCGGATTTATAGTGACTTAGGCAACATGGACCTTGACTTAGAGGATCTTTGCTAAACTAAAACTAGCTAAAGAATACTAACAACTAATAAAGTTGTAGAATGGTTATACCTTGAGCTCGAACTCCTTCTCTCCTTGCTCGTCGGAATGGTAAAAAGGCCTCACCTTGCTTGTCTCCTTCCGTCAAAGAACGATCCACCCGAAAGCCTCGACCTTTAGCTTCAACTCCAAGCTAGGAGTAACTAGAGTGCAAGAAATGCTAAGACTTGAACCCCAGAAGTGAGTAGAGAAGATCAAGTGAGGGTTTTTCTCAAGCTTTTTATTTCTCAACACATGAGAGGGAGAGAGCTTGAGGGAGAGGATGAGCAAGAGAGAGAAAAGATATGATAGAATGAAATATTAGTGAGCCATTCTCACTAATATGTGTGAGTTATTTTAATTAATTAATTAGCAAGAAAATTGTCATGGTTTTATCAAGAGGTGACCATTATCATTTCATCATTAATGCAAATTGCAAGGATCAAAGAGCATCTTCCAAATGAAATGATCATGGTCAACTTGTCAACTTGGTCAACAAGTCAACAAAGTCAAAGTGTCAACAACAACAACCATGCACAATAATTAAGCTAATTATCAATTAACAATAATACACAAAAACAATAGGGTTAATAAAATGACAATAGTCATTAACCCTAAACAAGGTCCTCTCCCTCAATCTCAAGCAACCGTGCATACGCACCCGCATTCGTGATCCGAGGAACACGAACACAATGAGAAAAACCAATCTCAAATCATATACTAGGATCCGGCTTAAACCAAAGCCCGCTAGTATAAACTGTCCGGACAGCAGCCGTGCACAAGTGCGCGGATGCGAACGAACCCTGTCGCAAAACCATGCGACCTCTACTCGTTTTGCCTAAAGGCGAATAGCTCTCTGTGTGGGACTCTAAAGACTCGACACTACGCTGGCAGTGGGTTTAACCACAGACCGCAAGCGGCACTAGCTGTACGTAACGGTCCCCAGGTAGATGTCGATAAGAATACTGACGAGGTGAACCCCATCTGCACTCCTACTGAGCCTGTATGTGACAGTCTCCGTACAGTCCGGTCTGTACGTCTGATACATCGCATGGCGGGCCTAGGGGGGCGGTGAACGTCAGTCCCCTAATAGCGGTACAAGTCATGTCGGAGTGAAGCCCAGAACACCCTGAGATAACACTGGAAGCCTACCAGTATATCTCGCTTGCCCTGGCCAGGGACTACTCGTGTAATGGCTCTCCTAGACACAGCGCGATGTCAACCCCCAATACCGGGAGAGACGAATCCTGTCTAACCGTCACTGCCTCCAAGTGCTTCGGGACTGCACCCAAAAACTACCTGTTTGCACGACTCCTCTGAGCCGTGGTAGGGTAGTAATCAAAGTGCAGTGGGAACACACTCGAGGCGAAGTGACAGTGTCAAGTCAGCGGACTAAGCTGTACTCATGTCACCTGGGAACTGATAACTGACGATAGGTATATTACCAACCAACAGTTCCCGACGAGTCCTGTCCAGTGTACTCGTAACCTAACGAGCACCCGCATACTATCCCAAGTACGACGTACTAACGGCTGTGGGACAGACCGTTTCCCACACTGGGATGAGAAGCGCATACGCTAGTCTACTCCGGAGTATCGATGCCCTGTCTCGATAGTCCAACGACCAGGGACCTGTATAAGGATGTGCTTATAGATTACCCAGCTCCCACGAGTGCGAGCGCCATCACAACGCTGGTAATCAAGCAAAGATCCTAAGGGCTCTACTAATATGTATACCTGCAATATGCTAAAAGAAACACATGCACATATTAAAGCAGAGACAAACCAAGTAGCATACTACCATTTCGAGCAAGATTGTATATACAACTGTGAATATCCCAAGCTTCCATTAAGTAATATACAAACTAGTATGATACAGTAATGGCCTCTAGGGCATATACACTAACAATACCTGTATACCCACATGCTTACACTTATGCCTTGATATATTTACATGCTAGTTACCTGTATACCTATAGAGTATTGTACCATTAGTGATAGCTACAAACACACTTAGTGACAGGTACAAACACACCTAGTGACATAGCTACAGGTATACCTTGTACACATACTTCACTTATACCCAGGGGGTATATTAAATTGTTTCTTATAGGTAGATACATATACCATGTTATACCTTTATTTTTACACATATATCTGATTATAGCTACATGTTTACCTTTACTTGATGTTATTTAGAATGGGAAAAATTAGGAACCGCATGATATTTATATTAACTTGTTGCAGTTAATTAGCGGCTTTTCCTTTATATGCTTACATTACAGTTTTATGTTGCGTATATTTTATTCATGGATTTTCGCATTGAGATATGGATTTTTCATGATGTTTTCTGGATTTGGGGACCGCGGGAGTTTCATGAAATTATGAATTATTTGAAAAACCCGGTTTCTCTTGATATGATATTTCAGCATCCACCATGAGATTTATCGGTTCTAATATATATACCCCATGCCAGGAGGCGTCGAGGCCGTATGAGGGTACATGGTGGGGCCCGGAGGTACCCTGGGGCAAGACGATTGATGGACCTTACCTATTGAGCCTGGCAGGCGAACCAAACACTCCGGTGACATTACCAATGACTCGGCGGTTATCATGGGGATACCGATGGGAGTCATGTGTGTATGGATACGTCGAGAGGCGAGGGTCAGAGCTAGGCACTCGAGCTTTCGGTATAGCGTATGATACATACTTATCAGGGGGCCAGTCTTGGTGACAGCACCTGATAGATCAGCCTTTCTGTGTCGATGCTTGACACATTGTTTTCATGATATTTTACTCCTAAGTATATATATATTAGTGGAGCGGGACGCTAATATATATGTATACATCATCATATTTGTTCATGCGAATATACCTAGGATTTAAGAGATTCATTTGATATTGGATTTAGGACATTTGAGATTACTTGATATTGTATGTAAAGGATATATGAGATTCACTTATTATTGTACACTCAGGATATAGGAGATTTATTCGAAGTTGTACATTAAGGATTTGTGAGACTTATATGATATGAGAGCCAATTTGGGGGCTGATTTGAGGGAATTAGGATTTGGATTATCTTATAGGATTTTGATCCTACCATGATGTCAGGATTCCGTGGAAATGACATATTTTTATTCCATACTCCACATTTATTGTTCATGCACTGCTTCATGTATTAGTAGTACCTGTTAGTGTACCTTTCATGACTGTTGCATTTACATACTTCATTTTTATGTGCACCGCTTCATGTATTAGTAGTACATGTTAGTGTACCTTTCATGACTGTTGCATATATACATTTTCATATTATTATTGCATGATTATTGCATACCGATTGTCATATTATTATTGCTTCATGTATTAGTTGTACCTGCTAGTGTACCTTTCATGATTATTGCATTCATATGACCTTCTATTGCTATTAATTGCATATGTTAGATTCGCGCTGTACGTGCATACTTGCAATTACCTACATATGTTATTTACTATTCACGAGTTGGCAACTTACCCCCGTTGTGCCACAGTTGTTTTGCAGGTCTTCCTCAGAGTAGTCAGAGGTATGGCTATATTCATCTATCTTATCATCTTTTGCTGCGGATACCGCATCAGCTCACAGTATGCAGTTTGCTTAGGTGGGTTTTGTGGTTATTTGTTGTTGTATTGTACATTCGTTGTATCCTTGTACTCTCCATCTACTACTTTCTGGTTTGACTTAGAGACTTGGTGTGAGGATGATATTGTATATTTTTTTGTGACTTAGTTGTCTTTTGTACAGTTTCCTTTTTATCGTTTTCTATTTCTTCGCTACGGTGTCGTATATCTGTTGTGGTGGTTGTTTTCCACCTTTGGGCATGATTTTTGCTCCCGTTTGGGATGCTTTACTTATATTTATGTTGTACCCATTTTTGGGGCTAATTTTTACAAAGGAGGTATTGCCAAAATTTTAAAGAAAATAAAGTTGGACTTTTAAAGAATTTGGGTTGAGATTTCAATGTTTCTTATCTTTTGTTGTCTTTTGATGGTTTAGATTTCTGGGTTTTGGCTTTCTTTCACTGCGTTACACCTGTAGACGTTGCGTAGTATTAGGGCCGCCACGTGCCAAATTTCGGGTTGTGACAAAATTAGTATCAGAGTGCTAGGTTTTACCTTTCGGAGTGTAGGATGACCTTGGTATGAGGAGATGGTAGCTTAAGCAGAGTAACGTAGTGTGTGTATGTCTGCAGCATACTCACGTTGCGGTGCTCCGCTTAAAGTGACCTAAGTACAAATTGCTTGAAATTCCTTCCTTGATGATTCATATCCTTGTGATTTGATTTCCGTGTTCATAGCGAATCCTATCTCTATTTATAGCCTTTGCTGCCGATGACTATGGGGACTCAGAGAGGTGCAGCGAGGGTCGAGGTCAGAATTGACTCGGGTAGGACGAGGGCTGACCAGGATGGCGCACTCGTTGCACAAGAGCAGACGGATCCTCCTTCGACAGATAATATCACTAGGCTTGTGGCAGAGATGCAGGATTTGCGCCAGACGATGAGTTCTTTGGTTGAGGACATTCGAGCGCAGCGACAGGAGGTTGTCACCACTGTTACCCAGTTGTTCCTTGCGATGAGAACATAACATTCCGTCACCTACATAGCACTAGTGGATGCAACCCTAGTTGACGAGACACATATTCCAGAGACTTTAGGAGTTCTAGAACCGTGGAGGACCCGTACCGGTATACCAGCCCAGAGACAGAGGCCTTGTCGTCGAAACAGCTTTCGTGACCGTCGCGGGAGTAGCTAAGGTTTGGGACGAGGAGAGTCGTGTTAGCTAGATCGGCCGTTGGTTGTGTTAATTTCTGTCAGCGATTCTTTTGTTGCGCAACACGTATTTCAGTCGTGTGCCAATCGGTTAGGAGATTCATCCGTCACTTGATCCTTCTAGAGATGTTGGATTTGACGTTCTCCTGGACACGGAATGGTTAGTTACGTGCTAGGCTTCTGTGGACTACCGCGTGAAAACAGTCAGGTATGTTTTCCCGGCGAGTCAGTTCTTGTTGTACAGGGGGACAGTTGTGCCGCCTCTCACAGCATGAATTCAGCCTTTTTCGCTTGTCGGCTTTTGAGGAGAAGATGTCGAGGATTCTTGGCGTTCATTCGTGATACCGTAGCCACAGTGGTTTTGTTGGACCGATTTCCTTTCTTGCGAGAGTTTTCCGACATTGTTCCAGATGAGACGGCGGGGCTTAGGGAGCTTAAGGATCAGCTGCAGAGTTGTTTGTTAGGGGGGCTTGTGCGTCTGCGTGTTTCGCATTAGGGAGCTCCTATTTCTGTTCGTCAAGGAGAAAGACGACAGTTGAGTTTGTGTATCGATGGATCGTCAATTGAACCGGCTTACGGTGCAGATATGTATTCTTTACCTCGTATTGACGATTTCTTCGATCAGCTCCTGAGTGCGAGACATTTTTTCTAAGTTTGTTTGGGATTAGGTCATCATTGTTGCGGGTTCGGATTGATGACATTCCGAAGACTGCTTTGTGCGTGCTACGGGCTTTGTGAGTTTTGGTGGTGTCATTGGACTCACCAATACCCTAGCAGTATTCGTAGATATGATGAACCAGATTTCTTCAGGCCGTTCCTCGACCAGTTTATTATTGTCATTGATGATATTCTGGTCATTCTAATGTGTCTTGAGGAACAGGAGTAGCACTTGAGGATTTGTTTTGCAGACATTGGGAGAGCCCCAATGGTTTGCTAGATTCTCGGAGTGTTCCTTCAGGTTGATTGTGTTGACTCCTTGGTCTTGTAGTTACGGGAGACGGTTTTCGTATGGTTCCGAGAAAGATCGAGACCGTACAGCTTTGGCCCAGACTTGTATGCAGGACGGAGGTCCGCAGATTTTGGGCTTAGCAGGTTTTTACTGCCGTTTCGTGCAGTATTACTAATGTATCGCTGCACCGTTGACTGAACTGACCGGAAAGGAGGTTCTTTTTCTGTGGACTGAGGCATGCGTGCGGAGTTTTTCAACATTTGAAAACTCGGTTGACAACTGCACCAGTTCTTTCTTTGCTTTCTGGTTCGGATGACTATTGTTTTATTGTAATGTTTCGCTAGTGGGGCTCGATTGTGTACTGAGGTGACACTATAGAGTTATTGCTTTTGCTTCCTTACATCTGGAGGAATTACTAGTAAGATATCCCGCTCATGATCTGGAGATGGCCACGGTGGTCGTGCGTTGGAGATTTGGAGACACTACTTGTTTGAGAGTCGTGTCAGATTTTCACGGACCACCAGAGCTTAATATACATCTTCCTGCAGCGGGTTTTGATTGTTGAGACAGTCTTCTGCAAATTTATAGTTCTTGTTCGATCGTTGAGTACAGCTTAAGTTCTCCTCTACTGAGGGGACAGCTTGCTCATGTCCGCGTCCGACCACTTTTCCATAATTGCTTTCGTGACACAGCCCACCGATGCTCATTCGTCAGAGATACTTGAGCATACTCGGCTGGGTAAAGATTCGAAGACCTGGATTTGTGACCAGATGTGCTACATTTAGGGATGCGTTTGTGTACCTGATACTATTGGGTAGAGATGCGAAATCCTAGAGCAGGCACATCTGTTAACTCTCTGTACTCATTCAAGTTCCACCAATATTTGACGTGACTTGTGAGATAGTTACGGGTGGGCGGGGATGAAGAGTGAAGTTTCGGGTTTCGTTTCAAAGTGTCTGTCTTGTTGTGTGCTTAGGTTGAGCATCTGAGACCGGCTGGAGTGTTGCAACCTTTAACCGTTCCGAAATGGGATTGAGAGCAGATCTCCACTAATTTCGTTATGGTGTCTACCCAGGTTTAATCAGGGTGTGACTCCATTCGAATGTTTGTCATCCGGTTATACTCAGTTTGCTCAGTTGTTCTTTATTAAGTTTGTGCGTTGCACGAAGTTCCTTCATGGGTTGTATCTAATAAGGGCACCCTGTTCGCTTGCCGTCTTGGGTAGGAGCTTCAGGAAGCCTTGGGTACTGGTTGAGCTTTAGCTCCGTTTTTCCATCCGCAGGATAATAGTTTTGTGAGAGCATGCAATACCTACTCTGGAGGATATTCTTCTGCATACGTACTAATTGTTGTCGGCAGTTGGGATCGTCACTTGCCATTGTTAGGATTCTCCTTCGATAGCAGTTATCAGGAGACACTCCAATTGGCAACCTTTAGGTTTAGTTGTTAGGTCGTGTCGATCGCCCCTCTGTTTTTCTGACTCTGCGTAGATAGGATTTTGGACCCCAGCTAGTCTAGAGACTTCGGAGATGATCCAGTTGGTTTAAGTCAGGATGATGATAGTCCTGTGCGGACAGAGGTCTTATGCCGACCATAGTGGTCGCAGACTTAAGTTCGCATTGGGAGATCATGTATTCCTACGGATTTTTCTGATGAATGACGTGTTGAATTTTGGGGAGCTTATCCCAGGATTGTAGGTCCTTTTGAGATCCTTAAAGCGAGTTGGTTCTGTTGCCTATAAATTGGCACTTCCACCCAGATTATTGAGTTTTCACCCCGTATTCCTTGTGTCGATACTTTGCAAATACCTTCATGACCTTTCTCACATCATTCAGCACCAGACCATTTAGCTTTGACGCGATCTTTTCATTCACCGGAAGCCATTTGTGTCAGTGGCTCGACAGGTGGAGAAACTTCGGTCAAGGGTCTTGCAATCTGTGGAGAGTTTTCTTGGATGTAGCCGTATAGTGAGGTGATCACTAGGGAGGCTGCGAGCGAGATTTAGGAGTTTTGTACTCTTTTCTTTGAAGGTACGCTTAGTGAGTGCGGGTTTACTGTAAAAAGTTTACCAATTTGGGTTACTCGCATTTTATAACATTTAATTAATAATTTATTATTAATTGTTATGGACATGCATGCACGTGTACATGTAAATGTGAGGATTTGTTGTGCTAATTTTGTTCTTAGCAACCTTAACACTTAACCTAATCTAATCCCTTTGCTTTAATCCTTGATATTTGTTGAGTGAGAAGGAGAGATATTTGTTTGGGTTTTGTCTTGGAGAGAGGTGGCATGGTGATTATTGCAAGCATTAAGTGAATGGTGCACTCACCTCTCTCTCTCATTACACTCACCCCTCTCTCTTTATCTTTTCCTTCTTTCATTTCTTTATCTCTTTAGCATTATTTCTTCACCTCCTCATTCCTCAAACTGAACACTTAGCTTCTTCACAAATCCATCACTAAACATCAAAAATCTCATCAAAAGTCACATCTTTGATCACTTTTTTCCTCTTGGATGCCTTGGAGCATGCAAAACTTGGATCTTTGAGTTCTTTTAGTTAGGTAACGATCTCTTTCTGTTGTTTATGTTATTTTTGTGTAGCTTAGCTTGTTAGTTTTAGTTTAGAATGTTTAAAGTTAAGTTTTGTTCATAATATCGTATTTTTAGTGTCGATTTGTGATATCTGTATTCTGCTGTGACCCGGCGTGTGTACTAGAAAACCAAACAATATAGCCGTGTTGTACCTAAGACCATAGGACATCACCTGGAGCACGGACCCCTGGAGCTCGGACTCGGCCGGCGACGAGAAGAGAAATTCCGGCGACATCGGCTTGGGGAAAGAGTTAGGGTTTCGGTTTTTCTTGGTAGGTGTCTGCAGTGGTTTAGGTATGTTTGGTCTTGTTAAGTTGTTGAGTTTTCTCTGTATGCAAAATCTGGGATCACCTAGGTAGATTCTTATGTTTCGTTTAAGCGCGATACGTTATACGACACGGATCGTGCACTTTGTGTGGTTTTTCTCTTAAGTTGTTTTCGTTGTGTCGCTACGCACGTTAGCCACAATACGGACACTTGAGAGTATGTTTTGTGTTGCGTCGGTCAAATGTAGTTTGTACATGTTTTGGGTCTATTATTAATATATACTTACTTTATTATTTTAATTTTGCAGGTACGCAGGCGGGGACTTCGGACACTATTACAAAGGGAAAACAGGTGGTAGGCTTCACTTAGCCAGGAGCGTTGGTGAGTAGATTTAACATCTACAAGGGAATCGCCCGCATGACGTTATGCGTCTGGGCTAGAGATGTTAATTTTGTCGCATATTCTATGTCATATTTAGAATTTGCGCATACACCCTACTACTTAGATAATTGTTGTGCTTAGATTAGTATCCTTAGGACACTGCACTATTAGTGACGATTTATGTTGCACGAGCACTGATTGTATGCCACACACACCATCAATAATTGCCATGACACGCACAACCCACTTATAGATATGATATAGTTGGTTAGGGACATTGAGACATTGATTCATATTTCTTTTTACGCGTAGGACATATAGCATACCTGTATACCCACATGCTTACACTTATGCCTTGATATATTTACATGCTAGTTACCTGTATACCTATATAGTATTGTACCATTCGTGATAGGTACATACACACTTAGTGACATAGCTACAGGTATACTTTGCACACATACTTCACTTATACCCAGGGGGTATATTACATCATTTCTTATAGGTAGATATATATACCATGCTATACTTTTATGTTTACACATATATCTGATTATAGCTATATGTTTACCTTTACTTGATGTTATTTAGAATTGGAGAAATTAGGAACCGCATGATATTTATATTAATTTGTTGCAGTTAGTTAGCGGCTTTTCCTTTATATGCTTACATTACAGTTTTATGTTGCGTATATTTTATTCATGGATTTTCGCATTGAGATATGGATTTTTCATGATGTTTTCTGGATTTGGGGACCGTGGGAGTTTCATGAAATTATGCATTATTTGAAAAACCCGGTTTACCTTGATATGATATTTCAGTATCCACCATGAGATTTATCGGTTCTAATTATATACCCCATGCGAGGAGGCGTCGAGTCCGTATGAGGGTACATGGTGAGGCCCGGAGGTACCCCGGGGCAAGACGATTGATGAACCTTGCCGATTGAGCCTAGCAGGAGAACCATACACTCCGGCGACATTACCAATGACTCGGCGGTTATCATGGGAATACCGATGGGAGTCATGTGCGTATGGATACGTCGAGAGGCGAGGGTCAGAGCTAGGCACTCGAGCTTTCGGTATAGCGTATGATACGTACCTATCAGGGGGCCAGTCTTGATGACAGCATCTGATAGATCAGCTTTTCTGTGTCGATACTTGACACATTGTTTTCATGATATTTTACTCCTAAGTATATATATATTAGTGGAGTGGGACGCTAATATATATGTATACAACATCATATTTATTCATGCAAATATACCTAGGATTTAAGAGATTCATTTGATATTGAATTTAGGACATTTGAGATTACTTGATATTGTATGTAAAGGATATATGAGATTCACTTGTTATTGTACACTCAGGATATAGGAGATTTATTCGACGTTGTACATTAAGGATTTGTGAGACTTATATGATATGAGAGCCAATTTGGGGGCTGATTTGAGGGAATTAGGATTTGGATTATCTTATAGGATTTTGATCCTACCACGATATCAGGATTCCGTGGAAATGACATATTTTTATTCCATACTCCACATTTATTGTTCATGCACTGCTTCATGTATTAGTAGTACCTGTTAGTGTACCTTTCATGACTGTTGCATTTACATACTTCATTTTTATATGCACTGCTTCATGTATTAGTAGTACCTGTTAGTGTACCTTTCATGACTGTTGCATATATACATTTTCATATCATTATTGCATGATTATTGCATACCGATTTTCATATTATTATCGCTTTATGTATTAGTTGTACCTGCTAGTGTACCTTTCATGATTATTGCATTCATATGACCTTCTATTGCTATTAATTGCATATGTTAGATTCGCGCTGTACGTGCATACTTGCGATTATCTGCATATGTTATTTACTATTCACGAGTTGGCAACTTACCCCCGTTGTGCTACGGTTGTTTTGCAGGTCTTCCTCAGAGTAGTCAGAGGCATGGCTATATTCATCTATCTTATCATCTTTGGCTGCGGATACCGCATCAGCTCACAGTGTGCAGTTTGCTTAGGTAGGTTTTGTGGTTATTCATTGTTGTATTGTATATTCGTTGTATCCTTGTACTCCCTATCTACTACTTTCTGGTTTGACTTAGTGACTTGGTGTGAGGACGATATTGTATATTTTTTTTGTGACTTAGTTGTCTTTTATACAGTTTCCTTTTCATCGTCTTCTATTTCTTCGCTACGGCGTTGTATATCTTTGGTGGTGGTTGTTTTCCGCCTTTGGGCGTGATTTTTATTCCCGTTTGGGATGCTTTACTTATATTTATGTTGTACCCATTTTTGGAGCTAGTTTTTACAAAGGAGGTGCTGCCAAAATTTTAAAGGAAATAAAGTTGGACTTTTAAAGAATTTGGGTTGAGATTTTAATGTTTCTTATCTTTTGATAGTTTAGATTTCTGGGTTTTGGCTTTCTTTTACTGCGTTACGCCTGTAGACGTTGCGTAGTATTAGGGCCGTCACGTGCCAAATTTCGGGTCGTGACAAAGCTGCTAATTAACTGCAACAAGTCAATATAAAAATCATGTGGTTCCTAATTTCTCCAATTCTAAATAACATCAAGTAAAGGTAAACATGTAGCTATATCTGATATATGCGTAAACATAAAACTATAGCAAGATATATGTATTTACCTATAAGTAATGATGTAATATACTCTCTGGGTATAAGTGAAGTATGTGTTAGTTATATGTATGCCCTAGAGGCCATTACTGTACATTGGATGTATATAGTAGTGGATGCTGGGATATATATAGGTAGGACTTTCTTGCTCGACATGATAGTACGCTATCTGGTTGCTCTTTATCTTAACATGTATACTTTCTGTCTCTCTGATTACATGTTGATAAAGCCCTTAGGATGTGTACTCGACTTCCAGGACTATGATGCAGATCATACTAGTGGGGTCTGGGTAGTCAATGAGTACATCCTTCAATGTTCCTAGTCGTGGGAATATCGAGACGGGGTATCGATATTCCAGAGTAGACTAGCGTATATCTTCTCGACCCATGTGATGGGCGATGGATGATCCCATATCCATTGGTGTTTGACATCGGAGATGATATGCGGGTGCTCAGTGGAGACTGGGTACACTGAACGGACTCGCCGAGAACTCCCAGATGGTATTATACCTCACGTCAGATGGCAGTTCTCTGGTGACACTGGTGCAGCTTAGTCTGTTGACCCGAGATCGTCATAGAGTCTTGTGTATCTCCCACCGTGCTTTGATTTCCACCCTACCACGGCTCTACTGAGCCGTGCAAATAGGTGGTTTTTGGGTACAATCCCGATTCACATGGAGGCAATGAGCGATAGGAGGGGATTCGTCTCTCCCGGTATTGTGGGTTGATGTTGCGCTGTGCACGACTAGCCATAACAGGAAATCCCTGGCCAGGGTTGCAGTGATATACTGGTAAGAGTTATCAGTAGTTTCACGAATGTTATGGACCTTACGTCGGCATGACTTATCAAGCTACCGGGGTCTGACGTTTACCACCCCTAGGCGAGATATGCGACATATCAGACGAACAGACCGGACTGTACGGTAAGTGCTACTGGTTGGATTCACAGGAATGTGAGCGGGCTTGCTCGTCGATCTTCTGATCGCTCAATACCCGGGTGGCCGTTACGTTTAGCAGACCGCTTGCGGCTTGTGAGTGTTTGATATGATCATCACCTGCTGCCGGCGTATTGACGAGTCTTTAGGGTCCTACACAGAGGTTTCCTGGCTCAAGCGAAACGAAATAGGAGCACATATGAGATATGTGCGGGACCGAGAATAATACGTGTATGTGGTACCGTATTCTATTCTCGCGATGAATGTATCGAATGGTTGTATGTGATATAACCTAGTTATCGAATCAAGGATTGATTCGATAAGCCGATACATTGGATATTAGTCGGTTATATGCGATATGACATGATCGTTAAATCAAGTATTGATTTAATGATTTAATACATAATTATATATTTGATATATTACTTTGCATTTACTAATATTAGTTCACTTTAAATGGATTTTCTCACTTGAAATGCACATTGTATATGTGATATATTTTTGTGCACTTGTTTGTATCATGTTTGATGATACATGCTCACTTGGGTTTGTGTAAAGAATTAAACCATGGTTATATGAATGGTTAGGGTTTGGTTTATTTACTTACTTATTTGTTTATTTATTTATTTTGGAAAAGATAAAGAGAAAATGGTGGCTTTCTTTGTTTGTTGTTGAAGCTTCATGAAGCTTTGACCAAGTGACCATTTTGTCTTCATGCTTAACCCTAACCCTTCAAACTAATCTTAGTTTATTCTCTACAACTAACCATGGTTTATATGATAAGTATTCATTTTATTTTCTATTTTAGATAATACTTATCATATTCTCTTATTCTTCTTCTTCTTCAACATGAAGAAACCTTGCCACCATCAATGGCAACTTCAGAAAAAGAGTGAGAAATCCAATTCTAAAGTGAACCCACTTCCTATTTCTTCATCCTCTACCTCTTGCCAAGTAGTATAGGGTGTTTTCTTCACAAGTTTCATGACTTGGTGATGTGGGAGCTTGATCTTGTGATGCCTCGACGTAGATCATCTTCGGCATCGAAGCCGACGACCTAGCCCGCCCATTTCTCTGATGAAGCCGATGCTAGAGTCCGGGATCCGATATGGACAGCGAGGGGACTTCATCACGGAGCCATGAAGGTGGAGGATCGGATCTACAAAGGTTGTAGCCCCTTCCCTTTAGCTATAAATTCGTTTATTTGCATTGCATCGCCTATATATCTAGTTAACGATCCATATTAGGGTTTCTCGGCACTTGTAAAATTTCAATTGGCCATGTTTGATCACTTGTGAGACCTTATTAGTGTGCCTAGGAACCCTACAGTGGTATCAGAGCCAAGCTAGAGCCTTAGGCGATGCGTACACGGAGTTAGAAGTCCGATCGAACCGAAACCCTAACACAAATTTGCTCTCTGGACTTTTTTCAAAAACTGGGTTTTTTCCAAATTAAAAATGCTTAAAAAATTCAGCAGGAAATTCTAAGAATTACGGTGCAAAAATTACCTAATGATGTCTCTAAAGCGCGGCGGAACCGCGGCATTAGCATGCTAATGCGGCGGTTCCGCGCCCATTTAGTCTCTTCAGTCAACCATTTTTGCACAGTAACTTCTTTATTTAAATGCCGAGTTTTATGGGAATTTTTAATATTAACTCAAGAGTTGAGTTTTCTGGGTTGTATTGGGAGTTCGTAAATTCGATCGGATTATCAAACTTTGTCTATGTGTTTTTCCGGATAATTTTAGAATATGTTAAAAAGTTCGACCGGATATAAATACCCATTTTTCCCCTGCCGGGAAATTTCCAATTGTTGGTCTTTTCCGTAGTTTAACGATGTTCTAAGTAATGCAAGTAACGCGATGGTCCCTCTAGAAGACAACAAACCTTAACTCGATTATGTGACCGTCTTGAACTGCTCTTTGAACCTTCGGGTTTGGGGCAGTACGGCGTGCCACATGTGAGGCGTTGGCTTGACCCTTCTACGGCTGGACCGTTGGTACTGAGGCATGAACTGAATGTTTTTAGACTTATTTCATACGTTGAGCTGTTTCGGGAAAACTTGGGTGTTCGATTGTTCGATCGGAAAGTTTAACATTTTCTATTTACCCGGAATGTGATACAACATTTGGAATTCACTAGAAGTTATGAGATAACTGAATGAATGTTATAAATCTAGCGGTTTAGTCTCACTTGATCGGTTGCCACGTAATTTTGATGCGATCAAAAGTCCGTCGCAATCACGTAGTGTACGCGGATACTCGCCGGACAAACTTAATAGACTGCTACACCCCATAGCCCCGACCAAGTGACTGTAGGAGAACCCCGTCACCGAAAGCATCCGTTTGGGTGCTCGCGGCAGCGGTGTTCCGCCTTAGTGCACTTCGTCGACGGCATCGGGGGTGCGGCCGTCTATTGAAGTTTGCGACGAGCATTCGATCAAAATGTCGGGAATCTTGTTGAATTGCCCGACTTGATATTGAAAAGTGTTTTCGATTTTGAGACTAAAATGCGGGGTTTATAATTGTTAGGCATGCGATGTCTAAGTATTTCATTTGATTAGGCATGCGATGTCTAAAGAGGATGCGGATTCCAACTGTTGTAGTTTTACACTTTCTTTTTTGTGAATGTAAGTGTAATATGTGATATCGCCGGTTTCGTTGCTATATATGTCAACGACAATTGGGATGCGCATATTTACTTACGTTGATGACATGTGATATTATATGTTGCTGGATATGTTATATTGGATCGTCGTGTTTGAATAGCCGGGGTTTTTTATATGAGATGAGTGTTTTTCATTTTCATTCATGTAAAAACTTGTATGTAATATTCTTTTATTGGGGCACTTCCAGGTTGCGGAAGATGTCACCATTTGTATATTATTTACTTTTCCGCATTAGGATAGACCCAAGGAGGGGAGCACAAGTAACCGGGTTTTGGGGTCAAGTGGGAGACCAACTCGAGGAGTCGAGTCCGGGTCTCCTAACTCTAGAATTGGTAGGGTTGCTTGCCGCTCTCGTAGGGTTCTAGGGGTGTGGGATTGGCTATTCATCACGACCGTGGAATCCGTGTTTTATACTGGCTCGTATTGAAAACACGGACGTCCTAGTATATCCAATATTTCATATGATATTTTCTGCTGCGTTATCTGTGATGTGATCATGTGATATGTTCAGATAGATATTATATATAGTATATATGATATATTATATAGACGTTGCTTATGTTTTACACCCGCGCTAGCCCTGCCTCGCTCTGGCGTTAGTTACCTAACCTAAAGGTGCAGACGGGACATCGAGGCGAATGCGGATGGCATAAGCGTACGTTATATTTATCTGTGATGTTTAGGTGGACTTAAATGATGGGATATTCATTAATGAGATTAATGAAAGAAAATAAACCTAAAAGATGTTGTGGAATCGAATTTCAAAATAAAACAGGTAGCTACAGTTCTTGTTTTGCATCGCGGTGTTCCTTATAGAACATCCTGCACCTTATTCGATGAGGAAAGGACCGAGATCCCTTCACCGGGAGTGACTCCTTTAGCAATAACTGGCAGATGCTACACACTCGGTTTGTCTTTTGATTGCTTCTATAGTTTCTGCTTTGCACAGTGATATATATGATATATCCCGCACCTCATTCGACGAGGAAAGGGCCGACGATCCCTTCACCGGGAGTGACCCCTTTAGCAAAACTAGAAAAGCTTCAAAAACATTCCATTTAAAAACCCATTTGATTCCGCAACGAGATCAAGTTCAAAGCGTTAAAGGTTTTCTTAAAAAACCATTCGCAACCCTCCGTCATTTTAGGAAGTAGAGTACTTAGTATTCGTGCTACGTTTGTCGACCATAGCCGAGGCGTAGTGTGCGGTAGCTAAGTGATGTCTTCCTACACAGCATATGATGCGATTAGTTAGGACAGTCATGCGGCTTTGTTGACCTTAGCCAATGGTCATGTGGGTGGGTCTAATTAATCACGAAATGACGGGTAGAACTTGACTAGTACCTATGATTTGTTGACCTTAGCCAAGGTCATAGGTTCTAGGGGTAAAAACCATTATCGGGAGTTTCAAGTGTTGAAATTTGCAATGAGATTGCATACCTTCTATATGATAGTTGGATCCCGATACCCACTGCGAGTAATTGTTACTCCTGGGAGAGTTTTGCACTTTACAATTAGCCGATCAAGTAGGTGTCTAGAAAGGTGTCAATGTGGTTACGCCTCTGGGAAAACGAGGTTTACTGTAATTAGGTCCGTGCGAAAGCACGGGGAACCTCCCTCAAAGTACCGACACTGGCCTGGCTGAAAGATTGGCGAACTTGTAGAGTGTAATTAATCCCGGCTAGTCTTTCCTTTTAAGGTTTGAAGGAAGATTTGATAAAAACAGTGGGAGCCATCCTCATTAGATAAAATATATAACCAATCTGATCTTGCAAGAGCGCACGCAGAGTGTTTTCTTATCTCTCTCTCCAGGTAGCGACCATATCACGCCTTAATCAAGATAATAATATGGATGTATTGACCGAACCCGCTTGTTATACTGAGCTGGGGTAAGTTGGTCCCGCTCCAACTTATAATTGTTATAAGACAGAGCAGGAAATAGGGGAATACCAGGATTCCCATGCCGCCCAAACGAAGAAACTGCATGAGATGCATCTCCTTCGGGTATGTTCATTATAAAGAACCGTTTCTCAGTATCCTCTGCATCCTGGGTATCTGATAC
Organism: Agapanthus africanus; assembly: GCA_030015575.1. Taxonomy (NCBI): domain Eukaryota; kingdom Viridiplantae; phylum Streptophyta; class Magnoliopsida; order Asparagales; family Amaryllidaceae; genus Agapanthus; species Agapanthus africanus. Next base: position 43,928,783 of record JASDDO010000006.1, read on the forward strand.
CGGATCAGGATCCCAGATATGTAATCTGTTACATAGGGCTACAAAAGGGTAGAAAACTGAGAACGGGTGATAAGTTTCATGAGACAGAAACCGGGGCAAGTGTTGCAGTCAAGTCTGTTGGTCACTGTCACCCTGTATTACCAATACATTTATTCTGAACAAATACTATTAGATACCGAACCTGATATACAAAATCATATCAGTCTCTTTATTAGTAAAGAAATGATAAAATTTTGTATTGATGGATAATGTTTTGAACATTTCCTATATCAAAAGTTGATCGGTTCAGGCACGTTATCTAAAAGCATTGACGTTCTAAATCAAACAACAGTTCCTAGTATACAGAACACACACAAGAGGAAGAGTTCAGAAATGAACGAATCCTTCTTGAGGCATTGTAGACTAGGTCACATCAATGCGACCCGACTGGCTGAAGTTATATTCTAGATGCATATTTAAATTAGTTTGAATTTACATCTTGTGAAACTTGCCAGTCATGTCACAAAGATTACATGACCATAGCCCTGTTTTTTGGAAACAGAGAAAGAGTTAATGAATTCTTGGGACTGATACATGATGATGTATGTAAGGTCCCCTGTCTACATATGCCAGGACTGGTTCTTTATACTTCATTATATTCTCTGATAATCTCTCAAGATTCAGTCATATGTTTCTGTTGAAACATAAGTCCGAAGCTTTTGAGGTATTCACAGAATATAAGTTAGAAGTAGAGAACCAATAACTGGGTATAAGTATTATGTCCTATGATGAGATCAGGGAGGAGAATACTTGTGCATAGAATTCCTGGACTATTCTAAAGGAGAATGAGATTCTCTCTCAGTATTACTCCTCTGAATACACCATAGCACAACGGTGTATCAGGGCAGAGCAATCGCACCATATGAGATATAGTGTGCTCTATGATGAGTTCTACTGAGTTACCTGTTTCCTTTTAGGAGTTATGCGCTTGAGAAGCTGCATACCTATTGAATTAGGTTCGAATCAGATCACTGCCTACCATTCCATATGAGATATGGTATGGGAAGAGCCTATCTCTTATGTAAGTTAAGATTTGGGATTGTCCGTCCTATGTCTAAAGCAAAATCTAGACAAGATCGATGCAAGGTCAGTTCTGTAGAACTGGAAAGGTTCCAGCTATACAAAACTGCAGTTGATGATTTGACAGAACCAAAGGATTCTATAGTCCCCGACGAACCTCAGCCTCTCCGCCGATCTGGTAGGGTTCCTCACCTGCCTGAGAGATACCTCGGTTTCTCGATGACAGTGGGAGCGAGGAATGCATCATGAGATGATGACCCAACTATTTTCGAGCAGGCCATCAAGAGTAGGGACTCTGTAAGAATGGCTGGATGCTTAGCGATATGAGATGGAATCCATGTACACCAACAAAGTATGGACTTTGGTTGCTATATCTGAAGGGTTAAATCCCCATCAGGAGCAAGTATATCTTGAGAAGATTACTTGGTGTAGATGGAAAAGTTGAGACTTTCAAAGCTAGACTTGTTAAAGGTTTTCGTCATCAACCAAGCATGGATAATGATGAAACCTTTTCCCAGGGACTATGCTTAAGTCCATCCAGATCCTGCTTACCATTGCTGCATACCATAACTTCGATATCTGGTGGTTGGGTGCCATGACTACTTTTCTAAATAATGATTTAGAAGAGAACGTCTATAAGAACACAGCCAGAGGGCTTCGTAAACAGTGGGAGCAGCGGAAACGTGTGCAAGTTGCTTTACATAATGAAGCAGGCATCGCGGAGTTGGAACGTCTGTTTTGATGTGATAGTCAAAGTGTTTGAGTTCATCAAAATGGTATATGAACCTTGTATGTACAAAAGGGTAGTATGGAGTATGGTGATGATCCTCGTAGAGTACGTGGATGACATACTCTTGATAGGAAATGAGTTTCCTATGCTACAATCGGTCAATCTCCGCTTATCACAAGGATTCTCCAATAGGATCAAAGTGATACCTCCTAAATCCTGAGTTTTCATCTATGAGATAGATGTAATTGGATGCTAGGATTCTCACTAGATGTAGTGAGATGGTATCAATCGATCCTGGGGAGAATCACTGGAAGTGTTCCAGGGTGATAAAGACGACTGAATGTCAGTCACATGCAATGTCTTTACCCTCAGTGGAGGGACGGTATGTTGGAAGAGTTCCAAGCTAGATACCATGGCAAACTAGACGATAAAGGCTGGTAACATCGCTATTAAAGATACTACCAAAGAGGAAGTTTGGGTGTATATTGGTTCATAAGATGAACTAGGTTCCTGCCATTGTATGACAATGAAAGTGTGGCTTTAGCCCTGGAACCCTGGTCCCATCAGTGACCCAGACATATTCTGAGGCAGCATCACCTGATCATGGAGGTAGTTGATCTCCAGGGTGATCGAGGTTAGGAGAGTAGACTCAGAGGACAATACGGCGGATCCACTCACGAAGGCATTTTCCCAAAGAGAGACTTCTAGGGGATGGTTGAGTATTAGATACTGCAACTACTGCTACAGATAGCCCTAGTGCAAGTGGGAGATTGTTAGTTATATGTATGCCCTAGAGGCCATTACTGTACATTGGATGTATATAGTAGTGGATGCTGGGATATATATAGGTAGGACATTCTTGCTCGACATGATAGTACGCTCTCTGGTTGCTCTTTATCTTAACATGTATACTTTCTGTCTCTCAGATTACATGTTGATAAAGCCCTTAGGATGTGTACTCGACTTCCAGGACTATGATGCAGATCATATTAGTGGGGTCTGGGTAGTCAATGAGTACATCCTTCAATGTTCCTAGTCATGGGAATATCGAGACGGGGCATCGATATTCCAGAGTCGACTAGCGTATATCTTCTCGACCCATATGATGGGCGATGGATGATCCCATATCCATTGGTGTTTGACATCGGAGATGATATGCGGGTGCTCAGTGGAGACTGGGTACACTGAACGGACTCGCCGAGAACTCCCAGATGGTATTATACCTCACGTCAGATGGCAGTTCTCTGGTGACACTGGTGCAGCTTAGTCTGTTGACCCGAGATCATCATAGAGTCTTGTGTGTCTCCCACCGTGCTTTGATTTCCACCCTACCACGGCTCTACTGAGCCGTGCAAACAGGTGGTTTTTGGGTACAGTCCCGATTCACATGGAGGCAATGAGCGATAGGAGGGGATTCGTCTCTCCCGGTATTGGGGGTTGATGTTGCGCTGTGCACGACTGGCCATAACAGGAAATCCCTGGCCAGGGTTGCAGTGATATACTGGTAAGAGTTATCAGTAGTTTCACGAATGTTATGGACCTTACGTCGGCATAACTTATCAAGCTATTGGGGTCTGACGTTTACCACCCCTAGGCGAGATATGCGACATATCAGACGAACAGATCGGACTGTACGGTAAGTGTTACTGGTTGGATTCATAGGAATGTGAGCGGGCTTGCTCGTCGATCTTCTGATCGCTCAATACCCGGGTGGCCGTTACGTTTAGCAGACCGCTTGCGGCTTGTGGGTGTTTGATATGATCATCACCTGCTGCCGGCGTATTGACGAGTCTTTAGGGTCCTACACAGAGGTTTCCTGGCTCAAGCGAAACGAAATAGGAGCACATATGAGATATGTGCGGGACCGAGAATAATACGTGTATGTGGTACCGTATTCTAGTCTTGCGATGAATGTATTGAATGGTTGTATGTGATATAACCTAGTTATCGAATCAAGGATTGATTCGATAAGCCGATACATTGGATATTAGTCGGTTATATGCGATATGACCGGATCGTTAAATCAAGTATTGATTTAATGATTTAATACATAATTATATATTTGATATATTACTTTGCATTAACTAATATTAGTTCACTTTAAATGGATTTTCTCACTTGAAATGCACATTGTATATGTGATATATTTTTGTGCACTTGTTTGTATCATGTTTGATGATACATGCTCACTTGGGTTTGTGTAAAGAATTAAACCATAGTTATATGAATGGTTAGGGTTTGGTTTATTTACTTACTTATTTGTTTATTTATTTATTTTGGAAAAGATAAAGAGAAAATGGTGGCTTTCTTTGTTTGTTGTTGAAGCTTCATGAAGCTTTGACCAAGTGACCATTTTGTCTTCATGCTTAACCCTAACGCTTCAAACTAACCTTAGTTTATTCTCTACAACTAACCATGGTTGGTATATGATAAGTATTCATTTTATTTTCTATTTTAGATAATACTTATCATATTCTCTTATTCTTCTTCTTCTTCAACATGAAGAAACCTTGCCACCATCAATGGCAACTTGAGAAAAAGAGTGAGAAATCCAATTCTAAAGTGAACCCACTTCCTATTTCTTCATCCTCTACCTCTTGCCAAGTAGTATAGGGTGTTTTCTTCATAAGTTTCATGACTTGGTGAAGTGGGAGCTTGATCTTGTGATGCCTCGACGTAGATCATCTTCGGCATCGAAGCCGACGACCTAGCCCGCCCATTTCTCTGATGAAGCCGATGCTAGAGTCCAGGATCCGATATGGACAGCGAGGGGACTTCATCACGGAGCCATGAAGGTGGAGGACCGGATCTACAAAGGTTGTAGCCCCTTCCCTTTAGCTATAAATTCGTTTATTTGCATTGCATCGCCTATACATCTAGTTAACGATCCGTATTAGGGTTTCTCGGCACTTGTAAAATTTCAATTGGCCATGTTTGATCACTTGTGAGACCTCATTAGTGTGCCTAGGAACCTTACAGTATGCGCGCAAGGTATACCTGTAGCTTTGTCATTAAGTGTGTATGTACCTATCGGGGTGCCAGTCATGGTGACAAGTCCAGATAGATCAGCCTTTCTGTGTCGATACTTGACACACTGTTTTCATGACATTTTACTCCTAAGTATATATTAGTGGAGTGGGACGCTAATATATATGTATACATATCCATTTATGTACATCATCATATTTATTCATGCAAATATACCCAGGATATAAAGGATTCACTTGTTCTTGGATTTAGGACATTGAGATTTACTTGATATTGGATACATGATATATATGAGATTTGCTGATTTTGTACATTCAGGATATATAAGATTTACTTGATATTGTACATTTAGGATTTGCGAGACTTATATGATATGAGAACCAATTTGGGGGCTGATTTGAGCAATTGGGATTTGGATTATTTTGATGGATTTTGATCCTACCACGATGTCAGGATCCCGTGGAAATGACATGTTTCATCCCATACTTCATATTTATTTATATGCGCTGCTTCATGTGTTAGTTGTATCTGTTAGAGTACCTTTCATGACTGTTGCATATATACCATTTCATATCATTATTGCATGATTATTGCATACCGATTGTCATATCATTACTTCATGTACTTGTAGTACCTGATAGAGTACCTTACATGACTGTTACATATATATCGTCATATTATTGTTTCATGTATTAAATTGTACCTGCTAGTGTACTTTTCATGATTATTGCATTACATATGACCATTCATTACTATTAGATGCTTATGTTAGATTCGCGCTGTACGTACATACTCGCGATTACCTACATATGCTTTTTTTACTATCCACGAGTTGGCAACTCACCCCCGTTGTGCCACAGTTGTTTTGCAGGTCTTTCCTCACAGTAGTCAGAGGCAGGACTATATTCATCTATCGTATCATCTTTTGCTGCGGATACCGCTTCGCCTGACAGTGTGCAGTTTTGCTTAGGTAGGTTTTGCGGTTATCCAATGTCGCTTGTTGTATATTTCGTTGTATCCTGTACTCTCCATCTACCATTATCTTGTATGACTTAGAGAATTGATGTGAGGACGGTATTGTATATTATTTTGTGAATTGGAGGTTTTTATACAGTTCTATTTATATCGTCTCTTTTTTCGCTACGGCGTCGTATATTTGTTGTGGTGGTTATTTTCCGCCTTTGGGCGTGATTTTTGCTCCTGTTTGGGATGCTTTACTTATATTTATGTTGTACCCATTTTTGGGGCTAGTTTTTACAAAGGAGGTGCTGCCAAAATTTTAAAGGAAATAAAGTTGGACTTTTAAAGAATTTGGGTTACGATTTCAAAGGTTTTAAAAATATTTCTTATCTTTTCTTGTCTTTTAATGGTTTAGATTTCTGGGCTTTGGCTTTCTTTTATTGCGTTACGCCTGTAGACGTTGCGTAGTATTAGGGCTGTCACGTGCCAATTTCGGGTCGTGACAAAGTATCGTCCTCTCTTCCGGGCAAGGTTAGCGTTATTTGCCTTCTCCTTATGGCATTATTATTATTTCATATAATGACACTGATGTCTTCTATAGTTCTGGAAGCTGATGACGAAGTCGAGATTCTTGACGGGCCTGGAGAGCCTTCAGACCCTTCTTGAATGACCGTTGGTAAGTAAAGTTTTGATGTTGTTCTACCCGTTCTTCACTTGTGAATTTCGCTGATTGTTTTCTACGGATCTTAATAGCTTTCCCAGTTCTTACCACACTGGAATCTCGCATCGTGATGCCGCCAGGCCCTTACGCTCTACGTGCCTCGGAACGGATGGCAAAGCTAAGCCTTCACTCCTTGTCAGCTCTGATTGAAGACCTTCGTGCTGGCAGTTTGATCACGACCGAAGCATTTGCCGCTGAAGCCAATGGTTCTCTTCCCTTTCTTGCTACTTACCATATTGAAACATTGGTGCAAGTCGGGGTTGAGTTCTGTCGTCGGGTGGAGGCTTGCTTGCATATTCTTGAATGTACACGCCTTCCTTAAGAGGTTATGATTGGAAAGGTGGCCTTGCGGGGGCTGATCAAATGGTGCGCCACAAATATGTTGTCATGCGAGAAGAGGCTCAGCCGAAAATTTTTAGAGAGGAAGCTGGCTTCAACCGCGCTGGGGGAACTTCAAGCAAACCTTGCGGCCAAGACCACTCGAGCGTATGAACTCTGGTGAGGGCTTCGGGAAGCTATCAAGGAGGTGGTAGCTATTGATAAAACCGTTATTTTCACTCGTGTAATGGTCGAAGCTCATAAAGTTACTGAAAAAGAGCTTGAAAGTCGGCTTGCCTCCTATCAGGCTCAGCAATCTCAAGCGGAGGCTTGTCTCTTAGCGATAATGAATCATGAGGCTGAGGCCCAGCGGAAAAGGGATGAGTTGGCAAACCTATTAAATCGTCCGCCGGCTTGAAGAATTATATACTTTTTCTTCTTTTGTACATACTCCTGAATGAGAGTATTTTTATTCTTTCATAAATTGTACTTTGTATCCATTTTGATTCATGAATAAAAGACATATTTTGTTTCATGATGGTGTGTCCCTTTTAGTAAATGCATTTTGTGGATAGTCTATTTTGATCTCCTTGTAGGAAAGCGATGGCTTAGGAGTCTGGGTTAAGATCTGCCTCCTAAGACTTTTCAACTTTATGAGCCGTGAGGGTCTCATAAAGAATTTTCTCCCTACGGGTCGAGAGGAAACCGTAGGTGTAATTTCTCTTTAAGAATCACGAGGATTCCTAAGTGCGTTTTCTCTTGAGAGTCGTAAGGATCTCAGAAAAGAGTTTTCTCCCTTACGAGTCGTGAGGACTCGTAAGTGATGGATGAGATTGACATTATCCACATTTTACGGGGTCAAGGGTTGCTCTGGCCATTTCCCACGGGGTCAAGATTGACTTCAGCCATGTTCTATGGGACCAGGATTTGCTCTGGGTGCTTTCTACGGGGTCCGGATTGACATAGGCCGTGTTCCGTAAGGACCAGGATCCGCTCTGGACGCTTCCCACGGGGTCAGGATTGACATAGGCCATGTTGTTAGTTATATGTATGCCCTAGAGGCCATTACTATACACAGGATGTATATTGTAGTGGATGCTGGGACATATATAGGGAGGACTTTCTTGCTCGACATGATAGTATACTATCTGGTTGATCTTTACCTTAACGTGTACACTGATTGTCTCTCTGTTACATGTTGGTAAAGCCCTTAGGATGTGTACTTGACTACCTGGACTGTGATGCGGATCATACTAGTGGGGACATGGTAGTCCATAAGTACATCCTTCAAGGTCCCTAGTCGTGGTGTATCAAGACGGGGCAACGATATACCAGAGTAGACTAGCGTGTACCTTCTCGACCCATACAGATGGGCGATGGATGATCCCATATCCATTGGTGTTTGACATCAGAGGAGATATACGGATGCTCAGTAGAGACTGGGTACACTGGACGGACTCGCCGAGAACTCCCAGATGGTATTATACCTTACGTCAGATGGCAGTTCTCTGGTGACACTGGTACAGAGTAGTCTGTTGACCCGAGATCGTCATAGAGTCTTGTGTGGTTCCCACTGTGCTTTGATTTCCATCTTACCACGTCCAAGAGGGCGTGCAAAATGGTGGTTTTTGGGTACAGTCCCAAATCACATGGAGGCAATGAGCGATAGGAGGGGATTCGTCTCTCCCGGTATAGGGAGTTGATGTTGCGCTGTGTTCGATTGGCTATAACCGGAAATCCCTGGCCAGGGTTGCTGAGATTTACTGGTATGTGTTACCAGTAGTTTCTCGAATTGTTATAGACCTCATATCGACACGACTTATCGAGCTATTGGGGTCTGACGTTTACCACCCCTAGGCAAGATATGCGACATATCAGACGACGAGACCGGACTGTACGGTAGTGTTACTGGTTGGATTCACTGGAGTGTGAGCGGGCTTGCTCGTCAATCTTCTGATCGCTCAATACCCGGGTGGCCGTTACGTTTAGCAGACCGCTTGCGGCTTGTGGGTGTTTGATATGATCATCACCTGCTGCCGGCGTATTGACGAGTCTTTAGAGTCCTACACAGAGGTTTCCTGGCTCAAGCGAAACGAAATAGGAGCGCATATGAGATATGCGCGGGACCGAGAATGATTCGAGTATGTGATACCGTATTCTATTCTCGCGATGAATGTATCGAATGGTTGTATGCGATATAACCTAGTTATCGAATCAAGGATTGATTCGATAAGACGATACATTGGATACTAGTCGGTTATATGCGAAATGACCGGATCATTGAATCAAGTGTTGATTTAATGATTTAATGCATAATTATATATTTGATATATTACTTTGCATTAACTAGTATTGGTTCACTTTAAATGGATTTTCTCACTTGGATTGTGCACATTGTATATGTGATATACATTTGTACATTTGATTGTATCATGTTTGATGATACATGATTGTTTAAGTGTATGTTAAGATTAAACCATGGTTATGTAATGGTTAGGGTTATGATTTTATTTACTTACTCATTTATTTATTTATTTATTTCATTTTGGCAAAAGAAAAGAAATGGTGGCTTGCTTTGTTTTACATTGAAGCTTCATGAAGGTTTGAAAAAGTCCACCATTTTTGTTTCATGCCTAACCTAACCATTGACCTAACCCTAGTTTATTCTCTACACTTGACCATGGTTATTATTATGATAAGTATTCTTTTTCATTTCCTTTTTAATTAACTTATCATAATATTATCATCTTCTTCTTCTTCTTCTTCAAGAAGAAAACCTAGACTTCATCAATAGTGACTTGATGAAATGAGTGAGAAATCCAATTCTAAAGTCTACCCACTTCCTATTTCTTCATCCTCTACCTCTTGCCAAGTAGTAGAGTGTGTTTTCTTCACAAGTTTCATGACTTGGTGAAGTTGGAGCTTGATCTTGTGATGCCTCGACGTAGATCATCTTCGGTACGAAGCCGACGACCTTGCCCGCCCATTTCTCCGATGAAGCCGACGCAAGAGCCCGGATTTCGATTTGGACAGCGAGGAGACTTCATTGCGGAGCTATGGAGGTGGAGGACCGGATCTACAAAGGTTGTATTTCCGCTCTTGTAGTTAAGTGTTAACTAGTTTCATTTTACCGCCTAGAATTCTAGCCAACGATCCGTATTACGGTTTCTCGGCACCCGTAAAATTTTGAAATTGGCATGGTTGATGCCTTGTGAGACCTCTTGAGAGTGCCTAGGAACCCTACAGTGGTATCAGAGCCTAGCTAGAGCCTTAGGCGAAGTCTAGACGACGTTTGAAACCCGATCGAACCGAAAACCTAACCCGGAAAGTGCTCTCTGGACTTTTTCTAAAAACTGGGTTTTTTCCGAATTAAAAATTCCTAAAAAATTCAGCAGGAAATTGTATGAATTACTGTGCAAATACGACACTGTTTGGAGTTTAAACAGCCGCGGAACCGCGGCACGAGCATGGCTCGTGCGGCGGTTACGCCGCCACTTGATGACGTCATCCCTACCCATTTGCACAGTAATTCCTATTTAACTGTGCTGAGTTCTCTGGGTATTTTTAAATTTTATTCAAGAGTTGAATTTTCTGGGGTTGTTTAGGGGATTCGGTGTTTCGATCGGAGTATCAGATTTTGTCTATGTGGATTTCCGGATAAATTTTTGAATATGTTAAAAAGTTCGACCGGATATAAATACCCAATTTTTCCCCTGTCGGGAAATTTCCAAGTGTTGGATTTTTCCGTGGTTTAAAGACGTTCTAAGTAGTGCAAGTAACGCGATGGTCCCTCTAGAAGACAACAAACCTTAACTCGATTATGTGACCGTCTTGAACTGCCCTTTGAACCTTTGGGTTTGGGGAAGTACGGCGTGCCACATGTGAGGCATTGGCTTGACCCTTCTACGGCTGGACCGTTGGTACTGAGGCACGAACTGAATGTTGTTAGACTTATTTCATGTGTTGAGCTGTTTCGGGAAAACTTGGGTGTTCAAATGTTCAATCGGAAAGTTTAACATTTTCTGTTTATCCGGAATGCGATACAACAATTGGAATTCACAAAAGTTATGTGATAACTGAATGAATGTTATAAACATAGCAGTTTAGTCTCACTTGATCGGTTGCCACGGAATTTTGATGTGATCAAAAGTCCGTCGCAATCACGTAGCGTACGCGGATATTCTCCGGTAAACTTAATAGACAGCTACACCCCTTAGCCCCGACCAAGTGACTGTAGGAGAACCCCGTCGCCGAAAGCATCCGTTCGGGTGCTCCCGGTAGCGGTGTTCCGCCTTGGTGCACTTTGTCGACGGCGTCGGGGGTGCGGCCGTCTACTGAAGTTTGCGACGAGCATTCGATCAGGATGTCGGGAATCTTGTTGAATTGCCCGACTTGATATTGAAAAGTGTTTTCGATTTTGAGACTAAAATGCGGGGTTTATAATTGTTAGGCATGCGATGTCTAAGTAATTCATTTGATTAGGCATGCGATGTCTAAAGAGATTGCGGATTCCAACTGTTGTAATTTTACACTTTCTTTTCTGTGACCGTAAGTGAAATATGTGATATCGCCGGTTTCGTTGCTATATGTCAACGACAATTGGGATGGACATATTTACTTACGTTGATGACATGTGATGTTATGTGTTGCTGGATATGTTATATTGGATCGTCGTGTTTGAATAGCCGGGGTTTTTTTTATGTGAGATGAGTGTTTTCATTTTCATTCATGTAAAAACTGTATGTAATATTCTTTTATTGGGGCACTTCCAGGTTGCGGAAGTAGTCACCTTTTGTATATTATTTACTTTTCTGCACTAGGATAGACCCAAGGAGGAGGGCACAAGTAACCGGGTTCTGGAGTCCAGTGGGAGACCAACTCGAGGAGTCGAGTCCGGGTCTCCTAACTCTAGAATTGGTAGGGTTGCTTGCCGCTCTCGTAGGGGTCTAGGGGTGTGGGTTTGGCTATTCGTCACGACCGTGGAATCCGTGTTTTATACTGGCTCGTATTGAAAACACGGACGTCCTAGTATATCCAATATTTTCATATGTTTCTTCTGCTGCGATATCTGTGATGTGATCATGTGATGTTCTGTGATGGATACAGTATATAGTATATATGATATATTATATAGACGTTACTTATGTTTTACACCCGTGCTATCCCTGCCCCGCTCTGCCGTTAGTTACCTAACCTAACGGTGCACGAGGGGACATCGAGGCGAATGCGGATGGCATAAGTGTACGTCGTATTTATCTGTGATGTTTAGGTACTTAAATGATGGGACTTCATTAATGTGATTAATGAAAGAAAAGAAACTTAAGATGTTGTAGGATCGAATTTCAAAAATAAAACAGGTAGCTACAGTTCTTGCTTTGCACAGCGGTATATACGATATATCCTGCACCTTATTCGATGAGGAAAGGACCGAGATCCCTTCACCGGGAGTGACTCCTTTAGCAATAACTGGCAGATGCTACACCCTCGGTTTGTCTTTTTATTGCTTTTAAGAGTTTTTGCTTTGCACAGTGATATATATGATATATCCCGCACCTCATTCGACGAGGAAAGGACCGACGATCCCTTCACCGGGAGTGACTCCTTTAGCAAAACTAGAAAAGCCTCAAAAACACTCCATTTCAAAATTCATTCGATCCTACAACGATATCAAGTTCATTACACAATAGGTTTTCAGAAAAACCTGTCGTAGCCCTCCGTCATTTCAGATAAGTACTAGTTAGTATTCGTGCTGCGGTTGTTTGGCATGCGTCAAGGCGTAGTGTACGGTAGCTAACTAGTGCTTATCTGCTAGCATATGATGCGATTGGATTAGGGTATTCGTACGGCGTTGTTTGGCATGCGTCAAGGGTCGTGCGGGTAGGTTTAATTCAATCAAGAAATGTACGGGCTGAACTTGACTAGCGGAATATGGGTTGTTTGGCATGCGTCAAGGTCATAGCACGCTAGGGGCAAAATAATATCGGGAATTTCAAGTGTTGAAATTTGCAATGAGATTGCATACCTTCTATGACATAGTTGGATCCCGATACCCGCTGCGAGTAAGAGTTACTCCTGGGAGAGTTTTATACATTACAATTAGCCGATCAAGTAGGTGTCTAGAAAGGTGTTAACGAGGTTACGCCTCTGGGAAAACGAGGTTTTCATTAATTAAGTTCGTGCGAAAGCACGGGGGACCTCCCTCAAAGTACCGACACTGGCCTGGCTGAAAGATTGGCGAAATTGTAGTGTGTAATTAATCCCGGCTAGTCTTTCCTTTTAGGGTTTGAAGGAAGATTTGATAAAAAGCAGTGGGAGCCATCCTGATTAGATAAAATAAAAACCAATCTATTCTTGCAAGAGCGCACGCTGAGTGTTTTCTTCTCTCTCTCTCCAGGTAGCGACCATATCACGCCTTAATCAAGATAATAATACGGAATATTGACCGAACCCGCTTGTTTTACTGAGCTGGGGAACGTTGGTCCCGCTCCAACTTATAATTGTTATAAGATAGAGCAGGAAATTGGGGAATACCAGATTTCCCGTGCCGCCCAAACGAAGAGAGTGCATACTGATGCATCATCTTCGGGTGTGTTCATTACAAAGAACTGTTTCTCAGTATCCTCCGCATCTTGGGTATATGATACCGGATCAGGATCCCAGATATGTAATCTGTTACATAGGGCTACAAAAGGGTAGAAAAACTGAGAACGGGTGATAAGTTTCATGAGGCAGAAAACGGGGCAAGTGTTGCAGCCAAGTCTGTTGGTCACTGTCACCCTGTATTACAAATACATTGATTCTGAACGAATGTTATTAGATACCGAACCTGATATACAAAATCATATCAGTTTCTTTATTAGTAAAGAAATGATAAAATTTTGTATTGTTGGATAATGTTTTGAACATTTCCTATATCAAAAGTTGATCGGTTCAGGCACGTTATCTAAAAGCATTGAAGTTCTAAATCAAACTACAGTTCTTAGTATATAAAACACACACAAGAGGAAGAGTTCAGAACTGAACCATTCCTTCTTGAGGTATTGTAGACTAGGTCAGATCAATGTGACCCGACTAGCTAGAGTTACATAAAGATGCATATTCAAATTAGTTTGAATTTACATCTTGTGAAACTCGCCAGTCATGTCACAAAGATAAGATGACCATAGCTCTGTTTATTGGAAACAGAGAAAGAGTTAATGAACTCTTGGGATGATACATGTTGATGTATGTAGATCCCCTGTCTACACATACCAAGACCGGTTCTTTATACTTCATTACATTCTCTGATGATCTTTCGAGATTTAGACCTATGTTCCTGTTGAAACATAAGTCCGAACCTTTTGAGATATTCACAAAATATAAGTTAGAAGTAGAGAACCAAAATACGGGTATAAGTATTATGTCCTTTGATGTGATCGAGGAGGAGAATACTTGAGCACGGAAATCCTGGACTATTTTAAAGGAGAATGAGATTCTCTCTCAGCATTACTCCTCCGAATACACCATAGCACGATGGTATATCGGGGCGGAGCAATCACACCCTATATGTTAAGTTGTGCTCTATGATGAGTACTACTGAGTTACCTTTTTCCTATTGGGTGTTATGCACTTGAGAAGTTGCATACCTATTGAATAGGGTTCCAATCAAATCAGTTGCCTACCGCTTCATATGTGATATGGAATGGGAAGAGCCCATGTCTTAAGTTAGTTAAGATTTAGGGTTGTCCGGCTTATGTCTAAAAGCAAAATCCGGACACGCTCGAGGCAAGGTCTATTGAGTAGAACTGGAAAGGTTCCAGCTATACAAATATGCAGCTGATGATTTGATAGAACCAAAGGATTCAATAGATTCCAACGAACCTCAGCCTCTCCGCCGATCTAGTAGGGTTCCTCACCCACCTGAGAGATACTTCGGTTTCTCTATGACAGTGAGAGCGAGGATTGCATCATGAGATGATGACCCAACTGGTTTCGAGCTGGCCATCAGGAGTAAGACTCTGTAAGAATGGCTGGATGCTAAGCGATCTGAGATGGAATCCTTATACACCAACAAAGTATGGACTTTGGTTGCTATATCTGAAGGGTTAAATCCCCATCAGGAGCAAGTATATCTTGAGAAGATTACTTGGTGTACATGGAAAAGTTGAGACTTTCAAAGCTAGACTTGTTAAAGGTTTGCATCATTGACCAGGCGTGGATAATGATGAAACCTTTTCAGTGCCTATGCTTAAGTCCATCCAGATCCTACTTGCCACGGCTACATACCATGACTACGATATCTGGTGGTTGGGTGTCTTGACTGCTTTTCTAAATGATGATTTGGAAGAAAGAGTCTATAAGTACACAGCCAGAGGGCCTCGTAGACAGTGGGAGCAGCGGAAACGTGTGCAAGATGCTTTATACGATAAAGCAGGCATCGCGGAGTTGGAACATCTGTTTTGATGGATTAGTCAAAGAAGTTGACATCATCAAAATGGTAGATGAACCTTGTATAAACAAAAAGGTAGTAGGGAGTATGGTGTCGATCCTCGTAGAGTACGTGGATGACATACTCTTGATAGGGAAGGAGCTTCCTATGCTACACTCGATCAATCTCCGCTTATCACAATGATTCTCCATATAGGATCAAAGTGATACCTCCTAAATCCTGAGTTTTAGATCTATGAGATAGATTTAATTGGATGTTAGGATTCTTACTAGTTGTAGTGAGATGGTATCAATCGATCCTGGGGAGAATCACTGGAAGTGTTCCAGGGTGATAAAGACGACTGAATGTCAGTCGCAGGCATTGTCTTTACCCTCAGTAAAGGGACGGTATGTTGGAAGAGTTCCAAGCTAGATACCGTGGCATACTAGACGATAAAGGCTGGATACATCGCCACTTAAGATGCTACCAAAGAGGCTGTTTGGGTGTATATTGGTTCATGAGATGAACTATGTTCCTCCCATTGTGTGACAATGGAGTTGTGGCTCATGCCAAGGAACGCAGGTCCCATCAGTGATCCAGACATATTCTAAGGCAGTATCACCTGATCATGGAGATGGTTGATCTCCATGGTGATCAAGGTTAGGAGAGCAGACTCAGAAGACAACACGGCGGATCCACTCACGAAGGCCTATTCCCAAAGAGAGACTTTTAAGGGATGGTTGAGTATGAGATACTTCGACCACTGCTACAGATGGCCCTAGTGCAAGTGGGAGATTGTTAGTTATATGTATGCCCTAGAGGCCATTACTATACACAGGATGTATATTGTAGTGGATGCTGGGACATATATAAAGAGGAC
The DNA here is from genome assembly GCA_030015575.1 of Agapanthus africanus. Lineage (NCBI taxonomy): Eukaryota > Viridiplantae > Streptophyta > Magnoliopsida > Asparagales > Amaryllidaceae > Agapanthus > Agapanthus africanus. The sequence continues at coordinate 43,944,846 of JASDDO010000006.1, forward strand.
TTTCTTGCTCGACATGATAGTATGCTATCTGGTTGATCTTTACCTTAACGTGTACACTGATTGTCTCTCTATTACATGTTGGTAAAGCCCTTAGGATGTGTACTTGACTACCTGGACTGTGATGCGGATCATACTAGTGGGGACATGGTAGTCCATAAGTACATCCTTCAAGGTCCCTAGCCGTGGGTGTATCGAGACGGGGCAACGATATACCAGAGTAGACTAGCGTGTACCTTCTCGACCCATACAGATGGGCGATGGATGATCCCATATCCATTGGTGTTTGACATCAGAGGAGATATACGGATGCTCAGTAGAGACTGGGTACACTGGACGGACTCGCCGAGAACTCCCAGATGGTATTATACCTTACGTCAGATGGCAGTTCTCTGGTGACACTGGTACAGAGTAGTCTGTTGACCCGAGATCGTCATAGAGTCTTGTGTGGTTCCCACTCTGCTTTGATTTCCATCTTACCACGTCCAAGAGGGCGTGCAAAACGGTGGTTTTTGGGTACAGTCCCGAATCACATGGAGGCAATGAGCGATAGGAGGGGATTCGTCTCTCCCGGTATAGGGAGTTGATGTTGCGCTGTGTTCGATTGGCTATAACCGGAAATCCCTGGCCAGGGTTGCTGAGATTTACTGGTAAGTGTTACCAGTAGTTTCTCGAATTGTTATAGACCTCATATCGACACGACTTATCGAGCTATTGGGGTCTGACGTTTACCACCCCTAGGCAAGATATGCGACATATCAGACGACGAGACCGGACTGTACGGTAGTGTTACTGGTTGGATTCACTGGAGTGTGAGCGGGCTTGCTCGTCAATCTTCTGATCGCTCAATACCCGGGTGGCCGTTACGTTTAGCAGACCGCTTGCGGCTTGTGGGTGTTTGATATGATCATCACCTGCTGCCGGCGTATTGACGAGTCTTTAGAGTCCTACACAGAGGTTTCCTGGCTCAAGCGAAACGAAATAGGAGCGCATATGAGATATGCGCGGGACCGAGAATGATTCGAGTATGTGATACCGTATTCTATTCTCGCGATGAATGTATCGAATGGTTGTATGCGATATAACCTAGTTATCGAATCAAGGATTGATTCGATAAGACGATACATTGGATACTAGTCGGTTATATGCGAAATGACCGGATCATTGAATCAAGTGTTGATTTAATGATTTAATGCATAATTATATATTTGATATATTACTTTGCATTAACTAGTATTGGTTCACTTTAAATGGATTTTCTCACTTGGATTGTGCACATTGTATATGTGATATACATTTGTACATTTGATTGTATCATGTTTGATGATACATGATTGTTTAAGTGTATGTTAAGATTAAACCATGGTTATGTAATGGTTAGGGTTATGATTTTATTTACTTACTCATTTATTTATTTATTTATTTCATTTTGGCAAAAGAAAAGAAATGGTGGCTTTCTTTGTTTTACATTGAAGCTTCATGAAGGTTTGAAAAAGTCCACCATTTTTGTTTCATGCCTAACCTAACCATTGACCTAACCTTAGTTTATTCTCTACACTTGACCATGGTTATTATTATGATAAGTATTCTTTTTCATTTCCTTTTTAATTAACTTATCATAATATTATCATCATCTTCTTCTTCTTCTTCAAGAAGAAAACCTAGACTTCATCAATGGTGACTTAATGAAATGAGTGAGAAATCCAATTCTAAAGTCTACCCACTTCCTATTTCTTCATCCTCTACCTCTTGCCAAGTAGTAGAGTGTGTTTTCTTCACAAGTTTCATGACTTGGTGAAGTTGGAGCTTGATCTTGTGATGCCTCGACGTAGATCATCTTCGGCACGAAGCCGACGACCTTGCCCACCCATTTCTCCGATGAATCCGACGCAAGAGCCCGGATTTCGATTTGGACAGCGAGGAGACTTCATTGCGGAGCTATGGAGGTGGAGGACCGGATCTACAAAGGTTGTATTTCCGCTCTTGTAGTTAAGTGTTAACTAGTTTCATTTTATCGCCTAGAATTCTAGCCAACGATCCGTATTAGGGTTTCTCGGCACCCGTAAAATTTTGAAATTGGCATGGTTGATGCCTTGTGAGACCTCTTGAGAGTGCCTAGGAACCCTACACATGTACCACGAAACCAGGATTTGCTCTGGGTGCTTCTCACGGGGTCAGGATTGACGTAGGCCGTGTTCTACGAAACCAGGATTTGCTCTGGGTGCTTCCCACGGGGTCAGGATTGACATAGGCCGTGTTCCGCAAGGACCAGGATCCGCTCTGGACGTTTCCCATGGGGTCATGATTGACATAGGCCGTGTTCCATGAAACCAGGATTTGCTCTGGGCGCTTCCCACGGCGTCAGGATTGACATAAGCCGTGTTCCTCACAGACCAGGATCCGCTCTGGACATTTCCCATGGGGTCAGAATTGACATAGGCCGTGTTCCACGAAACCAGGATTTGCTCTGGGTGCTTCCCACGGGGTCAGGACTTACATAAGCCGTGTTTCGCAAGGACCAGGATTTGCTCTAGACGTTTCCCACGGGGTCAAGATCGACATAGGCTGTGTTCCACGAAACCAGGATTTGCTCTGGGTGCTTCCCACGGGGTCAGGATTGACATAAGCCGTGTTCCGCAAGGACCAGGATCCGCTCTGGACGTTTTCCACCGGGTCAGGATTGACATAGGCCGTGTTCCACGAAACCAGGATTTGTTGACTTTATCCGCATTTCACGGAGTTGGGGGTTGACTCTTGGTTGTCTGTGCACCACCGAGTCATGGAACTGGGAATTGTCACGGTTCCGCTTTGCTGATATTGCATCTGCTATAATGAGACGAATGTTGAGATGATCTCCAAGCTGTCTGTGAACCGTCGAGACTTGGCTCACTTTCGGATGGAGCTTGGGGGGAAGATGTGCTTTTCTCTTTGTTTGTGCCCCTGGATTGTATACAAGGATCGACGTAATCTCACCTGTAGGGCAGAAAATTTCATTTTATATATTTTTCTTTCCGCGATGCTCTATCATTTCAGTTTTTATATCGCGAAAGTCGCGATTGCCCAATCATTTCGGCTATTTTTTCGCGGTGCCCAATCATTTCGGCTATTTGTTTTATTTACTCGCTGTTTTTTTATTGCGATTTGGCCAATCATTTCGGCTGTTTTGTATGCATATATTTTTACTTGCTGATTTTGTTGCAAGTTGCCTCATCATTTCGGCTATTTCGTATGCATGTGTGGCTCGCTGGCTTTTCGCTGAAAGCTTGGAATTAGACACCGATTTCGGCATCAGCACCGCTACAACTGGGATATTGCCAGGATCGAATCATCATTTGCCTCTGTCGTTGTCGAACAAAACTGGCTTAGCAAACAGGGTTAAAATCCTGTCGACTAAGTCTTTTGACTTCATGAGCCGTAAGGGTCTCATAAAGGTATTTCTCCCTACGAGTCATGAAGATCTCGTATGTGCATTTTCTCCTTAGGAATCGTGAGGATTCCCAAGTGTATGGTTTCTTGTAAGTCGTAAGGATTTTACAAGAGTGCTTTCTCCTTATAATTCGAGAGGACTTACAAGGGCTGTTCACCGTGTAAATGTTAGTGTATATGCCCTAGAGGCTATTACTGTATCATACTAGTTTGTATATTACTTAATGGAAGCTTGGGATATTCACCTTGTATAAACAATCTTGCTCAATATAGTAGTATGCTACTTGGTTTGTTTCTACTTCAATGTGTACTTGTGTTTATTTTAGTATATCACGTATACATATTAGTGGAGCCCTTAGGATCTTTTCTTGATTACCAGCGTTGTGATGACAGTCACACTAGTGGGGGCTGGGTAATCTATAAGCACATCCTTATACAGGTCCCTAGTCGCAGGACTATCGAGACAGGGCATCGATACTCCGGAGTAGACTAGCGTATGCGCTTCTCATCCCAGTGTGGAAGATGGTCTGTCCCACAGCCATCAGTACGTCGTACTTGAGATAGTATATGGGTGCTCGTTGGGTTACGAGTACACTGGATAGGACTCGTCGGGAACTGACAGGTTGGTATTATACCTATCGTCAGTTATCAGTTCCCAGGTGACATGAGTACAGCTTAGTCCGCTGACTTGACACTGTCACTTCGCCTCGAGTGTGTTCCCACTGTACTTTGACTACTACCCTACCACGGCTCAAAGGAGTCGTGCAAACAGGTAGTGGTTGGGTGCAGTCCCGAAGCACTTGGAGGTAGTGACGGTTAGACAGAATTCGTCTCTCCCGGTATTGGGGGTTGACATCGCGCTGTGTCTAGGAGAGCCATTACACGAGTAGTCCCTGGCCAGGGCAATCGAGATATACTGGTAGGTTTCCAGTGTTATCTCAGGGTGTTTTGGGCTTCACTCCGACACGACTTGTACCGCTATTTGGGGACTGACGTTTACCGCCCCCTAGGCCCGCCATGCGATGTATCAGACGAACAGACCGGACTGTACGGAGATTGTCACATTCAGACTCAGTAGGAGTTCAGATGGGGTTCACCTCGTCAGTCTTCTTGTCGGCATCTACCTGGGGACCGTTACGCACAGCTAGTGCCGCTTGCGGTCTGTGGTTAAACCCACTGCCAGCGTAGTGTCGAGTCTTTAGAGTCCCACACAGAGGGCTATTCGCTTTTGGGCAAAACATAGTAGAGGTCGCATGGTTTTGCGACAGGGTTCGTTCTCATCTGCGCACTTGTGCACGTTTGGAGTCCGGACGGATATTACTAGCCGGCTCTGGTTTGAGCCAGATACTAGTATATGTTTTGGGGTTAGTTTTATCTCATTGTGTTCATGTTCCTCGGAACAAGAATGCGGGTGTGTATGCACAGTTGTTTGAGGCAGAGGAAGAGGATTTTCATTAGGGTTTCGGATCGGGTGTGTATGCACAGTTGACAGTCGTCTTTTTCCAAACCCTAATGAATTTGTGATATATCAATTAATAATATTAATTAAATGAAATTTTGTTATGGATGGGTTTGTTGACTTGTTGACCAAGGTTGACTTGTTGACCATGGTTGAAAGTTTGACCTTTATCATTACATATCAAAGATGCTCTTTGATTCTAGCAAAACCATTTAATGAATGTAATGATAATAGTCATTCCAAACCATCCATCAACTATTTCATTTTTATTATTATTGTTAATTTGATATTCTTTTTATTTTTGGTTATGGTTGAAAAATGAGAAGAATAATATTCATTCTATCATAACACTTCTCTCTCCTCTCTTCTTCTTCCTCCTCCTCTAGTAAAAGGAGAATCCTTCTCATATGTTGAGAATCCCTCTCCTTGAGATAAAAGCACCCCAAAGCCACTCTCTACTCACTCTAGGGTTAGAGGTTTAGCAAGCCGAAGATCCTAGTTCTCTCAAAGTTCGAGAAAGAGCCCGAAGCTTGAACCCTCAGGTGGATCCATCTTTGACGGAAGAAGGCGACGAGGAAAGCACCATCAAACCCTACAAAGGTTTCAAGAAGAAGGAGTTCAAGTTTGGTATAACTTCTTTTCCGAGTAGCTAACTCTCTTTAGCATGATAGCTAGTTTAGTTTAGAAAAGATCCCGACTTTGTTAGTCCATGTTGCTCCTTGCGTTAAAAATTTGTCTTTTATACCGTTTCCGCCTCCCCGCAAGAACCGGGGGTGGCAACGTGGACTTACAGTAAACATATCCCTAGTCGCGGGTGGGACTTTGTTAGGGAAATGTTTATTCGCACCCGTGGATTGTATACAAGGGTCAATATCGAAACGCTTGTAGGACAAAATTGGAGGTTGTGATGGCTTAAGAACAGGTTCAGATCCCTGTAGCTTAATACTTTTGAATCTTATGAGCCGTGAGGGTCTCATAAGAGGGTTCTCCTTACGAGTCGTGAGGATCTCGCAAGTGTAATTTCTCCTTAGGAATCGTGGGGATCCCTAAGTGTGTTGCTCCCTTGTGAGTCGTAAGGATCTCACGCAGGTGGTTTCTCCTTACAAGGTCGAGAAGACCTTGCAAGTGTCTTTTAACGAGATTGCACCCTTTCGGGTTTTCACAAAACTTGCCGGTAGCCCTGCTGTTTTTAGTCACGGAGCCCTTTCGGGTTTTCATCCGTGCCCATTTTGCTTATGGAAATACTGTTTTTTTTTTTATTAATTTTTTTTGTGTCATCCTTGGAATGCTGCGGTCCGTAGTAGTTTATCGACGACTCGGTCAACGGCCAGTTTTAGGACATAGTGGTCCATTGTTAGTTTAAGGACGTTTCGGTCCGTTGTTATTTTAAGGACATTTCGGTCCGTTTGCTGGCTACTACTTATAGAGTTTGGGCTTAGGAAGATAGCGAGCGGACATAAGTGTCGTCATCTATCGTTGACCTAGGCCGTGACTTGTCAGGCGTAGTATTTTTTCAGGAAGCGGATGTTTATTGGCCTGAAAGGTCTTTCACCATGCATGTCCATGAGTAGATAAGCTCCACCCTGGTAAACATTGTCTATGATATACGGGCCTTCATAGTTCGGTTCGAATTTCCCCCGTTTGGCACGATTAGGGATCATAAGCTTTTAACCATTAGCACGAGTTCGCCTTGGCGGAATATTCTCGGCCTAATCAATCTTTCATATGAGCGCGTCATCTTTGCTTTATAAGCGTCCAGATTTTGTTGCGCCATGAGCCGGGTTTCATCGAGGGCATCAAGTTCCTTAAGCAAAGATGAGCATTTTCTTCGTCTGTTAGTTCGTAATGAACGGCCACTCGTAGAGAGGGTAACTTTATCTCGAGGGGGAGTACCGCTTCTGTGCCGAATACCAATGCATATGATGTTGTGTTCGTGGCTGTTTTGAACGTAGTTCAATACGCCCAGAGAGCTTCATGCAGTCTTTCGTGCCAGTCCCTCTAATTTCGAGACACCATCTTTTTCACGATCTTCGTCAAGGTCTTGTTAAAGGCCTCAGCTAGACCGCTAGCTCGGGGATTATAGACCAATGAATATCTCCAGTCTATGTTATGCTGTTGTGCGAAGCGGCTGATCTTGTGGCTTCTGTAGGCTGGCCCGTTATTGGAGATAATCCGTCACAGAATGCCGAACCAATAAATTACATGTGTTTTGAAGAAATGGAGGATATTCTCCGTCTTCACTTCACTCAGCGGTACTGCTTCTGCCCATTTGGAGAACTAATCAGTTGTCGCCAAAATGAATCGATGTCCTCTGGACGATGCTGGTTCGATGGGCCCGATTATGTCAGTTCCCCACATTTCAAATGGCCAGCTAGCGATCGTTGGGTGTAGCGGATTTGGATGCTGATGGATAAAGTCCCCGTGAATTTGGCATGAGTGGCACTGTTTCGCGTATTCCAGGCAGTCTTAGATCATCGTAGGCCAATAGTAGCCCATCCTTTTGATCTTCAATTTCATCTTCGGCCCGGCTTGGTGAGAACCGCAGAGTCCATCGTGAGTTTCTTCGACGACTCTCCTTGCCTCTTCAGGTTCCAGGCATCTTAGCCATAGAGAATCAAATGATCTCTTATACAGAGTATCATTGACAAAGGTGAAGGCTAGAGCTCGTTTCATGAGCTGATGTCTTGACGACGCATTTTCAGGTGTTCGGGGGGATTTGAAGTAGTCTATAAAGACTTCTCTCCAATCCTTAGCTTTTTCCTGGTCTTTTATTTGCAGAGCCATTTGCTCGGCCGCTCCCTTTTCTTCGGACGACTCCAGAGATATTTCTGCCGGTGCAAGAATCCGACGGCTTTGCACAACGATCCTTACATCATCGAGGTATTCGTCGGCCAGTTCTTTAGCGAGCTTGGCTAATGCATCCACCTTGCTATTTTCCGCACGCGGTATGCTCTCCAGGGCGTAGGAGGGGATCTGAGTCAGCAATTGCTGCACTCTCTCACCGCACTTTACCAACTCTGGATAGTCGCCATTCACTTGACTAACGACCAACTGGGAGTCTCCGTATATGAGGAGGTTTTCAATTCCCATGTCGACAGCGATCTCAAGACTTGCTATCAAAGCTTCATATTCGGCTGCATTATTTGTCCTCGACTCTATTAAAGAGAAGGAAAAGCGCATTATCCCTCCTTGTGGAGTCACGAAGATGGGGCCTACCCCAGACTTGATTATGGGGGAGCTGTGCTTCCGCTTCTTCATGGAAGACGCCCCATCGAAGTAAAGTTCCCACAGGATATCATTCTCTCTTCTCTCCCCATCAATCGTGTCAAACGCGTGCTCGTCGGGCAATTCGTAGTTCAAAGGAGAGTCGGCAGGTATCAGATGTTCAGCAAGGAAGTCGGCGATGGCCTGTCCTTTCACTGCCTTGAGGGGTCGGTATATCACTAAGAATTCCATTATGTGTAGGGCCTATTTAGCGAGCCGTCCCGTCAATATGGCCTTTAACACCAAATATTTGAGAGGATCCACCTTTGATATGAGATGCACCTCATGTGCCAACGCATAGTGCCTGAGCTTCGTTATCGCGAAGATCAACGCCAGGAAGTGTTTTTCAATGGGGGAGTAATTGTTTTCTGCCCCCAGGAGAACTCGACTCAAATAGTAGAGGGCTCTCTCCTTCCCTTGGTTATTCTCTTGTGCCCACAACGCGCCTAAAGAACCTTTGAGGGCAGTTGAATACAGAATGGGAGGGTTTCCCCTTGACTGGAGCGGTTAGCACTGGAGGATTCTGTAGGTATTGCTTGATTTCGTCTAGTGCGCCTTGGCATTTGCGATCCCAGACGAACGGGGTTCCCTTCTTCATCAAGTGACTGTAGGGGCGGAACTTGCCTGAGAGATAGGCTATAAATCGCCGGATATACGCGAGCTTTCCTTAGAGAGACCGCAGTTTCTTAAGAGTCCTTGGCAGAGGCATTTCCATGATCGCTTTGATCTTTGATGGGTCTATTTCGATGCCTCGGTGTCGGACGACGAATCCCAGGAACTTGCCGAGGAAACTTCGAACGAGCACTTGAGAGGGTTCATCTTCAAGTTGTATTTCCGAAGGCGTTGAAAAACGATCTTCAGATGCTCTAAATGTTCCTCGTATGATTTGCTTTTAACTATGAGGTCATCGATATAGCATTCGACGATTTCATGTATGAGCTCATCGAAGATCTTCGTCATGACCCTCTGATAGGTGGCACCGGCGTTCTTTAGACCGAAAGGCATCACCTTATAGCAAAATATGCCCAGAGGAGTCCGGAAAGCGGTATGCTTCTGGTTCTCGGGTTGCATCTTTATTTGATTGTATCCTGATGAGCCGTCCATGAAGGAGAAGATTTTGTGAGTGGACGTATTATCTATCATCAGCTCGGTGACTGGTACTGGGAAGTCGTCCTTTGGGCAAGCTTTGTTGAGGTCCTGAAAGTCTACACATATGCGCACCGTCCCATTTTTCTTCATCACTGGGACGATGTTAGCGATCCAGTCAGGATACTGAACCTCTTGGATGAGGCCGGAGTCGATTAGCTTCTTGACTTCGGCGTTGATGCTCATCTCAAGCTCGAGCCGCATTCTTCTCGGTGCTTGTTTGATCGGCTTGATGCCTGGAGAAATCGCCAATTTGTGGACGGCTATTTCTGGATCTAATCCGGGCATCTCCGAATAGTTCCATGCAAAGAAATCTTTATACTGTATAAGAACGTCTTTATGCGTAGCCACCTTTTCTTTAGACAATAATTCACTGACGAACGTTGGCCATGGGCCGTTTACTAGTCCCAAGTCGATTTTTCTGAGATCATCTGCGGTAGTATGTATCACATCTTCCAGCTCTTTTGGTGCCGGTGGAAACTCGGAGATCACTTCATCATCATCATTTGCGGAGCACCAGGAGAGATCAGCCGTATCTTCGCATATTCTTTCTCCTGACATCGTTATCATGTGACAGGTACGAGATCGCTTCCACGACTGATATTGGTCTTGTTCTACTCTCTCTGCATACGTGGCTTTTGGTTCATGGTTCTGCGGCGGTGTTACCCTCCAACTGCTGGATAAAGCGAACTTGCCGAGTTGGTATTGGTCTTCGACCCAGTTCTTGAAGGTGAAGCAGTCTTCGAGAGAGTGTCCTATTGCTCGGTGATAGGAGCAATAGTCGGGATGAGAGACCTCACCTGCTTGTTCGGGGTGCTTGGACTCCAGGAGTATCATCATCTGATATTTCATGACAAGATTGAATATCTTCTTTGTCTTGTCTTGGGGAAAAGAATATTCTCGATCCATCTTCTTTATAAGAGACGGATCCCGGCTGCTCGATTCTTGGTTGCGTAGCTTCTCGGACATGCTACGCTGCTGTCAAACGTTTTTTCCGTTCTTTGGTTTATTTTTGCCTCTGCGACGGGTCCTTTGTATGACAGGTTGGCGATGAAGAGCATTGTCGTTCTCCGTGGCCTGCTGAAGGAGGCGCTGCGTCCTGACTTTCTCGTAAATGGCCATTTCGCGGCTATAGTCGTCCCGGACCTTCTGACCCGCTTCCCTTATTAGCTTGTCCATCCGTTCTTCAAACGACGGACTCGGCATTTTGATGGCGGGACCTTGTTTTGGTTCAGGGCTGGCATCTTTTGACAGAACATCTTCTTCTTCGTCAAAGTTATGTATGACGTAGCAGCCATGGAATCGTTCCCGTTTCTTGGATTGAACATATCCAAGCCCGATCGTCTCCATTCTCCCGTTGGGCAATTTTCGCTGAGTTCTAGGGACGCTCCAGACCCTGTTGTAGAACTGAGCTTGTCGAGCAGTCTGCTTAAGGGGTACACCGTGGTGCCTCAATAGACTTTTTAAGCCTTTTGTGTAGTATCTGGGCAGACGGATGGGCTGGAGCCTGTCAAGTGTCGAATCGGAACCATGCCAAATTTCTTTTTCCACTTTGGTCTACGTTGATCGATAAAAGAGGATCGCTTTTTCATCTCTTCGCCTGGGAGGGACGTAGAATGTCTGCAGTTCTTGCACACTATAGGTATCAAGCGCGTCAAGCTATTTGTAATGCTATTGCGGAACCATGGCAATTTGCAAACTCCGATCATCGTCAGCGAAGGCTTGTATTGGTGGTCGAACAGAAAATACGGCATTGATCTCATCTTCCGAGTCGCTGCCGAAGATCAACATAGGGGCGGGCGGTCCCGGCTTGCTGCATTGGGGCGGTCCTGAATAAACTATTTCTTTTACCTCCTCAGTATCACTCCCAAACACTGGAATAGTGGTGATAGCTTTGTTTTCCGGTTTGTGACATCTTTCCGTGTCCTCGAAATCTGGTAAGAAGTATTTTGCATCTTTGTACTTTCTGTTAGTGTATATACCCTAGAGGCCATTACTGTATCATACTAGTTTGTATATTACTTAATGGAAGCTTGGGATATTCACCTTTGTATAGGCAATCTTGCTCAAAACAGTAGTATGCTACTTGGTTTGTCTCTACTTCAATATGTGTACATGTGTTTCTTTTAACATATCGCCTATACACATTAGTGGAGCCCTTAGGATCTTTGCTTGATTACCAGCGTTGTGATGGAAGTCACACTCGTGGGGGCTGGGTAATCCACAAGCACATCCTTATACAGGTCCCAAGTCATAGGACTATTGAGACAGGGCATCGATACTCCGGAGTAGACTAGCGTATGCGCTTCTCATCCCAGCAGGGGAGACGGTCTGTCCCACAGCCGTCAGTACGTCGTACTTGAGATAGTATGCGGGTGCTCGTTAGGTTACGAGTACACTGGATAGGACTCGTCGGGAACTGATTGGTTGGTACTATACCTATCGTCAGTTGTCAGTTCCCAGGTGACATGAGTACAGCTTAGTCCGCTGACTTGACACTGTCACTTCGCCTCGAGTGTGTTCCCACTGTACTTTGATTACTACCCTACCACGGCTCAAAGAAGTCATGCAAACAGGTAGTAGTTAGGTGCAGTCCCAAAGCACTTGGAGGCAGTGATGGTTAGACATGATTCGTCTCTCCCGGTATTGGGAGTTGATATCGCGCTGTGTCAAGGAGAGCCATTACACACAGTCGTCCCTGGCCAGGGCAAGCGAGATACACTGGTAGGTTTCTAGTGCTATCTCAGGGTGTTCTGGGCTACACTCCGACACGACTTGTACCGCTATTAGTAGACTGACGTTCACCGCCCCCTAGGCCCGCCATGCGATATTCTTAGACGAACAGACCGGACTATATGGAGACTGTCACATTCAGGCTCAGTAGGAGTTTAGATGGGTTTCACCTCGTCCGTCTTCTTATCGGCATCTACCTGAGGGCCGTTACGCACAGCTAGTGCTGCTTGCGGTCTGTGGTTAAACCCACTGCCAGCATAGTGTCGAGTCTTTAGAGTCCCACACAGAGAGCTATTCGCCTTTAGGCAAAAAGAGTAGAGGTCGCATGGTTTTGCGACAGGGTTCGGTCACATCCGTGCACTTGTGCACGTTTAGTGTCCAGGCAGTTATTACTAACGGGTTTTGGGTTAAGCCAGATCCTAGTATACGTTTTGGGATTGGTTTTATCTCGTTTGTATTCGTGTTCCCCGGAACACGGATGCGGGTGTGTATGCACGGTTGACCCAGACAGAGGCAGAGTATTCTCATTAGGGTTGTTGACTATTGACTTTTGCTAAACCCTAATGAGAATAAGAAATATGATTAATGATAATATTAATTAAGTATTATTGTGCCATGGTTGGGTTGAAAGGTTGACTTTGTTGACTTGTTGACTTTGTTGACCGGTTGACTAGGTTGGACTTGTTGACCATCATCATGACAATGGCTATCATTTCTTGGCATTGACCTTTACTTGGTTATTTGTTCAAAAATTGCATTTAATGCATGAAATGATATTGCCATTTGATATGATAACAACCATCACATAATACTTAATTATTATTATTTGTTATGATTATTTTGTGTTATGAGAGCATGGGTGGAAAAAGTCTTGCTCATTCTATCATTCTCATTCTCTCTCATCCTCAAGCTCTCCCTCTTCCTCTTGCTCTATTTCTAACTCAAGGAAACTCCCTCTCATGAGTTGAGAACCATTTCCTTAGAGATAAAACCCAAAACACTTCTCTGCTCATCCTAGTATACAAGGTCTAGCAAACCAAGTGTTCTAGTTTCCTCTAGATTGAGGTTGGAGCCAAAGGAAGAAGCTTTCGGGTGGATCCATCTTCGACACAAGGAGACGACGAGGAGAGAACCATCCGACCACCATAAGGAGTCAAACAGAAGGAGTTCAAGTTAAGGTATAACCCCCTAACCGAGTTGGTAAAACTCTTAGTTAGGTTGTTAGATAGTTAGTTTAACAAAGATCCGTTTTTGAGTCCATGTTACCCCCAAAGAAAAAATCGTTTTTCACCATTTCCACAACCCCAAAGAACCGGGGACGGGTAACGTAGACTTACAGTGGTATCAGAGCCTAGTTAAACGCTATCTAACATGTTAGCAAAGTAACTAGAAGTTCAATCGGAGAAAAAGTCACGAAACACGCCCGAAATGTATACTTTCTGCCGATTTTATTTTTTTTCCTGTTCAAAAAATAATTAATCTTACACTAAAAATCGGCTCAGGCTTTTTAAAACACACCCAAGAAAAATAGTCCATCGACTCGGTCAAAGCGCCGCGGAAACGCGGCAGGAGCATTCTCCCGCCGCGGAAACGCGGCAGGAGCATTCTCCCGCCGCGGAAACGCGGCAGGAGTCCGCGGCTGAGTTGACTCGGCCGTGGGCAATTTTTCCTGCAGTGTGATCAGTGGGGCGTTTTGGGATTTTTACAATATGTTTTTTCTGCCCAGATTTTCCAGAAAGCAAAATTTGTTTTTGGGGTTTAGAAATCCGTATTTTGATCGAACTTCTAAAGACTTTAGCTAACGGGTTATATCTGTGATGTGATATATGTATTGAACGTCTGCTAATCGCTATACGTCGATTAGTGGGGGTTATACATATCTGTGATCTGTAATGTTGATGGTATGTGTATATGAATTCATTGGATTGTCGCGGATGAATACCGGGGGGGGGGGTTGTGAGATGAGAGTTTTCTTTTTCTTTCAATTCATGTAAATTTGTAATTGATGTAATATTATTTATATGGCCGCACAACCGGGATGCGGTTTTAGCCGTCATTGTATAATTTCTTTTTACTGTTTTTGCTCCTAGGATAGACCCAAGGAGGGGTGCACAAACTACCGGGTACCTCGAAGTGCCGAGTGGCCTACTCACGTTGTTGAGGGAGGTTGCTTCACTTCGGGTATTTGGCGGGTAGTTTGCCGCATCCGTAGGGGTCTAGGGTGGGGTATTGGCTATTCGCCGCGACCGTGTAATCCGCTTTTCGTTACAGGCTCGTACGGAATGCGGATTCTTAGTATATTCAATGTGTTCATCTGTGATCTGGAATGGCTATTATTGCATCTGATGAATGTATATATCTATATATGATATCTATTTAGGCGTTGCTTATGTTTTGCATCCGCGCTAGTCCAGCCCCCGCTCTGTCGTTAGTTAAGTAACCTAACGGGTAATGACGGGGCCCCATGGCGAATGCGGATGGCATAAGGGTACGTCATATTTTCGTTGTTTTCTGTAATGGTAGGATTAAATGATGGGACGCATTAAAATTAATGCAAGAAAATAAACCAAAGTAAAGTCGTTGGAACACTTTCAAAACCACTCGGTTCTTTTCAAAAACCAACTTTTAAACGCGGAGCTTGAACCACTCCCTTTAAAAGCTATCTCGTTCCATCGATTATATCAAGTTCACTACGTTCACGGTTTCGCCAAAACCATTCGTAGCCCTCGTCGTTTCATATGGATAGTCAATAGTATTCAAGTTATGTTTGTTGGCCAAAGTCAAGGCACAGTGTTTGGTAGCTATTGGGTATTCATATGCAGCATAGATAGATGCGTTGGTTTGGGACAGTCGTACTGCCTTGTTGGCCAAAGTCATGGGTAGGTACGGGTGGGTTCAAATTAACCTGGAGTATGACGTTTATAACTTGACATGTAACTTATGATTTGTTGGCCAAAGTCAAGGTCATAAGAGCATGGGGCAAAAATCCACATCGGGAGTTTCAAAAGAACCTGAAACTTTCTAGCGCTGCATACCATTTGGAGTGTGATGATTCTGGTAGGATTCCTTCAGTTTTGTCACGCAATGATATTTGGATCCCGATCCTACTGTGAGTATATGCTACTCCTCGGGAAATTTCTCACTTAACGATCAATGCTATAAACCAAGTAGGTGTCTAGAAAGGTGTTAGCGGGGCTACGCCCCCAGGGAAAAGTGGTTCTTAAATTAAGGAACTTTACGAAAGCGTTGGAAAACCTCTCTCGAAGTACCGACACTGGCCTGGCTGAACGGTTAAGCAAATATTGTACGGTGAGATTGATCCCGACTAATTCTTCCTTTTTGGTTTGAGGAGGGATTCGAGAAACAGTGGGAGCCGTCCTGTTTAGACAAATTAAAAACCACTCTAAACTTGCAAGAGCATCATGCTGAGTGTTTCTTCTCTCTCTCCTAATTGCAGCGACCAATCGTCATGACCGGACTTAAGTTACTTCTAGATAAAAATATACTGACAGGGCCAAACTACAAAGATTGGCTCAGGAATGTTAAAATGGCAATCACTTACGACAAGCTGGGGTATCTCCTTACCACCAAAGCTCCCCTGTCCCAGGTCCCACCTCCAGCGTCGCGGATAAGGAAATCTGTAAGACCTAGGAGATCGATTGCGCGAAGGCCAAGTGCCTCGTGCTTGCCTTTATGGATAATGAACATCAGAGGAGGCACGAGAATATAGACTTAGAATCCATATTTCTCCATACTAAGGATTTGTATGGGGAGCAATCCCGTATCGCTAGATACGAAGTCTCGAAAAAGTTGTTTTCGGCGAGATTGGCCATCGGATCATCGATAGCGGAACACGTGCTTAAGATGATTGGCTTCATTGAGGAGCTCGCAGACCTTGGGACCATGTAAGAGAATGAGCTCTATACGGACTTGATTCTCCAGTCCCTTCCTTCCACTTACGCCCAGTTTATCCTGAACTTCAACTTGCAAGGAAAAAAAGTTGAACTTCCGGAGCTCCTCAACATGCTGAGGAATGTAGAGGGCACCTTACAGAAAGGTAGGGAAACATCCACTTTGTTTGTAGGAGGATCTTCCTCTTCTAAGTCCAAGGCGAAAGCCAAGGGAAAGAAGAAGAAAGCCCCCGCCAAACCAAGGGGCGGTGTTAGTTAAGTGGAAACGAAGGGAAAAGCAAAGGCAACAAAGATAGCGGGGAAGCTTGTGGGAAAGGAAGAGTGCTTCTATTGTCATAAGAAAGGACACTGGAAAAAGGATTGCAGGGCTTGGAAGGCCAAGAACAAGGATCCGAAGCAAGTTGCGGTTTCGGCTTCAGGTGTGTATGTTATTGAAAACTGTCTATCAATAAACTCTACTTCCTGGGTATTAGATACCGGATCAGGATCTCATATCTGTAATTCCATGCAGGCACTGAGAAAGCGTAGGGTTTTGAAGGCAGGTGATATGACCCTCAGAGTTGCAAACGGAGCTGGCATGGATGCTGAGTCCGTGGGGGACTATCACTTGGGAATGTCAGATGGACATGTTTTGGTTTTGCGTGATTGTTATTTTGTACCCAATGCAACTTGTAATATCATATCTGTATCTTTATTATCTAAAGAAGGTTATGAATTTGCATTTGTAAACAATGTTGTAAACATTCACCTTAATCAAGTTTTGATTGGGTCAGGTACATTAAGCAATGGTATATACATATTAAACCAACCACAGATTTTCAATGTCCAGAATACACACAAAAGAAAGTCTCCGGAAACAAATCAGGCTTTCTTATGGCATTGTAGACTTGGTCACATCAATGAAAGAAGGTTGACGAAGTTACATACAGAAGGATATTTGGATCCGTTCGAATATCAATCATATGCAACTTGTCAATCCTGTCTCAAAGGAAAGATGACAAAGACTCCGTTCACTGGACACGGAGTAAGAGCGAGCGAGCTCTTGGGACTCTTGCACAACGACGTGTGTGGTCCAATGTCTACGCATGCGCGAAGCGGTTATTCTTACTTCATTACTTTTACGGATGACTTTTCAAGGTACGGATATGTCTTCTTAATGAAACATAAATCCGATGTCTTTGAAAAATTCCAGGAATATAAGAATGAAGTAGAAAAACAAACCGGCAAAAGTATCAAGTCACTAAGATCTGATTGAGGTGGTGAATACTTGAGTGCCGAGTTCCTGGATTACCTAAAAGAGAATGGAATTCTCTCTCAGCTTACTCCTCCATACACTCCGCAATATAACGGTGTATCGGAGAGACGGAACCGGACCCTATTGGATATGGTACGTTCCATGATGAGTAACGCTGAGTTACCGCGATCATTCTGGGGATATGCACTAGAATCAGCTGCATATCTTTTGAACCGAGTTCCAACTAAGACTGTGTCTACCACACCATATCAGATGTGGTGTGGGAAGAAACCCTATCTTAAGCATATTAAGACATGGGGATGTCCAGTTTTTGTTAAAAAGCAGCATGCGGACAAACTCGAGGCACGCTCAGTACAGTGCAAGTTTGTGGGATATCCAAAGAACTCCAAGGGATATTTCTTCTATTACGAAGAGGAACAAAATGTTTTTGTTTCTCGTCATGCCTAACTGAGTTTTTGGAAAATCAGATAAGTGGGAGCGCAGTAGAACTGGAAGAAATTCCAAAACCATGAGCTATTACCGAAAGCTTAGTAGAACCAGAGGGTTCAAAAGAACAAGACATTCCTACGCCGCTCCGCAGGAGTAGTAGGCAGTCTCATTCGCCCGAGAGATACTACGGTTTTCTCATAGACGGGGATAGAGAGGATTGCATCATTGATAGTAATGAGCCTACTAGCTTCCAGCAGGCCATTCAGAGCGCTGACTCAGTGAAATGGCTGGATGCAATGCGGACCGAAATGGAGTCCATGTACACCAACAAAGTATGGACTTTGGACATTGCTCCAGATAGGGTAAAACCCGTAGGATGCAAGTGGATCTTCAAGAAGAAGATTGGTGTAGATGGACAGGTTGAGACCTATAAGGCTAGACTTGTTGCAAAGGGTTTTCGTCAAAAGCCTGGTTTGGACTATGACGAGACCTTTTATCCAGTGGCTATGCTGAAATCCATTCGGATCCTTCTTGCCATCGCTGCCTTCCACGATTATGAGATTTGGCAGATGGACGTAAAGACCGCTTTTCTAAATGGAAATTTAGAAGAGTGTGTCTATATGGACCAGCCAGAGGGTTTCATTCAGAGTGGGAGCAGCGGAAAGGTGTGCAAGTTGCTTAAGTCCATCTATGGACTAAAGCAGGCATCGCGGAGTTGGAACATCTGCTTTGATGAGACAGTCAAAGAATTTGGCTTTATCAAAAATCCAGATGAACCATGCATCTATAGTAGATTTGTAGCAAGAACTGTCGTATTCCTTGTATTATACGTGGATGACATTATTTTGATAGGAAATGACATTCCTATACTACAATCTGTCAAGGGGTTCTTGTCACACAGGTTCTCCATGAAAGACCTGGGTGATGCCACTTACATTCTGGGGATCCGGATCCATCGCGATAGATCCAAGAGGATGTTAGGACTTTCGCAGTCCAGGTACATCGACACCATACTGAAAAGATTCAGTATAGAAGATTCCAAGCGCGGTA
Organism: Agapanthus africanus; assembly: GCA_030015575.1. Lineage (NCBI taxonomy): Eukaryota > Viridiplantae > Streptophyta > Magnoliopsida > Asparagales > Amaryllidaceae > Agapanthus > Agapanthus africanus. The sequence continues at coordinate 43,963,516 of JASDDO010000006.1, forward strand.
ATCTACCGGCTTGTCACGTGATCACCCTCTCCAAAGAGATGTCTCCCAAGACTGATTTGGAAAGGGATCGCATGTCTATTATACCCTACGCTTCTGCGGTAGGCTTTATAATGTATGCGATGTTGTATACTAGACCGGATGTAGCTTATGAACTGAGTGTGGTAAGCCGGTATCAGTCAAACCCTGGGGAGAAACACTGGATAGCGGTAAAGAACATTCTCAAGTACCTGAGAAGGACTAAGGAGATGTTCTTGGTGTATGGTGGAATAGACCTCTAGATCGAGGCTTTTGCTGACTCCAGCTTCCAGAGTGACAAGGATGATTCCAAGTCCATGTCGGGTTTTGTCTTTACCCTCAATGGAGGGGCGGTGTGTTGGAAGAGTTCCAAACAGGAAACCGTTGCTGACTCGATGATGGAAGCGTAATACATCACTACTGCTGATGCCGCAAAAGAAGCCGTCTGGATGAGAAAGTTCTTAACAGAACATCAGGTGGTTCCGTCCATTGTTGATCCAATATCTCTATATTGCGACAACAACGGGGCTATAGCTTTAGCGAAGGAACCCAGGTCCCATTAGAAGTCCAGACACATCTTGAGGCGGTATCACTTGATCAGGGAGATCGTAGATCGCCAGGAGATCGAGGTTTGGAGGGTTGCTACGGAAGATAACACTGCAGATCCATTCACGAAGGCCTTACCCCAGACTCAGTTCGAGCGGCTGATCGAGATGATAGGTCTTCGATACGCCAATACATGGCCTTAGTGCAAGTGGGAGATTGTTAGTGTATATGCCCTAGAGGCCATTACTGTATCATACTAGTTTGTATATTACTTAATGGAAGCTTGGGATATTCACCTTTGTATAGACAATCTTGCTCAAAATAGTAGTATGCTACTTGGTTTGTCTCTACTTCAATGTGTGTACATATGTTTCTTTTAACATATCTCCTATACACATTAGTGGAGCCTTTAGGATCTTTGCTTGATTACCAGCATTGTGATGGCAGTCACACTCATGGGGGCTGGGAAATCCACAAGCACATCCTTATACAGGTCCCTAGTCGTAGGACTATCGAGACAGGGCATCGATACTCCGGAGTAGACTAGCGTATGCGCTTCTCATCCCAGCAGGGGAGACGGTCTGTCCCATAGCCGTCAGTACGTCGTACTTGAGATAGTATGCGGGTGTTCGTTAGGTTACGAGTACACTGGACAGGACTCGTCGGGAACTGATTGGTTGGTACTATACCTATCGTCAGTTGTCAGTTCCCACGTGACATGAGTACAGCTTAGTCCGCTGACTTGACACTGTCACTTCGCCTCGAGTGTGTTCCCACTGTACTTTGATTACTACCCTACCACGGCTCAAAGAAGTCGTGCAAACAGGTAGTAGTTGGGTGCAGTCCCGAAGCACTTGGAGGCAGTGACGGTTAGACATGATTCGTCTCTCCCGGTATTGGGAGTTGATATCGCGCTGTGTCAAGGAGAGCCATTGCACACAGTCGTCCCTCGCCAGGGCAAGCGAGATACACTGGTAGGTTTCTAGTGCTATCTCAGGGTGTTCTGGGCTACACTCCGACACAACTTGTACCGCTATTACGGGATTGACGTTTACTGCCCCCTTGGCCGGCCATGCGATATTCTTAGACGAACAGACCGGACTGTACGGAGACTGTCACATTCAGGCTCAGTAGGAGTTCAGATGGGTTTCACCTCGTCCGTCTTCTTATCGGCATCTACCTGGGGGCCGTTACGCACGGCTAGCGCCGCTTGCGGTCTGTGGTTAAACCCACTGCCAGCGTAGTGTCGAGTCTTTAGAGTCCCACACAGAGTGCTATTCGCTTTTAGGCAAAAAGAGTAGAGGTCTCATGGTTTTGTGACAGGGTTCGGTCACATCCGTGCACTTGTGCACGTTTAGTGTCCGGGAAGTTATTACTAGCGGGCTTTGGGTTAAGACAGATCCTAATATACGTTTTGGGATTGGTATTATCTCATTCGTATTCATGTTCCCCGGAACACGGATGCGGGTGTGTATGCACGGTTGACCGAGACAGAGGCAGAGGATTCTCATTAGGGTTGTTGACTGTTGACTTTTGCTAAACCCTAATGAGAATAAGAAATATGATTAATGATAATATTAATTAAGTATTATTGTGCCATGGTTGGGTTGAAAGGTTGACTTTGTTGACTTGTTGACTTTGTTGACCGGTTGACTAGGTTGGACTTGTTGACCATCATCATGACAATGGCTATCATTTCTTGGCATTGACCTTTGCTTGCTTGTTTGTTCACAAATTGCATTTAATGCATGAAATGATATTGCCATTTGATATGATAACAACCATCACATAATACTTGATTATTATTATTTGTTATGATTATTTTGTGTTATGAGAGCATGGGTGGAAAAAGTCTTGCTCATTCTCTCATCCTCATTCTCTCTCATCCTCAAGCTCTCCCTCTTCCTCAAGGAAACTCCCTCTAGCTCAAGGAAACTCCCTCTCATGAGTTGAGAACTATTTCCTTAGAGATAAAACCCAAAACACTTCTCTACTCATCATAGTATACAAGGTCTAGCAAACCAAGTGTTCTAGTTTCCTCTAGATTGAGGTTGGAGCCAAAGGTAGAAGCTTTCGGGTGGATCCATCTTCGGCACAAGGAGACGACGAGGAAAGAACCATCCGACCACCACAAGGAGTCGAAGAGAAGGAGTTCAAGTTAAGGTATAACCTCCTAACCGAGTAGGTAAAACTCCTAGTTAGGTTGTTAGATAGTTAGTTTAACAAAGATCCGTTTTTGAGTCCATGTTACCCCCAAAGAAAAAATCGTTTTTCACCATTTCTGCAACCCTAAAGAACCGGGGACGGGTAACGTGGACTTACACTTTCGGACTTCATTCACGGAGAATGGGTTCAAATCCCCTATCACAGTATACTCGATACCATCTTTGAAACACTTCATACACTGATGTTGTGTAGAAGGGATAATGTTATACTCGTATAACCAAGGCCGGACGAGCAAAGCGTTATAGCAGGTCTTGGCGTCAATGACATGAAACTTGATGTCCGTGACAAGCAGCCTAAAGCATAGTGTCAATATTACAGACCCGAGTATCCGTGATGACTGGGAGTTAAACCCGGAGATGGTGATTTTATTACGAGCGAGATGCTGAATTCTCATGCAAATTTTCTTCCACACTCTTACATTGAGAAGGTTGACGGAGGACCCATTGTCGACAAGGATTTTGCCTATCTTGATATCATGTCAGTATCCGGAGACATAAAGGGGACGGTTATGCTCACACGTCCTGAGGAGGAGATCTTCATCGCCGAAGGTGATATCGGCTATGTGCACTTCTTCCAGCTCGTCCTTCACCTTTTCTTCGGCTAGAAAAGTTTGGAATTGTTCAGGCTCTTGGTAACGCCTTGATCAAAGAAATTCTTGTCTCTTTAGATAGCAGAAGGGCGTCGAGAATGCTGAGCTGTGAGGGTATCTTCCTCAGGTGTGCCAGAACGTTGTAATCCACCTTACTTTTCTTGGGCGGGTCCTTGGCTGTCAGCTCTTTGACAGCTTGGTCATTGAGGATGATATCTTCAGGGACCTTTTCTTTTCACTTATCTTTTTTGTTCGACCCCTTGTTCACGGGTCCGAGATTCTTTTCAGGTAATGTGCGACTGCGCAACTGAATGTTCTCGCATTTCTTCGGTCCTTCCTCTTTTCTCGAGGAGGATTCATTAAAGAGAGGGCCAAGGGTCATTTCTTCATCAGAGTCACTCCCGAAAGTGAGAACTTGCGATCCCCGTAGTCAACCATATGACAATTGCCGGCGGTTCTTTTGCGTTCATCTGTCACACTTTTTTGCTGTCGACGAGCTTCACGCTTTATCCTTTTAAAGTGTTGCTTATAAGCGACATATCCCTGCCACCATCTTTTAAAAGCGTTGCACTCTTCGGTAGGGTGCGCAATCTTTTGATGATATAAGTAGTAGTTAGGTTATATATCAGCTTCATCAGGAGTGTTTCCTTCGGAGGGTGGCAGCTTCATTCCCATCGATATGGCTTTGGCGAACCTTTTCCTCGTCTTGTACCTGCTTTTATTTGCGGCGGATGTACTTTGATCTGGTGGGAGTGTTTCAACTTTTTCGTCCAGTCGCCGGCGTTTGGCCTTCTCAAATATGGCCATCTCGTGCTCTCGATCAGCTTTATTTTTCAGAAGAGCTTCGTTTAGGAATGCATCAATCACTTCGTCTGATGGTCCTAGATGTTTAGGCTCAGGATTTGCCCCCGGTTTCTCTGCATCCAGAGCTTCTTCACCGTTTATTAACGAGTGAGAGATCACATAACAGCTTGCCACATAATCCTCAGACTCGTCCGACGAGTCTTCTCTATTGTCATCATCTCCGTCCTCAAGGACGTGGCTGAGAAATTCTTGGAGTGTGACTGGGGCCCGCGCCCTCTGGTTATATTCTTCCAATGCGTCAATCTGCTTTTGCATATCCGTGCGCTTGTCACCATGCTTCATGGGATTTTTGGTCTGCTTCTTCTTCTTCGAAGACTTAGACGGTTAGGTGTGAGCGCTTTGGCTATCACCACCAATTTTTGGAGTTGGGCGCGGTTTCAGCATTCCCTCGATGATCTCGGGTTCCAGTGGATTTTTCCATCTGATCGCTGGGCATGTTTGTAGATCCTTCAGCATTCTTTTCGTCTTGGCTGAAAGAACGACCTCCCATGGAGCTTCTTCTACAAAAGAGCATGATGCCCCTGGTGTGTCTGTATTTTTGAGAGCGTGCGACTGCGGCGGGCTTATTTTCTAATTTTCGTACAGTGCGAACTTGCCCTGCTGGTATTGGTCTTTGATCCAGCCTTTAAAGATGAAGCAATCTTCAATTGGATGGCTTACCGCTTGATGGTAGGGGCAATAATTGGGACTATTAGCCTCACCGGGTTGTAATGGGCGCTTTGGATTCGGCAAATTAATGAGCCTGTTGCGCACCGCTAGCTCGAATAATCTCCTCGTTTTGTCCCGAGGAAATGAATAAGGGCCTTTATTTTCTCATTATAGCATCGCCATCTCTCGTCTAAACGATCCGTTAATTTTGGACCACTGGGCTGCTGTTGAGCATTGGCGACGAAAGTTGCTTACCCTTTCCCTTTTTCATTCCGCGGCTCCAGCTTCGAAGAGGAAGGCCTGTGACCCATCTGTTCCATTTAGGCCAGCTTATCAATCAAGTACTGGAAAGTGGTCGGTTTGAAAAACATCATGAATTGGGAGATGGTCGCTCGAGGGTCAAGAGTGCCCACGAACATGCCCACCGCAGGCGCTTCTTCGATGCGTTGCTCGCACTTCGACCATAGATTCCTCCGTCGTATTGCGTATTGGACCCATGTTTCTCCAGGCTTCACCCTGGCATTGATCAATGTCGTTATTGGGGTGCATTCACCAGCACTCACGAAATGCTGGGTGAATAGTAGCTCCAACTCTGCAAAATTTTTGACGGAGTCATTGGGAAGCTCCGAGTACCACTCAAACGCCGTCTCTGACAAGCTACCAACAAACTGGCGGAGCAGAAGTTTATTATCACCTCCGGTATTGCCGTACAAGGCTCTGAATTGAGCGACGTGCTGATGCGGATTTCCCGTCCCCTTATATACGTGGAATTTAGGGATCGTATATCCCGGCGGGTACCTTATTTGGTCATACCAGCCCGGATATGGTCGTACAGTCTTAACGATCTGCCCAGCCGCTTCATTCGCTTGGTGAGCTCGTATTTGCTAGGCAATGTAATCATCCAGAGCGGCCTTTGAGATGGCCTCCTCTTTGGCTGCTGAAAGAGCCGGAAGAGGGTTCGATGTTTCCCCTCTGTCGTCTTCAATGATAATCGGGGGATCTTCAGCTGGAGGTTCCAGCTGTAACATCATCCCAGCCATGTCTTAGAATAAAAGAGCCATTCGTTTTATATTGGCCGCTTGTTTCGCGACCTCTTTTTCTTTCCTCTCGAGCATTCTTCAGAGGAACTCAGTATCAGTTTCTTGTTCACGACGCTGCTCCGAGGTTTCTGGATTTTCTTTTGGCCCAGTGAGTGCGACCATTGCAGTCAGCATCTCCTGAAGTTTTTGCTGCTGTTGTTCCTGAGCCTTTGTTATCGACCGGGTAAGCGGTCGATGACCCGTAGTGTCATGCCCCGCTTCCCGGTGTACGGCGAAGGGGGCGCGACGAGGTCCGCCACGTATATACTTAGAAGTACATACGCTAAGCGTATCTAAGCAATATAAAAGTAAATCACAAGAGACAAGATATAAAAGGAACAACAACTTTTATTTATTAACATTCTTTGTACAATACATGAAAGGAAATACAACTGAAATAAAAAGATGCCTAAACAGTGGCATAACAGGAAATAAAAAAAATACAGAAAGGAAAAGTGTACAATGAAACTAAAGTGCAGGGTCTTCGGCAAACTGCTCCAACTTTTCTTGAGATGGCTCGATCTCCGCCGGGTCCAAACTACCTGACGACATTCAAAGAAAAAAGAAATAGAATGTCGTCAGCGAACAGGTCGCTCGGTAACTCCCAAAGATAAGGGAGAAATAGACAGAGAGTAAGAGAGAGAGAGTAGGTTTTAATGTTGTATTATAATATTGTAATGTTGTATTAACACTGTTGTTTGTAGCATGGTACAGAAGATGCCAGTGTATACGAGGGGAGTCCCACTTACACCGGGGACCTTGGTAACCTGTAGTACAAGGCTCCGTCGATAATACCACGGAACAACGGCATGGATGTAATTACGTCTTAAGTGACCACCTCGTGCCACCTTTAACATATTCTGTACCAGTCTACCCCTTAAACCCCGCGATATTTTGTTTGTATTGTTATCTTGTAAATTGTATGGATTGTAAGATTGATTGACTGACCGAAACCATGATATCAGTAAACGGTTGCAACCATAGAGTCATGTAAATGGAATAACTGAGAATCATGTAAAAGGAATAGGTATATCCATGGTTTGGTTCAGTCAAGATGTATAGATTGATATTGGATTCATGAATTCATGTGTTCATATTGAATTGGAATCTTGTATATTGTGGGTTGACTTGAATCATGTTCAAGTCAGATTAATCAGACTCAAACCCGAGTCAGACAATCAGAAATGTGAATCGAAGTCTTATAATTGCTAGGGTCCTTAGGGTAATTTATAAAACTTGAGGGGGTTTTATGTAAAAATACTTTTATATACTTTTCAAAATACACCTCAAGTATATATTGTTCGTCTTTAGAGTTGTAATGAGGGTGGATTTTATGTCGTGATATTTCTAGTGAAAATATCCTAGTTATAGGTATTTATCTGTAATATTGATTCTTTATAGTTCATGATATTTTAGTGTAAAATTTATTATTGTGATTTTTAGGAAAAAGTGGAAAATTTATATTATAGTAAAATAGATATTTAAATGATAAATATACATATGTTTATACAAAAATAATTTTTAATAAATATTTTATATTCCAAAAATCTCATTTTCTTAAGATGTCGTATTTTAAACCTTTCGAGACCGAATGCTTCTTGCGGAGGTTTGAATCTCGCACTACTAGCCCGAGGGTGCGCGATAAACCGCACGATCCCAAACGGGTTCCCCAAAGATGGGTTGTAGCAGCGCTTTGCAAAGATTGTAAAATACTAATCCTTTAGAAAACAGTTTTATAAAGAAAAATGTATTTATTTGCAAAGTGTAATTTTCCGTATTTTAGATTCTAGGGTTTCCTAAGCCAACTACCCTATTTCTAAATGGTCAAAACGACAAGTCGTTAGAAGCCTCAAATCGCCTCTTCACCGCCAATTGTGGCCAGGTAAGTGCCAGGTGAGTGGGAGGCTCTCCACTACAAGTAGTGGCCCTAATTAAGTAACCACTCGCCTTAGACACACTTGCCTAGACACCACAATGTCAGGTTTAGATAAACGATCGATGTCCACAACTTATCGTATTTTCTACTAAAAGATATTGTTTTAAAATTGTATAAAATTTAGAACTTTTAGAAAAGCTTTTATTAAGAAAATGGTATTATAATGTAAAATCTTGTTTTATCGTATTCTAAGTTTTCAAGGTAGCGTGTTATGATTGCATATGAGTGTATGAGGAGGTAGGTCATTACCTCGTGATCTACTTTAAGGTATAGCAATGTTAAGAGATTAAATGTGATAAAGTAAACATTATGGTATTTAAGTGAAAGAATGCGGTATATTGCAAAAGCTATCATTTCATGTGTGAAAACTTGTTCAAATTAATTTTTAAGTGATTAGTAGTCAACATGAAGATATTTAAGCATTATGGAATCGGTGATAAGTGAGATTTTATAGAAAACCGAATCGGAAATCGGTTTGTTCCGATTTCCGACGAGTTTCGTAATTTCGTATTTTAGAGAAATAGAAAGAAGAATAGAAAGGGACTTACGGGTTTCGATCTATACTAAGGAGTGTAGGGGAACTAAAGAAGTTGCCGAGACGTTGCTTCGTCGCCGGTTGTTTCTAAAAACGTCGCCGGAATTCCCGCCGGAATCTCATCGGAGCTTCGCCGCGAACTTGTTTTCAAAGCACACAATTCTTGGAAAACTTTTGAGAGAGTGGCTCAAGATTTTGGGGGTGAGTGGGTAGTGTGTAGGGTTGGTATTTATAGGGTTAGGCTAGGGTTAGGGTAGATGAAAAGTTAAAAATAAAAATGTGATAATATGTAATAAAAATGTATTAAAAGTGGAGTAATTGGGGTTTTTAAAGAGCTCTGGAAGTGGTCTGAGGCTGCAACTTTGCAGGTGCATAGAGAATATGAAAAGACACAACTTTCATGTTGTGGCCGTCGCCGGAATCGGCCGACTCGGGGGTGACTCGGCCATGACTCGGTCGGAGCACTGAGTCGGCCGAGTCAAGGCCGAGTTGGCCGATTCCCGACCGAGTCCGGCGGCCTGGATCCCCCCGATGGTTCATCTAACTCCTGCAAGTGTTACATGTTTGGGTGTAGTGGAGTTTTTGTGAGATATGCACATGTAAACTCTTGGTATTCTAAAGGTTTAAAAAAAATCAATATTAAAAATAATGCGGGGTATGCGATTTGAACTCTGGTGACTTGGTTCAGCAGTGCAAGGTATTACCAATGAGCTACAAGCTCCTTCTTATAATTATGGAGTTATTTAATTACTTAAAATGATAGCAGCAATAGTAAATACTCCAAGTATACATTAAATTTAAAGTAATTTCTTGTACACTAAAAATGGAGTTATTACATTCTTGTAACTTGTAATTAAAAACAAAATAATTACTTATATCTTGTGCTCAGGCTAAAATACCCCTTTATGGATTTTGAAAAAAAAATTTAAAATTTTGTGTAGAAAAGTGTATAGGAAAATTAGGGTTGTTACACGTAGAAGCACGGCTTTCCTCTTTTCCGGAAGCCATATAAACGGTATGTGCTACCATGCCCCCAGACTTGGGGTGTTTAGACTCAGCGTCCTTGCGGTTCACCACGGTCATAGGGGCTTTCTCCTGCTTCCTTCTTGTAACGCCTTGAAAAGTCGTTTTGGTGTTTTCCTGAAAATCGGTGAAAATTCGGTATTTTTCCTTAAACCGTCTTTTTTGTTATTTTGCAGTTTAGGACTAATTATACTTAATTTGGATAGGTAATTGCTAGTTTTTAGTAGATAATGAGTTACTTATTAATTTGTGGTCATTTAAATTTTTCCCCTATTTTTCAATTTTTTTATATTATTTTAAGCCGGCAAGAAAATACATTAAATTAGCGATAAATACAAATTTCTTTGGGCTAATTTTAATCTTTAAAATCATGTTAATTAAAATCTACTTGTAATATAAATTTTTCGTATTTTATTTCAAGTTTTAACTAATTTTTATTATGGAAAACGAAATTTATTGAATTTAAGCTAAAACTTGCAATTTTGGACTTGTAGGGGGTCTTTTGCATAAAAATTTTTGTTCACTCTCTCTCACACACCCTCACATTCCCTAGGCCGGCCCCATCACAGCAGGAAATCCCATCCTTTTTTTTGGTTTCAATTCTTGTGGTGAAATGTATTTGGAGGATTAAAATATATTAATTTGGAGGTGGGTTGTACTTTGATATATGAGGGTTTGACTTGGAAATTTTTTTCCACAACTCCCCACACCTCACCCCACTCCCTCCACTGCTGGAAATCTGCAGCCACTCCCCCTCCAATTTCCCCTTCTCTTTTTCCTCCAAAAATTCATCAAAATCCATCAAAATCCATCAAAATCCATCAAAAATCAACAATTTCCTTTACAATTTCAAAGCAAAACCTTATTCCCTCTCTTCTCAAACCCAAATTGGCTCAAATCTTGGAGAAAGATGGCATCTTAGGAGGCTTTAGCATCATAGGGTTTGAACTTTTGAGGTATAACTTCTAATCAAATGGTTACATTGTTGCTTAAGTGTGCTAAATAGAACTTGAAAGTTGTTTTAGTGTTAAAATTATAGCTAAATTCTAATCTAGTTTTTTTCTAGTTCATGGTTTGAAATTAAACTAGGGTTTTAGAAATCATTAGTAGGTTAATTAAATCTATTTTGTTATCTAGATATTTTGTTAGCCTAATCTAAGTGGTTAACTTGCCTTTTGGACTTTAAATTAGAGTTAATTTAGTGTATCATGTATGATTTGGGTTGGATTTTGTTAAGTTTAAAAAAATCAAGAAAGGGTTGTTTATGGAAACATAGGATTTGAAGCTTTGTAATGTGTTTTAATCAAAGTGATTGTGGTTAACTTGTTATGCGGTTGGATGTTATGCTAGATTGTAGTCCTTTTTGTCGCAAAACGGCGATGTTGCGCCGATTTTTGGAATGTTTATGCTTGCTAGTTTTATTAAAATTATTGTGGTGATGTATTTGCGATATCTTGATGATATTTTTGGCATATCCTATGAAATTTAGGATGTGTGAGTGCGGATTTTGAGTGATCGGGTTTTAGCTTTGCCGGGCGACCAAATCGACGATTTTAGTTAGTTTTTCCGATTTTCGCGTGTGTTCCGCGCACCTTGTGCACGTTGTACCTAGCTTGTGAACGTTGGTATTTTCGTTTGGGATTTGCGTCGTTCTTGATATGTAACCTTATGTTTTGTATTGATGTAAATTCCAGGTTCGGTCGCGGAGACGTCAGACGCGGCACGAAAAGGGAAAGCGGCGATTGGACGTAGCTAGCTAGGGATTCCGGTGAGTAGATGTAACATCTACGGGGGACTATCGTTCGGATGGCGCAAGTCGCCCGATAGTTTAAGTAGTTTAAAGATTTCTAGTGATATTAGTAATTAGGAGTAAATGCTTGCGTAACATCTTGCTACATCCATGCTTTATATTGTCAGACATATACGAACCCATTCTATAGGACACCTGCACCATTGCCAGGGTTTTTATATGTAGTACTATTCATGCGAACACACACGCCCTGGTAATTGCTATGCCACGACACTGGATAACTTATAATCTAGAATGTTGTCACCATACTTGATACTTAAACCTGTACTATTGCAATAAATCCTTAAAATAACATTGTAGAATTGCTATTCATGTGCATGTATACCATTACATCAATTGTTCATGCCTAGTTTATTAATCATACATTGCAACTTGGTTATTGATACCATATGCATTCATTATCATTGAATAGGCACTTATAATGATTTATTGAGATTTATGATATTTCTGGATTTCGGGGAAAGCCGCAAAATTTACAACTTATGATCTTTTAAAATATAAAAAGTTGCGGTTTTCTAGTGATGTAAAGTGTCGTCCACCATGAGTTTGCTGTGGTTTTCGAGATCCGTGTCGAGGAGTGGAGGAACCGTCACGGGTACATGGTGGGCCCGGTAAGGTACCCCGGGGCAAGAGGATCGTGTTGTTGACGTTGTGCCTGGCAGGGGATGGATTACCTACCGGTGACTGTTTTGGCACGGCGGATATCCAGATGATACCGACCGTGGCCGCGAGATGATGAGATATTGATATTTGAGATGGGTCAGCCGGACGGCTGAGGCCAGAGATACTACGATATGGATATATGAGATTTGAGACAGTTTTGAGGTGTCGTTGCTGGACACGGATTCTTGTTGATTATATTGGTATTGTGCTGATATTTCAAAAGAGATGCCTAACGGAAAAAGATGATTTCTTATATTTACACATGCAGATCACGAGTATATTCATATTGCATACATACCTGCTAGTATATTCATATTGCATACATACCTGCTAGTATATTCATATTACATACATACCTGCTATTATATCCTGCCATACCTGTATTATAGATGCTAGGATGCTTGTGTGCATACTTGAGATAGCCTCTATAGATGTTATTTTTTACTCACGAGTTGGCAACTCACCCCCGTTGTGCCACAGTCTCTTACAGGTCCGTTCCGTCAGCACAGTAGCGGCGGGCGCACCGCTTCTTTTGCCTCTTTTGCCAGGACTCAAGGTTTTCGCTCGTAGGTGGGTTGTATTATTATTTTTGTACTATCTTGTATATTCTTTGTATCTAGAGTACTCCATATACTGTATCTACCAGTATTATTGTATATTGACCTAGAGATGAGACTGTGAGATTTGTGAACTTTTTATGCTGTATTTTGGGGTCGAGCTCACTTGAGTCGACATGCTGTTTTTCTTATGCTTCTTTATGATTATTTTGCATGTTGTTGTTTTATATTGCGTGGGATTTGTGACCGCCTTGTGGCGAAGAGCTAGCTCCCGTTTGGGGATGCCTTATTTGTTGTATTTATATATTTTCTTGTTGTACCCATTTTGGAGGCCAGTATTTACAAAGGAGATTCTGCCAAAATTTTCGGAAAAATTGATATTGTTTTTAAAAAGGTTTGATATGACTTATTTGATAAACTCGCTTTCAATTGATTGGTTTTCCTTCACTCTTTTGCTTATTTGGTTTTGGTTTCTGGGCTTTGGCTTACTTATTTTACGGACGTCTTAAGACGTTTCGTAAACTTAAGTGCCAGTCACGTTCCGTACCCTGAGGGTCGTGACACTTCTTTTGTAAGCGGTTGAAGTTGAGGGAGCCGTTGCAGCGGGCACCCAGACGGATGGCATCTTCTGTGGTACCACGGGATGGCTCTTTTCTTGCCAGCTTTAAGCTTCTTTGATCGGCGAGAGTAGCCCTGGTCAATCATCGATTCCTGGACCTGTCTCCAGACTTTGTAAATTTTGGAGGACAGCCGCTGAGGGGGCTGCTCCAGCTTCGCCTTTGGGGCTTTTGCCATGGGTGGAGGAGATCTTTTCAGTATGGCAGGTAGAGAGTTCTTGCAGACCCTCCTTAAAGATTCAAAGCTGTTCCCAGTTGGAACAACAACATCAATCTCCACCGTTGGAGCGGGCGGAGTCAATCTAGAAGGAGAGTTGCCCCCAGCCTTCCTTACTCTGCGCCAGTAGCGCCGTCGAGCGTGTCGAGCCGTTGGGATTGTCTCAGCTGTAGGGGTGACTTCCTCATGCCACGTATTTTGGCGAAGGGTTGTCGTCGACGTCAGCCTCTCGAAGACCGATGTCCGTTGAGAACCAATGTCTAATTTGTCAAAGACAGACCTCTGAGCAGGGGAAGCATCTTTGAGGACTTCGCCCAGAGCGGGAGCCGGAATGGCCAGCCTTATGAAGACTGACTCCTTGACAGAAGAATCCTCTCTGATGATTTCGTCCGCTTGAGCCGGGATAGCTATCTACTTTGGGATGGCTGCTTCAGGTATAGCGGGCTTGTTGATGTTCTGGCCCAGTCTATTGAAAACTGAGGCATTGAAGTTGGGCGACCCGTTGGGAGGGGCCGCAATAGTGGTAAGCCGATCAAAGAGCAACTTCTTGGGAGCTTCTTATGGTGGTACGAGAGCACTGAAGCTCGTTGGCGGGAGCATGGTCCCGAAGAACAATCCAGTGGTGGCCTGAGTGACCTGTTCCATCGGCATAGCGAAGATGGAGGCCGCTTGGGGCCCGTAAGTCACTCCTCCAGACGGGACGGAGCGTGAGTTGCATTTGCAGTTAGTGCAGATTGAAGCCATTGATCTTCTGTTTTCTGCACGGAGCAGGACACAAAATCTTAGTACCTCGAACCCAAGGGCAGCCATATCAAAACCGCGATTTGTTCGTGAACACGACACACGAAGTGTGGAGTGGAAAGTGGAAAAGGTCCCACTGGGCATGCCAGAATCTGTTCCCCGCCGAAACATAGAGACGCGACCGCGCAGGTCCGTCTTGGCTGAATTTCGGGGCAGATGCTAATTAGTGCTATCCGTCCACCTCTCCGAAGATGCCAATTTGAGTTATGGCACCGTATATCGAAGGTTTAAACGGATGCGGCCGATGTAGCAGATTTCGTCAGATTCCCCCTCATTTGAGAGGTTTTTGATTGTGGGGACGTTCTTCCCTGCAGGCGCAAGCCTCTGCAGTTAATTATGCTACCGCATCGCGGTAACCATTTTTTCCTTCTCCAGATGGTCACTTCGTGTCGTGTATGTTTGTTTTGTTTTTGGTTGCCCGTGGATTGTATACGGGGACTAATTTATGTTGTCACCCGTAGGGCGTGAATTAGTCCAAATCCGTATTTTCTTAGATTTGGGTTTGGGGTTGGGTTTAAAGATACGTTAGTCTTATTTGAGACTAAGATAAACTTAAATGTTTGTTAAGAATACGTTAGTCTAATTTTATACTAAGATCAACTTAACGGGATCGTTTAGATCCAACAGAAGAGCATTTGGTCTCTATTGTTTAATTTAGGGATATTGCGGTCGATTACCGATTTAAGGACATCTCGGTCCAATGTTAGTTTAAGGAAATCTCGGTCCATGAGTTTAAGGACCCCACAGTCCAGTTTAAAGACGTCATAGTCTATAAAGTGTAAGGACATCGTAGTCCATGAGTTTAAGGACCCCATAGTCCATAGAATGATTGGTTATCGGGACCTGTCACCTCTCTGAAGACGTTGAAGGATTACTACGAAAAATATCAAAGGAGTGAAGAGATGTACCCTTGAACCAAAGTTGATTGGGAGATCTGTAGTCCAATTTGGAACTAAGATCAATTAATTATATTATGAGCACATTGGCTCAGTTAAATCTTAATTGAGGGCTTATGGCCAA
Source organism: Agapanthus africanus (assembly GCA_030015575.1). NCBI lineage: Eukaryota > Viridiplantae > Streptophyta > Magnoliopsida > Asparagales > Amaryllidaceae > Agapanthus > Agapanthus africanus. The sequence goes on from JASDDO010000006.1 coordinate 43,978,662, forward strand.
CTTGGGCTATGTACAATTAAGTTTGCAATGTTGATCCTTTGTTGGACCGTTGAACATTTGTCTATGTTCAGCCCTCCCATTATTCATCAATGCTAAACAAGGGTTTGGGGGCTTTGATAACATTTTTTCTTTAATTGAGCACTAACCATTCATTATAGCTCTGGATTTTAAAGTTCATTTGTGGGGAAAATTTGCCTCTGGAAAACTTAGTCAATTTAGGCTAAGCTTGGCTTTAGAATAGTGTTAAACTCTAGAGGATATTTGGCAATCATGTGCTTCCACATGATGTGCTAAAAATAGTGTTAAACACTAAAATAGAATTGGTCACGTGAAGTCACGTGAGGCGTCTAAAGATGGGGGCCGGACTTTCTTTATTTTGTTCTCAGAGTATTCAAATAAGTGTTAAACACTTTTGGTCTTCAGACCATCACGTGTGGGCACGTGATGAGTATCCATGCATTGATTATTAAAGTGTTTATTAGGGGTCACGTGGGGACACGTGAGGGCGCCCAAAATTTATTATGCACTTGGATTTGTCCCTTTCTGTTTTGAGGTCACGTGGGAGCACGCGAGGCATTGCCTTCATGCTTTTTCTTTCTCATTTTGAGGGGTCTGTTTAAGGGTCACATGGGGGCACGTGACCTAGTCTTGTTCGTTCTTTTTCATTCGTTGAGGACGAGGGTCACGTATTACCACGTGACCAAGTTCTTTACGTGCATGGAGAGCTTTAAATCTCTTGTTTTAAGAATTAAATTCTTTTATAGGGTTAAACCCTTCTATTTAGAGGAATTAAATTTCTGTGTATTTGGGAGAATTAAATTCTCATATAGGGTTAAACCCTAGTTTCATCTGGGGGAATTAAATTCCTATGAATTTGGAAGAATTAAATTCTCATATAGGGTTAAACCCTAGTTTCATCTGGAGGAATTAAATTCCTATAAATTTGGGGGAATTAAATTCCCTAAACTCAATCCTCCCTCTAGGTTTTGGGATCTGCATGGCAGAATCTCCCCGATGAGAATTAAATTCTCATCTTTTAGGGAGATCTGATTCTACAGATATTCAACCAAAGGAAGAACTAAGTTCTTAGTTAGAAGAGTTAAACTCTTAATTTGAGAATTAAATTCTCTTTTTCTTATGGAGCTTAGATCTCTTTCCCCTTTCTCACCTAGGGTTTCTTTTCTCTCTTGAAGAAATCTTCTTTTCTCTCTTGAGAATTAAATTCTCCTCTCTGTTTTCTCTATGTTGTTGTATTTTCTAAAAAATTCCCACCTCCCCTTCTTTTCTCTTCTCGGCTCCTATTTATAGAAGAAAAAAAAGAATCAGTTTGTTTAGTCAATCTTTCATTGAAAGATTTTAATTGGTTTTGTAACCAACATGATCTTTTAGATCACTCAGTGAATTTTATTCACTATTGAATTTTCTAAAAAAGATATTCTGTTTGTTATTCTTTATGAATTTCAGGGAAATCTTTCCTTGTATAGAATCTTTCTATAAATTGGTGATTTTTAATCACCATTGGATTTTTAATCCAACGGTGCTCCATTTTACAGGGCACAATCCCTTTTGTTTGGAAAGATTTAAAGAGATATTTTCCAGTTAGGGTTCATGATTCCTTCTTAATTAGAATTTAATTCTATTAGTTTGGAAGCCTTAAAAGCCTATCACGTGTTAGCACGTGACCCCCCTAACATTTTAACCAGAATTTAATTTTGTTGTTTTAAAGAACTAAGGAATCATCACGTATCAGCACGTGATGCCCCATTAGGGTTTTTCCTTGTTGTTTTATTAAGCCTTTTAATTCCTTTTTAGTGGGTTGAAGGGACCATCACGTGTGGACACGTGACTCCTCTGATTGATTGTTTGACTAGAATTTAATTCTATAAATTAGAGATCACAGGAACCCATCACGTGTCTGCACGTGACCTCTGGTCACGTGGGGACACGTGATGCCCCATTGGGGTATTCCTGATATTTTATGAGGGAACATGCACTAGTTGTATGTAACGGCTGCCCAGGTATTGAGCGAAAGGAAGGCCGACGAACAAACTCATCCGAACCTCTATTGAGTCTGTCCGTGACAATATCCGTACAGTCCGGTTTGTTCGTCTAAGTGTATCGCATATCCGTTCTAGGGGGTAGATAAAATCAGACCCCCAATAACACGATATTTCGTGTCGGTATGAAGCACATCACCAACTGAGAAACTACCAATCCAAATAAGTAATTTTTGACTACCTTGGCCAAGGATTTCTGGTGATGTCCACCTATGCACTGAGCGACATCAACCCCCAATATCGGGAGAGACGAATCCTTGATGATCCGTTCACTGCCTCCATGTGGTTCGGGACTGTACCCAACTAAAACTTGTTTGCACGACTCCTTTGAGCCGTGGTAGGGTAGTTATCAAAGCACAGTGGGAACTCATACGAGACAAATGATGATCTCAGGATGACAGACTAACATGTACACATGTCACCTGCGAACTGCTATCTGACAATAGGTATAATACCAACTAGCATGTTCCCGGTGAGTCCGTCCATTATACTCATAACCCAATGAGCACCTGCATACTATCTTAGGTGACTAACAGATACCAATGGCTTATGAGACCGGCCACCGGCCCTCGTCAGTGTCTCGATAAGTATACACTAGTCTAATCCGGAGTATCGATGCCCGGTCTCGATACTTCCGCGATTAGGGACATTTAAAGATGTGCTTATAGACCACCCAGCTCCCACGTATATGATCACCATCATAATGCTAGTAGTCAAGCAAAAATCCTATGACCTCTATCAACATGTAATAGTGAATTGTAATACCACATAAAGCATGTACATGATGATAAAGACAAACCAGATAGCATACTATCATCTCGAGTAAGACCGTTCTATCCGTATAGGTCCTCCCTCAATCATCATAATCACCTGCCTGCGATTACGATAATTGCCTTGAGGGCACTATACCCAACAATCTCCCACTTGCACTTAAGGGTAATTATTGCAGTGTCGCATACTCACAGCCCGTGTGATAGCGAACACCCAACTTCTCTACTAATCAGTCTCACAAAACCTTTTTGTGAAACTATTGCGTTCGAGAAATAGCCTCAGTGTGTGGATCCGCTCCAATGTTTCTATTTTCTTTCTCTATATCTCAACTTCGCGGAGAAAGACTCTCTCCCAAAATGAGCGATACCTGTCTTAGAATTTTTCTGGATGTCTGATGGGACCCAGTCTGGATGTATGATGGACCCAGATCATAAATGAACTCCAAATCCAACGAACTTCTTAGGCTGTATCATCCACTGAATTTAATCAGTATTCTACGCCATGCCTTTCACAGTATCTGCTTGGACCACCTGTCCAACATACTGGCCTCAGAGAAGAGGGAAAAACTATAACTCTGACAGCCACTCTGTCATTCAGGTCACCTTGGAAGCCTGAAATGATAACCGCGTCTTGAAGGAGGCTGCCATTACCATATTTCAAGAACATCCACTTATGTTCATAACTGCATTCAAATGTTTCTTCAGGATTGGATTAATATATGTTTATTGCAGATAGTGCAAAAACAATATCTGGTGTTGTACTTGATATCTTATGATTGACTCAATCGCCTAAGTAAGTGATATGCAAATCATGCAAATCCCTCTCCTCATCAGTCTAGAGGACATCTCTTTAGAGAGGGTGACTCCATCATCTGCGGGTACACCACCTCACCAGGAGTCGTCATTCTAAAACACTTTAGAATAGTGTCAAGTATCCGAATTGGAACCGATCAGTCGAAAATATTGCATTTTTAACATATCAATTTCCCTACTATTTGCAATCATCTAAAGGTGTTCGGTATGAATATAGCACATATTAGCAATTTGTCTGTAAAATACCAAATAACATGTGTTATACATTATAACCGGCAATCTGAGAGAAATTGAGTGTTTATTATTGCACGCATGATCTTTTGTATATCGCAACACTTGTCTAGAGAATGTGTGCAGGAAATTCCAGGTAAAAGAGCCCAAACTGTTAAAAGTGTTGATAAAAATACGCCAAGTACAAGACTTGTGATCTGGCAGTAAACAAGGAAATATAAAAAGATTCCAAATATAAAATAAAGCCCTATGGATCAGCACCAACACAACCTGAAGAAATCATGCACCAAGCCTTCCAAAGGGCCGCGGATCCGTGGCCGAAGAGGCGGATTCGCCACAGATCCGCGACCATGTCAACACATCAATGGCAGGTTGATTTCTCGGGGTTCTCCATTCACTGGCAAGACTTCTTCAAGCCACTTCAGAGATCTCTAGAAGCTTCCGTCCTAACATCCAAGCTTCTTGTACAAGCTAAATACATCCAAGCTTCTCAAGCAAGCTAGCTAAACCTAGAAGGTTCTTCCCAACAACCAAGCTTATCAAGGAAGCTAGCTAACTACCTAAATCTAGAAGCTTCCTTCATAACTACCAAGCTTGAAAGAGAAGCTAAACCTAAGCTTAGCTTCTAAAGGAAGCTAATCCTATTCAAGCTTCTAGGGGAAGCTAAAGGAGAAGGCTATAAAAAGGACCCAATGGCTTCATTCTAAGGTTGTTGAAAATTGAGCCAAAAATCCCACAAGTTGAGTGACACAACTTGTGCATCCAAACCCTAATCCAATTCCAAAAGCCAATTCAAGATCACCGAGTACAAAATCAAGCAAGAAGCCATCAAGCCTTTTTGAAGCGACGCCGATCTTCAACCGAGCAAGTGATACAAGACGATCTGCGACTCACGGAGACGATGCGAAGCTAATTCGACGATCGAGTTCTCTCCTTAATTCTTGCAGTCTTGAGTGAATTGTAACAAAATCGTTGAATAATGAAAGGTGAAAACTCTTAATCTTGATTTTCTTTGCCATTAAGCATTATGATGAGTTCTCAGTTCTTGATTGTTTTCTTTGTCATGATATTTGAGTGAAAACTCCGCTCGTGGAGGAATCGAGAAAATAGATAGATGACGATGATTAAATTCTTGAACGATTCTTAAGTCTTATGAGTTTTGTAAACTTTAGGAAATTGAATCATCGACAACCTAGTTTCAAGCGAAATGCTTTCTTAAATGTTTTCACTCTTAATTAGTGATCAACGATCGATACTTGAATTTCCTAGAGGCTAGAATTTGAATGAAAATCAATGAAAGGAAAAGGGATAGATGATGAAACCCTAGTTTTCGCAAGAGATCCCTAATTCTCGTTGATCGTCATCGATCTAGCAACAAATCATCAATGGATAAGAATACGTAATCACAAGTCTTCATCCTCACCATCGATTCGATCGATTCCTACGAGCCTCTCTATAAATCTTGATAACTAATTCAATTTGGACAATTCTTGATTCTCGATTCTTGATTTTTAGAATTTATTGATAATTAGATCTAGTTCTTTATAATTCTTGAAACTAAAATTCAAAATTCTTGAATCATTTTCTTTTCCTCTTTAATTTTCGACTCAACTAAAATAAATACGAGCAAATCTCACTTTCCCTGTGGACGATCCGCACTCGCTAACGAACCTACAATTGACACCGTTATTGATTGAGGTTTACAAATTTCTTTGGTTGTGATCTTTACACTTTTCTACATACACATCGAAATTCACTCAATCAAATGGCGCCGTTGCCGGGGATAGTGTGCTAATTTATTCATTTTTGTAATTTGAGTTGAAAGATTTATTAATCCATCAGAATTTTTAGATCAAAATTCGCACAAACACTAAACGATTTGTTGTGATTTGTTGCAAGGAGATCTGGAATCGGTGGAGTAAGAGGAAAAATTTTCTGAACATTCCAGAGAGTTCAGTGAGTGAACTGGAGAATTTGCACAAATTTTTGTGCAGTGATTGACTCATCACGCGGCGGAACCGCGGTCATAGGAGCCTTCTTGCGGTGGATCCGCGGCGATCCTAGGGTTTCACTGTTCGAAACTTCTCTGGTATATTTTGAAGTTTATTATCTCCTCCCTGCTCTGCTCCATTAACTAATTTCTGCAGGCTTCTTTGCAAAAATTCGCAGCGCCGCAAAAAGAAATTTTTTTTATGCGTGTTCGAAGTGGTTGTTTGCATTTTTAATACGGAAATTAAGGGGCAAAGACCAAATTCAGATTAGGTGGGGATTTCATTACCCTTCCTAAGCCCCAAAAATCACAAAACTGCATCCGCATTACCCACATTATATATAAAATATCTAGTCATGACTCTAAGGACCGTCGCGCTCACTTAGGACAGGAGAAGGTCGTAGGTAATATATTGCTTATCCGCGTTTTTTTGTGGTGTCTAAGGCAAGTGTGTCTAAGGCAAATAGTTACTTAATTAGGCCCACTACTTACATAGTGGAGAACCTCCCACTTACCTGGCCACATGTAACACTTCAGAAAAATAAAATATTATTTTTGGAAATTTTTAATAATTAAATAATATTATATTAAATATTTTAATATTTCGGTATAATTAAATACGGATAAATTGGGAAAATTTTGGAAAAATTATGGAAAATTCTAAAATAGGGCATTTTATGGAATTTTGCCATTTTGAAGTTTTTATGATTAATTATATGCTATCTTAGTGCTAATCGCGATTAAAAATCGCTAATTGGATTTTTAGCATTTTTGGGCAAAACATGCACATATCATTTTTACACTTATGTTTCATTTGTTTCTTTGCCTTCTCTTCATTTTAGCATGGTTGATTAGGGTTGACCATTGAGTGAGAAAGATATGAAAAGAAAAGAAAAGAAAAAGGTAAGAATGATGAAGAGAGAGAAAGGTGTAGGTCAACCCCTCTTTTTGAACCATGACCCCATCATTTCCTCTTCCCATTTTCTCTCCCCTCTCCCTCATATGCTGCTGTTGCTGCCTCACCCTCTTCCTCCTCCCTCTTCAAGCCTAGATCCACCATGAATACAACCCCAAAACCCTATTCCCATTTCACAAAAAATGCTCCCAAGCTCACTAGCTACACATTGGACCTAGAAAGAGAGGATCTTGAGGACTATGAGCAGTTCAAGAATTTTCTTGAGTTGCCAAAGAAGGTAATTTCTGCACCATTAGTATAGTATTTCCATTCCTTGCGCATCAATACTTGTTTCATGTAGATATGGTGTGGTTTGATGGACCTTGGAAATTCCAAGTTAGGGTTTAGGGTTTGATTTGAAATCAAAGGTGAATTGAGGTGTAATTAGGGACTATAACCCCTGGTGTGATGTTACATTGGACCAAACTTGAGATTAAAACCTGGAATATGGATTTATGAAAATGATATCGGGAAAACTGTAATTCTGTGACTGTTTTTGGAAATCTGCTATCACCCGAGCCACCTGAAAATAAAATTGGTTTGACAGTAAGATGTGCAGGCACCTAGGAACGACCACACAAAACCCTAGCCCCCACCTCCTTGTTCAGGCCACAGATAAATCCCTTCTGGTCGCAAATTGTGGCCAGAGCAGGTGGGTTTGGCCTCGTTTTTGTTTCTGGGCCATATTTCCAGTAAACTTGACCCTTGGCATGTGCAATTTTGACTGATTCCATCTAAGGTAGAATCTGGAGTAGTTTTTTTTGTGTTGGTGAGTTGTTTTAGGACTTATTTTAGCATGGATTTTGGTATTTGGTGATTCGTTTTTGTCGGATGGTGTTTGAACGTCAACGGCAAAGGGTTATTGGTCGTGTTTTCATGCGAGACTAGAGGTTTTTACCAATGAGAGTAGCGTGTGCCGTTTTGGTTTTCCGATGTGATTTTTATGTGTTTTTGCGATTGTGTATCTTTGTAGGTACCCTACGTGATGTTGAGGCGTTGAAGATGATGATGGCGACATCGGCATCGGCACACAAGAAGTAAGGTGAGTAGATCTATATCTACCGGGGAAGTCGGGTGGATGGTGTATAGTACCCCCGCAAAACTTTTGATGGGAAACCGATTTATAGAATATGGTTAGGAAACCTAGATTAGGAAACTAGGGTTAGAATAAGATAGCTACGAAACCATATTAGAAACTAGAGGATAGTGAGAATGATACCTTACGACTATCATAGGATGTCGTTTAGCTATATTACCGTTTAAGGTACTATAGGAATAGATGCGTATGTTAGATTAGATACTTATACTTGTAGTGATTGAATGTTTATGCAATTCGATTTGATAGGTGAATTAGATGCGATGAAAGAATATAAGACTGATATGATGATATGATGGTATACGGATGCGAGTCGATCGAGTTGGTTTATACCCTGCCGGTCCCCTGATATGAGATTATTACGGATGTGACCTGGGACATAGATATATATCCATATATATAATGTTGTGAATCATGGATGATAGGCCGTATGTGATATTAGGCCGTACCCTCATTTGTCGTATAGGATGATAGGATCCCTTTTAGTATGATGCCGCCGCACGATGATATTCCGTGCGTGATGAGTTTGACTTGATGATTGATCCTCACCCTTGATTAGAGATTGCCGTACGATGGATTATACCGTACGGGATGTTATTGGGCTAGATGCCGATTGATAGATTCACCGACTCGGACATATGATAGTTACGTATACCTTATAGCTGTTAGCTGATGATTTACCTTATGCCTCATTCATATCATTTCGATTGCATTGCTTATACCTGTGCTAGTACACTTGCACCATTATCGATGATGCGTATGTTACAAGTACACAGATTTGCCGGGTCACATACTTCATCATCGATAATTGCCATGTCACTACAAAGTAGAGTTGCTGCATCATGACATATACATTGATATATTCATACTTGCGGATATACACATTTGTATATCCATATTCGTGCACATATACATTGATATATTCATACTTGCGGATATACACACTTGTACATCCATATTTGTGCACACATACATGGTACATCTATACTTGCGCATACATATTGTACCTACATAGGTAACCGGTTTTATTGTATAATTGGGAACCGCATGTTACATTTTAAAAACTTGAATCATTTTAAAAGAGCGGTTTTCCCCTTAATATGTTATATCACTATTCCATGTTGCATGATTCACGGATATGCTCGCATTTCTTTTTACATGTCGCATACATCATGCTCTATTATTTTACGCATTGAGATATGCTGTTTTCATAAGATTTCTGGATTTGAGAACCGTGGATATTTCAAATGAGATTATGTGTTATTTTAAAAACCCGGTTTCTCTTGATATGATATTTCAGTGCGTCCATCATGTGTTTTCTCGGTTATGAGAGTGGCATGTGAAACCCGATTCGAGGAGTGGTAGGCACCGTCTGCGGGTACATGGTGGACCCGATGAGGTACCCCGGGGCAAGAAGACTCGTATATGTTAGACGGCGAGCCCGGCAGGGGGAGCACTACCTGCCGGTGATAGTATGTGGACTCGGCGGTTATCCGGAGGATACCGACCGGAGTAGCGAGATGGATATGAGGGCCGACCAGGGTGTGCTGCGCCTGAGGGCCGATCTGAGGATGCGGCGCCTGAGATATATGGGGATTTACGTGCCGATGCTGGGCACGGTTTTCATGATGTTTTTGAGTGTCGATGCTAGGCACTCAGGTTCATTGATTTGATTTGTCGGGAGGGACACCGTTGTTACATATATACTCATACTTTCATGCACACTCTTTTATGATATTTACACGCAAGATATTGTTGCATCAGTGGTTGACGCGTGGACTAGATCCACATACATACATACATACACCGATTCTACTATCGGAGATTTTGCACATGCTTCTAGATATTGATTTATGGGTGGACGAGATCCACATATCCGCATGCATTGATTATTACTGTTGGATGTTACCCACATGCATATAGACAGTGACTACCTTGTTGGCACATATACGACCCGGTCACCTTAGATATCATAGTATTACCTTATGATATGGTTGACAGAGGAGTCGTTGTTTATTCAATTTCTACTTGTAGATATATTTCTATTCACGAGTTGGCAACTCACCCCTGTTGTGCCACAGTTCTTGCAGGTTGACCGCTTGGATCAGTAGCGGCTTTGCTGGCACACAGTTTCCTTTGGGTGTTTTGCAGTGGTAGATGGGATATTTGTATCATTCCCACTCTTGTATCTATATATTTCATATTGTATCTAGTTAACTCCATCAATCAAAATTTGTATGTTGTATAAGTGATGAGACTTAGTGAGACTCGTAGTTGCGAGATTTGAGCGATGTGTTTTATATTCACTTTTGGGGTTATATTTGCTCATTTCTTTATCTTTTTGTGGTGAACTTCGCCGTTGGGTGTCGTATACTTATTTATACTGTATTGCGTGGTTGTGATCCGCCATTTGGCGAAGTGCTAGCTTCCGTTTGGGGATGCCTTTATCATTATTATGTATTGTGGTTTTGGATCAAAATATACAAAGGAGGTGCTGCCAAAATTTCTAAAAGACGAAACATGTTTTCAAACTAGTAAATTTCTATGCATTAAGAAAACTTGATTTCATTATACCTTTATTTTAAAAACTCCACCTCTATTTTCTTAAAAAGTTTTAGATTTCTGGGTTTCAGCTTACTTGAATCCCGTTACGCCTTTGGACGTTGCGTGATTCAAGTGCTGGTCACGAGCTAATATTTCGGGTCGTGACACAGTTGGTATCAGAGCGCTAGGTTTAACCATTGTTCGAGTCTATGTTTGACTATGCGGAGTCTAGGGCGGGTATGTATTTCGGAACCTAGGCTTGACCTTACGGAACTTAGACTTGAACGGGAAGGTGGGGTATTAGACCCGAACTTTCGTTTCATAGGCTGACTCTGATTGATGGACTAGGTAGCTTGAGTAGAGTGACGTACCGTACGTATGTTCTGCAGCATATTTACGATAAGATACTCCACTTAAGAAACCTTAGGATGTACATATTTTTGAGATCAGTGATTCTCTTCATATCCATGATTATACATCCATTTGAGATCCTCGATTCTATTAGTTCCATGATCATATTTTCATTGATGCTGCTCCTTCTTATGATCATGTATCCATTCTGGATCTGTTGTTTTCTTTCTTGCCATTGATCTGTTCTCTTCGATACTCGATTGAGGTTCCTGTCACCATTGTTTGAGCTGCTACCAGTGTTACGGTCAGGGCGAGCTCGTCTGGTATGAGGGCCGACCATTGTGTTTTCTGGTGACATGGGAACGTCTCGAGTTAGTATTGATGATTGTGACCTCTTATGGAGGCGAGTGCTTGGTTTTACACCGGACGATCGGGCCATTGTTAGAGCTGCCAGTTGAGAGAGGACTGTGATGTACAGCATACCTCAGAGATTATGATGTCGCCTACTGTGTGCAGACATATGACCCAGCTGTTGCTGAGATTGATGGTATGTCGCTCCCAGAGCTTACGAGCTAAGATCGCCAGAGCTTCCAGGCAGAAATGCGACAGATGATAGCTAGTCTACCCCGATTTGAGAGACGAAGGTGATTCGTCCGATTTATGCGCCGGAGCAGGCCCAGTTGGGTTGAAGATTTCCAGTGTGGAGAGTCTTACTCAGATCTAGAGCATACCGATTTAGAGATGACCGCCAATGTATCACCTTTCCTGGAGGATTGAGGCGCTGTTCACCGTACAGATGAATGAGCCAGTTGCTGCTGCAAATGACGAGGTATCGCCCAGAGGTTGGAGCTACTGCAGCATAAGTATATACTTAGAGATATGATGGAAGGTCGCTAGCCACCCAAGGGTGAAGGACTAGGACATGTGGTTCGTTCGCTTACCCGATGCGAGGTCATCAGATAGATTGATTCCAGTTAGAGATGACTTCACGCAGATTCGTTGAGAGTCGATAGAGACGATCGAATTTCAGGAAACCATATTCCAAGTTTAAAGTATTCGGAAAGACGTGCAAGCAATTCTATGGACCCTCTAGAAGAATGAAACCCTAACTCGACATAATGACCGTGTGAAAGCCTTTGAACCTTAGGGTTTGCGGCAGTTCCACGGCGCCATTAGTGAGGCTTGGGTTTGCACTTCTACGGCTAGAGCACTGATGCTGTGGCATGTACTCGATACTATTAAACTATACCCAAGATGTTGATCTCTTGAGGGATTATGAGGTTTTGACGTATCGGTCGAATGGTTCGACTTCATTCGGATGTTATGTGATGGGATGCATTGCTTGGGAGACTCCAGATACGAGCATATCCGTTGGAGCGCGGTCCATGCAGCCACGAGAAGACGAGTCCGAATCAGTCGACATTGGAGCCAAGTGAAGTAAAGAGCTCGCACGAGAATCCGACGAAGTGGCGTTCCACTCTGCTGACATCAGAGACGCGATACGCGTGCAGAAGCATAATATATGGATATACTTTCCAGAAGGAGTCACGAGGAGTATGCAGCCGTTCCGGAACAAGAAGTAGATATAGAAAAGATAATAACTTCCGGGAAATTCGGCAGAAATGAGATTTGAGAGAGACCTCGACAGGACCTTTCTGGAATACTATACGAGAAGACCTGGACCCAAGAGTGGTCATATTGCGCACACCCAGCAGACCAAGGTTCGGCATCGTCGACGAGATAGTTGACCAGGTTCGGATAGGGGACCTCACCCAGATGCGTTGTGAATTGATCAGGAATGGACGAGTATGGAGTATATCTCCGATGGTTGGGACGAGTTTCCGAGGACGTGTTCGGCCAGATATCTTCTACCGAGTGATGAAGATACCGAGTTGTGACTTCGAGTCCATGCGAGAGACCTCGGGTTGACCGTGGCCGAGAACAGTTGCAGTGCGCAGATAGCATGGCTTGACGTCATAGTGGACGACAATAAAGACAAGTGGAACCAGAGGTTCGTGCGAGACGCTGACGAGCTGTCATTACTTCCCGTCAAGACTAGAGACTTGATATGCTTACAGAGGCATTAGGATACGGCCAGTTTCCGAGGAAATGTGGTCGGAACACGCAGATGTCCAGAAAACGTGGAAAGATTATGTAAGAATACCAGCCTCCGTACAGTTCGGCATAGGCGAGATTGGAAGAGACCCTGAGCAGGATTCCTTCCGGGACACTGCTGCAATGAGATTTGCGCCCAGGATCAGAAGTGTCACGTGTATTCAGAAAGCCAGAGGCCGACGCCAGTGACGTGCTGCTTTACGAGTTGTCGAGATGATTGACTGAGAGATGACCAAAGAAGTGCCAGAACGGAATCATCCCCGTTAGCACACCTGACTGGGCCGATGAGCCGATGGATGGTGAGATTGGTAAATCCACAGAGAAAATAAGGACCCAGAGACCGAGGACGCCAAGCCGTGAGCAGGAGGCGAGCGGATATTCTTGTTCTGCCAGTTTTAGGCGCACCGATTCTTTTTCGACATTGTAGGAGGTGTACCTCAATGTCCTTTGTTGCAATTTGCGTTTGTGATCTGAGTATCACGCTTATATCTCTTGGATTTGAGTTTGATGACGAGCTTCCTGATATTTATTTTGTGCACCTTGGTTTCACTTACTGGGTATTTACATTTTTGCGCATAGTTATCACACCATATATATATATATATTTTACACACTGTTGTGTTGATTTGCGATTTGGGCCTATTGCGTTTGATGTCGATTTTGTGCCTTAGCCGCACATGTTTATGATTTCATAGATTTCATACGGATGATTTGATTTTGATACTCGATATTGTTTTGTGCACCTTGTGCACCTGATTGGATTCTTGTGCACATCAAATGCACCCGATATTGTTGTCGAGCACACCCGTTGCACTAGACAGATGCTTTCGTGCACACCTGTTACACCTAGATTTGCTTTGTGCTTATTGTGGCACCTGTATTTGGATTTGATTTCCATGCGCACTAGACGCATGTGATTATTGGATACGCCTTTTAGGCTGTAGCATTTTGAAAATTTAAAAATAAATAAAATTAATTAATTAAAGAATAATAAGATAGATCACAAAACTGTTAAAATCAAATAAGTCAATCTTCATAAGATATATGTGTTACAATTTAAATTAGAATTTTCGCTTGCAAAATAAATAAGCCATAAGGGTTTTAGTGACAAATTTAGCTTCATTTTAACAAAATGTGTGTTATATAATAAGTTAGGTTGTGAGGGGTTTTTATGTAAAGTTTAAGTTTTATGCAAATATGAGATTGTTAAGGTTATAATTGAAAGTGGATAAAAAGTCATTTTTGTTCAGAATTTATGTTTAAATTAAAACAAAATTATGAAGATAATGCAAAACCACATCATGCTTGCATGCACACTCTCATCTCACACCTCCTCCTTGCATGAAATGCACACCCTTTAACCCTTGACACCTCCACCTTCACCTTATCCCTTCCTCCTCACATATATATAGCACCCATTCAGTTACAAGCTGAGATTAAAACTCAAAGAATTTAAAAGAAAAGAAAATTTTAAAAGAGAAAAGAAAGAACAAGAGGAAGAAGAAGAAGAAGAAAGGAAATTTATTCTTGGTTTTTCTTCACCATCAAGCTAGGAGGGACTTAGCATCTTGGAGGGTATTCCTATAGGTAATTGGAGGGTAAAACTTCTTAAACACAGTAGGGATTAATTTTTGTAATTTAGTTAGTTTAAATTTAACAAAAATCACATAATATCGTATTTTAGCTAAATTGAATCTCTGTTAAAATCTGCTTTGATCTGGAAGATAATTAACTTAACTAAACAGAGTTAAAATGATATAGGTAACAACTGGAATAAACCATAAGACCACTACACCAAGGGGCCGGTTTTTGGCCGGCGGCCATATAGGAAAATCCTGCGTCGCCGGCCATGGAGGAAGTTAAGTGGGTTTGCTCTGTTGGGTAGTTTCCAGTGTACAATTTTGGCTATTTTGGTATTATTTAATTAAACTAGTTTCATTGTAAATAGAATCTGGAACCGTATATCGGAAGTGATATCTTAAAATGCCAAATACGACACGGTTAAAATACGTCGCGATTTAAATTCTGTAGCGATGCAGGTTAAAGTTTAAATCCAGTAAGATTAAGTGTTTAATAACTCGATATAATCGTATAGTATATAACTTTTACGTGGGAACAGGTGTTTTTCATTTCCGTCGTATCGGAATAGCCGTTTTCTTATATACGTTAAATTGTAAATTTAGATTCGAATACGGGAATTACGGAGGCGGCAAGGAAAGGGAAAGGATTAGCAATTCCAGAGTAGATTCGACTTTTCCGGTGAGTAGACTAAACATCTACCGGGGAATTTTGTAAAGATGGCGTGTTTTCGCCCGTAGTTTTACTTAACTTAAATGCTTTATATTGTTATGCCCAATTGATAATTTGCATTCATCATTTACACATACAAATTGCTTAGTTGTTAGAACACTTCACAATTATCGACGAGTCATGCCACGTGCACGTCTTATATGCTACACACACCTCGTCGATATTGCTATGTCACTTTACACTTAAACAAAATACTTGTTAACATGAATTTATATCGTAATTCAATTATCAATAATAGTAATATATCGCATCATTTGTATCATGTTAATATGTGTGTATCTCATGTTTATATAAGAGGTAAATGTAGTATTGAGGATTTATGGTTTTGAGTTTTGAATACTATTACATAAATATAGTATTTTCATGATTGATGTGTCATGTCCACCATGAGATGTTTTCTGTTTTGGTTTTATTCCGGACCGAGTGGGGGAGATATACGGTCGCGGATTTTAAGTTATCCATACTGAGTGGGGGAGATATACAGTTGGATACATGGTGGACCCGGTCGAGACCGAGGGGCAGGATAGCCGTATTGAGACGGGGGAGCCTAGCGAGGTTACTCAATACCGGAGATAGTGGTAAAAATACGGCGTGTATCTAGATGATAACGACCGGTATTTTTGATTCAGGATCATTCGAGGAATGATGCCTGTGAGAAATGAAAGTTTTGTGTCGATGATGGACACGGGGAAATGAATTTATTGAGAATAAATGATGAGATTTCAGTTGTATTATGAGATTTACAGTATACATTGTTGAATTTCACATATAATCATATATTATACTTGTTCACATTTCAGTTAGTATGATTGTCGTATTTACTTTATTAACCGTTATATGTTAGTTATATTCACTGAGTTGGCAACTCACCCCCGTTGTGCCACAGTTCCTTGCAGGGGTAGAGTGAACGGTTAGCTGCGAGGCAGAGCTACTTCTGCAGCTGTATTACATCTTTTGTTAGGTGGGTTACATATGTAGTAACCTTCCCTTTTGATATTGTATTTTGTATCTAGAAAGTCTCCATCAAACCTGTATTTTGACTTAGAATGAGAGATTATATATATATTGACAGTTGAGATCGTTTGGTCGATACATTGTGGTTTCTTTCTTTATGTATGAGATTCATAGTGATGTCCTATATGTTGAGATTTATGTTCATTGTTAATATTGTTGATCCCAACTAGGGATGCAACTAAACCGAACACTTTATACTTGTTTAATAATTTAACTTCATAAATTGTGATTTTTACTTAAAAACTAAAATTTTATAAATAATTCCGAAACAAGGTATGTTGATCTTGGTTTCGGCTTACTTGGACTGCGTGCATATCTTTAGATATGCTACTATCTAAGTGCCGGTCACATCCATATTTTGGGTCGTGACAAAGTTGGTATCAGAGCTTAGGAGTAACCTTACGGAATTAAGTAAGGGATTTCAATAGGTTGATGTGAGTCCATGAGTTAGGATGACCTTTGGTTTGATGGAGTAGGTGAATTAGGAAGAATGCAGTACCGTACGTATGTTCCGCGGCATATTTACGTTATCGTATTCAGCCTAACTAACCTTAGGAGGTATACCTTGATCTATTCTTCCGTTGATTCTTCGTGATTGATTGTTTCTATTCTTACACCTTATCAACTCTCGTTTCTTGTTCCAGTTGCTATGGCTACGCGAGCTAGACGAGCCACAGCCAGAGATGCAGCTAGGGCGAGTCCGCCTGTGACGATGACTGGTACACCGGACGTTCTGGAGGTGCATGAGCATGTTGATCCTCCTCCTCCAGATCGTATAACTAGGATTGAGGAGGGTATGTTGGGATTACAGCGAGTGGTAGGATAGTTAGCTGAGGCCACTCGGGTATTGAGACCGGATCCAGCACCGACCGAAGTAGAGTCCGAGGTGCAACCTACACAGACGATGGCTCTAGTAGATACGAGGGTGATGGAGGTGTCACTAGCAGAGTTTATGAGATTGAGACCTCCGGTATTTACAGGGACCGATGTGGCGGAAGATCCCCAGTCCTTTCTTGATAGGATGGCGAGGATTGGCAGATCATTGCGATGTTCTGATGCGAGGTCAGTTGAGCTGACTAGCTTTCGTTTGGAGGGACTTGCACAGGAGTGGTGTGAGTCGATGGAGAGAGGGCGAGCTACGAGTCTTCCTCTGATGTCGTGGACCGAGTTTTCCACGGTCTTTCTTGCCAGATTTCTTCCCCAGAGTGTGAGGGACGCTAGAGCTAGCAGTTTTGAAGCGTTGAGGAAATCAGCAAGTATGTCGGTAGCATATTATGACTTACGATTCACCCAGCTGTCGCGCTATGCCCCATACTTAGTGCCTACGGAGGAGCTTCGGGTGAAGAGGTTCCTAAGGAGTTTGGACACGCAGTTGAATCTGGCGATAGGCTCCCAGCAGTTTGATACGTATGTGCAGGCCATGGATGCAGCAATTCGAGTAGAGGAGCGTTTGAGCGAGTCTGTAGTTGTTCCAGAGCCAAAGAGGAGTAGACCGATCGTGCCGACGAATAGACAGTTTGGCAGAGATAGAGGCAGATATACTCCAGGCTGCAGTGTCGGACGAGGTTGGACACAGGGCCAGATGTTTGGTTCTTATCCCGATGATCAGAGACCACCATCTACATGTTTTAGTTGTGGACTTCCCGGACACTTTGTGCGGGATTGTAGATCTCAGGGAGGGACCGTTGTTCCACAGGCTGCTTTACCCCTTCCACCTCCTACGCCGATGGCTTTACTTCCTCCCCCAGTTGGCGCTACATGCCAGGCAGTTGCACCATGAGGTCGAGGCTTTGCAGAACGTGCTCAGAGAGGTCGAGGAGATAGAGGTAGAGGACGACAGGATGCAGGCAGGGGCCAGGCACGAGTATTTGCGCTGACTCCACAGGATGCCCAGGCATCAAATGCAGTCGTGACAGGTACTCTTACAGTATGCTCGTTAGAGGCACATGTTTTATTTGATCCCGGTTCTACACATTCTTATGTATCTTCATGATTTGCACTTTTGTTGGGGAAAGAGTCGTCATTATTAGAGTTACCATTAGTAGTGATTACCTCGGTTGGAGATTCTTTTATAGCTCAGCACGTATTCAGATCGTGTTCGGTGCGTATTGGTGATAGAGATTCTCTAGTTGATCTGATTCTCCTAGACATGTTAGATTTTGACATACTTCTTGGTATGGATTGGTTAGCCGCTTGTCATGCCTATGTAGATTGTCGGGGAAAAGTGGTTAGATTTTGTTTTCCAGGTGAACCGGTGTTGTTGTGCTGGGGGATTGCAAATTAGCTCCTGTCAACATGATTTCTGCTCTTTGTGCAAGGCGACTCTTGAAGAAGGGTTGTCATGGGTTCTTGGCATTCGTTCAGGACTTAGGGGTCGCTGAGATTCCATTGGACCAGATTCCGATCGCACGAGAATTTCCTGAAGTATTTCCTGCTGAGTTACCAGGATTGCCACCCGATCGGGACATTGAATTTTGCATTGACTTGATTCCGGGTGCGGAGCCTATTTCTATACCACCCTATCGAATGGCACCGACGGAATTGAAGGAACTCAAAAGCCAGTTGCAAGAGTTGTTAGATAGAGGACTTGTTCGTCCCAGTGTTTCACCGTGGGGAGCTCCTGTCTTATTTGTAAAGAAGAAGGACGGTAGCATGAGAATGTGCATCGACTACCGACAGCTGAATCGTGTCACTGTGCGAAATAGGTATCCATTACCACGTATAGATGACTTGTTCGATCAATTGCAAGGAGCTAGATTTTTCTTGAAGATTGATTTAAGGTCAGGGTATCACCAGTTGAGGATTCGGAAGGACGATGTTCCGAAGACGGCGTTTCGTACGAGATATGGGCATTATGAATTTCTGGTGATGTCATTCGGACTCACCAACGCTCCAGCAGCTTTTATGGATATGATGAACCGTATCTTTAGACCATTTATTGATCGGTTTATTATAGTATTCATAGATGATATTCTTGTATATTCTCGGAGTCAGACGGAGCACGAGCAACATTTACGTATTACGTTGCAGACCTTGAAGGAGCATCGGCTGTTTGCCAAATTCTCTAAGTGTGCTTTTTGGCTTGATAGTGTGGAGTTCTTGGGTCACATAGTTACGAGAGAAGGTATATGTGTGGACCCAAAGAAGATTGAAGCGGTACAGCACTGGCCCAGGCCTATATCAGTTACGGAGGTTGGGAGTTTCTTAAGTCTGGTAGGTTATTACAGACGCTTCGTACAGGATTTCTCACGGATAGAGGCACCTTTGACTGGATTGACTAGGAAGGAGGTTCCATTTCAATGGACAGATGCGTGTGAGCAAAGTTTCCAGCAGTTGAAGACGCGCTTGACGACTGCACCTGTATTATCTTTACCTTCCGGGTCAGGAGGCTTCGTTGTGTATTGTGATGCTTCTCGAGTGGGTTTAGGCTGTGTGTTGATGCAACACGGCAGAGTTATAGCTTATGCTTCTCGACAGTTGAAGTGGCACGAACAAAACTACCCCACTCATGATCTAGAGATGGCTGCTGTGGTATTCGCATTGAAGATTTGGAGACATTACTTGTATGGAGAATCGTGTCAAATCTTCACAGATCATAAAAGCTTAAAGTATATTTTTCAGCAGAGAGATCTGAACCTAAGGCAGCGTAGGTGGATGGAACTGGTGAAAGATTACGATTGTGAGATCTTGTACCATCCAGGCAAGGAAAATGTTGTAGCAGATGCCTTGAGTCGGAGACCTGGAGGTAGCTTATCTCATTTGAGCATTTTGCAGAGACAGTCTTTTACAGACTGGCAGATCTTATGTGATAGTCGTATACAGGTTGAGTTCACATCGGCAGGAGGCCAGCTAGCACATGTTCGCACCAGACCCCAGTTATTGGATCGCATTCGAGAGGCGCAGTCCACAGATACTCGTATGATGGTGATTATGGATCAGATTAGGCAGGGCAGGGAGACGGAGTTCGTGATTGATAATCATGGAGTATTACGTTTTAGGACTCGTCTCTGTGTACCAGATTCTGATGGATTGAGGCATGAGATTTTAGAGGAGGCTCACAGGTCAGCATACAATATTCATCCTAGTTCCACCAAGATGTACCATGATTTGAAAGATATTTATTGGTGGGAAGGAATGAAGAAGGATGTTACAGATTATGTTTCAAGATGCTTGACTTGTCAGCAAGTCAAAGCAGAACACCAGAGGCCAGCCGGAGAGTTGCAGCCCTTACCCATTCCAGAGTGGAAATGGGAACAGATTTCCATGGATTTCGTGGTGGGTCTACCCAGGACTAGCAGAGGGTATGATTCCATTTGGGTAATTGTTGATAGATTGACAAAGGCCGCTCATTTTCTTCCAGTGAAGACGACGTATGGATTTGCTCAGTATGCACAGGTTTATATCGATGAGATTGTACGTCTACATGGAGTTCCGACATGCATAGTATCAGATCGAGGTACCCAGTTCACTAGCAGGCTATGGCAGAACTTCAAGACGCTCTTGTTACACGGCTGAGTTTTAGTACAGCTTTCCATCCACAGACAGACGGTCAGTCAGAGCGGACCATTCAGATATTAGAGGATATGCTTCGGGCTTGTAGTCTTGATTTCGGTGGTAGTTGGGATCGTCACCTACCTTTGGTAGAATTCTCGTACAACAACAGTTTTCAGGAGACGATCCAGATGGCACCCTTTGAAGCTTTGTATGGGAGAAAGTGTCGATCGCCCATTTGCTAGACGGAACTTAGAGAGAGTTGCATATTGGGACCGCAGATAGTAGAGAAGACTACAGAGATGATTCATTTGATACGGGATAGAATGAAGGCGGCCCAATGCAGACAGAAATCATATGCAGATCGACGACGCCGTAGACTCGAGTTTGAAGTGGGAGACCATGTGTTCCTTCGAGTATCTCCAATGAAAGGTGTGATGCGTTTCGGGAAGAAAGAGAAGCTCAGCCCCAGATATGTTGGACCTTACGAGATTCTAGAGAGGGTGGGCGCTGTAGCTTATCGGTTAGCACTTCCACCTAGTTTTCCCGACGTGCATCCGGTGTTCCACGTTTCTATGCTTCGCAAATATCTTCACGATCCATCTCACACGATCCAGCATCAGACCTTACAGCTTGAGCCGGATTTATCCTACACAGTGCAGCCAGTCATTCTTAACAGACAGGCAAAGAAACTACGATCGAGGATACTTCCGTCTGTAAAGGTTCTCTGGCAAGGAAAGAATCGCGATGAGATTACTTGGGAGACCGAGGACACAATGCGAAAGAAATTTCCACATCTTTTCGAAGGTATGTCTAGTAATTATTTTAAATTCGGGGACCGAATTTTCTTAAGGGGGGAATATTGTAGTATTTTGAAAATTTAAAAATAAATAAAATTAATTAATTAAAGAATAATAAGATAGATCACAAAACTGTTAAAATCAAATAAGTCAATCTTCATAAGATATATGTGTTACAATTTAAATTAGAATTTTCGCTTGCAAAATAAATAAGTTATAAGGGTTTTAGTGACAAATTTAGCTTCATTTTAACAAAATGTGTGTTCTATAATAAGTTAGGTTGTGAAGGGGTTTTTATGTAAAGTTTAAGTTTTATGCAAATATGAGATTGCTAAGGTTATAATTGAAAGTGGATAAAAAGCCATTTTAGTTCAGAATTTATATTTAAATTAAAACAAAATTATGAAGCTAATGCAAAACCACATCATGCTTGCATGCACACTCTCATCTCACACCTCCTCCTTGCATGAAATGCACACCCTTTAACCCTTGACACCTCCACCTTCACCTTATCCCTTCCTCCTCACATATATATAGCACCCACTCAGTTACAAGCTGAGATTAAAACTCAAAGAATTTAAAAGAAAAGAAAATTTTAAAAGAGAAAAGAAAGAACAAGATGAAGAAGAAGAAGAAAGGAGCTTTATTCTTGGTTTTTCTTCACCATCAAGCTAGGAGGGACTTAGCATCTTGGAGGGTTATTCTTACAGCTAATTGGAGGGTAAAACTTCTTAAACACAGTAGGGATTAAGTTCTGTAATTTAGTTAGTTTAAATTTAACAAAAGTCACATAATATCGTATTTTAGCTAAATTGAATCTCTGTTAAAATCTGCTTTGATCTAGAAGATAATTAACTTAACTAAACAGAGTTAAAATGATATAGGTAACAACTAGAATAAACCATAAGACCACTACACCAAGGGGCCGGTTTTTGGCCGGCGGTCATATAGGAAAATCCGGCATCGCCGGCCATGGAGGAAGTTAAGTCGGTTTGCTCTGTTGGGTAGTTTCCAGTGTACAATTTTGGCTATTTTGGTATTATTTAATTAAACTAGTTTCACTGTAAATAGAATCTGGAACCGTATATCGGAAGTGATATCTTAAAACGCCAAATACGACACGGTTAAAATACGTCGCGATTTAAATTCTGTAGCGATGCAGGTTAAAGTTTAAATCCAGTAAGATTAAGTGTTTAATAACTCGATATAATCGTATAGTATATAACGTTTACGTAGGAACGGGTGTTTTTTATTTCCGTCGTATCGGAATAGCCGTTTTCTTATATACGTTAAATTGTAAATTTAGATTCGAATACGGGAATTACGGAGGCGGCAAGGAAAGGGAAAGGATTAGTAATTCCGGAGTAGATTCGACTTTTCCGGTGAGTAGACTAAACATTTTCCGGGGAATTTTGTAAAGATGGCGTGTTTTCGCCCGTAGTTTTACTTAACTTAAATGCTTTATATTGTTATGCCCAATTGATAATTTGCATTCATCATTTACACATACAAATTGCTTAGTTGTTAGAACACTTCACAATTATCGACGAGTCATGCCACGTGCACGTCTTATATGCTACACACACCTCGTCGATATTGCTATGTTACTTTACACTTAAACATAATACTTGTTAACATGAATTTATATCATAATTCAATTATTAATAATAGTAATATATCACATCATTTGTATCATGTTAATATGTGTGTATCTCATGTTTATATAAGAGGTAAATGTAGTATTGAGGATTTATGGTTTTGAGTTTTGAATACTATTACATAAATCCAGTATTTTCATGATTGATGTGTCATGTCCACCATGAGATGTTTTCTGTTTTGGTTTTATTCCGGACCGAGTGAGGGAGATATACGGTCGCGGATTTTTCGTTATCCATACTGAGTGGGGGAGATATACAGTTGGATACATGGTGGACCCGGTCGAGACCGAGGGGCAGGATAGCCGTATTGAGACGGGAGAACCTAGCGAGTTTACTCGATACCGGAGATAGTGGTAAAAATACGGCGTGTATCTAGATGATAACGACCGGTTTTGTTGATTCAGGATCATTCGAGGAATGATGCCTGTGAGAAATGAAAGTTTTGTGTCGATGATGGACATGGGGAAATGAATTTATTGAGAATAAATGATGAGATTTCAGCTGTATTATGAGATTTACATTATACATTGTTGAATTTCACATATAATCATACATTATACTTGTTCACATTTCAGTTAGTATGATTGTCATATTTACTTTAATAACCGTTATATGTTAGTTATATTCACTGAGTTGGCAACTCACCCCCGTTGTGTCACAATTCCTTGCAGGGATAGAGTGGACGGTTAGCTGCGAGGCAGAGCTACTTCTGCAGCTGTATTACATCTTTTGTTAGGTGGGTTACATATATAGTAACCTTCCCTTTTGATATTGTATTTTGTATCTAGAAAGTCTCCATCAAACCTGTATTTTGACTTAGAATGAGAGATTATATATATATTGACAGTTGAGATCGTTTGGTCGATACATTGTGGTTTCTTTCTTTATGTATGAGATTCATAGTGATGTCCTATATGTTGAGATTTATGTTCATTGTTAATATTGTTGATCCCAACTAGGGATGCAACTAAACTTAAGACTTTATACTTGTTTAATAATTTAACTTCATAAATTGTGATTTTTATTTAAAAACTAAAATTTTATAAATAATTCCGAAACAAGGTATGTTGATCTTGGTTTTCGGCTTACTTGGACTGCGTGCATATCTTTAGATATGCTACTATCTAAGTGCCGGTCACATTCACATTTTGGGTCGTGACAGAGGCCGATTTTGCTTTTGAGCACTTTGTTTTTATGTTGGGCACTATATTGTGTAGTAGGCAAACAAGACTGATCAGAGGACAGTACCTGAATATATTTTGCATGCATTGATAGTTACTGAAGGGATTTCCAAAAAGCGAGCTATAGTCTCAGTATTTATCTACGTGTCCGATATGACACACAACGTTTAAAACAAGGAACCCTTCTAGATTGTTTCCAAAATGGCTGGACGTACATACTAAACAAAAGATATATACGTATATGGTTATTTTCTTAAGATAGTCGTCCGCCACTGTGCAGTGTTATGCGCATTGCACAGCGACTTTAAAAGATTTGGCATGCATTTCCTTCAGATATTTACATATATAGATTTGATATTTACATGTATAGTTTCGAGTTATATCATATTGGTTTTGCTTGGATTTGGCATTCGTGTGTTTACCTTGACTCGGATGATTGCGGGATGCTTGACGGAGTTTCGATTTTGAGTTATCTGCTCATTACTCATGCGCATGCATTGCGCTATGATGCGTTTTATGTATTGATGATTTTGGAGCCACGACGACTTGGACTTTTATTGAAATGTTTTAGAATTTGGGGGTTTAAATTTAAATTCAGGGACCGAATTTCATTAAGGGGGGAAGATTGTAACACTTCAGAAAAATAAAATTTTATTTTTGAGAATTTTTAATAATTAAATAATATTATATTGAATATTTTAATATTTCGGTATAATTAAATACCGATAAATGTGGAAAATTTTGGAAAAATTATGGAAAATTCTAAAATAGAGTATTTTATGGAATTTTGCCATTTTTAAGTTTTTATGATTTATTATATGTTATCTTAGTGCTAATCGCGATTAAAAATCGCTAATTGGATTTTTAGCATTTTTAGGCAAAACATGCACATATCATTTTTACAGTTATGTTTCATTTGTTCCTTTGCCTTCTCTTCATTTTAGCATGGTTGATTAGGGTTGACCATTGAGTGAGAAGGATATGAAAAGAAAATAAAAGAAAAAGGTAAGAATGGTGAAGAGAGAGAAAGGTGTAGGCCAACCCCTCTTTTTGAACCATGACCCCATCATTTCCTCTTCCCATTTTCTCTCCCCTCTCCCTCATATGCTGCTGTTGCTGCCTCTCCCTATTCCTCCTCCCTCTTCAACCCTAGATCCACCATGAATACAACCCCAAAACCCTATTCCTATTTCACAAAAATTGCTCCCAAGCTCACTAGCTACACATTGGAAAAAGAGAGGATCTTGAGGACTTTGAGCAACTCAAGAATTTTCTTGAGTTGCCAAAGAAGGTAATTTCTGCACCATTAGTATAGTATTTCCATTCCTTGTGCATCAATACTTGTTTCATGTCGATATGGTGTGGTTTGATGGACCTTGGAAATTCCAAGTTAGGGTTTAGGGTTTGATTTGAAATCAAAGGTGAATTGAGGTGTAATTAGGGACTATAACCCCTGGTGTGATGTTACATTGGACCAAACTTGAGATTAAAACCTGGAATACGAATTTATGAAAACGATATCGGGAAAAACTGTAATTCTGTGACTGTTTTTGGAAATCTGCTATCACCCGAGCCACCTGAAAATAAAATTGGTTTGACAGAAAGATGTGCAGGCACCTAGAAACCACCACACAAAACCCTAGCCCCCATCTCCTTATTCAGGCCGCAGATAAATCCCTTCCGGCCACAAATTGCGGCCAGAGCAGGTTGGTTTGGCCTCATTTTTGTTTCTGGGCCATATTTCTAGTAAACTTGACCCTTGGCATATGCAATTTTGACTGATTCCATCTAGGGTAGAATCTGGAGTAGTTTTCTTCTGTTGGTGCGTTGTTTTACGACTTGTTTTAGCATGGATTTTAGTATTTGGTGATTCGTTTCTGTCGGATGGCGTTTGAACGTCAACGGCAAAGGGTTATTGGTCGTGTTTGCATGCGAGACTATAGGTTTTACCTATGAAAGCAGCGTGTGCCGTTTTAGTTTTCCGATGTGATTTTGATATGTTTTTGCGATTGTGTATCTTTGTAGGTACCTTACGTGATGTTGAGGCATTGAAGATGATGATGGCGACATCGGCATCGACACACAAGAAGCAAGGTGAGTATATCTATATCTACCGGGGAAGTCGGGCGGATGGCGTATAGCACCCCCGCAAAACTTTTGATGGGAAACCGATTTATAGAATATGGTTAGGAAACCTAGATTAGGAAACTAGGGTTAGAATGAGATAGCTACGAAACCATATTAGAAACTAGAGGATAGTGAGAATGATACCTTACGACTATCATAGGATGTCGTTTAGCGATATTACCGTTTAGGGCACTGTAGGAATAGATGCGTATGTTAGATTAGATACTTATACTTGTAGTGATTGAATTCTTATGCAATTCGATTTGATTGGTGAATTAGATGTGATGAAAGAATATAAGACTGATATGATGATATGATGGTATACGGATGCGAGTCGATCGAGTTGGTTTATACCCTGCCGGTCCCCTGATATGAGATTATTACGGATGTGACCCGAGACATAGATATATATCCTTATATATAATGTTGTGAATCATGGATGATAGGCCGTATATGATATTAGGCTGTACCCTTATTTGTCGTATAGGATGATAGGATCCCCTTTAGTATGATGCCGTCGCACGATGATATTCCGTGCGTGATGAGTTTGACTTGATAATTGATCCTTACCCTTGACTAGAGGTTGCCGTACGATGGATTATACCGTACGCAATGTTATTGGGCTAGATGCCGATTGATAGATTCACCGACTCAGACATATGATAGTTACGTATACCTTATAGCTGTTAGCTGATGATTTATCTTATGCTGCATTCATATCATTTCCATTGCATTGCTTATACCTGTGCTAGTACACTTGCACCATTATCGATGATGCGTATGTTACACGTACACAGATTTGCTGGCTCACACACTTCATCATCGATAATTGCCATGTCACTATAAAGTAGGGTTGCTGCATCATGACATATACATTGATATATTCATACTTGCGGATATACACATTTGTATATCCATATTCATGCACATATACATTGATATATTCATACTTACGGATATACACACTTGTACATCCATATTTGTGCGCACATACATGGTACATCTATACTTACGCATATACATATTGTACTTACATAGATAACTGGTTTTATTGTAAAAGTTGGAACCGCATGTTACATTTTAAAAACTGGAATCATTTTAATAGAGCGGTTTTCCCCTTAATATGTCATATCACTATTCCATGTTGCATGATACACGGATATGCTCACATTTCTTTTTACATGTCGCATACATCATGCTCTATTATTTTACGCATTGAGATATGCTGTTTTTATGAGATATCTGGATTTGAGAAACGTGGATATTTCAAATGAGATTATGTGTTGTTTTAAAAACCCGGTTTCTCTTGATATGATATTTCAGTGCGTCCACCATGTGTTTTCTCGGTTCTGAGAGTGGCATGTGAAACTCGATTCGAGGAGTGGTAGGCACCGTCTGCGGGTACATGGTGAACCCCGTGAGGTACCTCGGGGCAAGAAGACTCGTATATGTTAGACGGTGAGCCCGGCAGGGGGAGCACTACCTACCGGTGATAGTATGTGGACTCGGCGGTTATCCAGAGGATACCGACCGGAGTAGCGAAATGGATATGAGGGCCGACCAGGGTGTGCGGCGCCTGAGGGCCGATCTGAGGATGCGGCGCCTGAGATATATGGGGATTTACGTGCTGATGCTGGGCACCGTTTTCATGATATTTCGAGTGTCGATGCTAGACACTCAGGTTCCATGATTTGATGTGTCGGGAGGGACACTGTTGATACATATATCCTCATACTTTCATGCATACTCTTTTATGATATTTACACGCATGATATTGTTGCGTCAGTGGTTGACATGTGGACTAGATCCACATACATACATACATACATACACCGATTCTACTATCGGAGATTTTGCACATGCTTATAGATATTGATTTATGGGTGGACGAGATCCACATATCCGCATGCATTGATTATTACTGTTGGATGTTACTCACATGCATATAGACAGTGACTACCTTGTTGGCACGTATACGACCCGGTCACCTTAGATATCATAGTATCACCTTATGATATAGTTGACGTAGAAGTCGTTGTTTATTCGATTTCTACTTGTAGATATATTTCTATTCACGAGTTGGAAACTCACCCCCGTTGTGTCACAGTTCTTGCAGGTTGACCGCTTGGATTAGTAGCGGCTTCGCTGGCACACAGTTTGCTTTGGGTGTTTTGCAGTGGTAGGTGGGATATTTGTATCATTCCCACTCTTGTATCTATACATTTCATATTGTATTTAGTTAACTCCATCAATCAAAATTTGTAAGTTGTATAAGTGATGAGACTTAGTGAGACTCGTAGTTGCGAGATTTGAGTGATGGGTTTTATATTCACTTTTGGGGTTATATTTGCTTATTTCTTTATCTTTTTGTAGTGAACTTCGCCGTTGGGCGTCGTATACTTATTTATACTGTATTGCGTGGTTGTGATCCGCCGTTTGGCGAAGAGCTAGCTCCCGCTTGGGGATACCTTTATCATTATTTTGTATTTGTGGTTTTGGATCAAAATATACAGAGGAGGTGCTGCCGAAATTTCTAAAAGACGAAACATGTTTTCAAACTAGTAAATTTCTATGCATTAAGAAAACTTGATTTCATTATACCTTTATTTCAAAAACTCCACCTCATTTATTTTCTTAAAAAGGTTTAGATTTCTGGGTTTCAGCTTACTTGAATCTCGTTATGCCTTTAGACGTTGCGTGATTCAAGTGTTGGTCACGAGCTAATATTTCGGGTCGTGACACCACAGGAGGGACAAAGAGTCAGTAGTGGATTGATCTTGCGACTTGTTTTCTGGCAGTTTAGGAGCGGTCTAGAGACTTGACCTAGGTGACCATTAGATCTAGGGTTGCTTGTGCATTGTTTGTGATTTGCATTTTTCAAAAATCCGTATCTTTCTCAAAACAAACACCAACTCATCTTTTCCTTAATTATTTTAACGGTGCCACTTGTTCTAAACCCTTTAGTGCTTGCTCGGCTGGACACGGGATTCTAGTGCCCATCTTGTCCGCGTTCCCCCTATCGACTCCGAAGTCGGTAATTCTACGTCTACTTCTTCTTTACCCACCACCACACCCACTTCGATGGACGGTTCTCCATCGAATTTCTTTACCACTACTCTGCCGCCGTCCGCAGGTGCGCAGAATCCATCTCGCATCTCTCTCCAAGAAAGATGCTTTCTATGCGAGGTCCTCTTTCGACCTGTCTCACCATTCCATCAGCCAACGGGGACAATTTTGAAATAAAACCCCAATACATCAACCTTCTACCGAAATACCACAGTCTCGAGTCTGAAGACGCATACGTCTTTATTACCAAATTTGAAAATGTATGCGCTATGATGGGTACCTCACAGCTTTCTGTGGATGCTATGCGTTTACGTCTTCTCCCATTCACGTTGTGCGATATAGCCGAGAAATGGCTTTATAACACAGCGGCACATTCCATTTCGAACTGGGGAGAATTCGTAAAAGCATTCCTTAAGAAATTCTACCCCAATCATAAAACAGCTCGAGTCCGTAGCGGAATAAATCAATTTACCCAGCTTCTAAATGAGTCATTCTCGAAGTGTTTTGAACACTTCAAGGATCTATTAGTTCAATGTCCACATCACGAAATTCCTAGATGGGATCTGTGCAGAATCATATATGAGGGCATTAATCCTACCACCAAACAGACCCTTGAATCCATGTGTCAATGCACCTTCATGACTAAAGATGATGGTGAAGCCTGGAGATTTTTAGAAGATTTCGTTGAAAAATCCTTACAGTGGGAGAGTGTAAGTCAATCATCGTCTAGGAGTAGCAATAACCAATATGATGTTTCCATAGGAGTTAGAGCTGAAATGTCAGCAATGCAAAAGAAACTCGAAACTATGGAAAATAAATTTTTAGCCGCCGCCCTAAATCAGATGCAACTCTCCAAAACTGTCTGTGGATGTTGTTCTGATCCATCACATCTTACGGAAGAATGTCCATTGAATTCTCCGTTTCAAAGTCACGAGCATATCAATACTGCTTTCCAACAAAGACCTAGAAATGATCCATTTTGTTCCACTTATAATCAGGGTTGGAGGAATCACCCTAACTTTGCTTGGAACCAATCAAGAAATCAAAACACGGTTCCAAATCAAAACAACTTTCAAAGGGCTACTCCACCACAACAGCAACCACTTCAATTGAGTCAGCACCCTTACCAATCACAAAACTTTCAAAATCCAGCCAACACTTCTGCACCATATGAAAATTCTTTGCAAATGGCCGGTACAGATAATACCTCTGCACTCGCATGAACCTTGGATACTGTTATGAAACAATCCATCCAAGCAACGACAAATTTTCAATCTTCCTTCGATAATATGATGAAGAGCATTGTCTCTCAAAATGAAAATATTAAATCGATGGAAGCACAAATTGCACGTATAAATGCCAAATTGAGTGCTAGAGAGAAAGGGAAACTTCCAGCTCAACCTTTACCCAGTCCTGGCTATTCATATCATATGAACGCTATCACCACGTTGAGATCTGGAAGAGTGCTTGACAATCATGTTGGTGAGGAGATTGATAATAATGAAGAATTAATTGATGAAACCCCGGCTGAGACTTTTCCTTCCACTTCTACTTCTACTTCTGACCTCAGTTCGGCTACCCCACCATTTTCTTCCAAGCCTATTCTCCGTTTTTCCCAAGGCTCGACACCTCAGCAAACCTCTTCTAGTCCACCGAAAATGATCCCCACTTTTATTCTTAGATCGTTCCTACCCACACGATCTTCTCCAATGTTAGACCTCGACCTTATTGCTCAAGCTCCTTATCTGAATCGATTAAGGGGAAACACACCATGTCCGCAAATGGAGAAGATCACGGAAATCTTTAAACAGGTTAACATCAACATCCCTCTCCTAGATTCTATCCAACAAGTCCCCGCTTATGCGAAAATTCTCATAGACTTGTGCAGTAGAAAGAAGAAGACTCAAGTGCCAAAGAAGGTATTCATGACAAAGACCGTAGACACAGCTTTTCCCCAACAATTGCCTAGAAAACGTAAGGATCCTGGCTATCCTACTATTTCTATTTCTATTGGGGATAAACACATTAACTGTGCTCTACTTAAACTTGGCGCAAGTGTTAACCTGCTTCCTTTCTCAGTTTACGAGCAGTTAGGGATCGGAGAGTTGAAACCAGCTCCCTGCACTCTCCAGATGGCCGACCGATCAATCACCAAACCTAGGGGTGAACTAGAGGACGTGTTAATAAAAATCGGGGAATTTGTATTCCCTGTGGACTTTATTGTACTTGATACACAGCCTGTAGAAAACCCACGGAATCAAATTCCGGTGATTCTTGGTCGCCCCTTTTTGGCCACTTCCAATGCTATAATCAACTGTCGTAATGGCTCTATGACCCTATCCTTCGGGAAGATTTCAATTGAGATGAACATATAGAAGTTGGGAAGTGTACCCTTCGAACCTACTGCTCAGGTCTGTTCTGTCGAATTAATGGATGTCGACAGCAGCGAATTTGACGATCCTCATGATACTGATCTTGACTCTTTTCATACGTTGTTGTTTGACCTAACTATGTATCATACACATACGGACTCTTCCACCGAGTTGTCCGGGTCAACATCTAACACTAATTATGAACCGATTTTGGAGTCTGAAGATCACCCCGCGCTTTTTGATGACATTATTCTTTGAGGTATTGATAAGACTTTTGAGGAAATCTTCGCTGATGAACTCGCATTTTTAAAAAGCACGGGTGTTGAGATGAATCCACATCCAAACAATGAAATTGAACCTCCACTCCTTCTTCTGGACTATAAAGAGAATGCGAGTAATCCATCACAATCACTGAGTCGTCTCTCCAAAATGAGACGTAAACACATTCTATTCCACCGCTTACCTTTTCCTCACTTCTTTCTGGCTCCATATAACATGTCATTCCACCAACTGGTGCACTACATTGATAAGATTTTCAAATGGTTGGTGTTGACTTTCGGTCTTTGCAAATCTTGGCATCGACCAATAACCTTGACCCCCTCTTGTGAATATCAAAGTTCAACATTGTTTAACTCAAGTTTGGGGGGAGGTATAATCTGGCTCTTGAAAAGAAAATTTTTACTTAAAAATTGTGAGGCAAAAATAAGTTTGGGGGATGATTTTCACGATCATATTTATTGCCCCCATTAATGAATTTCCTCCCAGGCTTACAGGTTTTTTGTGATCTAGCGGATGGCAACAGTGAGGACACTGTTGAAAACAAGTTTGGGGGAGGTTTGTGCTTATTTTCGCATCATTTTGCATCATATTTTGCATAAGCACAAAACACTAAAAACCTATAAAAATTTCAAAAAATAAAAATATTTAATATTTAATACTTAATTTTGTACATAAATAAGATAATAAAAGATTAGATAGTGAAAAATTACATCCAAAAGATTGGAAAAATTTAAGAAAACCTAGAAAATTAAAAGTTTTCTTAAATGAACTAGTAATAAGTAGTTATGAGCCCTTGTCCCAAGGGTTAGTAAGATGAAGGAAGTCACTAATTTGAGGATAAAAATAAGTCTAAAAAATAGTTCCTATTCTGGAAGCCAAACATTTGAATGTTGATACCCTACTATACGCACTTACACACGCCTTGAAACTCGGGATAGATGATACCTTGAAATGCTCTTGTTTAAAAGCCAAAGTATGAAGGAAATAAAAAAAAATTGAATAAAATATAAAATGGTGAAGAAAAATGAACACTGGTTTTGTTATCGCCAAGGCAGCAATAAAAAAATATAGCAAGGGTGCTTTATTACCTAGTGCCTTAGACCAACTGGTCTGGAAGTCACTGCTAAGCCTTAGGTAGTGCAAGACGAGGAAAATGCTAATACACCTAATCAGCAAGCACATGAGTAATCGGTCGGTTAGTACCTCAAGAAGTATTAACGGTCGCATGAAAAATGTGTGAGCAAATCCATCTAAATATTCATCAAAATTAAAAAGTACTGAGGCTGATGGACAAGAGTATGATAGCTTGAATTGAATTATCCGAGTGTAGGAATGTCTATTACACACACGTAGGGGTATATGATCGATGTTTGAAAGAAAGACAGGAATGAAGAATAAAGGCGCTGTTTTTATTGAGGGATGCTGTGATTTCTAACATCTTTTCATGACTATTAAGATAGGGCTCATGACAACCGAAAAGCTAGTATAGTTGGAAACTCTAATTTTCAAAGTCTTTCTTTTACAATTCTTATCTTTATGTCTAATTTTCACGGTCTTCCTTTCATTATTGGATTTTGTGGGTGCAATCCGCTGAAAACCCTCAGGAGATAACACTCCTCCTACTAGGGACACCTAGAGGTTTAAAGGCTTGTTGCACGTGCTCAGTGCAATCGTGTTGCCTACGAAAGTGTGCTAGTTAGTTTTTCTTTTTCTTATATTTTCTCCTTCTCTTTCTAATAAAACAGTTTTCTCGAGACGACCAAAATTAAGTTTGGGAGAATTTGATCAGTCGAAAATATTGCATTTTTAACACATCAATTTCCCTACTATTTGTAATCATCTAAAGGTGTTCGGTATGAATATAGCACATATTAGCAATTTGTCTGTAAAATACCAAATAACATGTGTTATACATTATAATCGGCACTCTGAGGGAAATTGAGTGTTTATTATTGCATGCATGATCTTTTGTATATTGCAACACTTGTCTCGAGAATGTGTGCAGGAAATTTCAGGTAAAAGAGCCCAAACTGTTAAAAGTGCTGATAAAAATACGCCAAGTACAAGACTTGTGATCTGGCAGTAAACAATGAAATATAAAAAGATTCCAGACATAAAATAAAGCCCTATGGATTAGCACCTGAAGAAATCATGCACCAAGCCTTCCAAATGGCCGCGGATCCGCGGCCGAAGGGGCGGATCCGCCGCGGATCCGCGGCCACGTCAGCACATCAATGGCAGGTTGATTTCTTAGGGTTCTCCATTCACTGGCCAGACTTCTTCAAGCTACTTCAGAGATCTCCAGATGCTTCCGTCCTAACAGCCAAGCTTCTTGTACAAGCCAAATACATCCAAGCTTCTCAAGCAAGCTAGCTAAACATAGAAGGTTCTTCCCAACAACCAAGCTTATCAAGGAAGCTAGCTAACTACCTAAATCTAGAATCTTCCTTCATAACTACCAAGTTTGTAAGAGAAGCTAAACCTAAGCTTAGCTTCTAAAGGAAGCTAATCCTATTCAAGCTTCTAGGGGAAGCTAAAGGAGAAGGCTATACAAAGGACCCAAAGGCTTCATTCTAAGGTTGTTGAAAATTGAGCCAAAAATCCTACAAGTTGAGTGACACAACTTGTGCATCCAAACCCTAATCCAATTCCAAAAGCCAATTCAAGATCACCGAGTACAAAATCAAGCAAGAAGCAATCAAGCCTTTTTGAAGCGACGCCGATCTTCAACCGAGCAAGTGATCCAAGACGATTCGCGACTCACGGAGACGATACGAAGCTAATTCGATGATCGGGTTCTCTCCTCAATTCTTGTAGTCTTGAGAGAATTGTAACGAAATTGTTGAATAATGAAAGGTGAAAACTCTTAATCTTGCTTTTCTTTACCATTGAGCATTATGATGAATTCTCAATTCTTGATTGTTTTCTTTGTCATGATGTTTGAGTGAAAACTCTGCTCATGGAGGAATCGAGTAAATAGATAGATGACGATGATTAAATTCTTAAACGATTCTTAAGTTTTATGAGTTTTGTAAACTTTAGGAAATTGAATCATCGACAACCTAGTTTCGAGCGAAATGCTTTCTTGAATGTTTTCGCTCTTAATTAGTGATCAACGATCGATGCTTGAATTTCCTAGAGGCTAGAATTTGAGTGAAAATCAACGAAAGGACAAGGGATAGATGTTGAAACCCTAGTTTCCGCAAGAGGTCCCTAATTCTCGTTGATCGTCATCGATCTAGCAACAA
Source organism: Agapanthus africanus (assembly GCA_030015575.1). Classification (NCBI taxonomy): domain Eukaryota; kingdom Viridiplantae; phylum Streptophyta; class Magnoliopsida; order Asparagales; family Amaryllidaceae; genus Agapanthus; species Agapanthus africanus. Next base: position 44,014,130 of record JASDDO010000006.1, read on the forward strand.
ATCATCAATGGATAAGAATACGTAATCACAAGTATTCATCATCACTATCGATTCGATCGATTCTTACGAGCCTCTCTACAAATCTTGATAACTAATTCAATTTGGACAATTCTTGATTCTCGATTTTTAGAATTTCTTGATAATTAGATCTAGTTCTTTATAATTCTTGAAACTAAAATTCAAAATTCTTAGATCATTTTCTTTTCTTCTTTAATTTTCGACTCAACTGAAACAAATATGAGCAAATCTCACTTTCCCTGTGGACTATCCGCACTCGCTAACGAACCTACAATTGACACCGTTATTGATTGCGGTTTATAAATTTCTTTGGTTATGAACTTTACACTTTTCTACCTACACACCGAGATTCACTCAATCAGAGACACTTCCCAAATCTAGATCTAAAATCATAGATCTAGTCACCAGAATGCCTTATATTTTATCCAGATCCTATATGGATAAACTACTTGTGACAACCACAGTCTAACTGATCGTAGTATAGGAATATCACTTCCTACCAAGAGCATGTCATCCAAATACCAGGACATCTCACCCTACTACCTTTCTACCAGGCCCATCTATTTTTCTAATGAAGTCAAACTCTATGACTGTCACATCAAAACTAGATGATCTATCTCCACTGTACCTTCTTTAGTCTATAAATAGACATAAGTTACTTGCCTACTATACTTCCGATGCTCCCACTGACTACAACAACCCTCTGGCAAAAACATCTACACGTGCACTTCTAAAGCTAGTTTAGAATGACGTTATACTCATCCTCCTGTTAGATCTCATAATCTAGAACAACAGTAGTGTCAAGTTTGGGGAATCAAAAAACTCCCTATCACCGTCTCGGAGGAGACCGAAGTACCTCTCGGCTGCCTGAGGTTACCCATCAAATCTGCGGAGTGGCTAATAGATCATCGAAACCAATTGAATCTTCAGGTTTTATTAAATTTTCAGTAATCGTTTGTGGTTCTGGAATCACTTCCAGTTCTACCATACACCCACTAATGTTTTCTAAAAAGAATCCATTTAACTAAAATTGTGGAGAGTCAAGAACAATATAACTATTAATCTTCTAGATGGTAGAAAACTAACCCTCATCAAAGTCCGGGATAACCCACATGTAAGTCCACGTTGCGACCCCCGGTTCTTACGGGGAGGCGGAAACGGTATAAAAATCAAATTTTTAGCGCAAGGGGCAACATGGACTAACAAAGTCGGGATCTTTTCTAAACTAAACTAGCAAACATGCTAAGGAGAGTTAACTACTCGGCAAAGTGGTTATACCTAACTTGAACTCCTTCTTCTTGAAACCTAGTAGAGGTTGATGGTTCTCTTCTCGTCGCCTTCTTCCGTCGAAGATGGATCCACCTGAGGGTTCAACCTTCGGGCTCTTTCTCGAACTTGGAGAGAACTAGAATCTCCGGCTTGCTAAACCTTTGATCCTAGAGTGAGTAGAGAGTGTCTAAGGGGTGCTTTTCTTTTAAGGAGAGGGATTCTCAACACATGAGAAGGGTTCTCCTTTTGCTAGAGGAAGAAGAAGAGGAAGTGAGGAGAGAGAAGCCAAATCATAGAATGAGCTCTTTTCTTTTTGCAACCATAACAAAAAGCAAAAGAATTATCAAATTAATAATAATAATGAAAATGAAAAGGTTGATGGAAGGTTTTGGAATGACCATTATCATTTCAAACATTAAATGAATTTGCTAGAATCAAAGAGCATCTTTCTTTTGTAATGATGATGGTCAAAACTTCAACCATGGTCAACAAGTCAACCATGGTCAACAAGTCAACATAAAAACCAACCATGACACAATTTCATTTTATTAATATTATTAATTGATATAACATAAATCTATTAGGGTTTGGAAAAAGACGACTGTCAACTGTGCATACGCATCCGTTCCGAAACCCTAATGAAAAGTCCTCTTCCTCCTCCTCAAATAACTGTGCATACACACCTGCATTCTTGTTCCGAGGAACATGAATACTGAGAGATAAAAGCAACCCCAAAACATATACCGGTATCTGACTCAAACCAGAGCCAGCCGGTAAAATCCGTCCGGACTCCAAAACGTGCACAAGTGCGCGGATGAGAACGAACCTTATCGCAAAACCATGCGACCTTTACTCGGTTTTGCCCAGAGGCGAATACCCTCTGTGTGGGACTCTAAAGACTCGACACTACGCTGGCAGTGGGTTTAACCACAGACCGCAAGCGGCACTAGCTGTGCGTAACGGTCCCCAGGTAGATGCCGACAAGAAGGCTGACGAGGTGAAACCCCATCTGTACTCCTACTGAGTCTGAATGTGACAGTCTCCATACAGTCCGATCTGTTCGTCTGATACATCGCATGTCGGGCCTAGGGGGCGGTAAAACCTCAGTCCCCTAATAGCGGTACAAGTCGTGTCGGAGTGAAGTCCAAAACATCCTGAGATAACACTGGAAGCCTACCAGTATATCTCGCTTGCCCTGGCCAGGGACTACTCGTGTAATGGCTCTCCTAGACACAGCGCGATGTCAACCCCCAATACCGGGAGAGACGAATCCTGTCTAACCGTCACTGCCTCCAAGTGCTTCGGGACTGCACCCAACCACCACCTGTTTGCACGACTCCTTTGAGCCGTGGTAGGGTAGTGATCAAAATGCAGTGGGAACACACTCGAGGCGAAGTGCCAGTGTCAAGTCAGCGGACTAAGCTGTACTCATGTCATCTGGGAACTGATAACCGACGATAGGTATAATGCCAACCTGTCAGTTCCCGACGAGTCCTGTCCAGTGTACTCGTAACCCAACGAGCACCCGTATACTATCTCCAGTACGACGTACTGATGGCTGTGGGACAGACCATCTCCCACACTGGGATGAGAAGCGCATACGCTAGTCTACTCCGGAGTATCGATGCCCTGTCTCGATAGTCCTGCGACTAGGGACCTGTATAAGGATGTGCTTATAGATTACCCAGCCCCCACTAGTGTGACTGCCATCACAACGCTGGTAATCAAGCAAAGATCCTAAGGGCACCACTAATGCGTATAAGTGATATACTGAAATAAACACAAGTACACATTGAAGTAGAAACAAACCAAGTAGCATACTACTATATTGAGCAAGATTGTTTATACATGGTGAATATCCCAAGCTTCCATCAAGTAATATACAAACTAGTATGATACAGTAATGGCCTCTAGGGCATATACACTAACAATCTCCCACTTGCACTAAGGCCATGAACTGGCGTATCGAAGACCTATCATCTCGATCAGCCGCTCGAACTGAGTCTGCGGTAAGGCCTTGGTGAATGGATCTGCAGTGTTCTCTTCTGAAGCAACCCTCCGAACCTCGATCTCCTTGCGATCCACGATCTCCCTGATCAGGTGATACCGCCTCAAGATGTGCCTGGATCTCTGATGGGACCTGGGTTCCTTCGCTAAAGCTATAGCCCCGTTGTTGTCGCAATACAGAGGTATTGGGTCAACAATGGACGGAACCACCTGAAGTTCTTTTAAGAACTTCCTCATCCAGACAGCTTCTTTTGCGGCATCAGATGCAGCGATATATTCCGCTTCCATAGTCGAGTCCGCAACGGTTTCCTGTTTGGAGCTCTTCCAACACACCGCCCCTCCATTGAGGGTAAAGACGAAACCCGACATGGACTTGGAATCATCCTTGTCACTCTAGAAGCTGGAGTCAGCAAAGGCCTCGATCTGGAGGTCTTTTCCGCCATACACCAAGAACATCTCCTTAGTCCTTCTCAGGTACTTGAGAATGTTCTTTACCGCTATCCAGTGTTTCTCCCCAGGGTTTGACTGATACCGGCTTACCACACTCAGTGCATAAGCTACATCCGGTCTGTTACACAACATCGCATACATTATAGAGCCTACCGCAGAAGCGTAGGGTATAATAGACATGCGATCCCTCTCCAAATCAGTCTTGGGAGACATCTCTTTAGAGAGGGTGATCCCGTGACAAGCCGGTAGGTTACCGCGCTTGGAATCTTCCATACTGAATCTCTTCACTATGGTGTCGATGTACCTGGACTGAGAAAGTCCTAATATCCTCTTGGATCTATCACGATGGATCCGGATCCCCAGGATGTATGAGGCATCACCCAGGTCTTTCATGGAGAACCTGTGCGACAAGAACCCCTTGACAGATTGTAGCATAGGAATGTCATTTCCTATTAAGAGAATGTCATCCACGTATAAAACGAGGAATACTACAGTTCTCGCTACAAAACTACTATAGATGCATGGTTCATCTGGATTTTTGATAAAGCCAAATTCCTTGACCGTCTCATCAAAACAGATGTTCCAACTCCGCGATGCCTGCTTTAGTCCATAGATGGACTTAAGCAACTTGCACACCTTTCCGCTGCTCCCACTCTGAATGAAACCCTCTGGCTGATCAATATAGACACACTCCTCTAAATTTCCATTTAGAAAAGCAGTCTTTACGTCCATCTGCCAAATCTCATAATCGTGGAAGGCAGCAATGGCAAGAAGGATCCGAATGGATTTCAGCATAGCCACTGGAGAAAAGGTTTCGTCATAGTCCAAGCCACGTCTTTGACGGAAACCCTTTGCTACAAGTCTAGCTTTATAGGTCTCAACCTGTCCATCTACACCAATCTTCCTTTTGAAGATCCACTTGCATCCTACGGATTTTACCCCGTCTGGAGCAATGTCCAACGTCCATACTTTGTTGGTGTACATGGAGTCCATTTCGGTCCGCATTGCATCCGGCCATTTTACCGAGTCAACGCTCTGAACGGCCTGCTGGAAGCTAGTAGGCTCATCATAATCTATGATGCAATCCTCTCTATCCCCGTCTATGAGAAAACCGTAGTATCTCTCGGGCGGATGAGTCTGCCTACTACTCCTGCGGAGCGGCATAGGAATGTCCTGTTCATTTGAACCCTCTGGTTCCATTAAGCTTTCAGTAATAGTCTGTGGTTCTGGAATTTCTTCCAGTTCTACTACGCTCCCACTTGTTTCTTTTTCTATGAACTGGTGTTCTAGAAAGTGGGCATGACGAGAAACAAGAACTTTTTATCCCTCTTCGTAGTAGAAGAGATATCCCTTGGAATTCTTTGGATATCCCACAAACTTACACAGTACTGAGCGTGCCTCGAGCTTGTCCGCATTCTGCTTTTTAACAAAAGCTGGACTTCCCCAAGTCTTAATGTGACTGAGATGGGGCCTCTTCCCACACCACATCTCATATGGTGTAGTAGGCACAGTCTTAGTAGGAACTCGGTTCAAAAGGTACACAGCTGATTCTAGCGCATACCCCCAGAATGATCGCGGTAACTTAGCGCTACTCATCATGGACCGTACCATATCCAATAGGGTTCGGTTCCGTCTCTCTGATACACCGTTGTGTTGCGGAGTGTATGGAGGAGTAAGCTGAGAGAGAATTCCGTTCTCTTTTAAATAATTCAGGAACTCGGCACTCAAGTATTCTCCACCTCGATCCGATCTTAGAATCTTGATACTTTTGCCGGTTTGGTTTTCCACTTCATTCTTATATTCCTGGAATTTTTCAAAGGCTTCGGACTTATGTTTCATTAAGAAGACATAACCGTACCTTGAGAAATCATCCGTAAAAGTAATGAAGTAAGAGTAACCGCTTCGCGCATGTGTAGACATTGGACCGCACACGTCGCTGTGTACGAGCCCCAAGAGCTCGCTCGCTCTTACTCCGTGTCCAGTGAACGGAGTCTTTGTCATCTTTCCTTTGAGACAGGATTGACAAGTGGCATACGATTGATATTCGAACGGATCCAAATACCCTTCTGTATGTAACTTAGTCAACCTTCTCTTATTGATGTGACCCAGTCTACAATGCCATAAGAAAGTCTGATTGATATCCGGAGACTTTCTTTTGTGTGTATTCTGGACATTGAAAATCTGTGGTTGGTTTAACACGTATATACCATTGCTCAATGTACCTGACCCAATCAGAACTTGATTAAGGTGGATGTTCACAACATTACTTACAAACGCAAATTCATAACCTTCTTTAGAAACCAAAGATACAGAAATGATATAACAAGTTGCGTTGGGTACAAAAAAGCAATTACGCAAAACCAAAACATGCCCATCTGACATTCCCAGGTGATAGTCCCCCACGGCTTTAGCATCCATGCTAGCTCCGTTTGCAACTCTGAGGGTCATGTCACCTGCCTTCAAAAACCTACGATTTCTCAACGCCTGCAATGAATTACAGATATGAGATCCTGATCCGGTATCCAATACCCAGGAAGTAGAGTTTATCAAAAGACAGTTTTCAATAACATACACACCTGAAGCTGAAGCCGCAACCTGCTTCAGTTCCTGTGTCCTGGCTTTCCAAGCCCTGCAATCTTTCTTCCAGTGTCCACTCTTATGACAATAGAAGCATTCCTCCCTTCCCACAAGCTTCCCCACAATCTTTGTTGCCATTTCTTTTCCCTTCGTACCCACTTTACTAATACCGCCTCTTGGTTTGGCGGGGGCTTTCTTCCTCTTTCCCTTGGCTTTCGCCTTGGACCTGGAGGAAGAAGATCATCCTACAAACAAAGCGGGTGTTTCCCTACCTTTCTGTAGGGTGCCCTCTGCGCTCCTCAGCATGTTGAGGAGTTCTGAAAGTTCAACTTCCTTTTCTTGTAAGTTGAAGTTCAGTATAAACTGGGCGTAAGTTGATGGAAGGGACTGGAGAATTAAATCCGTATAGAGTTCACTTTCCAACGTGGTGCCAAGTTCCGCGAGCTCCTTAATGTAGCCAATCATCTTAAGCGCGTGGTCCGCTACCGATGATCCGACGGCCAACTTTGCCGAAAATAACTTTTTCGACACTTCGTATCTTGCGATACGAGACTGCTCTCCATACAGTTCTTTTGTATTAAGAAATATGGATTCCAAGTCCATATTCTCGTGCCTCCTCTGATGTTCATTGTCCATCGAGGCAAGTACGAGGCACCTGGTCTTCGCGCTATCAATCTCCCAGGTCTTACGGATTTCCTTATTCGCGACGCTGGAGGTGGGACTTGGGACGGGGGGAGCTTTGGTGGTAAGAAGATACCCCAGCTTGTCGTAAGTGATTGCCATCTTGACATTCCTGAGCCAATCTTTGTAGTTTGGCCCTGTCAATATATTTTTATCTAGAAGTAACTTAATTCCAGTCATGTCGATTGGTCGTTGCAATTAGGAGAGAGAGAGAAGAAACACTTTAGCACGATGCTCTTGCAAGTTTAGAATGGTTTTTAGTTTTTCTAAACAGGATGGCTCCCACTGTCTCTCGAATCCCTCCTCAAACCATAAAGGAAGAATTAGTCGGGATCAATCCTACCGTACAATACTTGCTTAACCGTTCAGCCAGGCCAGTGCCGGTACTTCGAGGGAGGTTTTCCAACGCTTTCGCGAAGTTCTTTAATTAAATAACCTCTTTTCCCTGAGGGCGTAGCCCCGCTAACACCTTTCTAGGCACCTACTAGGTTTATAGTACTGATCGTTTAGTGAGAAATTTCCTGAGGAGTAGCATATACTCACAGTAGGATCGGGATCCAAATATCATCGCGTGACGAAACTGAAGGAATCCTACCAGAATCACCACACTCCAAATGATATGCAAATCTAGCAAGTTTCAGTACTTATGAAACTCCCGATGTGGATTTTTGCCCCATGCTCTTATGACCTTGACTTTGGCCAAAATATCATAAGTCACATGTCAAGTTCTACCCGTCACTATCCAGGTTAATTTGGATCCACCCGTACCTACCGTTGACTTTGGCCAAAATGGCAGTACGACTGTCCAAAACCAACGCATCTATCTATGCTACACATGAACACCCAATAGCTACCAATCACTATGCCTTGACTTTGGCCAACATACATAGCTTGAATACTATTGCCTATTCATGCGAAACGACGGAGGGCTACGAATGGGTTTGGTAAAACCGTGAACGTAGTGAACTTGATATAATCGATGGAACGAGATAGCTTTTAGAAGGAGTGGCTCAAGCTCCGCATTTAAAAGTTATTTTTGAAAAGAACCGAGTGGTTTTTCGAAAGTGTTCCAACGATTTTAACTTGGTTTATTATCTTGCATTAGTTCTTTTAATGCGTGATATTCTTGCATTAGTTCTTTTAATGCGTCCCATCATTTAAATCCTACCATTGCAGAAAACAACCAAAATATGACGTACGCTTATGCCATTCGCATTCGCCACGGGGCCCCGTCATCACCCGTTAGGTTACTTAACTAACGACAGAGCGGGGGCTGGGCTAGTGCGGCTGTAAAACATAAGCAACGCCTAAATAGTTATAGATATAGCAATGATAGACATTACAGATCACAGATGAATACATTGGATATACTAGGAATCCGCAATCCGTTCGAGCCTGCAACGAAAAGCGGATTACACGGTCGCGGTGAATAGCCAATACCCCACCCAAGACCCCTACGGGTGCGGCAAACTACCCGCCAAGTACTCGGCAGTTTGTGCACCCCTCCATGGGTCTATACTAGGAGCAAAAACAGTAAAAAGAATTATACAATGACGGCTACAACCCCGACCCGGTTGTGCGGCCAAACAAATAATTATATTACATCAATTTACATTTACAATGAATGAAAGAAAAACAAAAGCTCATCTCACATCCACCCCGGCTATTCACCCGCGACAGTCCAACACATTCATATACACATTCCAATATCAAACACAGATCATAGAGATGTATAACCCCGACTAATCGACATATAGCGATTAGCCGACGTTCAATACAATCAAACATCACAGATATAACCAATATAGTCCAAGTGTAGTGAAGTTCGGAAAAAATACGGAATTATAGGCCCCTAAAAACAAATTTCTATTCAGGAAAATCTGGGCACATATAATATATCTGAAAAATCCCAAAATCCTACCAGAAGAACACTGTACGAAAAACGATGACAAGAGGAAACAAAGCGGTGGCGGTTCCGTGGCCTAAGCCACCTATTGACGCGAAACCGCGGCGCTTTAAGGGAATCATGCTATCGTTTTTCTTGGGTGTTCACACAAAACCCTGAGCCGAATTTAGGTGTATAACAAATCTTGTTTTGACCAGAAATTTTTTTAACAGAAACTAGGGTTTTGTAAAAGTTTGGTTTTTGGATTTTTTTCGGTTTCGAACTTCGTTACACTTCTCTACCAAGCTAGTTTAAGTTTAGTTAGGCTCTGATACCACTGTAAGTCCACGTTGCGACCCCCGGTTCTTACGGGGAGGCGGAAACGGTATAAAAATCAAATTTTTAGCGCAAGGGGCAACATGGACTAACAAAGTCGGGATCTTTTCTAAACTAAACTAGCAAACATGCTAAGGAGAGTTAACTACTCGGCAAAGTGGTTATACCTAACTTGAACTCCTTCTTCTTGAAACCTAGTAGAGGTTGATGGTTCTCTTCTCGTCGCCTTCTTCCGTCGAAGATGGATCCACCTGAGGGTTCAACCTTCGGGCTCTTTCTCGAACTTGGAGAGAACTAGAATCTCCGGCTTGCTAAACCTTTGATCCTAGAGTGAGTAGAGAGTGTCTAAGGGGTGCTTTTCTTTTAAGGAGAGGGATTCTCAACACATGAGAAGGGTTCTCCTTTTGCTAGAGGAAGAAGAAGAGGAAGTGAGGAGAGAGAAGCCAAATCATAGAATGAGCTCTTTTCTTTTTGCAACCATAACAAAAAGCAAAAGAATTATCAAATTAATAATAATAATGAAAATGAAAAGGTTGATGGAAGGTTTTGGAATGACCATTATCATTTCAAACATTAAATGAATTTGCTAGAATCAAAGAGCATCTTTCTTTTGTAATGATGATGGTCAAAACTTCAACCATGGTCAACAAGTCAACCATGGTCAACAAGTCAACATAAAAACCAACCATGACACAATTTCATTTTATTAATATTATTAATTGATATAACATAAATCTATTAGGGTTTGGAAAAAGACGACTGTCAACTGTGCATACGCATCCGTTCCGAAACCCTAATGAAAAGTCCTCTTCCTCCTCCTCAAATAACTGTGCATACACACCTGCATTCTTGTTCCGAGGAACATGAATACTGAGAGATAAAAGCAACCCCAAAACATATACCGGTATCTGACTCAAACCAGAGCCAGCCGGTAAAATCCGTCCGGACTCCAAAACGTGCACAAGTGCGCGGATGAGAACGAACCCTGTCGCAAAACCATGCGACCTCTACTCTGTTTTGCCCAGAGGCGAATACCCTCTGTGTGGGACTCTAAAGACTCGACACTACGCTGGCAGTGGGTTTAACCACAGACCGCAAGCGGCACTAGCTGTGCGTAACGGTCCCCAGGTAGATGCCGACAAGAAGGTTGACGAGGTGAAACCCCATCTGTACTCCTACTGAGTCTGAATGTGACAGTCTCCGTACAGTCCGGTCTGTTCGTCTGATACATCGCATGTCGGGCCTTGGGGGCGGTAAAACGTCAGTCCCCTAATAGCGGTACAAGTCGTGTCGGAGTGAAGCCCAAAACACCCTGAGATAACACTGGAAGCCTACCAGTATATCTCGCTTGCCCTGGCCAGGGACTACTCGTGTAATGGCTCTCCTAGACACAGCGCGATGTCAACCCCCAATACCGGGAGAGACGAATCCTGTCTAACCGTCACTGCCTCCAAGTGCTTCGGGACTGCACCCAACCACCACCTGTTTGCACGACTCCTTTGAGCCGTGGTAGGGTAGTGATGAAAATGCAGTGGGAACACACTCGAGGCGAAGTGCCAGTGTCAAGTCAGCGGACTAAGCTGTACTCATGTCACCTGGGAACTGATAACTGACGATAGGTATAATGCCAACCTGTCAGTTCCCGACGAGTCCTGTCCAGTGTACTCGTAACCCAACGAGCACCCGTATACTATCTCCAGTACGACGTACTGATGGCTGTGGGACAGACCATCTCCCACACTGGGATGAGAAGCGCATACGCTAGTCTACTCCGGAGTATCGATGCCCTGTCTCGATAGTCCTGCGACTAGGGACCTGTATAAGGATGTGCTTATAGATTACCCAGCCCCCACTAGTGTGACTGCCATCACAACGCTGGTAATCAAGCAAAGATCCTAAGGGCTCCACTAATGCGTATAAGTGATATACTGAAATAAACACAAGTACACATTGAAGTAGAAACAAACCAAGTAGCATACTACTATATTGAGCAAGATTGTTTATACAAGGTGAATATCCCAAGCTTCCATCAAGTAATATACAAACTAGTATGATACAGTAATAGCCTCTAGGGCATATACACTAACAATCTCCCACTTGCACTAAGGCCATGAACTGGCGTATCGAAGACCTATCATCTCGATCAGCCGCTCGAACTGAGTCTGGGGTAAGGCCTTGGTGAATGGATCTGCAGTGTTCTCTTCTGAAGCAACCCTCCGAACCTCGATCTCCTTGCGATCCACGATCTCCCTGATCAGGTGATACCGCCTCAAGATGTGCCTGGATCTCTGATGGGACCTGGGTTCCTTCGCTAAAGCTATAGCCCCGTTGTTGTCGCAATACGGAGGTATTGGGTCAACAATGGACGGAACCACCTGAAGTTCTTTTAAGAATTTCCTCATCCAGACAGCTTCTTTTGCGGCATCAGATGCAGCGATATATTCCGCTTCCATAGTCGAGTCCGCAACGGTTTCCTGTTTGGAGCTCTTCCAACACACCGCCCCTCCATTGAGGGTAAAGACGAAACCCGACATGGACTTGGAATCATCCTTGTCACTCTGGAAGCTGGAGTCAGCAAAGGCCTCGATCTGGAGGTATTTTCCGCCATACACCAAGAACATCTCCTTAGTCCTTCTCAGGTACTTGAGAATGTTCTTTACCGCTATCCAGTGTTTCTCCCCAGGGTTTGACTGATACCGGCTTACCACACTCAGTGCATAAGCTATATCCGGTCTGGTACACAACATCGCATACATTATAGAGCCTACCGCAGAAGCGTAGGGTATAATAGACATGCGATCCCTCTCCAAATCAGTCTTGGGAGACATCTCTTTAGAGAGGGTGATCCCGTGACAAGCCGGTAGGTTACCGCGCTTGGAATCTTCCATACCGAATCTCTTCACTATGGTGTCGATGTACCTGGACTGAGAAAGTCCTAATATCCTCTTGGATCTATCACAATGGATCCGGATCCCCAGGATGTATGAGGCATCACCCAGGTCTTTCATGGAGAACCTGTGCTACAAGAACCTCTTGACAGATTGTAGCATAGGTATGTCATTTCCTATTAAGAGAATGTCATCCACGTATAAAACGAGGAATACTACAGTTCTCGCTACAAAACTACTATAGATGCATGGTTCATCTGGATTTTTGATAAAGCCAAATTCCTTGACCGTCTCATCAAAACAGATGTACCAACTCCGCGATGCCTGCTTTAGTCCATAGATGGACTTAAGCAACTTGCACACCTTTCCGCTGCTCCCACTCTGAATGAAACCCTCTGGCTGATCCATATAGACACACTCCTCTAAATTTCCATTTAGAAAAGCGGTCTTTACGTCCATCTGCCAAATCTCATAATCGTGGAAGGCAGCAATGGCAAGAAGGATCCGAATGGATTTCAGCATAGCCACTGGAGAAAAGGTTTCGTCATAGTCCAAGCCAGGTCTTTGACGGAAATCCTTTGCTACAAGTCTAGATTTATTGGTCTCAACCTGTCCATCTACACCAATCTTCCTTTTGAAGATCCACTTGCATCCTACGGATTTTACCCCGTCTGGAGCAATGTCCAACGTCCATACTTTGTTGGTGTACATGGAGTCCATTTCGGTCCGCATTGCATCCAGCCATTTTACCGAGTCAACGCTCTGAACGGCCTGCTGGAAGCTAGTAGGCTCATCATAATCTATGATGCAATCCTCTCTATCCCCGTCTATGAGAAAACCGTAGTATATCTCGGGCGGATGAGTCTGCCTACTACTCCTGCGGAACGGCATAGGAATGTCCTGTTCATTTGAACCCTCTGGTTCCATTAAGCTTTCAGTAATAGTCTGTGGTTCTGGAATTTCTTCCAGTTCTACTGCGCTCCCACTTGTTTCTTTTTCTATGAACTGGTGTTCTAGAAAGTGGGCATGACGAGAAACAAGAACTTTTTGTCCCTCTTCGTAGTAGAAGAGATATCCCTTGGAATTCTTTGGATATCCCACAAACTTACACAGTACTGAGCGTGCCTCGAGCTTGTCCGCATTCTGCTTTTTAACAAAAGCTGGACTTCCCCAAGTCTTAATGTGACTGAGATGGGGCCTCTTCCCACACCATATCTTATATGGTGTAGTAGGCACAGTCTTAGTAGGAACTCGGTTCAAAAGGTACGCAGCTGATTCTAGCGCATACCCCCAGAATGATCGCGGTAACTCAGCGCTACTCATCATGGACCGTACCATATCCAATAGGGTTCGGTTCCGTCTCTCTGATACAATAATGTGTTGCCCTTACGTAGATAGCCGTAGAGCAAATCACTGCCCCTACGGTTATATCTGTAGGGCCATAAAAATACCCCGTAGGGGAAAAGGACGCAGGTGCAAGTTTTCGCCCTGATCATGCCCCTACGGAGTACTAATTGCCCCTACGCCTTACTCCGTAGGTACGCAGTTTCCTACGGATGACGCCGTAGGGAAAAAATATTTATTTAATTTATTGGTTTATAAAATAAAATAGTTGCTCCTACGGAGTACTTCATAGGGCCTGAACAAGCCCCTACGGAGTTATCCATAGGTCTAGATAAATGCCCCTATGGATTTAGCCGTAGGGGAAAGTTTAACGCCATTTACTGAGTCCATAGAGGCAAAATCTCTGGGTTTTTTTTAAAAAAATGCTTCTTGTTTTTTCCCCGCCTTGTGCACAATAATATATACATCATATAACCAAATACAGAAATATTCATAATCAACATCTCACGCATAATATATAAAAGAAATAAACAAACAGAATATGATATCAATTTAAATCATCGTGAACAAGCAAACAACCACCAATATCGTCCAAAATATATACAATATGTATCCTATAAGTACATACATCCTCTAAAATATAAAAAAGCTACCCTAACTCGGTCCAGCTCCTCCACCTCTAATAATCGCCGTAATCTGGCTCATCTGCTCCTCGGTGCAGCCCTGAGTCATCAAATACTCGACTATTGGAGGAGCGGACTGTGCGGGAGTCTGAGCGGGTTGTGCGAGACTCTAAGTGGGCTATGGAGCTGCAGGAGTGGTCTGCGCAATCGCAGCCGAGATAGTGGCTTGCGGAGCCGCATCCGAAGGAGATGCATGTGGAGCCGCAGCCGAAATAGTCTGTCGCATCTGTTAAATTTTGTGTGTAATAAACGAGTAAGAATGGTGTATTAGATTTTAGTCGAATTCGTATCATTATTAGGTTATTGCGAAACCCCAATCTAAGAATACTTAGGGACTTAGGCCTCGTTTGGGTATCTAGTTTGGAAAACCGTCGTTTATTTTAATTTAACAGTTTTATGTAAGGATGATTAATCAAAGCTAAGTCTATAACCAAATAAGCTCAAGCTATTAATATTGTATATGTTACTATCTATAATGTGATATAATATTTTACTATTAAGTAATATACGTACCAACATCTCCTTGATGGTGGTCTTCAAGACTGTAACATCATGCTTTAGACGTCGCTCAAGGGGGGTAGGGAAAGTAACCGGCGGAGTGGAGTCCAACCTTATATGGGCCCTGCTAGGACCCAGTCCCCGGCCTCTCTTCCAACCTCCGTTGTGTTCTCTGTATGTGGCGTCTAGGATTGGGGTCAGTAGCATCGGATCGGTCTGTCAAGTGAAATCGATTCCCGATACCTCCGCCTGCTCCACCACCCGCTCTTACACCCATATTAACATTAAAATATAAGATATCATTTAAATTTGAACTTTTCAATACAAAATTTTTAAACCTGTTAGAATAAATATTAACACTTATGCAGTACTCTTAGGTAGCGATGTCGGGGAATCAAAGCTCGCCCGTGGCCGGATCTATCGAGGTTCCGTGGACGGTAAGATACGCGGTTAGCATGCTCGGTGTACCACCCTTACGCCAGGGTCTGAGCTCTCTGCAATTCGCATTCCATATGAAAAAAAGTCATTAATTGTCCACATTAAAACCGCACGCAGTATGAAGGTTGTATCTGTGTTTGCATCGTAAGTCTCTACACCATCAATGAATAAAAATTTTAACTCATCGATCAGAGGTCGGAAATAGACGTCGATATTGTTTCCCAATGAATTTGGTCCGTCAATAAGAAGAGGCATCATAAAATAGGATTGATCCATAGCCAACTAAGATGATAGATTATAAACTATCATTACAACGGGTCATGTGCTGTGGCTTCCAGCCATATAGTTGAATGGGCAGAAGCCATCACTAGCGATTCCGAGCCTGACATTGCGAGGATCACTACTGAATATTTCGTGCCTCTTATTGAAATCCTTCTATGCTGGTGAATTTCTTGGATGGCTCATTTTTCCATCTTCACTTGGAGCAACACGGTGATGCCAAATCATTGCCTCGGCTGTTTTCTTGCACCTGAATAGCCTCTGCAGCCTCTGTGTTATGAGAAAGTATCGTGCTATCTTGACAGATATATCGGGCTTCTTATCAGATTCTTTCGGCTTATACCTGTACACTCCGCATGTTGGACACCGTTTCAAATCTGAATTCTCTTTCCGGTATAACACGTAATCTTTAGGACATGCATGAATCTTCTTACACTTCAAACCTAAATCAGACATCATCTTCTGGGCTTCGTACCAGCTATCGGGCACGTTATTTTCCAAGGGAATGGAATCTTTCAGGAACTTCAGAAGTATCGTGAATGACTTGTTGCTGCATCCATTTAGGCACTTAATCTGGAAAAGTTGAACGAACCATGATAGGGTTGAATACTTTGCATTCACATAAATTGGTTTTCTAGCATCATTCATGAACTTTTCATACTTATCTGCACGCGGTCCTTGGCCGGAAGGAATGTCATCTTCGGTAGGAATACTATCACCTAGGGAAGCCTCTACCATATCCTCTATTTCTTCTCCTGGAAAGAAGTTATCGTGTTCAGCTTCTTCTGCCGCATTACTGTCTTCTCCTTTCATCTTCTGCCGCATTACCGTCTTCTTCTTGTCTTTCCCCGTGATATAGCCAAGCTGTATAAAATCTAGTAAAACCATGTTTAACGATATGAAGCTCTACGATTTCTACTTTCTGCCGGAACTTATTCCCACATCTATCACGCGGGCAGAGAATCTTCTTTAACACGATCTTATTATGTGCGCGTACAAATACAATGAAAGCAGCAACTCTTGCGACAAACTTAGATTTCATGTGTTGTTGCCAATCCACGTACATCCAGTCCTTAACTCTGATGTACTCATGGGCCATGTTAGACTGTATAACATATAAATTGTAGGTTATGGTGACTATATTGAGAAATCAAAGAACATGATGGTTACTAACAAAGAAGAAAATCCATAGTGGCAAGTTTGTCGTTGAAAAGAATAAATTATCGATAAACGAACTTAGATTTGAAGATACTCAAGTATGAGTTGTATTCTGTGTATGTGTGTTTCAATTTATGATTTCGCTTAAGTGTAGGGTTGTTAGTGTGTATGTGCTTTGTGTGTGCGTTTGTTGTGTATTCGTGTTGTATGTGTGTGTTTCGGCTGTCGGGGGTAAGGCTTATATCCCATTAAGAATGTATAAAGCAGCCACCTATTCGCTTGTGCTTTCATCCGTTTCGAGTAAATTTCGGCAGCACCTCCCCGCTGTTCTCGGAGTACACTGTAATAGAATAAATAATCATTTCAATCCTGTGAAACAACGTTGAAATGAACATCGAATCTATTTTTGTACACGGAAAACCGGCGGAAAAGTAACGACGAAATAACTCGAAATGAATGAAAACACAACATGATTTATGACACAAGTTGATTTATCGACGAAATAACTCGAAACGAATGGTCCTACCAGGCATGCCAGAATCTGTTTACCGCCGAACACTGGGAGGTCGAGTCTGGGGGCAGATGCTATTAGGTTTTATCCGTCCACCTCTCCGAAGATGCCAAGTTGATTTATGAAACCGTATATCGGAGGTTTGGACGGATGCGACCGTTGTAGCAGACTTCGTCAGATTCCCCCTCGTTTAAGAGGGGTTTTTGATTGTGGGGACGCTCTTCCTTGCAGGCGCAAGCCCCTGCAGTTAATTACGTTATCGTGCAACGATAACAACTTTCTCCTGCTCCAGACGGTCACTTCATGTCGTGTGTGTTTGTTTAGTTTTCTGGTTGCCCATGAATTGTATACGGAGACTAATTTATGTCGTCAGCCGTAGGGCGTGGATTAGTCCAAATCCGTATTTTCTTAGATTTGTGGTTTGGGTTGGGTTTAAGGATCATTAGTCTCATTGAGATTAAGATCAACTTAAACATTTGTTAAGGATACATTAGTCTAATTTTAGACTAAGATCAACTTAACGTTTGTTAAGGACACGTTAGTCTAATTTTAGACTAAGGTCAACTTAACAGAATCATTTATATTCAACAAAAGAGAATTTGGGCTCTATTGTTTTAATTTAGGGACGTTGCGGTCCATAATTAGTTTAAGGACATCACGGTCCAGTTTAAAGACATCATAGTCTGTAAAGTTTAAAGACATCATAGTCTATGAGTTTAGGGACCTCACGGTCCATAAAGGTTAAGGACATCATAGTCCATGAGTTTAAGGACCTCATAGTCTATAAAGGTTAAGGACATCATATTCCATGAGTTTAAGGACCCCACAGTCCATAGAGTTTAGTTTAGGGACATTACGGTCCAGTTTCAAGACGTCATAGTCTGTTTGGCTTTGATTCAACTGTTTGGGGATGCCCCAAAAGTTATCGGTTATCGGGACCCTCCATCTCTCTGAAGACGCTGAGGAATTACGGCGACATGTATCAGAGGTATGATGAGATGTACCCTTGAACCAATGTTGGTTGAAAGGCTCTGGGTTTTGCTTTGAATGTCATATGAGATGATCAATTTTGGAAGGCAAGAGTGTATTTGAGGTTTAGTCAAAAAGGGGTCCTGCCTCTGGAAGTCATAGCTAATTTAGGCTAAGATTGGCCCGAATATAGTGTTAAACACTAGAATACAATCGGCAATCACGTGCTCCCACGTGATGCGCTCAAAATAGTGTAAAACACTAAAAAAAAGAAGCACTCACTTGGGGTCACGTGAGGCGCTCAAAATAGTGTTAAACACTTAAAAAAAAGAAACGCTCACGTGCGGTCACATGACGCGCTTGAGTATTGGGCCTTACTTTCTTTATTTTATTCTCAGAATATGCAAGTATGTGTTAAACACTTAATCTTCATGGCCATCACGTGTGGGCACGTGATGGGTACCCATGCATTGGAGATTAAAAGGATTTGTTAGGGGTCACATGGGGATACGTGAGGACGCCCAAAATCTGTTCCGACTTGGCTTTATTCTTTTTTTTTGAAGAGTTTATCCAAGGGTCACGTAGGAGGACATGACTCCATCTCATTCATTCATTCTTTTTACCATTGAGGGGAGGGTCACATGTTTTCACGTGATCATGTTGGGTACTTGATCTTTTTACGTGCATGGAGATTCTAAGTCCCATGTTTAAGAATTAAATTCTTTTATAGGGTTAAACCCTAATTTTATTTAGAGGAATTGAATTCTTATGTATTTGGGAGAATTAAATTCTTTAAACCCAATTCTCCCTCTAAGTTTTGGATCTGCATGGCAGAATCTTCCCGATGAGAATTAAATTCTCAACTTATGGGGAGATCTGCTTCTGCAGATCTTCAACCAGAGGAAGAATTAAGTTCTTATATTAAGGGTTAAACGCTATTTTAGAGGAATTAAATTCCTATATGTTTTGTGGGAGAATATAATTCTCTGAATTTAGGTCTTCCCTTAGGTTTTGGATCTGCATGGCAGAATCTCCTCGATGAGAATTAAATTCTCAACTTATGAGGAGATCTGCTTCTGCAGACCTTCAACCAAAAGAAGAACTAAGTTCTTATTCAGAAGAGTTAAAATCTTAATTTGAGAATTAAATTCTCTTTTGTTTTGTGGGAGCTTATAGAGTGAACTCCTTCCACCTCTTACCTAGAGTTTTCTTTTTCTCTTTTTCTTTCTGGAGAATTAAATTCTCTTCTTTTTTCTCTTCTGTATTCTCTTTCTGTTGTTGTATCATCTTCTCTTTTTTGTATCTCCCCCTCTTTATCTTTGTCGCTTTGCTCTTATTTATAGGAGAAAGAAAAGAATCAATTTGTTCAGAAAATCTCTCATTAAGAGATTCTGATTGATTTTATAATCAACCAAAATGATCTTTTAGATCAATCGGTGAATTTTATTCACCGTTGGATTTTTAATCCAAAGGCTCTCTGTTTAACAGAGAAGATTTCTTGTTGGTTTAATGAATATCTTGTTAGTTTTAGAAAAATTAGAATTTTATTCTATCATAACTTTTTTATTTTAACAAGATCAGAAATATATTTTCTTGATATAGAATTTAATTCTATAATATGGATATCTCGTTAATTTAATAAGATTAGAATTTTATTCTTAACATAGAACTTTATTCTTATCATATAAGTATCTTGTTAATTTAACAAGATTAGGATATTTGAATTTAATTTTGTTGAGTGAATATCTTGTTAGTTTAACAAGATTAGGAAAATATTTTCCTATGATAGAATTTTATTCTACCAGATGATTTAATTGGTGATATTTTATCGCCATCAGATTTTAAATCCAGGACTCTCTATTAGAGAAAGATCTTTTAATTTTATTACATAGGATTTAATGAGAGCATTTTAAATTAGGGCGCTCACATGCTTTGCATGTGAGAGGCAGGAGAACTCACGTGTTTTACACGTGACGTCCAATCAGCGTTCATATGCTTTGCATATGAGCGCTCACGTGTTTTACACGTGTTGCCCATTCTGTGTTCATATGCTTTGCATATGAGCGCTCACGTGTTTTACACGTGATGCCCATTCTGTGTTCATATGCTTTGCATATGAGCGCTCACGTGTTTTACACGTGGGGACCATTTGGCCCTTAATCATGTGTTTTCTTGGCCGAAAATTTTGGCGGGAACAAATGCTCCCCACTACTTTGCCCATGTAAGTATGTACGTGGGTGAAGTAGTGGAGAGTAATGCATGGCCATCGAATTGATGGCTTAGGAGACAAGTTTAGGGTCCTTGTAGCCTAAGACTTTTCAACTTTATGCGCCGTGAGGGTCTCATAAAGACTTTTCTCCCTACAAGTCGAGAGGATTTCGTAGGTGTAATTTCTCCTTAGGGGTCATAAGGACTCCTAAGTGATTTTTCTCTTGAGAGTCGTAAGGATCTCACAAGAGAATTTTCTTTATGCGCAGGGACACTAATTTCTCGCCGGTCGAGACGAATCGAGAGATTCCTGCAAAGACACTGATTTCCTTACGGGTCGATGCGAATCAAGAGGTTTTTCACCAAGGACACTGATTTCCCTGAATCGAGAGGTTTTGCCAAGGACATTGATTTCCTTGGGGTCGAGACGAATCGAGAGATTCCTGCAAAGACACTGATTTCCTTGCGGGTCGACGCGAATCGAAAGGTTCTCGCCAAGCACGCTGATTTCATTGAATCGAGAGGTTTACCAAGGACACTGATTTCCCTGGGGTCGAGATAAATCGAGGGATTCCTGCATAGACACTGATTTCCTTACGGGTCGACGCGAATCAAGATGCTCTCGTCAAAGACGCTGATTTCCCTAAATCGAGGTTTTTGCCAAGGACACTAATTTCCTTGAAGTTGAGACGAATCGATAGATTCCCACAAAGACACTGATTTCCTTGCGGGTCGACGCGAATCGAGATGCTCTCGTCAAGGACGCTGATTTTCCTGAATTGAGGTTTTTGCTAAGGACACTGATTTCCCCGGAGTTGAGATGAATCGAGAGATTTCTGCAAAAACGCTAATTTCCTTACGAGTCGACGCGGATCAAGATGTTCTCGTCAAGGACGCTGATTTCCCTGAATCGAGATATTGCCAAGGACACTGATTTCCCCGGAGTTGGTTGACTTGTTTCTGGGACGGAGCGTTGATCCGGCGTGGAAGTCATTGGTGGACTTGTTTCCGAGACTGGGTCATTGGATGACGTGTTTCTGCCATGGGGTCATTGGATGACGTATTTCCGCGACGGGGTCATGTGCCGACGTATTTCCACGGCGGGGTAATTGGCTGACGTATTTCCGAGACGGGGTGATTTGCTGACGCATTTTTGAGACGGGTCATGTGTTGACATGTTTCCATGACGGAGTCATTGGATGACGTATTTCTGAGACGGGGTGATTGGATGACGTTACGTCTGCTGTAACGAGACGATTGCCTAGGTTGTCTCTAGGTTGTTTGTGAGCCGTCAAGATCTAGAACTAGGGACTTTGTCGTGGCTCCGCTTTGGTGGTGTCACGTCTGTGCCTTGCTGGCATGAGGAGGAACGCCGTTGTTGGACTTCTGGGATGCAGATGTTGCTGTTGAGATCTGACTTTCCCTTTGACAGAGTTTGTTGGGACATGTGGTTCCCTTTTCGTTTGTGCCCATGGATTGTATACACGGGTCAGTATGAACTTACCTGCAGGGCAAAAAGTTTTATTTCATTTTTTTCCTTTCCGCGATGCTCTATCTTTTCAGCTTTTTGTATCGCGAAAGTTACGATTGCCCCATCATTTCGGCTATTTTGCGTGGTGTCCAATCATTTCGGCTATTTTTTTTGTTTTTACTCGCTGCTTTTTATTTCGAGTTGCCCAATCATTTCGGCTATTTCTATATGCATATATTTTACTTGCTGATTTTTGTTGCAAGTTGCTCCATCATTTCGGCTATTTTATATGCATTTTTGGTTTGTTGACTTTTATTGCGAGTTTAGACTTGGAATATAATACCGATTTAGACATCAACATCGCTACAACTGGGATATTGTCAGGAGCGAATCATCATTTGCCCTTGTCGGTTTGAACAAAGGTGGCTTAGCAGACAGGGTTAGGATCCTGTCGACTAAGGCTTTTAACTTCATGAGCCGTAAGGGTCTCATAAAGGTATTTCTCTCTACGAGTCGTGAGGATCTCGCAAGTGCATTTTCTCCTTAAAAATCATGGGGATTCTTAAGTTATAAGTCATAAGGATCTTACAAGAGTGTTTTCTCCTTATAAGTCGAGAGGACTTACAAGGGTCGTTCATCGTGTGAGCATATCCCTAATCGCTGGTGGGACTCTGTTAGGGAAATGTTTATTCGTACCCATGGATTGTATACAAGGGTCAATGTTGAAACGCTTGTAGGGAAATATGGGAAATGTGATGATGGCTTAAGAACAGGTTCAGATCCCTGTAGCTTAAGGCTTTTGAATCCTATGAGCCGTGAGGGTCTCAAGGGGAATTCTCCTTACGAGTCGTGAGGATCACGTAAGTGTAATTTCTCCTCAGGAATCATGAAGATTCCTAAGTGTGTTGGTCCCTTATGAGTCGTAAGGATCTCACGCAGGTATTTTCTCCTTACAAGGTCGAGAGGACCCTGCAAGTGCTCAAGAATTTTTTTTTAACGAGTCTGCGTTCTTTCGGGTTTTCACAAACTCGCCGGTAGCCCTGCCGTTTTTACTCATGGAGCCCTTTCGGGTTTTCATCCGTGCCCATTTCGCTTGTGGACGTACCGTTTTTTTAGCAGCGCTACCTTCAGGACGTTTCGGTCCATAGTAGTTTAAGGACGTTTCGGTCCGTTGTTAGTTTAAGGACGTTTCGGTCCGTTGTTAGTTCTAGAACATTACGGTCCATAGTTAGTTTAGGGACATTTCGGTCCGTAGTAGTTTAAGGACGTCACGGTCTAAGGTTTAGTTTAGGGACATTTCGGTCCATTGTTAGTTTAAAAACATTTCGGTCCGTTGTTCTCCGTGTTTGACACGAAGTACTGTTGGGTACTACTTTTAGAGTAGTGGACATAAGCATTGTCATCTATCATTGACCTGAGTCATGACTCGTCAGGCGTAGTACTTCTTCAGGAATCAGCCGTTTATTGGCCGGGAGTGTTTTTCGCCATGCATAACCATGAGCAAGTAGGCTCCCCCATGATAGACCTTGTCACATGATCCAAGGATGTTGGCATCGTTCCTGCCCCCAGCTCTTCTATGAATGAGCATGATGCCCCCGGCACGTCCACCCTTTTAGGAGCATGCTGCTGTGGCGGATTTACCTTCCAGTTCTCGGACAGCGCAAACTTGTCCTGGTTGTATTGGTCTTCAACCCAGTTTTTTAAGATGTAGCAATCTTCGATTGAGTGGCCCACTACTCGGTGGTAGGGACAGTAATTGAGATTGTTGAATTCATCCAGTTGCAGTGGGCGTCTCGGATCCGGCAGAGTGATGAGCCCATTGCGCACCGCCAATTCGAACAGTCTCCTTGTTTTATCCCGGGGAAATGAGTAGGGACTGTTCCCCTCCGAAACACGCGGGTACGCGATAAACGTCTCGCCAGAATTTCAGGGCAGATGCTAATTGGTGCTATTCGTCCACCTCTCCGAAGATGCCAAGTTGATTTATGGCACCATGTATCGAAGGTTTAAACGGATGCGGCCGATGTAGCAGACTTCATCAGATTCCCCCTCGTTTGAGGGGTTTTTGACTGTGGGGATGCTCTTCCCTGCAGGCGCAAGCCCCTGCAGTTAATTACGTTACCACATCGCGGTAACCACTTTCTCCTTCTCCAGATGGTCACTTCGTGTCGTGTGTGTTTGTTTTGTTTTTTGGTTGCCCGTGGATTGTATATGGAGACTAATTTATGTTGTCACCCGTAGGGCGTGGATTAGTCCAAATCTGTATCTTCTTAGATTTGGGTTTGGGGGTTGGGTTTAAGGATACGTTAGTCTAATTTGGGACTAAGATCAACTTAAACGTATGTTAAGGATACGTTTGTCTAATTTTTAGACTAAGATCAACTTAACAGGATCGTTTAGATCCAACAAGAAAGCATTTAGAGCATATTGTTTAGTTTAGGGACATTGCGGTCGATTAGTTTAAGGACATTACGGTCCAACGTTAGTTTAAAGACATCTCGGTCCAAGGTTAAGGACATCATAGTACGTGAGTTTAAAGACATCACAGTCAAGGTTAAGGACGTCATAGTCCGTGTGTTTAAAGACCTCACAGTCAAGATTAAGGACATCATAGTCCTTGAGTTTAATGACTTCACAGTCAAGGTTAAGGATGTCATAGTCCATGAGTTTAAAGACCTCATAGTTAAGGTTAAGGACGTCATAAACGTCCGGTGAGTTTAAAGACCTCACAGTCAAGGTTAAGGACATCATAGTCCGTGAGTTTAAAGACCTCACAGTCATGGTTAAGGACATCATAGTCCGTGGGCTTAAGGACCCCACAGTCTGTAGAGTGTTTGGTTTTCGGGACCCGTCACCTCTTTGAAGACGTTGAAGGATTACAACGACAAATATCAGAAGAGTAAAGAGATGTACCCTCGAACCGATGTGAGTTGGTTGAAAGATCTGTAGTCTAATTTGGGACTAAGATCTGTTAAAATATTTATGAGCAGATGGGCTCAATTAATATGGGCTGAGGACTTATAGCCAATTTTGGGCTAAATCCAATAAATGTTTAATATTTTTATTCTGGGCTGTTGAGCCTTTATTTGGGCTTGGCCCTTTTAACAATGTTTTTGTCTTTTATTGAATGTTGAGCATTCATCAGAGCTATGGGCTTATTAAAGAACAATTTATGTTCTATCAGCGCAACACGTGGCGCGCTAGGCGCTTTGCGCCAGTCAAAGAGCACAGTGTTCTTCTACCAAGTAGCGCACATGTAAGGGACACGTGTCACACTCAGCGCTGGGCGCTAGATGATGAGCGCATGATGCCAGTTTATGAGCGCTGAGCGCTAATCTATGAGCGCATTGTGCTTTCATTTTAGTGGCGCACACGTGAGTGACACGGGGTGCGCTTGGCGCTGAGCGCCAGCCCATGAACGCAGTGCGCTATTTCAGAAGCGCAAAGCACAAGTTGTTAATCAGCGCATACGTGATTGACACGTGGCACATTTGGCGCTGAGTGCAAGTGCAGAGAGTGCAGAAGCGCAGTTCAAGAGCGCAAGGCGCATTTCAAGAGCGCAAAGCCCATCTGATCAATTTTATGATCTGGGAACAAATTTATGTTCTTTTTAAAAGAGACTTTGTCTTAAGATCTAAGAACAACAGTTCTTATTTTGCAGGAGATATTTCCAATCTCTTATTTTGATGAAAGGCTTTGCCTTTATAGATCTATGATCTGTGAGAAGAATTATGTTCTTCTTTTATTTTATGATGAGATCTTTTGATCTCTTTTGTGAAAGACTTTTTGTCTTGTAGATCTATGATCTTTTTAAAGAAATGAATTTTTCTTTCTATGAGATGATTTCATCTCTGTGTTTATCATCCTTCATCTTTACCTTGAAGAAATATCTTCTTCCAGGAGCTTGCTCTTTTTCTTTTTTGTTTCTCAAAGTTTATGGGGGGGGGTTATCTATCTCAAACTTGAAGTCTTGGGGACTTTATATAGGGCAAGTTGATTTGTTGAATCAGTTAAAGAGATCTTTCTCTGATTGATTTGGGGATATTTCCCCACCATTGGATCTTTGATCCTATGGCTTCTGTTTTACAGAAAGAAATCTTCTTGTTTTTAACAAGATTGAAATTTTTTTTCCATAACAAAATTTAATTCTGACTAATGATTTATCATTATTATTAGATCTTTTGATCTAACGGTGGGGAGTTTTTTTAATTCCAACGCTAGCGCACCCGTACTTTGGACGTGGTGCGCTGCTCAGAGCGCAGCACACCTTGCGCTAGCACACCTTGCGCTAGCGCACCTGTGTTTGACACGTGGTGCGCTGCTCAGAGCCCAGCGCGTCCTGCGCTAGCGCACCCGTGTTTGACACGTGGCGTGCTGCGCAGCGCGCCTAGCGCTAGCGCACACTTGGTGCGCTGCCTAGGGCGCAGTGCACTTGGCGCTGCATCTGACGCGTTGCTTCAATTTTTTGAAATTTGAATTTCAAATAGAGCTTTGCTCTGATTGGGGGAAAGAAATGCCCCCCCATTATTGCGCTCACGTGGCCCACATATGAGTGCAGCGGTGGCATCATCTGCGCCCTTGGATCAACTCAGAAGTTGAAGAGGCATTTCAATGCCTATAAATAGGACCTTTGGTCCTTTAGATGATTCTGTTCATCTTCTTACTTATTTTTTGAGAATTTCATTCTCTCACAGAGCATAGCTCTCCATCTTAAGAATTTTAAGAGTCAAAACTCTGCTAAAATCTAGGTAAAGATTAAATCTTTTAAAATTTCATTTTAAGAATCTAGGGTTTCTCCCATTAATAGAGCCTTGCTCTCCATGGATCTTTGGTCTAAAGAAAACCCTTTTTAGAGTTTCATTAACAGAGCTTTGCTCTCTTGAACCAATAAATCTAAGAAGATCTTTTCTTAGGGTTTCTTAACACATGAACAGAGCTTTGCTCATAAAAAACTCTTAGAGTTTGTTCATAGATCTTGAAGATCTCAGGATTTTTAATTCATACAAAAAAATTGATTTTAATTTTTTCTGATGGGTTTTTCCATCATCTTTACAGAGCCAGGCTCTTGAGGAATTTTTATTCCTTCATGATCAGAGTTTAACAAGTGTCACTCTGTCACATAGCATTGCTCTCAAAGGGAGATTTACTCCTCTTCCCGAGGGATCTCTCATTTAATGAGATTTTTCTTGAGGATCTCCTCATTTAAATAACAGTCTCATCAAATGATGAGTCTGTTTTATTAATTGATAAATTTTCATCTAGATTTTGTGGGTCCCCCCGTTGGTCCCCTTTCCACTGCATTGCAGTGTGGTATAAATTCTAAAGTACCAAGTGTCAGAATTTAAATTATAGCACCGACAATTAACTTTTGTACCTTTTTGTGCAGGCGACATGTCTTTCGACACTTCCTTTCCGTTCATTCGCTCCGAAGGTGGATTTCCTGAAGCGCCCGTAGATCGAGAGGTTCTCGCGCTGATTAGAGACCACGACCCGAAATACAAGAATCTTCACCTATGGGGTAGATGGTATGATCAGATTATCAGAGGCCATCGGAGCTTTTCTTGTGCGATACCTTCGGAGCCTATCTCTGCGATCCCTTACGCAGATGCACCCCTGATCAATTATACGGTAGAAGAGGTAAATTGGACTTTAGAAGATCTTCTTCAGCCTTCTATTGCCGCAGTACCCGTGCAGCCGCCAGTGGCTTTGGACACCTTAGGGTGGTGCATATGTCATGGCGAGTCGCGCCCTTAGGGACAGCCCTACAACATCGGACTAACTCCCCGTCATCCGACCGGATACTTGCAGTGGGCCCGGTATATCTTATCGGCAAAGAAATCGCAGCTGCTGCTAATACCGTGCGGTCTACACTTCCTTGATCCAGTATTCTGCACCTCCTACATGGTGGATCAAGGCGTTTTTAGAGCAGTAGAACATCCCGACCCATACCTTCCTCCTATTGGACAGAGAGGTCTCCATTTCCTTGGAAGAATTTGCCGAAGTTTCTGGTCTACCAGTTAGGGGGGAGCACTACGAGGAGCTGCTTCCTCCGGATGAATATGTTTTTGCCACCAAATCAGTGGTGATGGGTCTTACCCCAGAGAACGCCATTCAGCACCAGTTCCCAAGTCTGATAAAGGTGTTGAACATGTGTGAGAGCCTCTTTCTTGAATCCGAAGGCCGGGGTGTCAGCTTTGCGGACTTCATTGCCCATTTTCTTCGCCCAGAAATCTTGTCGCGACAAGGAGAAAAGTTTGCTAAACTTGATGATCCTTTTGGCTTTTGCTTGGACCATCGGCCAATACTGGAAGCAGACCAAAAGGGTTTTTTTTCTTCCAGACGTCGCGATCGTCCCCCTGTCAGAAATCGCCGCTCCTGGCATTGATGAGGAAGCGTTCTTTCTCGGGTTTCTCCGTTTATGGTTAAGCTGGTTCGCGCTTCCTCTGCACCCTCGTTACATAAAGCCTTCTGTCTTCTATCCCGCGCATCACATAGTTGCCGGAATACAAGTGGCCATTGAGATCGCCGGGTTAGCCCACCTATATCATGGCCTCAGCTTAGCAGCGGATACCACTGAACTAGGGGTGCATCCTGCCAACTTCCCAATGCATTACTTCACTTCATGGATGGAGCTGCACGTGCTTGGGGTCTTTGGTGTCCACAAAAGACCTTCTTTTTATGACAAATGCAGGTACCCTCGGATAATGCGGCTTGTTGACGCCTCCATCGTGAGTCCATCACCGCAGGAAGCTAGGGGCTTGCTCCTTCGTCCGCGCATGGTTGAAGATGGTATGCATTTCACAGACAAAGTCTTGATTATCGGACAGGAAACTTCAAAAGTGGTGCTGCCATTGCAAGACATCTTTAAAGACGGGGCCTCTGTGTTGAAAGCCCGGGAGATTCTTCATTTGTACTCCATTAGGCCGGGCTTTCTCATATTCAGGCAAAATGATGCGGTGTTATTCATGAGATACAACCCGCATCGTTTTGCCTAGCAGCTGAGTTACAATCAGGGCGTCCCACTTGAAGCTTTCTTGGCAGAAGCTATTGCTACCGAAGAGGGAATGCGGAGCGCGCTGCATCATTTCATGCTCTTGAACATAGGGTCCAGCTTCTTTATCAGGGAACCGAGCTGTATCCTAAAGGCCCTTAATGTGTACGTGGAGTGGTACCAGCATTCAATGGGCGCCGTTATCAGGGATGAGAAGCGACTGCTGCTCGATCGCAAAGGTGCACCCTCCGCTGGCGATCAGAATGTCCCTTTGAAGCGACGGACCATTGTCCCACCTCCGCTAAGAGAAGCTGCAGTGATCGAAGTCCCGCACGATAGGCCCGAGCTACCGATACCCTGGGCTCCTGTAGAAACGGCGACTGTAGCTTCCCTCGATTCTGGCGTGGGTTCAGATATCGGGACTCGTCGCCCCAAGGTGCCCACTAAACGTAAACTTGTGCTTGCGGCGACCGGAGCTTGCTCGAAGAAGAGGAAAAAGAAGTCGATCCTCTTTGCCGACGTTGTATTTGGTCAGGAGCCTCATGCTCCGCATAGTGAGGGCTTGGACGAATATGGGACCAACGAGGGTCTATTCGTAGCGCCGGACGATGCTGATCTGGCGGCTGCTATTGCAGCTTCTGAGCAATTGGCAAGCCATGAAGCGGGACTGGCCATCCTTGCACAATCAAGTAAATATCAGCCGTACCTTCTGTCATTGCATTATATTTTTATTATCATGTTTTGACTGACACTTTCCCTTCATTAACAGGCATTTTTCACCGAAGAAGCTCTCGCAGCTTCTCTCAAGACTTTTGAGGAAGAGGAAAGACTTTGAGCATCCTTAGGCATCGGTACATTTCGGTTCACCGTGTCTCCACTCCCGTTTCTTATTGGTAATCCGACCCTTCTCTTTCTTCTTATCACAGGAACTACCTCTACTCAGGTTATTCCAAGCATGGCACCGACTTCACAGGGCGGTGCGGAGACGCTTCCTGGGTCGGCTATCTCAATTCCGCCGGTATTGCCGAAAGAAGCTTCACTTAAACAACCGATGACGGATTCCATAACTGCTCCAGAGGTAACTATTGGCGCGGAAGAGGATGTCCTGCTGAAGGAGGTCTTTAGAAGATCTGCCTTCACGGCCCGGGCGGAGAGGAGGCATAGGATGCGCGCGGCAAGGGAGAGTACCGCCGCCTTGGATACGGGTGCGGGTTCAAGCGCTGTTACCCCCTGCCCTTACTCCTTCAGAGGATGCTCCGGCTGCCTTATCCATCGCCCATAGACAGGCAGCACGTGCCGCTCAGGAAGCAATCGGAAAATCGACTCAAGGTAACGTGACATTGGGTTATTCTGTCAAAGTTTTAATTTTCAGGTTCTCATATATCCTATCATGCAGGCCCGAGTCTTGCTGAGGAGTTGGCGGGTGTCGTGGCGACAACCACCGAGCCTGAGGTAGCGGCAGGTGAGACAGCCAAGATCGTCGAGCCCGAGGTAGCGGTTGGTGAGATGGCTACAATTTTCGAGCCCGAGGTAGCGGTGGGTGAGATGGCTACAGTCGTCGAGCCCGAGTTAGCCACTCTTTCTCAAGAGTCAGGCACTGCTCCAATCGTCGCTCTTTCTCCTTGCGGCTCCTTGCCATCTCCTGGCATCATGAGCATTACGACGGCTCTTGTAAAGTCGGGGGATGTGGCTACGGGTGGCGAGACTATTCCGATGGAGGAGGGTGATGCATTTGCTGCCTCTAGTGACGCCCTTATCGCGGTCTTGACCGGCGACTCACCAGGTAGATCTTTGGGTCATTACTTTCCCCTTTATTCTGCAATCTTTTTTAATTTCTTTTTGACAACGTTTCTCTTATTCTAATGCAGGTGTGATGAGCGTTGGGGTTGTGCCACCCGAGGAAGCATCTCCAGCTGCTGCTTTAACGGTGATCGCTCCTCTACCTTCTCTCGTACCATCTCAAATGATGGAAGGTGCAGATTTGTGACCCCTCAGTTTCATTACAGGCTGTATAGTTTATATACTAACATTGCATTACTGCGTCCTTGCAGGAGTCCTTTTTGATCACCTGTATCAGGTGCTACACCCACACTTCTCTTTCCAGTCAGAAATTGCCTCATCTAGTGGCGCTGGTGAGTACAGGCTTCAGCTAATGTCTCTTCTTTTACAGGCAGCAAAATCACTTCTAATTCTTCTTTATTTTGATTGCAGCACTACAGATCGAAGGAGGAGATGAAAGAACAGTTGCGCCACTGGTACTTCCGGCCTTACCACCTGCTACAGCCAGTGTAGTAAACTCCATTGTTCATGAACCTGCTCTATTCCTTGAACCGTCATTTGACAGTGATTTGTTTTGCAGCGGTGATATCAACTTCAGCTCCGTTCGAATCTCGAGTCGTAATCACTGCAGGCCCCTTTTCTTGACGTTCATCTTCCAAAGGCGCTGTGATAGTCTGCGCATGTTGAGCGACTACATCGAAGAGCTTGACGTGGAGGCTCCCATATTCGCTGCAGATTTTGCCGCGGAGGTTAATCCTATGCTGGCGATGCTCGTGAAATTTCATAGTGAAGGCGTCGTTGAGTCTTGGGTTAATCACTACAGGAAAATTGAGGCTTGCCTACATGAGCTCGAGGTCGGACGTCCTGCTCTAAAGGTCCTGGCTATGAACACCCAACGGGCTGTGTGGGTCGAGTAGAGCACTCCCTACTTCCGTCATCTTGAACAAGAGGCGTCCTTAAAACTTAAGGAATGTGAAGAGACTTCAAGCGATTCTGCCCGGCTGCACGCTC
The DNA here is from genome assembly GCA_030015575.1 of Agapanthus africanus. Taxonomy (NCBI): domain Eukaryota; kingdom Viridiplantae; phylum Streptophyta; class Magnoliopsida; order Asparagales; family Amaryllidaceae; genus Agapanthus; species Agapanthus africanus. The sequence goes on from JASDDO010000006.1 coordinate 44,045,581, forward strand.
AGGTTTATGCAAATGATGCACAGTTGAAAGTTATCTTTGAAGGCCTCCTGCGATGCATCTCTAACGGGCTAACACTGAGGCAGAAGCTCGACATCGTCGAGCGGGATGCATAAAATCTGGGGCAGCTCAGCGGGCCGTCGAAGAGCAACTTTCGTCCTACTTGCAGCAACGAGTTCAGGTCGAAGCAGAGTTGGCCGAGGCAGCTGACCAAGAAAAAGGGCTGAGGGAAGTGCGCGAGCGGCTGATTGGACTATTGAAAGCACTTCCCTCTCAATAATTGTTTTGTACCATTTGTAATTTTGAATAAAATGTATAGATTTTTTTATTCTTTCATATGATGTATTTTGTACCCAATTGAATTTATGAATAAAAGATACATTTCTTTCGCAATGTCTTGTGTCATCTCATTGCTTTCTCATTTTCTTTGTTATCAGCATGTCACTTTAGTAAGCATAGCCTGCAGATGATAGAGTGAGCATTCCGTTTTGAATTCTTCGAGAGGTATTGATGGCTTAGAAAGCAGATTCAGATCTGCTGCCTAAGACTTTTCAACTTCATGAGCTGTGAGGGTCTCATGAAGACTTTTCTCCCTACGAGTCGAGAGGATCTCGTAGGTGTATTTTCTCCTTAGGAATCGTGAGGATTCCTAAGCGTGTTTTCTCTTGTAAGTCGTAAGGATCTTATAAGAGAGTTTTCTTCCTTACGGGTCGAGAGGACCTGTAAGTGATTGATGGTGTTGCCATATCCGCATTTCACGGATTCAGAAGTTGCTCTGGGCATTTCCCACGGGGTCAGGATTGACTTTAACCGTGTTCCATAAGACCAGGAATTTGCTCTGGATGCTTCCTACGGGGTCATAGCCATGTTCTGCGAGGACCAGGCTCCGCTCTGGATGTTTCCCACGGGGTCAGGATTGACATAAGCCGCGTTCCATTTGACCAGGAATTTTTCTCTGGATGCTTCCCACGGGTTCATAGCCGTGTTCTGCGAGGACCAGGCTCCACTCTGGATGCTTCCCCGGGGTCATAGTCGTGTTCTGTGAGGACCATGATCCACTCTGGACGTTTCCCACGGGGTCAGGATTGACATAAACCGCGTTCCACATGACCAGGAATTTTGCTTTGGATGCTTTCTATGGGTTCATAGCCGTGTTCTGCGAGGACCAGGCTCCACTCTGGATGCTTCCCATAGGGTCATAGCCGTGTTCAGCAAGGACCAGGATCTGCTCTGGAAGTTTCCAATGGGGTCAGGATTGACATAAGCCGTGTTCCACGTGACCAGGAATTTTTCTCTGGATGCTTCCCACAGGGTCATAGCCATGTTCTGCGAGGACCAGGCTCCGCTCTGGATACTTCCCACGGGATCATAGCCGTATTCTGCGAGGACCAGGATCCGCTCTGGACGTTTCTTACGGGGTCAGGATTGACATAAGCCGCGTTCTACGTGACCAGGAATTTTTCTCTGGATTCTTCCTATGGGTTCATAGCCATGTTCTGCGAGGACCAGGCTCTGCTCTGGATGCTTCCCACGGGGTCATAGCCGTGTTCAGAGAGGACCAGGATCCGCTCTGGACGTTTCCCACGGGGTCAGGATTGACATAAGCCGCGTTCCACGTGACCAGGAATTTTTCTCTGGATGCTTCCCACGGGGTCATAGCTGTGTGCTGAGAGGACCGGGCTCCGCTCTGGACGTTTCCCACGGGGTCAGAATTGACATAGTCCGCGTTCCACGTAACCAGGAATTTTGCTCTGGATTCTTCCCACAGGTTCATAGCCGTATTCTGCGAGGACCAGGCTCCACTCTGGATGCTTCCCATGGGGTCATAGCCGTGTTCTACGAGGACCAGGATCCACTCTGGACGTTTCCCACGGGGTCAAGATTGATATAGGCCGCGTTCCATGTAACCAGGAATTTTGCTCTGGATGCTTCCCACGGGTTCATAGCCGTGTTCTGCGAGGACCAGGCTCCGCTCTGGTTGCTTCCTACGTGATCAGGATTGACATAGGCCACGTTCCACGTAACCAGGAAGGGTTGACTTTATCCGTATTTCATGGAGTCGGGGTTTGACTCTCGGTCATCTGCGCGCCGCCAAGTTATGGAACTGGGAATCGTCGCAGTTCCGCTTTACTTGATGTTGCGTCTGTTGTAATGAGACGAATGTTGAGATGATCTACAGGCTGTCTGTTAACCGTTGAGATTTGGCTCTTTCTTCTGATGGAGCCGGGGGAGAGAAGGTGTGATTCCTTCTTCGTTTGCGCCCCTGGATTGTATACAGGGATTGATGTGATATCACCTGTAGGGCATAAATTTCATTTTTTTTTATTTCTTTCCGCGATGCTCTATTATTTCAGCTTTTATATCGCGAAGGAAGCGATTGCCCAATCATTTCGGCTATTTGTTTCACGGTGCCCAATCATTTCGGCTATTTATTTTATTTTTACTCGCTGCTTTTTATTGCGAGTTGCCCAGTCATTTCGGCTATTTTGCAAGCACATATTTTTACTTGCCGCTTTTTATTTGCAAGTTGCCCCATCATTTCGGCTATTTCGTATGCATGTGTGGCTCGCTGGATTTTCGCTGCAAGATTGGAATTAGACACCGATTTCAGCATCAGCACCGCTACAACTGGGATATTGCCAGGAGAGAATCATCATTTGCCTCTGTCGATATCGAACAAAGGTGGCATAGCGAGCAGGGTTAGGATTCTGTCGACTATGGCTTTTGACTTCATGAGCCGCATGGGTCTCATAAAGGTATTTCTCCCTGTGAGTCGTGAGGATCTCGTAGGTGCGTTTTCTTCTTAGGAATCGTGAGAACTCCTAAGTGTATGGCTTCTCGTAAGTCATAAGGATCTTACAAGAGTATTTTCTCCTTCTAAGTTAAGAGGACTTACAAGGGCTGTTCACTATGCAAACATATCCCTAGTCACGGATGGGACTTTGTTAGGGAAATGTTTATTCGCACCCGTGGATTGTATACGAGTGTTAGTATTGAGCCGCTTGTAGAGCAGCATTGGAGGTTGTGGTGGCCGCTTAAGAACAGGTTCAGATCCCTGTAGTTTAAGACTTTTGAATCTTATGAGCCGTGAGGGTCTCATAAGAGGGTTCTCCTTACGAGTCGTGAGGATCTCGTAAGTGTAATTTCTCCTTAGGAATCGTCGGGATCCCTAAGTGTGTTGCTCCCTTGTGAGTCGTAAGGATCTCACGCAGGTGGTTTCTCCTCACAAGGTCGAGAGGACCTTGCAAGTGTCTTTTAACGAGGTTGTGCCCTTTCGGGTTTTCACAAAAACTTGCCGGTAGCCCAGCTGTTTTTACTCACGGAGCCCTTTCGGGTATTCATCCGTGCCCATTTTGCTTATGGACATACCGTTTTTTCTTTCTTTCTTTATTTATTCTTTTTTTATTCTTTCTATTTTTTTGTGTCAGCCTTGGGATGCTGCAGTCCACAGTAGTTTATTGACATCTCGGTCAACAGCTAGTTTTAGGACATAGTGGTCCATCGTCAGTTTAAGGACGTTTCGGTCTGACCCCAGTTTTAGGACATAGTGATCCATTGTTAGTTTTAGGACATTTTGGTCCGTTAGTTTAAGGACATTTCGGTCTAGAAGCCGGCTACTACTTATAGAGTTTGGGCTTAGGAAGATAGCGAGAGGACATAGGCGTCGTCATCTATCGTTGACCCAGGCCGTGACTCATCAGGCTTAGTATTTCTTTAGAAAGTGACCGTTTATTGGCCTGAAAGGTCTTTCACCATGAATGTCCATGAGTATGTAAGCTCCACCCTGGTAAACTTTGTCTATGATATACGGGCCTTCATAATTCGGCTCGAATTTCCCCCGCTTGACGTGATTAGGGATCATGGGTCTTTTGACCACTAGCACGAGTTCGCCTTGGCGGAATGTTCTCGGCCTAGTCAATTTCTCATATGAGCGCGTCATCTTTGCTTTATAAGCCTCCAGACTCTGTTGCGCCATGAGCCGGTTTTCATCAAGGGCATCAAGCTCCTCAAGTCAAAGGTGAACATTCTTTTCATCTGTTAGTTCGTAGTGAACGGCCACACGTAGAGAGGGTAACTCTATCTCGAGAGGGAGTACCGCTTCCGTGCTGAATACCAAGGCATACGACATTGTGTTTGTGGCCGTTTTGAACGTAGTTCGATACGCCCAGAGAGCTTCATGCAGTCTCTCGTGCCAGTCCTTCTTATTTCGAGACACTGTCTTTTTCACGATCTTCGTCAAGGTCTTGTTGAAAGCCTCAGCTAGACCGTTAGCTCGGGGATTATGGACCGAAGAGTATCTCCAGTCTATGTTATGCTGTTGTGCCAAGCGGCTGATCTTGTGGCTTCTGTAGGCTGGCCCGTTATCGGAGATGATCCGTCGCGGAGTTCCAAACCGATAAATGATGTGCGTCTTGAAGAAATGGAGGATATTCTCCGTCTTCACTTCCCTCAGCGGTACTGCTTCTGCCCACTTGGAGAAGTAATCAGTTGTCGTCAAAATGAACTGATGTCCTCCGGACGATGCTGGCTCGATGGGGCCGATTATGTTAGTTCCCCACATTTCGAACGACCAGCTAGCCATCGTTGGATGCAGTGGATTTGGATGCTGATGGATAAATTCCCCGTGAATCTGGCACGAGTGGCATTGCTTCGCGTATTTGAGGCAATCCTGGATCATCGTGGGCCAAAAGTAGCCCATCCTTTTGATCTTCAGCTTCATCTTCGGCCCGGCTTGGTGAGAACCGCATAGTCCGTCATGAGTTTCTTGGACGACTCTCCTTGCCTCTTCAGATCCCAGGCATCTTAGCCAAAAAGAGTTAAATGATCTCTAATACAGAGTATCATTGATGAAGGCAAAAGACAGAGCCTGTTTCATAAGCTGATGTCTTGAGGACGCATCTTTAGGTGTTCGACGGGATTTGAAGTAGTCTATAAAGACTTCTCTCTAATCCATAGCCTTTTTCTGGTCTTTTATTTGTAGGGCCATTTGCTCGGTCGCTCCTTTTTCTTCGGATGACTCCGGAGATATTTCTGCTGGTGCGAGAACCCAACGGCTTTGCACAACGATCCTCACGTCATCAAAGTTCTCGTCGGCCAATTATTTAGCGAGCTTAGCTAATGCATCCGCCTTGCTATTTTCCGCACGCGGTATGCTCTCCAGGGCATGGGCAAGGATTTGAGTCAGCAATTGCTGCACTCTCTCGCCGTATTTCACCAACTCTGGCTTGCACGTTTGATAGTCGCCATTTACTTGACTAACGACCAGTTGGGAGTCTCCGTATATGAGGAGGTTCTTAATTCCCATGTCGATGGCGATCTCAAGACCTGCTATCAAAGCTTTGTATTCGGCTTCATTGTTCATTCTTGGCTCTGTTAAGGAGAAGGCAAAGCGCATTATCCCTCCTTATGGAGTCAAGAAGATGAGGCCTACCCCTGATTTGATTATAGGGGTGCTTTGTTTACGCTTCTTCATGGAAGATGCTCCGTCGAAGTAGAGTTCCCATCGGGTATCATTCTTTCTTCTTCCCCCATCGATCATATCAAACACGTGTTCTTCTAGCAATTCGTAGTTTAAAGGAGAATTGGCGGGTATCGGGTGCTCAGCGAGGAATTCAGCAATGTCCTGGCCTTTCACTGCCTTAAGAGGTCGATAAGTTATCGAGAATTCCATCAAGAGCAGGGCCCATTTAGCGAGACGTCCCGTTAATAAGGCTTTCGATATCAAATACTTGAGAGGATCCACTTTTGATATGAGACGGACCTCATGCGCCAATGCGTAGTGTCTGAGCTTCGTTATCGCGAAGGTCAATGCCAGGTAGTGTTTTTCGATAGGAGAATAATTGCTTTCTACCCCCAGTAGAACTCGACTCAAATAATAAAGGGCTCTTTCTTCCCTTGGTCATTTTCTTGTGCCCACGGCGCGCCTAAAGAACCTTCGAGGGCGGTTGTATACAAGATGAGAGGTTTTCCTTTAACGGGAGCGGCCAGCACTGGCGGATTCTGCAGGTACTGCTTGATTTCGTCCAGTGTGCTTTGGCATTTGTGATCCCAGACGAATGGGGTTCCCTTTTTCATCAAGTGACTGTAGGGGCGGCACTTGCCGGAGAGGTTAGCTATAAATCGCCGGATATACGCGAGCTTCCCTTGGAGAGACCGCAGTTGCTTGAGAGTCCTTGGCGGAGGAATTTCCATAATTGCCTTGATATTTAACGGATCTATCTCGATGCCTCGGTGTTGGACGATGAATCCTAGGAATTTGCCCGAGGAAACTCCGAACGCGCATTTGAGAGGGTTCATCTTCATGTTGTATTTCCGAAGACGCTGAAACACGATCTTCAGATGCTTTAAATGTTCCTCGTATGATTTGCTTTTAACTACGAGGTCGTCGATATAGCATTCGACGATTTCATGTATGAGGTCATCGAAAATCTTCGTCATGGCCCTCTGATAGGTGGCACCGGCGTTCTTTATACCAAAATGCATCACCTTGTAGCAAAATATGCCTAAAGGAGTCCGAAAAACGGTATGCTTCTGGTCTTCAGGATGCATCTTTATCTGATTGTATCCTGATGAGCCGTCTATGAAGCCGTCTATGAAGGAGGAAATTTCATGAGTGGACGTATTATCGATCATCAGCTTAGTGACTGATACTGGGAAGTCGTCCTTTGGGCAATCTTTGTTGAGATCCCGAAAGTCAACACATATGCGCACCGTCCCGTTTTTCTTCATCACCGGGACGATGTTGGCGATCCAAACAGGATATTGAACTTCTTGGATGAAGCCAGAGTCGATTAGCTTCTTGACCTCGGCGTTGATGCTCATCTCAAGCTCGAGTTGCAATTTTCTTGGTGCTTATTTGATCGGCTTGACGTCCGGGGATATTGACAATTTGTGTACAGCAATCTCTGAATCTAGTCCTGGCATCTCTGAATAGTTCCATGCGAAGCAATCTTTATGCTGCATGAGCACATCTTTAAGTGTAGCCACCCTTTCTTCAGACAACAGCTCACTGACGAATGTCGGCTGCGGGTCACTTGCCGTTCCCAAATCAATTTTCTTGAGGTTATCTGCAGTAGTATGTATTCCATCTTCCAGCTCTTTTGGCGCCGGTGGAAACTCTAACATCACATCGCCATCATCATTTTCGAAGCACCGGGGGAGGTCATCCATATTCTCGGGTATTCTTTCTCCTGACAGTGTTATCACGTGGCAGGTACGAGATCGCTTTCATGACCGATGTTGATCTGGTTCTACTCTCACTGCAGGCGCGACTTTTGGTTCATGCTTCTGTGGCGGAGTTACCCTCCAGCTGCTGGATAGAGCGAACCTGCCTTGCTGATACTGTTCTTCTACCCAGTTTTTGAATGTGAAGCAGTCTTGGAGAGGATGTCCTATTGCTCGGTGATAGGAGCAATAATCTGGGTGATTAACTAACTTGCTTGCTCGGGGTGCTTGGACTTCGGGAGGGTAATCATTTGATATTTTATGGCAAGATCAAGTATCTTTTGTGTCTTGTCCTGGGGAAAAGAGTATGCTAGACCCATCTTCTTTACAAGAGACAAATCCAGATTGCTTGATTCCCGGTCGCGTGGCTTCTTGGTCCTACTTTGTCGCTGTCGAACGCCTTTCCTGCTCCTTAATTTATTTTTGCCTCTGCGTCGGGCCTTTTGTGCAACGGGTTGACAAGGAGGAGCATTTTCATTTTTCACAGCCTGCTGAAGGAGGCGTTGCGTCCTGGCTTTCTCGTAGATGGCTATTTCACGATTATGGTAGTCTCGAACCTTTTGACAAGCTTCCCTTATAAGCTTATTGTTCAGTTGATAAAACTGCACATTTGTTATTACATTTTTCCTACTATTTCTATATTAGAAAGGTGTTTATTATAATATATGATACATATGAGGGTTTTTCTGTAAAAAGACTATTTTCATGTATTTATATATTATAATTAACATTTGATAGGAAAATGTATGCAAAAATACCATGGACCAAATCTTAAGAAAACAAACTCTACTAAATATCATTTGAGTTGTTGTGCAGAATTTTCAGGACTAAAATCAAGGAAATCAAGTTGTTAAAGCAAACCTGCCTAATTAAGAAAGTAAAACTTAGAAATCAAGTCTGGCAGCAACAACGAGAAGATTTCCAAGTTCCAAAGGTTCCAGAGATCGCCACATGTCACAAAGATCAAGCCATAGAGAAATAATCCAACGATCAGATCATAGGGCCGCGGATCCGCGGCCAAACCCCCCTTTTGGCCGCGGATCCGCCGCAGGAAAGAGGAGTTAGGAGCTGCGACTTTTTTGGGTGAATCTTTACCGTTTGCTTCCAAATTTGGAAGCAAGGTTTCTGGCTTTAGGACTATAAATAAAGACCGAGAGCCTCTTGGAAAAATTATCAAGCCGACGAGATCACGAAGTCCAAGACGGCTCACACATCCAGGCTGATCATCAACGGTTCATCTACCTCCTTAGAAGAGATCGAGAAGCAAAACTAGTATTTGTAATCATTTTCTAAGGAAAACAAAGTGTAATGAGTTTTGTTGATTAATAATGGTAGTTATTTTTCTTATTCTATTTCTTCGTAGTTTCATTATGCATTTTCTCTCCATCTCTTTTTCTCCCAACATGCGCGAGTAATTCTCCGCTTGTTAGGGTTCGTAGGATTATGGTAAGTTAATGGATGATGAAAATACCTAAACTCTTTTTACGTCCTATAAAGTTTATAAACTTTATCAAAAGAATCATTAACATCCTAATCGGGCGCGCTACCAATTCATTGTTAGTCTCGACCACGATTAGAGATTAGATTAATGATTGTTTTGGTAAAGGCTAGATATGAACGGAGTTCCGTGTCGAGATAAGGGTTAAGAGTCGGATTCCTTTTTCCTCCAGAAACCCTAATCTACATGCATCACTGTCGTTCTAGTTTTAAATCTATTAAAGGATAGAAAGAGTAATCTTTAATTAATCACCCATAACTACTAAATCCTAATGAACCCTACAAGCCCTCTTCTTATATAAACTTACATCCGTACTTAATCTAGATCTATATTTTGCATCAGTGTTTAACGTAGATCTAGATCCTACAACCATTCTTCAATATTCTTTATCCCTCCTCTCTTTTGAACACATCTAAAGTAAGAATAAAAGGTTCCACGTTTCCCAGAGGACGACCCGTACTCATCTCGGTCTAGCTACACGCGACATCGTTATTGATTGCTGTTAATTACTACATACACATATTTTATACCAATCAAATGGCGCTGTTGCCGGGGATACGTGCGTAATTTTTTATTCTTACTATTTGTGTTGAATTCTTATTCGATTCGTATCATAATTAAAAAAACTGCAAATTGCATATTTAACGATTTATTGTGTGAATTTTGCAAGAAGATCTGGAGTCACAGACTTGAGGAAACAGAGAGCCAAAGACATTCATCGAGATCCAGAGGAGCACAGGAGGCCACAGAGAAAATTTCATCAACAAATTTTCCCTTCTTGTGGCGGATTCGCGGCAAAGGAGGCATATCCGCGGCGGAAGCACGGCGGACTAGGAGATCTAGCGTTCCAAACTTCTCTGGTATCTTTCTCAACGCTTTCTCTCTCCTCTGAAATCCAATAAAATCTATTTTCTGCAGGATTCTTTGCAAAATATCGCCGCTCAAAAATCTTTTTGCAAAGTTTTGTGATTGGTTTTGTTTTGCATATCTTAATACGGACTTTATGGGGCAAAAGACCAAATCAAGATTAGGTTGGGATTTCAGCACCCTTCTCTAAGCCCCACAAATCACAAACCAAGCATCTGCATCAACCCTACATTAATTTAAAAAATTTCTAGACCAGACTCTAAGGATTGTCGCGCTCATTAAGGACAGAGGAAGGTCGTGGGTAATCTATCGCTTATCCGTATTACTTTTGTGGTGTCTAGGCAAGTGTGTCTAAGGTAAGTGGTTACTTAATTAGGACCACTACTTTCATAGTGGGGAGCCTCCTACTTACCTGGCTACAAGAGAAGTAAAGAGGCGGTAGAGGATTGATCCTGCGGCTTATCCTTTGGAAGTCTAGGAGCGGTCTAGAGACTGGACCTAGGTAACCTTAGTTCTAGGGTTGTTTGTGCATTTTTGTGTGATTTGTCTTGAGTCCTATTTTTTTTCAAAACAGACCAATTTTAGATCACACACATGCTGCCGCTTGCGCTAAACTCGCTAAGTGCATGCTCGGCTGGACACAGGATTCTAGTGCCCGTCTTGTTCGCGTTCCTGCTATCGACGCCGAAGTTGGTACTTCTTCATCTTCTTTTCCCCCACCACACCCTACGACCGAGATGGACGGTACTCCATCAAATTATAACACCACGCTGCCATCGCCCGTAGGTGAGCAGAATCCACCGCGCATCTCTCTCCAAGAGAGATGCTATCCTATCCGTGGTTCTCTTCCCACTTGTCTATCTATTCCACCAGCTAACGGGGATAATTTCGAAATTAAACCCCACTACATCAATCTGCTGTCCAAATTTCATGGGCTTGAGTCGGAAGACGCGTACGTTTTCATCACCAAATTGAAAAATGTATGCGCAATGATGGGTACTTCACAATTGACTGTGGATGCTATGCGCTTGCGTCTTCTCCCATTCACTCTGTGCGACTTGGCAGAAAAATGGCTTTATAATACTGCCGCACACTCTATCACTAACCGGGATGAATTTGTAATTGCATTTCTTAAGAAGTTTTACCCAAACCATAAGACTGCCCATATTAGGAGCGAGATCAACCAGTTCACTCAGCTTCCCAATGAACCATTTTAGAAGTGCTTTGAACGTTTCAAGGATCTGCTTTTCCAATGTCCTCATCTTAGAATACAAAGATGGGATTTATGTCGAATAATATATGAGGGCATTAATCCAGCGACAAAGCAGATGCTTGAAACAATGTGGCAATGCAATTTCATGTCTAAAGATGATGGTGAAGCTTGGAAATATCTGGAAGACCTCACTATAAACACTCTGCAGTGGGAAAGCATAAGACCACCTTCATCTAGGGGAGGTATTCACCAGCTCGATGTTTCCATCGCAGTGAAAGCAGAAATGGCAGCGATGCAGAAGAAACTCGACGCTATTGAGAACAAATTCTCATCATTCTCCCTAAATCAGGTCACGCTTCCTAAGACCGTCTGTGGTTGCTGTTAGTTATATGTATGCCCTAGAGGCCATTACTGTACATAGGATGTATATTGTAGTGGATGCTGGGACATATATAGGTAGGACTTTCTTGCTCGACATGATAGTACGCTATCTGGTTGCTCTTTATTTTAACATGTATACTTTTTGTCTCTCTGTTACATGTTGATAAAGCCATTAGGATGTGTACTCGACTTCCAGGACTATGATGTAGATCATACTAGTGGGGCCTGGGTAGTCCATGAGTACATCCTTCAATGTTCCTAGTCGTGGGAATATCAAGACGGGGAATCGATATTCCAGAGTAGACTAGCGTATATCTTCTCGACCCATGTGATGGGCGATGGATGATCCCATATCCATTGGTGTTTGACATCAGAGATGGTATGCTGGTGCTCAGTGATGACTGGGTATACTGAACGGACTCGCCGAGAACTCCCAGATGGTATTATAACTCACGTCAGATGGCAGTTCTCTGGTGACACCGGTACAGCTTAGTCTGTTGACCCGAGATCGTCATAGAGTCTTGTGTGTCTCCCACTGTGCTTTGATTTCCACCCTACCACGGCTCTACTGAGTTGTGCAAACATGTGGTTTTTGGGTACAGTCCCAATTCACATGGAGGCAATGAGCGATAGGAGGGGATTCGTCTCTCCCGGTATTGGGGGTTGATGTTGCGCTATGCTCGACTGGCCATAACTGAAAATCCCTGGCCGGGGTTGCAGTGATATACTGGTAAGAGTTATCAGTAGTTTCACGCTTGTTATGGACCATACATCGGCATGACTTATCGAGCTACTGGGGTCTGACGTTTACCACCCCTAGGCGAGATATGCGACATATCAGACGAACAGACCGGACTGTACGGTAAGTGTTACTGGTTGGATTCATAGGAGTGTGAGCGGGCTTGCTCATTGATCTTCTGATCGCTCAATACTCGGGTGGCCGTTACGTTTAGCAGACCGCTTGCGGCTTGTGGGTGTTTGATATGATCATCACCTGCCGCCGGCGTATTGACGAGTCTTAGAGTCCTACACAGAGGTTTCCTGGCTCAAGAAAACGAAATAGGAGCGCATATGAGATATGTGGGGGACCGAGAATAATACCAGTATGTGATACTGTATTCTATTCTCGCGATTTGTATCATTGGACGGTTATATATGATATAGCCGGGTTACCGAATCAAGTGTTGATTCGATACATTGATACACTTGATATTAGTCGGTTATATGCGATATGACTGGATCATTAAATCAAGTGTTGATTTAATGATTTGATGTATAATTATATATTTGATATATTACTTTACATTAACTAGTATTTGTTCACTTAAGATGGATTTTCTCACTTGATGTGCACAAGTAGTATATGTGATATATTTTTGTGCACTAGAATGTATCATGTTTGATGATACATGCAAACTTGGGTGTATGTTTGATTTAAACCATGTTTAGGTTAATGGTTAGGGTTTTGTTATCTTTTCTTAATTATTTATTTTATTTATTTATTTCTGGGCAAGAAACAAAATGGTGGCTTCTTTTGTTTTTACCTTGAAGCTTCATGAAGCTTTGACCATTTTGTTTCTTTCCTTAACCTAACCATTCACCTAAGCCCTAGTTTAGTCTCTACACTAGTTACACTCACCCATGGTTGCTAAAATGATAACCATCACTTGATTTTCTATTATTCATAATTCACTTTCTTTTCTTTCTTCTTCTTCTTCTTCATGAAGAGAAGAAACCATTGCTAGAAATTTTCCAAGTGAGAAATCCAAATCCAAAGTGAACCCACTTCCTATTTCTTCATTATCTACCACTTGCCATGTAGTAGAGTGTGTTATCTTCACAAGTTTCATGACCTAGTGAAGGTGGAGCTTGAGTTTGAGTCGCCTCGACGTAGATCATCTTCGGCATCGAAGTCAACGATCTAGCCCGCCCATTTCTCCGATGAAATCGACGCAAGGGTCCGGGATTCCGATTATCGCAGCGGAGGGACGTCAACACAGAGCTAGAGAAGTGGAGGACCGGATCTACAAAGGTTGTAGTCCCTTTCATTTAGCAATAAAGTTGTTTACTTGCTTGTTTCGCCTTTACCTCTAGTTAACGATCTAGTATAGGGTTCTTTGGCACATGAAAAAATTTGATTTTGGCATGGTTGATCAGTTGTAGAACCTCATGTGTATGCCTAGGAACCCTACAGTGGTATCAGAGCCTAGCTAGAGCTTTAGGCGAAGAGTAGACGATGTTAGAAGTCCGATCGAACCCGAAACCTTAATCAAAAACCATTCTCTGTACATTTTTTGAAATCGTGGATTTTTGTGAATTAAAAATATGCAGAAAATTCAGCAGGGTTTTCTAAGAAAAACTGTGCAGCACGTGCACCTGAGTCCACTAAAGCGCCGCGGAAACACTGCACGAGCACGGCTCGTGCGGCGGTTCCACGGCCATACAGTACCATCATGTTGTGAAAATTGCACGGTAATTCCTATCTGTTAGTGCTGTATTTTCTGGGAATTTTTAAATTCCACTCAAGAGTTGAGTTTTCTGGGTTGTATTGGGAGTTCGTAGATTCGATCGGATTGTCTAATTTTGTCTATGCATTTTTCCGGGTAATTTTAGAATATGTTAAAAAGTTCGGCCGGATATAAATACCCAATTTTTCCCCTTCCGGAAAATTTCCAAATGTTGGATTTTTCGTGGTTTAAGAACGTTCTATAGTGCAAGTAACACGATGGACCATCTAGAAGACAACAAACCTTAACTCAATTATGTGACCATCTTGAACTGCCCTTTGAACCTTAGGGTTTGGGGCAGTACAGCGTGCCACACGTGAGGCGTTGGCTTGACCCTTCTACGGCTGGACCGTTGGTACCGTGGCATGAAATGGATGTTTTTGAACTTATTTCAAGTGTTGAGCTGTTTGGGAAAACTTGGGTGTTTGATTGTTTGATCGGAAAGTTTAACATTTTCTATTTTATCTGGAATGTGATACAATATTTGGAATCCACAAGTAGTTATGAGATAAATGATTTGAATGTTATAAACATAGTACTTTAGTCTCACTTGATTGGTTGCCACGGGATTTTGATGTGATCAAAAGTCCGTCGCAATCACGTTGATTACACGGATACTCGCCGGTAAACTTAATAGACAGCTATACCCCATAGCCTCGACCAAGTGACTGTAGGAGAACCCCGTCGCCAAAAAACATCCGTTCGGGTGCTCGCGGCAGCGGTGTTCCTCCTTAGTGCACTTCGTCGACGGTATCGGGGGTGCGGCCGTCTACTAAAGTTTGCGAAGAGCATTCGATCAGAATGGCGGGAATCCTGTTTAATTGCCCGACTTGATATTGAAAAGTGTTTTCGATAATGAGACTAAAATGCGGGGTTTATAATTGTTAGGCATGCGATGTCTAAGGAATTCATTTGGTTAGGCATGCGATGTCTAAGGAGTTTGCGGATTCCAACTGTTGTAGTTTTACACTTTCTTTTCTGCGACCGTAAGTGTAATATGTGATATCGCCGGTTTCGTTGCTATATATCAACGACAATTGGGATGGGCATATTTACTTACATTGATGACATGTGATGTTATGTGTTGCTGGATATGTTATATTGGATCGTCGTGTTTGAATAGCCGGGGTTTTTTAATGTGAGATGGGTGTTTTTCATTTTCATTCATGTAAAAACTTGTATGTCATATTCTTTTATTGGGGCACATCCAGGTTGCGGAAGATGTCACCTTTTGTATATTATTTACTTTTCCGCACTAGGATAGACCCAAAGAGGAGGGCATAAGTAACCGGATTCTGGAGTCCAGTGGGAGACCAACTCGAGGAGTCGAGTCCGGGTCTCCTAACTCTAGAATTGGTAGGGTTGCTTGCCGCTCTCGTAGGGGTCTAGAGGTGTGGGTTTGGCTATTCATCACGACCGTGGAATCCGTGTTTTATACTGGCTCGTATTAAAAACACGGACGTCCTAGTATATCCAATATTTCATATGATATTTTCTGCTGTGTTATCTGTAATATGATCATGTGATTTGTTCAGATAGATATTATATATAGTATATATGATATATTATATAGACGTTGCTTATGTTTTACACCCGCGCTAGTCCTGCCCCGCTCTGCCGTTAGTTACCTAACCTAACGGTGCAGACGGGACATCGAGGCGAATGCGGATGGCATAAGCGTACGTTATATTTATCTGTGATGTTTAGGTGGACTTAAATGTTGGGATATTCATTAATGTGATTAATGAAAGAAAATAAACCTAAAAGATGTTGTGGAATCGAATTTCAAAAAATAAAACAGGTAGCTACAGTTCTTGCTTTGCATCGCGGTGTTCATTGTAGAACATCCTGCACCTTATTCGATAAGGAAAGGACCGAGATCCCTTCACCGGGAGTGACTCCTTTAGAAATAACTGGAAGATTCTACAACCCTCGGTTTGTATTTTGATTGCTTCTATAGTTTTTGCTTTGCACAGCGGTATATATGATATATCCTGCACCTTATTCGATGAGGAAAGGGCCGACGATACCTTCACCGGGAGTGACCCCTTTAGCAAAACTAGAAAAGCCTCAAAAACACTCCATTTTAAAATCATTTGATTCCGCAACGAGATCAAGTTCAAAGCGTTAAAGGTTTTCATAAAAACCATTCGCAACCCTCCGTCATTTTAGGAAGTAGAGTACATAGTATTCGTGCTGTGTTTTTTGACCATAGTCAAGGCATAGTGTACGGTAGCTAAGTGATGTCTTCCTACACCGCATATGATGCGATTAGTTAGGACAGTCGCGTGACTTTGTTGACCTTAGTTAAGGGTCATGTGGGTGGGTCTAATTAATCACGAAATGACGGGTATAACTTGACTAGTACTTATGATTTTTTGACCATAGTTAAGGTCATAGGTGCTAGGGGTAAAAACCTTTATCGGGAGTTTCAAGTGTTGAAATTTGCAATGAGATTGCATACCTTCTATATGATAGTTGGATTCCAATACCCACTGCGAGTAATTGTTACTCCTGAGAGAGTTTTGCACTTTGCAATTAGCCGATCAAGTAGGTGTCTAGAAAGGTGTCAACGGGGTTACGCTTCTGAGAAAATGAGGTTTACTTTAATTAGGTCCGTGCGAAAGCATGGGGAACCTCCCTCAAAGTACCGACACTGGCCTGGCTAAAAGATTGGCGAACTTGTAGAGTGTAATTAATCCCGGCTAGTCTTTCCTTTTAAGGTTTGAAGGAAGATTTGATAAAAACAGTGGGAGCCATCCTGATTAGATAAAATAAATAACCAATCTAATCTTGTAAGAGCGCACGCAGAGTGTTTTCTTCTCTCTCTCTCCAGGTAGCGACCATATCACGCCTTAATCAAGATAATAATATGGATGTATTGAACGAACCCGCTTGTTATACTGTACTGGGGAACGTTGGTCCCGTTCCAACTTATAATTGTTATAAGACCGAGCAGGAAATAGGGGAATACCAGAATTCCCATGCCGCCCAAACGAAGAAAGTGCATATGATGCATCTTCTTCGGGTGTGTTCGTTACACAGAACTGTTTCTCAGTATCCTCTGCGTCCTGGGTATCTGATACCGGATCAGGATCCTAGATATGTAATCTGTTACATAGGGCTACAGAAAGGCAGAGAACTAAGAACGGGTGATAAGTTTCATGAGACAGAAAACGGGGCAAGTGCTGCGTCCTGGGCATCTGATACCGGATCAGGATCCCAGATATGTAATCTGTTATATAGGGCTACAGAAAGGCAGAGAACTAAGAACGGGTGATAAGTTTCATGAGACAGAAAACGGGGCAAGTGTTGCAGCCAAGTCTGTTGGTCACTGTCACCCTGTATTACCAATACATTGATTCTGAACAAATGCTATTAGATACCGAACCTGATATACAAAATCATATTAGTCTCTTTATTAGTAAAGAAATGATAAAATTTTGTATTGTTGGATAATGTTTTGAACATTTCCTATATCAAAAGTTGATCGTTCAGGCACGTTATCTAAAAGCATTGACGTTCTAAATCAAACTACAGTTCCTAGTATACAGAACACACACAAGAGGAAGAGTTCAGATATGAACGATTCCTTCTTAAGGTATTGTAGACTAGGTCATATCAATGCGACCCGACTAGCTTAAGTTACATTCTAGATGCATATTTAAATCAGTTTGAATTTACATCTTGTGAAACTTGCCAGTCATGTCACAAAGATTAGATGACTATAGCTCTGTTTATTGGAAACAGAGAAAGAGTTAGTGAACTCTTGGGACTGATACATGATGATGTATGTAAGGTCCCCTGTCTACACATGCCAGGACCGGTTCTTTGTACTTCATTACATTCTCTGATAATCTCTCAAGATTCACCCATACGTTCCTGTTGAAATATAAGTCCGAAGCTTTTGAGATATTCACAGAATATAAGTTAGAAGTAGAGAACCAAAAACCGGGTATAAGTATTATGTCCTTTGATGAGATCAGGGAGGAGAATACTTGTGCATGGAATTCTTGGACTATTCTAAAGCAGAATGAGATTCTCTCTCGGTGTTACTCCTCTGTATACACCACAGCACAATGGTGTGTCAGGGAGGAGCAATAGCACCCTATATGATATGGTGTGCTCTATGATGAGTACTACTGAGTTACCTATTTCCTTTTAGGGGGTTATGCACTTGAGAAGTTGCATACCTATTGAATTGGGTTCGAATCAAATCAGTGCCTACCACTCCATATAAGATATGGTATGGGAAGAGCCTATCTCTTAAGTAAGTTAAGATTTGGGATTGTCCGGCCTATGTCAAAAGCAAAATCCGGAGAAGATCGAGGCAAGGTCAGTTCTGTAGAACTGGAAAAGTTCCAGCTATACAAACTACAGCTAATGATTTGACAGAACCAGAGGATACAATAGTCCCCGACGAATCTCAGCCTCTCCGCCGATCTAGCAGGGTTCCTCATCCGCCTGAGAGATACTTTGGTTTCTCGATGACAGTGGGAGCGAGGAATGCATCATGAGATGATGACCCAACTAGTTTCGAGCATGCCATCAAGAGTTGGGACTCTGTAAGAATGGCTGGATGCTTAGCGATCTGAGATGGAATCCATGTACACCAACAAAGTATGGACTTTGGATGCTATATCTGAAGGGTTAAATCCCCATCAGGAGCAAGTATATCTTGAGAATATTACTTGGTGTAGATGGAAAAGTTGAGACTTTCAAAGCTAGACTTGTTAAAGGTTCTCGTCATCGACCAGGCGTGGAAAATGATGAAACCTTTTCCAGTGGCTATGCTTAAGTCCATCCGGATCCTACTTAACATTGCTACATACCATGACTATGATATCTGGTGGTTGGGTGTCATGACTATTTTTCTAAATACCGATTTAGAAGAGAACGTCTATAAGTACACAGCCAGAGTGCTTCATAAACAGTGGGAGCAGCGGAAACATATGCAAGTTGCTTTACAGAATAAAGCAGGCATCGCGGAGTTGGAACGTCTGGTTTGATGTGGTAGTCAAAGAGTCTGACTTCATCAAAATGGTAGACGAACCTTGTATATACAAAAAGGCAGTAGAGAGTAAGGTGGTCATCCTCGTACTGTACGTGGATAACATACTCTTGATAGGAAAAGAGTTTCCTATGCTACGCACGGTCAATCTCCTCTTATCACATAGATTCTCCATATAGGATCAAAATGATACCTCCTAAATTCTGGGTTTTGGATCTATGAGATAGATCTAAATGCATGTTAGGATTCTTACTAGTTGTAGTGAGATGGTATCAGTTGATCCTGGGGAGAATCACTGGAAAGGTTCCAGGGTGATAAAGACGACTGAATGTCAGTTGGAGACATTGTCTTTACCCTCAGTGGAGGGACGGTATGTTGGAAGAGTTCCAAGCTATATACCGTGGCAAACTAGACGATAAAGGCTGGTAACATCGCTATTGTAGATACTACCAAAGAGGAAGTTTGGGTGTATATTAGTTCATAAGATTAACTAGGTTCCTACCATTGTGTGACAATGGAAGTGTGGCTTTGGCCCAAGAACCCCGATCCCATCAGTGACCCAGACATATTCTGAGACAGCATCACCTGATCATGGAGATAGTTGATCTCCAGGGTGATCGAGGTTAGGAGAGTAGACTTAGAGGACAACACGGCGGATCCACTCACAAAGGACTTTTCCCAAAGAGAGACTTTTATGGGATGGTTGAGTATGAAATACTGCAACCACTGCTATAGATGGCCCTAGTGCAAGTGGAAGATTGTTAGTTATATGTATGCCCTAGAGGCCATTACTATACATAGGATGTATATTGTAGTGGATGCTGGGACATATATAGGTAGGACTTTCTTGCTCGACATGATAGTACGCTATCTGGTTGCTCTTTATCTTAACATGTATACTTTCTGTCTCTCTGTTACATGTTGATAAACCCCTTAGGATGTGTACTCGACTTCCAGGACTATGATGTAGATCATACTAGTGGGGCCTGGGTAGTCCATGAGTACATCCTTCAATGTTCCTAGTCGTGGGAATATCGAGACGGGGCATCGATATTCTAGAGTAGACTAGTGTATATCTTCTTGACCCATGTGATGGGCGATGGATGATCCCATATCCATTGGTGTTTTACATCAGAGATGGTATGCGGGTGCTCAGTGATGACTGGGTACACTGAACGGACTCGCCGAGAACTCCTAGATGGTATTATAACTCACGTCAGATGGCAGTTCTCTGGTGACACCGGTACAGCTTAGTCTGTTGACCCGAGATCGTCATAGAGTCTTGTGTGTCTCCCACTGTGCTTTGATTTCCACCCTACCACGGCTCTACTGAGTTGTGCAAACAAGTGGTTTTTGGGTACAGTTCCGATTCACATGGAGGCAATGAGCGATAGGAGGGGATTCGTCTCTCCCGGTATTGGAGGTTGATGTTGCGCTATGCTCGACTGGCCATAACTGGAAATCCCTGGCCAGGGTTGCAGTGATATACTGGTAAGAGTTATCAGTAGTTTCACGCTTGTTATGGACCTTACATCGGCATGACTTATCGAGCTACTGGGGTCTGGCGTTTACCACCCCTGGGCGAGATATGCGACATATCAGACGAACAGACCGGACTGTACGGTAAGTGTTACTGGTTGGATTCACAGGAGTGTGAGCGGGCTTGCTCATTGATCTTCTGATCACTCAATACTCGGGTGGCCGTTACGTTTAGCAGACCGCTTGCGGCTTGTGGGTGTTTGATATGATCATCACCTGCTGCCGGCGTATTGACGAGTCTTTAGATTCCTACACAGAGGTTTCCTGGCTCAAGCGAAACGAAATAGGAGCGCATATGAGATATGTGCGGGACCGAGAATAATACCAGTATGTGATACTGTATTCTATTCTCGCGATTTGTATCATTGGACGGTTATATATGATATAGCCGGGTTACCGAATCAAGTGTTGATTCGATACATTGATACACTTGATATTAGTCGGTTATATGCGATATGACCGGATCATTAAATCAAGTGTTGATTTAATGATTTGATGTATAATTATATATTTGATATATTACTTTACATTAACTAGTATTTGTTCACTTAAGATGGATTTTCTCACTTGATGTGCACAAGTAGTATATGTGATATATTTTTGTGCACTAGAATATATCATGTTTGATGATACATGCAAACTTAAGTGTATATTTGATTTAAACCATGTTTAGGTTAATGGTTAGGGTTTTGTTATCTTTTCTTAATTATTTTATTTTATTTATTTATTTTTGGGCAAGAAACAAAATGGTGGCTTCTTTTGTTTTTACCTTGAAGCTTCATGAAGTTTTGACCATTTTGTTTCTTTCCTTAACCTAACCATTCACCTAAACCCTATTTTAGTCTCTACACTAGTTACACTCACCCATGGTTGCTAAAATGATAACCATCACTTGATTTTCTATTATTCATAATTCACTTTCTTTTCTTTCTTCTTCTTCTTCTTCATGAAGAGAAGAAACCATTGCTAGAAATTTTCCAAGTGATGATTCCAAGTGAGAAATCCAAATCCAAAGTGAATCCACTTCCTATTTCTTCATCCTCTACCACTTGCCATGTAGTAGAGTGTGTTATCTTCACAAGTTTCATGACCTAGTGAAGGTGGAGCTTGAGTTTGAGTCGCCTCGACGTAGATCATCTTCGGCATCGAAGTCAACGATCTAGCCCGCCCATTTCTTCGATGAAATCGACGCAAGGGTCCGGGATTCCGATGATCGCAGTGGAGGGACGTCAACACGGAGCTAGAGAAGTGGAGGACCGGATCTACAAAGGTTGTAGTCCCTTTCATTTAGCAATAAGGTTGTTTACTTGCTTGTTTCGCCTTTACCTCTAGTTAACGATCTTGTATAGGGTTCTTTGGTACATGAAAAATTTTGATTTTGGCATGGTTGATCAGTCGTAGAACCTCATGTGTGTGCCTAGGAACCCTACAGTTGCTGTTCAGATCCTTCACACTTAGCGGAAGAATGTCCTATGAATGCATCGTTTCAAACTAATGCCGCTTTTTAGCAGCGACCTAAAAACAATCCTTATTCTTCCACGTACAATCAAGGATGGAGGAATCATCCTAACTTTGCTTGGAACCAAAACCAACCCCAAAATCAAAATCAGTTCCAAAGCAATTATCAAAGACCTCCTCCACAACAACCACAACCACAGAATCAGCTCCCCTTTCAGTCACAGAATTTTCAAAATCCGACCAACACTTCTACACCACAAGTGGCCGGTACTGACAACTCTTCACTCGCACAAACTTTGGATATGTTTATGAAACATACCATTCAAATGTCAGCTGAGATGAAGTCTTCTATTGATACCATAAAGCAAGATTCTGCCTCCCACGGCGAAAGTATTAAATCAATAGAAAACCAAGTTGCACAGGTTAACGCTGCAATGAGTGCGAGAGAGAAAGGGAAACTCCCATCTCAACCACTACCAAATCCTGGCCACTCACAAAGTTATAATATGAGTGTCATCACAACATTGAGATCGGGAAAAGTGCTGAATAACCGAGTGGGTGAGCAATGTGATGATGTTAGTGACACCAATGATACCCCAGCTTCTTCTTCTTCCCCTAATTCGTCTAGTCTTTCACCTTCGTCTGAGCCTATTCTCCGTTTTCCCCAAGGCTCAAACCCTTCGCCCATTTCCTCGAATCTACCTAAAACGATCCCCAATCCAATTCTGGGATCCACTCCATCCCCACAATCCTCTCCAATGTTGGACCAAACCCTTATTGATAAAGCACCTTATCCAAACAGGTTAAGGGGCAACAGACCAAGTCCACAAATGGAGAAGATTGTGGGAATTTTTAAGCAAGTTAACATAAACATTCCTCTCCTAGATGCTATTCAACAAGTTCCGTCATATGCGAAAATCCTAAAAGACTTGTGCACTAGGAAGAGAAAAGTTCAAGTACCTAAAAAAGTTTTCCTTGCGAGTAATGTGAGCACTGCTTTTACTCAACAACTACCCAAGAAACGAAAGGACCCCGCAAGTCCAACAATATCTATTTCCATTGGGAGTAAAAATATCAATCGTGCTCTACTCGATTTAGGTGCTAGTGTTAACTTGCTTCTGTATTCTGTTTATGAGCAATTAGGGATTGGAGAGTTAAAACCTGCGCATTGCACTCTTCAGATGGTCGATCGATCTATCACCCAACCTAGGGGCGAGCTAGAGGATGTGTTAATCAAAGTCGGGGAATTTATATTTCCTGTGGACTTTATCGTTATTGATACACAACCTATGGCAAACCCACGCAATCAAATTCCGATGATACTCGGTCGACCCTTCCTAGCAACTTCCAACGCAGCAATCAATTGTAGAAACGGCTCTATAATCCTATCCTTTGGAAAGAAGTCAATTGAGCTTAACATTTACAAGTTGGGAAGTGAACCCTCCGAACCCTATGCTCATGTGTGTTCTGTCGAATTAATGGATGTCGACAGTAGCGAATTTGATCAACCTCATGATACTGACTCTTTTCATATGTTGTTGTTTGACCCAACCATGTACTCTTCCACCGAGTTTTCCGGGTCAACATAACGCTGATGAGGAACTTTTTATAGAGTCTGACGATCATCCTGTTTTTTCTGATGACATTATTCTTCGGGATATCGATGAAAGCTTTGAGGAAATTTTCGCTGATGAACTCACATTTTTAAAAGATACGGGTGTTGAGATGAATCAACTCCAAAATAAAGAAATTGAACCTCCACCCCTTCTTCTGGACAATCATGATAATGTGAGTAATCCATCATTACTATCACTGTGTCGTCTCTCCAAATTGAGACGCAATCCTTTTCCATTACACCTCTTATCACCTCCCCACTTCTTCACGTCGAAAGGTGACATGTTCTTCCACCAACCTTGGTGCTTCATCGATAATATTTTTGAATGGTTGGTGTTGACCTTCGGTCTTTACAAACCTTGGCATTGACCAATATCCTTGACCCCCTCGTGTGATTTTAAAAGATTAACATTTTTTATCTCAAGTTTGGGGGGGGGGGTATATTTTGGCTCTTAAAAGAAAAATAATTTTTATAAGATTGTAAGCCAAAAATAAGTTTGGGGGAGGATTTCACTTGCATTATTTCTTGTCCCCTTTTTCCTCCCAAGTCTACAGGTTTTTGAGCTTAACGGATGATATCAGTGAGAACACTGCTGTAAACAATTTTGGGGGAGGTTTGTGCTTATTTACACATCAATTTGCATCATATTTTGCATAAGCACAACATTTTCAAAAAAAAATTTAAATTTTTTTTTCCTTTATAACAAAAGAGTAGAAAGCGAAAAATTACATCCAAGAGATAGGAATAGTTTAAGAAAAGCAAAAAAATTAGAAGTTTTCTTAAACGAACTAGTAATAAGTAGTTATGAGCTGTTGTCCCAAGGGTTAGTAAGATGAAGGAAGCCACTAATCTGAGGATAAAAATAAGTCTGAAAAATAGTTTCTATTCTGGAAGACAAACATTTGAATGTTGATACCCTACTGTATGCACTTACACATGTCTTGAAACTCGGGATTGTATAGGATACCTTGAAATGCTCTTGTCTAAAAGCCAAAGTATGAAGGAAATAAAAAAAATGAAGAAAATATAAAAATGGTGAGAAGAAAAAAATGAACACTGGTTTTGTTATAACCAAGACAGCAATAAAAAAATATAGCAAGGGTGCTTCATCACCTAGTCCTTATACCAACTGGTTTGGGAGTCACTGCTAAGCCTTAGGTGGTGCAAGACGAGGAAAATACCATCACCTAATCAGCAAGCACATAAGTAATCGGTTGGTTAGTACCTCAAGAAGTATTAACGGTCGCATGAAAGTGTGTGAGCAAATCCTTAAATATTCATCAAATTAAAAATACTGAGGTAGATGGACAAGAGTATGATAACTTGAATTGAATTCTCCGAGTGTAGGGATGTCCATTACACACACGTAGGGTTATATGATCGATGTTTGGATGAAAGGTAGGAATGTAGAATAAAGACGATGTTTTATTGAGTGATGATGTGATTTCTAATATCTTTTCATGACTATTAAGATAGGGCTCATAACAACTGAAAAGCTAGTGTAGTTGGAAACTCTAAATTTTCAAAGTATTTTTTTTATGGTTCTTATCTTTATATGTAAATTTCACCATCTCTCTTTTATTATAGGATTTTGTGGGTGTAATCCGCTGAAAACCCTCAGGAGACAACACTCCTCCTACTAGGGACACCTAGAGGTTTAACGGCTTGTTGCACGTGCTCAGTGCAATCTTGTCTGCCTACGAAAGTGTGCTTAGTTTTCTCCTTTCTTTTTCTCCTTCTCTTGAATAAACTAGTTTGCTCGGGACGATCAAAGATAAGTTTGGGGGTATTTGTTCAGTTGATAAAACTGCACATTTGTTATTACATTTTTCCTACTATTTCTATATTAGAAAATGTGTTTATTTTAATATATGATACATATGAGGGTTTATCTATAAAAAGACTATTTTCATGTATTTATATATTATAATTAACATTTGATAGGAAAATGTATGCAAAAATACCATTGACCAAATCTTAAGAAAACAAACTCTACTAAATATCATTTGAGTTGTTGTGCAGAATTTTCAGGACTAAAATCAAGGAAATCAAGTTGTTAAAGCAAACCTGTCTAATTAAGAAAGCAAAACTTAGAAATCAAGTCTGGCAGCAACTACGGAAAAATTTCCAAGTTCCAAAGGTTCCAGAGATCGCCACATGTCATAAAGATCAAGCCACAAGGAAATGATCCAACGATCAGATCATAGGGCCGCGGATCCGCGGCCAAACCCCCCTTTTGGCCGTGGATCCGCCGCAGGAAAGAGGAGTTAGGAGCTGCGACTTTTTTTGGTGAATCTTTACTGTTTGCTTCCAAATTTGGAAGCAAGGTTTCTGGCTTTGGGACTATAAATAAAGACCGAGAGCCTCTTGGAAAAATTATCAAGCCGACGAGATCACGAAGTCCAAGATGGCTCACGCATCCAGGATGATCATCAACGGTTCATCTACCTCCTTAGAAGAAATCGAGAAGCAAAACTAATATTTGTAATCATTTTCTAAGGAAAACAAAGTGTAATGAGTTTTGTTGATTAATAAAAGTAGTTCTTTTTCTTATTCTATTTCTTCGTAGTTTCATTATGCATTTTTTCTCCATCTCTTTTTCTCCCAACATGCGCGAGTAATTCTCCGCTTGTTAGGGTTCGTAGGATTAGAGTAGGTTAATGGATGATGAAAATACCTAAACTCTTTTTACGTCCTATAAAGTTTATAAACTTTATCAAAAGAATCATTAACATCCTAATCGGGCGCGCTACCAATTCATTGTTAGTCTCGACCGCTATTAGAGATTAGATTAATGATTGTTTTGGTAAAGGCTAGATATGAACGGAGTTCCGTGTCGAGATAGGGGTTAAGAGTGGGATTTCTTTTCTCTCTAGAAACCCTAATCTACATGCATCACTGCCGTTCTAGTTTTAAATCTATTAAAGGATAGAAAGAGTAATGTTTAATTAATCACCCATAACTACTAAATCCTAATGAACCCTACAAGCCCTCTTCTTATATAAACTTACATCCGTAGTTAATCTAGATCTATATTTTGCATCAGTGTTTAACGTAGATCTAGATCCTACAACCATTCTTCAATATTCTTTATCCCTCCTCTCTTTTCAACACATCTAAAGTAAGAATAAAAGGTTCCACGTTTCCCAGAGGACGACCCGTACTCATCTCGGTCTAGCTACACGCGACACCGTTATTGATTGTGGTTAATTACTAAAAACACATATTTCGTAATAATCACTTGTCCATTTGTTCTTCGAACGATGGGCTTGGAATTTTTACGGCGGGAGCTCATTCTGGTTTAGGGTTAGCATCTTCCCACAGAGCATCTCCTTCTTCATCAAAGTCATGTATGACGTAGCAGTCGCGGAATAGCTCCCATTTCTTGGATTGAACATACCCAAGTCCGGTCGTTTCCATTCTCCCGTTGGGCAACTTTCGTTGAGTTCCGGGAACGTTCCAGATCCTGTTATAGAACCGTGCTTGTCGCGTTGTTTGCTTAAGGGGTACACCTTGGCGTCTCAAGAGTCTCTTTATTCTGTTTGTGTAATATCTGGGCAAACGGATAGGCTGGAGCTTATCAAGTGTAGAATCCGCACCATGCTAAATTTCTTTCTCTAATTTGGTTTCCCTGGATCGGTAGAATAGGATCGCCTTTTTACCTTTTCGTCTGGGAGGGATGTAGAACGTCTGCAGTTCTTCCACACTATAGGTATCAAGCGCATTTAGCTCCTTATGATGCTTTGGCAGAACCATGGCAACTTGTAAACTTTGATCTTCATCAGCGAAGGCTTGTATTGATGGCCGAGCAGAGAATATGGCATTGACCTCATCTTCCGAGTCGCTGCCGAAGATCAACATAGGAGTGGACGGTCCCGGCTTGTTGCACTGGGGCGGACCTGAATAAACTACCTCTTCTTCCTCCTCAGTATCACTCCCGAAAACCGGGAAAGTAGTGATGGCATTGTTCTTCGGTCTGTGACATCTTTCTGTGTCCTCAAAATCTGGTAAGAAGTATTTTGCATCTTCGTATTTTCGGACTTCGTTCATGGAGAATGGGTTCAACTCCCCCATCACAGTGTACTCGAGACCATCCTTGAAATACTTCATACACTGGTGTTGTGTAGAAGGGATGATGTTGTACTCGTGTAACCAAGGCCGACCGAGCAAAGCATTGTAGCATGTCTTGGCGTCAATGACATGAAATTTAATATCAGTGACGAGTAACCTGAAACGTAGCATCAGTATCACAGACCCGAGAGTCCGTGATGACTGGGAGTCAAAACCGGAGATGGTGATTTTATCACGAGCAAGGTGCTGAACGCTCATGCAGATTTCCTTCAACTCTCTCACGTTGAGGAGATTGACTGAAGACCCATTGTCAACCAGGATTTTTCCTATCTTGATATCGTGACAGTATCCGGAGACATAAAGGGGGCGATTGTGCTCGCACGTCCTAAGGAGGAGATCTTCATCCCCGAAGGTGATATCCGTTGTGTGCACTTCTTCCAGCTCGTCCTTCATATTTTCCTCGGCGAGGAAAGCTTGGAATTGCTCGGGCTTTTGCAGTGCCTTGATCAAAGACTCTCTTCTAGGTGATCAGTTAGTTTTGGACCACTGGGCTGCTGTTGAGTATTCGCAACGAATGTCGCCTTCCCCTTAATCCTTTTCGTTCCGCGGCTCCGGCTTTGGAGAGACGGTCTATGACCCATCTGGTCCATCTGGGACAGTTTGTCGATCAAGGCCTTGTTCCCCACCGAAAGACACGGACGAAGACGCGGCGAACGTCTTGCCTGAATTTCGGGGCAGATGCTAATAGGTGCTATCCGTCCACCTCTTCGAAAATGCCAAGTTGATTTATGGCACCATGCATCGAAGGTTTAAACGAATGCGGCCGATATAGCAGACTTCGTCAGATTCCCCCTCACGGTGAGGGGCTTTGATTGTGGGGAAGCTCTTCCCTGCAGGCGCAAGCCCCTGCAGTTAATTACGCTACCGCATCGCAGTAACAACTTTCTCCTTCTCTAGATGGTCACTTCGTGTCGTGGGTGTTTGTTTTGTTTGTGGTTGCCCGTGGATTGTATACGGAGAATAAATTATGTTGTCGCCCGTAGGGCATGGATTAGTCCAAATCCGTAACTTCTTAGATTTGGGTTTGGGGGTTGAGTTTAAGGATACGTTAGCCTCATTTGAGACTAAGATCAACTTAAACGTTTGTTAAGGATACGTTAGCCTAATTTTAGACTAAGATTAACTTAACGGGATCGTTTAGATCCAACAACAGAGAAATTGTGCTCTATTGTTTAGTTTAGGGAAATTGCGGTCGATTAGTTTAAGGACATTACGGTCCAATATTAGTTTAAGGACATTACGGTCCAGGTTAAGGACATCATAGTCCGTGGGTTTAAAGGGACCCTATATTCCGAGGTTAAGGACATCGTAGTCTATGAGTTTAAGGACCCCATAGTCCGTAATTTAAAGACATCGTAGTCTATGGAGTTTAAAGACATCTTTGTCCATTTGTTTAAGAACCCCACAGTTCGGTTTAGAGACATCGTAGTCTATGAAGTTTAAGGACATCGTAGTCTATGAGTTTAAGGACCCCACAGTCCGGTTTAGAGACATCAAGGACCCCACAGTCCGGTTTAGAGACATCGTAGTCTATGAAGTTTAAGGACATCGTAGTCCGTGAGTTGAAGGACCCCACAGTCCGGTTTAGAGACATAGTAGTCTATGAAGTTTAAGGACATCGTAGTCCATGACTTTAAGAACCCCACAGTCCGTGAAATGTGTAGTTGTCGGGACCTATCACCTCTCTGAAGACGTTGAAGGATTACAACGACAGATATCAGAGGAGTAAAGAGATGTACCCTTGAACCGGTTTGAGTTGGTTGAAAGATCTGTAGTCCAGTTTGGGACTAAGATCTGTTAAATATTCGTGAGCAGATGGGCTCAGTTCAATATAAGTTGAGGACTTATGGCCAATATTGGTTTAAGTCCAATTAAAATATTTAACATTTTATTGTTCTGGCTATTGAGATTTTATTTGGGCTTGGCCCTTTTAATAATGCTGAGCATTAGATCCTGACACATTTTTTTGTCTTGTATTGAATGCATAGAATTCATCAAAACAATATGTGTTCTGACAGAGCGCCACGTGGCACGCCAGGCGCTTTGCGCCAATTAGAGAGCGCATTGCGCTTTTGCGAAGTAACGCACATGAAAAGGACATGTGTCGCACTTGGCGCTAAGCGCCAGATGATGGGCGCATTGCGCCAGTTTATGAGCGCTAGGCGCTAATTTATGAGTGCGTTGCGCTAGTTTAATGGCGCACAGGTGAATGACACGTAGCACACTTGGCGCTGAGCGCCAGCCCATTAGCGCAGTGCGCTGTTTCAGAAGCGCAAAGTGTAAGTTGCATACGCGGTTGACATGTGGCGTGTTTTGGCGCTGAGCGCTGGTCCAAGGAGCGCAGAAATGCAGTTCAAGAGTGAAAGGCACTTTTCAATAGCGCAAAGCGCATTTGATCAAATTTATGATCTGTGAACAATTTTATGTTCTTTTTAAAGGAGGCTTTGCCTCAAGATTCAAGAACAACAGTTCTTTATTTTTGAAAGGGGCTTTGCCTTTGTTGATCAATGATCTATGAATGAAGTAAATACTTCTTCTGTTTTTATGATGAGATCTTTTGATCTCTTTTTATAAAAGATCTTGGTCTTTTGTAGATCTATGATCTTTTAAGAAGATAATTCTTCTGCTTTAATGAGATGATTTCTTCTCTTTGTTCAAGAATCATTCTTTTTACCTTGAAGAAATGATCTTCTTTCAAGAGCTTGCTCTTTTTCTTTTGAGTTTTCTCAAAGTTTGTAGGGGATTTTTCTATATCAGACTTGAAGTCTTAGGGCCTTTATATAGGGCAAATTGATTTGTTAAATCAGTTAAAGAGAACTTTCTCTGATTTATTTTGGGGTGTTTCCCTACCGTTGGATCTTTGATCCTAGGGTTTCTATTTTACCGAAGGCAATCTTCTTGTTTTTAGCAAGATTGGAAAGATCTTTCTATAACGGAATTTTAATTCTGGTTAATTAATGATTTATCATTATTAGATCTTTTGATCTAACAGTGAGGAATTTTCAATTCCAGCGCTGGCGCACCCGTGCTTTGCACGTGGTGCGCTGCTCAGAGCGCAGCGCACTTTGCGCTAGCGCACCTACGTTTAACACGTGGCGTGCAGCGCAGAGCGCAACGCAGCCTGCGCTAGCACACCTGTGTTTGACACGTGGCACGCAGCGCGCCTAGCGTTGGATCTGAAGCGTTGCTTCAATTTTGAATTTTGAATTTAAAACAGAGCTTTGCTCTGATTGGGGGTACGCTGCCTATGTAAGTCCACGTTGCCCACCCCGGTACTTACGGGGAGGCGGAAAACATAATAAAAAACGAATTTTTATGACTTAGGCAACATGGACCAAGCTTGTGAGGATCTTTGCTAAACTAAAACTTGCTAACCCTAACTACAAAGTAGCTAAGTGATGGAAAGGTTATACCTTTGGTCTTTAGTCCTTCTCTCCTTGCTCGTCGGAACGGTAGAAAGGCCTCACCTTGCTAGTCTTCTTCCGTCAAAGAAAGATCCACTTGAAAGCCACCACCTTTAGCTTCAACTCCAAGCTAGGAGTAACTAGAGTGCAAGAAATGCTAAGACTTGAACCCTAGAAGTGAGTAGAGAAGATCAAGTGAGGGTTTTTCTCAAGCTATTTGTTTCTCAACACATGAGAGGGAGAGAGCTTGAGGGAGAGGATGAGCAAGAGAGAGAAAAGATATGATAGAATGATAAATTAGTGAGCCATTCTCACTAATATGTGTGGATAATTTTAATTAGATAATTAGCTTGAAAATTGTCATGATAAATCATGACATGACCATTATCATTTCAATTTTGCAAAGATCAAAGAGCATCTTCCAAAACAAATGATGATGGTCAAGTAGTCAACAAGGTCAACAAGTCAACGAAGTCAAAATGTCAACAACAACCATGCACAATTTATCAAGCTAATTATCAATTAACAATAATCCACACAAAATCAATAGGGTTAATAAAATGACAATAGTCATTAACCCTAAACAAGGTCCTCTCCCTCAATCTCAAGCAACCGTGCATACGCACCCGCATTCGTGATCCGAGGAACACGAACACAATGAGAAAAACCAATCTCAAATCATATACTAGGATCCGGCTTAAACCAAAGCCCGCTAGTATAAACTGTCCGGACAGCAACCGTGCACAAGTGCGTGGATGCGAACGAACCCTGTCGCAAAACCATGCGACCTCTACTCGTTTTGCCTAAAGGCGAATAGCTCTCTGTGTGGGACTCTAAAGACTCGACACTACGCTGGCAGTGGGTTTAACCACAGACCGCAAGCGGCACTAGCTGTACGTAACGGTCCCCAGGTAGATGTCGATAAGAAGACTGACGAGGTGAACCCCATCTGCACTCCTACTGAGCCTGTATGTGACAATCTCCGTACAGTCCGGTCTGTTCGTCTGATACATCGCATGGCGGGCCTAGGGGGGCGGTGAACGTCAGTCCCCTAATAGCGGTACAAGTCGTGTCGGAGTGTAGCCCAGAACACCCTGAGATAACACTGGAAACCTACCAGCATATCTCGCTTGCCCTGGCCAGGGACTACTCGTATAATGGCTCTCCTGGACACAGCGCGATGTCAACCCCCAATACCGGGAGAGACGAATCCTGTCTAACCGTCACTGCCTCCAAGTGCTTCGGGACTGCACCCAAAAACTACCTGTTTGCACGACTCCTCTGAGCCGTGGTAGGGTAGTAATCAAAGTGCAGTGGGAACACACTCGAGGCGAAGTGACAGTGTCAAGTCAGCGGACTAAGCTGTACTCATGTCACCTGGGAACTGATAACTGACGATAGGTATATTACCAACCAACAGTTCCCGACGAGTCCTGTCCAGTGTACTCGTAACCTAACGAGCACCCGCATACTATCCCAAGTACGACGTACTAACGGCTGTGGGACAGACCGTCTCCCACACTGGGATGAGAAGCGCATACGCTAGTCTACTCCGGAGTATCGATGCCCTGTCTCGATAGTCCAACGACCAGGGACCTGTATAAGGATGTGCTTATAGATTACCCAGCTCCCACGAGTGCGAGCGCCATCGCAACGCTGGTAATCAAGCAAAGATCCTAAGGGCTCTACTAATATGTATACCTGCAATATGCTAAAAGAAACACATGCACATATTAAAGCAGAGACAAACCAAGTAGCATACTACCATTTCGAGCAAGATTGTATATACAACTGTGAATATCCCAAGCTTCCATTAAGTAATATACAAACTAGTATGATACAGTAATGGCCTCTAGGGCATATACACTAACAATCTCCCACTTGCACTAAGGCCATGTACTGGCGTATCGAAGACCTATCATCTCGATCAGCCGCTCGAACTGAGTCTGGGGCAAGGCCTTGGTGAATGGATCTGCTGTGTTATCCTCTGATGCAACTCTCCGGACCTCGATCTCCTGGCGATCTACGATCTCCCTGATCAGGTGATACCGCCTTAAGATGTGTCTGGATTTCTGATGGGACCTGGGTTCCTTCGCTAAAGCTATAGCCCCGTTGTTGTCGCAATACAGAGGTATTGGGTCAACAATGGACGGAACCACCTGAAGTTCTTTCAAGAACTTCCTCATCCAGACAGCTTCTTTTGCGGCATCAGATGCAGCGATGTATTCCGCTTCCATAGTCGAGTCAGCAACGGTTTCCTGTTTGGAGCTCTTCCAACACACCGCCCCTCCATTGAGGGTAAAGACAAAACCCGACATGGACTTGGAATCATCCTTGTCACTCTGGAAGCTGGAGTCAGCAAAGGCCTCAATCTGCAGGTCTTTTCCGCCATACACCAAGAACATCTCCTTAGTCCTTCTCAGGTACTTGAGAATGTTCTTTACTGCTATCCAATGTTTCTCCCCAGGGTTTGACTGATACCTGCTTACCACACTCAGTGCATAAGCCACATCCGGTCTGGTACACAACATCGCATACATTATAGAGCCTACCGCAGAAGCGTAGGGTATAATAGACATGCGATCCCTCTCCAAATCAGTCTTGGGAGACATCTCTTTGGAGAGAGTGATCCCGTGACAAGCCGGTAGATTACCGCGCTTGGAATCTTCCATACTGAATCTCTTCAGTATGGTGTCGATGTACCTGGACTGCGAGAGTCCTAATATCCTCTTGGATCTGTCACGGTAGATCCGGATACCCAGAATGTAAGAGGCATCACCCAGGTCTTTCATGGAGAACCTGTGTGACAAGAACCCCTTGACAGATTGTAGCATAGGAATGTCATTTCCTATTAAGAGAATGTCATCCACGTATAAAACGAGGAATACTACAGTTCTCGCTACAAATCTACAATAGATGCATGGTTCATCTGGATTTTTGATAAAGCCAAATTCTTTGACCGTCTCATCAAAACAGATGTTCCAACTCCGCGATGCCTGCTTGAGTCCATAAATGGACTTGAGCAACTTGCACACCTTTCCGCTGCTCCCACCCTGAATGAAACCCTCTGGCTGGTCCATATAGACACACTCCTCTAAATGACCATTTAGAAAAGCTGTCTTTACGTCCATTTGCCAGATCTCATAATCGTGGAAAGCAGCGATGGCAAGAAGGATCCGAATGGATTTCAGCATAGCTACTGGAGAAAAGGTTTCGTCATAGTCCAAACCAGGTCGCTGACGAAAACCCTTTGCTACCAGTCTAGCTTTATAGGTCTCAACCTGTCCATCTACACCAATCTTCCTTTTGAAGATCCACTTGCATCCTACGGGTTTTACCCCGTCTGGAGCAATGTCCAACGTCCATACTTTGTTGGTGTACATGGACTCCATCTCGGTCCGCATTGCATCCAGCCATTTTACCGAGTCGACGCTCTGAATGGCTTGCTGGAAGCTAGTAGGCTCATCACAATCTAGGATGCAGTCCTCTCTATCCCCGTCAATGAGAAAACCGTAGTACCTCTCGGGCGGATGAGACTGCCTACTACTCCTGCGGAGTGGCATAGGAATGTCCTGTTCTTTCGAACCTTCTGGTTCCTCTAAGCTTTCAGTAATAGTTTGTGGTTCTGGAATTTCTTCCAGTTCTATTGCGCTCCCACTTATTTCTTTTTCTAAAAACTGATGTTCCAGAAAATGGGCATTACGAGAAACAAGGACTTTTTGTTCCTCTGCGTAATAGAAAAGATACCCCCTGGAGTTCTTTGGGTATCCCACAAACTTGCACAGTACTGAGCGTGCCTCGAGCTTGTCCGTATGCTGCTTTTTGACATAAGCTGGACATCCCCAAATCTTCAAGTATTGAAGATAGGGTTTCTTCCCACTCCATAACTCATATGGTGTGGTAGGCACAGTCTTAGTGGGAACACGGTTCAAAAGATATGCCGCTGTTTCTAGCGCATACCCCCAGAACGATCGCGGTAACTCAGCGTTACTCATCATGGACCGTACCATATCCAATAGGGTTCGGTTCCGCCTCTCCGATACACCGTTATGTTGCGGAGTGTATGGAGGAGTAAGCTGAGAGAGAATTCCATTCTCTTTTAAGTAATTCAGGAATTCGGCACTTAAGTATTCTCCTCCTCGATCCGATCTTAGGATCTTGATACTTTTGCCGGTCTGGTTTTCTACTTCATTCTTATATTCCTGGAACTTATCAAAAGCTTCGGATTTATGCTTCATTAAGAAGATGTGTCCGAATCTTGAGAAATCATCCGTAAAAGTAATGAAGTAAGAAGAACCGCTTCGCGCATGTGTAGACATTGGACCGCACACGTCGCTGTGTACGAGTCCCAAGAGCTCGCTCGCTCTTTCTCCGTGTCCAGAAAACGGAGCCTTTGTCATCTTTCCTTTGAGACAGGATTGACAAGTTGCATACGATTGATATTCGAACGGATCCAAATATCCTTCAGTATGTAACTTAGTCAATCTTCTCTCATTGATGTGACCCAGTCTACAATGCCATAAGAAAGTTTTATTGATTTCTGGAGACTTTCTTTTGTGTGTATTCTGGATATTGAAAACCTGTGGTTGGTTTAAAACGTAAATACCGTTGTTCAATGTACCTGACCCAATCAAAACTTGATTAAGGTGAATGTTCACTACATTACTTACAAATGCAAATTCATAACCTTCTTTGGATAATAAAGATACAGATATGATATTACAGGTTGCATTTGGTACATAATAACAACTACGCAAAACCAAAAAGTGTCCATCAGATAATCCCAGGTGATAGTCCCCCACGGCCTCTGCATCCATGCTAGCACCGTTCGCAACTCTGAGGGTCATGTCACCTGCCTTCAAAACTCTACGCTTTCTCAACGCCTGCAAAGAATTACAGATATGAGATCCTGATCCGGTATCCAATACCCAGGATGCAGAGTTTATTGATAGACAGTTTTCAATAACATACACACCTGAAGCTGAAGCTGCAACCTGCTTCAATTCCTGTGTTCTGGCCTTCCAGGCCCTGCAATCACTCTTCCAGTGTCCTTTCTTATGACAAAAGAAGCATTCCTCCTTATCCACAAGCTTCCCCGCTACCTTTGTTGCTTTACCTTTTCCCTTCGTATCCACTTTACCAACACCGCCCCTTGGTTTGGCGGGGGCTTTCTTCTTCTTTCCCTTGGCTTTCGCCTTGGACCTAGAAGAAGATGATCCTCCTACAAACAAAGTGGATGTTTCCCTACCTTTCTGTAGGGTGCCCTCTGCGCTCCTCAGCATGTTGAGGAGCTCTGAAAGTTCAACCTCTTTTTCTTGCAGGTTGAAGTTCAGTATGAACTGGGCGTAAGTGGAAGGAAGGGACTGGAGAACTATATCCGTATATAGCTCACTCTCCAATGTGATCCCTAGGTCAGTGAGCTCCTCAATGTAGCCGATCATCTTTAGCACATGCTCGGCTACTGATGATCCGACGGCCATTCTTGTCGAAAATAACTTTTTCGAGGCTTCGTATCTCGCGATACGTGATTGCTCTCCATACAGTTCTTTTGTATGGAGCAATATGGATTCCATGTCCATATTCTCATGCCTCCTCTGATGTTCGTTGTCCATCGAGGCAAGCAGGAGGCACTTGGCCTTCGCGCTATCAATCTCCCAAGTCTTGCGGATTTCCTTATCCGCGATACTGGAAGTTGGACCAGGGACAGGGGGAGCTTTGGTGGTAAGAAGATACCCCAGCTTGTCATAGGTGATTGCAATCTTGACATTCCTGAGCCAATCTTTGTAGTTTGGCCCTGTCAATTTATTTTTATCTAACAGTAACTTAAGTCCGGTCATGTTGAATGGTCGCTGCAATTAGGAGAGAGAAAAGAAACACTTTAGCATGATGCTCTTGCAAGTTTAGAGTGGTTTTTAGTTTGTCTAAACTGGATGGCTCCCACTGTCTCTCGAATCCCTTCTCAAACCGTAAAGAAAAGGATTAGCCGGGATCATTCTCACCGTACAATACTTGCTTAACCGTTCAGCCAGGCCAGTGTCGGTACTTCGAGGGAGGTTTTCCAACGCTTTCGCGAAGTTCCTTAATTAAGTAACCTCTTTTCCCTGTGGGCGTAGCCCCGCTAACACCTTTCTAGGCACCTACTAGGTTTATAGCATTGATCGTTAAGTGAGAGTTTTCCCGGGGAGTAGCATATACTCACAGTAGGATCGGGATCCAAATATCATCGCGTGACGAAACTGAAGGAATCCTACCAGAATCACCACACTCCAAATGGTATGCAAATCTAGCAAGTTTCAGTACTTATGAAACTCCCGATGTGGATTTTTGCCCCATGCTCTTATGACCTTGGCGTGAGGTCAAAATGTCATAAGTCACATGTCAAGTTCTTCCCATCATTATCCTGGTTAATTTGAACCCACCCGTACCTACCCTTGACGTAGGCCAAAACGGCAGCACGACTGTCTCAAATCAACACATTCTATCTATGCAACGGATAAATATCCGGTAGCTACCAATCACTATGCCTTGGCGTGAGGTCAAAATACATAGCTTGAATACTACCGAATATTTAACCGAAATGATGGAGGGCTACGGATGGTTTTGGCGAAACCGTGAACGTAGTGAACTTGATATAATCGATGGAACGAGATAGCTTTTAAAAGGAGTGGTTCAAGCTCCGCGTTTAAAAGTTTAGTTTTGAAAAGAACCGAGTGGTTTTCAAAGTGTTCCAATCGACTTTTACTTGGTTTATTTCTTGCATTAGTTCTTTTAATGCGTCCCATCATTTAATCCTACCATTGCAGAAAACAACCAAAATATGACGTACGCTTATGCCATTCGCATTCGCCACGGGGCCCCGTCATCACCCGTTAGGTTACTTAACTAACGACAGAGCGGGGGCTGGGCTAGCGCGGCTGTAAAACATAAGCAACGCCTAAATAGTTATTTATATATATATATACAGCAATGATAGACATTACAGATCACAGATGAATACATTGGATATACTAGGAATCCGCAATGCGTTCGAGCCTGCAACGCAAAGCGGATTACACGGTCGCGGTGAATAGCCAATACCCCACCCAAGACCCCTACGGGTGCGGCAAACTACCCGCCAAGCACCCGAAGCGAAGCAACCTCCCTCACCACCGTGAGTAGGCCACTCGGCACTTCGAGTACCCGGTAGTTTGTGCACCCCCTCCATGGGTCTATCCTAGGAGCAAAAACAGTAAAAAGAATTATACAATGACGGCAACAACCCCGACCCGGTTGTGCGGCCATACAAAGAATATTATTACATCAATTTACATGTTACAAATGAATGAAAGAAAAACAACGCTCATCTCACATCCAACCCGGCTATTCACCCGCGACAATCCAATCCATTCATATCCACAAACCAACAACAACAATCACAGATCATGTATAACCCCGACTAATCGTCTTATAGCGATTAGCCGACGTTTAATACATGCAAACATTACAGATATAACCGATGTAGTTAAAGCGTAGTGAAGTTCCGAAAAAATACGGATTTATAGGCCCACAAAAGCAAATTTTAGTTCTGGAAAATCTGGGCATATAATATATATCTTAAAAATCCCAAAAACAATACAGAAAGACACTGCACGAAAAACGATGCAGTGACGTCATCAAACCGCGGCGCTTCCGCGGCACGAGCCTACCTCGTGCGGCGGAAGCGCGGCGGTTTGGATGATTCTCTGTCTCGTTTTTCTTGTGTGTTTTTAAAAAACCCTGAGATGAATTTACAAATGTAAAGTTTTCTATTTTGAGCAGAAAAAATTTCAACAGAAACTAGGGTTTTTCAAAGTTCGGTTTTTGGATTTTCGGTTTCGAAACTTCGCTACACTTCCCTACCTAGCTAGTTTGAGTTTAGTTAGGCTCTGATACCACTGTAAGTCCACGTTGCCCACCCCGGTACTTACGGGGAGGCGGAAAACATAATAAAAAACGAATTTTTATGACTTAGGCAACATGGACCAAGCTTGTGAGGATCTTTGCTAAACTAAAACTTGCTAACCCTAACTACAAAGTAGCTAAGTGATGGAAAGGTTATACCTTTGGTCTTTAGTCCTTCTCTCCTTGCTCGTCGGAACGGTAGAAAGGCCTCACCTTGCTAGTCTTCTTCCTTCAAAGAAAGATCCACTTGAAAGCCACCACCTTTAGCTTCAACTCTAAGCTAGGAGTAACTAGAGTGCAAGAAATGCTAAGACTTGAACCCTAGAAGTGAGTAGAGAAGATCAAGTGAGGGTTTTTCTCAAGCTATTTGTTTCTCAACACATGAGAGGGAGAGAGCTTGAGGGAGAGGATGAGCAAGAGAGAGAAAAGATATGATAGAATGATAAATTAGTGAGCCATTCTCACTAATATGTGTGGATAATTTTAATTAGATAATTAGCTTGAAAATTGTCATGATAAATCATGACATGACCATTATCATTTCAATTTTGCAAAGATCAAAGAGCATCTTCCAAAACAAATGATGATGGTCAAGTAGTCAACAAGGTCAACAAGTCAACGAAGTCAAAATGTCAACAACAACCATGCACAATTTATCAAGCTAATTATCAATTAACAATAATCCACACAAAATCAATAGGGTTAATAAAATGACAATAGTCATTAACCCTAAACAAGGTCCTCTCCCTCAATCTCAAGCAACCGTGCATACGCACCCGCATTCGTGATCCGAGGAACACGAACACAATGAGAAAAACCAATCTCAAATCATATACTAGGATCCGGCTTAAACCAAAGCCCGCTAGTATAAACTGTCCGGACAGCAACCGTGCACAAGTGCGCGGATGCGAACGAACCCTGTCGCAAAACCATGCGACCTCTACTCGTTTTGCCTAAAGGCGAATAGCTCTCTGTGTGGGACTCTAAAGACTCGACACTACGCTGGCAGTGGGTTTAACCACAGACCGCAAGCGGCACTAGCTGTACGTAACGGTCCCCAGGTAGATGTCGATAAGAAGACTGACGAGGTGAACCCCATCTGCACTCCTACTGAGCCTGTATGTGACAATCTCCGTACAGTCCAGTCTGTTCGTCTGATACATCGCATGGCGGGCCTAGGGGGGCGGTGAACGTCAGTCCCCTAATAGCGGTACAAGTCGTGTCGGAGTGTAGCCCAGAACACCCTGAGATAACACTGGAAACCTACCAGCATATCTCGCTTGCCCTGGCCAGGGACTACTCGTGTAATGGCTCTCCTGGACACAGCGCGATGTCAACCCCCAATACCGGGAGAGACGAATCCTGTCTAACCGTCACTGCCTCCAAGTGCTTCGGGACTGCACCCAAAAACTACCTGTTTGCACGACTCCTCTGAGCCGTGGTAGGGTAGTAATCAAAGTGCAGTGGGAACACACTCGAGGCGAAGTGACAGTGTCAAGTCAGCGGACTAAGCTGTACTCATGTCACCTGGGAACTGATAACTGACGATAGGTATATTACCAACCAACAGTTCCCGACGAGTCCTGTCCAGTGTACTCGTAACCTAACGAGCACCCGCATACTATCCCAAGTACGACGTACTAACGGCTGTGGGACAGACCGTCTCCCACACTGGGATGAGAAGCGCATACGCTAGTCTACTCCGGAGTATCGATGCCCTGTCTCGATAGTCCAACGACCAGGGACCTGTATAAGGATGTGCTTATAGATTACCCAGCTCCCACGAGTGCGAGCGCCATCGCAACGCTGGTAATCAAGCAAAGATCCTAAGGGCTCTACTAATATGTATACCTGCAATATGCTAAAAGAAACACATGCACATATTAAAGCAGAGACAAACCAAGTAGCATACTACCATTTCGAGCAAGATTGTATATACAACTGTGAATATCCCAAGCTT
Organism: Agapanthus africanus; assembly: GCA_030015575.1. NCBI lineage: Eukaryota > Viridiplantae > Streptophyta > Magnoliopsida > Asparagales > Amaryllidaceae > Agapanthus > Agapanthus africanus. The sequence continues at coordinate 44,086,306 of JASDDO010000006.1, forward strand.
CCATTAAGTAATATACAAACTAGTATGATACAGTAATGGCCTCTAGGGCATATACACTAACAATCTCCCACTTGCACTAAGGCCATGTACTGGCGTATCGAAGACCTATCATCTCGATCAGCCGCTCGAACTGAGTCTGGGGCAAGGCCTTGGTGAATGGATCTGCTGTGTTATCCTCTGATGCAACTCTCCGGACCTCGATCTCCTGGCGATCTACGATCTCCCTGATCAGGTGATACCGCCTTAAGATGTGTCTGGATTTCTGATGGGACCTGGGTTCCTTCGCTAAAGCTATAGCCCCGTTGTTGTCGCAATACAGAGGTATTGGGTCAACAATGGACGGAACCACCTGAAGTTCTTTCAAGAACTTCCTCATCCAGACAGCTTCTTTTGCGGCATCAGATGCAGCGATGTATTCCGCTTCCATAGTCGAGTCAGCAACGGTTTCCTGTTTGGAGCTCTTCCAACACACCGCCCCTCCATTGAGGGTAAAGACAAAACCCGACATGGACTTGGAATCATCCTTGTCACTCTGGAAGCTGGAGTCAGCAAAGGCCTCAATCTGCAGGTCTTTTCCGCCATACACCAAGAACATCTCCTTAGTCCTTCTCAGGTACTTGAGAATGTTCTTTACTGCTATCCAATGTTTCTCCCCAGGGTTTGACTGATACCTGCTTACCACACTCAGTGCATAAGCCACATCCGGTCTGGTACACAACATCGCATACATTATAGAGCCTACCGCAGAAGCGTAGGGTATAATAGACATGCGATCCCTCTCCAAATCAGTCTTGGGAGACATCTCTTTGGAGAGAGTGATCCCGTGACAAGCCGGTAGATTACCGCGCTTGGAATCTTCCATACTGAATCTCTTCAGTATGGTGTCGATGTACCTGGACTGCGAGAGTCCTAATATCCTCTTGGATCTGTCACGGTAGATCCGGATACCCAGAATGTAAGAGGCATCACCCAGGTCTTTCATGGAGAACCTGTGTGACAAGAACCCCTTGACAGATTGTAGCATAGGAATGTCATTTCCTATTAAGAGAATGTCATCCACGTATAAAACGAGGAATACTACAGTTCTCGCTACAAATCTACAATAGATGCATGGTTCATCTGGATTTTTGATAAAGCCAAATTCTTTGACCGTCTCATCAAAACAGATGTTCCAACTCCGCGATGCCTGCTTGAGTCCATAAATGGACTTGAGCAACTTGCACACCTTTCCGCTGCTCCCACCCTGAATGAAACCCTCTGGCTGGTCCATATAGACACACTCCTCTAAATGATCATTTAGAAAAGCTGTCTTTACGTCCATTTGCCAGATCTCATAATCGTGGAAAGCAGCGATGGCAAGAAGGATCCGAATGGATTTCAGCATAGCTACTGGAGAAAAGGTTTCGTCATAGTCCAAACCAGGTCGCTGACGAAAACCCTTTGCTACCAGTCTAGCTTTATAGGTCTCAACCTGTCCATCTACACCAATCTTCCTTTTGAAGATCCACTTGCATCCTACGGGTTTTACCCCGTCTGGAGCAATGTCCAACGTCCATACTTTGTTGGTGTACATGGACTCCATCTCGGTCCGCATTGCATCCAGCCATTTTACCGAGTCGACGCTCTGAATGGCTTGCTGGAAGCTAGTAGGCTCATCACAATCTAGGATGCAGTCCTCTCTATCCCCGTCAATGAGAAAACCGTAGTACCTCTCGGGCGGATGAGACTGCCTACTACTTCTGCGGAGTGGCATAGGAATGTCCTGTTCTTTTGAACCCTCTGGTTCCTCTAAGCTTTCAGTAATAGTTTGTGGTTCTGGAATTTCTTCCAGTTCTATCGCGCTCCCACTTAATTCTTTTTCTATGAACTGATGTTCTAGAAAGTGGGCATGGCGAGAAACAAGGACTTTTTGTTCCTCTTCGCAATAGAAGTAATATCCCTTGGAGTTCTTCGGATATCCCACAAACTTGCACTGTACTGAGCGTGCCTCGAGCTTGTCCGCATGCTGCTTTTTTTACAAAAGCTGGACATCCCCATGTCTTAATGTGATTAAGATGGGGTCTCTTCCCACACCACATTTCATATGGTGTAGTAGGCACAGTCTTAGTTGGAACTCGGTTCAAAAGGTATGCTGCTGATTCTAGCGCATATCCCCAGAACGATCGCGGTAACTCAGCGTTACTCATCATGGACCGTACCATATCCAATAGGGTCCGGTTCCGTCTCTCCGATACACCATTATGTTGCGGAGTGTATGGAGGAGTAAGCTGAGAGAGAATTCCATTCTCATTTAAGTAGTTCAGGAATTCGGCACTTAAGTATTCTCCTCCTCGATCCGATCTTAGGATCTTGATACTTTTGCCGGTTTGCTTTTCTACTTCATTCTTATATTCCTGGAATTTTTCAAAAGCCTCGGATTTATGTTTCATTAAGAAAACATAACCGTACCATGAAAAATCATCCGTAAAGGTAATGAAGTAAGAAAAACAGCTTCGCGCATGTGTAGATATTGGACCGCACACGTCGCTGTGTACGAGTCCCAAGAGCTCGCTCGCTCTTTCTCCGTGTCCAGAAAACGGAGCCTTTGTCATCTTTCCTTTGAGACAGGATTGACAAGTTGCATACGATTGATATTCGAACGGATCCAAATATCCTTCAGTATGTAACTTAGTCAATCTTCTCTCATTGATGTGACCCAGTCTACAATGCCATAAGAAAGTTTTATTAATTTCTGGAGACTTTCTTTTGTGTGTATTCTGGATATTGAAAACCTGTGGTTGGTTTAAAACGTAAATACCGTTGTTCAATGTACCTGACCCAATCAAAACTTGATTAAGGTGAATGTTCACTACATTACTTACAAATGCAAATTCATAACCTTCTTTAGATAATAAAGATACAGATATGATATTACAGGTTGCATTTGGTACATAATAACAACTACGCAAAACCAAAAAGTGTCCATCAGATAATCCCAGGTGATAGTCCCCCACGGCCTCTGCATCCATGCTAGCACCGTTCGCAACTCTGAGGGTCATGTCACCTGTCTTCAAAACTCTACGCTTTCTCAACGCCTGCAAAGAATTACAGATATGAGATCCTGATCCGGTATCCAATACCCAGGATGCAGAGTTTATTGATAGACAGTTTTCAATAACATACACACCTGAAGCTGAAGCTGCAACCTGCTTCAATTCCTGTGTTCTGGCCTTCCAGGCCCTGCAATCACTCTTCCAGTGTCCTTTCTTATGACAAAAGAAGCATTCCTCCTTATCCACAAGCTTCCCCGCTACCTTTGTTGCTTTACCCTTTCCCTTCGTATCCACTTTACCGACACCGCCTCTTGGTTTGGCGGGGGCTTTCTTCTTCTTGCCCTTGGCTTTCGCCCTGGACCTAGAAGAGGAAGATCCTCCTACAAACAAAGTGGATGTCTCCCTACCTTTCTGTAGGGTGCCCTCTGCGCTCCTCAGCATGTTGAGGAGCTCTGAAAGTTCAACCTCTTTTTCTTGCAGGTTGAAGTTCAGTATGAACTGGGCGTAAGTGGAAGGAAGGGACTGGAGAACTATATCCGTATATAGCTCACTCTCCAATGTGATCCCTAGGTCAGCGAGCTCCTCAATGTAGCCGATCATCTTTAGCACATGCTCGGCTACTGATGATCCGACGGCCATTCTTGTCGAAAATAACTTTTTCGAAGCTTCGTATCTCGCGATACGTGATTGCTCTCCATACAGTTCTTTTGTATGGAGCAATATGGATTCCATGTCCATATTCTCATGCCTCCTCTGATGTTCATTGTCCATCGAGGCAAGCAGGAGGCACTTGGCCTTCGCGCTATCAATCTCCCAAGTCTTGCGGATTTCCTTATCCGCGATACTGGAAGTTGGACCAGGGACAGGGGGAGCTTTGGTGGTAAGAAGATACCCCAGCTTGTCATAGGTGATTGCAATCTTGACATTCCTGAGCCAATCTTTGTAGTTTGGCCCTGTCAATTTATTTTTATCTAACAGTAACTTAAGTCCGGTCATGTTGAATGGTCGCTGCAATTAGGAGAGAGAAAAGAAACACTTTAGCATGATGCTCTTGCAAGTTTAGAGTGGTTTTTAGTTTGTCTAAACTGGATGGCTCCCACTGTTTCTCGAATCCCTTCTCAAACCGTAAAGAAAAGGATTAGCCGGGATCATTCTCACCGTACAATACTTGCTTAACCGTTCAGCCAGGCCAGTGTCGGTACTTCGAGGGAGGTTTTCCAACGCTTTCGCGAAGTTCCTTAATTAAGTAACCTCTTTTCCCTGTGGGCGTAGCCCCGCTAACACCTTTCTAGGCACCTACTAGGTTTATAGCATTGATCGTTAAGTGAGAGTTTTCCCGAGGAGTAGCATATACTCACAGTAGGATCGGGATCCAAATATCATCGCGTGATAAAACCGAAGGAATCCTACCAGAATCATCACACTCCAAATGGTATGCAAATCTAGCAAGTTTCAGTACTTATGAAACTCCCGATGTGGATTTTTGCCCCATGCTCTTATGACCTTGACTTTGGCCAAAATATCATAAGTCACATGTCAAGTTCTACCCGTCATTCTCCTGGTTAATTTGGACCCACCCGTACCTACCCTTGACTTTGGCCAAAATGGCAGCACGACTGTCCCAAATCAACGCATCTATCTATGCTGCACATGAATGCCCAAACGCTACCAATCACTATGCCTTGACTTTGGCCAAAATACACAGCTTGAATACTTTTGACCATTCATGTGGAATGACGGAGGGCTACGAATGGTTTTGGCGAAACCGTGAACGTAGTGAACTTGATATGGTCGATGGAACGAGATAGCTTTTAAAAGGAGTGGTTCAAGCTCCGCGTTTTAAAAGTTTAGTTTTGAAAAGAACCGAGTGGTTTTCAAAGTGTTCCAATCGACTTTTACTTGGTTTATTTCTTGCATTAGTTCTTTTAATGCGTCCCATCATTTAATCCTACCATTGCAGAAAACAACCAAAATATGACGTACGCTTATGCCATTCGCATTCGCCACGGGGCCCCGTCATCACCCGTTAGGTTACTTAACTAACGACAGAGCGGGGGCTGGGCTAGCGCGGCTGTAAAACATAAGCAACGCCTAAATAGTTATTTATATATATATATACAGCAATGATAGACATTACAGATCACAGATGAATACATTGGATATACTAGGAATCCGCAATGCGTTCGAGCCTGCAACGCAAAGCGGATTACACGGTCGCGGTGAATAGCCAATACCCCACCCAAGACCCCTACGGGTGCGGCAAACTACCCGCCAAGCACCCGAAGCGAAGCAACCTCCCTCACCACCGTGAGTAGGCCACTCGGCACTTCGAGTACCCGGTAGTTTGTGCACCCCCTCCATGGGTCTATCCTAGGAGCAAAAACAGTAAAAAGAATAATACAATGACGGCTACAACCCCGACCCGGTTGTGCGGCCATACAAAGAATATTATTACATCAATTTACATGTTACAAATGAATGAAAGAAAAACAACGCTCATCTCACATCCAACCCGGCCATTCACCCGCGACAATCCAATCCATTCATATCCACAAACCAATAGCAATCACAGATCATGTATAACCCCGACTAATCGTCTTATAGCGATTAACCGACGTTCAATACATGCAAGCATTACAGATATAACCGATGTAGTTAAAGCGTAGTGAAGTTCCGGAAAAATACGGATTTATAGGCCCACAAAAGCAAATTTTAGTTCTGGAAAATCTGGGCATATAATATATATCTTAAAAATCCCAAAAACAATACAGAAAGACACTGCACGAAAAACGATGCAGTGACGTCATCAAACCGCGGCGCTTCCGCGGCACGAGCCTACCTCGTGCGGCGGAAGCGCGGCGGTTTGGATGATTCTCTGTCTCGTTTTTCTTGTGTGTTTTTAAAAAACCCTGAGATGAATTTACAAATATAAAGTTTTCTATTTTGAGCAGAAAAAATTTCAACAGAAACTAGGGTTTTTCAAAGTTCGGTTTTTGGATTTTTCGGTTTCGAAACTTCGTTACACTTCACTACCTAGCTAGTTTGAGTTTAGTTAGGCTCTGATACCACTGTAAGTCCGTGTTGCCCACCCCGGTACTTACGGGGAGGCGGAAAACATAATAAAAAACGAATTTTTATTGACTTAGGCAACATGGACCAAGCTTGTGAGGATCTTTGCTAAACTAAAACTTGCTAACCCTAACTACAAAGTAGCTAAGTGATGGAAAGGTTATACCTTTGGTCTTTAGTCCTTCTCTCCTTGCTCGTCGGAATGGTAGAAGGGCCTCACCTTGCTAGTCTTCTTCCGTCAAAGAAAGATCCACTTGAAAGCCACCCACCGTTGCGCTCACGTGGGGCACACGTGAGTGCAGCGGTGGCAACATTTGAGCCCTTGGATCAACTCAGAAGTTGAAGAGGTGGTTTAATGCCTATAAATAGGACCTTTGGCCGTTTAGATGATTTTCATCTTCTTTCTTGAGAATTTCGAGCATTGCTCTTCAGTTTAAGAACTTTTCAAGAGTCAGCACTCTATCAAAACTTAGGTAACGTTTTAAATTTTTTTAATAAATTAGGGTTTTACCCATTAACAGAGCCTTACTCTTCATAGATCTTTGATCTAAAGAAAACCCATTCAGGGTTTTATTAACAGAGCTTTGCTCTCATGAACCCATAGATCTAAAGTGATCTTTTCTTCGGGTCTCTTAGCCCATGAATCAGAGCTCTGCTCTTTGATAATATGTAGATTTCTTAATTTTTGATGAAGAACTGTTAACAGTTTTATCATGGATCTTGAAGATCCCAGAATTTTTAATTCATAAAAAAATAATTTTAATTAATTCTTTTTTGATGGATTTTTCCATCATCATTACAGAGCCAGGCTCTTTAAGGAATTTTATTCCTTCATGATCAGAGTTTGACAAGTGTCACTCTGTCATAGAGCTTTGCTCTAAAAGGGAGATTATCTCCTTTTTCCGAGGGATCTTTCATTCAATGAGAATTTTCCTGAGGATTTCCTCATTAATTAACAGTCCCATCCAATGACGAGGCTGTTTTATTAATTATTAATTGATGAATTGTTATATAGATTTTGTGGGTCCCCCTTTGGTCCCCTTTCCACTGCATTGCAGTGTGGTACAAATTAAATTATAGAACTGACAATTGACTTCTGTCCTTTCTTGCAGGCGACATGTCTTTCGATCTCTCTTTCCCGTTCATTCGTTCAGAAGGAGGATTTCCTGGAGCACCTGTAGACTGGGAAGTCCTGGCTTTGATCAAAGATCATGACCTGGAAATAAGAAACTTCACCTCTGGGGGACATGGTATAATCAGATTATTAAGGGTCGACAAAGCTTTTTGTGCGCAGTACCCTCGGAGCCCATCATGGCGATCCATTACGCCGACCCACCCCCGGTGAACTATGTTGTGGAGACGGTTAATTGGACTTTAGAAGGTCTTCTTCAGCCCGCTATAACTTCGATACCCGTTCAGCCTCCTATGGATTTAGATACCTTGGGACGACGTATTTGTCAAGGCGAGGCACGACCGTGGGGATAACCATATATGACTGATCTGATCCCTCGTCATCCGACCGGTTATCTGCAGTGGGCTCGCTACATTTTATCAGCGAAGAAGACGCAGTTGTAGAGGCTTGGGTTGTATCCTGCCATTTACGCTTCTCATTTTGTTGGACATAGTGCCCTCAGAGTCAATTATTGGATCGTAGGCACGTGATTGCAATGATTGAGGGAGGACCTATACCGGTAGGATAGTCTTATTCGAGAGGTTTGTATACTATCTGGTTTGTCTTTATCATCGTGTACATGCTTTAGGTGACATTGTAGTTCACTATTACACGTTGATAGAGAATAGTATGCTACCATGGTTTGTCTTTATCATCGTGTACTGCTTTAGGTGACCTTACAGGTCGCTATTACACGTTGATAGAGCCCTTAGGATTCTTGCTTGACTGCCAGCAGTATGATAGCGATCATATACGTGGGAGCTGGGGTCTATAAGCACATCCTTAAAAGGTCCCAAGTCGTGAAAGTTTTCGAGACAGGGCATCAATACTCCAGAGTAGACTAGTGTATACAGTCGAGACCCCGACGAGGGGCGGTGGCTAGTCTTACAAGCCACTGTTGTCAGTTGGTTCACCTAAGATGTATACAGGTGCTCATTGGGTTATGAGTACACCGGACAGGACTCGCCGGGAACATGCTAGTTGGTATTATACCTGACGTCAAATAGCAGTTCCCTGGTGACATTTATACAGGTTAGTTCATCGACCTGAGATTGTCATTTGTTTCGTGTGAGTTCCCACTGTGCTTTGATTACTACCCAACCACGGCTCAAAAGAGTCGTGCAAACAGGTTTTAGTTGGGTACAGTCCCGTGTTACATGGAGGTAGTGAGCAGATCGGCAGGGGTTTCGTCTCTCCCGGTATTAGGGTGAGATCGCGCTGTGTCTTGGAGAGCCGTTACACAAAGTCCTTGGCCAAGGCAGGAGATTTACTGGTCGGTATTCCGGTAGTATCTCAGGGTGTTCTGGGCTACACTCTGACACGACTTGTACCGTTTTTGGGGGTCTGACTTTTACCACCCCCCTAGGCCCGCTATGCGATGCTCATAGACGAACAGACCGGACTGTACGAATATTGTCACTGACAGGCTCAGTAGGGTGTCAGGATGAGTTCGCTCATCGACTTCCCTTTTGGTCAATACCTAATATCCCGTTACGTATAGCTAGTACCACTGACATGCTAGTGGTTAAATCCACAGCCAAAGTATTGACGAGTCTTTAGAGTCCCCCACAAACAGTTTCTCAAGTTTTGGGCGAAACGTTGTAGAGGCCGTATGATATATGGCAGGGTTCGATCATATACGTGCGGTAGTGCACGGGTCATGATCGGACGGATCGTACTAGTGAGCTTTGGTTTAAGCCGGATCCTAGTATTAGATTTGTTGGATTACATTAGTCTTATCGCATTCGCATTCGGTCGGAATGCGGGTTCAGGTATGTATATACAGGTGAGGGGTATCCTTGTGATCCGTCACGAGTTTACTTTAGATGTTGCCGTATCTTTTTGTTGTTGTAAACATTTGGGTTAATGTTTACATATGGAAATTATGAGCTAGAAATCATCATGGAGTACATTTAATGTGGCATGTGCAACGGTAGTGACTCATGGTCTCTTTTTATGTGCATATGTCACATTATTGTTTGATTTGTGTGTTGATATGATAAGAGGAGAGAGGGAGGGCATCCATACAATGGGGTTAGCTCTTGTATTTTTCATTCTAACACTCCCACTCTCTCTTTTTATCATATGCAACAAAAGAAAGAAATGTCTTCTTCTTCTTCTTCCTCCTCTAGCTCACAACCTCCATTAATGGCATCATCTCTAACCACCATCCATACATAGATGCAAGAGACAAAATTGTCACACACATACTCTACTTCACCTTGGGCATGTCGGCTGGCAAACTTCGTGCCCGAGTTGCTTCGGATGAAGCAGGAGCCCGTAAAAGGACTCGAAGATGTCGTGCACTTTCCGACGAGGAGATTGAGCTCGGAGATGCCGTGAGGAGCTTGGGATGGTGGCTAAAGACCGAAGGACACGGATCGATCGGTATAGCTTTCCAACCCTTTCTCTAGTTGCTAGTTTTAGGTTAATGGTTAGACCCGGGATTTAAGCATACGATAGCACTGGTTTCTAGTCTAGAAAAATTTTCGTTTCCGCATTTTAGCATCGGAAAGACGGCCAGGGCACTACCGTAGACTTACATGGTATCAGCGGCACGCCATTAACCTTTACTAGCTTGCTCTAACGTGTTTTGAACTTCTATCGAACGAAATTTTCCAAAACTGCATTTCCAATCATGAAGTTTCTGTCGAATTTTTGTTGTCGTCAAAAAATTATTTTGAGTTTTGCAGAAAATCAGGCAGGCTTTTCTAAGAAAACTGCAGAAATTTTGTAGGCTGATTTCACTGTAGCGCGGTGGAACCGCGGCCGTACCCACGTTTTGGCCGCGGTTCCACCGTCGTACTGTAGCATCAGTCCACCAAAATTTCCACAGTGGTCTCTGACATGGAAATGGGGTTTCTGGTATTTTTTGTTTGCGCCCAGATTTGGTTGAGTACTAGGAATTGTGCTTGGGGCCTACTTCGAGAAATTTTGTCGATCGAAAATTTTAAACATGTTAGTTTACAGTGCTTACTTTATATCTGTGATCGTGAATGTCATTCGAGCGGTAAATCTTGTCTAATTGCTATAGTTCTTTTAGACGGATTTGCGAACGTGATATTCACGTTGATGTTCTGTGTTGTGCTGTGATGTTGCGGATTTGTCATGGTAGATAGCCTGGATGCAATGGTAGTACAGTTTGGTTATATTTGTACATTTGATATTGCGGGGCGAGCGTCCGACATGTGGACTGCTGTTACTGCCTGTTTGTATATTATTCTTTTGGGGCACGACCGGGCTGAGGTCGATGCACCCGTTGTATATATTTTACTTTCTGTACTAGGATTGCCCCGCGGTGGGGTGCACGGATAGCCGGGTTCCAGAGGGAAACAGGCCCGTATCTCATGATTTTGAGACGGAGGGGGCTTTACTCTAGAATTGGCGGGCTATTCGCCGCACTCGTAGGGGGTATAGGTTGACCCAAGGAGGGGTGCTCAAGTTACCGGATTCCGTGAAGTGCTGGGTGGTCCATTCACTTTGTTGAAGGGGGATGCCTCGCTTCAGGTTTGGCGGGTAACTTTCCGCGCCCGTAGGGGTCTAGGATTTCGTTGCACAGGCTGTCCACACGATCAGAGGAACGTCGGGTTTTAGTAGCGGCTCTATGAAACCTGGGGATCCCAGATTATCTGTATTGTTCTGTGATGCTTATTACATTTCTGTGATGTTGCATTTTATCACGCCTTGAGCGATTATTATATATTGATATATATACTAGTAGATGTTGTATATGTTTTACACCCGCGCTAGTCCAGTCCACGCTCTGTCGTTAGTTAAGTAAACTAATGGGTGATGACGGGACCCAGTGGCGAATGCGGATGGCATATACGTACATCGTATTTTCGTTCTTTATTGGTGTGATCAATTGATGGGACTGCATTGACTCGGATCAATGCAAGCTAAACAAACCTTTTCTGATGTTGTTGGAACATTTTTCAAAAAGCTGTTATTGCAAGGACATTTTCTTTTGTTCTGCACAGTGGTATTCGGTTATGAATATCCAGCACCTCAGTCGACGAGGCAAGGGCCGAGATCCCTTCACCGGGAGTGACCCCTTGGATAGAAGTTTGCGTTAGGGTAGTAACTTCATTATAGTCGATTACTTTTTTCTTTGCATCGTGGTATGCAGTTGGAATATCCTGCACCTCATTCTACGAGGAAAGAGCCGAGATCCCTTCACCGGGAGTGACCTCTTTAGCAAAAGTTTTCGCCACTATATTTATAAAAGGTTATCCAGTTCCTTCAACGATATCAAGTTCATTACATTAAAGGTTTTTTGCCAAAAACCTGCAATAGCCCTCCGTCATTTCATATTAGTATTGCTTAGTATTCGTGCTACGTACGTCGTGCATTGCCGGGGTGTAGTGTTCGGTAGCTCTGTAATGCTTTTCTGTCGCATGGATATGTGGATTGGTTAGGACAGTCATACGGTTATGTTGGCATTGTCAAGGACTCGTACGGGTGGGTTTAACGCAATTAAGATAATGACGGATTGAACTTGACTAGGACTCTTTGATATGTTGTCATTGTCAAGGTCACTTGGGTCCTAGGGGTAAAAACATACATCGGGAGTTTCTAAAGAAACTGAAACTTGCCAGGCATGCACATACCTTTTGGAGTATGATAACGTGAGTGGATTCCATCACGTTATCATGCGATTATAGTTGGATCCCGATTCCCACTGATGAGTTGGTTTACTCCTCGTGTGATTCCGAGTAATTCTTCTTTCAGGTTTGGAGGAGAATTCGAGGTTACAGTGGGAGGTTTCCTGATTAGATAAAGTGATAACCATTCTGATCTAGGTTAGAGTACGCAGAGTGTTTCTTTTCTCTCTCTCTCTTTGGCAGCGACCATGGCCCGACCCTTGACTATGACTCAGTGACCGAGTTGACCGAACCTTTTTATAACATTGGCTTTTGGATTGCCAGAGTTGCATGCCTCATTGCCACTCCTTCTTTTACCCTTTTCTCCAGAACACCTCGTATTACTACGAACATCCACTGCCATTGGATAAAACCATCGTATGGTTATATACGAACTCGAAGGAACTTGTTCCAAAATTCGAGGATGGTTTCCGGTTCTGGAGAAAATGAATAGGACTCAGTTGCCTTTTCCTTTTACCTTCTCTCAGGTTGCGAGTGTTCCTTGGATTAGGATGGTATACTTATTATGCTTATTGGATAGTCTTCTTCCAAACCATAGGCAGGTGCCGAACGGTAGGGAATGAAGAAAACCGATTAGCCTAAGTGTGGTGTACAGAAGGTATTAAGTAAAGACAAATAAAGGGATTAGAAAGAGGGCAAAATAAATTGCGACTGCTATTCATGACCAAACCAAGTATTTCATTACCACTCCCACTTCACCTTTGTATTTCTCCAGATCACTACGAAGATGCACAGTTATTTGGATACTCCATCGTATGGTTATATACGAACTCGAAGGAACTTGTTCCAGTTCGGGGATGGATTCTGGTTTAGGAGAAATATGAATAAGGTTTATTCAGTTGTCTTTTATCTTTACCTTCTCTCGCATTGCGAGTGCTACTAGGATTAGGACAGTACACCTATTACGCTTATTGGATAGTCTTCTTCCAAACCATAGGCTGGTACCGAACGGTAGGGAAGGAAGACAACCATTTAGCCTAAGGGGGTGTACAGAAGGTAACGACTAAAGACATATAAAGGGATTTGGAGAGATGACACGAAAATATACGGTTATAGTCATGAATCGGATAATGAAAGAGGCATTACTAGGAATACCCGGATACCCCTTCGAAACATTTACATGTTTCAGTTTCACTGTGTATTGTTAAAAGAAAACTGATTTCCCAATTAGTCCTTGCTCCAGGGTATGTATTTACCAGGTTTGATTCTCACATCTGTATGGTTTTATAGATGATGAGTGGGATTAAGTTATTGGGAATTGGGTGATCATCCTCATTATATCGGGATTCGTTGTAATTGGTGACATTTGAGGAAATCACCTGGGTTGTCTGCCGGACGGCAAATATTTGGTTTTGAATATCCGTTGTAATGCACCAATTTCAAATTGATATATCTGTACGTTTATTTTTATAAAGTGAGATATAAATTTTTGAAATTATTTCTATGACATTTACCTATATCAGTGGATGGTTAGGTAAGGAGTATTAAACAGCGGTGTAATTCTTCTAAGCCATAAGTACAGTTTTCAACCTACGACACACAGGGAGTGAGTTATTAGACTCAGGGGACTTATACAGAGTATTGTATGTTGTCCAGAGTCCATTAGGACAGAGGGGTTGGTACTCGTACTATATTCTGTTTACTTGTGACTTCTCTAGTTCTTAGACATGTATTTCGTAGAAATGCAAGGTCTAAGTTTTGAGAAGTTTTAGGTATAAGAATAAAGTAGAAAACCAGGTATAGCAAGTATCAAGATTCTTCAAGGATTCGAAGATGTAGATACTTGTGTTTGATATTCAATTGATAATAATGGTTTTGAGAAACATGTTTCTCTTTCAGGTTACTCATAATTGGATGCACTCCTAAGTTGAGTAATGCTGATCAGCCTCTCTCCATTTAGTTGACATGCACTGGAGACAGCTGCATGATTTGAATCTGGTTCCAATTAAATCAGTGCCTCTGTTTCTATATTGCATGTAGAACGGTTCATATCTTAACGATGTTAAGGTACGGGGAGTTGTCCGGCTTATGCTTTAAACCAGACTCTGGATAACTCAAGGCACGTTTTTGTAATGGCTGTTTGTGGGTTGACCCGGGCTATGGCGAGGGTTGATTTTCTACCATCTGGAAGATCAATAGTGATATTGTTCTTGACTCGCCACAGTTTTAGTAAAATGGATTTTTTCAGAAAACAGTAGTGGGAGTATGGTAGAACTAGAAGTGATTCCAGAACCGTAAGCGATTACTGAAAATTTGATAAGATCCTAAAGATTCAATCTGGTTTGACATATTATTTGCCACTCCGCAGATATGGTGGGTAACCTCAGGCACTCGAGAGGTACTTCAGTATGCTCAAGGACGGTGACAAGGAGGCTCTTGTTTACCCAGACTTACCATTGCTGTTGTTCCACACTGTGAGACCCGGCAGGAGGATGAGTATAGCGTCGTTCTAAACTAGCTTTAGAAGTGTATGTGTATATGACTCTGCCAGAGGGTTGTCGTAGTTAGTAGGAGCAGCGGAAGCATAGTGAACAAGTAGCTTATGTCTATTTATAGACTAAAGCAGAATATAGCGGAGATAGATCACCTATTTCTGATGTGACAGTTATAAGTTTGACTTCATCAGAATAGGGGATGGATCTGTTAAGAAGGTAGTAGGGTGTGATGTCCTGGTATTTGGATAACATATACAGAGTAGGTGTTGCGCCACGGCAGCGCCCCGGCCGTCTTACCGAGGCCAAAATGCGGAATCAAAAATTTTCCTTACTCGGAAACTGGCGCTACCGCGGACAATAAAACCCGGATCGTAAACCATTAACCTAATGCTAGCTAACAAGAGATGGGAAGAGAACTATACCGAGTGATCCGAGTCCTCCGGTCTTCTCGTCATCGTCCCGATCTCCCGCGGAAAGTCTTGTCTTCACATCGTCGCCTCCTCGCCGGAAGGGCACCACATCGCCTGCGTCTTTTACGGGCTCCCGCCTCAATACCGAGGCAACTCGGGCATGAAGCCGGCAACTCGACATGCTCAAGATATGCTGTAGAATGTGTAGTGTATAGGCTATGTCTCATTTGGGGTTTGTTGCCTTTGAAGATGATGGAGGAATCAAGACTAGAAGAATGGTGCTTGCATTTTTCTAGCATGAAAATGAGATCAAGAAAATGAAACTCTCAAGAATGAAAACTCTCATCTTTTTCTTTTCTCTCAACCATGAAAAACTTATCATCTTAGAAAAATGGTGGAGGAAAGAATATGAAGCATGAAGGGAGGTGAGTGTAGTGTAAAGCAAGTGGTGACCACATCCTAACACCATCATAACCAAATCAAATCAACTCCAAATCACTTCTTATCAACAAAAAGCAAGTGATGAGAATGGTATCAAAAGATACTTTCATAATAAATACATTTGCAAGAAAACCCTCCACAATGTGTTATTTGCAAACTTGCAAATAACACCCTCCATCGGAAAAGTCCGGCCGGGAAAGAACAAAGGAAAACCGGCCGGAACGGAATGCAAACTGGCAACTCCAGAAAACTGGTCCCGTAATAAATTACAGGAAAACCCCGATACTGTGCATACACCCGCGCATCTGTATTCCGTCCGGATACAAATGCAATGAGACAAAATCTACACTGTACTAAACTAGGACCGGCTTAAGCCAAAGCCGGCTAGTAATATCCGCTCGATCCTGATCCGTGCAATACCGCACGTATCAGATCGAACCCTGCCATATAACTATACGGCCACTAGTACAAACCGTCCGATCCTGATCCGTGCAATACCGCACGTATCTGATCGGACCCTGCCATAATCCATACGGCCTCTACAGCGTTTCGCCCGAAAGCTTGAGTAACTGTAAGTGTGGTGGACTCTAAAGACTCGTCAATACTATGGCTATGGATTTAACCACTAGCACGTCAGAGGTATTAGCCAATACGTGACGGGCCACCAGCTATTGACCAAAAGGGACATCGATGAGCGAACTCATACTGACAGCCTACTGAGCCTGTCAGTGACAATATCCGTACAGTCCGGTCCGTTCGTCTATCAGTATCGCATGGCGGGCCTAGGGGGTTGGTAAAAGTCAGACCCCCAAAAGCGGTACAAGTCGTGTCGGAGTGTAGCCCAGAACGCCCTGAGATACTACTGGAATACCTACCAGTAAATCTCCTGTCTCGGCCGAGGGCTTTGCGTAATGGCTCTCCTAGACACAGCACGACCTCACCCCCAATACCGGGAGAGACGAACCCCTGAAGATCCGCTCACTGCCTCCATGTGGCTCGGGACTATACCCAACTAAAACCTGTTTGCACGACTCCTTTGAGCCGTGGTAGGGTAGTAATCAAAGCACAGTGGGAACTCACACGAGACAAATGACGATCCTCAGGTCGATGAACTAACCTGTACACATGTCACCAGGGAACTGCTATCTGACATCAGGTATAAGACCAACTAGCATGTTCCCGGCGAGTCCTGTCCGGTGTACTCATAACCCAATGAGCACCTGTATACATCTTAGGTGAACCAACTGACACCAGTGGCTTGTGAGACCGGCCACCGCCCCTCGTCGGGGTCTCGACTGTATACACTAGTCTACTAATGGAGTATCGATGCCCTGTCTCGAAACTCCTACGACTAAGGACCTTTTAAGGATGTGCTTATAGACTACCGGCTCCCACGTATATGATCGCCATCATACTGCTGGTAGTCAAGCAAGAATCCTAGGGGCTCTATCAACGTGTAATAGCGACATGTCAGGTCACCTAAAGCAGTACACGATGATAAAGATAAACCAGATAGCATATTATCATCTCGAGTAAGACTGTCCCACCGGGATAGGTCCTCCCTCAATCATTGCAATCACGTGCCTGTGATCCAATAATTGACTCTGAGGGCACTATCTCCAACAATCTCCCACTTGCACTCAAGGCTAATTATTGCGATGCCGCATACTCACAGCCCGTGTGATACCGAACACCCAACTCCTCTACTAGTCAGTCTCACAAAGCTCGTTTGCGAAACTATTGCGTTCGAGGAATAGCCTCAGTGAGTGGATCCGCTGTGATGTTTCTTTCTATGTCTCTCTATATCTCAAGTTCGCGGAGAAAGCCATCTCCCGAAATGAGCAATACCTATCTTAGAATGTCTGGATGTCTGATGGGACCTAGCTCATAAATGAACTCCAAATCCAAACTTCTTAGACTGTATCGTCAACTGAACTTAATCAGTATCCTGCGCCATGCCACCCTCAGTATTGCCTTGGACCACCTGTCCAAAATACTGCCCCTCGTCAGAAGGAAAACTATAACTCTGACAACCTCCTTGTCGTCCATGTCACCTTGGAAGCCTGGAATGATAACTGTCTCCCAAATGAGGCTGTCGTTATCATATCCCTAGAACATCCACTTATGTTCTAAAACTGCTTCCGACTGTTTCTCCAGGATTGGATCAATGTCAACTTATTGCATCTAGTGCAAGAACAACATCTGGTGTGGTACTTGACATCTCATGATTGACTCAATTGCCTAAGCAAGTGATCTGTCAATCATGCGTATCCCTCTCCCCTTTAGTCTGTAAGACACCTTTAGAGAGGGTGACTCCATTACCTGCAGGTATACTACCGTGCCAGGAGTCGTCCATTCTAAATACTCATAGAATGCTGTCAAGGTACCCAGATTGGGAAACTACCCAAATCTAGATCTAAAACCATAGATCTAGTAACCAGAATGTCTGATATAATATCCAAGTCCTGTGTGGAGAAACTACTGTGTGACAACCAAAGTATAACCGATCGTAGTATAGGAGTTTTCTTTCCTACTCTGTGTATGTCATCCAATTACCATGACATCACACCCTACTACCTTCTCAACAGATCCATCCCCTATTCTGATGACGTCAAACCTATGACTGTCATGTCAGAAATAGATGATCTATCTCCGCTATATCTGCTTTAGTCTATAAATAGACATAAGCCACCTGTCCACCAATGCTTCCGCTGCTCCCACTGACTACGACAACCCTCTGGCAGAGTCATATACACGTACACTTCTGGAGCTAGTTCAGAACGACGCTATACTTATCCTCCTGCCGGGTCTCGCGGCCTGGAACAACAGCAAATGGCAAGTGTGGGTAAATAAGAACTTCCCTGTCACCGTCCTTGAGGCTACCGGAGTACCTCTCGGGTGCCTGAAGTTACCCACCGTATCTGCGGAGTGGCCAATGGAATGTCAAGCCAGATTGAATCTTTAGGTTCCTTATCAAATCTTCAGTAATCGTTTGCGGTTCTGGAATCACTTCCAGTTCTACCATACTCCCACTACTGTTTTTTGAAAAAATCCATTTCTAATAAACTGTGGCGAGTCTAGAACAATATTTCTATTGATCTGCCAGATGGTAGAAAGTCAACCCTCGTCATAGCCTGGGTCAACCCACAAACAACCATTACAGAAACGTGCCTTGAGTTATCCAGAGTCTGGTTTTAAGCATAAGCCGGACAACTCCCCGTACCTTAAAAATGTCAAGATATGAACTGTTCTATGTCCAATATAGAAACAGAGGCACTGATTTAATTGAACCAGATTCAAATCATGCAGCTGTCTCCAGTGCATGTCAACTAAATGGAAGGAGGCCGATCAGCGTTACTCAACTTAGGAGTGCTTCCAATTATGAGTAACCTGAAAGAGAAGCAAGTTCTCTTAACCATTACTATCAACTGAATACCATACACAAGTATCTACATCTTCAATCACTTTGAAGAATCCCGATACTTGCAATACCTGGTTCTCTACTTTATTCAAATACCTATAACTTCTCAAAATTCAGACCCTGTGTTTCCACGAAACACCTGTCTAAAAACTAGAGAAGTCATAAGTAAACTGAATATAGTACGAGGACCAACCCCTCTGTCCTGATGGACGGTGGACAACATACAATACTCTGTATAAGTCCCTTGAGTCTGATGACTCATTCACTGTGTGTCGTAGGCTGAAAACTGTACTTATGGTTAAGAAGAATTACACCGCTGTTTAATGCTCCTTACCTAACCATCCACTGATATAGGTAAATGTCATCGACATAATATCAAAAGGTATATCTCACTCTATGAAAATAGACGTACAGATATATCAATTTGAAATTGGTGCACAACAGCGGATATTCAAAACCAAATATTTGCCGACCGGCAAACAGCCCAGATGATCTCCTCAAATATCACCGATTACAACGAATCCCGATATAATGAGGATGATCACCCTATTCCTAATAACTTACTCCCACTCATCATCTGTAAAACCATACAGATGTGAGAATCATACTTGGTAAATACATACCCTGGAGTAAGTATCTAATCGGGAAATCAGTTTTCTTTTAACATTACACAGTGAAACTGAAACATTGAAATGTTTCGGTGGGGTATCCTGGTATTCCTACTAATGCCTCTACCATTATCCAGATTCACAACTGTAACCGTATATCTCTTTGCCATCTTTCCAAATCCCTTTATATGTCTTTAGTCATTACCTTCTGCACACCCCTTAGGCCAAATGGTTTTCTTCCTTCCCTACCGTTCGGCACCAGCCTATGGTTTGGAAGAAGACTATCCAATAAGCATAAAAGGTGTACTGTCCTAATCCTAGAAGCACTCGCAAAGAGAGAGAAGGTGAAGATAAAAGACAACCGAATAAATCTTATTCCTATTTCTCCCGGACCAGAATCCATCCCCGAACTGGAACAAGTTCCTTTCGAGTTCGTATATAACCATACGATGGAGTCTCCAATAAACTGTGGATCTTCGTAGTGATACGGAGTGTCCTGGAGAAATACAAAGGTGATTTGGGATTGGCGAAGAAATACTTGGTTTGGTCGTGAATATCAGTCGCATTTTACTTTGCCCTCCTACTAATCCCTTGCTTTGTCTTAACTTAATACCTTCTGCACACCATCGTTATGCTAATTGGTTTTCTTCGTTCCCCACCGCTCGGCACCAGCCTAAGGTTTGGAAGAAGACTATCCAATTTGCGTAATAGGTGTACTATCTCCTAAACCAAGGAGTACTCGCAATGAGAGA
This sequence comes from Agapanthus africanus, assembly GCA_030015575.1. Lineage (NCBI taxonomy): Eukaryota > Viridiplantae > Streptophyta > Magnoliopsida > Asparagales > Amaryllidaceae > Agapanthus > Agapanthus africanus. The sequence goes on from JASDDO010000006.1 coordinate 44,106,309, forward strand.
AGGTGAAAAGAAAAGACAACTGAATAATCCTATCTGTTTTCTCCAGAACCGGAAACCATCCTCGAATTCCTTCGAGTTCGTATCTAACCATACGATGGTTTTGTCCAATGGAAGTGGACATTCGTAGTAATACGGGGTGTCCTGGAGAAAAGGGTAAAAATAGGAGTGGCAATGAGGTCTGCAACTCTGACAATCCAAAAGCCAGTGTTAAGAAGGTTCGGTCAACTTGGTTACTGAGTCATAGTCTTAGGGTCGGGTCAAAGGTCGCTGCCAGAGAGAGAGAAAAGAAACACTCAGCGTGCACTCTAACCTAGATCAGAATGGTTATCACTTTGTCTAATCTGGAAACCTCCCACTGTACCTCAAATTCTCCTCCAAACCTGAAAGAAGAATTAGTCGGGGTCACCCGAGGAGTAAACTAACTCATCAGTGGGAATCGGGATCCAACTATCATCGCATGATAACTTGACGGAATCCACTCAAGTCACCACACTCTAGAAGGTATGCGCATGCCTGGCAAGTTTCAGTTCTTTTGAAACTCCCGATGTGATTTTTACCCCTAGGACCCAAGTGACCTTGACTGAGCCAACATATCAAAGGGTCCTAGTCAAGTTCAACCCGTCATTATCTTGATTGTATTAGACCCACCCGCACGAATCTTGACTGAGCCAAAATGACCGCACGACTGTCCTAACCAATCACATATCCATGCAACAGAAAAGCACTACATAGCTACCGAACACAACGCCTCGGCTAAGCACGACATACGCAGCACGAATACTAAGTAATACTAATCTGAAATGACGGAGGGCTACGAATGGTTTTTGGCGAAAAACCTTTAACGTAATGAACTTGATATCGTTGAAGGAACTGCATAGCCTTTTATAAAAATATAGTGACGAAAACCTTCGCTAAAGAGGTCACTCCCGGTGAGGGGATCTCGGCTCTTTCCCCGTAGAATGAGGTGCAGGATATTCCAACTGAATACCACGATGCAAAGCAAAAGTAATCGGCTATAGTGAAGTTAATGCCCTGACGCAAACTTCTGTCCAAGGGGTCACTCCGGGTGAAGGGATCTCGGCCCTTGCCTCGTCGATTGAGGAGCAGGATATTCCAAATGAATACCACGATGCAAAACAAAAGTGAGCGTCCTTGCAACAACAGCTTTTTGAAAAAATGTTCCAACAACATCAGAATAGGTTTGTTTATCTTGCATTGATCCGAATCAACGCAGTCCCATCAATTGATCACACCACAAAGAACGAAAATATACTGATGTACGTATATGCCATCCGCATTCGCCACTGGGTCCCGTCATCACCCGTTAGGTTACTTAACTAACGACAGAGCGGGGACTGGACTAGCGCGGATGCAAAACATATACAACATCTACTAATATATATACCAATATATTATATTTCGCTCAAGGCGTGATAAAATGCAACATCACAGAAATGTGCAGCATCACAGAACAATACAGATATCTGGAAGCCCCGGGTTTCACAGAGCCGCTGCTGAAACCCGATGTTCCCTTGGTCGTGTGGATAGCCTGTGCAATGAAATCCTAGACCCCTACGGGCGCGGCAAGTCACCCGCCAAAACCTGAAGCGAGGCAGCCCCCTTCAGCACCGTGAATGGACCACCCAGCACTTCACGGAATCCGGTAACTTGGGCATCCCTCCCGAGTCAACCTGTACCCCCTACGAGTGCGGCGAATAGCCCGCCAATCCTAGAGTGAAGCCCCCTCCGTCTCAATGCTATGAGATGCGGGCCCGTTGCCCTCTAGAACCCGGCTATCCGTGCACCCCTCCGCGGGGTAATCCTAGTACAGAAAGTAAAATATACATACACCGGGTACATCGACCGCAACCAGGTCGTGCCCCAAAAGAATAATACAATCAGGCAGTGACGGCAGTCCACATGTCGGACGCTCGCCCCGCAATATCAAATGTACATATAAAACAAAACTGTACTAACATTGCATCCAGGCTATCCCCCACGACCGATCCGCAACATCACAGCATAAACACACAACATCAACGTGAAAGTCACGTTCGCAAATCCGTCTAACCGGGCTATAGCAGTTAGACGGGATTTACCGATTAAGTGACATTCACGGTCGCAGATATAATGTAAATACTGTGAAATAATGTGTTTAAAATATCCAATCGATAAAAAATTAACAAGTGGGCCCCCAAGTAATACTGTAGCACTCACAGAAAATCTGGGCCCAAATTTAATATTCCAAAACCCCCAAAATCAGCCCACAAGCCCACTGGAAAAATTGGACACAGTGACGACACCAGAGTGCGGCGGAACCGCGGCCCAAGAGGGGGTTTGGCCGCGGTTCCGCGCTCAAGTTGTCGACTGAATGCGTCGAATTTTTACAGCAGTCTTACAATTTCCAGTACATTAGTTTTATACAACCTGAAAAATTTTTAGACACCAAAAATTTTCAACAGAAACTGATGTGAACAAAAATGAGGTTTTTGGAATTTCGGTCGATCGGATAAGTAAAACACATTAGTACAAGCTAAGCAAGGTTAATGGCGTGGCTCTGATACCATGTTACGCCACGGCAGCGCCCCGGCCGTCTTACCAAGGCCAAAATGCGGAATCAAAAATTTTCCTTACTCGGAAACTGGCGCTACCGCGGACAATAAAACCCGGATCGTAAACCATTAACCTAATGCTAGCTAACAAGAGATGGGAAGAGAACTATACCGAGTGATCCGAGTCCTCCGGTCTTCTCGTCATCGTCCCGATCTCCCGCGGAAAGTCTTGTCTTCACATCGTCGCCTCCTCGCCGGAAGGGCACCACATCGCCTGCGTCTTTTACGGGCTCCCGCCTCAATACCGAGGCAACTCGGGCATGAAGCCGGCAACTCGACATGCTCAAGATATGCTGTAGAATGTGTAGTGTAGAGGCTATGTCTCATTTGGGGTTTGTTTCCTTTGAAGATGATGGAGGAATCAAGACTAGAAGAATGGTGCTTGCATTTTTCTAGCATGAAAATGAGATCAAGAAAATGAAACTCTCAAGAATGAAAACTCTCATCTTTTTCTTTTCTCTCAACCATGAAAAACTTATCATCTTAGAAAAATGGTGGAGGAAAGAATATGAAGCATGAAGGGAGGTGAGTATAGTGTAAAGCAAGTGGTGACCACATCCTAACACCATCATAACCAAATCAAATCAACTCCAAATCACTTCTTATCTACAAAAAGCAAGTGATGAGAATGGTATCAAAAGATGCTTTCATAATAAATACATTTGCAAGAAAACCCTCCACAATGTGTTATTTGCAAACTTGCAAATAACACCCTCCATCGGAAAAGTCCGGCCGGGAAAGAACAAAGGAAAACCGGCCGGAACGGAATGCAAACTGGCAACTCCAGAAAACTGGTCCCGTAATAAATTACAGGAAAACCCCGATACTGTGCATACACACCCGCATCTGTATTCCGTCCGGATACAAATGCAATGAGACAAAATCTACACTGTACTAAACTAGGACCGGCTTAAGCCAAAGCCGGCTAGTAATATCCGCTCGATCCTGATCCGTGCAATACCGCACGTATCAGATCGAACCCTGCCATATAACTATACGGCCACTAGTACAAACCGTCCGATCCTGATCCGTGCAATACCGCACGTATCTGATCGGACCCTGCCATATCTCCATACGGCCTCTACAGCGTTTCGCCCGAAAGCTTGAGTAACTGTAAGTGTGGTGGACACTAAAGACTCGTCAATACTATGGCTGTGGATTTAACCACTAGCACGTCAGAGGTATTAGCCAATACGTGACGGGCCAACAGCTATTGACCAAAAGGGACGTCGATGAGCGAACTCATCCTGACACCCTACTGAGCCTGTCAGTGATAATATCCGTACAGTCCGGTCCGTTCGTTTATGAGTATCGCATGGCGGGCCTAGGGGGTTGGTAAAAGTCAGACCCCCAAAAGCGGTACAAGTCGTGTCGGAGTGTAGCCCAGAACGCCCTGAGATACTACTGGAATACCTACCAGTAAATCTCCTGCCTCGGCCGAGGGCTTTGCGTAATGGCTCTCCTAGACACAGCGCGACCTCACCCCCAATACCGGGAGAGACGAACCCCTGAAGATCCGCTCACTGCCTCCATGTGGCTCGGGACTGTACCCAACTAAAACCTGTTTGCACGACTCCTTTGAGCCGTGGTAGGGTAGTAATCAAAGCACAGTGGGAACTCACACGAGACAAATGACGATCCTCAGGTCGATGAACTAACCTGTACACATGTCACCAGGGAACTGCTATCTGACATCAGGTATAAGACCAACTAGCATGTTCCCGGCGAGTCCTGTCCAGTGTACTCATAACCCAATGAGCACCTGTATACATCTTAGGTGAACCAACTGACACCAGTGGCTTGTGAGACCGGCCACCGCCCCTCGTCGGGGTCTCGACTGTATACACTAGTCTACTAATGGAGTATCGATGCCCTGTCTCGAAACTCCTACGACTAGGGACCCTTTAAGGATGTGCTTATAGACTACCGGCTCCCACGTATATGATCGCCATCATACTGCTGGTAGTCAAGCAAGAATCCTAGGGGCTCTATCAACGTGTAATAGCGACATGTCAGGTCACCTAAAGCAGTACACGATGATAAAGATAAACCAGATAGCATACTATCATCTCGAGTAAGACTGTCCCACCGGGATTGGTCCTCCTCAATCATTGCAATCACGTGCCTGTGATCCAATAATTGACTCTGAGGGCACTATCTCCAACTGTAGGAAGTGAAGTTCCTATACTAAGATCGGTTATATTTTGGTTGTCACACAGTGGTTTCTCCACATAGGATATAGATATAATATCAGACATTCTGGTTACTAGATCAATGGTTTTAGATCTAGATTTGGGAAGTGTCCCAATCTGTGTACTTAGACAGCATTCTAAAGGTGTTTTAGAATGGACGACTCCTGGCACGGTAGTGTACCTTCAGGATATGGAGTCACCCTCTTTAAAGGTGTCTTACAGACTAAAGGGGAGAGGGATGTGCATGATCGGCAGATCACTTGCTTAGGCAATTGAGTTGATCATGAGTTGTCAAGTACCACACCGGATATTGTTTTTGCACGAGATGCAATAAGTTGATATTAATCCAATCCTGGAGAAACGATCGAAAGCAGTTTTAAAACATAAGTGGATGTTCTAGGGATTTGATAACGGCAGCCTTCTTCGGGAGACGGTTATCATTCCAAGCTTCCAAGGTGACCTGGATGACAGAGTGACTGTCAGAGTTATAGTTTTCCCTCTGAAGAGGGGCAGTATTTTGGACAGGTGGTCCAAGCAGATACTGAGGGAGGTGTGGCGCAAGATACTGATTAAATTCAGTTGATGATACAGTCTAAGAAGTTTGGATTTGGTGTTCATTTATGAACTAGGTCCCATCAGATATCCAGACATATTCTAAGACAGGTATTGCTCATTTCGGGAGATGGTTTTCTCCGCGAACTTGAGATAAAGAGAGACATAGAAAGAAACATCAGGGCGGATCCACTCACTGAGGCTATTCTTCGAACTTAATAGTTTCGCAAACGGGTTTGGTGAGACTGATTAGTACAGGAGTTGGGTGTTCGGTATCACACGGGCTGTGAGTATGCGACATCGCAATAATTAGCCTTGAGTGTAAGTGGGAGATTGTTGGACATCGTTCCCTCAGGGTCAATTATTGGATCGCAGGCAGGTGATTGCAATGATTGAGGGAGGACCTATACCGGTAGGACAGTCTTACTCGAAAGGTTTGTATACTATCTGGTTTGTCTTTATCATCGTGTACATGCTTTAGGTGACATTGTAGTTCACTATTACACGTTGATAGAGAATAGTATGCTACCATGGTTTGTCTTTATCATCGTGTACTGGTTTAGGTGACCTTACAGGTCGCTACTACACGTTGATAGAGCCCTTAGGATTCTTGCTTGACTGCCAGCAGTATGATGGCGATCATATACGTGGGAGCTGGGGTCTATAAGCACATCCTTAAAAGGTCCCTAGTCGTGGGAGTTTTCGAGACAGGGCATCGATACTCCAGAGTAGACTAGTGTATACAGTCGAGACCCCGACGAGGGGCGGTGGTCGGTCTCACAAGCCACTGATGTCAGTTGGTTCACCTAAGATGTATACAGGTGCTCATTGGGTTATGAGTACACCGGACATGACTCGTCGGGAACATGCTAGTTGGTAATATACCTGACGTCAGATAGAAGTTCCCTGGTGACATGTGTAGAGGTTGGTTCATCGACCTAAGATTGTCATTTGTCTCGTGTGAGGTCCCACTGTTCTTTGATTACTACCCTACCACGGCTCAAAGGAGTCGTGCAAACAGGTTTTAGTTGGGTACAGTCCCGAGCCACATGGAGGTAGTGAGCGGATCGGCAGGGGTTTCGTCTCTCCCGGTATTGGGGGTGAGATTGCGCTGTGTCTTGGAGAGCCATTACACAAAGTCCTTGTTTCCCCCAATCAGAGCAAGGCTCTACTGAATTTTGAAAATTCAAAATTCGAAGCAACGCTTCGGTTTCCGTGCGCAGCGCGCAATTTGCCACATGGCAGAAGCTGATTCGGCAGCGTAACGCTCGAGACGGTGCGTCCCATCAGAGCAAGGCTCTTCAGAAAACATAATTAAGACTCAACTGCGCAAATGCATGGCAGCGCGACACGTGTAGGCGCAGTTGCGCAATTGCAACTGCGCAAGCGCACGGATGCGCGACACGTGTCTGCGCAAGCGCACGGATACGCGACACGTGTCTGCGCAGTTGCGCAATCGCAACTGCGCAAGCGCACGGATGCGCGACACGTGTCTGCGCAAGCGCACGGATACGCGACACGTGTCTGCGCAGTTGCGCAATCGCAACTGCGCAAGCGCACGGATGCGCGACACGTGTCTGCGCAAGCGCACGGATGCGCGACACGTGTCTGCGTAGTTGCGCAATCGGAACTGCGCAAGCGCTCGGATGCGCGACACGTGTCTGCGCAAGCGCACGGATGCGCGACACGTGTCTGCGCAGTTGCGCAATCGCAACTGCGCAAGCGCACGGATGCACGACACGTGTCACGCGCTGGTGGGTTGTGCAGCAACAGAATGAAAATTTAAGCAAATCTTTTCTGTTCTTCTGTAAAACAGGGACCCTTGGATCAGAGATCCAATGGTGGGAAAATTCCCAAAATTATTCAGGAAAGATTTTGTTAACAAATCCAACAAATTTGTGGGCACTATAAATAAGACCCCAGGCCTCATTCAAAAGATAATCAATCATCCTCGAGAGAAGGAAAAACCTCTGGAAAAAAGAGAGCTCTTGAAGATTAATCAAGAACAAAAAAAAAGAGAAGGTAAAATTTCTGAAGAACAGAAAATTAAAAAGGGAGTAATAAAAGAAAAAGATAAATAGTGCCTTCCACTTGATATGAACCCCTGGTTCTGAAAAATCAAAGAATAATAAATAGTGCCTTGCACTTGATATGAACCCTTGGTTCTGTAAAATCAAGGAAAACAAGAAGAACTTGTTTTTCCTTTGATCTAAATTTAGATCAAAAGTGCTATGCACTTTTTGTTCTCAAATCAAGAAAATTCTTGAATTTCTGCACAAGTGCAACTCATCATTCAAAAGGGCCTGGCCCAACTCAAGAAAATTATTGAGTTTCTGCAACTCATTATTTAAAGGGGCCTAGCCCAATTACAGAATAATAAAAGGGCAAAGCCCTGTTTGGAAAACTCTTGAGTTTCTGTAACTCATTAGTTAAGAGGGCCTAGCCCAATTGCAGGAAAATAAAAGGGCAAAGCCCTGTTCAGAAAATTCCTGAGTTTTTTGTAACTCATTATTTAAGAGGGCCTAGCCCAATTGCAGGAAAATAAAAGGGCAAAGCCCTGTTCAGAAAATTCCTGAGTTTTTGTAACTCATTATTTAAAAGGGCCTGGCCCGAATCAGATTGCAAAATAATGAAGGGACAGAGCCCTGTTTAGATTGATTCTTTTAATCGGGCAGAGCCTAAAATAAATATTGGACTTAACCCAATCCTGACTGCAAGTCCTTAAATTAAATGCCTCTCATAAACCAAGTCACGACCGGTCCGAGGGTACATCTCCAAACTCCTTTGACATCTGTCGTTGTAATTTCTCAACGACGTCAAAGAGGTGACGAGTCCCAACGACCACTCATCTAATATCGGACCGAAACGTCCCTAAACTAATATCGGACCGAAACGTCCCTAAACTAATATCGGACTGGAACGTCCCTAAACTAATAATGGACCGAAACGTCCCTAAACTAATATCGGACCGAAACGTCCCTAAACTAACATCGGACCGAAACGTCCCTAAAACTAATATCGGACCGAAACGTCCCTAAACTAATATCGGACTGAAACGTCCTTAAACTAATATTGGACCACCACGTCCCTAAACTGGCGACGGACCACCACGTCCCTAAACTGGAATATGGACCACTACGTCCTTAAACTGGCGACGGACCGAAACGTCCCTAAACTAATAATGGACCACTACGTCCCTAAACTGGAACAATAGAGCCAATTACTCTTTTGCCGGATCTAAACGATCCCGTTTAAGTTGATCTTAGCCCCAAACACGGCTAACGTATCCTTAAACACTTAAATGGTCTATAAAACCCTCAATCAGCTTTGGTTCAAGGGTACATCTCTGAGCTCCTCTGACACCTATCGTTGTAATCCTCCAACGATGTTAGAGAGGTGATGAGTCCCGATGGCCATAAATTAAATGAATCACCACGTCAGGTTGATCTTAGTCCAAAACAGGACTAACGTATCCTTGACGAATGTTTAAGTTGATCTTAGTCGCAACGCGACTAATGTATCCTTAAACTAAAAACACCAAACCCAAATCTAACTAAATACGGATTTGGACTAAAACACGTCCTACGGGTGACGGCATCACTAAGTCTCCGTATACAATCCACGGGCAACCATAAACAAAACAAACACACACGACACGAAGTGAAATTCTGGAGTAGGAGAAAGTTGTTACAGCGATGCGGTAGCGTAATTAACTGCAGGGGCTTGCGCCTGCAGGGAAGAGCGTCCCCACAATCAAAAACCCCTCACCCTGAGGGGGAATCTGACGAAGTCTGCTACATCGGCCGCATCCGTCTAAACCTCCGATACGAGGTGCCATAAATCAACTTGGCATCTTCGGAGAGGTGGACGGATCAAACCAAATAGCATCTGCCCCGAACCTCAGGCAACGGACGCGAAGTCCGGGCCGCCGTTCGGAGGGGAACAGATTCTGGCACGCCCGGTGGGACTTCTTCCTCTTTCCACTCCACACTTCGTGTGTCGTCTTCGCGAACCAATCGCGGCTTGTTAAATGATTGCCTTCGGATTTCAAGTTGCTAAGATTTGGTCTTTTGTTTGGTACAGAACTCAAGCATTCAATGGCCACCAACTGCACCAACTGCTCGAAATGCCAATGCAACGGACGTTCCACCTCACCGAGAGGCGTATCATATGGGCCCCAGGCGGCTTCCTTCCTGACTCTGCCGGTAGGCCAGGTGACTCAGGCCACCACCGGCTTGTTTTTCGGGACCATGGTCCCACCTACCAGCTTCTCCATGCCGATATCCGCACCAGAAGCGAACAAGAAGTCGGTATTCGACCGGCTCACTGCTACCGCGACCCCCGTCAACGGGTCGCCCGCTACTAAGCTGACAGCCTCTGTTTTCACCAGGCTAGGTCAGAACTATAAGGTGGCTGTCCCAAAGAGGGCAACGGCCGCTGCTTTGGAAGTCGTTAAAGCGGCTTCTCCTATCAGAGGGTCGGTCTTCACAAGATTGACGGTTCCTACTCCTCCCCCAGCTGATCAGAAGGCATCAATCTTCGATAGGCTGACATCAGCAATTACCCCACGCTCAAACAGGGGGCAACAAGAGACTATCTCGATTTCCGAGCCAGTCCCAACGGCTCGTCGTGCGCGATGTCGCCATTGGCAGCGAGTAAGGAAAGCAGGGGGCAACTCCCCCTCAGGGCTAACCCCACCTGCTCCGACGGTGGAGGTCGATGCTGCTGTTCCAACTGGGAACAGCTTTGAATTGCTGAAGAAGGTGAGAAAGAACTCCCCGGTTGCCACATTGAAAAAGTCTCCTCCACCCATGGAAAAAGCTCCGGAGACGAAACACGAACAGCCCCTCAACGGCTGTCGTCAAAAATTTATAAAGTTTGGCGGAGGGTTCAAGACTCCGTGATTGACTCAGACCACTTCCGTCGCCAGGAAAGGGTAAAGGGGGAAAAAGACAAGAACCGCCCCATTAAACAGCAAGGGGCAAAAAATTCTAGAATGCCCGCTTCAACGGCTCCTTCAACCTCAAAGGTCCATAAAAGGAAGAGGCCAGAAAAAGCTCCCGTGACGCTGACAAAGTCTAAGAGCGGTGAACCTAAACGCCCCAAGTCAGGGGGCATCACAGTTCATACGGTCTATATGGCTTCGGGCAAAGAAGAAATTCGTACTTCTACGGGTCACCGACCGCTTACCCGGTCAGTGACCAAGTCTCAGGAGCAGCAACAAAAGCTCCAGGAGATGATGACTACAATGGCTGCACTCACGGGGCCAAAAGAGAATCCTGAGACATCCTTAGATGAACGTCAAGAGGAGGAGAACGACGCCGAATTCCTCCGCCGAGTACTGGAAAAGAGGGACAAAGAGGCTGCTGAACAAGCAGCCAATATACAACGTATGGGCCTTCTCTTTCAGGACATGATAGGGATGATGATACAACCAGAGCCCCCGACTGAAGAACCCCCGATCGTCCTTGGAGACGATAGGGGAGAAACATCAAACCCTCAGCCCGTTCTATCGACGGCTAAAGAAGACACAATCTCTAAAACTGATCTGGACGAATATATAGCCCGGCAAATAAAGGTTCATCACGCGGCCGAAGCAGCCGGCCACGTTGTAAAAACGGGACGGCCATATCCGGGCTGGTATGACCAAATCAAGTACCCGCCAGGGTACACAATTCCCAAGTTTCATGTCTACAAGGGGACCGGCAATCCCCATCAACATGTCGCCCAGTTCAGGGCGCTTTGCGGTAACACCGGCGGCGACGACAAGCTTCTGCTTCGCCAGTTTGTTGGAAGCTTATCAGATACGGCTTTCGAGTGGTACTCCGAGCTCCCCAACGACTCTATTAAAACCTTTGCAGAGATGGAGCTGCTCTTCACCCAACGCTTTGCAAGTGCCAGTGAGCGTACTCTGATGACGGCGCTGATTAACGCCAGGGTAAAGCCCGGCGAGACGTGGGTCCAGTACGCTATACGCTGGCGTAATCTATGGTCTAAGTGTGAACAGCGTATAGAAGAAGCCCCTGCGGTGGGAATGTTTGTTGGAACCCTTGATCCACAAGCAACCATTTCGCAGTTTATGATGTTCTTCAAGCCGACTTCTTTCCAGGCTTTGATCGACAAATTGGCGTAGATGGACCAGATGGGCCATAAACCCCCTCTCCCGAAGCCGGACTCTCGAAACGATAAAGGAAAGGGAAAAGCGATCATCGTCGCTAATGCCCAACAACAACCGAACGACTCGAAGCCGGTCGCTCGTCCAAATAATACACGCCCATACGTACCCCTTGAGGACAGGATGGGACGCGCTTACTCCTTCCCCCGTGATAAAACGAGGAGGCTATTCGAGCTGGCATTGCGCAACAGGCTCATAAATCTGCCAGATCCAAAACGTCCGTCGCAACCAAGTGACGTCAACGATCCTAATTACTGCCCTTATCATAGAGTGCTAGGACATCCAATCGAAGACTGTTACGTCTTCAAAAATTGGCTTGAGAATCAGTACCGTCAGGGCAAGTTTGCGCTATCTGACAAATGGAAGGTGAATCCTCCGCAACCCCACACCTATAAGGGGACGAATACGCCGGGAGCAACATGCTCCGTCATTGAAGAAGCTCCCTGGGAGGTTGTATTATCAGCCAAAACGAGGAGAATGCTAAATGATCTTCAGACCTGTCCAGCGGTCAAGTGGAAGAACCCCTTGGAGCCGCAGGTTATTGAGGGGATGTTGAAACCACGTCCGACTCTGAAGGCCGATGGTGGTAGTTCAAGCGTTCATAACCAGCCGTCAAAATCTTCGAAAAAGAAGAAGAAGAAATCTAAGAAGCCCGTGAAGCCTGGCGACAAGCGCACGGACTTACAGAAGCAGATCGACGAGCTGGACGAATACAACCAAAAGGCGCGGACTCCGATTACGCTCCAAGATTTCCTTGATCACGTCTTTCAAAAAGAAGATGAGGAAGAAACTTCATCGGATGGATCCGACGAATATGTGGCAAGCTGTCATATGATCTCTCACTCGACCTCGAACGATGAAGGGACTTCTGGCACCAAAACGCCGGGGGCAAATACCGAGTCAAGGGTTTCGGAATTATCAATAAAAATGATTGACGTGTTTCTTAGTGAAGCTCGATTGAAAAGTAAAGCTGATCAAGAACGCGAGACGGCGATATTCGAAACGGCCAAGCGCCAGCGACTTGAGGGAGGAGCTGAGATGATCCCACTGGAGCGAAATGCCTCCACCGCTGACAAAAGCCAATTCAAGATAAAAAAGAAGTTCGCTAAGGCCATATCGATGGGCATGAAGCTACCACCCTCAGAAGAAAAAGTTACTAGCGTGGTAGAAATGCACCCCTCTTATTGCCTATATCATCAGAAGGTCTCACATTCTACCCAAGAATGCAAAGCGTTCGATAGATGGTGGCAAGGATACGTCGCTAATCAACAACGCTTTAAACGGGAAAAGCGTAAGACGCGTCGGGAGCAAAGAAACATGACCGAAGTGCTTGAAAGAACTGCCGGCAACTGTCACATGGTTAACACCACCAGGTCGCAAGTGCCTACATTTGGGAGCGACTCTGATGAGGAGTTAGAGCTTGCCCCTCTCTTTGAAGAGTCAACTTCGGGAAAAGAAGTGGAGCCAGTGGTTTGCGAAAATATCCGGCTGCGGAATCGGACACTGCCTGAAAAGAACCTCGGACCCTCGAATAGAAAAGATAAAGGGAAAGAAAAGGTCTCTGAAGACATCGTTTTAGATGACCAAGTTCTGGAAGAGCTAAACGCCAAGAACCCGCCGAAGTGAAGTATGGTGGATTACAACGTTCTGGCACATCTGAGGAAATTGCCCTCTCAGCTCAGTATCCTTGATGCCTTGTTACTATCAAAGGAAGCCAGAGACTCTTTGATTAAGGCGCTACAAGATCCGGACCAGTTTCAAGCCTTCTTAGCCGAAGAAAAGATGAAAGACGAATTGGAAGAAGTGCACACAGCCGACGTTGCTTTTGGTGATGAAGACCTTCTCCTCGGGACATGTGAACATAATCGCCCCCTTTATGTCTCAGGATATTGCCATGACATAAAGATAGGTAAAATCTTGGTCGATAACGGATCGTCCGTCAATTTACTCAATGTACGAGTGTTAAAGGAGATTTGCATGAGTGTCCAACACCTCGCCCGAGACAAGATCACTATCTCCGGTTTCGACTCTCAATCCTCAAAGACTCTCGGATCTGTGATATTGACGTTACGCTTCGGGTTGCTCGTCACAGACATCAAATTCCATGTTATAGATGCCAAGACGTGCTACAATGCTCTGCTCGGCCGACCATGGCTACACGAGTACAATATCATCCCTTCTACACAGCATCAGTGCATGAAGTATTCCAGGGATGGCCTCGAGTACACTGTGGCCGGAGAGTTGAATCTGTTTTCCGTGAATGAAGTTCGCAAGTATGAAGATGCCAAATACTTCTTGCCGAGCTTCGAAGACACGGAAAGGTGTCACAAACCGGAGAACAAAACTAATGCCACCATCCCTGTCTTCGGCAGTGACACCGAGGAGGAGGATATAATTTATTCAGGTCCATCCCAATCTACCAGGCCAGGACCATCCGTTCCTTCGTTGATCTTCGGTAGTGATTCAGAGGATGAAGTTCATGCCGTATTCCCTACTCGGCCTTCGATACGGATTTCCGCTGATGAAGAGCGAAGTCTGCAGATAACCATGGTGCCGCTTGAACACTACAAAGAACTGGATGCACTCGACACCAACAGCGTAGAAGAATTGCAGACATTCTATATCCCTCCCGGACGAAGAGGCGAGAAGGCAATCTTATTCTACCGTTCTGAAGAAAACAAAGTAGAAAAAGAGGTTTGGCATGGCGCGGATCCCACGCTCGACAGGCTTCAGCCTATCCGTCTTCCCCGATATTATACAGAAGGTTTGAAGAAACTGCTGAAACGTCAGGGGATGTCCTTCACACAGGCCGTTAGAAAAGCCAAATTCTACGACAAGGCCTGGAACATTCCCGGGACCCAATGCAAACTGCCTAACGGGAAAGTAGAAACCAAAGGGCTTGGGTACATCCGGCCAAAGAAGCGGGAGCTAGTAAACAGCTGTTATGCCATGTATGACTTCGATGAAGAGGCGGACGCTCAATGGGAGGACGCTAATCCTGAACCAGCAAAAGTTCATGATACAAAACCGCCCAGTCCATCGTCCGAAGACCAGATGAGCAAACTTATAAGGGATGCGAGTCAAAAAGCCCGAGATGATCACGATCGTGAAATGGCGATCTATGAGAAAGCTAAGACACAGCGTCTCCTTCAACAGGCAGTAAGGAACGAAGATGCCGCTCCTTGTCAACCCGCTACAAAAAAGGTTCGACGCGAAAACAAAAACAAGTCGAAAGGCAAGAGAGGCGCTCGACAACCACAAAGCAGAGCTAAGAAGCCACGCATCCGAGAATCGAGCATTATCGACTTAGCCCTCAGAAAGAAAATGGGTCGAGCATACTCATTTCCTCGGAACAAAACAAGGAAGATATTCGATCTCGCTCTAAAACATCAGATGCTTACGTTGCCAGAGTCCAAGCATCCCGAGCACGCAGGCGAGGTGTTCAACTCAAATTATTGCTTTTACCATCGAGCAATGGGACACCCTCTGGAAGATTGCTTCACCTTCAAGAATTGGGTTGAAGATCAATATCAGCTTGGCAGATTCGCGTTGTCTGACAGTTGGAGGGTAGCGCCGCCGCAAAAGCACGAACCCGAAAACACAAGAATAAAACCAACTCCGCATTGGGATTGGCAGAAAATTCGCACCTGCCATGTGATAACACTGTTAAAAGAAGGGTCCGAGGACATGGACAGCCTCCCTTGGTGCCTCGAAAACAGCAGTGATGAGGTAATCTCAGAATTTCCCCCAGCGCCGAAAGAGCTGGAAGATGGAATACATACCACTGCAGATAATCTCAAGAAAATTGAGTTTGGGACGGAAAATGACCCGCGACCGACATTCATCAGCGAGCTGCTATCTGAAGAAAGGTGGCTGCGTTATGGGATGTGCTTCTACAACATAAAGATTGCTTCGCATGGAACTATTCCGAAATGCCGGGACTAGATCCAGAAATTGCTGTACACAAGTTGGCGATATCCCCGGACATCAAGCCAGTTAAACAAGCGCCGAGAAGAATGCGACTCGAGCTTGAGATGAGCATCAACGCCGAAGTCAAAAAGCTGATAGACTCTGGCTTCATCCAGGAAGTCCAATACCCTGAATGGATCGCTAACATCGTCCCAGTGATGAAGAAAAATGGGACAGTGCGCATATGCGTAGACTTCCGGGATCTTAATAAAGCTTGCCCGAAGGATGACTTCCCAGTGCCAGTCACCGAACTGATGATAGACAACACATCCACTCATGAGGTTTTCTCCTTCATGGACGGCTCATCGGGGTATAATCAAATAAAAAATGCATCCAGAAGACCAGAAGCATACAGCCTTCAGGACTCCTCTTGGTATATTTTGTTATAAAGTGATGCCCTTCGGTTTGAAGAACGCAGGTGCAACCTATCAAAGGGCCATGACGAAGATCTTCGACGACCTCATACACGAAATCGTCGAATGCTATATCGATGATCTCATGGTTAAGAGCAAATCATACGAAGAACACCTCGAGCATTTGAAGACCGTGTTTCAACGCCTTCGGCAATACAATTTGAAGATGAACCCTCTTAAGTGTGCGTTCGGGGTTTCCTCGGGCAAATTCCTGGGATTCGTTGTTCGACACCGAGGTATTGAAATAGATCCGTCAAAGATCAAAGCGATCATGGAAATGCCTCCGCCAAGGACTCTCAAACAGCTGCGGTCTCTCCAAGGGAAACTCGCGTATATACGGCGATTTATAGCCAACCTTTCAGGAAAGTGCCGTCCTTACAGCCACCTGATGAAGAAGGGAACCCCATTCGTTTGGGATCAAAAATGTCAAGGCGCACTAGATGAGATCAAGCAATACCTGCAGAACCCGCCGGTGTTGGCTGCTCCGGTTAAGGGGAAGCCTCTTATTCTTTATACAACCGCCCTCGAAGGTTCCTTAGGCGCATTATGGGCACAAGAGAACGATCAAGGGAAAGAAAGAGCACTCTACTACTTGAGTCGAGTCCTGCTGGGGGCAGAAAGCAACTACTCTCCCATTGAAAAACACTGCCTGGCGTTGATCTTCGCAATAACAAAGCTTAGGCACTACGCGTTGGCGCACGAGGTCCGTCTTATTTCAAAAGTCGACCCTCTTAAATATTTAATGTCAAAGGCCATATTGACGGGAAGACTCGCTAAATGGACCCTGCTCTTGATGGAATTCTCGATAACGTATCAACCTCTCAAGGCAGTGAAAGGCCAGGCCATCGCCGACTTCCTCGCTAAGCATCCGATACCCGCCGATTCTCCTCTGAATTGCGATCTTCCAGACGAACATGCGTTCGATGCGATCGACGGTGATAATATCCGATGGGAGCTTTATTTCGATGGAGCATCTTCCATGAAGAAGCGCAAACAAAGTACCCCTATAATTAAATCAGAGGTAGGACTCATCTTTGTAACTCCACAAGGAGGGATAATGCGCTACGCGTTCTCCCTAACGGAGCCGAGAACAAACAATGAAGCCGAATACGAAGCTCTGTTAGCAGGCCTCGAGATCGCCATTGACATGGGAATTGAAGATCTCCTCATATACGGTGATTCCCAACTGGTCGTTAGTCAAGTAAACGGCGACTACCAAACGTGCAAACCGGAATTGGTAAAATACGGTGAAAAAGTGCAGCAACTGCTAACCCAAATTCCCTCTTACACTTTGGAAAGTATACCGCGCGCGGAAAACGGCAAAGCGGACGCACTAGCCAAACTTGCTAAAGAACTGGCGGACGAGAACCTCGATGACGTTAGAATCGTGATACAAAGCCGTCGAGTGCTCGCCCCAACAGAAATATCTCCGAAATCGTCTGAAGAAAAAGGAGCGAAAGAGGAGACAACCCTGCAAATAAAAGACAGGGAAAATACCGAGGACTGGAGAGAAGTCTTCATAGATTACTTCAAGTTCCACCGAATACCTGAAGAGGCGTCCACAAGACATCAGCTCATGAAACGAGCTCTGTCTTTCGCCTTCATCAATTATACTTTGTACAAGAGGTCATTCGACTCTCTGTAGCTGAGATGCTTAGGACCTGACGAAGCGAGAAGGGTCGTCCAAGAAGTTCACGACGGACTCTGCGGTTCCCACCAAGCAGGCCCTAAGATGAAGTTGAAGATAAAGCGGATGGGCTACTACTGGCCCACGATGA
Organism: Agapanthus africanus; assembly: GCA_030015575.1. NCBI lineage: Eukaryota > Viridiplantae > Streptophyta > Magnoliopsida > Asparagales > Amaryllidaceae > Agapanthus > Agapanthus africanus. The sequence goes on from JASDDO010000006.1 coordinate 44,124,000, forward strand.
TGCAGGATTGCCTGGAATACGCGAGGCAATGTCATCCATGCCAAATTCATGGGGACTTCATCCATCAGCATCCCAATCCCCTGCATCCAACAGTGGCTAGTTGGCCATTCGAAATGTGGGGAACTGACATAGTCGGTCCCATCGAGCCAGCATCGTCAAAGGGACATCGTTTCATCTTGGCGACGACTGATTACTTCTCCAAATGGGCAGAGGCGGTACCGTTGAGGGAAGTGAAAACGGAGAACATCCTCCATTTCTTCAGAACGCACGTCATATACCGGTTTGGAACCCCGAGAAGAATCATCTCTGATAATGGGCCAGCCTACCGAAGTCATAAAATTAGCCTTAGCCGACGGTTCCTAAGGAGAAAATACACTTACAAGATCCCCACGACTTGTAGGGAGAAATACCTTCACGAGACCCTTACGGCTCATGAAGTCAAAAGCCTTAGCCGACGGGATCCTAACCCTGGTCGCTAAGCCTCCTTTGTTCAACAACGATAGAGGCAAATGATGATTCGCTCCTGGTAATATCCCAGTTGCAGCGGTGCTGATGCCGAAATCGGTGTTCAATTTCAGGTTGACGGCGAAAGCCAGTAGACCACTCATACATACGAAATAGCCGAAATGATAGGGCAATTTGCAATAAAAAGTAGCAAGTAAAATGTATGCATACGGAAAATAGCCGAAATGATTGGGCACCGCGAAAAATAGCCGAAATGTTTGGACAATCGCGACCTTCGCGATATAAAAGCTGAAATGATAGAGCATCGCGGAAATACAAAAAAAAATATAATAATAATGATAAAATTCTGGCCCTACAGTTAAGATCATATCGATCCCTGTATACAATCCAAGGGCGTAAACAAAGAAGGAACTATACTTCCCCAACGGATTCCGTCAAACGACGAAACCAAACCCCAACGGATCCCGTCAAACGACGAAGCCAAAACCCCAACGGTTCATTTCAACCGAAGAAGCCAACGACTTCAGCAAAACTCCTCGACTCACGGATACAAACACTCCTTGACGAGAGCCTTCTGATCCGCGTCGACTCGCAGAGCCACCAGCGCCTCCGTGGGAACCATCGACTCGTTTCAAACCCCAAGGACACAAATAATCCTTGGCACTTGGGAAACAAATAATCCCGGCAAACTTCTCAACTCACGGATACAAACACTCCTTGACGAGAGCTCCCTGATCCGCGTCGACCCGCAGAGCCACCAGTGCCTCCGTAGGAACCCTCGACTCGTTTCAAACCCCAAGGACACAAATAATCCTTGGCGTTCGGGAAACAAATAATCCCGGCAAATTCCTCGACTCACGGATACAAACACTCCTTGACGAGAGCTCCCTGATCCGCGTCGACCCGCAGAGCCACCAGTGCCTCCGTAGGAACCCTCGACTCTTTTCAAACCCCAAGGACACAAATAATCCTTGGCGCTCGGGAAACAAATAATCCCGGCAAATTCCTCGACTCACGGATACAAACACTCCTTGACGAGAGCTCCCTGATCCGCGTCGACCTGCAGAGCCACCAGTGCCTCCGTAGGAACCCTCGACTCGTTTCAAACCCCAAGGACACAAATAATCCTTGGCGCTCGGGAAACAAATAATCCCGACAAACTTCTCAACTCACGGATACAAACACTCCTTGACGAGAGCTCCCTGATCCGCGTCGACCTGCAGAGCCACCAGTGCCTCCGTAGGAACCCTCGACTCGTTTCAAACCCCAAGGACACAAATAATCCTTGGCGCTCGGGAAACAAATAATCCCGGCAAACTTCTCAACTCACGGATACAAACACTCCTTGACGAGAGCTCCCTGATCCGCGTCGACCCGCAGAGCCACCAGTGCCTCCGTAGGAACCCTCGACTCGTTTCAAACCCCAAGGACACAAATAATCCTTGGCGCTTGGGAAACAAATAATCCCTCGCAAAACTTCTCAACTCACGGATACAAACACTCCGTGACCAGAGCTTCTTTGACTCACATCTTGGGCAGTAAGGATTCGAAACTTGCTTCCTGAACAAATGGGACCCTGCAAGTCAATCCTAAATGGTCTCTTGCATACTATCCACGGGTCTCACTCTCTGAACTCGATTCTCGACAAAGAGGGAAACAACCGCTTACGAGCCTTTTCGACTCGTAAGAGGGGCAATGGGATCCTGCAAGTCAATCCTAAATGGTCTCTTGCATACTATCCACGGGTCTCACTCTCTGAAGTCGATTCTCGACAAAGAGGGAAACAACCGCTTACGAGCCCTCTCGACTCGTAAGAGGGAGAAATTCTCTTATAGGATCCTTTCGACTTATGAGAGAAAACCACACTTGGGAATCCTCACGACTCCTAAGGAGAAAATCCACTTACGAGATCCTCTCGATCCGTAGGGAGAAAAGTCTCTATGAGACCCTCACGGCTTATAGGGTTGAAAAGTCTTAGGCAGCAGATCTGAACCTGCGGCCTAAGCCATCGTTATTTCTTAAGAAGGTCGGGATACTCGTCCCAATCGTCCGTCAATTATGGTTATTAAGGTGGTGTACTGATAATAAAAGAAAGGAAAGACGGAGAAATGACACAAGACATTACAAAATGTGTATCTTTTATTCATAAATATTGATTGAGTACAGGATACATTGTGCTAAAAGAATAAAAAAACGTATACATATACTTTACAAAAAAACAAATGATACAAGGAGAATTATTGAGAAGGAAGCGTCTTGCATAGATGTAGCAATCGCTCGCATATCTCCTTCCACGCCTTCTCCTGCTCGGCTACCGCCGTCAGCTCTGACTCCACTTGGGCTCGTTGCCGCAAGACCAAGGCAAGCTGCTCCCTCACGCCTTGATAAGCAGCCTCCCGACTTGGGATATGGCGCTCAGCCACGTCAAGCTTCCTCTTTAAGTCTAGCCCATGGGAGATGCGCTCCAGGAGACCCTCAAAGATAGTCTTCACTTCGGCAGCATTTGCCTCAACCTCAGCGCGCAGATGCGCCGTTTCGTTTGAGGTCTTTTGGCACTCCCTTAGTCTTTGAGCTGCTTCTTGCTCTAAGTGGCGGGAGTGCGAAGTGCTTTGCTCGAGCCAAGTTGTGCGTTGGGCGCTCAGAGCTAAAACTTCGGGAGCAGGGCGCGTCAACTCCAGCCGGTACAAGCAGGCCTCGATCTCCCTGCAATGATTAACCCAAGATTGAACGACGCCTTCGCTGTGAAAAGTTACGAGCGCCGCTAACATGGGGTTAACATCCACAGCGAAATCTGCAGCGGAAGGGAGAGCGTCTATGCTGAGCTCTTCGATATACCCGCTCAACATGCCTAGACTCATCACAGCACCCTTTGAAGACGGACGTCTCAAAAAGGGGCCTGCCGGTGAAAAGACGCGAGCCTCGAAGGGAACTGGAGCTGGAACAATAGCTGCAAAACAAAACAGGGGTAAACGATGGTTCAAAAGATGTTAAAGGGTTACCAAAAAGGAAATCTACTATACCAGCAGCAACGGACGGCAGAGCCGGAAGGGCCGGTAGCGCGGCAGGTCTTGCATCCCCTCCTTCGATTTGTGGCACTGCAATAAAGAAAAGGAAAAGTCAGAAATTATCCCATTGGTAAAAAAAGGGGGGGTAAATAAAGACATTATGGTGAAAGTATACTCACCGGCGCCACTGGAGGGAGAAGCGAGTTCGGATGGGAAAGAGAAGTGCGGGAGCAACACTTGATATAAGTGATCAAAAAGCACTCCTATAAAGGCACAATAGTGTAACGTTAGTAAAAAAGCCGCATTTTTGAAAGATTAATGCATGAGTCGTGAATCCATACCTTCCAACATCCATGACGGTACAAGGGAAGACGGGGAGGTAACTACTGCCAAAGCAGTAGTTGACGGTGCCCCCTCGAGCAATGGAGCATCGGTACTGGCCGCACCTGCAAGAACAAGCTTGTTAGAAGAGATCACAAGATATATACAAAAAAAAAGGGGAAACGCTGGTGACTCGAAAATTTACCTGACGAGCTGCCAGCAGAAACTGAGGTAGTCCCTTCCTCCACTGACGGAAGACCACCGCCTGTAGCTTCGTCACCCGACTCAAGGGGAACCATTGTTACGCTCTCAAGCTCTGCAGGCGGCGGGGAACCATAGACCGGGAGGGCCAAGATAGGAACATTGCCAGATTCCTGAGAAGGAGCGCCTAGCTCGTCTTCAGGAATCATGGCCGCCTCACCTGCTGCTCCCTCAGGATCAGCGATCACAGCTGCCCCGTCCATCGGCACCACGAGGTCCCAGCGTCAAGTACCTCGCCCTCTACCGCCTTCGGCTCGGTTGAGACAATCATCTCATCTGCCGCCACTTCGGATACGGCATCAATGACCCTCTCCGCGGTAGGTTCCTCAATCTCGGCTCCAGGCCCCATGACCTCGACAAAGTTGTCCACTGTCGGTTCGGGTTCGGCGAGTACCGCTTCCTCCGCTCCCCTGGGCTCGACGGTCGTTTCCGCCTCCCCCTCAGTTGGACTTGACCCTACAAAATAGGATACGTATCGTACGACGAGATTCTGAAAGGAGTACTACCTGAAGTGGATTTGTCATTGGCACTCCGAACCGCGCGCGCCACTTGCCGACGAGCGGTAGACAGGGCCACAGGGGGATCTTCAGATGGAGTACTAGCGTGAGGAACAGTGTTAGGGCCCGCTCCTGCGACCAGAGCAGCTCTGTGCGCCTTAGCTTCGCGTCTTGACCGCTTCCGCTCCTCTCGAGCCGATGAGACGGATGCCATCAGAGCTTCCTTGAGCGAAGCCTCCTCATCCGTGTAGAGGGATGCCTCCAGATTTTTCAGAGCATCCCTCGTTGTTGCATCTAGCCGAGGCTCTCGCGGCAGCTTCGACGGAGCTGGGACTTCGATGACGGGCTTGGGAAGGGTCCTTGCGCCGATTAATACAACCCCTGTAAAGAAACAAGAGAAGGTCAGGTCGACTATCATAAAAAGATAACGAACTTTCCGTATAAAAGAGAACGGGATAAAACGTACCGACGCTCGTTAGGGTACGCTTCTTCTCCTCCTCCTGGAAGGTCTTCAGAGAGGCAGCAATGGCCTCCTCAGTAGATCCACCTGTTAAAAATGAGGCAAATATTAGCTAAAGATAATAATAAAAAGTGGGATAAAATGACAAATAAAGAGGCTGATGATTACCCGACTCAGCGAGTCTGCTTAACATTGCTTCGAGCCTCGCCGATCGCTCCGAAGCTGCAATGGCGGCGGCTAGGTTGGTGTCCTCAGGGTCCACCACGAAACCCTCATTGCTGCCGTACTCACATATAGTCTCGGCAGGATGAGCCGCGGGCTCTAAGTTAAGAATCGCGTCGAGGGATAAGGTGGACTTCTTCTTCTTCTGTTCACCAGCCTTGGATCCACTCGGAGCATGTCACGCCCCGCTTCCCAAAATACGGAATACGAGGGGTAGACAAGGCCAGCCATGCTCCTACGGTCCAGGAAATGTCCTGTCGTAGTCACACTTCGGCTTCTAGTTTATCATGGTAAACAGTATATAATGCGCAGGTAATGAGAAATGCAGTAACTGAAGTAAACAATGTAAAGACTGACCTGAGGTGGGACAAATGAATGTAACTCGGGAAGTCAAGTCAAGAAGTCTGTGATGCACTGGTCCAGGCTAAATCGTCTCCTCACACTGAGCATGCATACTCAGGTCGTCAGAGCGACACAATAGCAACATAGTATGTATAAAATCAAGTGACAGTTCTAACAGTGATAATAGGTATGTGAAGCCGTAAATAATAACATCATGAATATGCATGTGCAGAGATCAATGCAGCGGAAAAATAAAGCAGTATAACAATATGTCATGAATGTCAAGACAGTAAAGAAGGAATGTAAATGACAGTAACCCTATCGGTCTCTAAGTCTCACTGCACAGGTCAATAAGCCTATCGTCAGTCCAAGTGTGAGAGTCAACCACTCGCGAGTGTCCTCCACCCAAGGGTAGAACCCAAGGGCAAGGGACCACGGGCCCAACATGTAACGAATGTATCACGGTGTATATAGCACATACCCTGTAAATCTCCATATAACTCCCTAAATATATAAGCCGGCATGGGACTCCCGAGATTCTGTTGAATTCACACTTGAACTACCCCACACCCCGTGGTCTACATCAAACGCTAACCATAACCCTAAATACTAATCGATCCGTGACAAGTCTGCGCGAGAACTGGAGGCAGGACCTCCATCAAGCACGTCCCGACTAATACCTAAGATAAATGGCAGTGTCGGATGCCTTATCTGTGACATCCGTGCAAGCGCTTCCATAAGTGTCCCATACCACTTATAGTCACACGTACACGCATCCCACAGACGTCGACAATGCAATAGAATAAAAGGGACACTGATTGTGCACAAGTACGTATCACTTTCACTTAATCACGAATACACGAACACTGACGTACTTGCCACAATCAACACTAAAATCTAACACTGGGTAAATGCACGATGTCACTAGGTTATCAATACAATGACATAGGTATGATATGATGCATGAACAGTATAAGAAGCACAACTAAGGTATCATAAAAACAGCAGTTTATCACTTGCACGATTTATCATGAAACATATGTATATAATTTAGCGAAATGATAAACAGGTAGTATTTAATATGTTCAGCTATCCATCCATAGAATTTTGTTTCAAGCCAATCGGGTTACAGGATCATTAGTTATAACTGTTTCATTTTAAGCGCACGCGGCTGGAAATCCGGTTTCAGAATCAGGAATCCATTTCGCAACGCATTTTAATCCCTGTGGGGATCAGATTTTAGCGACGCTACAGTTGGATGAATTCTAGGGTTTTCAGTAAGGTTTTCAACGCAACAAACGGATCTTCAATCGCGTCTGTACGTTAAGAGTTACAATCTGTTTAATATCAACATGTCCATTCTGATTCTGCTGGGACTGTTAGGTGTCCCGATATATTAAATCACCGATAAAATATCAAACGGTAACGAAACAGAATGAAACCAGTTGTGTTGTCTAGCTAACAGGTTTCTCTACCATAAACAGCGGAGTTCCGCAACCTAAGTGTTAAGCAAGTCTTGTGGTACACATTACGGAACAGCAACCAATAACTGGAGTCGCTCTGGACTGCAGTCTAGAGTCGCACTCCGATACAATTATCATCACGATTTAGGTACAGGAATGTCTGGAAACTAGCATAGGATTAAAGTTCGTCGAGTTAGCTTCGATTTAAGCCCTCGAACGCACCATTCTAATATGTATATGATTTATGATGAATTTAACTATTTTCAGGTGCAACAGAATTACAGTTTTACGATCAAACTTGGGGGTAGTTGTTTTAGTCGTTATCGATTACATCATCCAACAGAATTCACACACTATGTTCACAGCCCTACGGGCCAACCTACACTATTTAGTTCCGTCAATTTTGATAATGTTTTCCTAAGGGAACAAGCATCGAACAGATACAACACATAATAGTTTTAGACTCGTAACTTTATAATCTAGGCATTTAACAATTATAACTTAAATAAAATAGCATGTAAGCAAGTAAAAACTTGCCTGGAGACGCCCCGGGAGGTACGGTGTCTGTGTCGTCACGAACGCGCGACACACGCGCGGCACGGTAACTCGATTTGTCTCGGACTCGTGTCTCGGCAGCGGCGGCTCGCAGCTTGGTGGTCGGGGTTCTGCTGGGAAGCTGATGGTGAGGGGTTTGCAGAGAGAGAGGTATAATGGGAGAGAGTTAGAGCAGTAAGAGAGAGAGAGAGAGAGCCAGAGAGAGAAAGAGAGAGAGAGAATGTTCAGTGAGAGAGAGAGAGTTAGAGAGAGAGGGAAGTGTACAGAGGGGGAGAGGGAGGAATTGAGAGAGGGTGAGAGAGAAACGAGAGAGAGAGAGAGTTGAGACAGAGAGAGAGTGAGAACGAGAGAGAGAGAGAGTTGAGACAGAGAGAGAGAGAGAGTTAACAGAGGGGAGAGGGTGAGAACGACGACGACGTCGACGATGATACTGAGGTCGACGATGTGGTGCAGGGGGTGTGACGACGGCGACGGTGCAGGGGAGTCGAGCTCGGGTAATGGTGCAGGGGATTTTGTGCTCTGGTGTTGGGTTTGCAGGCGAGGGGGAAGTGGAGTGCTCGGGTGAGCAGGCGAGTGGGTGCAGGCGAGGCGGGTGTAGGCGAAGTGGGTGCAGGCGGAGTCGGGTGTAGGCGAGGCGGGTGTAGGCGAAGTGGGTGCAGGCGGAGTCGGGTGTAGGCGAAGCGGGTGTAGGCGAAGTGGGTGCAGGCGGAGTGGCTCGGGGCAGTGGAGGAAGAGAGGAGGAGGAGGGGTCGCGCTTGTGGAGCTTGCGAGGCGCGCGGTCGTGGCGACGAGCACGGAGACGTGGCCGACGTGGGAAAACTTGGGGACGTGGGTGAAAGAGAGAAGGGCGGAAGGAGTTGCGAGAGTGAGGGTTGAGGGAAATGAATACGAGGCGAGCGTCACGAGTAACGTTCGAGAGCTGGCGTGGGCGACGGCGGAGGCGAGGAGCGCGGCGGAGGAAACGCGCACGCGAGGTAAGGAAGTAGCCGTTGAGGTGAGGGAGATAAACAGGGATTGGGCCGGGTCAGGTGTTGGTGAGCGGCTGTAGGGGAGCGGGCCGAGAATAATAAGAAAGACATTGGAGTTTTGGGCTGAGTAGGCCAGGCCAGCGAATTTAAACAAAGAGTTAAAGAAGAAGAGATCTGGGCCGGCGTTGAACTTAGGAAAAATAGAGAAGAATTAGAGAAAGGAAAACGGGCCGGCAAAAATAAAATAGAGAATAAGGAAAAAGAGCCGGGCTTGGAATAAATTAGGAGGAATAGAGGAATGGGGCTGAAGAAGTAGGCCGGCTGAAAATTTGGAATAAAAATGAAATGTGATGAGTTGAGAAATGTGCGCTGGCTCGGGTATTTGGAAAGAATATAGGATTAGGGGATTAGGTTTTGGGTTCATCATACGAAAAGAATTATGAATATTGGAAGGGGCCGGGCTTCTGGGCTAGGTGAAATGAAAAGGAAAATGGTGGGAAAAAGAGAAACGGACTGCTGGGTGAGTTGGGCTGGGAATATAAGTAAATATTTATGAGAAAAGAATGGAATAAAACCGGGGCAACTGGGCTGAAGAAAATAAATGAATTAAAGAGAATTTGGGAACGGGCCAGGTTGGAATTTATTATGGTGAAAAATAGGGAAGTTAAGAGAGTGAACAGGGGCTTGGGGTCGGCTTTCTAGAGTGCAGATTTTTACAAAGAAGGGGAAAAACTGAGGATAAGAAAATACAGGGTATAATAGGGTTTGGGTTTCAAAAGGAGTTTCAAAATAATTAAACTAATAATTATAAATAAAGTAAAATCTTATATGTTAACGAGAAGTACACATATTAGTATAAGTAGGGCTGGGTGTTACATCATACCACCCTTACAAAAATTTCGTCCTCGAAATTTAAAATAAACTATAAGTAATACAACCATATGCGAAAGCTATTATTTTGCAATTTAACACATAAAGATTTACTAGAAAAGAGTGGACGAAGAAATTTCGAGAATATAAAATACGTAAGAGTAACATACAAGATATAGATTTAAGTAGGTATAAAATAGGAACAACTATAAGGGTAGTCACAAATATACGGAAATATAATTAACAACAATATGACAGCATCATTCGAGGCGTACTCAATAAGATCGAAACTCCGATATATGCATATGCAAGTATATCAAAAGTAGTACATCAGAAATAAATAGTATAAGGCACAAACATTGGTAATAATAAACATCGGCGCAAAAACCTGAAAATAAAATAACAAGAATAAAGTAGTGGAAATCTAGTCGGTAGGTTATAACATTTTAGGATAATGCATCGGTCAAATAGTTTCAAAATAGCTTAGAAACTCATATAATGAAAATAAGAAACATGTAACAAAATATACGTAGTTCAAGGTTGCGCTACTAAAAGAATAATAATAATGCACTTAAAAATACGTAAAACAGGGTAATCAATAACACGTACTTTTGACAGATGCAAAATACTAAAACTACATTTTAAAATAATAGTGCCCCTAAATATACTCGGGGTAACACGGAAAACATAAGTGTGTCCAAGCTTAGGTAGGGTAGAGATTACAATGGGATGTGGCTGATACAAAAGGTCGAAGGATGACGGCTTTAGGCTGAAGATCAAGGAAATTGGAATCGGGTCAACACAAAGGTAAGGGTGAGTTACACAGGACTACAAGGGAAACAGTATGGGGAGGATAACTTTCGGTACAACGTATGAATCAAGAATTTGGAAGGTTGGTTAAATCAAGGGTTTCACTATGAACTTCTCCTCCCAGAAGGATCTCAATTGAGGCACAGACGAAAGATGAATGGCGGCTCAATCCAAGGATCATGGTGCGGTACTTTCGAATTGAAACGAGGGTGAAAAACTTTACAGCAAGTAGGGGTGGACAGTCAGAGACCTCAGCAGAAAATAAATGGATATGGGCAAATAAACAAGTATCAAGCGAACCAATAAGCACAAAGTCTACGAATTCAGAAGATTTATTTCATTCAAGAAAATTTGAAACAAGACATTCTCAAAGACGAAAAGTGGCCCTAAACTATACACAGATTATTCGGCCAAAAGACAACATCAAAAGAAATCCCATCAGTCGCGCTGGTGGAGATTCAGCAGGTTGCGGTAGGCTCGAGCGCTCAGGTAGGGGCGTCCATTTCCATAGCGCCTCGCAGGTATCGCTAAAGGAAGTTCTTCCATGGCAGGGTCTTGATCTTCTGGTCCTTCATCCTCGGATAGAACTTCTTCATCGAGGTCTGATCCCATGTGATTCTCTCCTTCTGGGTTCTCTTCTAAGGGGTCTTCCTCCACTGGATTTTCTTCTATTGGATCTCCCTCGGGCTCTTCCTCTATCAGGTTCTCTTCAGGATCTACTTCTTCTTCGTCAGAATCAGCTATCATGCCAAACTCTGGGGCGGCTGCTTCTTCGTCCTCTGAATCGTTGTTCCCAAAGTTGACCTGGGGATCATTGACCTCCTCATCGGAACTCGTCAGTGTGTGATCTAAGGAAACACATGATTGTGCGTCCTCGTCTAGATGCGGCGCTGCTCCAGGGTGAGCCATGGCCTGAAAAGAGAAATCATGATTAGACAGTGGAATATATCAAGGAAAGCTCAGGGTACGAAATATAGGAAAATATGCGGTTGCAGGAACTGAAAGATCAAAATGAAATACTGTGATAATGAATAGGATTTTATATAGAGAAAGCATGAGAATGATATATACATATATTATGATTCAAATTTCATTTCATTCAACTAAGAGTTCGACGGATACAAATGTTCAAATGGAAGGAAATGTTCATAAAAGATGGCAACATTATTATTGAAATTGGAAAATCATAAAATTCTTCTTCGATTGCCAGAACGCTGCATCATCGTCACGCTAGTTGAATTCTGAGTTAGATCCGCCTTATGGTCGAAGTTCAAACTACACGATGATCCTCACTTGGTAGAAGTGGGGAGTGTGGACGAGTTTCCTCCTTGTAGTTCTTTCCTTTCTGGACAACCGTTGATGAGATGTTTGTCGGAACCGCATATCAGACATTTCCCTTGGGCACGGCGACAATCCTTCTGAGGATGTCCTGGCCTCTTACAATATCCACAGCAAAGGTTCTTCTGATGCTTCTGTTGACGCTTCATCTTCTTCTCCTTTCTTCGTCCAATAGGGATCCCTTTATGATAGGAGATTCCCGCTGGTGCCTGATTTACCTGTCTTCTCAATCCTTCAGCTAATAAGTCGTTTGTCCGCTCCTGAGCTTCCTTTAGACCTCGCAGTGCACTCAGGATCTCAACGGTCTGATTCTGGGGAGCGGAAACAGATGAAGAGTCGTTGGAAGACATGATCCTGGGACAACAAATTTGAGAATGATATAAGTCACACGCTAAATGAATCAAAATAGGATGTGGATAGAACAAGGATTCAAGAATATCAGAGATGATGAATATCACTACAAGTGGGGAAATCAACTGTATCACTTTAAGTCACTTGAATAGAGTACGGTAGTGCAATTGTCACCACGTACCCTTGTCAAGTCACCCGAAAACATAGTGAATGGATATCTGAACGCACGATGTGAATATGATTCAAGAGTGACAGCTTACAACCTAGACCGAAGGATGTCTTAGATTGCCAAACTGTACACGGAAAACTGCAATCCCAATCGATGCAAAACCTGGCTCTGATACCAACTAAACCATGTCACGCCCCGCTTCCCAAAATACGGAATACGAGGGGTAGACAAGGCCAGCCATGCTCCTACGGTCCAGGAAATGTCCTGTCGTAGTCACACTTCGGCTTCTAGTTTATCATGGTAAACAGTATATAATGCGCAGGTAATGAGAAATGCAGTAACTGAAGTAAACAATGTAAAGACTGACCTGAGGTGGGACAAATGAATGTAACTCGGGAAGTCAAGTCAAGAAGTCTGTGATGCACTGGTCCAGGCTAAATCGTCTCCTCACACTGAGCATGCATACTCAGGTCGTCAGAGCGACACAATAGCAACATAGTATGTATAAAATCAAGTGACAGTTCTAACAGTGATAATAGGTATGTGAAGCCGTAAATAATAACATCATGAATATGCATGTGCAGAGATCAATGCAGCGGAAAAATAAAGCAGTATAACAATATGTCATGAATGTCAAGACAGTAAAGAAGGAATGTAAATGACAGTAACCCTATCGGTCTCTAAGTCTCACTGCACAGGTCAATAAGCCTATCGTCAGTCCAAGTGTGAGAGTCAACCACTCGCGAGTGTCCTCCACCCAAGGGTAGAACCCAAGGGCAAGGGACCACGGGCCCAACATGTAACGAATGTATCACGGTGTATATAGCACATACCCTGTAAATCTCCATATAACTCCCTAAATATATAAGCCGGCATGGGACTCCCGAGATTCTGTTGAATTCACACTTGAACTACCCCACACCCCGTGGTCTACATCAAACGCTAACCATAACCCTAAATACTAATCGATCCGTGACAAGTCTGCGCGAGAACTGGAGGCAGGACCTCCATCAAGCACGTCCCGACTAATACCTAAGATAAATGGCAGTGTCGGATGCCTTATCTGTGACATCCGTGCAAGCGCTTCCATAAGTGTCCCATACCACTTATAGTCACACGTACACGCATCCCACAGACGTCGACAATGCAATAGAATAAAAGGGACACTGATTGTGCACAAGTACGTATCACTTTCACTTAATCACGAATACACGAACACTGACGTACTTGCCACAATCAACACTAAAATCTAACACTGGGTAAATGCACGATGTCACTAGGTTATCAATACAATGACATAGGTATGATATGATGCATGAACAGTATAAGAAGCACAACTAAGGTATCATAAAAACAGCAGTTTATCACTTGCACGATTTATCATGAAACATATGTATATAATTTAGCGAAATGATAAACAGGTAGTATTTAATATGTTCAGCTATCCATCCATAGAATTTTGTTTCAAGCCAATCGGGTTACAGGATCATTAGTTATAACTGTTTCATTTTAAGCGCACGCGGCTGGAAATCCGGTTTCAGAATCAGGAATCCATTTCGCAACGCATTTTAATCCCTGTGGGGATCAGATTTTAGCGACGCTACAGTTGGATGAATTCTAGGGTTTTCAGTAAGGTTTTCAACGCAACAAACGGATCTTCAATCGCGTCTGTACGTTAAGAGTTACAATCTGTTTAATATCAACATGTCCATTCTGATTCTGCTGGGACTGTTAGGTGTCCCGATATATTAAATCACCGATAAAATATCAAACGGTAACGAAACAGAATGAAACCAGTTGTGTTGTCTAGCTAACAGGTTTCTCTACCATAAACAGCGGAGTTCCGCAACCTAAGTGTTAAGCAAGTCTTGTGGTACACATTACGGAACAGCAACCAATAACTGGAGTCGCTCTGGACTGCAGTCTAGAGTCGCACTCCGATACAATTATCATCACGATTTAGGTACAGGAATGTCTGGAAACTAGCATAGGATTAAAGTTCGTCGAGTTAGCTTCGATTTAAGCCCTCGAACGCACCATTCTAATATGTATATGATTTATGATGAATTTAACTATTTTCAGGTGCAACAGAATTACAGTTTTACGATCAAACTTGGGGGTAGTTGTTTTAGTCGTTATCGATTACATCATCCAACAGAATTCACACACTATGTTCACAGCCCTACGGGCCAACCTACACTATTTAGTTCCGTCAATTTTGATAATGTTTTCCTAAGGGAACAAGCATCGAACAGATACAACACATAATAGTTTTAGACTCGTAACTTTATAATCTAGGCATTTAACAATTATAACTTAAATAAAATAGCATGTAAGCAAGTAAAAACTTGCCTGGAGACGCCCCGGGAGGTACGGTGTCTGTGTCGTCACGAACGCGCGACACACGCGCGGCACGGTAACTCGATTTGTCTCGGACTCGTGTCTCGGCAGCGGCGGCTCGCAGCTTGGTGGTCGGGGTTCTGCTGGGAAGCTGATGGTGAGGGGTTTGCAGAGAGAGAGGTATAATGGGAGAGAGTTAGAGCAGTAAGAGAGAGAGAGAGAGAGCCAGAGAGAGAAAGAGAGAGAGAGAATGTTCAGTGAGAGAGAGAGAGTTAGAGAGAGAGGGAAGTGTACAGAGGGGGAGAGGGAGGAATTGAGAGAGGGTGAGAGAGAAACGAGAGAGAGAGAGAGTTGAGACAGAGAGAGAGTGAGAACGAGAGAGAGAGAGAGTTGAGACAGAGAGAGAGAGAGAGTTAACAGAGGGGAGAGGGTGAGAACGACGACGACGTCGACGATGATACTGAGGTCGACGATGTGGTGCAGGGGGTGTGACGACGGCGACGGTGCAGGGGAGTCGAGCTCGGGTAATGGTGCAGGGGATTTTGTGCTCTGGTGTTGGGTTTGCAGGCGAGGGGGAAGTGGAGTGCTCGGGTGAGCAGGCGAGTGGGTGCAGGCGAGGCGGGTGTAGGCGAAGTGGGTGCAGGCGGAGTCGGGTGTAGGCGAGGCGGGTGTAGGCGAAGTGGGTGCAGGCGGAGTCGGGTGTAGGCGAAGCGGGTGTAGGCGAAGTGGGTGCAGGCGGAGTGGCTCGGGGCAGTGGAGGAAGAGAGGAGGAGGAGGGGTCGCGCTTGTGGAGCTTGCGAGGCGCGCGGTCGTGGCGACGAGCACGGAGACGTGGCCGACGTGGGAAAACTTGGGGACGTGGGTGAAAGAGAGAAGGGCGGAAGGAGTTGCGAGAGTGAGGGTTGAGGGAAATGAATACGAGGCGAGCGTCACGAGTAACGTTCGAGAGCTGGCGTGGGCGACGGCGGAGGCGAGGAGCGCGGCGGAGGAAACGCGCACGCGAGGTAAGGAAGTAGCCGTTGAGGTGAGGGAGATAAACAGGGATTGGGCCGGGTCGGGTGTTGGTGAGCGGCTGTAGGGGAGCGGGCCGAGAATAATAAGAAAGACATTGGAGTTTTGGGCTGAGTAGGCCAGGCCAGCGAATTTAAACAAAGAGTTAAAGAAGAAGAGATCTGGGCCGGCGTTGAACTTAGGAAAAATAGAGAAGAATTAGAGAAAGGAAAACGGGCCGGCAAAAATAAAATAGAGAATAAGGAAAAAGAGCCGGGCTTGGAATAAATTAGGAGGAATAGAGGAATGCGGCTGAAGAAGTAGGCCGGCTGAAAATTTGGAATAAAAATGAAATGTGATGAGTTGAGAAATGTGCGCTGGCTCGGGTATTTGGAAAGAATATAGGATTAGGGGATTAGGTTTTGGGTTCATCATACGAAAAGAATTATGAATATTGGAAGGGGCCGGGCTTCTGGGCTAGGTGAAATGAAAAGGAAAATGGTGGGAAAAAGAGAAACGGACTGCTGGGTGAGTTGGGCTGGGAATATAAGTAAATATTTATGAGAAAAGAATGGAATAAAACCGGGGCAACTGGGCTGAAGAAAATAAATGAATTAAAGAGAATTTGGGAACGGGCCAGGTTGGAATTTATTATGGTGAAAAATAGGGAAGTTAAGAGAGTGAACAGGGGCTTGGGGTCGGCTTTCTAGAGTGCAGATTTTTACAAAGAAGGGGAAAAACTGAGGATAAGAAAATACAGGGTATAATAGGGTTTGGGTTTCAATAGGAGTTTCAAAATAATTAAACTAATAATTATAAATAAAGTAAAATCTTATATGTTAACGAGAAGTACACATATTAGTATAAGTAGGGCTGGGTGTTACAGAGCAGCTTTGCGCTTGCCAGTTTTGGCAGTCACTTTCGGGCGGCGAGTCCCGATGTCCGCTCCTACACCCGACTCCGGCGATACCGCTTTAACCGTATTTGTCGGAGCACGGGATGCCGTCGGGACATCCACCGTAGTAGGCAATGGCAGTCCACGCGGAGGGGCCAACACGCGTGGTCGATCGACTCCGGCCTCTTTCGTCGGAGGGATAACTTGAACCCTGGGCTGCAATGGAGCCTTGCGATCGCCGCCGGGGGGTGCAGCCCTACGGTCAACCAGTAGGCGTTTCTCCATCAAGATGATCGGGCCCATCGCGTGCGCGTACCAGGCCACATACGAATTGAGTATCTTAGGGGTACAGCTGGGCTCACTGATAAAAAAGTAGGAGCCTGTATTGAGCCGGATGAAGTGATGCATTGCATTCCGTACCCCCTCTGGACCGACTGCAGGTGTTCCCAAAAAGGCTTCCAACGGGACCCCTTGGTTATAACTCGATTGCCGGGCAAATCGATGCGGGTTATACCTCATGAAGAGGGCCTTTTCATTCTGCCTAAATACCAAGTAGCCCGGCCGAATGGAATAAAGGTGAAGAATCTCTCGAGCCTTCAACACGGAAACACCACCCTTAAAGTCATCACGCAGCGGCACCACCGACTTAGTGGTCTCGGAACCCATGGTGATGACCTTATCCACCAAAGAGGTCTTCGCCCCGACTAGATGCGAACGCAGAAGCAGTCCCCTGGACTCCCGCGGAGATGCAAACACGATGGAAGCCCCGACCAATCGCATGATTCTTGGAAGTTTGAATCTCTCAAAGAACGGAGGAGTTTTATGGGCACCGAACACTCCTCGAACATGCAGCTCCATCCAAGAAGTGAAGTAGTGCATCGGGAAGTTAGCAGGCTGTACCCCAGGTTCATTAGCATCCGCCGCTACGCTAAGTCCATTATAGAGGTAAGCCAACCCGGCGATCCCCACTGATAACTGCAGACCGGCCACCATTCGATGCGCCGGGTAAAAGACAGAAGACCGCATAAGGCGTGGGTGCATGGGAAGCGCGAAGCTGCACAGCCACAGACCTAAGAACCCGATGAAGAAGGTCTCCTCATCCATGCCAGGAACGGCGATCTCTGAGAAAGGGACGCTAGCAGTGCCGGGAAGGTAAAAACTTCGCTAATCAATTTCTGATGAAGGTCGGCGGTCCAGGCCGAAACCAAAAGGGTCAGCAAGTTGAGCGAACTTATCACCTTGCTCTGATAAAAATTCCGGGCGAATAAAGCGAGCAATGAAGTCCGCGAAACTAACGCCTCGGTCGCCCAATTCCAAATGAAGCTCCTCGTAAATCTCCAACACCCTCACCAGGCCCGGATGCTGATGCTGGATGGCGTTTTCTGGAGTTAAGTCGAGTACCACCTGCTTGGTGGCAAAGACGTACTCGTCAGGAGGAAGCAGCTCCTCGTAATGCTCCCCCCTCGCCGGTAAACCCGAAAGCTCAACGAATTCCTCTAGAGAAATGGAAACTTCCCTATCCGCTGTCAGGAAAGTATGCGTGGGGATATTCCATTGTTCAATAAAAGCCTTTGTCCACAACGTTGGAGGAGTAGGGTATTTGAAAAGCGAGACGTAGACGGCGGAATATAAACCGATCTTCGTCAGATGAGCTCTTTTCGCCGCTAAAATGTACCGGGCCCATGGCAGGTATCCAGCAAGCGGTCGCGGATTCAATCCAATATTGTAAGCCTGTCCCCAAGGGCGTGCTTCACCCTGACAGATTCGCCTTCCTAAGATATCTATGGCCGGCGGCGGCTGTACCGGAATAGCGCCGATTGCAGGCTGGAGAAGGTCGTCCGAATTCCAATTTTTAACCTCCACGGCATACTCCACCGGGGGTTTGTCCGCATAGGGGATCGTAACTATGGGTTCGGAAGGCGAGGCGGAACTAAAACTGCGGCGGCCTTGGATAATCTGGCTATACCACCTTCCCCATAGATGAAGTCTCTTGCACTCAGGGTCTTGATCTTTAATCAAGGCGAACACTACCCGGTCCACTGGTGCGTGTGGGAACCCTCTTTCTGAGCGAACGAAGGGAAAAGACAAGTCGTCAGACATCTTTCCTGCATAAAATATATATATATCATTAGTGGCCTGACGCTTAACATTTAATAAAAATAATACATATAATAAAAAATAATAATAATAATAATAAATAAAAATCTGGCTCCACACTGTGATGCAGTGGGTAGGGGACCAAAGGGGGACCCACAAAATCAAGATGACGGCGCATCATTTGATAAGACAATCCCACCATTGGATGAGATTGTCAGTCAATTAAAAGACCCCCAAGAGAATATCCCCATTGGGGGGGGACCCCTAGAGACAAGGAGAAGATCTCCTCTTTTCAGAGCAATGCTCTGTCACAGAGTGACATTTGTCAAACTCCTGTTTCAAAAGAACAAAACTTCTTAAAAAAGAGCCTAGCTCTGTAGCAGTAATAGAAATTTATAACTCCTAGGAATTAAAACTTTGGGATCTTAAAGATCCATGGAAACTTTCAAAAAAAAAGTTTTCTAATTGATCTGTGAGCAGGGCTCTGTTCATGGGTTAAAACCTAAGAACAGAGTCTCTGCAAATTTTTGAGAGCAAGGCTCTGTGAATAAAAACCCCAAAGGGGTTTCCTTTAGATCAAAGATCTATAAGAGCAAGGCTCTGTTGAAGAAACCCCAAAGGGGTTTCCTTTAGATCAAAGATCTATAAGAGCAAGGCTCTGTTAATTAAGTTTAATTTAAATTAAATTAATTTAATTTTACCTATAATGGTTCTGAAGTTAGAACTTGGAAGTTCTTAAGGAAATCACAAGAGCAAGGCTCTGGAAGTTCTCAAGTAAGAGCAAGGCTCTGAAATTCAATTTCTTGAGAATGGTAAAAAATTTACCAAGGACCAAGGGTCCTATTTATAGGCGCCTGCGCCTGTTCACTTGACCCCTACATCCGACGGTTAGGATCTTGCCACCGCTGCACTCACGCGCGCGCCACGTGAGCGCAACGGTGGGGGGGCATCTGTTTCCCCCAATCAGAGCAAGGCTCTACTGAATTTTGAAAATTCAAAATTCGAAGCAGCGCTTCGGTTTCCGTGCGCAGCGCGCAATTTGCCATATGGCAGAAGCTGATTCGGCAGCATAACGCCCGAGACGGTGCGTCCCATCAGAGCAAGGCTCTTCAGAAAACATAATTAAGACTCAACTGCGCAAATGCATGGCAGCGCGACACGTGTCTGCGCAGTTGCGCAAGCGCAACTGCGCAAGCGCACGGATGCGCGACACGTGTCTGCGCAAGCGCACGGATACGCGACACGTGTCTGCGCAGTTGCGCAATCGCAACTGCGCAAGCGCACGGATGCGCGACACGTGTCTGCTCAGTTGCGCAATCGCAACTGCGCAAGCGCTCGGATGCGCGACACGTGTCTGCGCAAGCGCACCGATGCGCGACACGTGTCTGCGCAGTTGCGCAATCGCAACTGTGCAAGCGCTCGGATGCGCGACACGTGTCTGCGCAAGCGCACCGATGCGCGACACGTGTCTGCGCAGTTGCGCGATCGCAACTGCGCAAGCGCACGGATGCGCGACACGTGTCACGCGCTGGTGAGTTGCGCAGCAACAGAATGAAAATTTAAGCAAATCTTTTCTGTTCTTCTGTAAAACAGGGACCCTTGGATCAGAGATCCAATGGTGGGAAAATTCCCAAAATTATTCAGGAAAGATTTTGTTAACAAATCCAACAAATTTGTGGGCACTATAAATAAGACCCCAGGCCTCATTCAAAAGATAATCAATCATCATCGAGAGAAGGAAAAACCTCTGGAAAAAAGAGAGCTCTTGAAGATTAATCAAGAACAAAAAAAAAAAGAAGGTAAAATTTCTGAAGAACAGAAAATTAAAAAGGGAGTAATAAAAGAAAAAGATAAATAGTGCCTTGCACTTGATATGAACCCCTGGTTCTGAAAAATCAAAGAATAATAAATAGTGCCTTGCACTTGATATGAACCCTTGGTTCTGTAAAATCAAGGAAAACAAGAAGAACTTGTTTTTCCTTTGATCTAAATTTAGATCAAAAGTGCTATGCACTTTTTGTTCTCAAATCAAGAAAATTCTTGAATTTCTGCACAAGTGCAACTCATCATTCAAAAGGGCCTGGCCCAACTCAAGAAAATTATTGAGTTTCTGCAACTCATTATTTAAAGGGGCCTAGCCCAATTACAGAATAATAAAAGGGCAAAGCCCTGTTTGGAAAACTCTTGAGTTTCTGTAACTCATTAGTTAAGAGGGCCTAGCCCAATTGCAGGAAAATAAAAGGGCAAATCCCTGTTCAGAAAATTCCTGAGTTTTTTGTAACTCATTATTTAAGAGGGCCTAGCCCAATTGCAGGAAAATAAAAGGGCAAAGCCCTGTTCAGAAAATTCCTGAGTTTTTGTAACTCATTATTTAAAAGGGCCTGGCCCGAATCAGATTGCAAAATAATGAAGGGACAGAGCCCTGTTTAGATTGATTCTTTTAATCGGGCAGAGCCTAAAATAAAAATTGGACTTAACCCAATCCTGGCTGCAAGTCCTTAAATTAAATGCCTCTTATAAACCAAGTCACGACCGGTCCGAGGGTACATCTCCAAACTCCTTTGACATCTGTCGTTGTAATTTCTCAACGACGTCAAAGAGGTGACGAGTCCCAACGACCACTCATCTAATATCGGACTGGAACGTCCCTAAACTAATATCGGACCGAAACGTCCCTAAACTAATATCGGACCGAAACGTCCCTAAACTAACATCGGACCGAAACGTCCCTAAAACTAATATCGGACCGAAACGTCCCTAAACTAATATCGGACTGAAACGTCCTTAAACTAATATTGGACCACCACGTCCCTAAACTGGCGACGGACCACCACGTCCCTAAACTGGAATATGGACCACTACGTCCTTAAACTGGCGACGGACCGAAACGTCCCTAAACTAATAATGGACCACTACGTCCCTAAACTGGAACAATAGAGCCAATTGCTCTTTTGCCGGATCTAAACGATCCCGTTTAAGTTGATCTTAGCCCCAAACACGGCTAACGTATCCTTAAATACTTAAATGGACTATAAAACCCTCAATCAGCTTTGGTTCAAGGGTACATCTCTGAGCTCCTCTGACACCTATCGTTGTAATCCTCCAACGATGTTAGAGAGGTGATGAGTCCCGATGGCCATAAATTAAATGAATCACCACGTCAGGTTGATCTTAGTCCAAAACAGGACTAACGTATCCTTGACGAATGTTTAAGTTGATCTTAGTCGCAAAGCGACTAATGTATCCTTAAACTAAAAACACCAAATCCAAATCTAACTAAATATGGATTTGGACTAAAACACGTCCTACGGGTGACGGCATCACTAAGTCTCCGTATACAATCCACGGGCAACCATAAACAAAACAAACACACACGACACGAAGTGAAATTCTGGAGTAGGAGAAAGTTGTTACCGCGATGCGGTAGCGTAATTAACTGCAGGGGCTTGCGCCTGCAGGGAAGAGCGTCCCCACAATCAAAAACCCCTCACCCTGAGGGGGAATCTGACGAAGTCTGCTACATCGGCCGCATCCGTCTAAACCTCCGATACGAGGTGCCATAAATCAACTTGGCATCTTCGGAGAGGTGGACGGATCAAACCAAATAGCATCTGCCCCGAACCTCAGGCAACGGACGCGAAGTCCGGGCCGCCGTTCGGAGGGGAACAGTCCTTGGCCAAGGCAAGAGATTTACTGGTAGGTATTCCAGTAGTATCTCAGGGTGTTCTGGGCTACACTCCGACACGACTTGTACCGCTTTTGGGGGTCTGACTTTTACCAACCCCCTAGGCCCGCCATGCGATGCTCATAGACGAACGGACCGGACTGTACGGAAATTATCACTGACAGGCTCAGTAAGGTGTCAGGATGAGTTCGCTCATCGACCTCTCTTTTGGTCAATACCTGATAGCCCGTTACGTACGGCTGGTACCACCGACGAGCTAGTGGTTAAATCCACAGCCAAAGTATTGACGAGTCTTTAGAGTCCCCCACAGACAATTTCTCAAGTTTCGGGCGAAACGTTGTAGAGGCCGTATGATATATGGCAGGGTTTGATCATATACGTGCGGTAGTACACGGATCATGATCGGACGGATCATACTAGTGGGCTTTGGTTTAAGACGGATCCTAGTATTAGATTTGTTGGATTACTTTAGTCTTATCGCATTTGCATTCGGTCGGAATGCGGGTCCAGGTATGTATATACAGGTGAGGGGTATCCTTGTGATCCGTTACAAGTTTACTTTAGATGTTGCCGTATCTTTTTGTTGTTGTAAACATTTGGGTTAATGTTTACATATGGAAATTATGAGCTAGAAATCATCATGGAGTGCATTTAATGTGGCATGTGCAATGGTAGTGACTAATGGTCTCTTTTTATGTGCATATGTCACATTGTTGCTTGATTTGTGTGTTGATATGATAAGAGGAGAGAGGGAGGGCAGCCATACAATGGGGTTAGCTCTTGTATTTTTCATTCTAACACTCTCACTCTCTCTCTTTTTATCATATGCAACAAAAGAAAGAAATGCTTTCTTCTTCTTCCTCCTCCTCCAGCTCACAATCTCCATTAATGGCATCATCTCTAACCTCCATCCATACAATAGATGCAAGAGACAAAATTGTCACACACATACTCTACTTCACCTTGGACACGTCGGCTGGCAAACTTCGTGCCCGAGTTTCTTCGGATGAAGCGGGAGCCCGTAAAAGGACTCGAAGATGTGGTGCCCTTTCCGGCGAGGAGATCGAGCTTGGAGATGCCGCCAGGAGCTTGGGATGGTGGCCAAAGACCGAAGGACATGGATTGATCGGTATAGCTTTCCAACCCTTTCTCTAGTTGCTAGTTGTAGCTTAATGGTTCGACCCGGGATTTAAGCATACGATAGCCCCGGTTTCTAGTTTAGAAAAATTTTCGTTTCCGCATTTTGGCCTCGGAAAGACGGCCGGGGCGCTACCGTAGACTTACACTTTTCCAGTATCCTGCGCGTCCCGCCTGGTGGGTTAAGGCTTTTTTGGAGCAGTGGAACATCCCTACCCACACCTTCCTTTAGCTGGACCGGGAAGTGTCAATCTCCTTAGAGGAATTTACGGAAGTTTCTGGCTTACCGGTCATAGGGGAGCATTATGAGGAACTGCTTCCCACAGATGAATATGTTTTTGGCGCCAAACCAGTGATGATAGGCCTTACCCCGGTGAATGCCACTCAATACCAATTTCCTAGTTTGATCAAAGTGTTGAATATCTACGAGGGCCTTTTCCTCGAATCTGGGAGCCGCAGGGTTAGTTTCGAGGATTTCATCGCTCGCTTTCTTCACCCAATAGTCCTCTCGAAGGAGGCTGTTAAATTCGCCATGCTTGACGACCCTTTCGGCTTAGGTTTAAACAACCTGCTAACGACGGAGATAGATCAGAAGAGTTTCTTCCTTCCCAACACTCCAGTTGTTCCCTTTGTGGAAATCACAGTCCCTGGGATTGATGAGGAAACATTCTTCTTAGGATTTCTTGGGCTATGGTTGAGCTGGTTCGCGCTCCCAATGCACCTTCGCCGTATGAGGCCGTCTGTCTTCTATCTGGCTCACCGAATGGTTATTGGGATGAAAGTGGTTGTCGGGGTCGCCGATCTATCCTATTTATATTATGGCCTTAGTCAAGCGGCAGATACTACTGAACCCGGAGTGCAGCATGTGAACTTCTCGATGCATTACTTCATGTCATGGCTCGAGCTACATGCACTTGGCGTTTTTGGTATTCATAAAAGGCATTCATTTTATGACAGGTGCAGCTTCCCTCGGATTATGCGACTAGTCGGCGCATCTATTGTAAATCCGTCACCGTGGGATGCTAGAGGTTTGCTCATTCATCCCCGCACGGTTGGAGACGGCATGACCTTCACCGACAAGGTTTTAACCATCGGAAAAGAGTCCGCCACAACGGTGCGGCCATTGCGGGATACTTTTAAAGATGGAGCCTCAGTTTTGAAAGCTCGGGAGATCCTCCATTTATATTCTATCAGACCGGGCTTCGTAGTGTTTAGACAAAATGATATGGCGCTTTTCATGAGATACAATCCGCATCGTTTTGCCCAACAATTGAGCTATAATCAAGGAGTCCCGCTGGAGGCTTTCTTGCTAGAACCCACTGCCACTGAAGAGGGGATGCGAAATATGCTACATCATTTCATGCGCTTGAACACGGGGTCCAATTTCTTTATTAGCGAACCGAGCTGTGTCCCGAAGGTCCTTAATGTGTACACGGTGTGGTACCAACATTCGATGGGCGCCGTCAATAAGGAAGAGAGGCGGCTGCTGCTCGATCGCAAAAGTGCACCTCCTGCCGGCGATCGCAACGTCCCTTTGAAGCAACGGACCACTGTCCCCCCTCCGCTAAAAGAGGTCACTGCAGTTGAGCCTCCACGTGTGCTAAGCCCTATGCATGGGTTGCCCCCTTCCAGCGTGTCTGAAAAAGAAGTGGCTGTCGCGTCCCTCGATTCGGACGTCGGAAAAGAAATTGGGACTCGTCGTCCTAAGGTGCCTACTAAGCGTAAGCTTGTGCTTGCTGCAACTGGAGCTCGCACGCATAAGAGGAAGAAGAAGTCGGTCCTCTCTCTAGACGCTGTACTCGGGCTGGAGCCTCAGGCTCCTTATAACGAGGGCTTGAGCGAATATGGGACCAACGAAGGTCTCTTCATAGCGCCGGAAGATACTGATCTCGAGGCCGCTATTGCAGCTTCTATGCGATCCGCAAGCCACCAAGCGGAAATGGCCACCCTCGTGCAATCAAGTAAACATCAGTCGCACCTTCTGTTATTGCATTATATTTTTTTATTTTTATTATCATGTATCGACTGTCATTTTTCCTTTTGTAACAGGATTTACCACCGAGGAGGCTTTGGCGGCTTCACTTAGGACCTTTGAGGAGGAGGAGAGGAATCGTTCCTTGTCAGGTATTGGTATATCTCGGCTTATTGCATCTTCATTCTCCTTTCTTATGGACAATCTTACCCTTTCTTTATCTTATCGCAGGGACCACAATGCCAATCCCGCAAGGTGATGAGGAGATTCTTCCCGGGACAGCCACCGAATCCCGGCCTCTTCGGCACTGCCGAAAGAGGCCTTGCTTAAACGACCGATGACGGAAGCTATAACGGCTCCAGAGGTAACCCTTGGTGTGGATGATGACGTCCTATTGATGGAGGCATCCAGAAGATCCGCTTTGACGGCCCGAGCGGAAAGGAAGCACCGAATGTGCGCGGCAAGAGAGCGTAGTGTTGCCTTGGCCGCGGGTGCGGGTTCGAGCACCGCTACCCCTGCCCCTACTCCTTCAGAGGAATCCCCGGCTACCTTATCCACTGCCTATAGACGGGCCACACGTGCAGCTCGGGATGAAGTCGGAAGACTAACTCAAGGTAATGTGACATGGGGTTCCGTTGTCAAAATTTTAAATACCAGTTCTCATATATCTTATCTTGCAGAGCTGAGTCTTACCGAAGAATTGGCAGTGACCACTGAACCTGGGATAGCGGTAGAGGAGGTAGCCATGATTGCCGAACCTGAGGCAGCGGTAGGCAAGATGGCTGCGATCGCCGAGCTCGAGGTAGCGGCGGGTGAGACGGTCACGATCGCCGAGCCTGAGATGGTTACAGCCGCCGAGCCTGAGGTGACGATGGGTGAGACGGATACAGCCGTCGAGCCCGAGGTAGCCACTCTTTCGCAAGAGTCGGGCACTGCTCCAATCGTCGCTCTTTCCGCCTGCGGCTCTTTGCCATCTCCTGGCGTCGTAAGCGTTACGACGGCTCTCATAGAGTCAGGGGATGAGGCGACCGGAGGTGAGACTATCCCGATGGATGAGGATGAAGCAGCTGCTGTATTAAGTGACGCCCTCATCGCGGTTTTGACTGGAGACTCATCAGGTAGATTTTGGGTCAATTCTTTTCTTTTTATTCTGCAATCCTTTTCAATCTTTCCTGACAGTATTTATCTCATTTCTAATGCATGCATGGCGAGTGTTGAGGTTGCGCTACCCGAGGCAGAGCCAACAGCTATCTCTTTGACGGTGACACCTCCTTTACCCTCTCTCGTACCATCTCAGATGTTGGAAGGTACAGATTCATGACCCATCAGTCTTATTTTTAGGCTGTATAACTTATGTACTGACGTTTCCTTACCTCTTCCTTGAAGGAGTCCTTTTTGACCACCTGTATCAGGTGTTGCACCCACACTTCTCCTTCCTGTCAGAGATTAGTCCCCCTGGTGGTGTTGGTGAGTATCTTTTCTAAACAACGTCCTTTCTTTAATGAGCAGTCACATTATTCCTAATTCTTCTTTGTATTGATTGTAGCCCTACAAATTGAAGGAGGGCACAAGGGTATTGTTGCGCCACCGGAACTCCCAGTTTTGCCCCCTGTTGCAGCCGGTATAGTAGACTCTATTGTTCACATATTTTATTTATTTCTTAAGCCGACATCTGATTGTGATTTGTTTTGCAGCAATCACATTGACTCCAGCCCTGTTCGAGTCTCGTATCGTAATGCCAGCCGGCCCTTTTTCTCGGCGTGCGTCCTCGAAAGGCACCGTGAATAGTTTGCGCATGCTGAGCGACTATATTGAGGAGCTTGACGTGGAGACTCCCACATCTGCTGCGGATTTTGTTGCAGAGGTTAACCCTATGCTGGCGACGCTCGTAAACTTTCATAGTGAAGGCGTCATTGAGTCTTGAGTTGATCACTGCAGGATGATTGAGGCCTGCCTGCGTGAGCTTAAGCTTAGGCGTCCTGCTCTGGAGGTGTTGTCTTCGAACTCCCGACGGGCTGCATGGGTTGAGTGAAGTGCCATTTTCCTTCGCCATTTTGAACAAGAGGCAACCCTCAAGCGAAAGGAACGTGAGGAGACTTCCGCTGAGTCTATCCAACTACGTGCCCAGGTTGAAGCGAATGCTGCCTAGCTGAACCTCATCTTTGAAAGCCTTCAATGATGTATTTTCGACGGGCTGGTGCTGAGGAAAAAGCTTGACTTTACTGAATAGGTCGCGCAGAGTCAGGAGGCTGTTCACCAAGAAATTTATGAGAAACTTTCATCCTGTCTGCAGCAACGGGCCCGAGTTGAAGCGGAGCTAGCCGCAGCGGCTGACCTTGAAAAGGAGTTGAGAGGAGTGCGCGAGCAACTGGCTGACTAATTGAAAACACCTCCTTCTCAGTAGCTGCCTTGTACCAATTACACACGTGTAAACTTTAAATAACACATATCCATTTTTTATTCTTTTATATGATGTATCTTGTATTCAAATGAGTTCATGAATAAAGACACATTTTTCTTATCTCCCACTGTCGTTTTCTTTTCTTTGCTGTGTTGTTGGTATGTTACTCTGGCAAGTGTGGCCTGTAGATAATAAAGAACATTTCATCTTGAACTCTTCAAGAGGTAGTGATAGCTTAGGAAGCAGGTTCAGATCTGCTACCTAAGACTTTTCAACTTTATGAGCCGTGAGGGTCTCATAAAGACTTTTATCCCTACGAGTCGTGAGGATCTTGTAGGTGTATTTTCTCCTTAGGGGTCGTGAGGATTCCTAAGTGTGGTTTCTCTCGAGAGTCATAAGGATCTCACAAGAGAATTTTTCCCTCTTACAAGTCGAGGGGACTCGTAAGTGGTTGTTTCCCTCCTTGTCGAGATTCGACTTTGGAGAGTGTGGCCCGTGAATAGTATGCAAGAGTCCATTTTGGACCGACTTGCAGGACCCTAGTGCTTAGGAAACAGGTCCTCATCCCCATTGCCTAAGGCTTTTCCCTACGAGTCGAGACGAATCAAGAAATTCTTGCAAGGACACTAATTTCCTCACGAGTCGAGATGAATCAAGAAGTTCTTGCAAGAATGTCCTAACGTCACAGTTAACTCCTGCTAATAGAAGTTCGTTATGGCCTGTGGTACTAGGGTTTTTTACCCGTCCCACCGTTGTGTTGGCTGGTGTATTCCTCGACGTATAATCTTGCTGTTCAAGTAGCCCCGCGACTGTCATGTCTCTGATACCTTCGGAGGCTAGACAAGACGTCTTCAAGTAATCTTCTAGGTGATATTACCGTCGAAAGAGCAAGCATTAGGGATATTCCATGTCGCTTTTTTACTTGAGGTTAGGCTCAGTTTGGGAGCCCCGATGATTCGTAACCACTCCGCGCTGGTGTGGGATGATCTCCGATAGTCTTTCAGGTTTTATATGAATTTCTGTCAAGACCTTGAAGCTAGGAATATTACCTTCGCTTCGTTTGCTGGCATTGCGTCTGCTATATCGAGACGAATGTTGCGGTTTGTCTCTAGGTTGTTGGTGAACCGTCAAGGCTTGAAACTAGGGACTTTGCCATGGCTCCATTGTTGCGACGCGTCTGCATCCTATTGGGGGAAGAATGCTGGGGTGACATCGCGTCTGCTGTATCGAGACGAACGTCGAGGTGGTCTCTAGGTTGTTGGTGAACCGTCGGGACTTGGAACTAGGGACTTTGCCATGGCTCCATTTTGCGGACGTCGTATATTCTTGCAGAGATACTGATTTCTTTGCGGGTCGACACGAATTGAGATGCTCTCATTAAGGATGCTGATTTCCCCGAATCGAGGAGGTTGCCAAGGACACTGATTTCCCCGGTGTTGATATGAATCGAGAGATTCCTGCGAAGATACTGATTTCCTTGTGGGTCGACGCGAATCAAGATGTTCTCGTCAAGGATGCTGATTTTCTTGAATCGAGGTTTTTCCAAGGACACTGATTTCTCTGTAGTTTGGTTGACTTGTTTCGGGGACAGATTCATTGGATAATGTATTTCCGAGACGGGGTCATTTGGATTTTCGAGACGGGGTCATGTGGATGACGTGTTTCCAAGACGGGGTCATATGGATGACGTATTTCTGAGACGGGGTCATGTGGATAATGTATTTCCGCAACGGGGACATGTGGATGACGTATTTCCACGACGGGGTCATGTGGATGACGTATTTCCGAGACGGGGTCATGTTGATGACGTATTTCTGCGATGGGGTCATGTAGATGACGTATTTCCGAGACAGGGTCATATGGATGACTTGTTTCCGAGACGGGGTCATGTGGATGACGTGTTTCCGAGACGGGGTCATGTAGATAACGTATTTCCTGACGGGGTCATGTGGATGACGTTTTTCATGACGGGGTCATGTGGATGATGTATTTCCGAAAAGGAGTCATGTGGATGACGTATTTCCATGACGGGGTCATGTGGATGACGTATTTCCGAAATGTGGTCATATGGATGACGTATTTCTGTGACGGGGCATGTGGATGACGTATTTCCGTGACGGGGTCATGTGGATGACGTATTTCTATGACGGGGTCATATGGATGACGTATTTCCGAGACGGGGTCATGTTGATGACGTATTTCTGCAACGGGGTCATGTGGATGACGTATTTCCGAGATGGGTCATGTGGATGACGTATTTCCGCGACGGGGTCATGTGGATGACGTATTTCCGTGACGGGGTCATGTGGATTGTTAGTGTATATGCCCTAGAGGCCATTACTGTATCATACTAGTTTGTATATTACTTGATGGAAGCTTGGGATATTCACAGTTGTATATACAATCTTGCTCGAAATGGTAGTATGCTACTTGGTTTGTCTCTGCTTTAATATGTGCATGTGTTTCTTTTAGCATATCGCCGATATACATATTAGTCGAGCCCTTAGGATCTTTGCTTGATTACCAGTATTGTGATGGTGCTCACACTTATGGGGGCTGGGTAATCCATAAGCACATCCTTATACAGGTCCGTGGTCGTTGGACTATCGAGACAGGGCATCGATACTCCGGAGTAGACTAGCGTATGCGCTTCTCATCCCAGCATGGGAGACGGTCTGTCCCACAGCCGTCAGTACGTCGTACTTGAGATAGTATGCGGGTGCTTGATAGGTTACGAGTACACTGGACAGGACTCGTCGGGAACTGTTGGTTGGTATTATACCTATCATCAGTTATCAGTTCCCAGGTGACATGAGTACAGCTTAGTCCGCTGACTTGACACTGTCACTTCGCCTCGAGTGTGTTCCCATTGCACTTTGATTACTACCCTACCACGGCTCAAAGGAATCGTGCAAACAGGTTGTTTTTGGGTGCAGTCCCGAAGCACTTGGAGGCAGTGACGGTTAGACATGATTCGTCTCTCCCGGTATTCGGGGTTGACATCGCGCTGTGTCCAGGAGAGCCATTACATAAGTAGTCCCTGGCCAGGGCAAGCAAGATATACTGGTAGGTTTCCAGTGTTATCTCAGGGTGTTCTGGGCTACACTCCGACAAGACTTGTACCGCTATTAGGGGACTGACGTTCACCGCCCCCTAGGCCCGCCATACGATGTATCAGACGAACAGACCGGACTGTACGGAGACTATCACATACAGGCTCAGTAGGAGTTCAGATGGGGTCACCTCGTCAGTCTTCTTATCGGCATCTACCTGGGGACCGTTACGTACAGCTAGTGCCGCTTGCGGTCTGTGGTTAAACCCACTGCCAGCGTAGTGTCGAGTCTTTAGAGTCCCACACAGAGAGCTATTCGCCTTTAGGCAAAATGAGTAGAGGTCGCATGG
Organism: Agapanthus africanus; assembly: GCA_030015575.1. Lineage (NCBI taxonomy): Eukaryota > Viridiplantae > Streptophyta > Magnoliopsida > Asparagales > Amaryllidaceae > Agapanthus > Agapanthus africanus. The sequence goes on from JASDDO010000006.1 coordinate 44,155,016, forward strand.
TTTTGCGACAGGGTTCGTTCACATCCGCGCACTTGTGCACGTTTGTTGTCCGGACAGCTTATATTAGCGGGCTTTGGTTTAAGCCAGATCCTAGTATATGATTTGGGATTGGTTTTATCTCTTTGTATTCGTGTTCCCCGAATCACGAATACGGGTGCGTATGCACAATTGCTTGAGACAAAGGGAGAGGACTTTGATTAGGGTTAATGACCATTGTCATTTTATTAACCCTAATGCTTATGTGTGTATTATGGTTAATTGATATTAGTTTAATATAATTGTGCATGGTTATGGTTGTTGACCATTTGACATTCTTGACTTGTTGACCTAGGTTGACACTTTGACCATCATCAATTCATTTGGAAGATGCTCTTTGATCCTTGCAATTTGCATTAAAAATGAAATGATAATGGTCATGTCTTGATTAAGCCATGAAAATTATCTCACTAATTATCTATTTACAATAATTCACACATATATGTGAGAATGCTTCATAATTCTCTCATTCTATCATTTTACTTTCTCTCTCTTGCTCTTCCTCTTCCTCAAGCTCTCCCCTCTCCTGTGTTGAGAAACACTTGAGCTTGAGAATAACCTCTTCTTGATAATCTCTACTCTCATCTAGGAATCTAGGATTAGCACTTCTAGCACCCTAGTTACTTCTAGCTTGGAGTTGAAGCCAAAGGTTGAGGCTTTCGGGTGGATCCTTCTTCGACGTGAGAAGACGACAAAGGTGATCCCTTTCTACTACTCCAAGGAGCAAGAAGAGAAGGACATAAAGCCCTAGGTATAACCATTCTACCCTTTAGCTAGTTTCTAGTTAGCTTTAGCTTGTTTTTGTTTAGCAAAGATCCTTCTTTGTCTAGTCCATGTTGCCTAAAGTAGTAAAAATCCGATTTTTATTCCGTTTTCGGCCTCCCCGCAAGCACCGGGGTGGGGAACGTGGACTTACAGTGGTATCATAGCCTAACTAAACATAAACTAGCTAGGTAGTAAAAGTGTATGGAAGTTTGATCGGAAAAATCGAAAAACCAAAACATCAAAACCCTAAGTTTCTGTTAAAATTTTTCCTGTTCAAAATAAAATAAATCATACTCCAAAAATCATTTCGGGGTTTGTGAGGAAAGCCACCAAAAACGATCCAGTGACTCGCTCAAGGAGCCGCGGTTCCACGGCAATAGCAAGCTATTGCAGCGCAACCGCGGCCGTTTTGGCTCGGTTCTGGGTCGAGTTTGGTGCAGTGTTCTTCTGGTTTGGTTTTGGGATTTTTAAGATGGTTTATATGTGCCCAGGTTTTCCAGAAAAGAAATTTGTTTTTGGGGGCCTATAAATCCGTATTTTTTGATCGAACTTCACTACACTTTGACTAAAGGGTTATATCTGTGATGTTTATATGTATTGAACATCGGCTAATCGCTATATGTCGATTAGTCGGGGTTATACATATCTGTGATCTGTGTTTGATGATGGTATGTGTATATGAATGCGTTGGATTGTCGCAGGTGAATAGCCGGGGTGGATGTGAGATGAGTGTTTCTTTTTCTTTCATTCATTGTAACATGTAAATTTGATGTAATATTATTTGTATGGCCGCACAACCGGGTCGGGGTTGTAGCCGTCATTGTATAATTCTTTTTACTGTTTTTGCTCCTAGGATAGACCCATGGAGGGGGTGCACAAACTATCGGGTATCTCGAAGTGCCGAGTGGCCTACTCACGGTGTTGAGGGAGGTTGCTTCGCTTCGGGTACTTGGCGGGTAGTTTGCCGCACCCGTAGGGGTCTTGGGTGGGGTATTGGCTATTCACCGCGACCGTGTAATCCGCTTTTCGTTGCAGGCTCGAACGGATTGCGGATTCTTAGTATATCCAATGTATTCATCTGTGATCTGTAATGTCTATCATTGCTATATATTTATATATGATAACTATTTAGGCGTTGCTTATGTTTTACAGCCGCGCTAGCCCAGCCCTCGCTCTGTCATTAGTTAAGTAACCTAACGGGTGATGACGGGGCCCCGTGCCGAATGCGAATGGCATAAGCGTACATTATATTTTGGTTGTTTTCTGCAATGGTAGGATTAAATGATGGGACGCATTAAAAGAACTAATGCAAGAAAATAAACCAAGTAAAAGTCGATTGGAACACTTTGAAAACCACTCGGTTCTTTTCAAAACTAAACTTTTAAATGCGGAGCTTGAACCACTCCTTTTAAAAGCTATCTCGTTCCATCGATTATATCAAGTTCACTACGTTCACGGTTTCGCCAAAACCATTCGTAGCCCTCCATCATTTCAGTTAAATATTCGGTAGTATTCAAGCTATGTATTTTGACCTCACGCCAAGGCATAGTGATTGGTAGCTGCCGGATATTTATCTGTTGCATAGATAGAATGCGTTGGTTTGAGACAGTCGTACTACCATTTTGGCCTACGTCAAGGGTAGGTACGGTGGGTTCAAATTAACCGGGATAATGATGGGAAGAACTTGACATGTGACTTATGAAATTTTGACCTCACGCCAAGGTCATAAGAGCATGGGGCAAAAATCCACATCGGGAGTTTCATAAGTACTGAAACTTGCTAGCGCTGCATACCATTTGGAGTGTGATAATTCTGGTAGGATTCCTTCGGTTTTATCACACGATGATATTTGGATCCCGATCCTACTGTGAGTATATGCTACTCCTCGGGAAAACTCTCACTTAACGATCAATGCTATAAACCTAGTAGGTGTCTAGAAAGGTGTTAGCGGGGCTACGCCCCCAGGGAAAAGAGGTTCTTAAATTAAGGAACTTCGCGAAAACGTTGGAAAACCTCGCTCGAAGTACCTACACTGGCCTGGCTGAACGGTTAAGCAAGTATTGTACGGTGAGATTGATCCCGACTAATCCTTTCTTTACGGTTTGAGAAGGGATTCGAGAGACAGTGGGAGCCATCCAGTTTAGACAAACTAAAAACCACTCTAAACATGCAAGAGCATCATGCTAAAGTGTTTCTTTTCTCTCTCCTAATTGCAGCGACCATTCAACATGACCGGACTTAAGTTATTACTAGATAAAAACATACTGACAGGGCCAAACTACAAAGATTGGCTCAGGAATGTCAAGATGGCAATCACTTACGACAAGTTCGGGTATATACTTACCACCAAAGCTCCCCATGTCCCAGGTCCCACCTCCAGTGTCGCGGATAAGGAAATCTGTAAGACATGGGAGATTGATTGCGCGAAGGCCAAATGCCTCGTGCTTGCCTCGATGGACAACGAACATCAGAGGAAGCATGAGAATATGGACCTAGAGTCCATATTTCTCCATACAAAAGAACTGTATGGAGAGCAGTCTCGTATCGCAAGATATGAAGTGTCGAAGAAGCTATTTTCAGCAAGATTGGCCGTCGGATCATCGGTAGCGGAATACGTGCTGAAGATGATTGGCTACATAGAGGAGCTCGCGGACCTTGGGACCACGTTGGAGAATGAACTCTATACTGATTTGATTCTCCAGTCCCTTCCTTCCACTTACGCCCAGTTTGTCTTAAACTTCAACATGCAAGGAAAGGAGGTTGAACTTTCCGAACTTCTGAACATGTTGAAGAGTGCTGAGGGCACCCTACAGAAGGGTAGGGAGACATCCACTTTGTTTGTAGGAGGATCTTCCTCTTCTAGATCCAGGGCGAAAGCCAAGGGTAAGAAGAAGAAAGCCCCCGCCAAACCAAGAGGCGGTGTCGGTAAAGTGGATACGAAGGGAAAGGGAAAGGCAACAAAGGTAGCGGGAAAGCTGGTGGGGAAGGAAGAATGCTTCTACTGTCACAGAAGCGGTCACTGGAAACAGGATTGCAAGGCTTGGAAGGCTAGAACACAGGATTTGAAGCGAGTTGCGGCTTCAGCTTCAGGTGTGTATGTTATTGAAAACTGTCTATCAATAAACTCTACATCCTGGGTATTGGATACCGGATCAGGATCTCATATCTGTAATTCTTTGCAGGCCTTGAGAAAGCGTAGAGTTTTGAAGGCAGGTGACATGACCCTCAGAGTTGCAAATGGTGCTAGCATGGATGCTGAGGCCGTGGGGGACTATCACCTGGGATTGTCGGATGGACACTTTTTAGTTTTGCGTAGTTGTTATTATGTACCAAATGCAACCTGTAATATCATTTCTGTATCTTTATTATCTAAAGAAGGTTATGAATTTGCATTTGTAAGTAATGTAGTGAACATTCACCTTAATAAAGTTTTGATTGGGTCAGGTACATTGAACAACGGTATATACGTTTTAAACCAACCACAGATTTTCAATGTCCAGAATACACACAAAAGAAAGTTTCCAGAAATCAATAAAACTTTCTTATGGCATTGTAGACTGGGTCACATCAATGATAGAAGGTTGACTAAGTTACATGCAGAAGGGTATTTGGATCCGTTCGAATATCAATCGTATGCAACTTGTCAATCCTGTCTCAAAGGAAAGATGACAAAGACTCCGTTCACTGGACACGGAGTAAGAGGGAGCGAGCTCTTGGGACTCGTACACAGCGACGTGTGCGGTCTAATGTCTACACATGCGCGAAGCGGTTATTCTTACTTCATTACTTTTACGGATGACTTTTCAAGGTACGGTTATGTTTTCTTAATGAAACATAAATCCGAGGCTTTTGAAAAATTCCAGGAATATAAGAATGAAGTAGAATAACAAACAGGCAAAAGTATCAAGGCACTGAGATCTGATCGAGGTGGTGAATACTTGAGTGCCGAGTTCCTGGGTTACTTAAAAGAGAATGGAATTCTCTCTCAGCTTACTCCTCCATACACTCCGCAACATAACGGTGTATCGGAGAGACGGAACCGAACCCTATTGGATATGGTACGGTCCATGATGAGTAACGCTGAGTTGCCATGATCGTTCTGGGGATATGCGCTAGAAACAGCTGCATACCTTTTGAACCGAGTTCCCACTAAGACTGTGCCTTCCACACCATATGAGTTATGGAGTTGGAAGAAACCCTATCTTCAATACCTGAAGATTTGGGGATGTCCAGCTTATGTCAAAAAGCAGCATGCGGACAAACTAGAGCCACGCTCAGTACTGTGCAAGTTTGTGGGATACCCAAAGAACTCTAGGGGGTATCTTTTCTATTACGCAGAGGAACAAAAAGTCCTTGTTTCTCGTAATGCCCATTTTCTGGAACATCAGTTCTTAGAAAAAGAAATAAGTGGGAGCGCAATAGAACTGGAAGAAATTCCTGAACCACAAGCTATTACTGAAAGCTTAGTAGGACCAGAGGGTTCGAAAGATCAGGACATTCCCACGCCACTCCGCAGGAGTAGTAGGCAGTCTCATCCGCCCGAGAGGTACTACAGTTTTCTCATTGACGGGGATAGAGAGGATTGCATCATAGATTGTGATGAGCCTACATGCTTCCAGCAAGCCATTCAGAGCGTCGACTCGGTAAAATGGCTAGATGCAATGCGGACCGAAATGGAGTCCATGTACACCAACAAAGTATAGACGTTGGGCATTGCTCCAGATGGGGTAAAACCTGTAGGATGCAAGTGGATCTTCAAAAGGAAGATTTGGTGTAGATGTACAGGTTGAGACCTATAAAGCTAGACTGGTTGCAAAGGGTTTTCGTCAAAGACCTGGTTTGGACTATGACGAAACCTTTTCTCCAGTAGCTATGCTGAAATCCATTCGGATCCTTCTTGCCATTGCTGCCTTCCACGATTATGAGATTTGGCAGATGGACGTAAAGACAGCTTTTCTAAATGGACATTTAGAGGAGTGTGTCTATATGGACCAGCCGGAGGGTTTCATTCAGAGTGGGAGCAGCGGAAAGGTGTGCAAGTTGCTTAAGTCCATTTATGGACTAAAGCAGGCATCGCGGAGTTGGAACATCTGTTTTGATGAGACGGACAAGGAATTTGGCTTTATCAAAAATCCAGATGAACAATGTATCTATTGTAGATTTGTAGCGAGAACTGTAGTATTCCTCGTTTTGTACGTGGATGACATTCTCTTAATAGGAAATGACATTCCTATGCTACAATCTTTCAAGGGGTTCTTGTCACACAGGTTCTCCATGAAAGACCTGGGTGATGCCTCATACATTCTGGGTATCCGGATCTACCGTGACAGATCCAAGAGGATATTAGGACTTTCACAGTCCAGGTACATTGACACCATACTGAAGAGATTCAGTATGGAAGATTCCAAGCGCGGTAATCTACTGGCTTGTCACAGGATCACCCTCTCCAAAGAGATGTCTCCCAAGACTGATTTGGAGAGGGATCGCATGTCTACTATACCCTACGCTTCTGCGGTAGGCTCTATAATGTATGCGATGTTGTGTACAAGACCGGATGTGGCTTATGCACTGAGTGTGGTAAGCAGGTATCAGCCAAACCCTGGGGAGAAACATTGGATAGCAGTAAAGAACATTCTCAAGTACCTGAGAAGGACTAAGGAGATGTTCTTGGTGTACGGCGGAAAAGACCTCCAGATTGAGGCCTTTGCTGACTCCAGCTTTCAGAGTGACAAGGATGATTCCAAGTCCATGTCGGGTTTTGTCTTCATCCTTAATGGAGGGGCGGTGTGTTGGAAGAGCTCCAAACAGGAAACCGTTGCTGACTCGACTATGGAAGCGGAATACATCGCTGAATCTGATACCGCAAAAGAAGCTGTCTGGATGAGGAAGTTCTTGAAAGAACTTAAGGTGGTTCCGTCCATTGTTGACCCAATACCTCTGTATTGCGACAACAACGGGGCTATAGCATTAGCGAAGGAACCCAGGTCCCATCAGAAATCCAGACATATCTTGAGGCGGTATCACCTGATCAGGGAGATCGTGGATCGCCAGGAGATCGAGGTTCGGAGGGTTGCTTTAGAAGACAACACTGCAGATCCATTCACCAAGGCCTTGCCCCAGACTCAGTTCGAGCGGCTGATCGAGATGAAAGGTCTTCGATACGCCAGTACATGGCCTTAGTGCAAGTGGGAGATTGTTAGTGTATATGCCCTAGAGGCCATTACTGTATCATACTAGTTTGTATATTACTTGATGGAAGCTTGGGATATTCACAGTTGTATATACAATCTTGCTCGAAATGGTAGTATGCTACTTGGTTTATCTCTGCTTTAATATGTGCATGTGTTTCTTTTAGCATATCGCTGATATACATATTAGTAGAGCCCTTAGGATCTTTGCTTGATTACCAGCGTTATGATGGCGCTCACACTCGTGGGGGCTGGGTAATCCATAAGCACATCCTTATACAGGTCCCTGGTCATTGGACTATCGAGACAGGGCATCGATACTCCGGAGTAGACTAGCGTATGCGCTTCTCATCCCAGCGTGGGAGACGGTCGGTCCCATAGCCGTCAGTATGTCGTACTTGAGATAGTATGCGGGTGCTTGTTAGGTTACGAGTACACTGGACAGGACTCGTCGGGAACTGTTGGTTGGTATTATACCTATTGTCGGTTATCAGTTCCCAGGTGACATGAGTACAGCTTAGTCCGCTGACTTGACACTGTCACTTCGCCTCGAGTGTGTTCCCACTGCACTTTGATTACTACCCTACCACGGCTCAAAGGAGTCGTGCAAACAGGTAGTTTTTAGGTGCAGTCCCGAAGCACTTGGAGGCAGTGACGGTTAGATAGGATTCGTCTCTCCCGGTATTGGGGGTTGACATCGCGCTGTGTCCAGGAGAGCCATTACACAAGTAGTCCCTGGCCAGGGCAAGCGAGATATACTGGTAGGTTTCCAGTGTTATCTCAGGGTGTTCTGGGCTACACTCCGACACGACTTGTACCTGTTAGTGTATATGCCCTAGAGGCCATTACTGTATCATACTAGTTTGTATATTACTTGATGGAAGCTTGGGATATTCACCTTGTATAAACAATCTTGCTCAATATAGTAGTGTGCTACTTGGTTTGTTTCTACTTCAATGTGTACTTGTGTTTATTTCAGTATATCACTTATACGCATTAGTGGAGCCCTTAGGATCTTTGCTTGATTACCAGCGTTGTGATGGCAGTCACACTAGTGGGGGCTGGGTAATCTATAGGCACATCCTTATACAGGTCCCTAGTCGTAGGACTATCGAGACAGGGCATCGATACTCCGGAGTAGACTAGCGTATGCGCTTCTCATCCCAGTGTGGGAGATGGTCTGTCCCACAGCCATCAGTACGTCGTACTGGAGATAGTATACGGGTGCTCGTTGGGTTACGAGTACACTGGACAGGACTCGTCGGGAACTGACAGGTTGGTATTATACCTATCGTCAGTTATCAGTTCCCAGGTGACATGAGTACAGCTTAGTCCGCTGACTTGACACTGACACTTCGCCTCGAGTGTGTTCCCACTGCACTTTGATCACTACCCTACCACGGCTCAAAGGAGTCGTGCAAACAGGTGGTGGTTGGGTGCAGTCCCGAAGCACTTGGAGGCAGTGACGGTTAGACAGGATTCGTCTCTCCCGGTATTGGGGGTTGACATCGCGCTGTGTCTAGGAGAGCCATTACACGAGTAGTCCCTGGCCAGGGCAAGCGAGATATACTGGTAGGTTTCCAGTGTTATCTCAGGGTGTTTTGGGCTTCACTCCGACACGACTTGTACCGCTATTGGGGGACTGACGTTTTACCGCCCCCTAGGCCCGCCATGCGATGTATCAGACGAACAGACCGGACTGTACGGAGAATGTCACATTCAGACTCAGTAGGAGTACAGATGGGGTTTCACCTCGTCAGCCTTCTTGTCGGCATCTACCTGGGGACCGTTACGCACAGCTAGTGCCGCTTGCGGTCTGTGGTTAAACCCACTGCCAGCGTAGTGTCGAGTCTTTAGAGTCCCACACAGAGGGTATTCGCCTCTGGGCAAAACAGAGTATAGGTCGCATGGTTTTGCGACAGGGTTCGTTCTCATCCGCGCACTTGTGCACGTTTGGAGTCCGGACGGATTATACTGGCAGGCTCTGGTTTGAGCCAGATACTGGTATATGTTTTTGGGGTTGCTTTTATATCTTGGTATTCTTGTTTTTCGGAACGAGAATGCAGGTGTGTATGCACAGTTGCTTGAGGCGGAGAATGAGGTTTTTCATTAGGGTTTCGGAACGGGTGCGTATGCACAATTGACAGTCTTCATTTTCCAAACCCTAATGGATTTATATATATATTATCTATTAATAATAATAATTAAATGAGAATTATGTTATGGTTGTTTTTGTTGACTTGTTGACCTTGGTTGACTTGTTGACCATTGACCACTTTCATGCCTTGAAAGTCTTCCTTGATTCATGCTTACTTTTCATTAAATGAAGCATGGTTGTGGTCATTCAAAATACTACCATCAACTATTCTCATTTTCAATTATTATCATTTAGATAATTCATTTCTTTTTTGCAATATGGTTGCAAGAAAGAAATAATTGAGCTCATTCTATCATAACCTCTCTCTCTCCTCATTTCATCTTCTTCTTCCTCTTGAAAAGAGAAACCTTCTCATGTGTTGAGAATCATTCTCTTTAGAAAGAAAAGCAAACCCTAATCTCTCTCTACTCATTCTAGGATGAAGGTTTAGCAAACCGGAAACCCTAGTTCACTCAAAGATCGAGGAAGAGCCCAAAGTCGAACCTTCGAGGTGGATCCATCTTCGACGGGAGAAGGCGACGTTAAGAGAACCATCAACCTCTACAAGGTTTGAAGAAGAAGGAGTTCAAGTTTAGGTATAACCATCTTCCATAGTAGCTAACTCTCTTTAGCTAGAATACTAGTTTTAGTTTAGACAACGATCCCGACCAAGTTTAGTCCATGTTGCCTCTTGCGATAAAAATTCGTTTTTTATACCGTTTCCGCCTCCCCGTAAGCACCGGGGGTCGCAATATGGACTTACAGTGGTATCAGAGCCTAACTAAACTTAAACTAGCTTGGTAGTAAGGTGTAACGAAGTTCGGAACCGAAAAAATCACAAAACCGGAAAAACCAAAACCCTAAAACCGTATTTTTCAAAACCTGAGTTTCTGTTGAAATTTTTTTGGCTCAAAATGAAAAAATTTATATTTGTAAAATCATCTCAGGGTTTTCTAAAAACACCCATGAAAAACGATCCAGAGTTGAGCTCAAAGCGCCGCGCATCCGCGGCACGAGGTAGGCTCGTGCCGCGGAACCGCCGCGCTTTGTCGTCTTCTGCGCCTCGTTTTTCGTGCAGTATCTGTAGGTTTTGGTTTTGGGATTTTTGAGATATATTATATGTGCCCAGATTTTCCAGAAAAGAAATTTCCTTTTGGGGTCCTATAATTCCGTATTTTTCCGAACTTCACTACACTTTGGCTATATTGGTTATATCTGTGATGTTTGCATGTATTGAACGTCGGCTAATCGCTATAAGTCGATTAGTCGGGGTTATACATGATCTGTAATGTGCTGGAATGTGTATATGAATGTGTTGGACTGTCGCGGGTGAATAGCCGGGGTTGGATGTGAGATGAGCTTTTGTTTTTCTTCCATTCATTGTAAATGTAAATTGATGTAATAATTATTATTTATTTGGCCGCACAACCGGGTCGGGGTTGTAGCCGTCATTGTATAATTCTTTTTACTGTTTTTGCTCCTAGGATAGACCCATGGAGGGGGTGCACAAACTACCGAGTACTTGGCGGGTAGTTTGCCGCACCCGTAGGGGTCTTGGGTGGGGTATTTGGCTATTCACCGCGACCGTGTTATCCGCTTTTCGTTTCAGGCTCGAAAGGATTGCGGATTGCTAGTATATCCAATATATTCATCTGTGATCTGTAATGTCTATCATTGCTTTCTATTTAGGCGTTGCTTATGTTTTACAGCCGCGCTAGCCCAGCCCCCGCTCTGTCGTTAGTTAAGTAACCTAACGAGTGATGACGGGGCCCAGTGGCGAATGCGAATGGCATAAGCGTACGTCATATTTTGGTTGTTTTCTGCAATGGTAGGAATTAAATGATGGGACGCATTAAAAGAACTAATGCAAGAATATCACGCATTAAAAGAACTAATGCAAGATAATAAACCAAGTTTAAGTCGATGGAACACTTTCGAAAAACCACTCGGTTCTTTTCAAAACTAACTTTTAAATGCGGAGCTTGAGCCACTCCTTCTAAAAGCTATCTCGTTCCATCGATTATATCAAGTTCACTACGTTCACGGTTTCGCCAAAACCATTCGTAGCCCTCCGTCGTTTCACATAAATAGTCAATAGTATTCAAGCTGTGTTTGTTGGCCAAAGTCAAGGCATAGTGATTGGTAGCTATTGGATATTCATGTGCAGCATAGATAGATGCGTTGATTTGGAACAGTCGTACTGCCTTGTTGGCCAAAGTCAAGGGTATGTACGGGTGGATTCAAATTAACCTGGATAACGACGGGAAGAACTTGACATGTGACTTATGATTTGTTGGCCAAAGTCAAGGTCATAAGAGCATGGGGCAAAAATCCACATCGGGAGTTTCATAAGTACTGAAACTTGCTAGATTTGCATACCATTTGGAGTGTGATGATTATGGTAGGATTCCTTCATTTTCGTCACGCGATGATATTTGGATCCCGATCCTACTGTGAGTATATGCTACTCCTCGGGAAATTTCTCACTAAACGATCAATGCTATAAACCTAGTAGGTGCCTAGAAAGGTGTTAGCGGGGCTACGCCCCCAGGGAAAAGAGGTTCTTAAATTAAGGAACTTCGCGAAAGCGTTGGAAAACCTCCCTCGAAGTACCGACACTGGCCTGGCTGAACAGTTAAGCAAGTATTGTACGGTGGGATTGATCCCGGCTAATTCTTCCTTTGTGGTTTGAGGAGGGATTCGAGAGACAGTGGGAGCCATCCTGTTTAGACAAATTAAAAACCATTCTAAACTTGCAAAAGCATCGTGCTAAAGTGTTTCTTCTCTCCCCCCTGCAGCGACCAAATCGAAATGACTGGACTTAAGTTGATTCTAGATAAAAACATATTGACAGGGCCAAACTACAAAGATTGGCTCAGGAATGTCAAGTTGGCAATCACTTACGACAAGCTGGGGTATCTTCTTACCACCAAAGCTCCCCCCGTCCCAGGTCCCACCTCCAGCGTCGCGGATAAGGAAATCCGTAAGACTTGGGAGATTGACAGCGCGAAGGCCAGGTGCCTCGTACTTGCCTCGATGGACAACGAACATCAGAGGAGGCACGAGAATATGGATTTGGAATCCATATTTCTTCATACAAAAGAACTGTATGGAGAGCAGTCTCGTATCGCTAGATACGAAGTGTCGAAGAAGTTGTTTTCGACAAAGTTGGCCGTCGGATCATCGGTAGCGGACCACGTGCTTAAGATGATTGGCTACACTGAGGAGCTCGCGGTACTTGGGACCACGTTGGATAGTGAACTCTACACGGATATAATCCTCCAGTCCCTTCCATCCACTTACGCCCAGTTCATACTGAATTTCAACTTGCAAGAAAAGGAAGTTGAACTTTCAGAACTCCTCAACCTGCTGAGGAGCGCAGAGGGCACCCTACAGAAGGGTAGGGAAACACCCGCTTTGTTTGTAGGAGGATCTTCTTCCTCTAGGTCCAAGGCGAAAGCCAAGGGAAAGAGGAAGAAAGCCCCCGCCAAACCAAGAGGCGGTGTTAGTAAAGTGGGTACGAAGGGAAAGGAAAAGGCAACAAAGATTGCGGGGAAGCTTGTTGGAAAGGAAGAATGCTTCTATTGTCATAAGAGTGGACACTGGAAGAAAGATTGCAGAGCTTGGAAGGCCAAGACACAGGAACTGAAGCAGGTTGCGGCTTCAGCTTTAGGTGTGTATGTTATTGAAAACTGTCTTTCTATAAACTCTACTTCCTGGGTATTGGATACCGGATCAGGATCTCATATCTGTAATTCCTTGCAGGCGTTGAGAAATCGTAGGTTTTTGAAGGAAGGTGACATGACCCTCAGAGTTGCGAACGGAGCTAGCATGGATGCTAAAGCCGTGGGGGACTATCACCTGGGAATGTCAGATGGGCATGTTTTGGTTTTGCGTAATTGCTTTTTTGTACCCAACGCAACTTGTAATATCATTTCTGTATCTTTGTTTTCTAAAGAAGGTTATGAATTTGCGTTTGTAAGTAATGTTGTTAACATTCGCCTTAATCAAGTTCTGATTGGGTCAGGTACATTGAGCAATGGTATATACGTATTAAACCAACCACAGATTTTCAATGTCCAGAATACACACAAAAGAAAGTCACCAGATATTAATCAGACTTTCTTATGGCATTGTAGACTGGGTCACATCAATGAGAGAAGGTTGACTAAGTTACATACAGAAGGATATTTGGATCCGTTCGAATATCAATCATATGCCACTTGTCAATCCTGTCTTAAAGGAAAGATGACAAAGACTCCGTTCACTGGACACGGAGTAAGAGCGAGCGAGCTCTTGGGACTCGTACACAGCGACGTGTGCGGTCCAATGTCTACACATGCGCGAAGCGGTTATTCTTACTTCATTACTTTTACGGATGATTTTTCAAGATACGGTTATGTCTTCTTAATGAAACATAAGTCCGAAGCTTTTGAAAAATTCCAGGAATTTAAGAATGAAGTAGGAAAACAAACCGGCAAAAGTATCAAGATTCTAAGATCGGATCGAGGTGGAGAATACTTAAGTGCCGAGTTCCTGAATTATTTAAAAGAGAATGGGATTCTCTCTCAGCTTACTCCTCCATACACCCCGCAACATAACGGTGTATCGGAGAGACGGAACCGGACCCTATTGGATATGGTACGGTCCATGATGAGTAACGCTGAGTTACCGCGATCATTCTGGGGGTATGCGCTAGAATCAGCTGCGTACCTTTTGAACCGAGTTCCTACTAAGACTGTGCCTACTACACCATATGAGATGTGGTGTGGGAAGAGACCCCATCTCAGTCACATCAAGACTTGGGGATGTCCAGCTTTTGTTAAAAAGCAGCATGCGGACAAGCTCGAGGCGCGTTCAGTACAGTGTAAGTTCGTGGGATATCCAAAGAACTCCAAGGGATATTTCTTCTACTGTGAAGAGGAACAAAAAGTCATTGTTTCTCGTCATGCCTACTTCTTGGAAACTGAGTTTTTGGAAAACCAGATAAGTGGGAACACAGTAGAACTGGAAGAAATTCCAGAACCACGGACTATTACTGAAAGCTTAGTGGAACCAGAAGGTTCAAATGAACAGGACATTCCTATGCCGCTCCGCAGAAGTAGTAGGCAGTCTCATCCGCCCGAGAGATACTACGGTTTTCTCATAGACGGGGATAGAGAGGATTGCATCATAGACTATGATGAGCCTACTAGCTTCCAGCAGGCCGTTCAGAGCATTGACTCGGTAAAATGGCTGGATGCAATGCGGACCGAAATGGAGTCCATGTACACCAACAAAGTATGGACGTTGGACATTGCTCCAGACGGGGTAAAACCCGTAGGATGCAAGTGGATCTTCAAAAGGAAGATTGGTGTAGATGGACAGGTTGAGACCTATAAAGCTAGACTTGTAGCAAAGGGTTTCCGTCAAAGACCTGGCTTGGACTACGACGAAACCTTTTCTCCAGTGGCTATGCTGAAATCCATTCGGATCCTTCTTGCCATTGCTGCCTTCCACGATTATGAGATTTGGCAGATGGACGTAAAAACCGCTTTTCTAAATGGAAATTTAGAAGAGTGTGTCTATATGGATCAGCCAGAGGGTTTCATTCAGAGTGGGAGCAGCGGAAAGGTGTGCAAGTTGCTTAAGTCCATCTATGGACTAAAGCAGGCATCGCGGAGTTGGAACATCTGTTTTGATGAGACGGTCAAGGAATTTGACTTTATCAAAAATCCAGATGAACCATGCATCTATAGTAGATTTGTAGCGAGAACTGTAGTATTCCTTGTTTTATACGTGGATGACATTCTCTTAACAGGAAATGACATTCCTATGCTACAATCTGTCAAGGGTTTCTTGTCACAAAGGTTCTCCATGAAAGACCTGGGTGATGCCTCTTACATCCTGGGGATCCGGATCCATCATGATAGATCCAAGAGGATATTAGGACTTTCACAGTCCAGGTACATCGACACCGTACTGAAAAGATTCAGTATGGAAGATTCCAAGCGCGGTAACTTACCGGCTTGTCACGGGATCACCCTCTCTAAAGAGATGTCTCCCAAGACTGATTTGGAGAGGGATCGCATGTCTATTATACCCTACGCTTCTGCGGTAGGCTCTATAATGTATGCGATGTTGTGTACCAGACCGGATGTAGCTTATGCACTGAGTGTAGTAAGCCGGTATCAGTCAAACCCTGGGGAGAAACATTGGATAGCGGTAAAGAACATTCTCAAGTACCTGAGGAGGACTAAGGAGATGTTCTTGGTGTATGGCGGAAAAGACCTCCAGATTGAGGCCTTTGCTGACTCCAGCTTCCAGAGTGACAAGGATGATTCCAAGTCCATGTCGGGTTTTGTCTTTACCCTCAATGGAGGGGCGGTGTGTTGGAAGAGTTCCAAACAGGAAACCGTTGCAGACTCGACTATGGAAGCGGAATACATCGCTGCATCTGATGCCGCAAAAGAAGCTGTCTGGATAAGGAAGTTCTTAAAAGAACTTCAGGTGGTTCCGTCCATTGTTGACCCAGTACCTCTGTATTGCGACAACAACGGGGCTATAGCTTTAGCAAAGGAACCCAGGTCCCATCAGAGATCCAGGCACATCTTGAGGCGGTATCACCTGATCAGGGAGATCGTGGATCGCAAGGAGATCGAGGTTCGGAGGGTTGCTTCAGAAGAGAACACTGCAGATCCATTCACCAAGGCCCTACCCCAGACTCAGTTCGAGCGGCTGATCGAGATGATAGGTCTTCGATACGCCAGTACATGGCCTTAGTGCAAATGGGAGATTGTTAGTGTATATGCCCTAGAGGCCATTACTGTATCATACTAGTTTGTATATTACTTGATGGAAGCTTGGGATATTCACCTTGTATAAACAATCTTGCTCAATATAGTAGTGTGCTACTTGGTTTGTTTCTACTTCAATGTGTACTTGTGTTTATTTCAGTATATCACTTATACGCATTAGTGGAGCCCTTAGGATCTTTGCTTGATTACCAGCGTTGTGATGGCAGTCACACTAGTGGGGGCTGGGTAATCTATAGGCACATCCTTATACAGGTCCCTAGTCGTAGGACTATCGAGACAGGGCATCGATACTCCGGAGTAGACTAGCGTATGCGCTTCTCATCCCAGTGTGGGAGATGGTCTGTCCCACAGCCATCAGTACGTCGTACTGGAGATAGTATACGGGTGCTCGTTGGGTTACGAGTACACTGGACAGGACTCGTCGGGAACTGACAGGTTGGTATTATACCTATCGTCAGTTATCAGTTCCCAGGTGACATGAGTACAGCTTAGTCCGCTGACTTGACACTGACACTTCGCCTCGAGTGTGTTCCTACTGCACTTTGATCATTACCCTACCACGGCTCAAAGGAGTCGTGCAAACAGGTGGTGGTTGGGTGCAGTCCCGAAGCACTTGGAGGCAGTGACGGTTAGACAGGATTCGTCTCTCCCGGTATTGGGGGTTGACATCGCGCTGTGTCTAGGAGAGCCATTACACGAGTAGTCCCTGGCCAGGGCAAGCGAGATATACTGGTAGGTTTCCAGTGTTATCTCAGGGTGTTTTGGGCTTCACTCCGACACGACTTGTACCGCTATTGGGGGACTGACGTTTTACCGCCCCCTAGGCCCGCCATGCGATGTATCAGACGAACAGACCGGACTGTACGGAGAATGTCACATTCAGACTCAGTAGGAGTACAGATGGGGTTTCACCTCGTCAGCCTTCTTGTCGGCATCTACCTGGGGACCGTTACGCACAGCTAGTGCCGCTTGCGGTCTGTGGTTAAACCCACTGCCAGCGTAGTGTCAAGTCTTTAGAGTCCCACAAAGAGGGTATTCGCCTCTGGGCAAAACAGAGTAGAGGTCGCATGGTTTTGCGACAGGGTTCGTTCTCATCCGCGCACTTGTGCACGTTTGGAGTCCGGACGGATTATACTGGCAGGCTCTGGTTTGAGCCAGATACTGGTATATGTTTTTGGGGTTGCTTTTATATCTTGGTATTCTTGTTTTTCGGAACGAGAATGCAGGTGTGTATGCACAGTTGCTTGAGGCGGAGAATGAGGTTTTTCATTAGGGTTTCGGAACGGGTGCGTATGCACAATTGACAGTCTTCATTTTCCAAACCCTAATGGATTTATATATATATTATCTATTAATAATAATAATTAAATGAGAATTATGTTATGGTTGTTTTTGTTGACTTGTTGACCTTGGTTGACTTGTTGACCATTGACCACTTTCATGCCTTGAAAGTCTTCCTTGATTCATGCTTACTTTTCATTAAATGAAGCATGGTTGTGGTCATTCAAAATACTACCATCAACTATTCTCATTTTCAATTATTATCATTTAGATAATTCATTTCTTTTTTGCAATATGGTTGCAAGAAAGAAATAATTGAGCTCATTCTATCATAACCTCTCTCTCTCCTCATTTCATCTTCTTCTTCCTCTTGAAAAGAGAAACCTTCTCATGTGTTGAGAATCATTCTCTTTAGAAAGAAAAGCAAACCCTAATCTCTCTCTACTCATTCTAGGATGAAGGTTTAGCAAACCGGAAACCCTAGTTCACTCAAAGATCGAGGAAGAGCCCAAAGTCGAACCTTCGAGGTGGATCCATCTTCGACGGGAGAAGGCGACGTTAAGAGAACCATCAACCTCTACAAGGTTTGAAGAAGAAGGAGTTCAAGTTTAGGTATAACCATCTTCCATAGTAGCTAACTCTCTTTAGCTAGAATACTAGTTTTAGTTTAGACAACGATCCCGACCAAGTTTAGTCCATGTTGCCTCTTGCGATAAAAATTCGTTTTTTATACCGTTTCCGCCTCCCCGTAAGCACCGGGGGTCGCAATATGGACTTACAGTACCTCTATTCGGGGACTGACGTTCACCGCCCCCCTAGGCCCGCCATGCGATGTATCAGACGAACAGACCGGACTGTACGGAGACTATCACATACAAGCTCAGTAGGAGTTCAGATGGGGTCACCTCGTCAGTCTTCTTATCGGCATCTACCTGGGGACCGTTACGTACAGCTAGTGCCGCTTGCGGTCCGTGGTTAAACCCACTGCCAGCGTAGTGTCGAGTCTTTAGAGTCCCACACAGAGAGCTATTCGCCTTTAGGCAAAATGAGTAGAGGTCGCATGGTTTTGCGACAGGGTTCGTTCACATCCGCACACTTGTGCACGTTTGTTGTCCGGACAGCTTATACTAGCGGGCTTTGGTTTAAGCCAGATCTTGTTATATGATTTGGGATTGGTTTTATCTCTTTGTATTCGTGTTCCCCGGATCACGAATACGGGTGCGTATACACAGTTGCTTGAGACAGAGGGAGATGGCTTTGATTAGGGTTAATGACCATTGTCATTTTATTAACCCTAATGCTTATGTGTGTATTATGGTTAATTGATATTAGTTTAATATAATTGTGCATGGTATGGTTGTTGACCATTTGACATTCTTGACTTGTTGACCTAGGTTGACACTTTGACCATCATCAATTCATTTAGAAGATGCTCTTTGATCCTTGCAATTTGCATTAAAAATGAAAAGATAATGGTCATGTCTTGATTAAGCCATGACAATTATCTCACTAATTATCTATTTACAATAATTCACACATATATGTGAGAATGCTTCATAATTCTCTCATTCTATCATTTTACTTTCTCTCTCTTGCTCTTCCTCTTCCTCTTCCTCAAGCTCTCCCCTCTCATGTATTGAGAAACACTTGAGCTTGAGAAAAACTTCTTCTTGATAATCTCTACTCTCATCTAGGGTTCTAGGATTAGCACTTCTAGCACCCTAGTTACTTCTAACTTGGAGTTGAAGCCAAAGGTTGAGGCTTTTGGGTGGATCCTTCTTCGACGTGAGAAGACGACAAAGGTGATCCCTTTCTACTACTCAAAGGAGCAAGAAGAGAAGGACATAAAGCCCTAGGTATAACCATTCTACCCTTTAGCTAGTTTCTAGTTAGCTTTAGCTTGTTTTTGTTTAGCAAAGATCCTTCTTTGTCTAGTCTATGTTGCCTAAAGTAGTAAAAATCCGATTTTTATCCCGTTTTCCGCCTCCTCGCAAGCACCGGGGTGGGCAACGTGGACTTACATGGATGACGTATTTCCGTGACGGGGTCATATAGATGACGTATCGTCTGTTGTAATGAGATGAATATGGAAGTGGTCTCTAGGTTGTCTGTGAATCGTTGAGATTTGGCTTCGTTTTCTGATAAAGCCTGGGGAGGGAAGGTGTGATTCCTTCTTTGTTTGCGCCCCTGGATTGTATACATGGATTGATGTGATATCACCTATAGGGCAAAAGTTTCATTCTTTCAGAATTTTTTTATTCCTTTCCGCGATGCTCTATCATTTCAGCTCTTATATCGCGAAAGTCGCGATTACCCAATCATTTCGGCTATTTTTCGCGGTGCCCAATCATTTTGGCTATTAATTTTATTTTTACTCGCTTCTTTTTATTGCGAGTTGCCCAATCATTTCGGCTATTTTGCATGCATACATTTCTTTTTACTTGCTGATTTTGTTGTAAGTTGCCCTATCGTTTCGGCTATTTCGTATGCATGTGTGGCTCGCTGGCTATTTGCTGCAAGCTTGGGGTTAGACACCGATTTCGGCAGCAGCACCACTACAACTGGAATATTACCAGAAGCGAATCATCATTTGCCTCTGTCGATGTCGAACAAAGGTGACTTAGCGAACAGGGTTAGGGTCCTGTCGACTAAGGCTTTTGAATCCATGAGCTGTAAGGGTCTTGATTGATGATAATTTCTTGATATGTGTAGTATGGAAATTGTAAAGAAATCACAACCAAAAATTATTTGACCGCAATCAACTACGGTGTCGGATTGTAGTTAGTATGTGAGTGTGGATCGTCCACAGGGAAAGTGTAATCGTTCGTCTTTTGAATTAAATGAGTTGAATCTTTAAAGAAAGAAAACAAACAATTCAAGATTTATATTTGAAGTTCAAGAATGAGAAAAACTAGATCTAAGAAAGCATTAAAAGATAGAATCAAGAATTTATCGTTTGTTGATTTTTCCAAACCAAATCTCAAGAATCGAAATGAGGCTCGTAGGAATCAATCGGATCTATAAATGTGATGTAATCTTACAATTACGTATTCTTATCCTTCGATGAATTGATACTAGATCGATGATTATCGACGAGAATTAGGGATTTCTTATGAAACTAGGGTTTCATCTCATCCCTTGTTCCTTCGTAGATATCATTCACATTCTAGCCTCTAGTAAATTCAAGAAATGATCGTAGATCCCTAATTTCGAGCGATCACATCAAGAAAGCATCGCTACGAAACTAGGTCATCGATTCTTGAACTTGCTAGGGTTTACAAATCTCGTAGTACTTAAAAATAGTATTAGAATTTGTTACATCATCAATCTACAGTCGTCTCGACTCCTTAACGAGCGGAGTTTTACTCAAACATCGCAACAAGAACAACAATTACAAATTGAGATCTAATCATGATGCAAGAATTAAAAGAAAGCAAGATTAACGAATTTCACCTTTTATTTATATCAACAATTTAGTTACATTCGCTCAAGAACTACAAGAGGGAGAACTTGATCGTCGACTTGGCTTCGCTCGTCTCCGTGGATCGCGGATCGGCTTGGATCACTTGCCCGATTGAAGATCGGCTCGGCTCCTAAAAGGTTGAAGGCTTCTTGCTTGATTTGGTACTCAAGATCTTGGATTAGGAGTGGAATTAGGGTTAGGGTTTCGCACAAGCCTTGTCGCGAGACTTGTGGAAGAAGATGGTGTAGAATGAACCAATGGTTATTGATTAGCCTTTAACCCTAGGTCTAGGTTCCTATTTATAGATAACTATCCCTAGATCTAGGATTTCAAATTCTAAGTTTCCCTCCTAAAGTTTGTTGAGGAAATTCAAATTTCCCTCCAAAAGTTAGTTAGGGGAGAAGCTTCTAGATGTGATTAGTTAGGAGGAGCTTCTAGAAGAGGATTAACTAGGAGCTTAATTAGGATTAGCCTTCCTTAATCTTCTTTGCTGATCTGGCAGTAGCTTCGAGAGAATTCTGGAATTTGTGGTATCAGAAATAAATGTGGGCCATGGTAGAAACATTGTGCACCAAAAATCAACTGATGACGTCACCCCTTAGCCGCGGATGAGCGGCGCATGCAAGCTTCCTGCCGCGGATCCGCGGCTGCATGTGGGCTTTGGGCTTTGCTCTTTCTGGTACAGTCTTGGGCTGTTGTATGGGTCTTTATTTTATATATAGAATTGTATAATTCCTTCTGAAATGCTACCAGATCTGAAAGTATGGAGTTGGTGTAATGTTGATCAGCTCTTTGGTTTTTCTTCCGTATTTTCCTGCACAGACTCAAGACAAGTGTTGCGCAAATACAGAAATGATGCGATGCCATGAAATGCGGTTAATTTCCTTTAAAGTGTCGGTTTAAAAGTCTAATACATGCAATCTCATATTTTGTGACAGATTTGCTAATATGTAGAATATGAATGCCGAACACTTCTAAATGTATGCAAATGTTAAGGAAATTGCCGGCTAAAATATACAATATTTTCGACTGATCAAATACCCCCAAACTTAATTTCGATCGTCTCGAGCGAATGTTTTATTAAAAAGAGAAGGAGAAAATAAAGAAAGAGAAAAACTAACTAGCACACTTTCGTAGGCAACACGATTGCACTGAGCACGTGCAACAAGCCTTTAAACCTCTAGGTGTCCCTAGTAGGAGGAGTGTTGTCTCCTGAGGGTTTTCAGCGGATTGCACCCACAAAATCCAATAATAAAAGGAAGATCATGAATATTACATTTAAAGACAAGAATTGTAAAAGAAAGACTTTAAAAATTAGGGTTTCCAACTAAGCTAGCTTTTCGGTTGTCATGAGCCCTATCTTAATGGTCATGAAAAGATGTTAGAAATCACGTCCTCCCTCAATAAAATATCGTCTTATTCTTCATTCCTATCTGTCTTCCAAACATCGATCATATCACCCTGCGTGTGTGTAAAGGACATCCCTACACCCGGAGAATTCAATTCAAGCTATCATACTCTTGCCCATCTACCTCAGTACTTTTTGATAAACGAGATTGCTCACACACTTTCATGCGACCGTTAATACTTCTTGAGATACTAACCGACCAATTACTAATGTGCTTGCGTGCTTGGTGTATTTTCCTAGTCTTGCACCACCTCAGGCATAGCAGTGACTCCCAGACCAGTTAGCCTTAGGGCACTAGGTGAAGAAGCACCCTTTTGCTATATATTTTTTTTATTGCCCTTGGTGATAACAAAACCAGTGTCCATTTTTCTCACCATTTTCAAAATACTTTTTTTTTTCAATACTTTTGGCTTTAAGACAAGAGCATTTCAAGATATCATCTACTATCCCAGGCTTTAAGATGTGTGTAAGTGCGAATAGCAGGGTAGCAACGTTCAAAATGTTTGGCTTCCAGAATAGAAACTATTTTTCAGACTTATTTTTATCCTCAGATTAGTGACAGCCTTCATCTTACTAACCCTTGGGACAACGGCTCATAACTACTTATTACTAGTTCGTATAAGAAAACTTCTAATTTTCTTAGTTTTCTTAAATTTTTCTAATCTCATGGATGTAATTTTTCACTATCTAAACTTTTATTATCTTATTTATATACAAAAATTATTTTTATAATTTTGAAAACTTTTAAATTTTTATAGGTTTTTTCAAAAAAATGTTTTGTGCTTATGCAATGTATGATGCAAATGATGCGAAAATAAGCACAAACCTCCCCCAAACTTGTTTTCAACAGTGTCCTCACTGTTGCCTTCTGCTAAATCTCGAAAAACCTGTAAGCTTGGGAGGAATTTATTAGTGGGGGCAAAATATTTAAGTGAAGAACCTCCCCTAAACTTATTTTTGGCTCATTATTTTGTAAAAATTCTTTTTAGGAGCCAGAAAAAAATTATACCCCCCCCAAACTTAAGTTATGCAATGATAAGTTTTGAAAATCACAAGTGGGGGTCAAAAATCAGTGGTCGATGCCAAGCTTTGCAAAGACCGAAAGTTAACACCAACCATTCAAAAATTTTATCAATGCAGTGCTCGGGTTGGTGGAAGAAGAAGTGGGGAAAGGTTAAGTGGTGGAATAAAATGTGTGTGCGTCTCATTTTGGAGAGACGATGCAGTGATTGTGATGGATTACTCGCATTTTTCTTACAGTTTAGAAGAAGGGGTGGAGGTTCAATTTCATTGATTGGGAGATGATTCATCTCAACACCCGTGTCATTTAAAAATGCGAGTTCATCAGCGAAGATCTCCTCAAAAGTTCCATCAATACCCCGGTGAATAATGGCATCACAAAGTGCGGGGTGATCTTCAGACTCTAAAAGCAGTTCATAATCGGTGTTAATTGCTGACCCGGACATCTTGGTGGAAGAGTCCGTATGTGTATGATACATAATTGGGTCAAACAATAACGTATTAAAAGAGTCTAGATCGATATCAGGAGGATCATCAAATTCGCTGCTGTCGACATCCATTAAGTCGACAGAACAGACCTGAGCAATAGGTTCGGAGGGTACACTTCCCAACTTGTAAATGTTCAGCTCTATTGACCTATTCCCGAAGGATAGGGTCATAGAACCGTTACGACAGTTGATAATAGCATTGGAAGTGGCCAAAAAGGGGCGACCTAAAATCACCGGAATTTGATTCCGTGGGTTCGCTACAGGCTGTGTATCAATTACAATAAAATCTACCGGGAATATAAATTCACCGATTTTTATTAACACATCCTCCAGTTCACCCCTAGGTCTGGTGATTGATCGGTCAGCCATCTGTAGAGTGCATGGAGATGGTTTCAACTCTCCGATCCCTAACTGCTCATAAACTGAGTATGGAAGCAAGTTAACACTAGCGCCAAGATCTAATAGAGCACGGTTGATGTGTTTTTCCCCAATAGAAACGGAAATAGTAGGATATCCTGGATCCTTACGTTTCCTCGGTAATTGTTGGGGGAAAGCCGTGTCTATTGTCTTTTCCATGAAAATCTTCTTAGGCACTGGATTCTTCCTCTTCCTAGTGCACAAGTTCTTAAGAGTTTTCGCATAAGACGGAACTTGTTGGATGGCATCTAGGAGAGGGATGTTGGTGTTTACTTACTTAAAAATGTTCATAATCTTCTCCATATGTGGACTCGGTGTGTTAGCCCTTAACTGATTAGGATAAGGTGCTTTAGCAATAAGCGCTGGGTCCATCATAGGAGAAGGAAGTGGGTGTGGAACCGATCCCGGAATAGAAGTGGGGATCGTCCGTGGAGGGGTAAAAGAGGTGGGCTGTAGTGGCGAGCCTTTTGGGAAATGAAGAATAGGCTCGGAAGAAGATGATAGGGTAAAAGAACTGGGGTCAGAAGTGTGTGTGTAAGGAAAGGTCTCAGCCGGGGTGTTATTGATTGATTTATCTGTATCATCAAACTCTTCCCCAAGGTGATGGTCAAGCACTCTTCCAGATCTCAACGTGATTGCATCCACAGGATGTGAATAGCCAGAATTGGGTAAGGGTTGAGCTGGAAGTTTCCCTTTCTCTCGTGCACTCATTTCGGCTTTTAGTTGTGCAATTTGTTCTTCCATCGATTTGATGTTCTCATTTTGAGAGATAATGATCTTCATTACATTCTCGACGGAAGATTGCAAACTTGCCGTCCCTTGGATGGATTGTTTCATGAAAGTATCCAAGGTTTGTGCTAGTGCAGAGGTATTATCTGTACCGGTCAATTGCAAAATGTTTTCATGTGGTGAAAAAGTGTTTGCCGGGTTTTGGAAATTTTGTGCTTGGAAGGGGTGCTGACTCAATTGAAGTGGTGGCTGCTGTTGTGGTGGAGGGACCCCTTGGAAATTATGTTGGGTTGGAACCGTGTTTTGAAATTGGGATTGGTTCCAAGCAAAGTTAGGGTTATTCCTCCAACCCTGATCATATGTGGAGGAAGATGGATCGTTTCTAGGTCTTTGAAATGAGGCATTGGTAAACTCATGACCTTGAAACGGACATTCTTCCGTCAAGTGAGACGGATCAGAACAATAACCACATACAGTTTTGGAGAGTGATATTTGACTTAGGGCAGCTAAGAATTTTTCCATATTATCGAGTTTCTTTTGTATAGCTGAAATATCAGCTCTAACTTCTATGGAAATATCATTGCCATCCCTAGACGATTGACTCACACCCTCCCACTGTAAAGATTTTTCAGCGAAATCTTCTAGAAAGTTCCAGGCTTCCCTATCATCTTTGGTCATAAAATTGCCTTGACACATGGATTCAAGGGACTGTCTTGTGTATGGAGTAATACCCTCATAAATGATTCGGCACAATTCCCATCTTGGGATGCCGTGATGTGGACATTGGATTAACAGATCCTTGAAGCGGTCAAGACATTTTGAAAATGTTTCATTTGGAAGCTGGGTGAATTGATAGATTTCGCTACGGACTCGAGCTGTCTTTTGATGTGGGTAGAATTTCTTAAGGAATGCTTTGACGAATTCGTCCCAATTTGAAATGGAATGTGCGGTAGTGTTATATAGCCACTTCTCGGCTAAATCGCACAAAGTGAATGGGAGAAGACGAAGACGTAAAGCATCCACAGAAAGCTGTGAAGTACCCATCATTGCACATACATTTTCAAATTTCGTGATAAACACGTATGCGTCTTCAGACTCGAGACCGTGAAATTTTGGTAGAAGGTTGATGTATTGGGGTTTTATTTGAAAATTTTCCCCATTGGCTGGTGGTGTGGAAAGACATGTGGAAAGTGGTACTCGTGTTGGATAACATCTCTCTTGGAGAGAGATGCGAGGTGGATTCTGCGCACCAACGGACGGCGGCAGGGTAGTGGAAAAGAAGTTCGATGGAGGTGGATCCATCGATGTGGGTGTGGTGGGTAAAAGAAAGGTAAATGTAGAAATACCGACTTTAGGGTCGATCAAGGAAAACGCGGACTAACGGGCACTAGAAACCCGTGTCCAGCCTATCTTGCACTAAAAAGGGTTAGTACAAGTGGCAACGTGAATTTATAATTAGGGGAAATGATATGAATGCGGTGTTTGTTTTGAAAATTGATACGGATTTTTGAAAAAAATGATGCAACAAAACAAATGCAACACACAAAAACCTTAAAATCTAGGGGTCACCTAGGTCAAAGCTCTAGACCGCTCCTAACTGCCAAAAGACAAGTCGCAGGATAAATCCTCCACTGCCTCTTTGTCCCCCTGTGGCCGGATAAGTGCCAGGTAAGTGGGAAGGTACTCCACTACGTAAGTAGTGGGCCTAATTAAAAACCACTAGCCTTAGACACACTCGCCTTAGGCACCACAAGAAAACGCGGATAAGTAATGAATTACCCACGGCCTTCTCTTGTCCTAATTGAGCGCGACGGTCCTTAGAGTCATCTCTAGATATTTTTTAGTTAATGAGGGTAAATGCGGATGCAAGTTTTGCGATTTTCGGGGCCTAGGAAGGGTAATGAAATCCCCACCTAATTTGAATTTGGTCGTGCCCCTTAAATTTCCGTATTAATATGCAAACAACCAAGAATCAAAAACACGCACAAATTTTATTTTGCTTTTGCGGCGCAGCGTTTATTTGCAAAGAAACCTGCACAAAATATTAGTTGGAGCAGACAGAGAAGAAGATAAGAAAGACAGAAAGTTACAGAGGAAGTTTGGTGCAGAGAGGAGCTAGGGTTGCCGCGGATCCGCCGCGTATGAGGGTCCTTTGCCGCGGATGGGCGGTCAAACTTCCTGTTCACTGCAACAAAATTCTTGAAACTGTTCACCTTGAATTCTTCAGCTCTCTGGAAAATTCAGAAAAAATTTTCTCCAGCTCCAATGATTCCAGAATTCCTCGCAACAAATCACAACACACGTATTAGAGTTTGTACGAATTTAGATCTAAAAATTATGATGGAATAAATTGTTCAACTCAAATTTCAAAAATACGAACTATTAGCGTACTATCCCCGGCAACGGCGCCATTTGATTGTAATAATTTCTGTGATTGTAATAAATCGAATCAAATAGTCCCCGGCAACGGCGCCATTTGATTGATGATAATTTCTTGATATGTGTAGTATGGAAATTGTAAAGAAATCACAACCAAAAATTATTTGACCGCAATCAACTACGGTGTCGGATTGTAGTTAGTATGTGAGTGCGGATCGTCCACAGGGAAAGTGTAATCGTTCGTCTTTTGAATTAAATGAGTTGAATCTTTAAAGAAAGAAAACAAACAATTCAAGATTTATATTTGAAGTTCAAGAATGAGAAAAACTAGATCTAAGAAAGCATTAAAAGATAGAATCAAGAATTTATCGTTTGTTGATTTTTCCAAACCAAATCTCAAGAATCGAAATGAGGCTCGTAGGAATCAATCGGATCTATAGATGTGATGTAATCTTACAATTACGTATTCTTATCCTTCGATGAATTGATACTAGATCGATGATTATCGACGAGAATTAGGGATTTCTTGTGAAACTAGGGTTTCATCTCATCCCTTGTTCCTTCGTAGATATCATTCACATTCTAGCCTCTAGTAAATTCAAGAAATGATCGTAGATCCCTAATTTCGAGCGATCACATCAAGAAAGCATTGCTACGAAACTAGGTCATCGATTCTTGAACTTGCTAGGGTTTACAAATCTCGTAGTACTTAAAAATAGTATTAGAATTTGTTACATCATCATTCTACAATCGTCTCGACTCCTTAACGAGCGGAGTTTTACTCAAACATCGCAACAAGAACAACAATTACAAATTGAGATCTAATCATGATGCAAGAATTAAAAGAAAGCAAGATTAACGAATTTCACCTTTTATTTATATCAACAATTTAGTTACATTCGCTCAAGAACTACAAGAGGGAGAACTTGATCGTCGACTTGGCTTCGCTCGTCTCCGTGGATCGCGGATCGGCTTGGATCACTTGCCCGAATGAAGATCGGCTCGGCTCCTAAAAGGTTGAAGGCTTCTTGCTTGATTTGGTACTCAAGATCTTGGATTAGGAGTGGAATTAGGGTTAGGGTTTCGCACAAGCCTTGTCACGAGACTTGTGGAAGAAGATGGTGTAGAATGAACCAATAGTTATTGATTAGCCTTTAACCCTAGGTCTAGGTTCCTATTTATAGATAACTAACCCTAGATCTAGGATTTCAAATTCTAAGTTTCCCTCCTAAAGTTTGTTGAGGAAATTCAAATTTCCCTCCAAAAGTTAGTTAGGGGAGAAGCTTCTAGATGTGATTAGTTAGGAGGAGCTTCTTGAAGAGGATTAACTAGGAGCTTAATTAGGATTAGCCTTCCTTAATCTTCTTTGCTGATCTGGCAGTAGCTTCGAGAGAATTCTGGAATTTGTGGTATCAGAAATAAATGTGGGCCATGGTAGAAACATTGTGCACCAAAAATCAACTGATGACGTCACCCCTTAGCCGCGGATGAGCGGCGCATGCAAGCTTCCTGCCGCGGATCCGCGGCTGCATGTGGGCTTTGGGCTTTGCTCTTTCTGGTACAGTCTTGGGCTGTTGTATGGGTCTTTATTTTATATATAGAATTGTATAATTCCTTCTGAAATGCTACCAGATCTGAAAGTATGGAGTTGGTGTAATTTTGATCAGTTCTTTGGTTTTTCTTCCGTATTTTCCTGCACAGACTCAAGACAAGTGTTGCGCAAATACAGAAATGATGCGATGCCATGAAATGCGGTTAATTTCCTTTAAAGTGTCGGTTTAAAAGTCTAATACATGCAATCTCATATTTTGTGACAGATTTGCTAATATATAGAATATGAATGCCGAACACTTCTAAATGTATGCAAATGTTAAGGAAATTGCCGGCTAAAATATACAATATTTTCGACTGATCAGGTCTCATGAAAGTATTTCTCCCTGCGAGTCGTGAGGATCTCGTAGGTGTGTTTTCTCCTTAGGAATCGTGAGGACTCCTAAGTGTATGTTCTCTTATAAGTCGTAAGGATCTTACAAGAGTGTTTTCTCCTTATAAGTCGAGAGGACTCACAAGGGTTGTTCAACGTGCAAACATATCCCTAGTCACGGATGGGACTTTGTTAGGGAAATGTTTATTCACGCCTGTGGATTGTATACAAGGGTCAGCATTGAGCCGCTTGTAGGGAATATTGGAGGTTGTGGTGGCCGCTTAAGAACAGGTTCAGATCCCTGTAGCTTAAGACTTTTGAATCTTATGAGCCGTGAGGGTCCCATATGAGGGTTCTCCTTACGAGTCTTGAGGATCTCGTAAGTGTAATTTCTCCTTAGGAATCGTGGGTATCCCAAAGTGTGTTGCTTCCTTTGTGAGTCGTAAGGATCTCACGCAGGTGGTTTCTCCTCACAAGGTCAAGAGGACCTTGCAAGTGTCTTTTAACGAGATTGCACCCTTTCGGGTTTTCACAAAACTCGCCGGTAGCCTTGCTGTTTTTACTTACGGTGCCCTTTCGGGTTTTCGTCCGTGCCCTTTTTGCTTATGGACATACCGTTTTCTTTTTCTCTCTCTTTATTTTTTATTCTAACGAGATTGCGCCCTTTCGGGTTTTCACAAAACTCGCCGGTAACCCTGCTGTTTTTACTCACGGAGCCCTTTCGGGTTTTCATCCGTGCCCTTTTTTTGCTTATGGACATACCGTTTTTTTTTTCTCTTTTTTTTGTATCAGCTTTGGGATGCTGTAACCCACAGTAGTTTATCGACGTCTCGGTCAACAGCTAGTTTTAGGACATAGTGGTCCATCATTAGTTTAAGGACATTTCGGCCCGTCATTAGTTTAAGGACGTTTCGTTCCGTTATTAGTTTAAGCACGTTTCGGTCCGTTGTTAGTTTAAGGACGTTTTGTTAGTTGTATGTATGCCCTAGAGGCCAGTATTGTACAGATGATGTATATTATATTGGATGCTTGGACATATATAGAGATGACTTTCTTGCTCGATATGATAGTATGCTATCTGGTTGCTCTTTATCTTAACATGTATATTAGTCTCTTTAAACTGTCTTATAGTTACATGTTGGTAAAGCCCTTAGGATGTGTACTTGACTACCTGGACTATGATGCAGATCATACTAGTGGGGACATGGTAGTCCATAAGTACATCCTTCAAGGTCCTTAGTCGTAGGTGTAACGAGACGGGGCATCGATATACCAGTGTAGACTAGCGTATACGCTTCTCGACCCATGAGATGGGCGATGGATGATCCCATATCCATTGGTGTTTGACATCAGAGATGGTATACGGGTGCTCAGTGGATACTGGGTACACTGGATGGACTGGCCGAGAACTCCTAGATGGTATTATACCTCACGTCAGATGGCAGTTCTCAGGTGACACTTGTGCAGGTTAGTCTGTAGACCCGAGATCGTCATAGAGTCTTGTGTGATTCCCACTGTGCTTTGATCTCCACCATACCACGTCCATGAGGGCGTGCAAAACGGTGGTTTTTGGGTACAGTCCCGAGTCACATGGAGGCAATGAGCGATAGGAGGGGTTTCGTCTCTCCCGGTTTTGGGGGTTGATGTTGCGCTGTGCTCGATTGGCCGTAACAGGGAAGTCCCTGGCCAGGGCTGATCAGAGATTTGCTGGTAAGTGTTACCAGTAGTTTCTCGACCCGTTATGAGCCTCACATCGGCACGACTTATCGGTTATTGGGGTCTGACGTTTACCACCCCTAGACTTGATATGCGACATATCAGACGAGGAGACCGGACTGCACGGTAGTGTTGCCGGTTGGCTCGACGGGAGTTGAAGCAGGTTCGCTTGTTCTCTTCTGATCGTTCAATACCTGGGTGGCCGTTACGTTTAGCTGACCGCTTGCGGCTTGAGGTTGCTTGATATGATCATCACCCACTGCCGGCGTATTGACGAGTCTTAGAGTCCCACAATGGAGTTACTTAGTCCAGGCGAAACGTTGTGGTGCGCATATGCGATATGCGCGTGGACCCGGTTAAAATGCGCGTATGAGATACCGTATATTAATCGGGCGTCTTGCTTTCGGTTAGGGTCGTATGTGATATGGCCGGATTGATAAATCAAGTGTTGATTTATCATTTAACCATTAGATTCTCACTAGAAATCCTTTCTTGTTTTCTATGGATGTATGGATGCATGTATGCATTTCTTATTATTTCATGCACATATGGATATGCATGCACACATGCATACATACATCATTCTATCATGGTTGATTATACAAGGAAATGGTGGCAATATAAGACTCACACCATGATTTTAAATATGGATTTTATTGTATTTGTTTTAAAACAAAAAGTAAAAAAGGGAATGGTTATGATTCATTTGCTTCTACACTCTTCTTTTGACCTAACCATCCTCACCCACCTTTTAACCTAAGATAATCTTTCCTTTTGTGTTTTAACTCAAGTTTGTATATTCATTTTTTAAACCATGGTTTAAGATGAGAACATGAAAATATATAAACATATATTTTCATTTTTCTAACACAAGAGTTATCCTTTTCACTCTTGAAAAAGATATTGCCGTCATCTTCTTCTTCCTCTCTCATTTTGCTCTCTAGTTCTTTGTAGTGAGCAATATACTCATCAAGATTGGATTTTGAAGTGAGAAAGAGAACCACAACACCATTCTACACAAGTCTAGCCCACTTGTTTGGAGTGTTAGCTTGATTTCGTTCACTTGATCGGATAAAGTTGCAAGCTTGGACAAAGCGGACTCCGGGTGGATCATCGGTGACCTCGAGGAGTTCAAGCCGAGCTTTTTCAAGCCCCAAGTAGCCGAGGAGTCTAGCGTAGGGATCTACAAAGGTTGTACTCTCTAAACCCTAGATTTTCTTTTATTTGATGATGTGAAAAATTTGAAACCCTAATTTTTCTAGGATAGATCCTTTGTAAGTTTACTTAGCACCATAAAAAAATTAATCTTTGGTACATGTGATGCTTCCAAACCCTTCATGAGGTGCTAGGTAAACCTTTCATTGGTATCAGAGCCAACCTAGAACATTAGGCGATTATTTTACGAAGTTAAAATTCCGATCGAACCGAAAATACGGATTTTTGAGTGCTCTCTGGACATTTTTTAAAAACTGCTGTTTTTCAGAATTAAAAATACTTAAAAAATACAGCAGGAAAATATAAGAAAAACTGTGAAATACGAACTCATGATCTGAACAAACCGCCGCGGAACCCCGGCAAATCTTGGCTTAGGCCGCGGCTCCACGGCCAAATAGTGGCTTCATGGCTTCCTTTTTGCACAGTAACTCCTTACACTGCTTGTACATTGTTTTGAGTATGTTTAATCTGAATATACTGTTGAAAATTCTGGAGATGGTTTTGGACTCGACGATTCGATAGGAATTTTCATTTCGTTTCTTTTCCGGATAAATTAGAATGTATTGAAGTATTTGAACGAGTATCATTTGCTCACTTTTCACGGGGTTTAAAATCTTTCGGAAATACGTGCAAGTTTGTTTGTGGTGGACCCTCTAGAAGACAACAAACCTTAACTCGATTATGTGACCGTCTTGAACTGCCTTTTGAACCTTAGGGTTTGGGGCAGTACGGCGTGCCACATGTGAGGCGTTGGCTTGACCCTTCTACGGCTGGACCGCTACCACTGTGTCACACTCCGGGTTTTTGAACTCCGCTCAAGTGTTGAGGTTTAGGGAATTTTGGGTATTTGATCATTCGTTCGAAAAATTTAATACCGTCTAATTATCTGGAATGAGATGCAATGTGTGGAATTCATATTATAAGACATGAAATACGAGGTATGTGATACTTCGCATTTACGATGTCTAAAGAGAATGTGGATTCCAGATATTGCAGTTTTACACTTTCTTTTCTATGACCGTAAGTGTAGTATGTATTTACCGATTGTCGTTGCTATACGTCGACGACAATCGGTGTATGCATACTTACTTACGTTGATGATATGAGATATTATGTGTTGCTGAGATATGATGTGCAGGATTGTCGCAATTGAATAGCCGGGGGGTTTTATGTGAGATGAGAGTTTTATATTTTCATTCATGTAAATTCAAATGTAATGTAATATTCTTTTATTTGGGGTACTTCCGGGTTGAGGTTGTGTCACCAGTGTTGTATATTATTTACTTTTCCGCATTAGGATGGACCCAAGGAGGGGAGCACAGGTGACCGGGTTCTGGGGTTCAGTGGGAGGCCATCTCGAGGAGTCGAGACCGGGTCTCCTAAACTCCAGAATTGGTAGGGTCGCTTGCCGCTCTCGTAGGGGTCCAGGGTGTGGGCTTGGCTATTCATCGCGACTGTGGAATCCGTATTTTCTATTTTGGCTAAATACTAAATACGGACGTCCTAGTATATCCCACATTATATCTATGTTTCTGCTGCGATATCTGTGATGTGATCATTAGATATGTTCTGTGATGGATACAGTATATAGTATATATGATATATTATATAGGCGTTACTTATGTTTTACACCCGCACTAGCCCTGCTCTGCTCTGTCGTTAGTTACCTAACCTAACGGTGCACGAGGGGACATCGAGGCGAATGCGGATGGCATAAGTGTACGTCGTATTTATCTGTGATGTTTAGGTGACTTAAATGATGGGACTTCATTAATGTGATTAATGAAAGAAAAGAAACCTAATAGATGTTGTAGAATCAAATTTTCAAATAAAAAGGGTAGCTACAGTTTTGCTTTGCATAGCGGGATATATGATATACCCTGCACCTTATTCGATGAGGAAAGGGCCGAGATCCCTTCACCGGGAGTGACCCCTTTAGCAATAACTGGCAGATGCTACACACTCAGTTTGTTTTTGATTGCTTCTATAGTTTCTGCTTTCTACAGTGATATATATGATATATCCCGCACCTCATTCGACGAGGAAAGGGCCGACGATCCCTTTACCGGGAGTGACCCCTTTAGCAAAACTAGAAAAGCCTCAAAATCACTCCATTTCAAAACTTCACTTGATTCTACAATGATATCAAGTTCATTACGCAATAGGTTTTCAGAAAAACCTGTCGTAGCCCTCCGTCATTTCAGATAAGAACTGTTTAGTATTCGTGCTGCGTTTGTTGGCCTTTGTCAAGGCGTAGTGTGCCGTAGCTGAATAGTGCTTATCTGCTTATGCATATGATACAGATTGTTTCAGGGTAGTCGTACGACCTTGTTGTCCTTTGTCAAGGGTCGTGCGGGTGGGTTTGATTCAATCAAGAAATGACGGGTTGAACTTGACTAGCATCCTATGATTTGTTGGCCTTTGTCAAGGTCATGGGGGTTAGGGGCAAAATATTATCGGGAATTTCAAGTGTTGAAATTTGCAATGAGATTTCATACCTTCTATTAGATAGTTGAATCCCGATACTCACTGCGAGTAATTGTTACTCCCGGGAGAGTTTTACACAGGACAATTAGCCGATCAAGTAGGTGTCTAGAAAGGTGTCAACGGGGTTACGCCTCTGGGAAAACGAGGTTTACTTTAATTAGGTCCGTGCGAAAGCACGGGGAACCTCCCTCAAAGTACCGACACTGGCCTGGCTGAAAGATCGGTGAAGTTGTAGGGTGTAATTAATCCCGACTAGTCTTTCCTTTTAGGGTTTGAAGGAAGATTTGATAAAAACCAGTGTGAGCCATCCTGGTTAGATAAGATAATAACCAATCTGATCTTGCAAGAGCATACGCTAAAGTGTTTTCTTCTCTCTCTCTCCAGGTAGCGACCATGTCATGCCTTAATCAAGATAATAATATGGGTGTATTGACCGAACTTGCATGTTATACTGTGCTGGGGAACGTTGGTTCCGTTCTTTCTTATAAGAGTTATAGGACTGAACAAGACATAGGGGAATACCAGGATTCCCATGCCACCCGAAT
The DNA here is from genome assembly GCA_030015575.1 of Agapanthus africanus. Lineage (NCBI taxonomy): Eukaryota > Viridiplantae > Streptophyta > Magnoliopsida > Asparagales > Amaryllidaceae > Agapanthus > Agapanthus africanus. The sequence goes on from JASDDO010000006.1 coordinate 44,190,011, forward strand.
GAAGAAAGTACATGTTGATGCATTTTCTTCGGGTGTGTTCGTTACAGAGAACTGTTTCTCCATTTGCCCTACGTCCTGGGTATTAGATACCGGGTCAGGATCCCATATATGTAATCAGTTACATGGGCTTAGAAAAGGTAGAGAACTTGGAGAAGGTGATAAAGACATAAGAGTTGGAAATGGTGCAATTGTTGCAGCTAAGACTGTCGGGGAATATCACCTTGCATTACCGACTGGTAATACATTGATTCTGAACGAATGCTATTACATGCCAAACCTGATATGCAACATTATATCGGTTTCTTTGTTGAGTAAAGAGGGATATAATTTTGTATTACAGGATAATGTTATGAAAATTTTCCGTAACCAAAAGTTGGTTGGATCAGGCACGTTATGCAATGGCATTTATGTTCTAAATCAATCAACAGTTCTGAGCATAACAAACACACACAAGAGGAAGAGTTCAGAACTGAACGAATCCTTCTTATGGCATTGTAGACTGGGTCACATCAATGCGACACGACTAGCTAAGTTGCATAAAGATGGATATTTGAATCCGTTTGAATTATCATCTTATGACACTTGCCAGTCATGTCTCAAAGGCAAGATAACCAAAACTCCGTTTACGGGACACGGAGAAAGAGTTACCGAACTCTTGGGACTGATACATAGTGATGTATGCAGTCCCATGTCTACACATGCAAGGGATGGTTCTTCGTATTTCATTACATTCACTGACGATCTCTCTAGATTTGGATATGTGTTCCTGATGAAACACAAATTAGAAGCTTTTGAGAAATTTAGAGAATATAAACAAGAAGTCGAAAACCAAACCGGAAAAAGTATTAAAATCCTTCGATCTGATCGAGGAGGTGAATACTTGAGCAATGAATTCCTGGACTTCCTAAAAGAGAATGGGATTCTCTCTCAGCTGACTCCTCCATATACACCACAGCACAACGGTGTATCGGAACGGAGGAACCGCACCCTATAAGATATGGTGCGCTCTATGATGAGCACAGCTGAGTTACCTATTTCCTTCTAGGGATATGCACTGGAAACAGCTGCATACCTATTGAATCAAGTTCCAACTAAATCTGTATCTACCACACCATATGAGATATGGAGTGGGAAGAGACCATGTCTTAAACGAGTTAAGATATGGGGTTGTCCGGCTTATGTCAAGAGGCAAAATCCGGACAAACTCGAGGCGCGGTCAGTTCTATGCAAGTTTGTGGGATATCCCAAACATTCACATGGATATCTTTTCTACCATGCAGAGGAACAAAAAGTGTTTGTTTCTCGACATGCCACCTTTTTAGAAAAGGAATTTCTCACAAAAGAAATTAGTGGTGACAAGGTAGAACTGGAAGAAATTCCGGCTACACAAACTCAAACTGAAGATTTAGTGGAACCAGAGGATTCAGTAGCTCCCAACGAACCTCAGCCTCTCCGCCGATCTAGTAGGGTTCCTCGCCAACCTGAGAGATACTACGGTTTTCTCATGGACATGGGAGCGAGGATTGCATCATGGAGGATGATGACCCAACTAGCTTCGAGCAGGCTATCACGAGTGAGGACTCAGTGAGATAGCTGGATGCAATGCGGTCCGAGATGGAATCCATGTACACCAACAAAGTGTGGACTTTGGAAGTTGCTCCTGAAGGGATAAAACCCATTGGGAGCAAGTGGATCTTCAAGAAAAAACTTGGTGTAGATGGGAAAGTGGAGACTTTCAAAGCTAGACTTGTTGAAAAGGGTTTTCGTCAAAAGACCAGGTGTGGACTATGACGAAACCTTTTCTCCAGTGGCTATGCTTAAATCCATCCGGATCATGCTTGCCATCGCTGCATATCATGATTACGAAATCTGGCAGATGGATGTTAAGACCGCCTTTCTAAATGGTGATTTAGAAGAGTGCGTGTATATGATTCAGCCAGAGGGCTTCGTAGATAGTGGGAGCAGCGGAAAGGTGTGAAAGCTGCTTAAATCCATTTATGGATTAAAGCAAGCATCGCGGAGTTGGAACATCTGCTTTGACGTCGTTATCAAAGAGTTTGATTTCGTCAAAAACCCAGATGAACCTTGTATCTACAAGAAGGTGGCAGAGAGTAAGGTTGTCTTCCTCGTATTGTACGTGGACGACATACTCTTGATAGGAAATGACATTCCTATGCTGCAATCGGTCAAGCTCTTCTTATCACAAAGATTCTCAATGAAAGATCTTGGTGATGCCTCCTGCATATTAGGAATTAGGATCTATAGAGATAGATCCAAACGGATATTGGGATTGTCCCAATCCAGGTACATTGACACCATACTAAAGAGGTTTAGTATGGAAGAATCCAAGCGTGGGAACTTGCCCACGATCTCTGGAGTCACTCTCTCCAAAGAGATGTCTCCCAAAACTGATTTGGAGAGAGCTCGCATGCAAGGGATACCCTATGCTTCGGCTGTAGGCTCTATCATGTATGTGATGCTTTGTACCAGACCCGATGTAGCATACTCACTAAGTGTAGTGAGTAGGTATCAAGCTGATCCCGGAGAGAGTCACTGGACAGCTGTGAAGAGCATTCTCAAGTAGTTACGAAGGACTAAAGAGATGCTCTTGGTGTATAGTAATGGAGAACTCCAAGTGGAGTCCTTTACCGATTTGAGCTTCCAGAGTGATAAGGACGATTCTAAGTCGCAGTCGGGATTTGTCTTTACCCTTTACGGAGGGGCGGTTAGCTGGAAAAGTTTCAAGCAAGAAACCGTGGCAGACTCGACGATGGAGGCTGAATACATCGCTGCCAACGATGCTGCCAAAGAGGCTGTCTGGATCAAGAAGTTCATTGCTGAACTTGGAGTGGTTCCATCCATTGAGCATCCAATACCTTTGTATTGCGATAACAATGGAGCGGTGGCTTTGGCCAAGGAACCTAGGTCCCATCAGCGATCCAGGCATATTCTGAGGCGGTATCACCTAATCCGGGAGATAGTTGATCGTCGGGAGATCGAGATCAGGAGGGTTGACACGAAGAACAACACAGCGGATCCACTCACGAAGGCCATTCCCCAGATACAGTTTGAGAGACTCTTCGGGATGCTCAATATGTGATACTACAGCAGCTGGCCCTAGTGCAAGTGGGAGATTGTTAGTTGTATGTATGCCCTAGAGGCCAATATTATACAAATGATGTATATTATATTGCATGCTTGGACATATATAGAGATGACTTTCTTGCTCGATATGATAGTATGCTATCTGGTTGCTCTTTATCTTAACATGTATACTAGTCTCTTTAAACTGTCTTATAGTTACATGTTGGTAAAGCCCTTAGGATGTGTACTTGACTACCTGGACTATGATGCAGATCATACTAGTGGGGACATGGTAGTCCATAAGTACATCCTTCAAGGTCCCTAGTCGTAGGCGTATCGAGACGGGGCATCGATATACCAGTGTAGACTAGCGTATACGCTTCTCGACCCATGAGATGGGCGATGGATGATCCCATATCCATTGGTGTTTGACATCAGAGATGGTATACGGGTGCTCAGTGGAGACTGGGTACACTGGACGGACTCGCCGAGAACTCCCAGATGGTATTATACCTCACGTCAGATGGCAGTTCTCAGGTGACACTTGTGCAGGTTAGTCTGTAGACTCGAGATCGTCATAGAGTCTTGCGTGATTCCCACTGTGCTTTGATCTCCACCTTACCACGTCCATGAGGGTGTGCAAAACAGTGGTTTTTGGGTACAGTCCCGAGTCACATGGAGGCAATGAGCGATAGGAGGGGTTTCGTCTCTCCCGGTATTGGGGGTTGATGATGCGCTGTGCTCGATTGGCCATAACAGGGAAGTCCCTGGCAAGGGCTGATCAGAGATTTGCTGGTAAGTGTTACCAGTAGTTTCTCGACCCGTTATGAGCCTCATATCGGCATGACTTATCGGTTATTGGGGTCTGACGTTTACCACCCCTATACTTGATATGCGACATATCAGACAAGGAGACCGGACTGCACGGTAGTGTTGCCGGTTGGCTCGACGGGAATTGAAGCAGGTTCGCTTGTTCTCTTCTGATCGTTCAATACCCGGGTGGCCGTTACGTTTAGCTGACCGCTTGCGGCTTGGGGGTGCTTGATATGATCATCACCCACTGCCGGCGTATTGACGAGTCTTAGAGTCCCACAATGGAGTTTCCTGATCCAGGCGAAACGTTGTTGTGTGCGTATGCGATATGCGCATGGACCCGATTAAAATACGCGTATAGGATATCGTATATTGATCGGGCGGCTTGCTTTTGGTTAGGGTCGTATGTGATATGGCCGGATTGATAAATCAAGTGTTGATTTATCATTTAACCATTAGATTCTCACTAGAAATCCTTTCTTGTTTTCTATGGATGTATGGATGCATGTATGCATTTCTTATTGTTTCATGCACATATGGATGTGCATGCACACATGCATACATACATCATTCTATCATGGTTGATTATACAAGGAAATGGTGGCAATATAAGACTCACACCATGATTTTAAATATGGATTTTATTGTATTTGTTTTAAAACAAAAAGGGAAAAAGGGAATGGTTATGATTCATTTGCTTCTACACTCTTCTTTTGACCTAACCATCCTCACCCACCTTTCAACCTAAGGTAATCTTTCCTTTTGTGTTTTAACCCAAGTTCAATTGTATATTCATTGTTTAAACCATGGTTTGAGATGAGAACATGAAAATATATAAACATATATTTTCATTTTTCTAACACAAGAGTTATCCTTTTCACTCTTGAAAAAGATATTGCCATCATCTTCTTCTTCCTCTCTCATTTTGCTCTCTAGTTCTTTGTAGTGAGCAATATACTCATCAAGATTGGATTTTGAAGTGAGAAAGAGAACCATAACACCATTCTACATAAGTCTAGCCCATTTGTTTGGAGTGTTAGCTTGATTTCGTTCACTTGATCGGATAAAGTTGCAAGCTTGGACAAAGCGGACTCCGGGTGGATCATCGGTGACCTCGAGGAGTTCAAGCCGAGCTTTTTCAAGCCCCAAGTAGCCGAGGAGTCTAGCGTATGGAGCTACAAAGGTTGTACTCTCTAAACCCTAGATTTTCTTTCATTTCATGATGTGAAAAATTTAAAACCATAATTTTTCTAGGATAGATCCTTTGTAAGTTTACTTAGCACCATAAAAACTTAATCTTTGGTACATGTGATGCTTCTAAACCCTTCATGAGGTGCTAGGTAAACCTTTCACGTTTCGGTCTGTTAACCGGCTACTACTTATAGAGTTTGGGCTTAGGAAGATAGCGAGCGGACATAGTCGTCGTCATCTATCATTGACCTAGGCCATGACTTGTGAGGCGTAGTACTTTTTCAGGAAGCGACCATTTATTGGCCTGAAGTTTCTTTCGCCATGCATTTCCATGAGTAGATAGGCTCCACCCTGGTAGACCTTGTCTATGATATACAAGACTTCATAGTTCGGCTCGAATTTCCCCTGTTTGGCACGATTGGGAATCATAGGTCTTTTGACCACTAGCACGAGTTCGCCTTGTCGGAATGTCCTCGGCCTAGTCAATCTTTCGTATAAGCGCGTCATCTTTGCTTTGTAAGCCTCCAGATTTTGTTGTGCTATGAGCCGGGTTTCCTCAAGGGCATCGAGTTTCTCAAGCCGAAGGTGAGCATTCTCTTTGTCCGTTAGCTCGTAATGAACTGCCACTCGTAGAAAGGGTAGCTCTATCTCGAGGGGGAGTACCGCCTCTGTTCCGAATACCAATGCGTACGGCGTTGTGTTAGTGGCCGTTTTGAATGTAGTTCGATAAGCCCAGAGAGCTTCATGTAGTCTCTCATGCCAGTCCTTCTTATTCCGGGACACCGTCTTTTTCATGATCTTTGTCAAGGTCTTGTTAAAAGCCTCAACTAGACCGTTAGCTCAGGGATTATAGACTGAAGAGTATCTCCAGTCTATATTATGTTGTTGTGCAAAGTGGCTGATTTTGTGACTTCTGTAGGCTGGCCCATTATCGGAGATGATCCGTCACGGAGTTCCAAACCGATAAATGACGTGCGTCTTGAAGAAATTAAGGATATTATCCGTATTCACTTCCCTTAGCGGTACTGCTTCTGCCCATTTGGAGACGTAATCAGTTGTCGCCAAAATGAATTGATGTCCTCTGGACGATTCTGGTTCGATGGGGCCGATTATGTCAGTCCCCCACATTTCGAACGACCAGCTAGCCACTGTTGGATGTAGTGGATTTGGATGCTGATAGATAAAGTCTCCGTGAATCTGGCTTGCATGGCACTGCTTCGCGTATTCGAGATAGTCTTGGATCATCGTGGGACAATAATAACCCATCCGTTTGATCTTCAGCTTCATCTTCGACCCGGCTTGGTGAGAACCGCAGAGTCCGTCGTGAGTTTCTTGGATGACTCTCCTTGCCTCGTTTGGTCCCAGGCATCATAACTACAGAGAATCAAATGATCTCTTATACAGAGTATCATTGACGAAAGAAAAAGACAGAGCTCGTTTCATAAGCTGATGTCTTGAGGATGCATCTTCAGGTGTTCGACGGGATTTGAAGTAGTCTATAAAGACTTCTCTCCAATCCATAACCTTTTCCTGGTCTTCTATTTGCAGATTCATTTGCCCGGTCGCTCCCTCTTCTTCGAACATCTCCGGAGATATTTCTACCGGTGTGAGAACCCGACGGCTTTGCACAACGATCGTTACGTCATCGAGGTTCTCGTTAGCCAGTTCTTTAGCGAGCTTGGCTAATGCATCCGCTTTGCTATTTTCCGCATGCGGTATGCTTTCCAAGGTGTAGGAAGGAATTTGAGTCAGCAATCGCTTTACTATCTCACCGTATTTCACCAACTCAGGTTTGCACGTCTGATAGTCTCCATTTACTTGACTGACGATCAGTTGGGAGTCTCCGTATATGAGGAGGTTTTCAATTCCCATGTCGATGGCGATCTCGAGACCTGCTATCAAAGCTTCATACTCGGCTTCGTTGTTCGTCCTCGTCTCTGTTAAGGAGGATGCAAAGCGCATTATCCCTCTTTGTGGAATCACGAAGATGAGGCCTACCTTGGATTTGATTATAGGGGTGCTTTGTTTGCGCTTCTTCATGGAAGACGCCCCATCAAAATAGAGTTCCCATTGGGTATCTTTCTCTCTTCTCTCCCTGTCAATCATGTCAAACGCATGTTCGTCTGGCAATTCGCAGTTCAAGGGAGAGTCAACAGGTATCGGATGCTCAGCGAAGAAATCGGCGATGGCCTGGCCTTTCACTGCCTTAAGAGGCCGAGAAGTTATCGAGAACTCCATCAAGAGCAAGGCCCACTTAGAGAGTCGTCCTGTTAATATGGCCTTCGACATTAAATATTTGAGAGGATCCACCTTCGATATGAGACGGAACTCATGTGCCAACGCGTAGTGTCTGAGCTTCGTTATTGCGAAGATCAACGCCAGGCAGTGTTTTTCAATGGGAGAGTAATTGCCTTCTGCCCCCAGGAGAACTCGACTCAGATAATAGAGAGCTCTTTCTTTCCCTTAGTCGTTCTCTTGTGCCCATAGCACGCCTAAAGAACCTTCGAGGGTTGTTGTATACAGAATGAGAGGCTTTCCCTTGACTGGAGCAGCCAACACTGGCGGATTCTGCAGGTACTGCTTTATTTCGTCCAGCGCGCTTTGGCATTTGCGATCCCAGACGAACGGGGTTCCCTTCTTCATCAGGTGACTGTAAGGACAACACTTGCCTGAGAGATTGGCTATAAATCGCCGGATATATGCGAGCTTTCCTTGGAGAGACCACAGCTGTTTGAGAGTCCTTAGCGGAGGCATTTCAATGATCGCCTTGATTTTCGACGGGTCTATCTCGATGCCTCGGTGTCGGACGATGAATCCTAGGAATTTGCCCGAGGAAACTCTGAACGCACATTTGAGAGGGTTCATCTTCAAGTTGTATTGCCGAAGGCGCTGAAACACAATCTTCAGATGCTCTAAGTGTTCCTCATATGATTTGCTTTTAACTGCGAGGTCGTCGATATTACATTCGACGATTTCATGTATGAGGTCGTCGAAAATTTTTGTCATGGCCCTCTGATAGGAAGCGCCAGCGTTCTTTAGACCGAAAGGCATCACCTTGTAGCAGAATATACCCAAAGGGGTCCGGAAAGTGGTGTGCTTCTGGTCTTCAGGATGCATCTTTGTCTGATTGTATCCTGATGAGTCGTCCGTGAAGGAGAAAACTTCATGAGTGGACGTATTGTCTATCATCAGCTCGGTGACCGGTACAGGGAAGTCGTCCTTCAGGCAGGCTTTATTGAGGTCCCGAAAGTCCACACATATGCACATCGTCCCATTCTTCTTCATTACTGGGACAATGTTGGCGATCCAGTCAGGATATTGAACCTCTTGGATGAAACCAGAGTCGATTAGTTTCTTGACCTCGGCATTGATGCCCATCTCAAGTTTGAGCCACATTCTTCTCGGCGCTTGTTTGGTCAGCTTGACGTCCGGAGATATCGCTAATTTATGCACATCAATCTCTGGATCTAATCCTGGCATCTCGGAATAGTTCCATGCAAAGCAATCTTTATGCTGCATAAGCACGTCTTTTAGCGTGGCCACCCTTTCTTCAGACAACAGCTCACTGACGAACGTCGGCCGCGGGTCACTTGCCGTCCCCAAATCAATTTTCTTGAGGTTATCTGCAGTAGTATGTATCCCATCTTCCAGCTCCTTTGGTGCCGGTGGAAATTCTGAGATTACCTCGCCTTGATCGTTTTCGAAGCATCAGGGGAGGTTATCCATATTCTCGGGCTCTTCTTCTGACAAAGTTATCATATGACAGGTACGAGATCACTTCCAGGACCGATGTTGATCTGGTTCTACTCTCGTGGCTTTGGGTTCATGCTTCTGTGGCGGGGTTACCCTCCAGCTGCTGGATAGAGCGAACCTGCCTTGCTGATGCTGGTCTTCTACCCAGTCTTTGAATGTGAAGTAGTCTTCAAGCGGATGTCCTATTGCCCTGTGATAGGAGCAATAGTCCGGGTGAGAGACTTCGCCTATTTGCTCGAGGTGCTTGGACTCCGGGAGTGTCATCATCTGATGTTTTATGATAAGATCGAATATCTTGCTTGTCTTGTCTTGAGGAAAAAAAATATTCTCGACCCATCTTCTTTATAAGAGACGAATCCAGATTGTTCGATTCCCGATTGAGTGGTCTCTTGGACCCGCTTTGTCGCTGTCGAACGCCTTTCCCGTTCTTTGGTTTGTTTCTGCCTCTGCGTCGGGCTTTTTGTACAACGGGTTGACAGGGAGGAGCATTTTCATTTCTTACAGCTGTTGAAGGAGGCGTTGCGTCCTGGCTTTCTCGTAGATGGCCATTTCGCGATTATGGTCGTCTCGAACCTTTTGACCTGCTTCCCTTATAAGTTTGTCCTTTTGTTCTTCGAACGACGGACTGGGAATTTTCACGGCGGGAGCTCTTTCTGGTTCAGGGTTAGCCTATTCCCACAGAGCATCTCCTTGTTCATCAAAGTCATGTATGACGTAGCAGTCGCGGAGTAGCTTCTATTTCTTGGATTGAACATATCCAAGCCCGGTCGTTTCCATTCTTCCATTGGGCAACTTTCGTTGAGTTCTGGGAACGTTCCAGATCCTGTTTTAGAACCGTGCTTGTCGCGCAGTTTGCTTAAGGGGTACACCTTGGCGTCTCAAGAGTCTCTTTAGTCCGTTCGTGTAATATCTGGGCAAATGGATGGGCTGGAGCCTGTCAAGCGTAGAATCCACGCCATGCCAGATTTCTTTCTCCACTTTGGTTTCCCCGGATCGGTTGAATAAGATCGCCTTTTCACCTTTTCGCATGGGAGGGACGTAGAATGTCTGCAGTTCTTCCACACTGTTGGTATCAAGTGCGTCTAGCTCTTTATGATGCTTGGGCGTAACCATGGCAACTTGCAAACTTTGATCTTCATTAGTGAAGGCTTGTATTGATGGCCGGGCAGAGAATACGACATTGACCTCATCTTCCGTGTTGCTGCCAAAGATCAACATAGGAGCAGACGGTCCTGGCTTGTTGCACTGGGGAGGACCTGAGTAAACCATCACTTCTTCCTCCTCGGTATCACTCCCGAAGACTAGAATAGTGGTGATAGCTTTGTTCTTATCCTCTGGTTTGCGACATCTTTCTGTGTCCTTGAAATCTGGCAGGAAGTATTTTGCATCTTCGTACTTTCGGACTTCGTTCACGGAGAATGGGTTTAGCTCTCCTGTCATAGTGTACTCGAGACCATCTTTAAAATACTTCATACATTGATGTTGTGTAGCGAGGATGATGTTGTACTCGTGTAACCAAGGCCGGCCGAGCAAAGCATTGTAGCCTGTCTTGGCGTCAATGACGTGAAATTTAATGTCCGTGATAAGCAGCCCAAAGCGTAACGTCAGTATCATGGACCCGAGCGTCCGTGACGACTGGGAGTCAAACCCGGAGATGGTGATTTTATCACGAGCGAGGTGTTTAACGCTCATGCAGATTTCCTTTAGCACCCTTACGTTAAGGAGATTGACGGGGGACCTATTATCGACCAGGATTTTACCTATCTTGATGTCATGACAGTATCTGGAGACATATAGGGGGCGGTTGTGCTCGCATGTCCCAAGAAGGAGATCTTCATCGCCAAAAGTGATATCCGTTGTGTGCACTTCTTCTAGCTCGTCATTCATCTTTTCTTCGGCGAGGAATGCTTGGAATTGTTGCGGCTCTAGGGGTGACTTCGTCATGCCCCCTGTTCTGGTGAGGCGCTGCTGGTACCGGCCTCTTAAAGACTGACATTCGTTGAGTGGAAGTATCCAATCTATCAAAGACAGACTTTTGAGCAAGAACGGGAGCCGGATTAGGAGCCGGAACAATCAGTCTTGTGAAGACCGACCCTTTGGCAGGAGAAGCCGCCTTGACTACTTTGGGAGGGAGCAGGGATGGCTATCCTCTTTGGAATAACCTTTTTTAGAATTGCAGGCTTCATCGTGGGCCCACATGAACATTGGCCCAATCTAGCGAAAATTGATGCGATGGAGTTGGACGACCCGTCGAGAGGAGTCGCAGTAGTGGCAAGTCGATCAAAAACTGACTTCTTTTGCGCTTCTTGCGATAGCGGGCTATTAATGTTTACTGGTAGGAGCATGGTCCTGAAGAACAAACTGGTGGTAGCCTGCGTCACCTGTTCTATCGGCATTGTGAACAGGGAGGCCGCCTAGGGCCCGTAAGCTATGCCTCCAGATGAGGTGGAACGCGAGTTACAATTGCAGCTGGAACACTTCATGCAACTAGACGCCATTGTTTTCTGTACCGAGTAAGACACCAAATCTTAGTATCTTGAACCCAAGGGAAACCATTAACAAACCGCGATTCGTTCGCGAACGCGATACACGAAGTGTGGAGTGGAAAGAGGAAAAGATCCCACCGGGCGTGCCAGAATCTGTTCCCCGCCGAAAGACGCGGACGAAGATGCGACGAATGAATTGCCTGAATTTCGGGGAAGATGCTAACAGGTGCTATCCATCCACCTCTCCGAAGATGCCAAGTTGATTTATGGCACCATGCATCGAAGGTTTAAACGGATGCGGCCGATGTAGCAGACTTCATCAGATTCCCCCTCACGGTAAGGGATTTTTGATTGTGCGGACGCTCTTCCCTGCAGGCGCATGCCCCTGCAGTTAATTATGCTACCGCATTGTAGTAAAAACTTTCTCCTTTTCCAGATGGTCACTTTATGTCGTAGGTGTTTTTTTTGTTTGTGGTTGCCCGTGGATTGTATACGGAGACTAATTTATGTTGTCGCCCGTATGGCATGGATTAGTCCAAATCCATATCTTCTTAGATTTGGGTTTGGGGGTTGGGTTTAAGGATACGTTAGCCTCGTTTGAGACTAAGATCAACTTAAACGTTTGTTAAGGATACGTTAGCCTAATTTTAGACTAAGATCAACTTAACGGGATCGTTTAGATCCAACAAGAGAGAAATTAGGCTATATTATTTAGTTTAGGGACATTGCGGTCGATTAGTTTAAGGACATTACGGTCCAACATTAGTTTAAGGACATTACAGTCCAGGTTAAGGACATCATAGTCCGTGGGTTTAAAGGGACCCCACAGTCCGAGGTTAAGAACATCGTAGTCCATGAGTTTAAGGACCCCACAGTCCGTAGTTTAAAGACATCGTAGTCTATGGAGTTTAAGGACATCATAATCCATGAGTTTAAGGACCCCACAGTCCGGTTTAGAGACATCGTAGTATATGAAATTTAAGGACATCGTAATCTATGAGTTTAAGGACCCCACAGTCCGGTTTAGAGACATCGTAGTCTATGAAGTTTAAGGACATCGTAGTCCGTGAGTTTAAGGACCCCACAGTCCGGTTTAGAGACATCGTAGTCTATGAAGTTTAAGGACATCATAGTCCGTGAGTTTAAGGACCCCACAGTCCGTGAAATGTGTGGTTGTCGGGACCCGTCACCTCTCTGAAGACGTTGAAGGATTACAACGACAGATATCTGAGGAGTAAAGAGATGTACCCTTGAACCGGTTTGAGTTGGTTGAAAGATCTGTAGTCCAGTTTGGGACTAAGATCTGTTAAATATTCGTGAGCAGATGGGCTCAGTTCGATATAATTTGAGGAATTATGGCCAATATTGGGCTAAGTCCAATTAAAATGTTTAACATTTTATTGTTCTGGGCTGTTGAGCCTTTATTTGGGCTTGGCCCTTTTAATAATGCTGAGCATTAGATCCTGACATATTTTTTTGTCTTGTATTGAATGCATAGCATTCATCAAAACAATGTGTGTTCTGACAGAGCGCCATGTGGCGCGCCAGGCGCTTTGTGCCAATTAGAGAGCACATTGCGCTTCTGCCAAGTAACGCACATGAAAAGGACACATGTCGCGCTTGGCGCTAAGCTCCAGATGATGGGCACATTGCGCTAGTTTATGAGCGCTAGGCGCTAATTTATGAGCGCGTTGCGCTAGTTTAATAGCGCACAGATGAATGGCACGTGGCGCACTTGGCGCTGAGCGCTAGCCCATGAGCGCAGTGCGCTGTTTCAGAAGCGCAAAGCGCAAGTTGCATGCGCGGTTGACACGTGGCGTGTTTTGGCGCTGAGCGCCGGTCCAAGGAGCGCAGAAGCGCGGTTCAAGAGTGCAAGGCACTTTTCAATAGCGCAAAGCGCATTTGATCAAATTTATGATCTGTGAACAATTTTATGTTCTTTTAAAAGGATGCTTTGCCTCAAGATTCAAGAACAACAGTTCTTTATTTTTGAAAGGGGCTTTGCCTTTGTAGATCAATGATCAGTGAATGAAGTAAATACTTCTTCTGTTTTTATAATGAGATCTTTTGATCTTTTGTTATAAAAAACCTTGGTCTTTTGTAGATCTATGATCTTTTAAGAAGATAATTCTTCTGTTTTAATGAGATGATTTCATCTCTTTATTCAAGAATCATTCTTTTTATCTTGAAGAAATGATCTTCTTTCAAGAGCTTGCTCTCTTTCTTTTGAGTTTTCTCAAAGTTTTTAGGGGGATTTAAATATATCAAACTTGAAGTTTTGGGGCCTTTATATAGGGCAAATTGATTTGTTAAATCAGTTAAAGAGATCTTTCTTTGATTGATTTGGGGATGTTTCCTTACCGTTGGATCTTTGATCCTAGGGTTTCTGTTTTACAGAAGGCAATCTTCTTATTTTTAACAAGATTGGAAAGATCTTTCCATAAAAGAATTTTAATTCTGATTAATTAATAATTTATCATTATTAGATCTTTTGATCTAACGGTGGGGAATTTTCAATTCCAGCGCTGGCGCACCTGTGCTTTGCACGTGGTGCGCTGCTCAGAGCACAGCGCATTTTGTGCTAGCGCACCTACGTTTGATACGTGGCGCGCAGCGTAGAGCGCAGCGCAGCCTGCGATAGCGTACCTGTGTTTGACACGTAGCGCGGAGCGCGCCTAGTGCTGGATCTGAAGCGTTGCTTCAATTTTGAATTTTGAATTTTAAAACAGAGCTTTGTTCTGATTGAGGGTGCGCTGCCTAGGGCGCAACGCACCTGGCGCTAGCGCATCTGTGTTTGACACGTGGCGCCCAGCGCGCCTAGCACTGAATCTGAAGCGTTGCTTCAATTTTCAAATTTTGAATTTTAAAACAGTGATTTGCTCTGATTGAAGGAAACAGGCCTGGAACGTTGTCGGCTTGAAGAACATCATGAATTGAGAAATAGTCGCTTGATGGTCAAGAGTGCCCACGAACATGCCTACTACTAGCACTTCTTCGATGCGCTACTTGTTAGTTATATGTATGCCCTAGAGGCCATTACTGTACATAGGATGTATATTGTAGTGGATGCTGGGACATATATAGGGAGGACTTTCTTGCTCGACATGATAGTATGCTATCTGGTTACTCTTTACCTTAACGTGTACACTGATTTTCTCTCTGTTACATGTTGGTAAAGCCCTTAGGATGAGTACTTGAGTACCTGTACTATGATGCGGATCATACTAGTGGGGACATGGTAGTCCATAAGTACATCCTTCAAGGTCCCTAGTCGTGGGTGTATTGAGACGGGTCATCGATATACCAGAGTAGACTAGCGTAAACCTTCTCGACCCATACAGATGGGCGATGGATGATCCCATATCCATTAGTGTTTGACATCAGAGATGATATACGGGTGCTCAGTGGAGACTGGGTACACTGGACGGACTCGCCGAGAACTCCCAGATGGTATTATACCTTACGTCAGATGGCAGTTCTCTGGTGACACTGGTACAGAGTAGTCTGTAGACCCGAGATCGTCATAGAGTCTTGTAAGATTCCCACTGTGCTTTGATTTCCATCATACCACGTCCAAGAGGGCATGCAAAAAGGTGGTTTTTGGGTACAGTCCCGAATCACATGGAGGCAATGAGCGATAGGAGGGGATTCGTCTCTCCCGGTATAGGGAGTTGATGTTGTACTGTGTTCGATTGGCTATAACCGGAAATCCCTGGCCAGGGTTGCTGAGATTTACTGGTAAGTGTTACCAGTAGTTTCTCGAACAGTTATAGACCTCATATCGACACGACTTATCGAGCTACTGGGGTCTGATGTTTACCACCCCTAGGCGAGATATGCGACATATCAGACGAACAGACCGGACTGTACGGTTAGTGTTACTGGTTGGATTCACAGGAGTGTGAGCGGGCTTGCTCGTCGATCTTCTAATTGCTAAATACCCGGGTGGCCGTTACGTTTAGCAGACCGCTTGCGGCTTGTGGGTGTTTGATATGATCATCACCTGCTGCCGGCGTATTGACGAGTCTTTAGAGTCCTACACAGTGGTTTCCTGGCTCAAGCGAAACAAAATAGGAGCATATATGCGATATGTGCGGGACCGAGAATAATGCGTGTATGTGATACCGTATTCTATTCTCGCGATGGATGTATCGATTGTTTGTATGCGATATAACCTAGTTATCGAATCAAGGATTGATTCGATAAGTCGATACATTGGATATTAGTCGGTCATATGCGATATGACCGGATCGTTAAATCAAGTGTTGATTTAATGATTTAATGTATAATTATATATTTGATATATTACTTTACATTAACTAGTATTTGTTCACTTTAAAAAGGATTTTCTCACTTGATGTGCACATTGTATATGTGATATACTTTTGTGCATTTGATTGTATCATGTTTGATGATACATGATAGTTTGTGTGTTTAGTTTAAACCATGGTTGGTCAATGGTTAGGGTTTCATTTGCTTCATTTCATTATTTATTTATTTTATTTATTTCATTTTGGAAAGATAAAGAGAATGGTGGCTTATTTTGTTGTTTTGTTGAAACTTCATGAAGTGTTGAAAGCTTGACCATTCTTGTTCTTTTCCTAAACCTAACCATTAAACCTAACCCTAGTTTATTCTCTACACTTAACCATGGTTGTGATATGATAAGAATCACCTTATTTTCTATTTTGAAATAATTCTAATCATATTATCATCATCATCTTCTTCTTCTTCTTCAAGAAGAAAGCTTGCCACCATTAATGGCATCTTGAGAAAAAGAGTGAGAAATCCAATTATAAAGTGAACCCACTTCCTATTTCTTCTTCCTCTACCTCTTGCCAAGTAGTATAGGGTGTTTTTTTCACAAGTTTCATGACTTGGTGAAGTGGGAGCTTGATCTTGTGTTGCCTCGTCGTAGATCATCTTCGGCATCGAAGTCGACGACCTAGCCCGATCATTCTTTTGATGAAACCACCGCGAGAGTCTGGGATCTGATGGGTACAGCGGAGGGACTTCATCACGGAGCTATGGAGGTGGAGGATAGGATCTACAAAGGTTGTATTTCCGTTCACTCATTAGTAAAGCAGTTTACTAGTTGTTGTTATCGTCTAATCTCTAGTTAACGAATCCGTATTAGGGTTTCTCGGCACTTGTAAAATTTGAAATTGGCATGGTTGATGCCTTGCGAGACCTTTTGAGTGTGCCTAGGAACCGTACAGTGGTATCAAAGCGTAGCAAGAGCCTTAGGCGATGCGTAGACGATGTTAGAAATCCGTTCAAATCCAAAACCCTAAAAGAAGACCACTCTCTGGAAATTTTCTGAAAATTTGTATTTTTGTGAATTAAAAATTGCCAAAAAATTCAGCAGGGCATTCTATGAGTTATTGTGAAGCACGTGATGCTAACTCGACCAAAGCACCGCGGAAGCGTGGCCCCACCCTGGGTTTCGCGGCGGTTCCGCGGCCATTTTGGTGAGTTAGACCACGTGGCTTGCACAGTAATTCTTGTCTGGAAGTGCTGAGTCTTCTGGAAATTTTTATATTTTACTCAACAGTTAAGTTTTTCTGGGGTTGTTTTGGGTATTCGATTATTCGATCGGATTGTCTAATTTTGTCTGTGTGTTTTCCGGATAAATTTTGAATATGTTAAAAAGTTCGACCGGATATAAAAACCCACTTTTTCCCCTGTCGGGAAATTTCCAAGTGTTGGATTTTTCCGTAGTTTAATCACGTTCTAAGTAGTGCAAGTAACGCGATGGTCCCTTTAGAAGACAACAAACCTTAACTCGATTATGTGACCGTCTTGAACTGCCCTTTGAACCTTAGGGTTTGGGGCAGTACGGCGTGCCACATGTGAGGCGTTGGCTTGACCCTTCTACGGCTGGACCGTTGGTACTGAGGCATGAACTGGATGTTTTTAAACTTATTTCATGTGTTGAGCTGTTTCGGGAAAACTTGGGTGTTTGAATGTTCGATCGGAAAGTTTAACATTTTCTATTTATCTGGAATGGAATACAATACTTGGAATTCACAAGTAGTTATGTGATAACTAATATGAATGTTATAAACATAGCACTTTAGTCTCACTTGATCGGTTGCCACGGAATTTTGATGTGATCAAAAGTCCATCGCAATCACGTAGCGTACGTGGATACTCGCCGGATAAACTTAATAGACAGCCTCACCCCATAGCCCCGACCAAGTGACTGTAGGAGAACCCCGTCGCCGAAAGCATCCGTTTGGGTGCTGGCGGCAGCGGTGTTCCGCCTTAGTGCACTTCGTCGACGGTATCGGGGGTGCGGCCGCCTACTAAAGTTTGCGACGAGCATTCGATCAGGATGTCGGGAATCTTGTTGAATTGCCCGACTTGATATTGAAAAGTGTTTTCGATAATGAGACTAAAATGCGGGGTTTATAATTGTTAGGCATGCGATGTCTAAGGAATTCATTTGATTAGGCATGCGATGTCTATGGAGGTTGCGGATTCCAACTGTTGTAGTTTTACACTTTCTTTTCTGTGACCGTAAGTGTAATATGTGATATCGCCGGTTTCGTTGCTATATGTCAACGACAATTGGGATGCGCATATTTACTTACGTTGATGACATGTGATGTTATGTGTTGCTGGATATGTTATATTGGATCGTCATGTTTGAATAGCCGGGGGGTTTTTATGTCAGATGAGTGTTTTTCATTTTTCATTCATGTAAAAACTTGTATGTAATATTCTTTTATTGGGGAACTTCCAGGTTGCGGAAGATGTCACCCTTTGTATATTATTTACTTTTCCGCACTAGGATAGACCCAAGGAGGAGAGCATAAGTTACCGGGTTCTGGAGTCCAGTGGGAGACCAACTCGAGGAGTCGAGTCCGGGTCTCCTAACTCTAGAATTGGTAGGGTTGCTTTCCGCTCTCGTAGGGGTCTAGGGGTGTGGGTTTGGCTATTCATCGCGACCGTGGAATCCGTGTTTTATACTGGCTCGTATTAAAAACACGGACGTCCTAGTATATCCAATATTTCATATGATTCTTCTGCTGTGATATCTGTGATGTGATCATGTGATGTTCTGTGATAGATACAGTATACAGTATATATGATATATTATATAGGCGTTACTTATGTTTTACACCCGCGCTAGCCCTGCCCCGCTCTGCCGTTAGTTACCTAACCTAACGGTGCACGAGGGGACATCGAGGCGAATGCGGATGGCATAAGTGTACGTCGTATTTATCTGTGATGTTTAGGTAATTTAAATGATGGGACTTCATTAATGTGATTAATGAAAGAAAAGAAACCTAAGATGTTGTAGAATCGAACTTCAAAAATAAAACAGGTAGCTACAGTTCTTGCTTTGCACAACGGTATATATGATATATCCTGCACCTTATTCGATGAGGAAAGGACCGAGATCCCTTCACCGGGAGTGACTCCTTTAGCAATAACTGGCAGATGCTACACCCCTCGGTTTGTCTTTTGATTGCTTCTATAGTTTCTTCTTTGCACAGCAGTATATATGATATATCCTGCACCTTATTCGATGAGGAAAGGACCGAGATCCCTTCACCGGGAGTGACTCCTTTAGCAAAACTAGAAAAGCCTCAAAGACACTCCATTTCAAAATTCATTCGATCCTACAACGATATCAAGTTCATTACGCAATAGGTTTTCAGAAAAACCTGTCGTAGCCCTCCGTCATTTCAGATAAGTAGTAGTTAGTATTCGTGCTACGTTTGTTGGCCTGCGTCAAGGCGTAGTGTGTGGTAGCTAACTAGTATTTATCTGCTTATGCATATGATGCAGATTGGATTAGGGTAGTCGTGCGACTTTGTTGGCCTGCGTCAAGGGTCGTGCGGGTGGGTTTAATTCAATCAGGAAATGATGGGTTGAACTTGATTAACGCACTATGGTTTGTTGGCCTGCGTCAAGGTCATAGGACGCTATGGGCAAAATTATCGGGAATTTCAAGTGTTGAAATTTGTAATGAGATTGCATACCTTTTATGAGATAGTTGGATCCCGATACCCGCTGCGAGTAAGAGTAACTCCTGGGAAAGTTTTACACATTACAATTAGCCGATCAAGTAGGCGTCTAGAAAGGTGTCAACGGGGTTATGCCTCTGGGAAAATGAGGTTTACAGTAATTAGGTTCGTGCGAAAGCACGGGGGACCTCCCTCAAAGTACCGACACTGGCCTGGCTGAAAGATTGGCGAACTTGTAGCGTGTAATTAATCCCGGCTAGTCTTTTCTTTTAGGGTTTGAAGGAAGATTTGATAAAAACAGTGGAAGCCATCCTGATTAGATAAAATAAATAACCAATCTGATCTTGCAAGAGCGCACGCTGAGTGTTTTCTTCTCTCTCTCTCCAGGTAGCGACCATATCACGCCTTAATCAAGATAATAATACGGATATATTGACCGAACCCGCTTGTTATACTGAGCTGGGGAACGTTGGTCCCGCTCCAACTTATAATTGTTATAAGACAGAGCAGGAAATTGGGGAATACCAGAATTCCCGTGCCGCCCAAACGAAGAAAGTGCATGTTGATGCATCATCTTTGGGTGTGTTCATTACAAAGAACTGTTTCTCTGTATCATCTACGTCCTGGGTATTTGATACCGAATCAAGATCCTAGATATGTAATCTGTTACATAGGGCTACAGATAGATAGAGAACTGAGAACGGGTGATAAGTTTCATAAGGCAGAAAATGGGGCAAGGGTTGCAGCCAAGTCTGTTGGTCACTGTCACCCTGTATTACAAATACATTGATTCTGAACAAATACTATTAGATATCGAGCCTGATATACAAAATCATATCAGTCTCTTTATTAGTAAAGAAATGATAAAATTTTGTATTGTTGGATAATGTTTTGAACATTTCCTATATCAAAAGTTGATCGGTTCAGGCACGTTATCTAAAAGCATTGATGTTCTAAATCAAACTACAGTTCTTAGTATACAGAACACACACAAGAGGAAGAGTTCAGAAATGAACGGATCCTTCTTGAGGTATTGTAGACTAGGTCATATCAATGCGATCCGACTGGCTGATGTTACATTTAGATGCATATTTAAATCAGTTTGAATTTACATCTTGTGAAACTTACCAGTCATGTCATAAAGATAAGATGACCATAGCTCCGTTTACTGGAAACAGAGAAAGAGTTAGTAAACTCTTGGGATTGATACATGTTGATGTATGTAAGCTCCCCTGTCTACACATGCCAAGACTGGTTCTTTATACTTCATTATATTCTCTGATGATCTCTCAAGATTCAGACATGTGTTCCTGTTGAAACATAAGTCCGAAGCTTTTGAGATATTCACAGAATATAAGTTAGAAGTAGAGAACCAAAATATGGGTATAAGTATTATGTCCTTCGATGAGATCAAGGAGGAGAATACTTGAGCACGGAATTCCTGGTTTATTTTAAAGGAGAATGAGATTCTCTATCAGCATTACTCATCCGTATACACCATAGCACGATGGTATATCGGGGCGGAGCAGATACATCCTATTTGATATGGTGTGCTCTATGATGAGTACTACTGAGATACCTATTTCCTTTTTGGGAGTTATGCGCTTGAGAAGCTGCATACCTATTGAATAGGGTTCCAATCAAATCAATTGCCTACCACTTCATATGTGATATGGAAAGGGAAGAGCCCATATCTTAAGTTTGTTAAGATTTGGGGTTGTCCGGCCTATGTCTAAAAGCAAAATCCGGACAAGCTCCAGGCAACGTTTGTTATGTAGAACTGGAAATGTTCCAGCTATACAAACTGCAGCTGATGATTTGGTAGAACCGAAAGATTCAATAGTAACCAACGAACCTCAGCCTCTCCGTCGATCTAGTAGGGTTCCTCACCCACCTGAGAGATACTTTGGTTTCTCAATGACATTGGGAGCGAGGATTGCATCATGAGATGATGACCCAACTAGTTTCGAGCTGACCATCAGGAGTGAGACTCTGTAAGAATGGCTGGATGTTTATCGATCTGAGATGGAATCCTTATACACCAACAAATTATGGACTTTAGTTGCTTTATCTGAAGGGTTAAATCCCCATCAGGAGCAAGTATATCTTGAGAAGATTACTTGGTGTAAATGGAAAAGTTGAGACTTTCAAAGCTAGACTTGTTAAAGGTTTGCATCATTGACCAGGTATGGATCATGATGAAACTTTTTCTAAGGATCTATGCTTAAGTCCATCCAGATCCTACTTGCTACGGCTACATACCATAACTACGATATCTGGCGGTTGTGTGTCTTGACTGCTTTTCTAAATGATGATTTGGAAGAAAGTGTCTATAAGTACACAGCCAGAGGGCTTCGTAGACAGTGGGAGCAGCGGAAACGCGAGCAAGATGTTTTATGTGATAAAGCAGGCATCGCGGAGTTGGAACGTCTGTTTTGATGTGTTAGTCAAAAAGTTTGACATCATCAAAATGGTAGATGAATCTTGTATATACAAAAATGTAGTAGGGAGTATGGTGGTGATCCTCGTAGAGTACATGGATGCCATACTCTTAATGGGGAAGGAGTTTCCTATGCTACGCTCGGTCAATCTCCGCTTATCACAAGGATTCTCCATATAGGATCAATTTGATACCTACTAAATCCTGGGTTTTGGATCTATGAGATAGATCTAATTGGATATTAGGATACTCACTAGTTGTAGTGAGATGGTATCAATTGATTCTGTGGAGAATCACTGGAAAGGTTCCAGAGTGATAAGGACGACTGAATGTCAGTCATAGGCATTGTCTTTACCCTCACTAAAGGGACGGTATGTTAGAAGAGTTCCAAGCTAGATACGCATACTAGACGATAAAGGCTGGATACATCGCTACTTAAGATGCTACCAAAGAGGCTGTCTGGGTGTATATCAGTTCATGAGATGAACTTAGTTCCTCCCATTGAGTGACAATGGAGTTGTGGCTTATGCCAAGGAACGTCCGTCCCATCAGTGATCCAGACATATTCTGAGGCAGCATCACCTGATCATGGAGATAGTTGATCTCCAGGGTGATCAAGGTTAGGAGAGCAGACTCAGAGGATAACACGGCGGATCCACTCACGAAGGCCTATTCCCAGAGAGAGACTTTTATGGGATGGTTGAGTATGAGATACTGCAACCACTGCTACAGATGGCCCTAGTGCAAGTGGGAGATTGTTAGTTATATGTATGCCCTAGAGGCTATTACTGTACATAGGATGTATATTGTAGTGGATGCTGGGACATATATAGGGAGGACTTTCTTGCTCGACATGATAGTATGCTATCTGGTTACTCTTTACCTTAACGTGTACACTGATTGTCTCTCTGTTACATGTTGGTAAAGCCCTTAGGATGAGTACTTGACTACCTGGATTATGATGTGGATCATACAAGTGGGGACATGGTAGTCCATAAGTACATCCTTCAAGGTCCCTAGTCGTGGGTGTATCGAGATGGGGCATCGATATACTAGAGTAGACTAGCGTATACCTTCTCGACCCATACAGATGGGCGATGGATGATCCCATATCCATTGGTGTTTGACATCAGAGATGATATACGGGTGCTCAGTGGAGACTGGGTACACTGGACGGACTCGCCGAGAACTCCCAGATGGTATTATACCTTACGTCAGATGGCAGTTCTCTGGTGACACTGGTACAGAATAGTCTGTAGACCCGAGATCGTCATAGAGTCTTGTGTGATTCCCACTGTGCTTTGATTTCCAACATACCACGTCCAAGAGGGTATGCAAAAAGGTGGTTTTTGGGTACAGTCCCGAATCACATGGAGGCAATGAGTGATAGGAGGGGATTCGTCTCTCCCTGTATAGGGAGTTGATGTTGTACTGTGTTCGATTGGCTATAACCGGAAATCCCTGGCCAGGGTTGCTGAGATTTACTGGTAAGTGTTACCAGTAGTTTCTCGAACTGTTATAGACCTCATATCGACACGACTTATCGAGATACTGGGGTCTGACGTTTACCACCCCTAGACGAGATATGCGACATATCAGACGAACAGACCGGACTGTACGGTAAGTGTTACTGGTTGGATTCACAGGAGTGTGAGCGGGCTTGCTCGTCGATCTTCTAATCGCGAAATACCTGGGTGGCCGTTACGTTTAGCAGACCGCTTGCGGCTTGTGGGTGTTTGATACGATCATCACCTGCTGCCGGCGTATTGACGAGTCTTTAGAGTCCTACACAGAGGTTTCCTGGCTCAAGCGAAACAAAATAGGAGCACATATGCGATATGTGAGGGACCGAGAATAATGCGTGTATGTGATACCGTATTCTATTCTCACGATGGATGTATCGATTGGTTGTATGCGATATAACCTAGTTATCGAATCAAGGATTGATTCGATAAGTCGATACATTGGATATTAGTCGGTCATATGCGATATGACCAGATCGTTAAATCAAGTGTTGATTTAATGATTTAATGTATAATTATATATTTGATATATTACTTTACATTAACTAGTATTTGTTCACTTTAAAAAGGATTTTCTCACTTGATGTGCACATTGTATATGTGATATACTTTTGTGCATTTGATTGTATCATGTTTGATGATACATGATAGTTTGTGTGTTTAGTTTAAACCATGGTTGGTCAATGGTTAGGGTTTCATTTGCTTCATATACTTATGTATTTATTTTATTTATTTCATTTTGGAAAGATAAAGAGAATGGTGGCTTATTTTGTTGTTTTGTTGAAACTTCATGAAGTGTTGAAAGCTTGACCATTCTTGTTCTTTTCCTAAACCTAACCATTAAACCTAACCCTAGTTTATTCTCTACACTTAACCATGGTTGTGATATGATAAGAATCACCTTATTTTCTATTTTGAAATAATTCTAATCATATTATCATCATCTTCTTCTTCTTCTTCAAGAAGAAAGCTTGCTACCATTAATGGCATCTTGAGAAAAAGAGTGAGAAATCCAATTCTAAAGTGACCCCACTTCCTATTTCTTTATTCTCTACCTCTAGCCAAGTAGTATAGGGTGTTTTCTTCACAAGTTTCATGACTTGGTGAAGTGGGAGCTTGATCTTGTGTTGTCTCGACATAGATCATCTTCGGCATCGAAGTCGACGACCTAGCCCGATCATTCTTTCGATGAAACCACCGCGAGAGTCCGGGATCCGATGGGTACAGCGGAGGGACTTCATCACAGAGCTATGGAGGTGGAGGACAGGATCTACAAAGGATGTATTTCCGTTCACTTATTACTAAAGCAGTTTACTAGTTGTTGTTATCGCCTAATCTCTAGTTAGCAAATCAGTATTAGGGTTTCTCGGCACTTGTAAAATTTGAAATTGGCATGGTTGATGCCTTGTGAGACCTCTTGAGTGTGCCTAGGAACCCTACACTACTCACATTTCGACCACAAATTTCGCCATCGTATTGCGTACTGCACCCACGTTTCACCTGGCTTCACCCTGGTATTGATCAATGCCGTTATTGGGGTGCGTTCACTAGCGCTCGCGAATCTTTGTGTAAACAGCAGTTCCATCTCCGCAAATGTCTTGACGGAGTCATCTGGAAGTTCAGAATACCACTCGAATGCCGTCTCTGACAAGCACCAACAAACTGGCGGAGCAGAAGTTTATCATCACCCTCGGTGTTGCCACATAGAGCCCTGAACTGGGCGACATGCTGGTGGGGATTGCCCGTCCCTTTATATACATGAAATTTAGGGATCGTATATCCCGGCGGGTACTTTAGTTGGTCATACCATCCTGGATATAGCCACCCAGTTTTAACAATTTGGCCGGCCGCTTCATTCGCCTGGTGAGCTCGTATTTGCTGAGCAATGTAGTCATCCAGAGCGGCCTTGGAGATGGTTTCCTCTTTGGATGCTGAAAGAGCCGGAAAAGGGTTTGATGTCTCCTCTCTTTCATCTCAATGATGATCGGGGGTCTTCAGCTGGAGGTTCCGGCTGTAACATCATCCCAGCCATGTCTTGGAATAAGAGAGCCATTCGTTTTATATTGGCTGCCTGTTCTGCAGCCTCTTTTTCTTTCCTCTCGAGCATTCTTCGGAGGAACTCGGTGTCAGTTTCTTGTTCCCGATGCTGTTCCGAAGTCATTGGATTTTCTTTTGGCCCAGTGAGTGCAGCCATTGCTGTCAGCATCTCCTAAAGTTTCTGCTGCTGTTGTTTCTGAGCTTTCGTTATCGATCGAGTTAGCGGTCGATGACCCTTAGAAGCACGGCTTTCCTCTTTTCCGGAAGCCATATAAACGGTATGCACCATCATGCCCCCAGACTTGGGGCGTTTATGTTAGTTATATGTATGCCCTAGAGGCCATTACTGTACATACGATGTATATTGTAATGGATGCTTGGACATATATAGGGAGGACTTTCTTGCCCGACATGATAGTACGCTATCTGGTTGCTCTTTTATCTTAACATGTACTCTGATTGTCTCTATGTTACATGTTGATAAAGCCCTTAGGATTTGTACTCGACTACTGGGACTATGATGAGATCATACTAGTGGGACCACGGTAGTCGACGAGTACATCCTATAACTGTTCCTAGTCGAGGGTGTATCGAGACAGGGCATCGATGCACCAGTGTAGACTAGCGTATTCGCATCTTGACCCATATGATAGGCGATGGATGATCCTATATCCATCGGTGTTTGACATCAAGGATGGTGTACGGGTGCTCAGTAGAGACTGGGTACACTGGACGGACTCACCGAGAACTCCCAGATGGTATAATACCTCACGTCAGATGGCAGTTCTCCGGTGACACTGGTACAGAGTAGTCTGTTGACCCAAGATCGTCATAGAGTCTTATGTGATTCCGACTGTGCTTTGATTTCCATCATACCAAATCCAAGAGGGCGTGCAAAAAGGTGTCTTTTGGGTACAGTCCCGAATCACATGGAGGCAATGAGCGATAGGAGGGGATTCGTCTCTCCCGGTATAGCGAGTTGATGTTGTGCTGTGTTCGATTGGCTATAACTAGAAATCCCTGGCCAGGGTTGCTGAGATTTACCGGTAAGTGTTACCAATAGTTTCTCGAAGTGTTATAGACCTCAAAACGACACGACTTATCAAGCTATTGGGGTCTGACGTTTACCACCCCTAGGCGAGATATGCGACATATCATACGACGAGACCGGACTGTACGAGAGTGTTACTGATTGGATTCACAGGAGAATGTATAGGCTTGCTTGTTGATCTTCTGAGCGCTCAATACCTGGTGGCTGTTACGTTTAGCTGACCGCTTGCAGCTTGTTGGTGTTTGATATGATCATCACCTACTGCCGGCATATTGACGATTCTTTAGAGTCCTACACAGAGGTTTCTTGGCTCAGGCAAAACGGAGTAGGAGCACATATGTGATATGTG
The DNA here is from genome assembly GCA_030015575.1 of Agapanthus africanus. Classification (NCBI taxonomy): domain Eukaryota; kingdom Viridiplantae; phylum Streptophyta; class Magnoliopsida; order Asparagales; family Amaryllidaceae; genus Agapanthus; species Agapanthus africanus. The sequence continues at coordinate 44,216,717 of JASDDO010000006.1, forward strand.
CGGGACCGAGGATAATGCGGTATGTGATACCGTATTGGATTCTCACGATATGAGATATCGGCTGGGTATATGTGATATAGCCGGGCCATCGTATTAGTCGGTTATATGCGATATAGCCGGGTCATCGTATTAGTCGGTTATATGCGATATAGCCGGATTGTCGGATCAAGTGTTGATTCGATAATTTAATGTATAATAATATATATGATATATTGAATTACATTAACTAATATTAGCTCACTAAAAGAATCTTTTTCTCACTCGGGTAATACATTGATATATATGCGATATATGTTAAATGTATTATTTTATTTTGTTACAATAAATATTATATATGTCATATACAATATTGTAACATGATATGATTACTAATGCAACATGTTTAGTGGAGTTTAAACATGATTAGGGTTTAGATTAGGGTTAAGACTTCTAGTAGATTCTAGAAGCTTTTCTTTTGTCTTGAAAAAGATATTATGCTTGATATTTTAAAGTGACACACTTTTAACCCAACCCAAACCCTAGCCCTAGTTAATTCTCTACATGGGTTTGGTTGACCATGGCTGCATTATTCATCATATTTATCTTTTCATTATTCATCATAAAAAGGATGCTTATCCTTATCTTCTTTTTCTTCCTTCTCTTTTCATGGAAAAAGCTTTCTTGATTTGGTTTGGTGATGAAAATTGGGTGAGAATAAGAAAACAAATGAGAGCAAAAATCCAACTTCATCATCCTCATCTATCCTTGCCATTTAGATGAGGGTGTTCACTTCATTTAGTGAGTGTTAGCTTGTGTTATTGAAACTTCAAGGTAGATCATCTATGTTATCGAAGATCGGAAGAAAGACTGCATCTTTCTCTTCGTGAAGACTCTCGAGAGTCCGGAACACGATGATCGCAGCGAATGGACCACAACACGGAGTTTATGAAGTGAAGGACCAGATCTACAAAGGTTGTAATCCCTCTCACCTAGTGTTAAAGTGTTTAACATGCTTGTTTTCGCATAAACTCTAGTTTAAAGATCCGGCTTTGGGTTGTTCGGCACGGCTAATTTTTTAATCGGGCATGGTTGATGCCTCGTAGACCCTTGTGCGTGTGCATAGCAACCCAACAGTGGTATCACAGCCAAGCTAGAGCTTTAAGCGAAGTCTAGACGAAGTTTAAAGTCCGATCGAACCCGGAAACCGCGACACGAACCCTTCTCTGGACATTTTCTAAAAATGTGATTTTTTTTATGAATTAAAAATGCTCAGAAAATTAATCAGGAAAAACTAAGAATTACTGTGAAGTACGGACCTGTAATGCGCTTATTTGACCGCGGAACCGCGGCGAAACCAAGGGTTTGGCGGCGGTTCCGCGGCCAAAATTGTGAATTAGTCCCTGGAACTTCATATATTTATTCTTAGGTCCTTTCTTGTCATTTTTTTCTGGGAATGTTTTAATTCCACTCAAGTGTTGAGTTTTCTAGGGTTGTATTGGGGACTCGTTATTCGATCGGATAATTTAACTTTGTTTATTTTGTCCGGGTAATTTTTAGATCGTAATTTTTAGATCGTGTTAAAAAGTTCGAACGGATATCAATAACTCACTTTTTCCCCTGCCGGAAAATTTCCAAGCGTTGGATTTTTTCGTAGTTTAGGAACGTTCTAAGTCGTGTAAGTAACGCGGTGGACCCTCTAGAAGACAACAAACCTTAACTCGATTATGTGACCGTCTTGAACTGCCTCTAAACCTTAGGGTTTGTGGCAGTACGGCGTGCCGCATGTGAGGCGTTGGCTTGACCCTTCTACGGCTGGACCATTGGTACTGTAGCATATGATGGATGTTTTTAAACTAATTTCAAGTGTTGAGAACTATTTGGGAAAACTTGGATGTTTGATTATTCGATCGGAAAGTTTAACATTGTCTATTTATCTGGAATATGATACAATATTTGGAATCCACAAGTAGTTATGAGATAACTAATTTGAATATTGTAAATCTAGCACTTCAGTCTCAATTGATCGGTTGCCACGGAATTTTGATGTGATCAAAAGTCCGTCGCAATCACGTAGTGTACGTGGATACTCGCCGGATAAACTTAATAGACAGCTACGCCCCATAGCCCCGACCAAGTGACTGTAGGAGAACCCCGTCGCCAAAAGCATCCGTTCGGGTGCTCGCGGCAGCGGTGTTCTACCTTAGTGCACTTCGTCGATGGCATCGGGGGTGCGGCCGTCTACTAAAGTTTACGACGAGCATTCGATCAGGATGTCGGGAATCTTGTTGAATTGCCCGACTTGATATTGAAAAGAGTTTTCGATAATGAGACTAAAATACGGGGTTTATAATTGTTAGGCATGAGATGTCTAAGGAATTCATTTGGTTAGGCATGCGATGTCTAAGAAGGTTGCGGATTTCAACTGTTGTAGTTTTACACTTTCTTCTTTTCTGTGACCGTAAGTGTAGTATGTAGTTGTATCGCCAGTTTTCGTTACTATAGATCGACGACAATCGGCGTATGCATACTTACTTACGTTTGATGACATGTGATGTTATTTGTTGCTGTGATATGTTATATTAGATCGTCCTGTTTGAATAGCCGGGGGTTTTATGTGAGATGAGAGTTTTTTATTTTCATTCATGTAAAATTCATTTGTATGTAATATTCTTTTATTGGGGCACTTCCGGGCTGAGGATGATGTCACCATTGTATATTATTTACTTTTCCGCATTAGGTAGACCCAAGGAGGGGAGTACAAGTAACAGGGTTCTAGGGTCCAGTGGAAGACCATCTCAAGGAGTCGGGACCGGGTCTCCTAACCCTAGAATTGGCTGTGTTGCTTGCCGCTCTCGTAGGGGTCTAGGGATGTGGGTTTGGCTATTCATCGCGACCGTGGAATCCGTGTTTTATACAGGCTCGTATTAAAAACACGGATGTCCTAGTATATCCAATATTTCATATATGTTCTTCTGCTGCAATGTTCTGTGATGAGATCATATTACTGCCTGAGACGAATGTTTATATTATATATATGAGATATATATTATATATTGTTGATTTCGTTTCATATCGAATGCTTTTGAAGTATATTAAAATGGGACTTCATTAATGAGATTAATGAAATAAAAGAAACCTAAGATGTTGTAGAAACTTGTTTAAAAACTGGTAGCTCTAGTTATTGCTTTGCATAGCGGTGTTCCTTGTAGAACATCCAGCACCTTATTCGATAAGGAAAGAGCCGAGATCTCTTCACCGGGAGTGACCTCTTTAGTGAAACTAGCAGATGCTACAAACTCGGTTTGTCTTTTGATTGCTTCTATAGTTCTTGCTTTGCATAGTGATATTTGTGAAATATCCTGCACCTTATTCGATGAGGAAAGGGCCGACGATCCCTTCACCGGGAGTGACCCCTTTAGCAAAACTAGAAAAGCCTCAAAAACACTCCATTTAAAATCACTCGATTCTACAACGATATCAAGTTCATTACGCAAAGGGTTTTCTTAAAAACCTGTCGTAGCCCTCCGTCATTTCAGATAAGTACTTTATAGTATTCGTGCTGCGTTTGTTGACCTTGTCAAGGCGTAGTGTGCGGTAGCTATTTATGCTTATCTGTATAAGCATATGATGCGATTGAGTTAGGGTAGTCGTGTGACTTTGTTGACCTTGTCAAGGGTCATGCGGGTGGGTTTAATTCAATCGGGAAATGACGGGTTGAACTTGACTTGCGGTCTATGGTTTGTTGACCTTGTCAAGGTCATAGATCGCTCGAGGAAAAATGTTATCGGGTATTTCAAGTGTTGAAATTTGCAATGAGATTGCATACCTTCTATGAGATAGTTGGATCCCGATACCCGCTGCGAGTAAGAGTTACTCCTGGGAGAGTTTTGCACATAACAATTAGCCGATCAAGTAGGTGTCTAGAAAGGTGTCAACGGGGTTACGCCCTGGGAAAACGAGGTTTACCTTAATTAGGTCCGTGCGAAAGCATGGGGCACCTCCCTCAAAGTACCGACACTAGCCTGGCTGAAAGATTGGCGAACTTGTAGCGTGTAATTAATCCCGGCTAGTCTTTCCTTTTAAGGTTTGAAGGAAGATTTGACTAAAACAGTGGGAGACATTCTGATTAGATATATTAGATTACCAATCTAATCTTATAAAAGTGCACGCTGAGTGTTTTCTTCTCTCTCTCTCCAGGTAGAGACTATATCACACCTTAATCAAGATAATAATACGGATGTATTGACCGAACCTGCTTGTTATACTACGCTAAGGAACGTTGGTCCCGCTCCAACCTATAACTGTTATAAGACAGAGCAGGAAATAGGGGATTACCAGAATTCCCGTGCCACCCAAACAAAGAAAGTTCATGCTGATGCATCTTCTTCGGGTGTGTTCATTACAGAGAACTGTTTCTCAGTATCCTTTACGTCCTGGGTATGAGATACCGGATCAGGATCACACATATGTAATTTGTTACATGGGCTACAGATAGGTAGAGAACTGAGAACGGGTGATAAGTTTCATGAGATAGAAACGGTGCAAGTGTTGCAACCAAGTCTGTTGGTCACTATCACCCTGTATTACCAGAATACATTGATTCTGAACGAATGTTATTAGATACCGAACCTGATGTACAACATCATATCAGTCTCTTTATTAGTAAAGAAAGGATATAATTTTGTATTGTTGGATAATGTTTTGAACATTTCCTATATCAAGAGTTGATCGGTTCAGGCACGTTATCTAAAAGCATTGACGTTCTAAAATCAAACTACAGTTCTTAGTATACAGAACACAAACAAGAGGAAGAGTTCAGAAATGAACGAATCCTTCTTGAGGCATTATAGACTGGGTCATATCAATGCGACCCGACTAGCTGAACTTACATAAAGATGCATATTTAAATTAGTTTGAATTTACATCTTGTGAAACTTGCCGGTCATATCACAAAGATAAGATGACCACATCTCTGTTTATTGGAAATAGAAAAAGAGTTAGTGAACTCTTGGGATTGATACATGATGATGTATGAAGGTCCCCTGTCTACATATGCCAAGACCGGTTCTTTGTACTTCATTACATTCTCTGATGATCTCTTAAGATTCAGACGTATGTTCCTGTTGAAACACAAGTCCGAACCTTTTGAGATATTCACAGAATATAAATTAGAAGTAGAGAACCAACAAAGGGTATAAGTATTATGTCCTTTGATGAGATCAGGGAGGAGAATACTTGAGCACGGAATTCCTGGACTATTCTAAAGGAGAATGAGATTCTCTTTCGGCATTACTCCTCCGTATACACCATAGCACGATGGTATATCGGGGCGGAGCAATAGCACCCTATGTGATATGGTGTGCTTTATGATGAGTACTACCGGGTTTCCTATTTCCTTTTGGGAGTTATGCGCTTAAGATGCTGCATACCTATTGAATAGGGTTCAAATCAAATCAGTTGCCTACCACTTCATATCTGATATGGAAAGGGAAGAGCCCATATCCTAAGTTTGTTAAGATTTGGGGTTGTCCGGCCTATATCTAAAAAGAAAAATCCGGACAAGCTCGAGGCAAAGTCAGATCTGTTGAAATTTGTTGGATATCCCAAATATTCGCAAGGGAATATCTTCTACCTAACCGAGGAACAAAAATGTTTTGTTTCTCAACATGCCACCTTTGTGAAAGGGAATTTCTTGTGAAGAAATTATTGGTGATGAGGTTGAACTGGAAGGAGTTCTAGCTATACAAACTACAGCAGATGATTTGGTAGAACCAAAGGATTCAATAGTTTCCAACGAACCTCAGCCTCTCCGCCGATCTAGTAGGGTTCCTCACCCACCTGAGAGATACTTCGGTTTCTCTATGATAGTGGGAGCGAGGATTGCATCATGAGATAACGACCCAACTAGTTTCGAGCTGGCCATCAGGAGTGGGACTCTGTAAGAATGGCCGGATGCTTAGTGTGTTAGTTATATGTATGCCCTAGAGGCCATTACTGTACATTGGATGTATATTGTAGTGGATGCTGGGACATATATAGGGAGGACTTTCTTGCTCGACATGATAGTATGCTATCTGGTTGCTCTTTACCTTAACGTGTACACAGATTGTCTCTCTATTACATGTTAGTAAAGCCCTTAGGATGTGTACTTGACTACCTGGACTATGATGCGGATCATACTAGTGGGGATATGGTAGTCCATAAGTACATCCTTGAAAGTCCCTAGTCGTGGGTGTATCGAGACGGGGCATCGATATACCAGAGTAGACTAACGTGTACCTTCTCGACCCATACAGATGGGCGATAGATGATCCCATATCCATTGGTGTTTGACATCAGAGGAGATATACGGGTGCTCAGTAGAGACTGGGTACACTGGACGGACTCGCCGATAACTCCCAGATGGTATTATACCTTACGTCAGATGGCAGTTCTCTGGTGACACTGGTACAGAGTAGTCTGTTGACCCGAGATCGTCATAGAGTCTTGTGTGGTTCCCACTGTGCTTTGATTTCCATCTTACCACGTCCAAGAGGGCGTGCAAAACGGTGGTTTTTGGGTACAGTCCCGAGTCACATGGAGGCAATGAACGATAGGAGGGGATTCGTCTCTCCCGGTATAGGGGGTTGATGTTGCGTTGTGTTCGATTGGCTATAACAGGAAATCCCTGGCCAGGGTTGCTGAGATTTACTGGTAAGTGTTACCAGTAGTTTCTCGAACAGTTATAGACCTCATATCGACACGACTTATCGAGCTATTGGGGTCTGACGTTTACCACCCCTAGGCGAGATATGCGACATATCAGACGATCAGACCGGACTGTACGGTAGTGTTACTCGTTGGATTCACTGGAGTGTGAGCGGGCTTGCTCGTCGATCTTCTGATCGCTCAATACCCGGGTGGCCGTTACGTTTAGCAGACCGCTTGCGGCTTGTGGGTGCTTGATATGATCATCATCTGCTTTCGGCGTATTGACGAGTCTTTAGAGTCCTACACAGAGGTTTCCTGGCTCAAGCGAAACGAAATAGGAGCGCATATGAGATATGTGCGGGACCGAGAATGATGCCAGTATGTGATACTGTATTCGATTCTCGCGATTTGTGACATTGATCGGTTATATGCGATATAGCCGGGATATCGGATCAAGTGTTGATTCGATAAGTTGTTATTGTTTATATTAGTCGGTTATATGCGATATGACCGGATCATTAAATCAAGTGTTGATTTAATGATTTAATGCATAATTATATATTTGATATATTAGTTTGCATTAACTAGTATCGGTTTACTTTAAATGGATTTTCTCACTTGGTTGTACAAGTTGTATATGTGATATACTTTTTGTGCAAATGATTGTATCATGTTTGATGATACATGTTAACTTGGTTAAGTGTAAAGATTAAACCATGGTTAAATTGATGATTAGGGTTTTCTTTTTCTTAATCATTTATTTATTTATTTATTTGGAAAAGATATGAAATGAAATGGTTGCAAGTTTTGTTTTTTCTTTGAAGCTTCATGAAGCTTTGACTTTGTGACCATTTTGTCTCATGCTTAACCCTAACCACTTCACTTAACCTTGGTTCATTCTCTACACTTAACCATGGTAAATATTATGATAAGAATGAATGGGATTATCTTTTCAAGTTAATCTTTTTTATTCTATCATATCATTATCATCTTCTTCTTCTTCTTCTTCAAGATGAAGAACCTTGACTTCATCAATGGTGATTGATGAAAATGAGTGAGAAATCCAATTCTAAAGTCTACCCACTTCCTATTTCTTCATCCTCTACCTCTTGCCAAGTAGTAGAGTGTGTTTCCTTCACAAGTTTTCTTGACTTGGTGAAGTTGGAGCTTGATCTAGTGATGCCTCGACGTAGATCATCTTCGGCATCGTCGTCGATGACCTAGCCCGTTTCTTCTCCGATGAAGCCGACGCTAGAGCCCGGGATTGCATGAGGAAAGCGGAGAGGACTTCATCACGGAGCCGTGGAGGTGGAGGACCGGATCTACAAAGGTTGTATTTCCGTATTCTTGTAGTTAAGTGTTAACTAGTTTGCTTTGTCGCCTAAAATTCTAGCCAACGATCTCGTTAGGGTTTCTCGGCACCGTTAAAATTGTAAATTGGCATGGTTGATGCCTTGTGAGACCTCTAGTGTGTGCCTAGGAACCCTACAGTGGTATCAGAGCTACTAGGCATTGGATGTCGACCTATGGGGGGTTCTCACTGTGTGACAGTGTGGCGAAGCATAGGCTCTTACCCCCAGGGTGTCCCGAGACCGGAAGGTGTTCCGGCAGGTTGTAGTCCTCGCGAGGAGGCATGCGTAAAAATTAGCTGCTGAGGGACCCGTTGGTGCCATGGTGACCCCATTGGATGGGGTGGCTGCCTGACCTACAGTGGTATCAGAGCCTAGTCAGAGCCTTAGGCGAAGTCTAGACGGAGTTTGAAGTCCGATCGAACCCGAAACCCCATTTTTCCACGCTCTCTGGACTTTTTCTGAAAACGTGGATTTTTCCAAATTAAAAATTGCTAAAAAATTCAGCAGGAAGATATAAGAGTTATGGTGCAAAACGACATCCTAATTCATCTATACCGCCGCGGTTCCGCAGCATGAGCATGGCTCATGCGGCGGTTCCGCGGCCGTACGGTCCTATCTCACTGTTATCTTTGCACAGTAACTCCTCCTTTCTGATGCTGGATTTTATGGGAATTTTTAAATTTTATTCAAGAGTTGAATTTTCTGGGGTTGTTTTGGGGATTCGGTGTTTCGATCGGGGTATCAGATTTTGTCTATGTGGCTTTCCGGATAAATTTTAGAATATGTTAAAAAGTTCGACCGGATATAAATACCCAATTTTTCCCCTGTCGGGAAATTTCCAAGTGTTGGATTTTTTCATGGTTTAAAGACGTTCTAAGTAGTGCAAGTAACTCGATGGTCCCTTTAGAAGACAACAAACCTTAACTCGATTATGTGACCGTCTTGAACTGCCCTTTAAACCTTCGGGTTTGGGGCAGTACGGCGTGCCACATATGAGGCGTTGGCTTGACCCTTCTACGGCTGGACCGTTGGTACTGAGGCACGAACTGAATGTGTTTAGACTTATTTCATGAGTTGAGTTATATCGGGAAAGCTTGGGTGTTCGACTGTTCAATCGAAAAGTTTAACATTTTCTGATTATCCGGAATGTGATACAATAATTGGAATTCACAATAAGTTATGAGATAACTGAATGAATGTTATTAACATAGCAGTTTAGTCTCACTTGATCGGTTGCCACGGAATTTTGATGTGATCAAAAGTCCGTCGCAATCACGTAGCGTACGCGGATACTCGCCGGGTAAACTTAATAGACAGCTACACCCCATAGCCCCGACCAAGTGACTGTAGGAGAACCCCGTCGCCGAAAGCATCCGTTCGGGTGCTCGCGGCAGCGATGTTCCGCTTTGGTGCACTTCGTCGACGGTATCGGGGGTGCGACTGTCTACTGAAGTTTGCGACGAGCATTCGATCAGGATTTCGGGAATCTTGTTGAATTCCCCGACTTGATATTGAAAAGAGTTTTCGATAATGAGACTAAAATGCGGGGTTTATAATTGTTAGGCATGTGATGTCTAAGGAATTCATTTGATTAGGCATGCGATATCTGAGGTGGTTGCGGATTCCAACTGTTGTAGTTTTACACTTTCTTTTCTGTGACCGTAAGTGTAATATGTGATATCGCCGGTTTCGTTGCTATATGTCAACGACAATTGGGATGCGCATATTTACTTACGTTGATGACATGTGATGTTATGTGTTGCTGGATATGTTATATTGGATCGTCGTGTTTGAATAGCCGGGGGTTTTTATGTGAGATGAGTGTTTTTCATTTTCATTCATGTAAAAACTTGTATGCAATAATATTTTATTGGGGCACTTCCAGGTAGCGGATGTTGTCACCATTTGTATATTATTTACTTTTCCGCACTAGGATAGACCCAAGGAGGGGAGCACAAGTAACCGGGTTCTGGAGTCCAGTGGGAGACCAACTCGAGGAGTCGAGTCCGGGTCTCCTAACTCTAGAATTGGTAGGGTTGCTTGCCGCTCTCGTAGGGGTCTAGGGGTGTGGGTTTGGCTATTCATCACGACCGTGGAATCCGTGTTTTATACTGGCTCGTATTGAAAACACGGACGTCCTAGTATATCCAATATTTCATATGATTCTTCTGCTGCGATATCTGTGATGTGATCATGTGATGTTCTGTGATAGATACAGTATATAGTATATATAATATATTATATAGGCGTTACTTATGTTTTACACCCGCGCTAGCCCTGCCCCGCTCTGCCGTTAGTTACCTAACCTAACGGTGCACGAGGGGACATCGAGATGAATGCGGATGGCATAAGTGTACGTCGTATTTATCTGTGATGTTTAGGTATTTAAATGATGGGACTTCATTAATGTGATTAATGAAATAAAAGAAACCTAAGATGTTGTAGAATCGAATTTCAAAATAAAACAGGTAGCTACAGTTCTTGCTTTGCACAGTGATATATATGATATATCCTGCACCTTATTCGATGAGGAAAGGACCGAGATCCCTTCACCGGGAGTAACTCCTTTAGCAATAACTGGCAGATGCTACACACTCGGTTTGTCTTTTGATAGCTTTTAAGTGTTTTTTCTTTGCACAGTGATATATATGATATATCCCACACCTCATTCGACGAGGAAAGGACCGACGATCCCTTCACCAGGAGTGACTCCTTTAGCAAAACTAAAAAAGCCTAAAAAACACTCCATTTCAAAATTATTCGATCCTACAACGATATCAAGTTTATTACGCAATAGGTTTTCAGAAAAACCTGTCGTAGCCCTCCGTCATTTCAGATAAGTACTAGTTAGTATTCGTGCTACGTTTGTTGACTATGTTAAGGCGTAGTGTGCGGTAGCTAATTAGTGCTTATCTGTATAAGCATATGATGCGATTAGATTAGGGTAGTCGTGCGACTTTGTTGACTATGTTAAGGGTCGTGCGGGTGGGTTTAATTCAATCGGGAAATGACGGGTTGAACTTTACTAGCACTTATGATTTGTTGACTATGTTAAGGTCATATAGCTGCTAGGGGCAAAATATTATCGGGAATTTCAAGAGTTGAAATTTGCAATGAGATTGCATACCTTCTATGAGATAGTTGGATCCCGATACCCGCTGCGAGTAATTGTTACTCCTGGGAGAGTTTTACACATTACAATTAGCCGATCAAGTAGGTGTCTAGAAAGGTGTTAACGAGGTTACGCCTCTGGGAAAATGAGGTTTACATTAATTAGGTTCGTGCGAAAGCACGGGGGACCTCCCTCAAAGTACCGACACTGGCCTGGCTGAAAGATTGGCGAACTTGTAGTATGTAATTAATCCCGGCTAGTCTTTCCTTTTAGGGTTTGAAGGAAGATTTGATAAAAACAGTGGGAGCCATCCTGATTAGATAAAATAATAACCAATCTATTCTTGCAAGAGCGCACGCTGAGTGTTTTCTTCTCTCTCTCTCCTGGTAGCGACCATATCACGCCTTAATCAAGATAATAAATACGGATTATTGACCGAACCCGCTTGTTATACTGAGCTGGGGATCGTTGGTCCCGCTCCACCTTATAATTGTTATAAGACAGAGCAGGAAATTGGGGAATACCAGATTTCCCGTGCCGCCCAAACGAAGAGAGTGCATGATGATGCATCATCTTCGGGTGTGTTCGTTACACAGAACTGTTTCTCAGTATCCTCTGAATCCTGGGTATATGATACCGGATCAGGATCCCAGATATGTAATCTGTTACATAGGGCTACAAAAGGGTAGAAAAACTAAGAACGGGTGATAAGTTTCATGAGGCAGAAAACGGGGCAAGAGTTGCAGCCAAGTCTGTCGGTCACTGTCACCCTGTATTATCGATACATTGATTCTGAACGAATGTTATTAGATACCGAACCTGATATACAAAATCATATCACTCTCTTTATTAGTAAAGAAATGATAAAATTTTGTATTGTTGGATAATGTTTTGAACATTTCCTATATCAAAAGTTGATCGGTTCAGGCACGTTATCTAAAAGCATTGATGTTCTAAATCAAACTACAGTTCTTAGTATACAGAACACACACAAGAGGAAGAGTTCAGAAATGAATGGATCCTTCTTGAGGTATTGTAGACTAGGTCATATCAATGCGACCCGACTAGCTGAAGTTACATTTAGATGCATATTTAAATCAGTTTGAATTTGCATCTTATGAAACTTGCCAGTCATGTCACAAAGATAAGATGACCATAGCTCTGTTTATTGGAAGTAGAGAAAAAGTTAGTAAACTCTTGGGATGATACATGTTGATGTATGTAGGTCCCCAGTCTACACATGCCAAGACCGGTTCTTTGTACTTCATTACATTCTCTGATAATCTCTTTAGATTCAGACATATGTTCCTGTTGAAACATAAGTCCGAACCTTTTGAGATATTCACAGAATATGATTTAGAAGTAGAGAACCAAAATACGGGTATAAGTATTATGTCCTATGATGAGATCAGGGAGGAGAATACTTGAGAACGGAATTCTTGGACTTTTCTAAAGGAGAATGAGATTCTCTCTCGGCATTACTCCTCCGTATATACCATAGCACGATGGTATATCGGGGCGGAGCAATCACACCCTATGTGATATGGTGTGCTCTATGATGAGTACTACTGAGTTACCTTTTTCCTTTTGGGTGTTATGCACTTGAGAAGTTGCATACCTATTGAATATGGTTCCAATCAAATCAGTTGTCTACCATTTCATATGTGATATGGAAAGGGAAGAGCCCATGTCTTAAGCTAGTTAAGATTTGGGGTTGTCCGGCTAATGTCTAAAAGCAAAATCCGGACAAGCTCGAGGCAAGGTCTGTAATGTAGAACTGGAAGTGTTTCAGCTATACAAAATACAGCAGATAATTTAGTAGAACCGAAGGATTCAGTAGATTCCAACGAACCTCAGCCTCTCCGCCGATCTAGTAAGGTTCCTCACCCACCTGAGAGTTACTTCGGTTTCTCTATGACAGTGGGAGCGAGGATTGCATCATGAGATGATGACCCAACTAGTTTCGAGCTGGCCATCAGGAGTGAGACTCTGTAAGAATGGCTGGATGCTTAGTGATCTGAGATGGAATCCATGTACACCAACAAAGTATGGACTTTGGTTGCTATATCTGAAGGGTTAAATCCCCATCAGGAGCAAGTATATCTTGAGAAGATTACTTGGTGTAAATGGAAAAGTTGAGACTTTCAAAGCTAGACTTGTTAAAGGTTTTCGTCATCGACCAGACGTAGATAATGATGAAACCTTTTCCAGTGCCTATGCTTAAGTCCATCCGGATCCTACTTGCCACGGCTACATACCATGACTACGATATCTTGTGGTTGGGTGTCATGACAGCTCTTCTAAAATGATGTTTTGGAAGAGAGCGTCTATAAGTACACAGCCAGAGGGCTTCGTAAACAGTGGGAGCAGCGGAAACGCGTGCAAGATGTTTTATGTGATAAAGCAGGCATCGCGGAGTTGGAACATCTGTTTTGATGGATTAGTCAAAGAGTTTGACATCATCAAAATGGTAGATGAACCTTGTATAAACAAAAAGGTAGTAGGGAGTATGGTGACGATCCTCGTAGAGTACGTGGATGACATACTCAAGATAGGGAAGGAGTTTCCTATGCTACGATTGGTCAATCTCCGCTTATCACAATGATTCTCCATATAGGATCAAAATGATACCTACTAAATCCTGGGTTTTGATCTATGAGATAGATCTAATTGGATAATAGGATACTCACTAGTTGTAGTGAGATGGTATCAATTGATCCTGGGGAGAATCACTGGAAGGGTTCCAGGGTAATAAAGACGACTGAATGTCAGTCGCAGGCATTGTCTTTACCCTCAGTAAAGGGACGGTATGTTGGAAGAGTTCCAAGCTAAATACCGTGACATACTAGACGATAAAGGCATGATACATCGCTACTTAAGATGCTACCAAAGAGGCTGTTTGGGTGTATATTGGTTCATAAGATGAACTATGTTCCTCCCATTGTGTGACAATGGAGTTGTGGCTTATGCCAAGGAACGCAGGTCCCATCAGTGATCCAGACATATTCTAAGGCAGTATCACTTGATCATGGAGATAGTTGATCTCCAGGCTGATCAAGGTTAGGAGAGCAGACTCAGAGGACAACACGGCGGATCCACTCACAAAGGCCTATTCCCAGAGAGAGACTTTTATGGGATGGTTGAGTATGAGATACTACAACCACTGCTACAGATGGCCCTAGTGCAAGTGGGAGATTGTTAGTTATATGTATGCCCTAGAGGCCATTACTGTATATTGGATGTATATTGTAGTGGATGCTGGGACATATATAGGGAGGACTTTCTTGCTCGACATGATAGTATGCTATCTGGTTGCTCTTTACCTTAATGTGTACACAGATTGTCTCTCTATTACATGTTGGTAAAGCCCTTAAGATGTGTACTTGACTACCTGGACTATGATGCGGATCATACTAGTAGGGACATGGTAGTCCATAAGTACATCCTTGAAAGTCCCTAGTCGTGGGTGTATCGAGACGGGGCATCGATATACCAGAGTAGACTAGCGTGTACCTTCTCGAACCATACAGATGGGCGATGGATGATCCCATATCCATTGGTGTTTGACATCAGAGGAGATATACGGGTGCTCAGTAGAGACTGGGTATACTGGACGGACTCGCCGAGAACTCCCAGATGGTATTATACCTTACGTCAGATGGCAGTTCTCTGGTGACACTGGTACAGAGTAGTCTGTTGACCCGAGATCGTCATAGAGTCTTGTGTGGTTCCCACTATGCTTTGATTTCCATCTTACCACGTCTAAGAGGGCGTGCAAAACGGTGGTTTTTGGGTACAGTCCCGAGTCACATGGAGGCAATGAGCGATAGGAGGGGATTCGTCTCTCCCGGTATAGGGGGTTGATGTTGCGTTGTGTTCGATTGGCTATAACAGGAAATCCCTGGCCAGGGTTGCTGAGATTTACTGGTAAGTGTTACCAGTAGTTTCTCGAACAGTTATAGACCTCATATCGACACGACTTATCGAGCTATTGGGGTCTGACGTTTACCACCCCTAGGCGAGATATGCGACATATCAGACGATCAGACCGGACTGTACGGTAGTGTTACTCGTTGGATTCACTGGAGTGTGAGCGGGCTTGCTCGTCGATCTTCTGATCGCTCAATACCCGGGTGGCCGTTACGTTTAGCAGACCGCTTGCGGCTTGTGGGTGCTTGATATGATCATCATCTGCTGCCGGCGTATTGACGAGTCTTTAGAGTCCTACACAGAGGTTTCCTGGCTCAAGCGAAACGAAATAGGAGCGCATATGAGATATGTGCGGGACCGAGAATGATGCCAGTATGTGATACTGTATTCGATTCTCGCGATTTGTGACATTGATCGGTTATATGCGATATAGCCGGGATATCGGATCAAGTGTTGATTCGATAAGTTGTTACTGTTTATATTAGTCGGTTATATGCGATATGACCGGATCATTAAATCAAGTGTTGATTTAATGATTTAATGCATAATTATATATTTGATATATTAGTTTGCATTAACTAGTATCGGTTTACTTTAAATGGATTTTCTCACTTGGTTGTACAAGTTGTATATGTGATATACTTTTTGTGCAAATGATTGTATCATGTTTGATGATACATGTTAACTTGGTTAAGTGTAAAGATTAAACCATGGTTAAATTGATGGTTAGGGTTTTCTTTTTCTTAATCATTTATTTATTTATTTATTTGGAAAAGATATGAAATGAAATGGTTGCAAGTTTTGTTTTTTCTTTGAAGCTTCATGAAGCTTTGACTTTGTGACCATTTTGTCTCATACTTAACCCTAACCACTTCACTTAACCTTGGTTCATTCTCTACACTTAACCATGGTAACTATTATGATAAGAATGAATGGGATTATCTTTTCAAGTTAATCTTTTTTATTCTATCATATCATTATCATCTTCTTCTTCTTCTTCAAGATGAAGAACTTTGACTTCATCAATGGTGATTGATGAAAATGAGTGAGAAATCCAATTCTAAAGTCTACCCACTTCCTATTAATTCATCCTCTACCTCTTGCCAAGTAGTAGAGTGTGTTTCCTTCACAAGTTTTCTTGACTTGGTGAAGTTGGAGCTTGATCTAGCGATGTCTCGACGTAGATCATCTTCGGCATCGTCGTCGATGACCTAGCCCGCTTCTTCTCCGATGAAGCCGACGCTAGAGCCCGGGATTGCATGAGGACAGCGGAGAGGACTTCATCACGGAGCCGTGGAGGTGGAGGACCGGATCTACAAAGGTTGTATTTCCGTATTCTTGTAGTTAAGTGTTAACTAGTTTGCTTTGTCGCCAAAAATTCTAGCCAACGATCTCGTTAGGGTTTCTCGGCACCGTTAAAATTGTAAATTGGCATGGTTGATGCCTTGTGAGACCTCTAGTGTGTGCCTAGGAACCCTACATAGTGATCTGAGATGGAATCCTCATACACCAACAAAGTATGGACTTTGGTTGCTTTATCTGAAGGGTTAAATCCCCATCAGGAGCAAGTTTATCTTGAGAAGAATACTTGGTATACATGGAAAAGTTGAGACTTTCAAAGCTATGCTTAAGTCCATCCAGATTCTACTTGCCACGGCTACATACCATGACTACGATATCTGGTGGTTGGGTGTCATGACTACTTTTCTAAATGATGTTTTAGAAGAGAGCGTCTATAAGTACACAGCCAGAGGGCTTCGTAGACAGAGAGTGCAGCGGAAACGTGTGCAAGATTTTTTATGTGATAAAGCAGGCATCGCGGAGTTGGAACGTCTGTTTTGATGTGGTAGTCAAAGAGTTTGACTTCATCAAAATGGTAGATGAACCTTGTATATACAAAAAGGTAGTAGGGAGTATGGTAATGATCCTCGTAAAGTACGTGGATGACATACTCTTGATAGGGAAAGAGTTTCCTATGCTACGCTCGGTCAATCTCCGCTTATCACAAGGATTCTCCATATAGGATCAAAATGATACCTCCTAAATCCTGGGTTTTGGATCTATGAGATAGATCTAATTGGATGTTAGGATACTCACTGGTTGTAGTGAGATGGTATCAATCGATCCTGGGGAGAATCACTGGAAAGGTTCCAGGGTGATAAGGACGACTGAATGTCAGTCGCAGGCATTGTCTTTACCCTCAGTGGAGGGATGGTATGTTGGAAGAGTTCCAAGCTAGATACCGTGACATACTAGACGATTAAAGGCAAGATACATCGTTACCAAGGATGCTACCGAAGAGGCAGTCTGGATATATATAAGTTCATGAGATGAACTTCGTTCCTACCATTATGTGACAATGGAGTTGTGGCTTTTGCCAAGGAACCCCCTGTCCCATCTGAAAGCCAGATATAATTCTTAGGCAGTATCACCTGATCATGTAGATGGTTGATCTCTAGGGAGATCGAGGTTAGGAGAGTAGACACAGAGGACGACAGCGTGGATCCACTCACAAAGGCCTTTTGCCCAGTAGTGACTTCTATGGGATGGTTGAGTATGAGATACTTCAACCATACCTAATTGTTGGGTATGTGATACCACAACAGATGGCCCTAGTGCAAGTGGGAGATTGTTAGTTATATGTATGCCCTAGAGGCCATTACTGTACATACGATGTATATTGTAATGGATGCTTGGACATATATAGGGAAGACTTTCTTGCCCGACATGATAGTACGCTATCTGGTTGCTCTTTATCTTAACATGTACTCTGATTATCTCTATGTTACATGTTGATAAAGCCCTTAGGATATGTACTCGGCTACTGAGACTATGATGAGATCATACTAGTGGGGCCACGGTAGTCAACGAGTACATCCTATAACTGTTCCTAGTCGAGGGTGCATCGAGACAGGGCATCGATGCACCAGTGTAGACTAGCGTATTCGCATCTTGACCCATATGATTTGCGATGGATGATCCCATATCCATCGGTGTTTGACATCAAGGATGGTGTACGGGTGCTCAGTAGAGACTGGGTACACTGGACGGACTTGTCGAGAACTCCTAGATGGTATTATACTTCACGTCAGATGGCAGTTCTCCGGTGACACTGGTGCAGAGTAGTCTGTTGATCCGAGATCGTCATAGAGTCTTATGTGATTCCGACTGTGCTTTGATTTACATCATACCACGTCCAAGAGGGCATGCAAAAAGGTGGCTTTTGGGTACAGTCCCGAATCACATGGAGGCAATGAGCGATAGGAGGGGATTCGTCTCTCCCGGTATAGGGAGTTGATGTTATGCTATGTTCGATTGGCTATAACTGGAAATCCCAGGGCAGGGTTGCTGAGATTTACCGGTAAGTGTTACCAGTAGTTTCTCAAAGTGTTATAGACCTCAAATCGACACGACTTATCAAGCTATTGGGGTCTGACGTTTACCACCCCTAGGCGAGATATGCGACATATCAGACGACGAGACCGGACTGTACGGGAGTGTTACTGATTGGATTCACAGGAGAATGTACAGGCTTGCTTGTTGATCTTCTGAGCGCTCAATACCTGGATGGCTGTTACGTTTAGCTGACCGCTTGTAGCTTGTGGGTGTATGATATGATCATCACCTACTGCCGGCGTATTGACGATTCTTTAGAGTCCTACACAGAGGTTTCTTGGCTCAGGCAAAACGGAGTAGGAGCATATATGTGATATGTGCGGGACCGAGGATAATGCGGAATGTGATAACGTATTGGATTCTCGCGATATGAGATATCGGCCGGGTATATGTGATATAGCCGGATCATCGTATTAGTCGGTTATATGCGATATAGCCGGATTGTCGGATCAAGTGTTGATTCGATAATTTAATGTATAATAATATATATGATATATTAAATTACATTAACTAATATTAACTCACTAAAAGATTCTTTTTCTCACTCGGGTAATACATTGATATATATGTGATATATGTTAAATGTATTATTTTATTTTATTACAATAAATATTATATATGTGATATATAATATTGTAACATGATATGATTACTAATGCAACATGTTTAGTGGAGTTTAAACATGATTAGGGTTTGGATTAGGGTTAAGACTTCTTGTAGATTCTAGAAGCTTTTCTTTTGTCTTGAAAAAGATATTATGCTTGATATTTTCAAGTGACTCACTTTTAACACAACCCAAACCCTAGCCCTAGTTAATTCTCTACATGGGTTTGGTTGACCATGGTTGCATTATTCATCATATTTATCTTTTCATTATTCATCACAAAAAGGATGCTTATCATTATCTTCTTCTTCTTCCTTCTCTTTTCATGGAAAAAGCTTTCTTGATTTTATTTGGTGATGAAAATTGGGTGAGAATAAGAAAACAAATGAGGGCAAAAATCCTATTTCATCATCCTCATCTATCCTTGCCATTTAGATGAGGGTGTTCACTTCATTTAGTGAGTGTTAGCTTGTGTTATTGAAACTTCAAGGTAGATCATCTATGTTATCGAAGATCGGAAGCAAGACTGCATCTTTCTCTTCGTGAAGCCTCTCGAGAGTCCGGAACACGATGATCGCAGCGAAGGGACCACAACACAGAGCTTATGAAGTGAAGGACCGGATCTACAAAGGCTGTAATCCCTCTCACTTAGTGTTAAAGTGTTTAACATGCTTGTTTTCGCATAAACTCTAGTTTAAAGATCCGGTTTTGGGTTGTTCGGCACGGCTAATTTTTTAATCGGGCATGGTTGATGCCTCGTAGACCCTTGTGCGTGTGTATAGAAACCCAACAGTTTAGGTTCGGTGCCTTTGCGATTCGTCGCGGACACAGGGCCTTTCTTTGGCCTCCTTCTCTTGTAAGCAGTTGAAGTCGAGGGGGCCGTTGCAGCGGGCACCCAGACAGATGACGTTTTCTGTGGTACTATGAGATGGCTCTTTTCTTGCTGAGTTTTGAGCTTCTTTGGCCGGCGAGAGTGGTCCTGGTCAATCTCTGATTCCTGGACTTGTTTCCAGACTTTATAAATTTTGGATGACAACCGCTGAGGGGGCTGCTCCGGCTTCGCATTCGGTGCATTCTCCATGGGTGGAGGAGATCTCTTCAGCACTGTAGTAGGAGAGTTTCTGTGCACCTTGTTAAGCAGTTCAAAGAAGTTCCCGTTTGGAACAACAACATTGATTTCCACCATTGGAGCTGGCGGAATTAGCCCAGAGGGGGAGTTGCCCCCAGCCTTCCTTACTCGGCGCCAGTGGCGACGTCGAACGTGTCGAGCGGACGGATTTGGTTCAGCTATGGGGATAGCTTCATCATGCCCCCTATTCTGGTGAGGCGCTGCTGGTACCAGCATCTTGAAGACCGACGTCCGTTGAGCAGCAGTATCCAATCTGTCAAAGATAGACCATTGAGCAGGAACGGGAGCCAAAGTGGCCAGCCTCGTAAAGACTGATCCTTTGACGGAAGAAGCTTCTTTAGTGACTTCGGGAGCAGGAATGGCTATCCATTTTAGGATGGCCTCTTCATGTATCATGGACTTTTTTACAGGCCCATTAGAGTTCAGGCTCAGCCTATCGAAGACAGATGTCGTCGGCTTGGCATTGGATGACCCGTTGAGAGGGGCAATGGTGGTAGTGAGCCGATCAAAGATCGACTTTTTCTGCGCTTCTTGCAGCAGCGGGATGTTAAAGCTCACTGGTGGGAGCATGGTCCCGAAGAACAACCCGGTGGTAGCCTGCGTTACCTGCTGTACTATAAGTGCACGGCGGTGCCCCGGTCGTCAATCCGAGACCAAAATGCGGAAACGATACTTTTACGAAACTTGTAAACCGGCACCACCGCGCATTATAAAACCCGGATCAGGCCATTAACCTACTCCTAGATAATAAGAGAAGGGGTGGAGAGATATAACAAGCGATCCGTGTCCTTCGGTCTTCTCATCGTCGTCCTGATCTCCCCGCGGAATCTCCGGTCTTCATCTCCTCGTCGGAAGGGCACCACATCGCCGGGTTCTTTTACGGGCTCCAGCCTCTGGACCGAGGCAACTCAGGCACGAAGTTGGCGAGTCGACGTGTCCAAGAAATGCTGTAGATGAAGTGTAGAACACCGGGTCTCATGGGGTTACTAGAAGTTGCCTTTTGGGTGGAGGAATGAGATATTGGCTTTTGGAGATGAACAAAAAGAATTTTGTGCAACCAAATGAGAGTAATTTTCCCCTCCAAAAATTGGGACAGCCCCTCCCATAATGGCCGGCCATTTTCTCATGAGGAAAAATGAGAGAGAGGAAGGAATGTCAAGGGGAGGTGAGAAGCAATAATACAGGAGAGAGAGAAAGGTGATGATTAAGAATCATCATCACAACAAAGTCCACACTCATAAACCCATCACTCTCATCATAAAAGTCAAGCCATCATGAACAATCATGAACCAAGAAGTCTTCTCCTTTGTTAATTGCACAATTACAAATAACCCCCTCCACCAAATTTCAGCCAAAGAAAGAACAAAGGAAAAATGGCCGAAACGGAAAGCAAACTGGCAACTTCAAAAAACTGATCCCGTAATAAATTACAGGAAAACCCCGCGACTGTATATAAATACCCGCATTTGTATTCCGACCGAATACAAATGCAATGAGACAAAATCTACACTGTACAATACTAGGATCCGGCTTAAACCAAAACCCGCTAGTATTATCCGTCCGATCATGATCCGTGCAATACCGCACGTACATGATTGAACCCTGCCATATCTCTATACGGCCTCTACAGAGTTTCGCCCGAAACTTGAGAAACTGTCTGTAGGGGACTCTAAAGACTCGTCAATATTTTGGTTGTGAATTTAACCACTAGCATGTTAGAGGTATTAGCCATACGTAACGGGCTACCGGGTATTGACCAAAAGGGACGTCGATGAGAGAACTCATCCTGACACCCTACTGAGCCTGTCAGTGACAATATCCGTACAGTCCGGTCCGTTCGTCTATGAGCATCGCATGGCGGGCCTAGGGGGTTGGTAAAAGTCAGACCCCCAAAAGCGGTACAAGTCGTGTCGGAGTGTAGCCCAGAACACCCTGAGATATTACTGGAATATCTACCAGTAAATCTCCTGCCTTGGCCAAGGATTTCGTGTAATGGCTCTCCTAGACACAGCGCGACCTCACCCCCAATACCGGGAAAGACGAACCCCTGCAGATCCGCTCACTGCCTCCATGTGGCTCGGGACTGTACCCAACTAAAACCTGTTTGCACGTCTCCTTTGAGCGTGGTAGGGTAGTAATCAAAGTACAGTGGGAACTCACATGAGACAAATGACGATCTTAGGTCATTGAACTAACCTGTACACATGTCACCAGGGAACTGCTATCTGACGTCTGGTATAAGATCAACTAGCATGTTCCCGGCGAGTCCTGTCTGGTGTACTCATAACCCAATGAGCACCTGTATACATCTTAGGTGAACCAACTGACACCAGTGGCATTTGAGACCGGCCACCGCCCCTCGTCGGGGTCTCGACTGTATACACTAGTCTACTCTGGAGTATCGATGCCCTGTCTCGAAACTCCCACGACTAGGGACCTTTTAAGGATGTGCTTATAGACTACCAGCTCCCACGTATATGATCGCCATCATACTGCTGGCTGTCAAACAAGAATCCTAATGGCTCTATCAATGCGCAATAGTGACCTGTAAGGTCATCTAAAGCAGTACACGATGATAAAGATAAACCAGATAGCATACTATCATCTTGAGTAAGACTGTTCAAACAGTATAGGTCCTCCCTCAATCATTGCAATCACGTGCCTGTGATCCAATAATTGACTCTGAGGGCACTATCTCCAACAATCTCCCACTTGCACTCAAGGCTAATTATTGCGTTGTCGCATACTCACAGCCCGTGTGATGCCGAACACCTAACTCCTCTACTAATCAGTCTCACAAAACCCATTTGCGAAACTAACGCGTTCGAGGAATAGCCTCTGTGAGTGGATCCGCTCTAATGTTTCTTTCTATGTCTCTCTAAATCTCAAGTTTGCGGAGAAAGCCATCTCCCGAAATGAGCAATACATGTCTTAGATATGTCTGGATATCTGATGGGTCCTAGTTCATAAATGAACTCCAAATCCAAACTTCTTAGACTGTATCGTCAACTGAACTTAATCAGTATCTTGCGTCATGCCTCCCTCAGTATCCGCCTGGATCACCTGTCCAAAATACTGCCCCCTCGTCAGAGGGAAAACTATAACTCTGACAGTCACTCTGTCATCCAAGTCACCTTGGAAGCCTGGAATGATAACTGTCTCCTGAATGAGGCTGTCGTTATCATATCCCTAGAACATCCACTTATGTTCTAAAACTGCTTCCGATCGTTTCTCCAGGATTGGATTAATATCAACTTATTGCATCTACTGTAAAAACAATATCTGGTGTAGTACTTGACATCTCATGATTGACTCAATTGCCTAAGCAAGTGATCTGCCAATCATGCACATCCCTCTCCTCTTTAGTCTGTAAGACACCTTTAGAGAGGGTGACTCCATCACCTGCAGGTACACTACCATACTAGGAGTCGTCCATTCTAAAGCACCTTTAGAATGCGGTCTAACTACCCTAATTGGGAAACTACCCAAATCTAGATCTAAAATCATAGATCCAGTAACCAGGATGTCTGATATAATATCCAAGCCCCATATGGAGAAACCACCGTGTGAAAACCAAAGTATAACCGATCGTAGTACAGGAATTTCACTTCCTACTCTGTGTATGTCATCTAAATACCAGGACATCACACCCTACTACCTTCTTAACAGATCCATCCCCTATTCTGATGAAGTCAAACCTATGACTGCCACATCAGAAATAGATGATCTATCTCCGCTATATCTACTTTAGTCCATAAATAGACATAAGCCACTTGTCCACTATGCTTCCGCTGCTCCCACTGACTACAACAACCCTCTAGCAGAGTCATATACATGTACGCTTCTAAAGCCAGTTCAGAACGACGCTATACACATCCTCCTGCCGGGTCTCATAGTCTGGAACAACAACAATGGAAAGTCTGGGTAAACAAGAACCTCCCTGCCACCGTCCTTGAGGCTACCGGAGTACCTCTCGGGTGCCTGAGGTTACCCACCATATCTGCGGAGTGGCCAATGGAATGTCAATCAGATCGAATCTTTAGGTTCTTATCAAATTT
This sequence comes from Agapanthus africanus, assembly GCA_030015575.1. Lineage (NCBI taxonomy): Eukaryota > Viridiplantae > Streptophyta > Magnoliopsida > Asparagales > Amaryllidaceae > Agapanthus > Agapanthus africanus. The sequence goes on from JASDDO010000006.1 coordinate 44,240,967, forward strand.
TCAGTAATCGTCTGCGGTTCTGGAATCACTTCCAGTTCTACCATACTCCCATTACCTTTTTCTGAAAAAATCCATTTTTATTAAAACTGTGGCGAGTCAAAAACAATATCACTATTGATCTTCCAGATGGTAGAAAGTCAACCCTCGTCATAGCCTGGGCCAACCCACAAACAGCCATTACAGAAACGTGCCTTGAGTTATCCAGAGTCTGGTTTTAAGCATAAGCCAGAAAACTCCCCGTACCTTAACATCGTTAAGATATGAACTGTTCTATATCCAATACAAAAACAGAGGCACTGATTTAATTGAACCAGATTCAAATCATGCAGCTGTCTCTAGTGCATGTCAACTAAATGGAAGGAGGCCGATCAGCGTTACTCAACTTAGGAATGCTTCCAATTATGAGTAACCTGAAAGAGAAGCAAGTTCTCTTAATCATTACTATCAACTGAATACCATACACAAGTATCTACATCTTCAATCACCTTGAAGAATCCCGATACTTGCAATATCTGGTTCTTTACTTTACTCTTATACCTATAACTTCTCAAAACTCAGACCCTGCATTTCTACGAAACACATGTCTAAAAACTGGAGAAGTCATAAGTAAACCAAATATAGTACGAAGACCAACCCCTCTGTCCTAATGGACACTGGACAACATACAATACTCTGTATAAGTCCCTTGAGTCTAATAACTTATTCCCTGTGTGTCGTAGGTTGAAAACTGTACCTATGGTTAAGAAGAATTACACCGTTGTTTAATGCTCCTTACCTAACCATCCACCGATATAGGTAAATGTCATGGAAATAATTTCAAAAAGGTATATCTCACTCTATAAAAAATAGACGTACAGATATATCAATTTAAAATTGGTGCATAACAGCGGATATTCAAAACCAAATGCTTGCCGTCTGGCAACCAACCCAGGTGGTTTCCTCAAATATCACCAATTACAATGAATTCCGATATAATGAGGACAATCACCTAATTCCCAATAACTTACTCCCACTCATCATTTGTAAAACCATACAGATGTGAGAATCATGCCTGGTAAATACATACCCTGGAGTAAGGACTAATCGGGAAATCGGTTTTCTTTTAACAGTTCACAGTGAAACTGAAACATTGAAATGTTTCGTAGGGGTATCCGGGTATTCCTAGTAATGCCTCTTTCATTATCCAGTTTCACAACTGTAACCGTATATTTCTTTGTCACCTCTCCAAATCCCTTTATATGTCTTTAGTCGTTACCTTCTGCACACCCCTTTAGGCCAAATGGTTTTCTTCCTTCCCTACCGTTCGGCACCTGCCTATGGTTTGGAAGAATATCCAATAAGCATAATGGGTGTACTGTCCTAATCCTAGGAACACTCGCAACACGAGAGAAGGTAAAGATAAAAGACACCTGAATAAACCTTATTCCTATTTCTCCTGAACCAGAGTCCATCCATGAACTGGAACAAGTTCCTTTCGAGTTCGTATATAACCATACAATGGAGTATCCAATAAACTGTGGATCTTCGTAGTGATACGGAGTGTTCTGGAGAAATACAAAGATGATTTAGGATTGGCAAAGAAATACTTGGTTTGGTCGTGAATAGCAGTCGCAATTTACTTTGCCCTCTTACTAATCCCTTGATATGTCTTTACTTAATACCTTCTGTACACCATCGTTATGCTAATTAGTTTTCTTCATTCCCCACCGTTCGGCACCAGCCTAAGATTTGGAAGAAGACTATCCAATTTAAGTAATAGGTGTACTATCTCCTAAACCAAGGAGTACTCGCAATCTGAGAGAAGGTAAAAGGAAAAGACAACTGAATAGTCCTATTCGTTTCCTCCAGAACCGGAAACCATCCTCGAATAAATTCCTTCGAGTTCGTATATAACCATACGATGGTTTTTTCCAATGGAAGTGGACGTTCGTAGTAATACGGGGTGTCCTGGAGAAAAGGGTAAAAGTAGGAGTGGTAATGAGGTATGCAACTCTGACAATCCAAAAACCAGTGTTTAAGAAGGTTCGGTTAATTTTGGTCACTGAGTCATAGTCAAGGGTCGGATTATGGTCGCTGCGAAAGAGAGAGAGAAAAGATACACTCAGCGTGCACTCTAACCTAGATCAGAATGGTTATCATTTTATCTAATCAGGAAACCTCCCACTGTAACGTCAAATTCTCCTCCAAACCTGAAAGAAAAATTAGTCGGGATTACCCGAGGAGTAAACTAACTCATCAGCGGGAACCGGGATCCAACTATCATCGCATGATAATGTGATGGAATCTGTTCACGTTATCACACTTCAGAAGGTATGCGCATATCTGTCAAGTTTCAGTTTCTTTAGAAACTCCCGATGTGATTTTTACCCCATGCTCATATGACCTTGACGTAGGCCAACATATCATAAGTCACATGTCAAGTTCTACCCGTCATTATCCAAGTTAATTTGATCCCACCCGTACATACTCTTGACGTAGGCCAAAATAGTAGTATGACTGTCCCAAACTTACGCATCTATCTATGCAACAGATAAATATCCGGTAGCTACCAATCATTATGCCTTGGCGTAGGTCAAAATACATAGCTTGAATACTACCAAACATTTAACTGAAATGACGGAGGGCTACGAATAGTTTTTGGCGAAAAACCTTTAACGTAATGAACTTGATATCGTTGAAGGAACTGGATAGCTTTTTATAAAAATATAGTGGCGAAAACCTTTGCTAAAGAGGTCACTCCCGGTAAAGGGATCTCGGCTCTTTCCCCGTAGAATGAGGTGCAGGATATTCCAACTGAATACCACGATGCAAAGCAAAAGTAATCGACTATAGTGAAGTTATTGCCCTGACGCAAACTTCTGTCCAAGGGGTCACTCCCGGTTAAGCGATCTCGGCCCTTACCTCGTCGACTGAGGTGCTGGATATTCATAAACGAATACCACTGTGCAAAACAAAAGAGAACGTCCTTGCAATAACAGCTTTTTGAAAATTGTTCCAACAACATCAAAATAGGTTTGTTTAGCTTGCATTGATCCGAATCAATGCAGTCCCATAAATTGATTACACCAATGAAGAACGAAAATAATGATGTACGTATATGCCATCCGCATTCGCCACTGGGTCCCATCATCACCCGTTAGGTTACTTAACTAACGACAGAGCGGGGACTGGACTAGCGCGGATGCAAAACATATACAACATCTACTAGTATATATGTATCAATATATAATATTCGCTCAAGGCGCGATGAAATGCAATATCACAGAAATGTAATAAGCATCATAGAACAATACAGATATCTGGGATCCCCGGGTTTCATAGAGCCGCTACTGAAACCCGACGTTCCCCTGGTCGTGTGGATAGCCTGTGCAATGAAATCCTAGACCCCTACGGGCACGGCAAGTTACCCGCCAAAACCTGAAGCGAGGCAGCCCCCTTCAGCAACGTGAATGGACCACCCAACACTTCACGGAATCCGGTAACTTGGGCACCCCTCCTTGGGTTAACCTGTACCCCCTACGAGTGCGGCGAATAGCCTGCCAATTCTAGATTGAAGCCCCCTCCGTCTCAACGCCATGAGATGCGGGCCCGTTGCCCTCTAGAATCCGGCTATCCGTGCACCCCTCCACGGGGTAATCCTAGTACAGAAAGTAAAAAATATATACAACGGGTACATCGACCTCAGCCCGGTCGTGCCCCAAAAGAATAATATACAAACAGGCAGTGACGGCAGTCCACATGTCGGACGCTCGCCCCGCAATATCAAATGTACATATACAACCAAACTATACTAACATTGCATCCAGGCTATCCACCACGACAATCCGCAACATTACAGTACAACACAAAACATCAACGTGAATGCCACGTTCGCAAATCCGTCTAAAAGGGCTATAGCAGTTAGACGGGATTTACCGATCAAGTGCCATTCACGGTCGCAGATATAATATAAATATTGTGAACTAACATGTTTAAAATTTTCGATCGACTAAATTTCCCGAAGTGGGCCCCAAGCACAATACCCTGTACTCAGAAAAATCTGGGCCCAAACTGAATATACCATAAACCCTATTTCCATGTCAGAGAGCCACTGTAAAAATTTGATGCAGTGAAGCCAAAATTCGGCGGCGGATCCGTGGCCAAAACGTGGTTTTGGCTGCTGATCCGCCGCGCTACAGTAACTTCAGCCGACCAAATTTTCACAGAATGCATAAAAAACCCTGCACGTATTTTTACAACGTACCAAATAATTTTTAGAGCACTGTAAAAATTCGACAGAAATATGACATGGAAACGCGGTTTTTGGAAAATCCGTTCCATCGAACTTGTAAACACATTAAAGCAAGCTAAACTAGGTTAATGGTGTGGCTCTGATACCAGTGTAAGTGCACGGCGACGCCCCGGCCGTTAATCCGAGGCCAAAATACGGAAATGATACTTTTACGAAACTTGTAAACCGGCACCACCGCGCACTATAAAACCCGGATCGGGCCATTAACCTTCTCCTACCTAACAAGAGAAGGGGTGGAGAGATATACCGAGTGATCCGTGTCTTTCGGTCTTCTCGTCATCGTCCCGATCTCCCCGCGGAGTCTCCAGTCTTCATCTCCTCGTCGGAAGGGCACCACATCGCCGGGTTATTTAATGGGCTCCCACTTCTGGACCGAGGCAACTCGGGCATGAAGTTGGCGAGTCGACGTGTCCAAGAAATGCTGTAGATGAAGTGTAGAACACCGGGTCTCATGGGGTTACTAGAAGTTGCCTTTTGGGTGGAGGAATGAGATATTAGCTTTTGGAGATGAACAAAAAGAATATTGTGCAACCAAATGAGAGTAATTTTCCCCTCCAAAAATTGGGACAACCCCTCCCATAGTGGCCGGCCATTTTCTCATGAGGAAAAATGAGAGAGAGGAAGGAATCTCAAGGGGAGGTGAGAAGCAATAATACAAGAGAGAGAGAAAGGTGATGATTAAGAATCATCATCACAACAAAGTCCACACTCATAAACCCATCACTCTCATCACAAAAGTCAAGCCATCATGAACAATCATGAACCAAGAAGTCTTCTCCTGTATTAATTGTACAATTGCAAATAACCCCCTCCAACAAATTTCAGCCAAAGAAAGAACAAAGGAAAAATGGCCGAAACGGAAAGCAAACTGGCAACTTCAAAAAACTGATCCCGTAATAAATTACAGGAAAACCCCGCGACTGTATATACATACCCGCATTTGTATTCCGACCGAATACAAATGCAATGAGACAAAATCTACACTGTACAATACTAGGATCTGGCTTAAACCAAAGCCCGCTAGTATTATCCGTCCGATCATGATCCGTGCAATACCGCACGTACATGATCGAACCCTGCCATATCTCCATACGGCCTCTACAGCGTTTCGTACGAAACTTGAGAAACTGTCTGTAGGGGACTCTAAAGACTCGTCAATACTTTGGCTGTGAATTTAACCACTAGCACGTCAGAGGTATTAGCCATACGTAACGGGCTACCAGGTATTGACCAAAAGGGACGTCGATGAGCGAACTCATCCTGACACCCTACTGAGCCTGTCAGTGACAATATCCGTACAGTCCGGTCCGTTCGTCTATGAGCATCGCATGGCGGGCCTAGGGGGTTGGTAAAAGTCAGACTCCCAAAAGCGGTACAAGTCGTGTCGGAGTGTAGCCCAGAACATCCTGAGATATTACTGGAATACCTACCAGTAAATCTCCTGCCTTGGCCAAGGACTTCGTGTAATGGCTCTCCTAGACACAGCGCGACCTCACCCCCAATACCGGGAGAGATGAACCCCTGCAGATCCGCTCACTGCCTCCATGTGGCTCGGGACTGTACCCAACTAAAACCTGTTTGCACGTCTCCTTTGAGCGTGGTAGGGTAGTAATCAAAGTACAGTGGGAACTCACACGAGACAAGTGACGATCTCAGGTCGATGAACTAACCTGTACACATGTCACCAGGGTACTGCTATCTGACGTCTGGTATAAGACCAACTAGCATGTTCCCGGCGAGTCCTGTCCGGTGTACTCATTACCCAATGAGCACCTGTATACATCTTAGGTGAACCAACTGACACCAGTGGCTTATGAGACCGGCCACCGCCCCTCGTCGGGGTCTTGAATGTATACACTAGTCTACTCTGGAGTATCGATGCCCTGTCTCGAAACTCCCACGACTAGGGACCTTTTAAGGATGTGCTTATAGACTAACAGCTCCCACGTATATGATCGTCATCATACTGCTGGCTGTCAAGCAAGAATTCTAAGGGCTCTATCAACGCGCAATAGTGACCTGTAAGGTCACCTAAAGTAGTACACGATGAAAAAGATAAACCAGAAAGCATACTATCATCTTGAGTAAGACTGTTCTAATCGTATAGGTTCTCCCTCAATCATTGCAATCACGTGCCTGTGATCCAATAATTAACTCTGAGGGCACTATCTCCAACATGTACCGGCATTGTGAAAATGGAGGCCGTTTGGGCCCATAAGTTACACCTCCAGATGAGGCGGAACGGGATTTGCAGTTGCAGCTAGAACATTTTGTGCAGGTATGTAAGTCGATGTAGTACACCCCAGTACTTGTGGGGAGGCGGAATTTTCAAAAACGAACTTGTTTAGTGAACGAACATCGACTAACCGCTTGAATCGAAGCTAAACTATAAATAACCAAACACAAAGTGTTTCTTAACTATTGTGTTTAGGGATTATACCTAACGAAACCAGTCCTTCGTCTTTACGATCTCCTTGTTCTCCTCGGCCTTCTCTAGGTAGTAGACGATCCACCCGAGAGCAAAACTCCAAGCTAAACCTCTAAACTTGAGGCAACTAACCTTCTTGGATTGCTAATCAAAGAAGCTAGGATGAAATAGAGTGATGGTTATGGATTGATTAGTCTTTCTAATCCTTTGATCTCAACTCATGAGGTGTAAGGATTAGGGTTTGAAGATGAGAGCTTGAGGAGAGAGAAGATGAGAGATAATAATGAGATGAGATTGTGAGTATCATAACATATTATGAAGCATTCTCATTAAAGAATAAATGAATAAATGTGATGAATAAGCATGCTTTATAAATGTTAAGTGGTGATTCATTAAGCATGTGTCATTAATCATTTATGGTGCAATAATGACAATGATGAATCACTCTCATGACTCACAAATCTTACCTAAAGTATATGCCATCTAAACCTCCTTAGTCACTATCTTCTAGAAGCTTCTCGTATAATTACGAGAACGCCCCTCCAATCCGCAAAAATACGGAAAAACTTTAGACTGTAAAAATCCAATAACCGGATACCAGTAACTGGCTTAAACCAAAGCCGACTGGTAAAAACTGTCCGAAAGTCGTACGCGCGTAAACGCACGTATGCGTCCGAACCCCTGTCGTAAAACCATACGACCTCTATATCGTTTCGCCTGGAATAGGAAACTCTCTGTGTGGGACTCTAGAGACTCGACTACTACGCTGGCAGTGGGTTTAACCACAGACCGCAAGCAGCACTAGCTGTACGTAACGGTCCCCAGGTAGTTGTCGATAAGAAGGCCGATGAGGAAACCCATCCGAACTCCTACTGAGTCTGATGTGACAATCTCCAAGACTATCGCATATTGGGCCTAGGGGGGCGGCAAGCGTCAGTCCCCTAATAGCGATATAAGTCGTGTCGGAGGGAAGCCCATTACACCCTGAGAAACTACTGGAACCTACCAGCAAATCTCGCTTGCCCTGGCCATGGACTTTGCGTAATGGCTCTCTGACACAGCACGATATCTACTCCCAATACCGGGAGGGACGAATCCTGTCTAACCGTCACTGCCTCCAAGTGCTCGGGACTGCACCCAACTGCTACCTGTTTGCACGACTCCTTTGAGCCGTGGTAGGGTAGCAATCTAAGAACAGTGGGACACACTCGAGGCGAAGTAGCAGTGTCAAGTCTGCGGACTACGCTGTACTCATGTCACCTGGGAACTGTTCACTGACGACTGGTATAAAACCAACCAACAGTTCCCTGTGAGTCCTGTCTGGTGTACCCGTAACCTAACGAGCACCTGTATACTATCTCCAGTACGACGTACTGACGGCTGTGGGACAGACCATCTCCCCAACTGGGATGAGAAGCGTACACACTAGTCTACTCCGGAGTATCGATGCTCTGTCTCGATAATCCAATGACCAGGGACCTGAATAAGGATGTGCTTGTAGACTACCCAGCCTCCACTAGTGTGACTGCCATCACAACGCTGGTAGACAAGCAAGATCCGAAGAGCTCTATCAATACGTACACTCACATATTAAGATAGAAAAACCAAGTAGCATACTACCATGTTTAGCAAGACTGTTATATACATGTGAATATCCCAAGCTTCCATTAAGTAATATACAAACTAGTATGATACAGTAATGGCCTTCTAGGGCATAAACACTAACAATCTCCCACTTGCACTAGGGCCATGTACTGGCATATCGTAGACCAATGATCTCGAGTAGCCTCTCGAACTGAATCTGAGGAAGGTCCTTCGTGAATGGATCAGCGATGTTCTCTTCTGAAGCAACTCTCCGAACCTCGATCTCCTGACGATCAATGATCTCCCTGATCAGGTGATACCGCCTCAAGATGTGTCTGGACTTCTGATGGGACCTTGGTTCCTTCGCTAAAGCTATAGCTCCGTTGTTGTCGCAATACAGAGGTATTGGATCAACTATGGTAGGAACCACCTGAAGTTCTGTTAGGAACTTCTTCATCCAGACTGCTTCTTTTGCGGCATCGCAAGCAGCTATATACTCCGCTTCCATCGTCGAGTCAGCAACGGTGTCCTGCTTGGAGCTCTTCCAGCACACCGCCCCTCCATTGAGGGTAAAGACATAACCCGACATGGACTTGGAATCGTCCTTATCACTCTGGAAGCCGGAATCAGCAAAGGCCTCCAACCTGAGGTCTTTTCCGCCGTAAACCAAGAACATCTCCTTAGTCCTCCTCAGGTACTTGAGAATGTTCTTTACTGCTATCCAGTATTTCTCCCCAGGGTCTGACTGATACCGGCTTACCACGCTTAGTGCGTAAGCTACATCTGGTCTGGTACACAACATCGCATACATTATAGAGCCTACCGCAGAAGCGTAGGGTATAATAGGCATGCGTTCCCTTTCCAAATCAGTCTTGGGAGACATCTCTTTGGAGAGGGTGATTCCGTGACAAGCCGGTAGATTACCGCGCTTAGAATCTTCCATACTGAATCTTTTCAGTACAGTGTCGATATACCTGGACTGCGAAAGTCCCAACATTCTCTTGGATCTATCACGATAGATCCGGATCCCCAGAATGTAAGAGGCATCACCCAGGTCTTTCATGGAGAACCTGTGTGACAAGAATCCTTTGACAGATTGTAGTATAGGAATGTCATTTCCTATCAATAGAATGTCATCCACGTACAAGACGAGGAATACGACACTTCTGGCTACAACTTTACTATATATGCACGGCTCATCTGGATTTTTGATAAAGTCATATTCTTTGACTGTCTCATCAAAACAGATGTTCCAACTCCGCGATGCCTGCTTTAGTCCATAAATAGACTTAAGCAGCTTGCATACTTTCCCGCTGCTCCCACTCTGATTGAAACCCTCTGGCTGATCCATATAGACGCTCTCTTCTAAATTTCCATTCAGAAAAGCCGTCTTTACGTCCATCTGCCAGATTTCATAATCATGGAAGGCAGCAATAGCAAGAAGGACCCGAATGGATTTGAGCATAGCCACTGGAGAAAAAGTTTCGTCATAGTCCAAACTAGGTCTTTGACGAAAACCCTTTGCAACAAGTCTAGCCTTATAGGTTTCCACCTGTCCATCTACACCAATCTTTTTCTTGAAGATCCATTTGCATCCTATGGGTTTTACCCCATCTGGAGCAAAGTCCAAAGTCCATACTTTGTTGGTGTACATGGACTCCATTTCGGTCCGCATTGCATCTAGCCATCGTACCGAGTCACCGCTCTGGATGGCCTGCTGGAAGTCAGTAGGTTCATCATCTTCTATGATGCAATCCTATCTATCCCCGTCTATGAGAAAACCGTAGTATCTCTCAGGCGGATGAGACGGCCTACTACTCCTGCGGAGGGGTGCGGGAATGTTCTGTTCTTCTTGAACCTCTGGTTCTACCAAACTTTCAGTAGCAGCTTGTGGTTCTGGAATTTCTGCCAGTTCTACTGCGCTCCCACTCTTCTGATTTTCTAAAAATTCAGTTTCTAAGAAGTGGGCATGACGAGAAACAAAAACCTTTTATTCCTCTGCGTAATAGAAATAATATCCCTTGGAGTTCTTTGGATATCCCACAAGCTTACACGGTACTGAACGTGCCTCGAGCTTGTCCACATGCTGCTTTTTTACAAAAGCTGGACACCCCCATGTTCTAAAATGTTTTAGACAGGGTTTCTTCCCACTCCACATCTGATATGGTGTGGTAGGCACAGTCTTGGTTGGAACCTGGTTAAAAAGATATGCCGCTGATTCTAACGCATAACCCCAGAAAGATCGCGGTAACTCAGCATTACTCATCATGGATCGTACCATATCCAATAGGGTTCGATTCCGTCTCTCCGATACACCGTTGTGCTGTGGAGTGTATGGAGGAGTAAGCTGAGAGAGAATTCCTTTCTCTTTTAGGTAACCTAGGAACTCGGCACTTAAGTATTCTCCACCTCGATCAGATCTCAGTGTCTTAATACTTTTGCCTGTTTGGTTTTCCGCTTCACTCTTGTATTCCAGGAATTTCTCAAAGGCCTCTGATTTATGTTTCATTAAGAAAACATATCCATACCTAGAGAAATCATCTGTAAAAGTAATGAAGTAGGAATAACCACCTCTCGCATGTGTAGACATTGGACCACATACATCACTGTGTATGAGTCCTAAGAGCTCGCTCGCTCTTACTCCTTGTCCAGTAAATGGAGTCTTTGTCATCTTTCCTTTGAGACAAGATTGACAAGTGTCATAAGTTTGATATTCGAACGTGTCCAAATATCCTTCTCTATGCAACTTAGTCAACCTTCTCTCATTGATGTGACCCAGTCTACAATGCCATAAGAAAGCTTTATTTAAATCTGGAGACTTTCTTTTTAGTGTGTTCTGGACATTGAAAATTTGGAGTTGGTTTAAAACATATATGCCGTTATTTAATGTACCTGACCCAATCAAACCATGATTAAGGTGGATGTTGACAACATCTCTTACAAACGTGAAATCATAACCTTTATTTGATAACAAGGAAACTGATATGACATTACACGTTAAGCTTGGTACAAAATAACAGTTATGTAAAACCAAAATGTGTCCACTCGTCAATCCTAGGTGATAGTCCCCGACGGACGCAGCTCCCACGCTAGCTCCGTTAGCAACCTTTAGGGTCATATCACCTTCCTTCAGCACTCTACGGTTTCTCAGTGCCTGCAATGAATTGCAAATATGAGATCCTGATCCGGTATCCAATACCCAGGAAGTAGAGTTGATCGACAGACAATTCTCAATTACAAACACACCTGAAGTCGAAGCCACAGCTTGCTTCGGTTCCTGGTTCTTGGCGTTCCACGCCTTGCAATCCTTCTTCCAGTGCCCTTTCCTGTGACAATGGAAGCACTCATCCTGGCCAACTATCGGTACTGCAATCTTTTTCTTTCCCTTCCCTCTCACCTTACTAACACCTCCTCTAGGTTTGGGTGCGGCCTTCTTCTTCCTTCCTTTGGCCCTAGCCTTGGACCCGGAAGAAGATGTACCGCCAACAAACATAGCGGGTGTTTCCCTTGCCTTCTGCAAGGTGCCCTCTGCACTCCTTAACATGTTCAGGAGTTCCGCAAGTTCAACTTCTTTTCCTTGAAGATTGAAGTTGAGGATAAACTGGGCGTAGGTGGGAGGAAGGGACTGGAGAATAAGGTCTGTATAGAGCTCATTATCCAAAGTCGTCCCAAGGTCTGCGAGCTCTTCTATACAGCCGATCATCTTTAGGACATGTTCTCCTACCGATGACCCGACAGCCAACCTCGCTCGAAATAAGTTCTTTGAGGTCTCGTATCTTGCTATACGAGATTGCTCTCCATAAAGTTCCTTTGTATGGAGAAATATGCCATCTAGGGTCATATCCTCGTGCCTCCTCTGATGTTCATTGTTCATCGAGGCAAGCACGATGCACTTGGCTCTCGCGCAATCTAAATCCCAGGTTTTGCGGATTTCCTTATCCGTATTACTGGATTTGGGACCAGGGACAGCAGGTGCCGTAGCGGTGAGGACGTACCCCAGTTTGTCATAGGTCAAAGCCATTTTGACATTCCGCAGCCAATCTTTATAGTTTGGCCCCGTCAGTATATTTTTCTCTAAAAGTAACTTAAGTCCAGTCATTTTCAGGGTCGCTGCAATTAGGAGAGAGAGAAGAAAACTCTTTAGCATGATGCTCTTGCAAGTTTAGAGTGGTTTTTAGTTTATCTAAACTGGATGGCTCCCACTGTTTCTCGAATCCTTCCTCAAACCATAAAAGAAGAATTAGCCAGGACTATTCTCACCGTACAATACTTGCTTAACCGTTCAGCCAGGCTGGTGTCGATACTTCGAGGGAGGTTTTCCAACGCTTTCGCGAAGTTCCTTAATTAAATAACCTCTTTTCTTTGGGGGCGTAACCCCGCTGACACTTTTCTGGACACCTACTAGGTTTATAGCATTGATCGTTAAGTGATGAATATCCTGATATGTAGCATATACTCACAGTAGGATCGTGATCCAAATATCATCGTATGATAATGTTGAAGGAATCCTACCAACATTCATCAAACTCCAAATGGTATGCATCTCTTTGTAAATTTCAGTTTCTTTAGAAATTCCCGATATGGATTTTTGCCCCATGCTCTTATGATCTTGACTAAGGGCCAACAAATCATAAGTCACATGTCAAGTTCTGCCTATCATTATCCTGTTGATTTGAACCCATCCGTATACTCTTGACTAAGGGCCAAACAAAGTAATACGACTGTCCCAAACCAACTCATCTATCTATGCAACAAATGAATACCCCAGCAGCTACCAATCACTATGTCTTGACTAAGGGCCAAACAAACATAGCTTGAATACTACTGACCATTCATAAGAAATGACGGAGGGCTACGACTGGTTTTGGCGAAACCGTGAACGTAGTGAACTTGATATAACCGAAGGAACCTGATAGCTTTTAAAAGGAGTGGTTAAATCTCCGCATTTAAAAATATCTGTTTTAAAAATAACCGAGTGGTTTCTTTTAAATTGTTCCAACGATTTAAACTTGGTTTATTTTCTTTGCATTATAGATAATGTGTCCCATCATTAACCTATCATTGCAGAAAACAACGAAAATACAACGTCCTCTTATGCCATCCGCATTCGCCACGGGGTCCCATCATTACCCGTTAGGTTACTTAACTAACGACAGAGCGAGGGCTGGGCTAGCGCGGGTGCAAAACATAAGTGACGTCTAAATAGCTACAATATATATAGATATTTTACATTCATCTGACGCAATGATATTCATTCCAGAACACAGATAAACAATATTGGATTTGCAAGCAATCTGTATTTCTTTTGAGCCTACAAGAAAAGACAGATTACACAGTTGTGATGAATAGCCGTTACCCCACCCTCGACCCCTACGGGTACGGCAAACTACCCACCCGGCAGTTTGTGTACCCCACCTTGGGTCAGTCCTAGGAGCAAAAACAGTAAAATGAAATAATACAACGGTGGCTACAACCGCAACCTGGATGTGCCCCGCAAAATAATATTACAACAAATTACATTTACAACAAATTAATCAAATAATAACCTATTGCAAAACCCCGGCTATACACCACAACAGTCCAATACAGTTTATATGCACAAACAGATATAACCATTTCAGAAATGTGCAACCCCCTGCCAACCGACATACTAGCAGTTAGGGGAGGTTTACGAACACATTAAACAATCACAGATATAATCCAATATGCAAATACTGTACAATTTCGATCGATTAAACACCATTAATATTGCTCCAAAAACTGCTCTGTAAAACTGAAACCTGAGCATATATTAAATATTCCAGAAAACACTAAATATTACAAAGAAGCAACAGAAGAAAAATTGGTTCCTGACTCGCCAACTCGGTGTCGGAACCGCGGCGACTCAGTAGGGTGAGGCCGCGGATCCGCGGCGAGTTAGACGATTCAGGGCACCAGTTTTCTTGGGTGTTCTTATAATGTCTTGTCAAGCTTTCTGAACGAACCTGAAAAATTTTTGGACATCGTTTTAAATTCGACAGAAACTGATATTTTTTAGGGTTTTCCGGCTTCGTTTTTCCGTTCGAAATTCGTACAAATTTGCAATTAAGTTATTTATTGTTTAGCGAGGCTCTGATACCACTGTAAGTCGATGTAGTACACCCCAGTACTTCTGGGGAGGCGGAATTTTCAAAAACGAACTTGTTTAGTGAACGAACATCGACTAACCGCTTGAATCGAAGCTAAACTATAAATAACCAAACACAAAGTGTTTCTTAACTATTGTGTTTAGGGATTATACCTAACAAAACCAGTCCTTCGTCTTTACGATCTCCTTGTTCTCCTCGGCCTTCTCTAGGTAGTAGACGATCCACCCGAGAGCAAAACTCCAAGCTAAACCTCTAAACTTGAGGCAACTAACCTTCTTGGATTGCTAATCAAAGAAGCTAGGATGAAATAGAGTGATGGTTATGGATTGATTAGTCTTTCTAATCCTTTGATCTCAACTCATGAGGTGTAAGGATTAGGGTTTGAAGATGAGAGCTTGAGGAGAGAGAAGATGAGAGATAATAATGAGATGAGATTGTGAGTATCATAACATATTATGAAGCATTCTCATTAAAGAATAAATGAATAAATGTGATGAATAAGCATGCTTCATAAATGTTAAGTGGTGATTCATTAAGCATGTGTCATTAATCATTTATGGTGCAATAATGACAATGATGAATCACTCTCATGACTCACAAATCTTATCCAAAGTATATGCCATCTAAACCTCCTTAGTCACTATCTTCTAGAAGCTTCTCGTATAATTACGAGAACGCCCCTCCAATCCGCAAAAATACGGAAAAACTTTAGACTGTAAAAATCCAATAACCGGATACCAGTAACTGGCTTAAACCAAAGCCGACTGGTAAAAACTGTCCGAAAGTCGTACGCGCGTAAACGCACGTATGCGTCCGAACCCCTGTCGTAAAACCATACGACCTCTATATCGTTTTGTCTGGAATAGGAAACTCTCTGTGTGGGACTCTAGAGACTCGACTACTACGCTGGCAGTGGGTTTAACCACAGACCACAAGCGGCACTAGCTGTACGTAATGGTCCCCATGTAGTTGTCGATAAGAAGGCCGATGAGGAAACCCATCCGAACTCCTACTGAGTCTGATGTGACAATCTCCATACAGTCCGGTACGTTCGTCCAAGACTATCGCATATCGGGCCTAGGGGGGCGGCAAGCGTCAGTCCCCTAATAGCGGTATAAGTCGTGTCGGAGGGAAGCCCATTACACCCTGAGAAACTACTGGAACCTACCAGCAAATCTCGCTTG
Organism: Agapanthus africanus; assembly: GCA_030015575.1. NCBI lineage: Eukaryota > Viridiplantae > Streptophyta > Magnoliopsida > Asparagales > Amaryllidaceae > Agapanthus > Agapanthus africanus. The sequence goes on from JASDDO010000006.1 coordinate 44,256,582, forward strand.
CCCTGGCCAGGGACTTTGCGTAATGGCTCTCTGACACAGCACGATATCTACTCCCAATACCGGGAGGGACGAATCCTGTCTAACCGCCACTGCCTCCAAGTGCTCGGGACTGCACCTAACTGCTACCTGTTTGCACGACTCCTTTGAGCCGTGGTAGGGTAGCAATCTAAGAACAGTGGGACACACTCGATGTAGGGTTTCTAGGCACCCTAGTGAGGTCTCCCAAGCCATCAACCATGGCAATTTCAAAAATTATGGTGCCTACAAACCCTAGTGTACGGATCTATAACTAGATGTCTAGGCGAATAATGAACTAGCTAACAACTTAGCTAATGAGAATACGGAATTACAACCTTTGTAGATCCGTTTGCTCCACCTCCACAGCTCCGCAACGACGTCCTCTCGCTGTCCATAAGAAGTCCCGGGCTCTAGCGTCGGCTTCGTCGGAGAATGGGCAAGCTAGATCGTCGATGTCCATGCCGAAGATGATCTACGTCGAGGCATCGCTAAATCAAGCTCCGACTTCACCAAGTCAAGAAACTTGTGAAGTAAACACACTCTACTACTTGGCAAGAGGTAGAGGATAAAGAAATAGGAAGTGGGTTAACTTTAGAATTGGATTTCTCACTCTAAAACATCAATCACCATTGATGAAGAGAGCTTTTCTTCTTGAAGTGAAGAAGAAGAAGATGAAGAATATGATAAGTTCATTATCTCATAAATAGAAAATAATACAATACTTATCATAATCTTTACCTTAGTTAAGTGTAGAGAATTGACTAAGGTTGGGTTGATGGTTAGGGTTAAGGATGAGAACAAAAAAGTCATCAAGTCAAAGCTTCATGAAGTTTTAACATAAAACAAAAGAAGCCACCATTCATTTATCTTCCAATTTATTCAAAAATGAATAAATAAATAAGATGAATGAATAAATAAAACCCTAATCAACAATTTAACCTTGGTTTAATTCTTTACACTTAACCATAAAGCATGTATCATCATACATGATGCAAACAAGTGCACAAAATCATATCGCATATGCAATGCGCACAACCGAGCGAGAAAATCCATTTAAAGTGAACCGATACTAGTTAATGCAAAGTAATATATCAAATATATAATTATGCATTAAATCATTAAATCAACACTTGATTCAATGATCCGGTCATGTCGCACAAAACCGACTGGTATCTTTAGTAACAACTTATCGAATCAACACTTGATCCGATAACCCGGCTATATCGGATATAACCGATCAATGTCACATCGCGAGAATCAAATACAGTATCACATACTGGTATTATTCTCGGTCCCGCACATATCTCATATGCGCTCCTATTTCGTTTCGCTTGAGCCAGGAAACCTCTGTGTAGGACTCTAAAGACTCGTCAATACGCCGGCAGCAGATGATGATCATATCAAACACCCACAAGCCGCAAGCGGTCTGCTAAACGTAACGGCCACCCGAGTATTGAACGATCTGAAGATCGACGAGCAAGCCCGCTCACACTCCAATGAATCCGACCAGTAACACTACCGCACAGTCCGGTCTGATCGTCTGATATGTCGCATATCTCGCCTAGGGGTGGTAAACGTCAGACCCCAATAGCTCGATAAGTCGTGTCGATACGAGGTCTATAACACTTCGAGAAACTACTGGTAACACTTACCAGTAAATCTCAGCAACCCTGGCCAGGGATTTCCTGTTATAGCCAATCGAACACAGCGCAACATCAACTCCCTATACCGGGAGAGACGAATCCCCTCCTATCGCTCATTGCCTCCATGTGACTCGGGACTGTACCCAAAAACCACCGTTTTGCACGCCCTCTTGGACGTGGTAAGATGGAAATCAAAGCACAGTGGGAACCACACAAGACTCTATGACGATCTCGGGTCAACAGACTACTCTGTACCAGTGTCACCAGAGAACTGCCATCTGACGTGAGGTATAATACCATCTGGGAGTTCTCGGCGAGTCCGTCCAGTGTACCCAGTCTCTACTGAGCACCCGTATATCATCTCCGATGTCAAACACCAATGGATATGGGATCATCCATCGCCCATCTGTATGGGTCGAGAAGGTATGCGCTAGTCTACTCTGGTATATTGATGCCCCATCTCGATACACCCACGACTAGGGACTTTGAAGGATGTACTTATGGACTATCATGTCCCCACTAGTATGATCTGCATCATAGTCCAGGTAGTCAAGTACACATCCTAAGGTCTTTACCAACATGTAACAGAGAGACAATCAGTGTACACGTTAAGGTAAAGAGCAACCAGATAGCATACTATCATGTCGAGCAAGAAAGTCCTCCCTATATATGTCCCAGCATCCACTACAATATACATCCAATGTACAGTAATGGCCTCTAGGGCATACATATAACTAACAATCTCCCACTTGCACTAGGGCCATCTGTAGCAGTGGTTGTAGTATCTCATACTCAACCATCCCATAAAAGTCTCTCCCTGGGAATAGGCCTTCGTGAGTGGATCCGCTGCGTTATCCTCTAAGTCTTCTTTCCTTGCCTCGATCAACCTGGAGATCAACTATCTCCATGATCAGGTGATACTGCCTTAGAATAAGTCTGGATCACTGATGGGACCGGCGTTCCTTGGCATAAGCCACAACTCCATTGTCTCACGATGGTAGGAACATAGTTCATCTCATGAACCATTATACATCCAAACAGCCTCTTTGGTAGCATCTTGAATAGCGATGTATCCTGCCTTTATCGTCTAGTATGTCACGGTATCTAGCTTGGAACTCTTCCAACATACCGTCCCTTTACTGAGGGTAAAGACAATGCCTGCGACTGACATTCAGTCGTCTTTATCACTCTGGAACACTTCCAGGGATACTCCCCAGGATCGATTGATACCATCTCACTACAGCTAGTGAGAATCCTAACATCCAATTAAATCTATCTCATAGATCCAAAACTCAGGATTAAGGAGGTATCATTTTGATCCTACACGGAGAATCTTTGTGATAAACGGAGATTGATCGAGCGTAGCATAAGAAACTCCTTTCTTATCAAGAGTATGTCATCCATGTACTCTACGAGGATCACCACCATACTCTCTACTACCTTTTCGTTCATACAAGGTTCATCTACCATTTTGATGATGTCAAACTCTTTGACTAACTCATCAAAACAGATGTTCCAACTCCGCGATGCCTGCTTTATCAGATAAAACATCTTGCACACGTTTCCGCTGCTCCCACTGTTTACGAAGCCCTCTGTCTGTGTACTTATAGACGCACTTTTCTAAAACATCATTTAGAAAAGCAGTCATGACACCCAACCACCAGATATCGTAGTCATGGTATGTAGCCGTGGCAAGTAGGATCTGGATGGACTTAAGCATAGGTACTGGAAAAGGTTTCATCATTATCCATGCCTGGTCAATGACGAAAACCTTTAACCAATCTAGCTTTGAAAGTCTCAACTTTTCCATGTATACCAAGTAATCTTCTCAAGATATACTTGCTCCTGATGGGGATTTAACCCTTCAGATATAGCAACCAAAGTCCATACATTGTTGGTGTATAAGGATTCCATCTCAGATCACTAAGCATCCAGCCATTCTCACAGAGTCACACTCCTGATGGCCAGCTCGAAGCTAGTTGGGTCATCATCTCATGATGCAATCCTCGCTCCCACTGTCATAGAGAAACCAAAGTATCTCTAAGGTGGGTGAGGAAGTGAGGAACCCTACTAGATCGGCGGAGAGGCTGAGGTTCGTTGGAATCTACTGAATTCTCTGGTTGTACCAAATCATCTGCTGTAGTTTGTATAGTTGGAACACTTCCAGTTCTACATAACTAACTTTGCCTCGAGCTTGTCCGGATTGTGCTTTTAGACATAGGCCGGTCAACCCCAAATCTTAACTAACTTAAGATATGGGCTCTTCCCTTTCCATATCTCATATGAAGTGGTAGGCACTGATTTGATTCAAACCCTATTCAATAGGTATGCAACTTCACAAGTGCATAACCCCCAATAGGAAAAAGGTAACTCAGTAGTACTCATCATAGAGCACACCATATCAAATAGGGTGTATCTGCTCCGCCCCGATATACCATCGTGCTATGGTGTATATGGAGGATTAATGTTGAGAGAGAATCTCATGCTCCTTTAAAATAGTCCAGGAATTCCATGCACAAGTATTCTCCTCCTTGATCTCATCATAGGACATAATACTTATACCCGTATTTTGGTTCTCTACTTCTAACTTATATTCTGTGAATATCTCAAAAGATTCGGACTTGCGTTTCAACAGGAACATATGTCTGAATCTAAAGAGATCATCAGAGAACGTAATGAAGTACTAAGAACCAGTCCTGGCATGTGTAGACAGGGGACCTACATACATCAACATGTATCATCCCAAGAGTTCACTAACTCTTTCTCTGTTTCCAATAAACAGAGCTATGGTCATCATATCTTTGTGACATGACTGGCGAGTTTCACAAGATGTAAATTCAAACTAATTTAAATATACATCTTTATGTAACTCTAGCTAGTCGGGTCGCATTGATATGACCCAATCTACAATACCTTAAGAAGAATCCGTTCATATCTGAACTTTTCTTCTTGTGTGTGTTCCGTATACTAAGAACTGTAGTTTGATTTAGAACATTAATGCTTTTAGATAACGTGCCTGAACCGATCAACTTTTGATATAGGAAATGTTCAAAACATTATCCAACAATACAAAATATTATCGTTTCTTTACTAATAAAGAGACAGATATGATTTTGTATATCAGGTTCGGTATCTAATAACATACGTTCAGAATCAATGTATTACAATACAGGGTGACAGTGACCAACAGACTTGGCTGCAACACTTGCCCCGTTTTCTGCCTCATGAAACTTATCACCCGTTCTCAGTTTTTCTACCCTTTTGTAGCCCTATGCAACAAATTACATATCTGGGATCCTGATCGGGTATCATATACCCAGGATTCGGAGGATACTGAGAAACAGTTCTGTATAATGAACACACCCGAAGATGATGCATCGTATGCACTTTCTTCGTTTGGTCGGCACGGGAAATCTGGTATTCCCCAATTTCCTGCTCTGTCTTATAACAATTATAAGTTGGAGCGGGACCAACGTTCCCCAGCTCAGTATAACAAGCGGGTTCGGTCAATAATCCGTATTATTATCTTGATTAAGGCGTGATATGGTCGCTACCAGGAGAGAGAGAGAAGAAAACACTCAGCGTGCGCTCTATCAAGAATAGATTGGTTATTATTTTATCTAATCAGGATGGCTCCCACTGCTTTTTATCAAATCTTCCTTCAAACCCTAAAAGGAAAGACTAGCCGGGATTAATTACACACTACAAGTTCGCCAATCTTTCAGCCAGGCCAGTGTCGGTACTTTGAGGGAGGTCCCCCGTGCTTTTGCACGAACCTAATTAATGTAAACCTCGTTTTCCCAGAGGCGTAACCCCATTGACACCTTTCTAGACACCTACTTGATCGGCTAATTGTAATGTATAAAACTCTCCCAGGAGTAACACTTACTCGCAGCGGGTATCGGGATCCAACTATCTCATAGAAGGTATGCAATCTCATTGCAAATTTCAACACTTGAAATTCCCGATAACGTTTTACCCCTAGCGTCCTATGACCTTGACGGAGGCCAAACAACCCATAGTGCGCTAGTCAAGTTCAACCCGTCATTTCCTGATTGAATTAAACCCACCCGCACGACCCTTGACGGAGGCCAAACAACGCCGTACGAATACCCTAATCCAATCGCATCATATGCTAGCAGATAAGCACTAGTTAGCTACCGTACACTACGCCTTGACGGAGGCTAAACAACCGCAGCACGAATACTAACTAGTATATATCTGAAATGACGGAGGGCTACGACAGGTTTTTCTGAAAACCTATTGCGTAATGAACTTGATATCGTTGTAGGATCGAATGAATTTGAAATGGAGTGTTTTTTAGGCTTTTCTAGTTTTGCTAAAGGAGTCACTCCCGGTGAAGGGATCGTCGGTCCTTTCCACGTCGAATGAGGTGTGGGATATATCATATATATCACTGTGCAAAGCAAAAACACTTAAAAGCAATCAAAAGACAAACCGAGTGTGTAGCATCTGCCAGTTATTGCTAAAGGAGTCACTCCCGGTAAAGGGATCTCGGTCCTTTCCTTATCGAATAAGGTGCAGGATATATCACATATACTGCTGTGCAAAGCAAGAACTGTAGCTACCTGTTTTATTTTGAAATTCGATTCTACAACATCTTAGGTTTCTTTTATTTCATTAATCATATTAATGAAGTCCCATCATTTAAGTATCTAAACATCACAGATAAATACGACGTACACTTATGCCATCCGCATTCGCCTCGATGTCCCCTCGTGCACCGTTAGGTTAGGTAACTAACGGCAGAGCGGGGCAGGGCTAGCGCGGGTGTAAAACATAAGTAACGGCTATATAATATATCATATATACTATATACTGTATCCATCAAAGAACATCACATGATCACATCACAGATATCGCAGCAGAAGAATCATATGAAATATTGGATATACTAGGACGTCCGTGCTTTCAATACGAGCCAGTATAAAACACGGATTCCACGGTCGTGATGAATAGCCAAACCCACACCCCTAGACCCCTACGAGAGCGGTAAGCAACCCTACCAATTCTGGAGTTAGGAGACCCGGACTCGACTCCTCGAGTTGGTCTCCCACTGGACTCCAGAACCCGGTTACTTGTGCCCTCCTCCTTGGGTCTTTCCTAGTGCGGAAAAGTAAATAATATACATCAACGGTGACAACTTCCGCTACCTGGAAGCGCCCCAATAAAAGAATATTACATACAAGTTTTTACATGAATGAAAATGAAAAACACTCATCTCACATAAAAACCCCCGGCTATTCAAACACGACGATCCAATATAACATATCCAGCAACACATAACATCACATGTCATCAACGTAAGTAAATATGTCCATCCCAATTGTCGTTGACATATAGCAACGAAACCGGCGATATCACATATTACACTTACGGTCACAGAAAAGAAAGTGTAAAACTACAACAGTTGGAATCCGCAACCACCTCAGACATCGCATGCCTGACCAAATGAATTCTTTAGACATCGCATGCCTAACAATTATAAACCCCGCATTTTAGTCTCAAAATCGAAAACTCTTTTCAATATCAAGTCGGGCAATTCAACAAGATTGCCGACATCCTGATCGAATGCTCGTCGCAAACTTCAGTAGGCGGCCGCACCCCCGATACCGTCGACGAAGTGCACCAAGGCGGAACACCGCTACCGCGAGCACCGGGACGGATGCTTTCGGCGACGAGGTTCTCCTACAGTCACTTGGTCGGGGCTATGGGGCGAGGCTGTCTATTAAGTTTTGTAACACCTTAGGATAAGGGTTAGTGGATAATTATAATTAAATAGTGGGTTTTAATAAAAAGTTTACCAAATTGGGTTTTAAATATTTTTCCTAATTTAATAAATATTTTTTCCAAAATTTTATTAGGCTTGCACAAACATGTGCATGTAAACTAGGGTTTTTAAATTAAGTTAATTCCATAATTATTAACCATGGTGGGTTAATCTTGAGGGTTAAAGTGTTATGGATTCTTAAATGAGTTTAATTAGCTAATTAGGGGGTTACTTTAATTTGAATTTTAGATCCAGTGTTGACTTGTGAGAAGGGGAGAGAGAGAGGGCATCATGGCTTAGCCCATGCTTGCCATTAATGAAGAGAGAGAGTGAGGGGTTGACCCTTGAGTGTAGGTTGTTTTTCTCTCATTTCTTGTTTTCTCTCCAACACTCACAAACACTCACACACACACACACACACTCTCAGCAGAACCCCAGCAGCAGCAATTGAAGCCACAGCAACAGCAGTAGCAGCAGCAGGGGCAGCAAGAAGAAGCAGCAGCAGCAGCAAGGTTCAGCAGCAGCAGCAGTGGGCATCAGCAGCCCCAGCACCATGTGCAGCCCCTCCCCTTCACTTCTTCTCCTTCCTGCAGCTCCCTAGGGTCGAGAGTGAGGTATATTTCCTAAACTTATTCCATAGTTTGCCTAGTTAGTGTAGTTTTGCATCGGTTAAAGGATTTTTGTATGTTTTAGTGCGATATGGGGTGTTTAGTGTGAACTTTGTGCTAATGAGGTGTAGATTAGTTCCAGTAGGATGCTTGAGGTTTGTTGTGACCATGTAAACCTAGTCCAACCCCTATTACACTAAAATACCACCAGATTTCATATTTGAATGCAAATGTCGTTTTTGTGCACAATTTGAGCTTTCTGGATCTGCTATTGACCCGAGGTGATTTGAATGAAATTGAGTGGACTGTGGCATAGTGGAGTAGAGATGATACCATAGGTGAAACCCGACCCCCTAACTCCCCTTCCCGGCCGCCAAAACCGCCATTCTGGCCGCAAATTGCGGCCAGACAGGGGGTGTTTTGGTGGTTTTTGGGCTCTGTAGGTGTGTTTTTGTGTGTAGGGTCTTTTGGTATATATATATTTTTTTAAGATCAATTCTGTAGAAAAATCTGGGACCAGTTACCTGTTTTGCCGTTTTTCTAAACCTTCGCGACACACGTGATACGTGAGTAGGTTTGGGTTCTGCGTATCGCGGCGCGTCGGGGTAGTTTCGTGGCGCGTGTTTACACGTTTTAGCGTATCGCGCACACGCGCGATTGGTTTGCGACACAGGTTTCTTGTTGGTTTTTAATGTCGCGTTTTGTGACTTAAGCTTATGTGTGATATGTGTATGTGATTCTAGGTTCGCAGGCCAGTGAGACGGACGCTGCGAAGAAGGGCAAGCAAGTGGTTGGATACACCTAGCGCGAGACACGGTGAGTAGATTTCACATCTACGGGGATATCGCCCGCATGGCGTTATGCGTCAGGGCTGATAGGACCTTATTGTTATATACTGCATATACCCTACCATGGATTGTTATTGCATATTGCATTCCCTGCTATATATATATAGATTGCTTAGAACTGATAGAACTGCCATGATCACACTGTTGTATATTGTTGTAGCTCATCTATACATGACATGACTTGAATTTCACACTTGATACCTATATCACATTGGATTATTGCATTGTAGCTCATTCTTATGTGACATGACTTGATATGCATATTTGATGCACATATCACATCGCAATTACTTGTATTACCGGTTGAGATTTCATGTGATTTCGGGATTTGGGAACCGTGGCCTTTTCAAATAAGTAATCATTTAAGAACCCGGTTCCCTTGATATGATATTTTGGGGCGCCGCCCCGTGTTTTCTCGGTGCTAGAGGCATGTACTGAGAGAGGGCTGACCCGGAATGACGGATGCCCGATGTGTTGAGAGAGGGATGACCCGGAATGACGGATTCCCGATATATACATTGATATAGGGCTGACCCGGAATGACGGATGCCCGATGTATTGAGAGAGGGATGACCCGGACTGACGGATTCCCGATATGTATACTTTGTGAGAGGGCTGACCCGGAATGACGGATGCCCGACACAGGATGTTTTACGTGTCGATGCTAGACACGAGTATTTATGATATTTGGGTGCCGATGTTGGGCACTCGGGATTTCCAGGGATATAAAGGATTTGAGGGCCGATGGAGTACCGGCGTTTGAGATGTTGGGATTGGTGGTGCATACATACATATGTAGTCCACCTTGATACTTCATGTAGATGCTATATTCCATGCTCAGCTTTTATTATCGCATCTCATCCTGTAGCTATATCACCTGATAGGGGACTTGCATTATTATTATGCCTACTGCTTACACCGCATTGATATCATCTGTTGGCATTTGTTAGTGTAGTGCTGTACGTGCATGCTTGCGATCACCTTTATATGTTATCTCTATTCACGAGTTGGCAACTCACCCCCGTTGTGCCACAGTGTTTGCAGGTTGCCCTTGGGAGTAGTCACGGCTGGCTGTTTCCGCATCTTTTGGCACAGATACCCCTTTTGAGCAGAGATAGCCCTTTTGTTGTTTAGGTGGGTTTTGTACGGTATCTGTTATCATTTCAGTTGTATATTGATGTATCTAGTACTCTCCATCTACCTTTCTTTATTGACTTAGAGATAGTTGTGAGGACGATATGTATGGTTTTATATTCTGGTGTCGAGCTCGCATGTGAGCCGACTTTACTTTATGCAGTTTCATCTTTATGATATTGTCCTTGTTTTACTGTGTTTTCTTCGTTACGGCGTCGTATATCTCATTGTGATGCTTCATTCAGTTTACTCGTCATATTTATTACACCATGTTTCTATCTGACTGGCGGGGCAAATGTTTTAAAAAGGAAATGTTACCAAAATTATAAAACTTATAACTTTGAACTTAAAAAGGATTTCTACTAAATAAAATGGAAGTTTTCAGACATGTACGATTGTTTTTACAAAAATGTTTTAAATCACTCTATATTTTTATTGGTTTTGATTTCTGGGTTCGGCTTACTTAGCCGCGTTACGCCTGTAGACGTTACGTGGTTAAGTGCCGGTCACGAGTCGAATTCTCGGGTCGTGACAAAGTTGGTATCAGAGCGTAGGTTTTACCTTCGGAGTGTAGGATGACCCTGGTATGATGGAGTAGGTAGCTGCGGCAGGGTAGCGTAGCGTGCGTATGTTCTGCGGCATACTCACGACACGGTACTCCGCTTACGCGACCTTAGGACTTATTGATTTGATCCCTCCTTATATTCTTGCGATTCGATTTCCGTGTTCTTATCGAATCCAAATTTTCTTTCAGCCATTATGCCGCCTAAGACTACGAGGGCACAGAGAGCGGCCGCGAGGGCCGAGATTCGAGTTGACTCGTCCGAGACGAGGACTGATCCGGGCAGTGCACCCCTTGTACCCGAGCAGGCTGTTCCTGCCGTGACAGAGCAGATCGCCACGCTAGGGGCTGGTATGCAGGAGATGCGCCAGACGGTGGGATCTAGCATGCAGGAGATGCGCCAGATGATAGGATCGCTTGTTGAGACGCTTCGAGCGCAGCGGCCAGAGGTAGCTCCACCAGTTCCAGAGACCGCTATGGTACCTACCGCACAGCCAGTTGCCCCTGCAGCCACGGAGGTGATTACAGTATCGCTATCAGAGTTTATGAGGCTGAAGCCTCCGGTTTTCACAGGCACCGATACAGCCGATGACCCACAGTCTTTCATCGACAGGATGGCCAGGATATGCCGTTCCCTCAGGTGCGCAGATGCGAGATGGGTCGAGTTCGCGAGCTTTCGCCTGGAAGGTCTTGCGCAGAAGTGGTGTGATTCCGTGGAGAAGGGCAGAGCAGCAGGTCTTCCTCCTATGACCTGGACGGAGTTCGTGACTATATTTCTAGCCCGTTTCCTTCCCCGGAGTGTTAGAGATGCCCGAGCACGCAGGTTTGAGTCTTTGCGCCAGACGCCAGGGATGACAGTGGCAGAGTATGACGTACTGTTCACAGAGCTAGCAGTCTACGCCCCACATTTAGTGGCCACCGAGGAGTTGCGAGTCCGGAGATTTGTTCGAGGCTTGATTTCACCAGTGTTCCTCGCGATCAGCGCGCAGCACTACGAGACCTATGCAGCAGCTGTAGACGCAGCCCTACTGGTCGAGGAGCACCTTGTTGAGACTTCGGCCCTTCCAGAGCCGAAGAGAGCTCGTGCGGATACTTCAGCACAGAGACAGCCTTTTCGGCGCCATGATAGACGTATTGCAGGCAGCAGAGATTCAGGGCGGGGCCGGTTATTCAGTTCCTATTCCCAGGATGGTCAGCGGTCGTCGTCGGGATGTTTTCACTGTGGGAGTACTTACCATCGTATTCGGGAGTGTCCCGAGTTACCCCGGAGGGGGGCGACAGCACCGCATGTCACATTACCACCTTCACCACCCCAGAGGGCGTTGCCTATCGTACCTACCGTTGCTCCGCGCCAGACTCATACACAGCGAGGTCGTGGGCGTGGGGGAGTCACTCAGAGAGGGCGAGGTGACCGAGGCAGAGGGCAGCCAGTTACAGGTGGTGGACAGGCGAGGGTTTTTGCTTTGACACATCAGGACGCGCAGGCGTCCAATGCAATGGTTTCAGGTATCCTCCCTGTATGTTCAGTTGATGCACACGTACTATTCGATCCCGGATCCACACACTCGTACGTATCCACACACTTTGTGCCGAGTTTGGGTAGAGAGTCCGTCTTGCTTGATCAGCCGCTTGTGGTGACTACTCCTGTGGGAGAGTCGTTTGTTGCTAGGCACGTGTTCCGATCCTGCATCGTCTGTATTGGCGAGAGAGAGTTGCCTGTCGACTTGATCCTTCTGGAGATGTTGGACTTCGACGTTCTTTTGGGCATGGATTGGTTAGCCACGTGCTATGCTTCTGTGGACTGCCGCGAGAAGACAGTTAGATTCTGTTTCCCCGGCGAGTCGGTTTTTGTTGTGTTGGGGGACCGTGGTGCCGCCCCTCACAATGTGATTTCTTCTCTTCGCGCTGGACAGCTTTTGAGGAAGGGATGTCAGGGATTTCTCGCTTATGTTCGCGATGCTCGCGCTACAGAGGTTCCATTGGATCAGGTTCCGGTTGTTAGCGAGTTTCCTGATGTATTCCCTGACGAGCTTCCTGGGTTGCCGCCCGAGCGCGACATTTCTTTCTGTATTGATTTGGTTCCTGGTTCGGGGCCTATTTCTATACCGCCCTATCGGATGGCCCCGGCGGAACTTCGTGAGCTGAAGGGTCAGTTACAGGATTTGCTGGACAAAGGACTTATTCGACCCAGTGTTTCTCCTTGGGGTGCTCCAGTCCTGTTCGTCAAGAAGAAGGACGGCAGTTTGCGTCTTTGTATCGACTACCGCCAGCTGAACAGGGTGACAGTGCGGAACAGGTATCCTTTGCCGCGTATCGACGATTTGTTCGACCAGCTTCAAGGGGCAGGGTACTTTTCGAGGATCGATCTGCGATCGGGCTATCATCAGTTGCGGGTTCGACAGGAGGACATTCCCCGGACAGCCTTCCGTACGCGCTACGGCCATTACGAGTTCTTGGTGATGTCGTTCGGACTCACCAATGCGCCAGCAGCCTTCATGGATTTGATGAACCGTATTTTCCGGCCTTATTTGGATCTGTTCATCATAGTCTTCATTGATGATATCTTGGTGTATTCCCGGAGTAGTGAGGAGCACGAGCAGCACCTGTGGATTACATTGCAGACCTTGAGGGAGCACCAGCTTTATGCGAAATTCTCCAAGTGTGCTTTTTGGCTAGACAGCGTGGACTTCTTGGGTCACGTGATTTCACGAGACGGTATATGTGTTGACCCGAGGAAGATCGAGGCCGTTCAGTGTTGGCCCAGACCCACATCGGTGACGGAGATTCGCAGCTTTTTGGGATTGGCCGGTTACTACAGGAGTTTTGTGCAGGACTTCTCCCGTATTGCTACACCATTGACCGGGTTGACCCGGAAGGGAGTTCCCTTCGATTGGACGGAGGAGTGCGAGCACAGTTTCCAGCAGTTACGGACTCGGCTGACGACGGTACCGGTGTTATCTTTACCTTCCGGATCGGGCGGATTTGTGGTCTTTTGTAATGCTTCTCGAGTGGGATTGGGATGCGTTCTGATGCAGCATGATAGGGTGATCGCGTATGCTTCGCGACAACTGAAGAGACATGAACAAAATTACCCCACTCATGATTTGGAGATGGCTGCAGTGGTCTTCGCACTTAAGATCTGGCGACACTACCTATACGGCGAGTCGTGCCAGATATTTACAGATCACAAGAGTTTGAAATACATATTCCAGCAGCGGGACCTGAACCTTCGACAGCGTCGATGGATGGAGTTAGTGAAGGATTATGACTGCGAGATCTTATATCACCCGGGCAAGGCAAATGTGGTGGCGGATGCTTTGAGCAGGAGGCCCGGGGGTAGTTTAGCTGGTTTGAGCGCAGTACAGGAGCAGTCATCGGCAGATTGGCAGATATTATGCGACAGTCGAGTACAGTTCGAGTTCACGCCGATTGGAGGACAGATAGCGCATGTCCGTGCACGCCCACAGTTGATCGATCGTATACGTGAGGCACAGCTCAGTGATGACCGATGTTCAGAGATCATGGCACAGATGGGACAGGACAGATTTTCCGAGTTCGTGATCGATGATCAGGGGATACTACGGTTTGGAGTCAGACTGTGCGTACCTGATGCGGAGGGACTGAGGCGTGAGATTCTTGAGGAGGCACATCGATCGGTATATAGCGTCCATCCCGGTTCCACCAAGATGTATCATGATATGAGAGATGTTTACTGGTGGGACGGAATGAAGAGGGACATTGCAGATTTTGTATCGAGATGCCTGACTTGTCAGCAAGTCAAGGCTGAGCACCAGAGGCCCGCGGGAGAGCTACAACCGTTACCCATTCCGGAGTGGAAATGGGAACAGATTACGATGGATTTCGTGGTGGGTCTACCCAGGACTAGTCGGGGGTATGACTCCATCTGGGTGATCGTGGATCGTTTGACGAAGGCGGCTCACTTCCTACCGGTGAAGACGACTTTCGGATTTACTCAGTATGCCCAGATCTATATTGACGAGATAGTGCGACTACACGGAGTCCCGACGTGCATTGTGTCCGACAGAGGCACCCAGTTTACCAGTAGACTATGGCAGAGGCTTCAGGAGGCTTTGGGCACTCGCTTGAGTTTTAGCACGGCATTTCATCTGCAGACCGACGGACAGTCAGAGCGGACCATTCAGATTCTCGAGGACATGCTCAGAGCTTGTGTACTAGATTTCGGAGGTAGCTGGGATCATCATTTGCCCTTAGTAGAGTTCTCCTACAATAACAGCTACCAGGAGACTATCCAGATGGCACCATTTGAGGCTCTTTATGGGAGGAGATGCAGGTCACCCATTTGTTGGACGGAGCTCAGTGAGAGCAGTATCTTAGGACCACAGATCGTTGAGGAGACGACAGCGAAGATCCAGTTAATTCGCGATAGGATGAGAGCAGCGCAGAGTAGACAGAGAGCTTATGCAGACCGTCGACGACGCAGACTTGAGTTTTCTGTTGGTGATCATGTTTTCTTGAGGGTCTCCCCAATGAAAGGTGTGATGAGGTTTGGGAAGAAAGGGAAGCTTAGCCCCAGGTTTGTGGGCCCCTTCGAGATCCTCGAGCGTGTTGGTGCAGTGGCTTACCGGTTGGCCCTTCCGCCCAGCTTTCCAGATATGCACCCTGTATTCCATGTCTCGATGCTCCGCAGTTATCTTCATGATCCTTCGCACGCGATTCAGCATCCGACGATCCAGCTTGAGCGTGATCTTTCCTATGCAGAGCAGCCGGTGATGATCTTAGATCGACAAGTGAAGAAATTGAGATCGAAGGAGATTCCATCAGTTAAGGTACTTTGGCGTGGTCAGAACCGCGAAGAGGTCACTTGGGAGACCGAAAGCGAGATGATGAAGACGTATCCCCATCTTTTTGAAGGTAACCCTAGTTAGATTTTTTGAAATTCGGGGACGAATTTCTTTAAGGGGGAGAGATTGTAACACCTTAGGATAAGGGTTAGTGGATAATTATAATTAAATAGTGGGTTTTAATAAAAAGTTTACCAAATTGGGTTTTAAATATTTTTCCTAATTTAATAAATATTTTTTCCAAAATTTTATTAGGCTTGCACAAACATGTGCATGTAAACTAGGGTTTTTAAATTAAGTTAATTCCATAATTATTAACCATGGTGGGTTAATCTTGAGGGTTAAAGTGTTATGGATTCTTAAATGAGTTTAATTAGCTAATTAGGGGGTTACTTTAATTTGAATTTTAGATCTAGTGTTGACTTGTGAGAAGGAGAGAGAGAGAGGGCATCATGGCTTAGCCCATGCTTGCCATTAATGAAGAGAGAGAGTGAGGGGTTGACCCTTGAGTGTAGGTTGTTTTTCTCTCATTTCTTGTTTTCTCTCCAACACTCACAAACACTCACACACACACACACTCTCAGCAGAACCCCAGCAGCAGCAATTGAAGCCACAGCAACAGCAGTAGCAGCAGCAGGGGCAGCAAGAAGAAGCAGCAGCAGCAGCAAGGTTCAGCAGCAGCAGCAGTGGGCATCAGCAGCCCCAGCACCATGTGCATCCCCTCCCCTTCACTTCTTCTCCTTCCTGCAGCTCCCTAGGGTCGAGAGTGAGGTATATTTCCTAAACTTATTCCATAGTTTGCCTAGTTAGTGTAGTTTTGCATCGGTTAAAGGATTTTTTTGTGTTTTAGTGCGATATGGGGTGTTTAGTGTGAACTTTGTGCTAATGAGGTGTAGATTAGTTCCAGTAGGATGCTTGAGGTTTGTTGTGACCATGTAAACCTAGTCCAACCCCTATTACACTAAAATACCACCAGATTTCATATTTGAATGCAAATGTCGTTTTTGTGCACAATTTGAGCTTTCTGGATCTGCTATTGACCCGAGGTGATTTGAATGAAATTGAGTGGACTGTGGCATAGTGGAGTAGAGATGATACCATAGGTGAAACCCGACCCCCTAACTCCCCTTCCCGGCCGCCAAAACCGCCATTCTGGCCCAAATTGCGGCCAGACAGGGGGTGTTTTGGTGGTTTTTGGGCTCTGTAGGTGTGTTTTTGTGTGTAGGGTCTTTTGGTATATATATTTTTTTTAAGATCAATTCTGTAGAAAAATCTGGGACCAGTTACCTGTTTTGCCGTTTTTCTAAACCTTCGCGACACACGTGATACGTGAGTAGGTTTGGGTTCTGCATATCGCGGCGCGTCGGGGTAGTTTCGTGGCGCGTGTTTACACGTTTTAGCGTATCGCGCACACGCGCGATTGGTTTGCGACACAGGTTTCTTGTTGGTTTTTAATGTCGCGTTTTGTGACTTAAGCTTATGTGTGATATGTGTATGTGATTCTAGGTTCGCAGGCCAGTGAGACGGACGCTGCGAAGAAGGGCAAGCAAGTGGTTGGATACACCTAGCGCGAGACACGGTGAGTAGATTTCACATCTACGGGGATATCGCCCGCATGGCGTTATGCGTCAGGGCTGATAGGACCTTATTGTTATATACTGCATATACCCTACCATGGATTGTTATTGCATATTGCATTCCCTGCTATATATATATAGATTGCTTAGAACTGATAGAACTGCCATGATCACACTGTTGTATATTGTTGTAGCTCATCTATACATGACATGACTTGAATTTCACACTTGATACCTATATCACATTGGATTATTGCATTATAGCTCATTCTTATGTGACATGACTTGATATGCATATTTGATGCACATATCACATCGCAATTACTTGTATTACCGGTTGAGATTTCATGTGATTTCGGGATTTGGGAACCGTGGCCTTTTCAAATAAGTAATCATTTAAAAACCCGGTTCCCTTGATATGATATTTTGGGGCGCCGCCCCGTGTTTTCTCGGTGCTAGAGGCATGTACTGAGAGAGGGCTGACCCGGAATGACGGATGCCCGATGTGTTGAGAGAGGGATGACCCGGAATGACGGATTCCCGATATATACATTGATATAGGGCTGAC
The DNA here is from genome assembly GCA_030015575.1 of Agapanthus africanus. Taxonomy (NCBI): domain Eukaryota; kingdom Viridiplantae; phylum Streptophyta; class Magnoliopsida; order Asparagales; family Amaryllidaceae; genus Agapanthus; species Agapanthus africanus. The sequence continues at coordinate 44,274,154 of JASDDO010000006.1, forward strand.
CCGGAATGACGGATGCCCGATGTATTGAGAGAGGGATGACCCGGACTGACGGATTCCCGATATGTATACTTTGTGAGAGGGCTGACCCGGAATGACGGATGCCCGGCACAGGATGTTTTACGTGTCGATGCTAGACACGAGTATTTATGATATTTGGGTGCCGATGTTGGGCACTCGGGTTTTCCAGGGATATACAGGATTTGAGGGCCGATGGAGTACCGGCGTTTGAGATGTTGGGATTGGTGGTGCATACATACATATGTAGTCCACCTTGATACTTCATGTAGATGCTATATTCCATGCTCAGCTTTTATTATCGCATCTCATCCTGTAGCTATATCACCTGATAGGGGACTTGCATTATTATTATGCCTACTGCTTACACCGCATTGATATCATCTGTTGGCATTTGTTAGTGTAGTGCTGTACGTGCATGCTTGCGATCACCTTTATATGTTATCTCTATTCACGAGTTGGCAACTCACCCCCGTTGTGCCACAATATTTGCAGGTTGCCCTTGGGAGTAGTCACGGCTGGCTGTTTCCGCATCTTTTGGCACAGATACCCCTTTTGAGCAGAGATGGCCCTTTTGCTGTTTAGGTGGGTTTTGTACGGTATCTGTTATCATTTCAGTTGTATATTGATGTATCTAGTACTCTCCATCTACCTTTCTGTATTGACTTAGAGATAGTTGTGAGGACGATATGTATGGTTTTATATTCTGGTGTCGAGCTCGCATGTGAGCCGACTTTACTTTATGCAGTTTCATCTTTATGATATTGTCCTTGTTTTACTGTGTTTTCTTCGTTACGGCGTCGTATATCTCATTGTGATGCTTCATTCAGTTTACTCGTCATATTTATTACACCATGTTTCTATCTGACTGGCGGGGCAAATGTTTTAAAAAGGAAATGTTACCAAAATTATAAAACTTATAACTTTGAACTTAAAAAGGATTTCTACTAAATAAAATGGAAGTTTTCAGACATGTACGATTGTTTTTACAAAAATGTTTTAAATCACTCTATATTTTTATTGGTTTTGATTTCTGGGTTCGGCTTACTTAGCCGCGTTACGCCTGTAGACGTTACGTGGTTAAGTGCCGGTCACGAGTCGAATTCTCGGGTCGTGACAAGTTTACCCGGCGATTATCCGCGTACGCTACGTGATTGGAACGGACTTTTGATCACATCAAAATTCCGTGGCAACCGATCAAGTGAGACTAAATTGCTACGTTTATAACATTCATTCAGTTATCACATAACTTTTGTGAATTCCAATTGTTGTATCCCATTCCAGATAAACAGAAAATGTTAAACTTTTCGATCGAACAATCGAACACCCAAGTTTTCCCGAAACTGATCAACACATGAAACAAGTATAACAACATTCCGTTCGTGCCACAGTACCAACGGTCCAGCCGTAGAAGGGTCAAGCCAACGCCTCACATGTGGCACGCCGTACTGCCCCAAACCCGAAGGTTCAAAGGGCAGTTCAAGACGGTCACATAATCGAGTTAAGGTTTGTTGTCTTCTAGAGGGTCCATCGCGTTACTTGCACTACTTAGAACGTCGTTAAACAACGGAAAAATCCAACACTTGGAAATTTCCCGACAGGGGAAAAATTGGGTATTTATATCCGGTCGAACTTTTCAACATGTTCAAAAATTATCCGGAAAACACATAGACAGAATTAGACTTTCCGATCGAAACTACGAGCCCCCAAAACAACTCAGAAAAACTCAACTCTTGAGTTCAGATTAAAATATTCCAGGAAAATGAGCACTGCGCAATAGGAGTTACTGTGCAAATTTGACACGTGTCGAAGATCTATTGGCCGCGGAAGAGCCGCACAAGCCCTACTTGTACGGCGCTTCCGCCGCACTCTGGTGGAATCGTGTGCTCAAATTTCACAGTTATTCTCAGAAAAGCCTGCTTGTTTTTCTGGATATTTTTAATTGCAAAAATTCAACATTTTTGAAAAAAGTACAGAGAGCGATTTTGCAATGGGATTTCGGTTCGATCGGGTTTCTAATTCCGTCCGGGGATCGCCTAAGGCTCTAGCTAGGCTCTGATACCACTGTAGGGTTCCTAGGCACCCTAGTGAGGTCTCCCAAGCCATCAACCATGGCAATTTCAAAAATTATGGTGCCTACAAACCCTAGTGTACGGATCTATAACTAGATGTCTAGGCGAATAATGAACTAGCTAACAACTTAGCTAATGAGAATACGGAATTACAACCTTTGTAGATCCGTTTGCTCCACCTCCACAGCTCCGTAACGACGTCCTCTCGCTGTCCATAAGAAGTCCCGGGCTCTAGCGTCGGCTTCGTCGGAGAATGGGCAAGCTAGGTCGTCGATGTCCATGCCGAAGATGATCTACGTCGAGGCATCGCTAAATCAAGCTCCGACTTCACCAAGTCAAGAAACTTGTGAAGTAAACACACTCTACTACTTGGCAAGAGGTAGAGGATGAAGAAATAGGAAGTGGGTTAACTTTAGAATTGGATTTCTCACTCTAAAACATCAATCACCATTGATGAAGAGAGCTTTTCTTCTTGAAGTGAAGAAGAAGAAGATGAAGAATATGATAAGTTCATTATCTCATAAATAGAAAATAATACAATACTTATCATAATCTTTACCTTAGTTAAGTGTAGAGAATTGACTAAGGTTGGGTTGATGGTTAGGGTTAAGGATGAGAACAAAAAAGTCATCAAGTCAAAGCTTCATGAAGCTTTAACATAAAACAAAAGAAGCCACCATTCATTTATCTTCCAATTTATTCAAAAATGAATAAATAAATAAGATGAATGAATAAATAAAACCCTAATCAACAATTTAACCTTGGTTTAATTCTTTACACTTAACCATAAAGCATGTATCATCATACATGATGCAAACAAGTGCACAAAATCATATCGCATATGCAATGCGCACAACCGAGCGAGAAAATCCATTTAAAGTGAACCGATACTAGTTAATGCAAAGTAATATATCAAATATATAATTATGCATTAAATCATTAAATCAACACTTGATTCAATGATCCGGTCATGTCGCACAAAACCGACTGGTATCTTTAGTAACAACTTATCGAATCAACACTTGATCCGATAACCCGGCTATATCGGATATAACCGATCAATGTCACATCGCGAGAATCAAATACAGTATCACATACTGGTATTATTCTCGGTCCCGCACATATCTCATATGCGCTCCTATTTCGTTTCGCTTGAGCCAGGAAACCTCTGTGTAGGACTCTAAAGACTCGTCAATACGCCGGCAGCAGATGATGATCATATCAAACACCCACAAGCCGCAAGCGGTCTGCTAAACGTAACGGCCACCCGGGTATTGAACGATCTGAAGATCGACGAGCAAGCCCGCTCACACTCCAGTGAATCCGACCAGTAACACTACCGCACAGTCCGGTCTGATCGTCTGATATGTCGCATATCTCGCCTAGGGGTGGTAAACGTCAGACCCCAATAGCTCGATAAGTCGTGTCGATACGAGGTCTATAACACTTCGAGAAACTACTGGTAACACTTAACAGTAAATCTCAGCAACCCTGGCCAGGGATTTTCTGTTATAGCCAATCGAACACAGCGCAACATCAACTCCCTATACCGGGAGAGACGAATCCCCTCCTATCGCTCATTGCCTCCATGTGACTCGGGACTGTACCCAAAAACCACCGTTTTGCACGCCCTCTTGGACGTGGTAAGATGGAAATCAAAGCACAGTGGGAACCACACAAGACTCTATGACGATCTCGGGTCAACAGACTACTCTGTACCAGTGTCACCAGAGAACTGCCATCTAACGTGAGGTATAATACCATCTGGGAGTTCTCGGCGAGTCCGTCCAGTGTACCCAGTCTCTACTGAGCACCCGTATATCATCTCCGATGTCAAACACCAATGGATATGGGATCATCCATCGCCCATCTGTATGGGTCGAGAAGGTATGCGCTAGTCTACTCTGGTATATCGATGCCCCATCTCGATACACCCACGACTAGGGACTTTGAAGGATGTACTTATGGACTATCATGTCCCCACTAGTATGATCTGCATCATAGTCCAGGTAGTCAAGTACACATCCTAAGGGCTTTACCAACATGTAACAGAGAGACAATCAGTGTACACGTTAAGGTAAAGAGCAACCAGATAGCATACTATCATGTCGAGCAAGAAAGTCCTCCCTATATATGTCCCAGCATCCACTACAATATACATCCAATGTACAGTAATGGCCTCTAGGGCATACATATAACTAACACTCGAGGCGAAGTAGCAGTGTCAAGTCTGCGGACTACGCTGTACTCATGTCACCTGGGAACTGTTCACTGACGACTGGCATAAAACCAACCAACAGTTCCCTGTGAGTCCTGTCCGGTGTACCCGTAACCTAACGAGCACCTGTATACTATCTCCAGTACGACGTACTGACGGCTGTGGGACAGACCATCTCCCCAACTGGGATGAGAAGCGTACACACTAGTCTACTCCGGAGTATCGATGCTCTGTCTCGATAATCCAACGACCAGGGACCTGAATAAGGATGTGCTTGTAGACTACCCAGCCCCCACTAGTGTGACTGCCATCACAACGCTGGTAGACAAGCAAGATCTGAAGAGCTCTATCAATACGTACACTCACATATTAAGATAGAAAAACCAAGTAGCATACTACCATGTTTAGCAAGACTGTTATATACATGTGAATATCCCAAGCTTCCATTAAGTAATATACAAACTAGTATGATACAGTAATGGCCTTCTAGGGCATAAACACTAACAATCTCCCACTTGCACTAGGGCCATGTACTGGCATATCGTAGACCAATGATCTCGAGTAGCCTCTCGAACTGAATCTGAGGAAGGGCCTTCGTGAATGGATCAGCGATGTTCTCTTCTGAAGCAACTCTACGAACCTCGATCTCCTGACGATCAATGATCTCCCTGATCAGGTGATACCGCCTCAAGATGTGTCTGGACTTCTGATGGGACCTTGGTTCCTTCGCTAAAGCTATAGCTCCGTTGTTGTCGCAATACAGAGGTATTGGATCAACTATGGTAGGAACCACCTGAAGTTCTGTTAGGAACTTCTTCATCCAGACTGCTTCTTTTGTGGCATCGCAAGCAGCTATATACTCCGCTTCCATCGTCGAGTCAGCAACGGTGTCCTGCTTGGAGCTCTTCCAGCACACCGCCCCTCCATTGAGGGTAAAGACATAACCCGACATGGACTTGGAATCGTCCTTATCACTCTGGAAGCCGGAATCAGCAAAGGCCTCCAACCTGAGGTCTTTTCCGCCGTAAACCAAGAACATCTCCTTAGTCCTCCTCAGGTACTTGAGAATGTTCTTTACTGCTATCCAGTGTTTCTCCCCTGGGTCTGACTGATACCGGCTTACCACGCTTAGTGCGTAAGCTACATCTGGTCTGGTACACAACATCGCATACATTATAGAGCCTACCACAGAAGCGTAGGGTATAATAGACATGTGTTCCCTTTCCAAATCAGTCTTGGGAGACATCTCTTTGGAGAGGGTGATTCCGTGACAAGCCGGTAGATTACCGCGCTTAGAATCTTCCATACTGAATCTTTTCAGTACAGTGTCGATATACCTGGACTGCGAAAGTCCCAACATTCTCTTGGATCTATCACGATAGATCCGGATCCCCAGAATGTAAGAGGCATCACCCAGGTCTTTCATGGAGAACCTGTGTGACAAGAATCTTTTGACAGATTGTAGCATAGGAATGTCATTTCCTATCAATAGAATGCCATCCACGTACAAGACGTGGAATACGACACTTCTGGCTACAACTTTACTATATATGCACGGCTCATCTGGATTTTTGATAAAGTCATATTCTTTGACTGTCTCATCAAAACAGATGTTCCAACTCCGCGATGCCTGCTTTAGTCCATAAATACACTTAAGCAGCTTGCATACTTTCCCGCTGCTCCCACTCTGATTGAAACCCTCTGGCTGATCCATATAGACGCTCTCTTCTAAATTTCCATTCAGAAAAGCCGTCTTTACGTCCATCTGCCAGATTTCATAATCATGAAAGGCAGCAATAGCAAGAAGGACCCGAATGGATTTGAGCATAGCCACTGGAGAAAAAGTTTCGTCATAGTCCAAACCAGGTCTTTGACGAAAACCCTTTGCAACAAGTCTAGCCTTATAGGTTTCCACCTGTCCATCTACACCAATCTTTTTCTTGAAGATCCATTTGCATCCTATGGGTTTTACCCCATCTGGAGCAAAGTCCAAAGTCCATACTTTGTTGGTGTACATGGACTCCATTTCGGTCCGCATTGCATCTAGCCATCGTACCGAGTCGCCGCTCTGGATGGCCTGCTGGAAGTCAGTAGGTTCATCATCTTCTATGATGCAATCCTCTCTATCCCTGTCTATGAGAAAACCGTAGTATCTCTCAGGCGGATGAGACGGCCTACTACTCCTGCGGAGGGGTGCGGGAATCTTCTGTTCTTCTTGAACCTCTGGTTCTACCAAACTTTCAGTAGCAGCTTGTGGTTCTGGAATTTCTTCCAGTTCTACTGCGCTCCCACTCTTCTGATTTTCTAAAAATTCAGTTTCTAAGAAGTGGGCATGACGAGAAACAAAAACCTTTTGTTCCTCTGCGTAATAGAAATAATATCCCTTGGAGTTCTTTGGATATCCCACAAGCTTACACGGTACTGAACGTGCCTCGAGCTTGTCCACATGCTGCTTTTTTACAAAAGCTGGACACCCCCATGTTCTAAAATGTTTTAGACAGGGTTTCTTCCCACTCCACATCTGATATGGTGTGGTAGGCACAGTCTTGGTTGGAACCTGGTTCAAAAGATATGCCGCTGATTCTAGCGCATAACCCCAGAAAGATCGCGGTAACTCAGCATTACTCATCATGGATCGTACCATATCCAATAGGGTTCGATTCCGTCTCTCCGATACACCGTTGTGCTGTGGAGTGTATGGAGGAGTAAGCTGAGAGAGAATTCCTTTCTCTTTTAGGTAACCTAGGAACTCGGCACTTAAGTATTCTCCACCTCGATCAGATCTCAGTGTCTTAATACTTTTGCCTGTTTGGTTTTCCGCTTCACTCTTGTATTCCAGGAATTTCTCAAAGGCCTCTGATTTATGTTTCATTAAGAAAACATATCCATACCTAGAGAAATCATCTGTAAAAGTAATGAAGTAGGAATAACCACCTCTCGCATGTGTAGACATTGGACCACATACATCACTGTGTATGAGTCCTAAGAGCTCGCTCGCTCTTACTCCTTGTCCAGTAAATGGAGTCTTTGTCATCTTTCCTTTGAGACAAGATTGACAAGTGTCATAAGTTTGATATTCGAACGTGTCCAAATATCCTTCTCTATGCAACTTAGTCAACCTTCTCTCATTGATGTGACCCAGTCTACAATGCCATAAGAAAGCTTTATTTAAATCTGGAGACTTTCTTTTTAGTGTGTTCTGGACATTGAAAATTTGGAGTTGGTTTAAAACATATATGCCGTTATTTAATGTACCTGACCCAATCAAACCATGATTAAGGTGGATGTTGACAACATCTCTTACAAACATGAAATCATAACCTTTATTTGATAACAAGGAAACTGATATGACATTACACGTTAAGCTTGGTACAAAATAACAGTTATGTAAAACCAAAATGTGTCCACTCGTCAATCCTAGGTGATAGTCCCCGACGGACGCAGCTCCCACGCTAGCTCCGTTAGCAACCTTTAGGGTCATATCACCTTCCTTCAGCACTCTACGGTTTCTCAGTGCCTGCAATGAATTGCAAATATGAGATCCTGATCCGGTATCCAATACCCAGGAAGTAGAGTTGATCGACAGAAAATTCTCAATTACAAACACACCTGAAGTCGAAGCCACAGCTTGCTTCGGTTCCTGGTTCTTGGCGTTCCACGCCTTGCAATCCTTCTTCCAGTGCCCTTTCCTGTGACAATGGAAGCACTCATCCTGGCCAACTATCGGTACTGCAATCTTTTTCTTTCCCTTCCCTCTCACCTTACTAACACCTCCTCTAGGTTTGGGTGCGGCCTTCTTCTTCCTTCCTTTGGCCCTAGCCTTGGACCCGGAAGAAGATGTACCGCCAACAAACATAGCGGGTGTTTCCCTTGCCTTCTGCAAGATGCCCTCTGCACTCCTTAACATGTTCAGGAGTTCCGCAAGTTCAACTTCTTTTCCTTGAAGATTGAAGTTAAGGATAAACTGGGCGTAGGTGGGAGGAAGGGACTGGAGAATAAGGTCTGTATAGAGCTCATTATCCAAAGTCGTCCCAAGGTCTGCGAGCTCTTCTATACAGCCGATCATCTTTAGGACATGTTCTCCTACCGATGACCCGACAGCCAACCTCGCTCGAAATAAGTTCTTTGAGGTCTCGTATCTTGCTATACGAGATTGCTCTCCATAAAGTTCCTTTGTATGGAGAAATATGCCATCTAGGGTCATATCCTCGTGCCTCCTCTGATGTTCATTGTTCATCGAGGCAAGCACGATGCACTTGGCTCTCGCGCAATCTAAATCCCAGGTTTTGCGGATTTCCTTATCCGCATTACTGGATTTGGGACCAGGGACAGCAGGTGCCGTAGCGGTGAGGACGTACCCCAGTTTGTCATAGGTCAAATCCATTTTGACATTCCGCAGCCAATCTTTATAGTTTGGCCCCGTCAGTATATTTTTCTCTAAAAGTAACTTAAGTCCAGTCATTTTCAGGGTCGCTGCAATTAGGAGAGAGAGAAGAAAACTCTTTAGCATGATGCTCTTGCAAGTTTAGAGTGGTTTTTAGTTTATCTAAACTGGATGGCTCCCACTGTTTCTCGAATCCTTTCTCAAACCATAAAAGAAGAATTAGCCAGGACTATTTTCACCGTACAATACTTGCTTAACCGTTCAGCCAGGCTGGTATCGATACTTCGAGGGAGGTTTTCCAACGCTTTCGCGAAGTTCCTTAATTAAATAACCTCTTTTCTCTGGGGGCGTAACCCCGCTGACACTTTTCTGGACACCTACTAGGTTTATAGCATTGATCGTTAAGTGATGAATATCCTGATAAGTAGCATATACTCATAGTAGGACCGGGATCCAAATATCATCGTATGATAATGTTGAAGGAATCCTACCAACATTCATCAAACTCCAAATGGTATGCATCTCTTTGCAAATTTCAGTTTCTTTAGAAATTCCCGATATGGATTTTTGCCCCATGCTCTTATGATCTTGACTAAGGGCCAACAAATCATAAGTCACATGTCAAGTTCTGCCCATCATTATCCTGTTGATTTGAACCCATCCGTATACTCTTGACTAAGGGCCAAACAAAGTAATACGACTGTCCCAAACCAACTCATCTATCTATGCAACAAATGAATACCCCAGCAGCTACCAATCACTATGTCTTGACTAAGGGCCAAACAAACATAGCTTGAATACTACTGACCATTCATAAGAAATGACGGAGGGCTACGACTGGTTTTGGCGAAACCGTGAACGTAGTGAACTTGATATAACCGAAGGAACCTGATAGCTTTTAAAAGGAGTGGTTAAATCTCCGCATTTAAAAATATCTGTTTTAAAAATAACCGAGTGGTTTCTTTTAAATTGTTCCAACGATTTAAACTTGGTTTATTTTCTTTGCATTATAGATAATGCGTCCCATCATTAACCTATCATTGCAGAAAACAACGAAAATACAACGTCCTCTTATGCCATCCGCATTCGCCACGGGGTCCCGTCATTACCCGTTAGGTTACTTAACTAACGACAGAGCGGGGGCTGGGCTAGCGCGGGTGCAAAACATAAGTGACGTCTAAATAGCTACAATATATATAGATATTTTACATTCGTCTGACGCAATGATATTCATTCCAGAACACAGATAAACAATATTGGATTTGCAAGCAATCTGTATTTCTTTTGAGCCTACAAGAAAAGACAGATTACACAGTTGTGATGAATAGCCGTTACCCCACCCTCGACCCCTACGGGTACGGCAAACTACCCACCCGGCAGTTTGTGTACCCCACCTTGGGTCAGTCCTAGGAGCAAAAACAGTAAAATGAAATAATACAACGGTGGCTACAACCGCAACCTGGATGTGCCCCGCAAAATAATATTACAACAAATTAATCAAATAATAACCCATTGCAAAACCCCGGCTATACACCACAACAGTCCAATACAGTTTATATGCACAAACAGATATAACCATTTCAGAAATGTGCAACCCCCTGTCAACCGACATACTAGCAGTTAGGGGAGGTTTACGAACACATTAAACAATCACAGATATAATCCAATATGCAAATACTGTACAATTTCGATCGATTAAACACTATTAATATTGCTCCAAAAACTGCTCTGTAAAACTGAAACCTGAGCATATATTAAATATTCCAGAAAACACTAAATATTACACAGAAGCAACAGAAGAAAAATTGGTTCCTGACTCGCCAACTCGGCGGCGGAACCGCGGCGACTCAGTAGGGTGAGGCCGCGGATCCGCGGCGAGTTAGACGATTCAGGGCACCAGTTTTCTTGGGTGTTCTTATAATGTCTTGTCAAGCTTTCTGAACGAACCTGAAAAATTTTTGGACATCGTTTTAAATTCGACAGAAACTGATATTTTTTAGGGTTTTCCGGCTTCGTTTTTCCGTTCGAAATTCGTACAAATTTGCAATTAAGTTATTTATTGTTTAGCGAGGCTCTGATACTACTGTAAGTCGATGTAGTACACCCCAGTACTTGTGGGGAGGCGGAATTTTCAAAAACGAACTTGTTTAGTGAACGAATATCGACTAACCGCTTGAATCGAAGCTAAACTATAAATAACCAAACACAAAGTGTTTCTTAACTATTGTGTTTAGGGATTATACCTAACGAAACCAGTCCTTCGTCTTTACGATCTCCTTGTTCTCCTCGGCCTTCTCTAGGTAGTACACGATCCACCCGAGAGCAAAACTCCAAGCTAAACCTCTAAACTTGAGGCAACTAACCTTCTTGGATTGCTAATCAAAGAAGCTAGGATGAAATAGAGTGATGGTTATGGATTGATTAGTCTTTCTAATCCTTTGATCTCAACTCATGAGGTGTAAGGATTAGGGTTTGAAGATGAGAGCTTGAGGAGAGAGAAGATGAGAGATAATAATGAGATGAGATTGTGAGTATCATAACATATTATGAAGCATTCTCATTAAAGAATAAATGAATAAATGTGATGAATAAGCATGCTTCATAAATGTTAAGTGGTGATTCATTAAGCATGTGTCATTAATCATTTATGGTGCAATAATGACAATGATGAAGCACTCTCATGACTCACAAATCTTATCCAAAGTATATGCCATCTAAACCTCCTTAGTCACTATCTTCTAGAAGCTTCTCGTATAATTACGAGAACGCCCCTCCAACCCGCAAAAATACGGAAAAACTTTAGACTGTAAAAATCCAATAACCGGATACCAGTAACTGGCTTAAACCAAAGCCGACTGGTAAAAACTGTCCGAAAGTCGTACGCGCGTAAACGCACGTATGCATCCGAACCCCTGTCGTAAAACCATACGACCTCTATATCGTTTCGCCTGGAATAGGAAACTCTCTATGTGGGACTCTAGAGACTCGACTACTACGCTGGCAGTGGGTTTAACCACAGACCGCAAGCGGCACTAGCTGTACGTAACGGTCCCCAGGTAGTTGTCGATAAGAAGGCCGATGAGGAAACCCATCCGAACTCCTACTGAGTCTGATGTGACAATCTCCATACAGTCCGGTCCGTTCGTCCAAGACTATCGCATATCGGGCCTAGGGGGGCGGCAAGCGTCAGTCCCCTAATAGCGGTATAAGTCGTGTCGGAGGGAAGCCCATTACACCCTGAGAAACTACTAGAACCTACCAGCAAATCTCGCTTGCCCTGGCCAGGGACTTTGCGTAATGGCTCTCTGACACAGCACGATATCTACTCCCAATACCGGGAGGGACGAATCCTTTCTAACCGCCACTGCCTCCAAGTGCTCGGGACTGCACCCAACTGCTACCTGTTTGCACGACTCCTTTGAGCCGTGGTAGGGTAGCAATCTAAGAACAGTGGGACACACTCGAGGCGAAGTAGCAGTGTCAAGTCTGCGGACTACGCTGTACTCATGTCACCTGGGAACTGTTCACTGACGACTGGTATAAAACCAACCAACAGTTCCCTGTGAGTCCTGTCCGGTGTACCCGTAACCTAACGAGCACCTGTATACTATCTCCAGTACGACGTACTGACGGCTGTGGGACAGACCATCTCCCCAACTGGGATGAGAAGCGTACACACTAGTCTACTCCGGAGTATCGATGCTCTGTCTCGATAATCCAACGACCAGGGACCTGAATAAGGATGTGCTTGTAGACTACCCAGCCCCCACTAGTGTGACTGCCATCACAACGCTGGTAGACAAGCAAGATCCTAAGAGCTCTATCAATACGTACACTCACATATTAAGATAGAAAAACCAAGTAGCATACTACCATGTTTAGCAAGACTGTTATATACATGTGAATATCCCAAGCTTCCATTAAGTAATATACAAACTAGTATGATACAGTAATGGCCTTCTAGGGCATAAACACTAACAAGGTAGACTCCATTGATCTTTTGTTTTCTGCACGGAGCAAGACACCAAATCATAGTACCTCGAACCCAAGGGCAACCATATCAAACCGCGATTCGTTTGTAAACACGACACACGAAGTGTGGAGTGGAAAGAGGAAAAGGTCCCACTGGGCGTGCCAGAATCTGTTCCCCTCCGAAACACGCGGGGACGCGATAAACATCTCGTCTGAATTTCTGGGCAGATGCTAATTGGTGATATCCGTCCACCTCTCCGAAGATGCTAAGTTGATTTATGGCACCGTGTGTCGAAGGTTTAAACGGATGCGGCCGATGTAGCAGACTTTATCAGATTCCCCCTCGTTTGAGGGGTTTTTGACTGTGTGGACACTCTTCCCTGCAGGCGCAAGCCCCTGCAGTTAATTACGCTACCGCATCGCGGTAACCACTTTCTCCTTCTCCAGATGGTCATTTCGTGTCGTGTATGTTTGTTTTGTTTTTTGGTTGCCCGTGGATTGTATACGGAGACTAATTTATGTTGTCGCCCGTAGGGCGTGAATTAGTCTAAATCTGTATCTTCTTAGATTTGGGTTTGGGGGTTGGGTTTAAGGATACGTTAGTCTCATTTGGGACTAAGATCAACTTAAACGTATGTTAAGGATACGTTAGTCTAATTTTTAGACCAAGATCAACTTAACAGGATCGTTTAGATCCAACAAGAAAGCATTTAGACTCTATTGTTTAGTTTAGGGACATTGCGGTCGATTAGTTTAAGGACATTACGGTCCAATGTTAGTTTAAAGACATCTCGGTCCATGGTTAAGGACATCATGGTTTGTAAGTTTAAAGACATCACAGTCAAGGTTAAGGACATCATAGTCCGTGAGTTTAATGACCTCACAGTCAAGGTTAAGGACGTCATAGTCCGTGAGTTTAAAGACCTCACAGTTAAGGTTAAGGACATCATAGTCCATGAGTTTAAAGACCTCATAGTCAAGGTTAAAGACGTCATATTCCGTGAGTTTAAAGACCTCACAGTCAAGGTTAAGGACGCCATAAACGCCCGGTGAGTTTAAAGACCTCACAGTCAAGGTTAAGGACATCATAGTCCATGAGTTTAAAGACCTCACAGTCAAGGTTAAGGACATCATAGTCCGTGGGCATAAGGACCCCACAGTCCGTAGAGTGTTTGGTTGTCGGGACCCGTCACCTCTCTGAAGACGTTGAAGGATTACAACGACAAATATCAGAGGAGTAAAGAGATGTACCCTCGAACCGATGTGAGTTGGTTGAAAGATCTGTAGTCCAATTTAGGACTAAGATCTGTTGAAATATTTATGAGCTGATGGGCTCAATTAATATGGGTTGAGGACTTATGGCCAATCTTGGGCTAAGTCCAATAAATGTTTAACATTTTTATTCTGGGCTGTTGACCCTTTATTTGGGGTTGACCCTTTTAACAATGTTTTTGTCTTTTATTGAATGCTGAGCATTCATCAGAGCTCTGGGCTTATTAAAGAACAATTTATGTTCTGTCAGCGCAGCACGTGGCGCGCTAGGCGCTGATTGAAATGATTTAGCGTACTTGCGCTTTCTAAAAGATAGATCAAAAATATTTGTAACCGCAATCAAGAACGGCGTCGCTTTGCAGCTAGCCGGTGAGTACGGGTCGGTCCACAGGGATGTTGTGAGTTTTCGATTCACGCTTACGAGTTAATTCCGAAGGGTGTTCGGATTAATTATTAAATCTAAAAACCTAATTAACCTAGGGCAATTATCTAGATCTACTCTAGCTAGGGCTAGGTTTAGGGATGGTTTGGAAATGTAATTAAATCTCACCGCTTTCTATACCCGGATGAAGATCTATGAGGAGTTATGGTAATTATCAATAAAGTGGATTAGATCCGTTCGGGAAGGTGTTCCTTCCTCTAGGTTCTTGTCCTTCCTTTAGAGATCCTTACCCTAACCTCCATGGAAAACATCATACCCGGGCTTTTATACTACGGTATCACTGCTACCTCGGGGGATAGAGTGCCGTAGGGAGCGGTATGTGCATGTATGCATGGAGTCCTATAGATTCTATGTGATGGGTAAGAAAGGGATGAGAGATCTCATCTCTCAAAAGCCCTTCCCAAAGCTAACATCTATGGCAAGGAATTAAAATCTAAACTAGAGCAATTAAATAAAACTACTTACAGATGCATCCCTCCAATCGTCCATGCAGGGTTGTCAGATCTGAATTTCAGAATGGAGAAGAAACACCGATGCTCTCCAAAAGATTTCTAAATTTTATTCATTAAAGGGAGGCATAAAGAATTACAATCTGTAGAGTTCCTATTTATAGAGAATAGGAAACCCTAGGGTTACATTTGTTTCGCATGTCTGAAATTACAAAAATAGCCCTAGAAAGACCAGTCAACGCCGCCACAAAAAATATGGAAAAAATATTTGCTCCTAAATCCCTAACTCGGCCGCGGAACCGCGGCCCTAGGCTTGGTTTGGCCGCGGTTCCGCGGCCAAAAAGAAGAGTTGGGTTCTGAAATTTCTTCTGCAGGCTGTGGTTGTTTTGGGCTTCCTGTATCTATATATCTTTTTCCATTTAGGTTTCTAGGTTGGTTCCAGATCTTCAGTGAACAATTTGCAATGGATTTTTAACCGTTCGCTTTGAGTCGATGTCTTGAATCTTGCTTTGTGAATTGTTCCTTATGTAGGCTTGATCAAGATTTTCTATTTGTTGGTTAAAGTCCACTTTTGCATCATCTTTTCATCGTTTTCACTGTTTCCTGTCCAAGAACCTGTAACCTGTAACTTGTAGCAGACATGCGTCAAAAGCACCCGTTTATTTATAAAAAGAATAAGAATGGGGAATATAATAATGCAATATTATGGTGTGAACAAATACCCCCAAACTTATCTTTTGCTCGTCCTCGAGCAAACTTATTTTTTATTCACTAAAATCCTAACCACACTTTCGCAGGGAAACGCGATTGCACTGAGCTCGTGCAACAAGCCGTTAAACCTCTAGGTGTCCCTAGTAGGAGGAGTGTTGTCTCCTGAGGGTTTTCAGCGGATTACACCCACAAAATCCTATCAACTCGGCCCATTGATTTTTGTTCTCCAATTAGGTTTTCTAACAAGGAATTCTATTATCTTTTGACTCGCAAATTATCCACCCATATTCTTCACACTTCCTCATTATTTAACTTAAGATTATATATGTTATGTAGACCTACTTAGCTTTCGGCATCTCTTAAGTTTTCCTTCTAGGGTTTCCATCTCCACTTAGGAATTTTTATCAACTCTATTAAAGATACAAGTTCTATTCTTCATTCCTTTCTCTCATCTAAACTCCAATCACATATCTCTACGTGTGTGTATGAATCACCCCTACACTTGGAAATTCAAATCAAGCAATCATACACTTGTCCGTTGTCCAAAGTACTTATTAGTAGGTGAATTTTTAATTGAATTTTTGCTTACACATCCTTCATGCGACCGTTAATACTTCTTGAGGTACCAACAACCGATTACAAGATATGTTTACACTTTAAAGCGTAATTCCTAGTCTTGCAACACCCAAGGCTTTTAGCAGTGACTCCCAAACCAGTTGGTCTAAGGCACTAGGTGATGAAGCACCCTCGCTAAGTATTTTTCTATTTTTGCAGCCTTAAGTAATCACAAAAACCAGTGTCCATTTTTTTCTTTATTCACACTTTTTCTTTTATTTTCTTCGTACTAAGGAATTTAGACAAGAGCATTTCAAGGTCTCTTCTACTATTCCAAGTTTCAAGGTTCGTGATTGTGCAAATTGTAGGGTATACGTTTTCAGAATCTAGACTTAAGCTAGGAACTATTTTTCAAACTTATACTTTGATAAGAACATCAATACTCTTCCCTCATTTTGACTTAGCCCAAGAAGTGAACCCAAAATTTTCCTATTTCTAAATAAACTACAAGGCATATACTTTCTACCGTTAAACTTAAAGGAATGTTATTTTTAGGGTTTTTAATTTACTAAATCTAAGATCTAGTTGTTCCTAGCCAGTTAACCCATTTGTCAAACTCAAGTCAATTAAGCCAAAATTGAATACATTAATTTTTATAATTTTTGAAATTTTTCAAATTTTTATGGGTTTTCAAATAAGTATGCAAATGCAAAAAAAATATGTACAAATAAATACAAAGGAAGAAGACGTACCGAGCATACCCCCAAACTTGAACGTGACAGTGTCCTCACTGTCATGCTAAACCAAGAGGGTCAAAATGCCGATACTCCCCTGTTTATTTATTTATAAATTTTTTTATATTTTTAATGTTTTGAAATTTTTTTATATTTTTTATAGAAAAAGAAAACAAAAATATATACATATATACAAAGGTCCCCCAAACTTAAGCTTGGCCTTGCACAAGCCAAAAGTTAGCACCAACCATTCAAAAATCTTATCATGGAAATGGTATAGTTGGTGCAAGAAAATGAGAAGCACGTGAGACTGTGTGGAAAGAATGGTAGAATATGGTCTCGGTAGGGGAGAAGAATGGCGAAAAGAAGAAGGAAGTGGAGTACGATCTTGAGGGTGTAAATTGAGTGAATAAATTAGCGCAATATGTGATGACCGATATGTTATAAGCGGTTGCGCTAACCTATAAACCCGTCGGGAAATGGGGTCAAATCCCTCAAGATTCGCAAGAAAACATGGGTACGCCGAACTTGGTATAGAAGATGAAAGCGTAACGGTCATTTGTTCGGTCGGAACAATGGGAAAGACGAAAGGGAGTGACTTAGGGATGGTATCTTTCTCACTGTAGTAAACTGTTTCAAACTTGAAAGATTCCATTAATGGTTCGAAACTACTATAATCAATCGAGTCTGATGGCTCATCTGAAAATGTAAAGGACTCAAACTCGGGCGGTGAGATTTCAACATCGTCCGAAAAAGTGAAACACTCGTAGGTGTTATCGGCTGTGAGAATTGTGTCAGAATCAAAGGAAAAGGTTTCAAGCTCACAGTCTTCAAGCGGGGTCGGAACGATGGGAAGGAGGGAGGGTGATATAACAGTCAAAGGTTCAGGAGGATGAATTGGAAAATCAGACACATCAAACAAAAATGATTCAACCTCAATATTATCCTCAAGACTCTCCTCAATACTATCCTCAATATTCAACTCATCCATGCCATTATCATCAAAATCTAGACGCATATGAGATTCGGGAGAAACATTTAATAACTCAAGATGATGATTTGAACATAAAATTTCAAGCAAATCGACAGGTTCATCATCCGAAATATTCCCGGCGTCTATATCCTCAATCAAGTGAAAATTAATTTCTTTAGACACCTCATCAAAAGCATGGATATCTATCGATGTAGGTTCTAGAGTGGAGGTGTAAAGATCGAAAGGATTAGGTGCGGTTTCACTCGAAAGGGGTTCCTCACAATCCGGCAAATCATACACTACAAAATCACACAACTCAATTTTATTTTCAACAGGTGAACTATTTAGGGCAATCGATGGAAAACAGGAGTTGTGGGCTTCAATTGGGTAAGGGTAGGTTTGATTTGAAAATCCTCTCTCATTCTCACTCTGTCCAACTGCCGCCTCATACATTGAAAAATTTGGAGCTAGCGGGACACTAGCTACTGGTTCACTAGGTTGCATAAGGGCGGCCATGGACGCTTCCACATTCATCATCATTTTATTTGTTGCTGCAATGTACGCTTCCAACGACTCTTCCAAACTAGACTTAGGTGGTGAGGGGGTTTCAGTAAAAGATTCAAAATTGGTTGGATATGTGAAACTCCCTAATGGCTGTGTCGAAACAGTGTCTAGTGAAGGTGGTAAGGACGGGTATGACTTGTAGGAAGTGGGTGGTTGGGCAGGGGCAGGGTCAACATATGGATAAAAAGGTGAATAATCTTGTGGATCCCTAGAACTAGATGTGTGGAGAGGGGTGAAAGATCGGCTGCGAGATTGAGCAATGTGCTCAGCAATGGACATCGGCCTAGGAGCGACAGAAGGACTTGAAGAAGTGGTATCAACATATGTAGGTGGTAAAGGTTGACTCGGTTGACACAAAGTGGGTTGAAAAGTCAAACTATTTCTCCTAGACGCCTCTATTTGATCTTTTAACGAAATTTTTGGCAAGGAAGGATCGTTTTTAAATTGACCGAACAAATTGACATACGACGCAAAATTAGGTTCGGGATACCAAAGTTCGGCTAATGATTTACTGTGTGGGGTACCCATGTTAGAAGAAGAAAGGTGACAAGAAGGAAGGTTGGGTGGTGCAAGGATTTATTTGGGGCTAAAAAATTTTTGCAAGTTCTATAAAATATTTGTCATTTTTATTTTCATTTTTCATTGATTTTTTTCTTTCTCTTTATTTTGAAAAATTTTGTTGCAAAAAGATTTTAGAGAAAAGATATGCAACAGCAAAATATTTTATAGAAAAGATATGCAACAGCAAAATATTACTTGCAGTCTATTTTATTTCAAGCGGGCCCCAAAAATCCTGCACAAAACTGTTATATGGAAGGAGAAAGATTTTTGAGCGCAAAGAAATCCTGCAGGAAAATTTACAGAAGATATATCATTATTTGCAGAGGAGGAGAGAGAAAACTCACAGAAATTTGCAGTGGCGGAACTGTTTTTTTTTTTACGCGCTTCTGCCTTTTTTTTCAAGACCTGAATCGACCAGGCCGCGGCGGTTCCGCGGTCGGAAGGGGGCTCGCGCGGCGGTTCCGCCGCGGTTTGCTAGCTTCGGACGTTTTTTTTTTTTTGACTAGATCACCGCGATTCTTCTTGTTGACTCGGTCCTCCAAATTTCTTCTGTTCCTCGGTTGTTGTGATCTTCTATTTGTTCGGATTTGATATTTGCTGTTTTGATTTCTGTAGATTTTCAGATCCGAATTTGTGTGCAAATCCTGCAAAATTCAAACAAGAATACCCTTCCAAAAATAACAGATGATATTTTTTATATTTTTTAGGGATTTTTCAGATTTTTATGATTTTTTTAATTTTTATGATTAACCCGAAATTGCGAAAAGGAAAGTTCTACGCCATCCCCGGCAACGGCGCCATTTGATTGAAATGATTTAGCGTGCTTGCGCTTTCTAAAAGATAGATCAAAAATATTTGTAACCGCAATCAAGAACGGCGTCGCTTTGCAGCTAGCCAGTGAGTACGGGTCGGTCCACAGGGATGTTGTGAGTTTCCAATTCGCGCTTACGAGTTAATTCCGAAGGGTGTTCGGGTTAATTATTAAATCTAAAAACCTAATTAACCTAGGGCAATTATCTAGATCTACTCTTGCTAGGGCTAGGTTTAGGGATGGTTTGGAAATGTAATTAAATCTCACCGCTTTCTATACCCGGATGAAGATCTATGAGGAGTTATGGTAATTATCAATAAAGTGGATTAGATCCGTTCGGGAAGATGTTCCTTCCTCTAAGTTCTTGTCCTTCCTTTAGAGATCCTTACCCTAACCTCCATGGAAAACATCACACCCGGGCCTTTATACTACGGTATCACCGCTACCTCGGGGGATAGAGTGCCGTAGGGAGCGGTATGTGCATGTATGCATGGAGTTCTATAGATTCTATGTGATGGGTAAGAAAGGGATGAGAGATCTCATCTCTCAAAAGCCCTTCCCAAAGCTAACATCTATGGCAAGGAATTAAAATCTAAACTAGAGCAATTAAATAAAACTACTTACAGATGCATCCCTCCAATCGTCCATGCAGGGTTGTCAGATCTGAATTTCAGAATGGAGAAGAAACACCGATGCTCTCCAAAAGATTTCTAAATTTTATTCATTAAAGGGAGGCATAAAGAATTACAATCTGTAGAGTTCCTATTTATAGAGAATAGGAAACCCTAGGGTTACATTTGTTTCGCATGTCTGAAATTACAAAAATAGCCCTAGAAAGACCAGTCAACGCCGCCACAAAAAATATGGAAAAAATATTTGCTCCTAAATCCCTAACTCGGCCGCGGAACCGCGGCCCTAGGCTTGGTTTGGCCGCGGTTCCGCGGCCAAAAAGAAGAGTTGGGTTCTGAAATTTCTTCTGCGGGCTGTGGTTGTTTTGGGCTTCCTGTATCTATATATCTTTTTCCATTTAGGTTTCTAGGTTGGTTCCAGATCTTCAGTGAACAATTTGCAATGGATTTTTAACCGTTCGCTTTGAGTCGATGTCTTGAATCTTGCTTTGTGAATTGTTCCTTATGTAGGCTTGATCAAGATTCTCTATTTGTTGGTTAAAGTCCACTTTTGCATCATCTTTTCATCGTTTTCACTGTTTCCTGTCCAAGAACCTGTAACCTGTAACTTGTAGCAGACATGCGTCAAAAGCACCCGTTTATTTATAAAAAGAATAAGAATGGGGAATATAATAATGCAATATTATGGTGTGAACAGGCGCTTTGCGCCAGTCAAAGAGCGCAGTGCGCTTCTGCCAAGTAGCGCACATGTAAGGGACACGTGTCGCACTCAGCGCTAGGCGCTAGATGATGAGCGCATGTTGCCAGTTTATGAGCGCTGAGCGCTAATCCACGCATTATGCTTTCAGTTTAGTGGTGCACACGGGAGTGACACGTGGTGCGCTTGGTACTGAGTGCCAGCCCATGAGCGCAGTGCGCTTTTTCAGAAGCGCAAAGCGCAAGTTGTTAATCAGCGCATACGTAATTGACACGTGGCGCATTTGGCGCTGAGCATCAGTCCAGAGAGTGCAGAAGCGCGGTTCAGGAGCACATAGCGCATCTGATCAATTTTATGATCTGCGAACAGATTTATGTTCTTTTTAAAAGAGACTTTGTCTCAAGATCTAAGAACAACAGTTCTTATTTTGCAGGAGATATTTCCAATCTCTTATTTTTATGAAAGGCTTTGCCTTTATAGATCTATGATTTGTGAGAAGAATTATGTTCTTCTTTTATTTTATGATGAGATCTTTTGATCTCTTTTGTGAAAAACTTTTTGTCTTTTAGATCTATGATTTTTTTAAAGAAATGAATTTTTCTTTCTATGAGATGATTTCATCTCTGTGTTTATCATCCTTCATCTTTACCTTCAAGAAATATCTTCTTGCAAGGGCTTGCTCTTTTTCTTTTTTGTTTCTCAAAGTTTATGGGGGGTTTCTCTATCTCAGACTTGAAGTATTGAAGCCTTTATATAGGGCAAGCTGATTTATTGAATCAGTTAATCTTTCTCTGATTGATTTGGGGATGTTTCCCCACTATTGGATCTTTGATCCTAGGGCTTCTGTTTTACAGAAGACAATCTTCTTATTTTTAACAAGATTGAAAAAATCTTTCCATAACAGAATTTAATTCTAATTAATGATTTATCATTATTATTAGATATTTTGATCTAACGGTGGGGAGTTTTTTAATTCCAGTGCTAGCGCACCCGTGCTTTGCACGTGATGCGCTGCTCAGAGCGCAGCGCGTCCTGCGCTAGCGCACCCGTGTTTGACACGTGGCGCGCTGCTCAGAGCGCAGCGCGCCCTGTGCTAGCACACCCGTGTTTGATACGTGGCGCGCTGCGCAGCGCGCCTAGCGCTAGCGCACACATGGTGCGCTGCCTAGGGCGCAACGCACTTAGTGCTGCATCTGAAGCGTTGCTTCAATTTTTTGAAATTTGAATTTCAAACAGAGCTTTGCTCTGATTGGGGGAAACAGGGACGTCTCAACTTCTTATCGAGGGATCACGGCTTGTTGCCTTGGCGAACAAACGGTCTTAAGCCCCTCGGTTGTTGCTGAGCGTTAGCGACGAATGTCGCTTTCCCTTTGTCCTTTTCATTTCGCGGCTCCATTTTTGAAGAAGAAGTCCTATGGCCCATTTGGTCCATTTGGGCCAGCTTTTCAATCAAGACCGGGAAAGTAGTTGGCTTGAAGAACATTATGAACTGGGATATGGTCACCGTCGGATCAAGAATGCCCACGAACATGCCTACCGCAGGCGCTTCTTCGATGCGCTACTCGCACTTTGACCATAGATTCCGCCATCGTATCGCGTACTGGACCAATGTTTCACCTGGCTTCACCCTGGCGTTAATTAATGCTGTGATGGGGGTGCGCTCGCTAACGCTTGCGAACCTTTGTGTGAACAGTAGCTCCATTTCTGCAAATGTCTTAACCGAGTCGTTCGGGAGCTCGGAGTACCATTCAAACGCTGTCTCCGACAAGCTGCCAACAAACTGGCAAAGCAGCAGTTTGTCGTCACCTCTGGTATTACCGCATAAGGCTCTGAATTGAGCAACATGCTGGTGTGGATTCCCCGTCCCCTTATACACATGGAATTTAGGGATCGTATATCCCAGCAGGTACTTTATTTAGTCGTACTAACCCAGATAAGGTCGTCCAGTCTTAACAACATGTCCGGCCGCTTCGTCGCCTGATGAGTTCGTATCTGTTATGCGATATAGTCATCCAGGGCGGCTTTGGAGATGGTCTCCTCCTTGGCTGCTGAACAAGCTGGAAGAGGGTTTGATGTCTCCCCTCTGTCGTCTTCAAGGATAATTGGGGGGTCTTCAGCTGGAGGATCCGGCTGTATCATCATCCCGACCATATCTTGGAATAAAAGCGCCATTTGCTTTATGTTAGCCGCTTGTTCAGCGGCCTCTTTGTCCTTCTTTTCAAGCATCTTTCGGAGGAACTCAGCATCAGTTTCTTGTTCCTGGCGCTGATCTGACGACGCTTCATGGTTTTCCTTCTGTCCTGTGAGTGCAACCATCTTCGTCAGCATCTCTTGGAGCTTCTGTTGTTGCTCCTCAGCCTTTGTTACGGATCTGGTGAGTGGTCGATGATCCGTAGAGATACGGCTATCATCTTTTCCGGAAGCTATATAAACAGTATGCACCACCATGCCCCCAGACTTGGGGCGTTTAGATTTAGTGTCCTTGTGATTTGCCAAAGACGCAGGGATCTTCTCCAGCCTCCTTCTTTTATGGGCGGTTGAAGTTGAGGGAGCCGTTGCAGCGGGCACCCAAACAGATGACACCTTCTGTGGCTTGACAAGGTGATCCCCTTCTCGCCGAACTTTCATCTTTTTCTGTCGGCGGGGGTAGTCTTGATCAATCACGGAGTCTTGGACCTGTCGCCGGACCTTATGAATTTTGGAGGATAGCCGCTGAGGGGGCTACTCCAGCTTCGCCTTTGTAGCGCTCTCCACAGGTGTAGGAGATCTCTTCAGCATGGCCATCGGAGAGTTCTTGCGGACTCTTCTGAGTAGTTCAAAGCTGTTTCCAGTTAGAACAGCAGCGTATACTTCCACCGTTGGAACTGGCGATATCAGTCCAGAAGGAGAGCTTCCCCCGGCCTTCCTTACACGGCGCCAGTGACGACAGCGAGCATATCGAGCTGCCGGGACCACTTTTGCTGTTGGGTGAGCTTCTTCATACCCCCCCACTCTGATAAGGGGCCGTTGTTGTAGCTAACCTGTCAAAGACCGATGTCCGCTGAGAACGGATGGCCAATCTGTCGAAGGCAGACTTTCATGCAAGGGAAGCAGTTTTGATGGCTTTGCCTGGAGTGGGAGCTGAAATGGCCATTCTTGCAAAGACCGACCCCTTAGCAAGAGAAGCCGTTTTGATGACTTCAGGAGCAGGAATGGATACCCATTTCGGGATAACACCTTCTGGTATTGGGGCTTCTTCACGGGCCCACTTGAGCTTTGGCCCAGTCTGTTGAAAACCGAGGTGCTGGATTTGGGCGACCCGTTGAGAGGGGCCGCAGTAGTTGCAAGCCGATCAAAGACCGACTTCTTCGGAGCTTCTTGCGACGGTATTGGTGCGTTGAAGCTCATAGGTGGGAGCATGGTCCCAAAGAAAAGCCCTGTGGTGGCTTGTGTCACCTGATCCACCGGAATTGTAGAAAGGGGGGCCGCTTGATGCCCGTAAGTCACTCCTCCAGCAGGGACGGAGTGGGAGTTGTTGCAGTTGTTGCAGTTTGTGCAGCTGTAAGCCATTGATCTTCTGTTTTCTGCACGGAGCAAGACACCAAATCTTAGTACCTCGAAACTAAGGGAAACCGTATTGGACTGCGATTCGTTCGTGAACACGACACACGATGTGTGGAGTGGAAAGAGGAAAAGGTCCCACCGGGCATGCCAGAATCTGTTTATCGCCGAACACCAGGAGGTCGAGTCTGGGGGCAGATGCTATTGGGTTTTATCCGTCCACCTCTCCGAATATGCCAAGTTGATTTATGACACCATATATCGGAGGTTTGGACGAATGCGACCGTTGTAACAGACATCGTCATATTCCCCCTCGTTTGCGAGCTGTTTTTGATTGTAGGGACGCTCTTCCCTGCAGGCGCAAACCCCTGCAGTTAATTACGTTATTGCGCAGCAATAACAACTTTCTCCTGCTCCAGATGGTCACTTCATGTCGTGTGTGTTTGTTTTGTTTTTTGGTTGCCCGTGGATTGTATAAGGAGACTAATTTATGTCGTCGCCCATAGGGCGTGGATTAGTCCAAATCCGTATTTTCTTAGATTTGGGTTTTGGGTTGGGTTTAAGGATCGTTGGTCTCATTGAGATTAAGATCAACTTAAACATTCATTAAGGATACATTAGTCTAATTTTAGACTAAGATCAACTTAACGTTTGTTAAGGACACGTTAGTCTAATTTTAGACTAAGATCAACTTAACCGGATCATTTAGATCCAACAAAAGAGAATTTGGACTCTATTGTTTTAGTTTAGGGACACTGCGGTCCATAATTAGTTTAAGGACATCACGGTCCAGTTTAAAGACATCATAGTCTATAAAGTTTAAAGATATCATAGTCTATGAGTTTAGGGACCTCATGGTGCATAAAGGTTAATGACATTATACTCCATGAGATTAAGGACCTCACAGTCCATAAATGTTAAGGACATCATAGTCCATGAGTTTAAGGACCCCACAGTCCATGGTGTTTAGTTTAGGGACATTACGGTCCAGTTTAAAGACGTCATAGTCTATTTGGCTTTGATTCAACTGTTTGGGGATGCACCAAAAGTTATCGGTTATCGGGACCCTCCATCTCTCTGAAGACGCTAAGGAATTACAGTGACATGTATCAAAGGTATGAAGAGATGTACCCTTGAACTAATGTTGGTTGAAAGGCTCTCGTTTTTGCTTTGAATGTCATATAAGATGATCAATTTTGGAAGGCAAGAGTGTATTTGAGGTTCAGTCAAAAGGGGGTCCTGCCTCTGGAAGACTTAGTTAATTTAGGCTAAGATTGGCCCGAATATAGTGTTAAACACTAGAATACAATCGGCTATCACATGCTGCCACGTGATGCGCTCAAAATAGTGTTAAACACTAAAGAAAAAGAAGCGCTCACGTGGGGTCACGTGAGGCACTCAAAATAGTGTTAAACACTAAAAAAAGAAACGCTCACGTAGGGTCACATGAGGCGCTTGAGTATTGGGCCTTACTTCCTTTATTTTATTCTCAGAATATGAAAGTAAGTGTTAAAAACTTAATCTTCATGGCCATCACGTGTGGGCACGTGATGGGTACCCATGCATTGGAGATTAAAAGGATTTGTTAGGGGTCACATGGGGAAACATGAGGGCGCCCAAAATCTGTTCTGACTTGGCTTTGTTCTTTTTATTTTGAAGAGTTTATCCAAGGGTCATGTGGGAGCACGTGACTCCATCTCATTCATTCTTATTTTTTTTGACCATTGAGGGGAGGGTCACCTGTTGCCACGTGATCATGTTGGGTACTTGATCTTTTTACGTGCATGGAGTGTCTAAGTCCTTTGTTTAAGAATTAAATTCTTTTATAGGGTTAAACTCTAATTTTATTTAGAGGAATTGAATTCCTATGTATTTGGGAGAATTAAATTCTTTAAACCCAATTCTCCCTCTAAGTTTTGGATCTGCATGACAGAATCTCCCCGATGAGAATTAAATTCTCAACTTATGGAGAGATCTGCTTCTGCAGACTTTCAACCAGAGGAAGAACTAAGTTCTTATGTTAAGGGTTAAACCCTATTTTGGAGGAATTAAATTCCTATATGTTTTGTGGGAGAATATAATTCTCTGAATTTAGGTCTTCCCTTAGATTTTGGACCTGCATGTCAGAATCTCCTCGATGAGAATTAAATTCTCAACTTATGGGGAGATCTGCTTCTGCAGACCTTCAACCAAAGGAAGAACTAAGTGCTTATTCAGAAGAGTTAAACTCTTAGTTTGAGAATTAAATTCTCTTTTGTTTTGTGGGAGCTTATAGAGTGAACTCCTTCCTCCTCTTACCTAGAGTTTTCTTTTTCTCGTTTTCTTTCTGGAGAATTAAATTCTCTTCTTTTTTCTCTTCCTCTCTGTTGTTGTATCATCTTCTCTTTTTTTGTATCTTCCCCTCTTTATCTCTGTCCCTTTTCTCTTATTTATAGGAGAAAGAAAAGAATCAATTTGTTTAGAAAATCTCCCATTGAGAGATTCTAATTGATTTTATAATCAACAAAAATGATCTTTTAGATCAATCGGTGAATTTTATTCACCGTTGGATTTTTAATCCAAAAGCTCTCTGTTTAACAGAGAAGATTTCTTGTTGGTTTAATGAATATCTTGTTAGTTTTAACAAGATTAGAATTTATTCTATCATATCTTTTTATTTTAACAAGATCAGAAATATATTTTCTTGATATAGAATTTAATTCTATCATATAGATATCTCATTAATTTAATAAGATTAGAATTTTATTCTTAATATAGAACTTTATTCTTATCATATAAGTATCTTGTTAATTTAACAAGATTAGGATATTTGAATTTAATTTTGTTGAATGAATATCTTGTTAGTTTAACAAGATTAGGAAAATATTTTCTGATGATGGAATTTTATTCTACCAGATGATTTAATTGGTGATATTTTATCACCATCAGATTTTAAATCTAGCACTCTCTATTAGAGAAAGATCTTTTAATTTTATTACATAGGATTTAATAAGAGCATTTTAAAATGGGGTGCTCATATGCTTTGCATGTGAGAGACAAGAGAACTCTCGTGTTTTACACATGACGCCCAATCAGCGTTCATATGCTTTGCATATGAGCACTCACGTGTTTTACACGTGATGCCCATTCAGCGTTCATATGTTTTGCATATGAGCGCTCACGTGTTTTACACGTGGGGTCCATTTGGCCCTTAATTATGTGTTTTCTTGGCCGAAAATTTTGGCGGGAACAGTTACATTTTAATATTTTTTAATTAATCTGTAAGGCAACGTAGGGACAAATCACAGGCCCTACGGATTAATCCGTAGGCGCAATAAAAAGTTGCCCGTACGGATTACCATAACCGTAGGGGAAACCTCTTATTGTAGTAGTGAAAAGTATCTATATTTTCGATCACCTTGAAGAATCCTAATATTTGCAACATATGACTCTCTACTTTATTCTTATACCTATATCTTCTCAAAATCTGGACCTTGTATTTCAACGAGATACTTTTCTAAAACTAAAGAAATCATGAATAAACAGAATAAAGTACGAATATCAACCCCTTTGACCTAATGGACATTGGACAATATACAATACTTTGTATAAGTTCTCTGAGTTTAATAACTCAAACCATGTGCGTCGTAGGTTGAAAAACTGTATTATGGTTAAGAAAAATTACAATGTTGTTGAATACACCTTATCCAACCATCAACTGATATAGGTAAATATTATAGACATAATTTCAAAAAGTTATAGATAACTTTATAAAATAAACGTACAGATATATCAGTTTGAAATTGGTCCACAACGACGGATATTCAAAACCAAATATTTGCCGCCAGGCAAAACCCTTGTGATTTCCCCAAATATCACCAATTACAATAAATCTCGGTATATTAAGGATATATTCACCCAATTTCCAATATTCTAGTCTCACTCAGCATCTGTAACGCCATACAGATGTGAGAATCAAGTCTGGTAAATACAGACCTTGGAGTCATAATCTAATTAGGAAAACAGTTTTCAATTAACACTGTACAGTAAAACTGAAACATAAAATTGTTTCGAAGGGGTAACTAGGTATTCCTAGTAATGCCTCTTCCACTATCTTGATTCATGACAGTAACCGTATACTTCCTTGTTCTCACTCCAATCCCTTTATATGTTTTTACTTATTACCTTATGTACACCACTTTTAGCATAATTGGTTTTCTTCCCTCCCTACCCTTCGGCACCAGCCTAAGGTTTGGAAGAAGACTATCCAAAAAGCGTAATAGGTATACTCTCATAACCAGGAGCTCTCGCAAGCTGAGAGAAGGAAAGGGAAGAGACAACTGAATAATCATATTCTATTTCTCCCGAACCAGAATCCATTCTCGAACTGGAACAAGTTCCTTCGAGTTCATATGTAACTATACGATGGCATATCCAAGCGATATGGATCTTCGTAGTGATACGAAGTGTTCTGGAGAAATGCAAAAAAAGAAATAGGAGTGGCAGGGGTATACGCGGTTTTGTCGTGAATGATAGTAGTCGCAATTTCCTTTGCTCTCAATCTAATCCCTCTATATGTCTTTAGTTATTATCTTCTGTACACCACACTTAGGCTAATTGATTTTCTTCCTTCTCTACCCTTCGGCACCAGCCTAAGCTTTGGAAGAAGAAAATCCAATAAGCGTAATTGGTGTAATCTCTTAATACCAGGAGCCCTCACAACCTGAAAGAAGGTAAAGGAAAAAGACAACCGAATAATCCTATTCAATTTCTCCAGAATCCGAATCCATTCTTGAACTGGAACAAGTTCCTTCGAATTCATATATAACTATACGATGGAATATCCAATAAATGTGGATCTTCGTAATGATACGGAGTGTTCTGGAGGAATGCAAAAGGGAAAGAAAGAGCAATAATGATATATGCGACTCAATGACAATCCAAAAGCCAAACTGTTTTAAAAAGGTTTGGTTAACTTGGTTCATGAGTTTTAGTTTAAGTCAGGTCATGGTTGTTGCCAAAGAAAAAGAGAAAAAAAACACCTAGCGTGCACTCTAACCTAAATTAGATTGGTTATTTATTTATCTAATCAGTATGGATCCTACTGTTTCCTTGAATTCTCCTTCAAACCCTAAAAGGAGAATTAGTCGGGATTATCTAAAAATCACTCGAGGAGTAACACCTACTCATCAGTGGGAATCGGGATCCAACTATCATCGCATGATAACTTGATGAAAGCCACTCAAGTCACCACACTCTAGAAGGTATGCACAGACCTGGAAAGTTTCCTGTATGTTTGAAACTCCCGATGTGGTTTTTACCTTTAGTACCCAAGTGACCTTGACTGAGCCAACATATCAAAGGGTCCTATTCAAGTTCAGCCCATCATTATCTTGATTGCGTTAAACTCATCTGCATGAGTCCTTGACTAAGCCAAAATGACCATACGAATGTCCTAACCAATCACATTTCCATGCAACAGAAAAGCACTACATAGATACCGAACACTACGCCACGGCTGAGCACAACATACGTATCACGAATACTAAGAAATACTAATCTGAAATGATGGAGGGCTATGGCTGATTTTTGGTGAAAAACATTTAACGTAATGAACTTGATATCGTTGAAGGAACCGAATAGCTTTACAAATATATAGTGGAGCAAACTTTTGCTAAAGAGGTCACTCTCTATGAAGGGATCTTAGCTCTTTTTTCATCGAATGAGGTGCAGGATATTCCTAACCGAATACCACGATGTAAAGAAAAAAAATTGACTATAGTGAAGTTATTACAATGACGCAAACTTTTGCCCAAGAGGTTACTCCTGCGAAGGGATCTCGGCGCTTGCCTCGTCGATTGAGGTTCTGGATATTCATAACTGAATACCGCTATATAAAGCACAAAGAATCGTCTGTAATATCAGTTTTCAAAATTTGGTTCCAACAACATCATAGAGGTTTGTTTTTCTTGCATTAATCAGAATTAATGCAGTCCCATCAATTAAACCACATCACACCAGAAAAGAACGAAAATACAATGTACGTATATTCCATCCGCATTCGTCACGGGCCCCGTCATGCACCGTTAGGTTGCTTAACTAACGGCAGAGCGAGGCTGGACTAGCGTGGGTGCAAAACATATACAACATCTACTAGTATATATATATAAATATATATAACATTCATCTCAGGCATGATATAAGCAACATCACAGAATAGAGATAAGCATCACATAACAAACGGATAATCTGGGAGCCCCGGGTTTCTTTTGAGCCGCACTAAAACCCGACGTTCCCCTGGTCGTGTGGA
Source organism: Agapanthus africanus (assembly GCA_030015575.1). Taxonomy (NCBI): domain Eukaryota; kingdom Viridiplantae; phylum Streptophyta; class Magnoliopsida; order Asparagales; family Amaryllidaceae; genus Agapanthus; species Agapanthus africanus. The sequence goes on from JASDDO010000006.1 coordinate 44,305,042, forward strand.
TAGCTTGTGCAATGAAAACCTAGAATCTTACGAGTGCGGCAAGTTACCCGCCAATCCCAGAAGTGAGGCAACCCCAATTAACAAAGTGAATGGGTCACCTAGCACTTCACGGAATCCAGTAATTTGAGCACCCCTTCGTAGGTCATCATGTACCCCCTACGAATACGTCGAATAGCCCGCCAATTCTAGAGTGAGCCCCCCTCCATCTCAACGCCATGAGATGCGGGTCCATTTCCCTCTAGAATCCGGCTATTCGAGCACTCCACCGCAGGGTAATTCTAGTACAGAAAATAAAAATATATACAATGGCGACATCGACCTCAACCCGGTTATACTCCAATAAAAGAATATACAATCTTGCAGAGACGGCAATCCACATGTCGAACGCTCACCCCGCAATACTGAATATACAAATGAATCTAAACTGTAAAACTACCATTCCACAAGAGGCTATCCCACACGATAATCCGAACATAGCCATCACAGATATCAACATCACAGCAGTATAAGCAAGTATGTGCAACCCCGTCTAAACGACATATAACAAATAGACGATGTTTGAAAAACACATACACCACATCACAGATATGAACGATGCAAAATTTCAAGTTTTGAAACTTTCCAAGTTCCCCCCCAAAGCAAATACAATACTAAGTGAAATCTGGGGAAAACAAACAAGATCAAAAACACCATTTTGCAAAACCCCAGACACTGGATGAAAATGAGGCCCTAAAGTGAATAGTAAAAAGGTAAGGCCGTTTTTTTGCAATGTGGCCGGCCAAATTTATATCAAATTGCCTCGTTTTCATTCTGTGTCATATTCATGTCTAAACTAAGACTCTGCACTTGTTTAAAAAAATTTCAGAGATCAAAAAAATTTCAGAACAGAGAGTGGGTTTTGAAATCGCAGTTTTTTGATTTTGAAACTAATACATCGTCTACTACTAATAAGGGGTTTATGGGCTAGCTATGATACTATATTGGGTTACGCCAGCGTCCTGACCATCTACCATGGCCGGTGCGGAACAAAAATGGCTTATAAAAAAACTTGGCGCTAACGAAACCCGCCGGACCAAACCATAAACCCTAAACTAGCAAATTACCAAAGAGCTAAACTAAGGTGATAGAAGTGTTATACCAAATGATCTATATTCTTCGGTCTTCTACCATCTTCATAAGCTCCTTGAGGCATCATGGATCGAGTTAGGCCTCCGGTCTCTTTCCATCGAAGATGATCCACCTGAGGATTTGTAATTTGAGCTCCAACCTCAATATCGAGGTAACTAAGGTACCTAGTTCGCTAAACTAGATAGTCTAGAGGATGTAAAGTCTAATGATGGATTATTATGTCTCATAACACCCTAGGTTTCTCAACACATGAGGCTTTTAGGGTGGAGGTAGAAGAAGGAAGCATAAGAGGATGAGAGTGTTGTGTGAAGCATTTCTTACATGAAAAATGGCTAAGTGTTGTGAAGCTCAAGAATGAATCATTTATCACAAAATATCTCATACCACACAAATGAATCAAGCATGCCACAATAGTAAATCATGAGTCATCCTATGAGTTACCAAGTGAGCCATGCTTCAATAAATGCAAACCACACCTCATCCTCCACCTCTTTAACCATTTAATTCTAAATAGTTAAAACTAAATGAAGTGTCTTCTTTTAGAACCACCTTATAATAAATTATAAGAATACCCCTCACTGTATATACATACCCGTATCCGTATTCCGACAAAATATGAATACAATGAGACGAAAATAATCCAACAATATAATACTAGAATCCGGCTTAAACTAAAGCACACTAGTATTATCCGTCCGAATCATGATACATGCATAAGTGCACGTATATGATTGAACCCTACCGTAAAACCATACGGCCTCTACATCGTTTCGCCCGAAGCAGGGAAACCCTCTGTAGAACTCTAAAGACTCGTCATTACGCTAGCAGTGGGTTTAACCACAAGCATGTCAGCGGCACTAGCTATACGTAACGGCTGCCCAGGTATTGAGCGAAAGGAAGGTCGACGAGCAAACTCATCCGAATCCCTACTGTGCCTGTCCGTGACAATATTCATACGATCCAGTCTGTTCGTCTAAGAGTATCGCATCTCAGGTCTAGGGGGTGGATAAAATCAGACCCCTAATAACGCGATATTTCGTGTTGGTATGAAATCCATCACCAACTGAGAAACTATCGATCCAAATCAATAATTCTCGAATACCTTGGCCATGAATTTCTGGTGATGGCCACCTGTGCACTGCGCGACATCAACCCCCAATACCGGAGAGACGAATCCCCGACGATCCGCTCACTGCCTCCATATGACTTGGGACTGTACCCAACTAAAACCTGTTTGCACGACTCCTTTGAGCCGTTGTAGGGTAATAATTACAGCACAGTGGGAAATCACAGGAGATAAATGACGATCTCAAGTCGACAGACTAACCTGTATACATGTCACCTGGGAACTGCTATCTGACAGTAGGTATAATACTAACTAGCATGTTCTCGGCGAATCTGTCCAGTGTACTCATAACCCAATAAGCACATGTATACTATCTTCGGTGACTAACAGACACCAATGGCTTGTGAGACCAGCCACCGCCCCTCGTCGGGGTCTCGATAAGTACACACTAGTCTACTCCGGAGTATCAATGCCCAGTCTCGATACTCCCGTGACTAAGGACATTTAACGATGTGCTTATAGACCACCTAGCTCCCGCATATATGATCGTCATCACAAAGATGGTAGTCAAGAAAGAATCTTATGGGCTCTATCAACATGTAATAGTGATCTGTAATACCACATAAAGCATGTACAAGATAATAAAGACAAAGCAGATGGCATACAATCATCTTGAGTAAGACTGTTCTATCCGTATAGGTGCTCCCTCAATCATCATAATCACCTGCCTGTGATTACGATAATTGCCTTGAGGGCGCTATAGCCAACACACACTCCAGAAAGTATGCACATCCCTGGCAATTTCCCCTTATATTTGAAACTCTTGATATGGTTTTTTCCCCTAACGGCTTATGACCTTGATTAGGTCAGCAAAACATAAACCGCTAGTCAAGTTCAATCCATCATTTTCTTGATTGTATTAAACCCACCCGCACAAGTCCTTGAGTAGGTCAACAAGGCCGCACGACTGTCCTAACCAATCGCATCTCTATATACAGAAAAGTACCACTTAGCTACCGCACACTATGTCTTGACTAGGTCAAAAAACGCAGCACGAATACTAAATACTACTAATTTGAAATGACGGAGGGCCACGGCTGGTTTTTGGCAAAAAACCTTTAACATAATGAATTTGATGTTGTTGAAAGAATCGAATAGGTTTGAAAAGGAGTGGTTTAGGCTCCACGTTTAAAACTAATAACATAAATCTTTGCTTAAGAGCGAACTCCCTATGAATAGATCAAGGCTCTTTCCATATAGAATGAGGTGCAAAATATTCCTAACTGAATACCTCAATGTAAAGCAAAAGAATATGACTATGGTTTTGAAGAAAATCGAGTAGTTTTAAAAATTGGTTCCGACAACATCATTTAGGTTTATTTTTCTTGCATTAATCAGAATTAATGCAGTCCCATCAATTAATCATATCATGCCAAAAAGAAACAAAAATAAGTATGCACATATATGCCATCCGCATTCGCCACAGGGTCCCGGGTATTCACCGTAAGATTACTTAACTTATGGCAGGACGGGGACAGACTAGCGCGGATGCAAAACATATATAATATCTGTTAGATATATATAATATATATAGCAATATTCGTCTCACGCATGATATCAAGGAACATCACAGAAGTATCACAGCAGAAGCAAACATAATATGGAAATGCGGATAATCTAGGAAAAATACATTTCAACGGAGCCAAATATGAAATGTAATTTTTCCGGTCGTGTGGAGATCCCGTAGTATCGAAACCTAGGCCCCTACGAGTGCGGCAAGACATCCTCCAATCCCAGAAGTGAGGCAACCTCAATCAACGAAGTGAATGTGCCACCCAGCACTTCCAAAATCCGGTGACTTGGGCATCCCTCCGCGGGTCAATCTTATACCCTATACGAGTGCGGTGAATAACCCGCAAATTCTAGTGTAAGCCACCCCGGTCTCAACGCCATGAGATGGAGTCCTATGGCCCTCAAGAACCCGGCTACTCGAGCACTTCGCCGCGGGGTAATCCTAGTGCATGTAATGGAAAAAACTGAATATACAACGGTGATTACGCCCGCAACCTGAACGCGCCCCAAAGAATAATACAAGCCGTAGTGACGGCAGTCTACATGTCGGACGCTCGCCATTCAATATGAATTTACATTAAATCATAGAGAATTACATCTAATACTATACACTCCGGACTATCCATCGCGACAAATCTAACATGACCATAACCACTAAGCAATATCCATCACAGAACATGCAAACTTACGAGTATCAATTCTATAACCCCGTCTAATTGATACATATAGCAATTAGACGACGTTTTACCAAATGTTATGATACACGCAACCATCACAAAGATTACGACAATCAAATACCGCACACATATAGCTAACACTTCAATTTTCTAAAACACCGAAAATCGAGTGTGCTAAAAACCGACAAGAAATTTTATGCTAAAACCTACTCTGAGAGTCCAAAATGAGATCAGATTAATCCAAAACTTCACGGAGGGCCCCGACATAAAACTAACGTCGACCCGGAGGGTACCTAGAGTAGTACCCACCCCTTAAGCCACCCTAAGGTGGCCATAGGGGTGGGCAGACCCGAAACTGCCTTCTGAGGCAATTTCGGGTCCACACACCCCCCCCCCAATGCCAGCATATGGGTAGTCTCAGGGGGTGGGCCCTCCCTAGGTCCCCCCGGGACCCCCTGGGGTCCCCGCACACCTTCCTCCGGCTTCTCGGTCCAAACCGAGAACCCGCGGAGAGTCAAAATATTAGCATGAAATTCCTCATTTTTTTTATGGCAGTTTTTGCGGCACAAAAACCGGCGGGATTCGAAAGTCGTATCTATCTAGGTGTTTGGGTGGCTCTGATACTATTGAAAGTTCCTAATGCTTTCGCCGCTAACCCGCGGCCAATGCGAAATACAAAAACAAAAATTTTGAAGGCACTAAAAATTTATAACCAAGAATCTAAACCAAACACCTAAACTAACATGAATAAAAAGATAAAAATCGCAACCTTTATAACGTCTTCATTTGATCCAATTGGGTTGAACTATAAGCCTTCGTATAGGAAAAAAAAGCTATATATTTTTTCTCTACAATTTTTAAGGTAATTGATTCTTAAAAAATAAGTGATTTATTGGTGTACAAATCATAAATTAATTTGAATTAATATATTATTTTTAATACATTGTTCTATACGTATTATTTTCCTTTTTTCTCTCCAAAATAATATTTATAGTTGAAGGAAAAAAATATACATATTAAAACCAAATATATCCTATTAAACATACATTTTAGACTAATTGCTAAAACTTTAAAAGTCTTGAGGATAGATTTTCTTATTAAAATACCCAACATCTGACCTTCAAAACAGAAAAAATAATTAAAATATAATCATGCTAAAACAAACTTCAGACCTCTAGACCCATACCATAACGCATATACCTATGGATTCTCTATTTCATAAATTATATTAATGTGTGTATGAATAGTAAACTTTAAAGGTGTATAAATAGTAAACTTTAAATATATCAAAACAAAAAAGAAGCAAAAAATATATATATATATATATATATATATATATATAAACACGCACACACACCTTTGTCGGAGCCTTGGGGGCCCAGCTCCATGCCCGTCCTTGGTTCCGCTTCTAAGTGTGGACTCACCGATTCAACTTTGTATATCAAACCAGTTGCACATACTATTTAGTCAAATGTTCCCATTAAACACAATAGATCTTGCATTTTTGTGCAGATATAAATAAGACAACTAGCTTAACAAATCCTATCCTATTCGGTTTTGGATAAGTTATAATATTTGTCTCAAATACATCCTTATAGTGGAACGTTTTTAGATCTAAATTTCAAAAATTTAATCTATCTATATTTGTATATAACTTCTTTTGTTTAATAAGTTGAGAAAACAAATTAATCCATCTTCTTACTAATGTAAACTACTTTTCATTATAATATATATATCATTAGCCTGATTCCATAATTATTTCAGAACTATTTATGAACTCGACGGTAATTTTTATAATTAAACCTTCATGTTCTATCATATAATTAATCCATAATAATTTATGAACCACATGAAACATTTCCATAAATATACAATATATCAATTTGAAGGAAACATATGCATCAATTATTTTCCAAAAAAATGAATTTTATAAATTAAAGGCTTACCTTTGGGAACCTCAATTGTATCGAAGAACAATTCAATCATATGGACGCAATTTTCTTTGGCATCCTCTGCAAGTGCAAAATATTACAATTAAATCAGTCAACCTTTGCAAACTTTGCTAAAGATGAATCACAAACAAGGGGTTGATATGCATCCTAAATTTTAAGCGATGAAGATTTTTTAAAAAAAAAAACCTATTTTGTGGCAAGACTATTGTCATCTTTATATAGATTTGCTTATACCGATGAGGGATTAAAAAAACGCAAGTATTAATAATACAACAATTGTATTCTTAACAATGCTTTTTTTCCATAATTGTATCTAAATTTTCCACCAAAAGGGTTATAGATGGAACAAATTGGGTGTCACGTCGAGAGCCGGCCATCAATTAAATTAATAATTAATTAATAATTTAAATTTAATAGTCCAAACACTTATTTTGCCAACTGTTCACACTACTAAAATAGGGGGTTGCCCCTACGAATATTGAAATCCGTAGGGGCAGATTTATGTTGGCCCTACGGATTAATCCGTAGGACTAAAAGGTTGCCTTTACGGGCGTAGACGATCAAGAGTAAAAATATAAATTCTTAATTTGGTGTTTGCCCTTACGGAGCCGCAAACCAATGACCTACGGACAAATCCGTAGGGACAACTAAATAGCGATTTAATAAAGGCACAGATCGATCGCCTACGCTCTCTTTCTTTCTCTCTCGATCGCGCGCGAAACAAAATCCAATCGCCACCCCCGTTCTCGTCGTCGCCACCGCTGTTCACGTCGTCGCCACCGCCGTTCAGGTTAGTAAATCTTCAACTAAATTAAAGAAATTTTTGATTATTTAGAGCTAGGGTTCATGGCTGGGTCTGGGGTTGCGGTCGGGGTCGGGGTTGGGGTTAGGGTTAGGGTTGGGGTTCGGCTGCGGATGGGGCTGGGGCTGGGATTAGGGTTTGGCTTAGGGTTGGGGTTAGGGTTTAGCTGGGGCGCGCTGGGGTTAGGGTTAGGTTGGGGCGGGGCTGGACTGGGGCTGGGCTGGGGCTGGGGTTAGGCTAGGGCTGGGGCTGGGGCTGGACTGGGGCTGGGGCTAGGCTGGGGCTGGGGCTGGGGCTAGGGTTAGGCTGGGGCTAGGTCTAGGGCTGGGGCTAGGGCTAGGGTTAGGCTGGGGCTGGGTCTGGGGCTGGGGCTAGGGTTAGGCTGGGGCTGGGGCTGGGACTGGGGTTAGGTTAGGGGTTGGGTATCGATGTATATACATGTATCATATCATGAATGATTCATTTTTATTAAATGTGGTAAAATTAAGTGTATAAAATCATGCCATATAAATAGATTGTGTTCGTGAATGGCGATCTAGTTAGACGAACCAAAGTGTTGCATTGATGAAAGTTTACCATAGAGGAAATTACGGCTAGCTCTATGCATTTAACCTGAATGTATCCAGTAATTACTAGCATGTATAGAAAAGTTGGTTTAATTTATGAAAAAATGGGGAGACAACATGCATGTATGCATATAGGTAACATCTGCCAATATGTCATATCCAGACCGCAATCTATTTTTGCCTATTGGCTAATATGAAAATATCGGCCCGCGTATATGACATAATCAAAGTTGTTAAATCTTGATACGGTTTGTGTTTCGTTTTTTTATTTATCATATCGTGTATCGTATCTATTTCATATCGAAAGAAACAAAATTTTCTGTTACAATAACGAAATAATTATGTGTAGAACCAATTATAATTTTAAAAATGATCAAATTAACAACATAAAGCAACGTACAAGTTAAAGCAAATTTCGGAATTGCAGCACTCAAATACATACATATAAATCATACAAACCCATGCATTTGATAATCAAATAGGGTTTTTTTCTGCCCCCCTACTTCAATATTTTGATGCATGTTTCAGTCATGTGAATTCATATGTTACGTATAACGTTTTATGATATTAGTATCCTACATTTGTAGTTTTAATTGTTAATTGTTATAGATGAATGCCATTGCAATAATAGTTTTTGGTTGATGAATGCTATTGCAATGTAGGATGATCATTTCTATCAATCTTGATCTCAATGGTTTAAAATTATGTTACACATACAACACGAATGCACAACAAACGCATAATTAGAGAGCAATTCGAGATATTCAGGTTAAAACCAATATATGATACTCGATGATAATATGAAACCTTCATATTCCCATCGATACTCATATATGAAACTAAAAGCGCCACTTAGTCCCCGTCTATCGGTTAACATACGTATGATGCTCGTCGTGACCTAGAACTATACGAAGGTTGTTAAATATCGGACAGTATAGCTCGATACTAACAACCGTCGTATAGTCTACGCGACGAGAAAATTCAATCATATGGTAACCAATAGATTTGTCCCGTGTGGACAAGTTAAGAATGTATAAAGCAAACGCCTTCATTCACTTGTGTTTTCATCCGTTTCGAGATATTTCGTCAGCACCTTTCCGCTGGTTCTCCATGTACAAAGATAGATTAGATGTTCATTTCAACGTTGTTTCACAGCTTTGAAATGATTATCTATTCTATTACAGTGTACTCGGAGAACAGCGGGGAGGTGCTGCCGAAATTTACTCGAAACGGTTGAAAGCATAAGTGATGGGCGTTCGCTCTATACATTCTTAATGGGATAGAAGCCTACCCCCGACAGCCGGAACACACACATACAACAAGAATACACAACAAACGCATAATTAGAGAGCGATTCGAGATGTTCGGGTTAAAACCAATATATGATAATATGAAACCTTCATATTCTCATCGATACTCATATATGAAACTAAAGGCGCCACTTAGTCCCCGTCTATCGGTTAACATACGTGCGATAATTTATTCTTTTCAACGACAAACGCACACACAAAGCATATACACGGATTTTCTTCTTTGTCAGTAACTATCCCGTTCTTATATTTCTCAATATAGTCAGCCTAACCTACAATTTATATGTTATACAGTCTAACATGGCCCATGAGTACGTCAGAGTTAAGGACTGGATGTATGTGGATTGGAAACAAGGTATGCAACCTAAGTTTGTCGCAGGAGTTGCTGCTTTCCTTGAATTTGCACGCGCACATAATAAGATCATAATAGAGAAGATTCTCTGTCCGTGCGATAGATGTGGCAATAAGTACTGGCAGAAGGTAGAATTGGCAGAGCTTCATATTGTAAAACAAGGGTTTACCAGACTTTATACAACTTGGAAATATCACGGGGAAGGAGAAGAATGCAGTACTACGGCAGAAGAAGAAGGAGAACACGAAGAAGAAGAAGAATTCGGTAATGCGGCAGGAGACGGAAATTTATTTCCATCAGAAGAAATGGAGGATATGGTAGAGGCTGCCCTAGGTGAATCTATTCGTACCGAAGATGACATTCCTTCCGGTCAAGGACCGCGTGCGGATAAATATGAAAATTTCATGAATGATGCTAGGAAACCAATTTATGAGAATGCGAAGTATTCCACCCTCTCATGGTTCGTCCAACTTTTCCAGATTAAGTGCCTAAATGGATGGAGCAACAAGTCATTCACAATGCTTCTTTCGTTCTTGAAAGATTCTATGCCTCCGGGAAATAATGTGACCGAAAGCTGGTACGAAGCCCAGAAGATGATGTCTGTTTTGGGTCTAAAGTGCGAGAAGATTTAAGCATGTCCTAAAAATTGCGTGTTGTACCGGAAAGAGAATTCAGATTTGAAAGAGTGTCCAACATGCGGAGAGGCCAGGTATAAGCCGAAAGATTCTGATAAGAAGCCCGATATATCTGTGAAGATAGCATGATACTTTCCCATAACACAGAGGCTACAGAGGCTATTCAGGTGCAAGAAAACAGCCGAGGCAATGATTTGGCATCACCGTGCTCCTCCAAGCGAAAATGGAAAAATGAGTCATCCAAGAGATTCACCGGTATGGAAGGATTTCGATAGGAGGCACGCAATATTCAGTAGCGATCCTCGCAATGTCCGGCTCGGACTGGCTACTGATGGCTTCTGCCCATTCAACTATATGGCTGGAAGTCACAGCACATGGCCCATTGTAATGATAATTTATAATCTGTCGCCTTGGTTGGCTATGGACCAATCATATTTTATGATGCCTCTTCTTATCGACGGACCAAACTCACCGGGGAACAATATCGACGTCTATCTCCGACCTCTGATCGAGAAGTTGAAATCTTTGTTCATTGATGGTGTAGTGACATATGATTCAAACACAAATACAACCTTCATACTGCGTGCGGCTTTAATGTGGACAATTAATGACTTTCCTGCGTATGGAATGCTATCAGGTTGGTCCGTACATGGTCACAAAGCATGTCCTCATTGCCATGAACACACAACATAAAAATTCTTGAATTTTAGCAGGAACGTTTGTTATTGCGGCCATCGACGTTTTCTGCCTCCAGACCACCCCCCTAGGTTAGATACGGTTCACTTTGATGGTCATCAGGAGCTTCTTGGACCTCCATCCCCATTGTCCGGAGAGGACGTGACTGCTAAATGGGATGGTTACAATAACGTGACCTTCGGGATGGATCCGACGAAACAGGTCAAACCACAATATTGGAACAAGTTAAGCATTTTCTTCGAGCTTCCGTACTGGTCTACAAATTCAGTGCGTCATTGTCTGGACGTCATGCATATAGAGAAGGGAGTATCAGAGCACATACTTAACTTGCTTCTTTGTAAAGACGCGAAATCGAAAGACAACATGAATGCTCGGATGGATCTACAAGAGTGGGGAATAAGAAGTGAATTGCACCCTAGACCGGTAGCGGGTAAACCAGGCAAGTTTGTACTTTCCAATGCCGCTTATCATATGTCACAACCGGAGAAGAAAAGATTCCTGCAGGTGTTGCATGATTTGAAAGTCCCCACAGGTTTCTCAGGATCATTCAGCAAGAAAATAAAAATTGTGAAGGGCAAGATCGATGGGCTGAAAAGTCTCCCAGGAGGCGTAACCTCGTTGACACCTTTCTAGACACCTACTTGATCGGCTAATTGTAATGTATAAAACTCTCCCAGGAGTAACTCTTACTCGCAGCGGGTATCGGGATCCAACTATTTCATAGAAGGTATGCAATCTCATTGCAAATTTCAACACTTGAAATTCCCGATAATATTTTGCCCCGAACGATCTATGACCCTGACAAGGTCAACAAACCATAGACCGCAAGTCAAGTTCAACCCGTCATTTCTTGATTGAATCAAACCCACCCGCACGACCCTTGACAAGGTCAACAAGGCCGCACGACTACCCTAACCCAATCTGCATCATATGCATAAGCAGATAAATACTGGTTAGCTACCGCACACTGCGCCTTGACAAGGTCAAAAAACGCAGCACGAATACTAAACAGGATTTATCTGAAATGACGGAGGGCTACGACAGGTTTTTCTGAAAACCTATTGCGTAATGAACTTGATATCGTTGTAGAATCAAATGATTTTAAAATGGAGTGTTTTTGAGGCTTTTCTAGTTTTGCTAAAGGAGTCACTCCCGATGAAGGGATCGTCGGTCCTTTTCTCGTCGAATGAGGTGCGGGATATATCATATATATCACTGTGCAAAGCAAAAACACTTAAAAGCTATTAAAAGACAAACCGAGTGTGTAGCATCTGCCAGTTATTGCTAAAGGAGTCACTCCCGGTGAAGGGATCTCGGTCCTTTCCTTATCAAATAAGGTGCAGGATATATCATATATACCGCTGTGCAAAGAAAGAACTGTAGCTACCTGTTTTATTTTGAAATTCGATTCTACAACATCTTTAGGTTTCTTTTATTTCATTAATCACATTAATGAAGTCCCATCATTTAAGTACCTAAACATCACAGATAAATACGACGTACACTTATGCCATCCGCATTCGCCTCGATGTCCCCTCGTGCACCGTTAGGTTAGGTAACTAACGACAGAGCGGGGCAGGGCTAGCGCGGGTGTAAAACATAAGTAACATCTATATAATATATCATATATACTATATACTATATCTATCACAGAACATCACATGATCACATCACAGATATCGCAGCAGAAGAATCATATGAAATATTGGATATACTAGGACGTCCGTGTTTTCAATACGAGCCAGTATAAAACACGGATTCCATGGTTGCGATGAATAGCCAAACCCACACCCCTAGACCCCTACGAGAGCGGCAAGCAACCCTACCAATTCTAGAGTTAGGAGACCCGGACTCGACTCCTCGAGTTGGTCTCCCACTGGACTCCAGAACCCGGTTACTTGTGCCCTCCTCCTTGGGTCTATCCTAGTGCGGAAAAGTAAATAATATACAAAGGGTGACTACTTCCGTAACCTGGAAGTTCCCCAATAAAAGAATATTACATACAAGTTTTTACATGAATGAAAAAGAAAAACACTCATCTCACATAAAAAACCCCGGCTATTCAAACACGACGATCCAATATAACATATCCAGCAACACATAACATCACATGTCATCAACGTAAGTAAACATGCCTATCCCAATTGTCGTTGACATATAGCAACGAAACCGGCGATATCACATATTACACTTACGGTCACAGAAAAGAAAGTGTAAAACTACAACAGTTGGAATCCGCAACCTCCACAGACATCGCATGCCTGACCAAATGAATTACTTAGACATCGCATGCCTAACAATTATAAACCCCGCATTTTAGTCTCAAAATCGAAAACTCTTTTCAATATCAAGTCGGGCAATTCAATAAGATTCCCGACATCCTGATCGAATGCTCGTCGCAAACTTCAGTAGGCGGCCGCACCCCCGACGCCGTCGACGAAGTGCACCAAGGCGGAACACCGCTGCCGCGAGCACCCAGACGGATGCTTTCGTCGACGGGGTTCTCCTACAGTCACTTGGTCGGGGCTATGGGGTGTAGCTGTCTATTAAGTTTATCCGGCGAGTATCCGCGTACACTACGTGATTGCGACGGACTTTTGATCACATCAAAATTCCGTGGCAACCGATCAAGTGAGACTAAACTGCTATGTTTATAACATTCATTCAGTTATCTCATAACTTCTTGTGAATTCCAATTATTGTATCCCATTCCGAATAAATAGAAAATGTCAAACTTTCCGATCGAACAATCGAACACCCAAGTTTTCCCGATACAGATCAACACATGAAACAAGTCTAAAAACATTCAGTTCGTGCCTCAGTACCAACGGTCCAGCCGTAGAAGGGTCAAGCCAACACCTCACATGTGGCACGTCGTACTGCCCCAAACCCGAAGGTTCAAAGGGCAGTTCAAGACGGTCACATAATTGAGTTAAGGTTTGTTGTCTTCTAGAGGGTCCATCGAGTTACTTGCACTACTTAGAACATCTTTAAACCACGGAAAAATCCAACACTTGGAATTTTCCCGACAGGGGAAAAATTGGGTATTTATATCCGGTCGAACTTTTTAATATATTCTAAAATTTATCCGGAAAGCCACATAGACAAAATCTGATACTCCGATCGAAACACCGAATCCCCAAAAAAACCCCAGAAAATTCAATTCTTGAAAAAATATTAAAAATTCCCAGAAAATCCAGAATAATAAAATAGGAGTTCTGTGCAAACAGTGGATGATGATGTCATCCTTTAGCCGTGGAACCGCCGCAGAAGGCATGCTTCTGCCGCGGTTCCGTCGCTCTTTGTTCTGTTCATGAGTCAAATTTTGCACCGTAATTCTTATAATTCCCTGCTGAATTTTTTAAGCATTTTTAATGTGGAAAAATCCCAGTTTTTAGAAAAAGTCCAGAGAGCATGTTTCGGGTTAGGGTTTTGGTTCGATCGGACTTCAAACTCCGTCTAGACTTCGCCTAAGGCTCTAGCTAGGCTCTGATACCACTGTAGGGTTCCTAGGCACTCTCAAGAGGTCTCACAAGGCATCAACCATGCTAATTTCAAAATTTAACGGTGCCGAGAAACCCTAGACTAGATCGTTGGCTAGAAGTTTAGGCGAAAAAGAACTAGTTAACAATTTAACTATCAGTTAAACGGAAATACAACCTTTGTAGATCCGGTGCTCCACCTCCATAGCTCCGTGATGATGTCTCCTCGCTGTCCAAAACGGATCCCGGGCTCTAGCGTCGGCTTCATCGGAGAATGGACGGGCTAGGTCATAGGCTACGATGCCGAAGATGATCTACGTCGAGGCATCACTAGATCAAGCTCTCACTTCACCAAGTCATGAAACTTGTGAAGAAAACACACTCTACTACTTGGCAAGAGGTAGAGGATGAAGATATAGGAAGTGGGTTCACTTTAGATTTGGATTTCTCACTCTTTTCATCAAATCACCATTGATGAATGCAAGCTTCTTTCTTGAAGAAGAAGAAGAAGATGATGATAATTATGATGAGTTTTATCTAAAAAGGATATAAAAAGAATAATTATCATAATAATAACCATGGTCAAGTGTAGAGACTAAACTAAGGTTAAGTGAATGGTTAGGTTAGGTATGAAGACAAAATTGGTGACTAAGTCAAAACTTCATGAAGCTTCAACATATATCCAAATAAAGCCACCATTTTTCTTTTCATTTTCCAAAAAGAAAATAAATAAATAAATGAATAAAAAGATATGAAAAACAAAACCCTAACCATTTAAATAACCATGGTTTAATCTTTACACAAACTCAAGTAAGCATGTATCATCAAACATGATACAATCAAGTGCACAAAAGTATATCACATATACAACTTGTGAACTTTAAGTAAGAAAATCCATTTAAAGTGAACCAATACTAGTTAATGCAAAGTAATATATCAAATATATAATTATGCATTAAATCGTTAAATCAACACTTGATTTAATGATCCGGTCATATCGTATATAACCGACTAATATCAACAGTAACAACTTATCGAATCAACACTTGATCCGATAACCCGGCCATATCGCATACAACCGATCAATGTCACAGATCGCGAGAATCGAATACAGTATCACATACTGGTATCATTCTCGGTCCCGCACATATCTCATATGCGCTCCTATTTCGTTTCGCTTGAGCCAGGAAACCTCTGTGTAGGACTCTAAAGACTCGTCAATACTCCGGCAGCAGGTGATGATCATATCAAACACCCACAAGCCGCAAGCGGTCTGCTAAACGTAACGGCCACCCGGGTATTGAGCGATCAGAAGATCGACGAGCAAGCCCGCTCACACTCCAGTGAATCCAACCAGTAACACTACCGTACAGTCCGGTCTGATCGTCTGATATGTCGCATATCTCGCCTAGGGGTGGTAAACGTCAGACCCCAATAGCTCGATAAGTCGTGTCGATATGAGGTCTATAACAGTTCGAGAAACTACTGGTAACACTTACCAGTAAATCTCAGCAACCCTGGCCAAGGATTTCCGGTTATAGCCAATCGAACACAGTGCAACATCAACTCCCTATACCGGGAGAGACGAATCCCCTCCTATCGCTCATTACCTCCATGTGATTCGGGACTGTACCCAAAAGCCACCATTTTGCACGCCCTCTTGGACGTGGTAAGGTGGAAATCAAAGCACAGTGGGAACCACACAAGACTCTATGACGATCTCGGGTCAACAGACTACTCTGTACCAGTGTCACCAGAGAACTGCCATCTGACGTAAGGTATAATACCATCTGGGAGTTCTCGGCGAGTCTGTCCAGTGTACCCAGTCTCTACTGAGCACCCGTATATCATCTCTGATGTCAAACACCAATGGATATGGGATCATCCATCGCCCATCTATATGGGTCGAGAAGGTATACGCTAGTCTACTCTGGTATATCGATGCCCCGTCTCGATACACCCACGACTAGGGACCTTGAAGGATGTACTTATAGACTACCATGTCCCCACTGGTATGATCCACATCATAGTCCAGGTAGTCAAGTACACATCCTAAGTGCTTTACCAACATGTAACAGAGAGACAATCAGTGTACACATTAAGGTAAAGTTCAACCAGATAGCATACTATCATGTCGAGCAAGAAAGTCCTCCCTATATATGTCCAAGCATCCACTACAATATACATCCTATGTACAGTAATGGCCTCTAGGGCATACATATAACTAACAATCTCCCACTTGCACTAGGGCCATCTGTAGCAGTGGTTGCAGTATCTCATACTCAACCATCCCTTAAAAGTCTCTCTCTGGGAATAGGCCTTCGTGAGTGGATCCGCTGCGTTATCCTCTAAGTCTGCTCTCTTTGCCTCGATCACCCTAGAGATCAACCATCTCCATGATCAGGTGATACTGCCTTAGAATAAGTCTGGATCACTGATGGGACGGACGTTCCTTGGCAAAAGCTACAACTCCATTGTCACACAATGGGAGGAACATAGTTCATCTCATGAACCATTATACATCCAAACAGCCTCTTTGGTAGCATCTTAAGTAGCGATGTATCCTGCCTTTATCGTCTAGTATGCCACGGTATCTAGCTTGGAACTCTTCCAACATACCGTCCCTTTACTGAGGGTAAAGACAATGCCTGCGACTGACATTCAGTCGTCTTTATCACCCTGGAACCCTTCCATTGATTCTCCCCAGGATCAATTGATACGATCTCACTACATCTAGTGAGAATCCTAGCATCCAATTACATCTATCTCATAGATGAAAACTCAGGATTTATGAGGTATCACTTAGATCCTATATGGAGAATCCTTGTGATAAGCGGAGATTGACCGAGCGTAGCATAGGAAACTCCTTCCCTATCAAGAGTATGTCATCCACGTACTCTACGAGGATCGTCACCATACTCTCTACTACCTTTTTGTTTATACAAGGTTCATCTACCATTTTGATGATGTCAACTTCTTTGACTAATCCATCAAAACAGATGTTCCAACTCCGCGATGCCTGCTTTAATCCTATAAAGCATCTTGCCTACGTTTCCGCTGCTCCCACTGTCTACGAAGCCCTCTGGCTGTGTACTTATAGACGCACTCTTCTAAAACATCATTTAGAAAAGCAGTCATGACACCCAACCACCAAATATCTTAGTCATGGTATGTAGCCGTGACAAGTAGGATCTGGATGGACTTAAGCATAGCTACTTGAAAAGGTTTCATCATTATCCACACCTGGTCAATGATGCAAACTTTTAACAAGTCTAGCTTTGAAAGTCTCAACTTTTCCATCTACACCAAGTAATCTTCTCAAGATATACTTGCTCCTGATGGGGATTTAACCCTTCAGATATAGCAACTAAAGTCCATACTTTGTTGGTGTATAAGGATTCCATATCAGATCACTAAGCATCCAGCCATTCTGACAGAGTCTTACTCCTGATGGCCAGCTCGAAACTAGTTGGGTCATCATCTCATGATGCAATCCTCGCTCCCACTGTCATAGAGGAACCGAAGTATCTCTCAGGTGGGTGAGGAACCCTACTAGATCGGTGGAGAGGCTGAGGTTCGTTGGTTACTATTGAATCCTTTGGTTCTACCAAATCAAATGCTGTAGTTTGTATAGCTGAAACCTTTCCAGTTCTACTTAACAGACCTTGCCTCGAGCGTGTCCGGATTTTGCTTTTAGATATAGGCCGGACAACCCCAAATCTTAACTAACTTAAGACATGGGCTCTTCCCATTCCATATCACATATGAAGCGGTAGGCAACTGATTTGATTGGAACCCTATTCAATAGGTATGCAACTTCTCAAGTGCATAACCCCTTAAGGAAAAAGGTAACTCAGTAGTACTCATCATAGAGCACACCATATCAAATAGGGTGTATCTGCTCCGCCCCGATACACCATCGTGCAATGGTGTATACGGAGGAGTAATGCTGAGAGAGAATCTCATTCTCCTTTAGAATAGTCCAGGAATTCCATGCACAAGTATTCTCCTCCCTGATCTCATCATAGGACATAATACTTATACCCGTATTTTGGTTTTCTACTTCTAACTTATATTCTGTGAACATCTCAAAAGGTTCGGACTTGTGTTTCAACAGGAACATATGACTGAATCTTGAGAGATTATCAGAGAATACAATGAAGTATAAAGAACCAGTCTTGGCATGTGTAGACTGGGGACCTACATACATCATTATGTATCATCCCAAGAGTTCACTAACTCTTTCTCTGTTTCCAGTAAACAGAGCTTTGGTCATCTTATCTTTGTGACATGACTGGCAAGTTTCACAAGATGTAAATTCAAACATGATTTAAATATGCATCTAAATGTAACTTAGCTAGTCGGGTCACATTGATATGACCTAGTCTACAATACCTCAAGAAGGATCCGTTCATTTCTGAACTCTTCCTCTTGTGTGTGTTCAGTATACTAAAGAACTGTAGTTTGATTTAGAACATCAATGTTTTTAGATAACGTGCCTGAACCGATCAACTTTTGATATAGGAAATGTTCAAAACATTATCCAACAATACAAAATTATATCCTTTCTTTACTAATAAAGAGACTGATATGATTTTGTATATCAGGTTCGGTATCTAATAATATTCGTTCAGAATCAATGTATTGGTAATACAGGGTGACAGTGACCGACAGACTTGGCTGCAACTCTTGCCCCGTTTTCTGCCTCATGAAACTTATCACCCGTTCTCAGTTTTCTACCTTTCTGTAGCCCTATGTAACAGATTACATATCTGGGATCCTGATCTGGTATCACATACCCAGGACGTAGAGGATACTGAGAAACAGTTCTGTAATGAACACACCCGAAGATGATGCATCAGCATGCACTCTCTTCGTTTGGGTGGCACGGGAAATCTGGTATTCCCCAATTTCCTGCTCTGTCTTATAACAATTATAAGTTGGAGCGGGACCAACGTTCCCCAGCTCAGTATAACAAGCGAGTTCGGTCAATAATCCGTATTTTTATCTTGATTAAAGCGTGATATGGTCGCTACCTGGAGAGAGAGAGAAGAAAACACTCAGCGTGTGCTCTTGCAAGAATAGATTGGTTATTATTTTATCTAATCAGGATGGCTCCCACTATTTTTATCAAATCTTCCTTCAAACCCTAAAAGGAAAGACTAGCCGGGATTAATTACACACTACAAGTTCGCCAATCTTTCAGCCAGGCCAGTGTCGGTACTTTGAGGGAGGTCCCCCGTGCTTTCGCACGAACCTAATTAATGTAAACCTCGTTTTCCCAGAGGCGTAACCTCGTTGACACCTTTCTAGACACCTACTTGATCGGCTAATTGTAATGTATAAAACTCTCACAGGAGTAACTCTTACTCGCAGCGGGTATCGGGATCCAACTATCTCATAGAAGGTATGCAATCTCAATGCAAATTTCAACACTTGAAATTCCCGATAATATTTTGCCCCGAACGATCTATAACCTTGACAAGGTCAACAAACCATAGACCGCAAGTCAAGTTCAACCCGTCATTTCTTGATTGAATCAAACCCATCCGCACGACCCTTGACAAGGTCAACAAGGCCGCACGACTACCCTAACCCAATCTGCATCATATGCATAAGCAGATAAATATTGGTTAGCTACCGCACACTGCGCCTTGACAAGGTCAACAAACGCAGCACGAATACTAAACAGGATTTATCTGAAATGACGGAGGGCTACGACAGGTTTTTCTGAAAACCTATTGCGTAATGAACTTGATATCATTGTAGAATCAAATGATTTTAAAATGGAGTGTTTTTGAGGCTTTTCTAGTTTTGCTAAAGGAGTCACTCCCGATGAAGGGATCGTCGGTCCTTTCCTCGTCGAATGAGGTGCGGGATATATCATATATATCACTGTGCAAAGCAAAAACACTTAAAAGCTATCAAAAGACAAACCGAGTGTGTAGCATCTGCCAGTTATTGCTAAAGGAGTCACTCCCGGTGAAGGGATCTCGGTCCTTTCCTTATAGAATAAGGTGCAGGATATATCATATATACCGCTGTGCAAAGCAAGAACTGTAGCTACCTGTTTTATTTTGAAATTCGATTCTACAACATCTTTAGGTTTCTTTTATTTCATTAATCACATTAATGAAGTCCCATCATTTAAGTACCTAAACATCACAGATAAATACGACGTACACTTATGCCATCCGCATTCGCCTCGATGTCCCCTCGTGCACCGTTAGGTTAGGTAACTAACGACAGAGCGGGGCAGGGCTAGCGCGGGTGTAAAACATAAGTAACGTCTATATAATATATCATATATACTATATACTGTATCTATCACAGAACATCATATGATCACATCACAGATATCGCAGCAGAAGAATCATATGAAATATTGGATATACTAGGACGTCCGTGTTTTCAATACGAGCCAGTATAAAACACGGATTCCACGGTTGCGATGAATAGCCAAACCCACACCCCTAGACCCCTACTAGAGCGGCAAGCAACCCTACTAATTCTAGAGTTAGGAGACCCGGACTCGACTCCTTGAGTTGGTCTCCCACTGGACTCCAGAACCCGGTTACTTGTGCCCTCCTCCTTGGGTCTATCCTAGTGCGGAAAAGTAAATAATATACAAAGGGTGACTACTTCCGCAACCTGGAAGTGCCCCAATAAAAGAATATTACATACAAGTTTTTACATGAATGAAAAAGAAAAACACTCATCTCATATAAAAACCCCCGGCTATTCAAACACGACGATCCAATATAACATATCCAGCAACACATAACATCACATGTCATCAACGTAAGTAAACAAGCGTATCCCAATTGTCGTTGACATATAGCAACGAAACCGGCGATATCACATATTACACTTACGGTCACAGAAAAGAAAGTGTAAAACTACAACAGTTGGAATCCGCAACCTCCACAGACATCGCATGCCTGACCAAATGAATTACTTAGACATCGCATGCCTAACAATTATAAACCCCGCATTTTAGTCTCAAAATCGAAAACACTTTTCAATATCAAGTCGGGCAATTCAACAAGATTCCCGACATCCTGATCGAATGCTCGTCACAAACTTCAGTAGGCGGCCGCACCCCCGACGCCGTCGACGAAGTGCACCAAGGCGGAACACCGCTGCCGCGAGCACCCGGACGGATGCTTTCGGCGATGGGGTTCTCCTACAGTCACTTGGTCGGGGCTATGGGGTGTAGTCGTCTATTAAGTTTATCCGGCGAGTATCCGCGTACACTACGTGATTGCGACGGACTTTTGATCATATCAAAATTCCGTGGCAACCGATCAAGTGAGACTAAACTACTATGTTTATAACATTCATTCAGTTATCTCATAACTTCTTGTGAATTCCAATTATTGTATCACATTCCGGATAAATAGAAAATGTCAAACTTTCCGATCGAACAATCGAACACCCAAGTTTTCCCGATACAGATCAACACATGAAACAAGTCTAAAAACATTCAGTTCGTGCCTCAGTACCAACGGTCCAGCCGTAGAAGGGTCAAGCCAACGCCTCACATGTGGCACGCCGTACTGCCCTAAACCCGAAGGTTCAAAGGGCAGTTCAAGACGGTCACATAATCGAGTTAAGGTTTGTTGTCTTCTAGAGGGTCCATCGAGTTACTTGCACTACTTAGAACGTCTTTAAACCACGGAAAAATCCAATACTTGGAAATTTCCCGACAGGGGAAAAATTGGGTATTTATATCCGGTCGAAGTTTTTAACATATTCTAAAATTTATCCGGAAAGCCACATAGACAAAATCTGATACTCCGATCGAAACACCGAATCCCCAAAACAACCCCAGAAAATTCAACTCTTGAATAAATATTAAAAATTCCCAGAAAATCCAGAATAATAAAATAGGAGTTACTGTGCAAACAGTGGATGATGATGTCATCCTTTAGCCGCGGAACCGCCGCAGAAGGCATGCTTCTGCCGCGGTTCCGCCGCTCTTTGTACTGTTCATGAGTCAAATTTTGCACCGTAATTCTTATAATTCCCTGCTGAATTTTTTAAGCATTTTTAATGTGGAAAAATCCCAGTTTTTAGAAAAAGTCCAGAGAGCATGTTTCGGGTTAGGGTTTTGGTTCGATCGGACTTCAAACTCCGTCTAGACTTCGCCTAAGGCTCTGGTTAGGCTCTGATACCACTGTAGGGTTCCTAGGCACTCTCAAGAGGTCTCACAAGGCATCAACCATGCCAATTTCAAAATTTAACGGTGCCGAGAAACCCTAGACTAGATCGTTGGCTAGAAGTTTAGGCGAAAAAGAACTAGTTAACAATTTAACTATCAGTTAAACGGAAATACAACCTTTGTAGATCCGGTGCTCCACCTCCATAGCTCCGTGATGATGTCTCCTCGCTGTCCAAAACGGATCCCGGGCTCTAGCGTCGGCTTCATCGGAGAATGGACGGGCTAGGTCATCGACTACGATGCCGAAGATGATCTACGTCGAGGCATCACTAGATCAAGCTCTCACTTCACCAAGTCATGAAACTTGTGAAGAAAACACACTCTACTACTTGGCAAGAGGTAGAGGATGAAGAAATAGGAAGTGGGTTCACTTTAGATTTGGATTTCTCACTCTTTTCATCAAATCACCATTGATGAATGCAAGCTTCTTTCTTGAAGAAGAAGAAGAAGATGATGATAATTATGATGAGTTTTATCTAAAAAGGATATAAAAAGAATACTTATCATAATAATAACCATGGTCAAGTGTAGAGACTAAACTAAGGTTAAGTGAATGGTTAGGTTAGGTATGAAGACAAAAATGGTGACTAAGTCAAAGCTTCATGAAGCTTCAACATATATCCAAATAAAGCCACCATTTTTCTTTTCATTTTCCAAAAAGAAAATAAATAAATAAATAAATGAATAAAAAGATATGAAAAACAAAACCCTAACCATTTAAATAACCATGGTTTAATCTTTACACAAACTCAAGTAAGCATGTATCATCAAACATGATACAATCAAGTGCACAAAAGTATATCACATATACAACTTGTGAACTTTAAGTGAGAAAATCTATTTAAAGTGAACCAATACTAGTTAATGCAAAGTAATATATCAAATATATAATTATACATTAAATCGTTAAATCAACACTTGATTTAATGATCCGGTCATATCGTATATAACCGACTAATATCAACAGTAACAACTTATCGAATCAACACTTGATCCGATAACCCGGCTATATCGCATACAACCGATCAATGTCACAGATCACGAGAATCGAATACAGTATCACATACTGGTATCATTCTCGGTCCCGCACATATCTCATATGCGCTCCTATTTCGTTTCGCTTGAGCCAGGAAACCTCTGTGTAGGACTCTAAAGACTCGTCAATACTCCGGCAGCAGGTGATGATCATATCAAACACCCACAAGCCGCAAGCGGTCTGCTAAACGTAACGGCCATCCGGGTATTGAGCGATCAGAAGATCGACGAGCAAGCCCGCTCACACTCCAGTGAATCCAACCAGTAACACTACCGTACAGTCCGGTCTGATCGTCTGATATGTCGCATATCTCGCCTAGGGGTGGTAAACGTCAGACCCCAATAGCTCGATAAGTCATGTCGATATGAGGTCTATAACAGTTCGAGAAACTACTGGTAACACTTACCAGTAAATCTCAGCAACCCTGGCCAGGGATTTCTGGTTATAGCCAATCGAACACAGTGCAACATCAACTCCCTATACCGGGAGAGACGAATCCCCTCCTATCGCTCATTGCCTCCATGTGATTCGGCACTGTACCCAAAAGCCACCGTTTTGCACGCCCTCTTGGACGTGGTAAGGTGGAAATCAAAGCACAGTGGGAACCACACAAGACTCTATGACGATCTCGGGTCAACAGACAACTCTGTACCAGTGTCACCAGAGAACTGCCATCTGACGTAAGGTATAATGCCATCTGACGTAAGGTATATTACCATCTGGGAGTTCTCGGCGAGTCCGTCCAGTGTACCCAGTCTCTACTGAGCACCCGTATATCATCTCTGATGTCAAACACCAATGGATATGGGATCATCCATCGCCCATCTATATGAGTCGAGAAGGTATACGCTAGTCTACTCTGGTATATCGATGCCCCGTCTCGATACACCCACGACTAGGGACCTTGAAGGATGTACTTATAGACTACCATGTCCCCACTGGTATAATCCACATCATAGTCCAGGTAGTCAAGTACACATCCTAAGGGCTTTACCAACATGTAACAGAGAGACAATCAGTGTACACGTTAAGGTAAAGTTCAACCAGATAGCATACTATCATGTCGAGCAAGAAAGTCCTCCCTATATATGTCCAAGCATCCACTACAATATACATCCTATGTACAGTAATGGCCTCTAGGGCATACATATAACTAACAATGATCACCATTTTATCGTGGAGCACCTTCTTCCATTTGCCCTCAGGACTTCTCTCCCCGACTCGGTTGGTCTAGTAATCAACGACCTATGTTGTTTTTTCAGGGAGTTGTGTGCTAAAACACTGGAGGTTGCGACGCTGGATAAACTAGAAAATTCTATTGCGTTGATACTTTGCAAGTTTGAGCGTATTTTCCCACCGTCATTCTTCGATATCATAATACACTTGACGGTTCATCTTGCAACTGAGGCGAAGTTAGCCGGACCGGTACAATATCGATGGATGTATCCCGTCGAGAGGTACGTGTAATTTTTCGTTTCGCGCAATTTATAAATTTATTGTTGTCCTGTATGCCCGTATTTATTTATTCAACATATTCTCATTAGGTACCTCTACACTCTTAAGAAGTATATACGTAATAAAAATCGACCAGAGGGTTCTATCATGCAAGGTTATCTTCTTGATGAAGCAACCACATTTTGTTCCCGCTATCTGGACGAGAACATTGAGACAAGGCTTAACCGACCACGAAGAATTCAAGACGGGCCATATGGTAAAGCCGAGTATAAGAGCGTAGACACTATGTTTATCAACAAGATATACCGGTTTATCTTGCTTAATTGCGCATGTTTTGAACAAATTAGAGAGTAAGTTCTTTTGGATTAATTGTTATATCTGTGTTTGTGTGTGTATGAAATGATATAATATTAATGTCACAATTATTTGTCGAAAACAGAATTCATTTTAATGAGGTACGTGAGGGGCATCCTAATTGGAACGAAGAACGTTTGGAAAAATACCATCAGGATAATTTTTGTGATTGGGTCACAGATCATGTAAGTTATTCGAATAACATTTTATTGCTATCAGTTTTAATCTAAACTTGTATCATTATTTATTTGTCGTAAAATTTGTTTTGTTAGATCCACAATCCGAACTTGTCTGCATCATTTGAGAGTGATTCAAGATGTTTAGCTCAATTTCCTAGTATGGAGGTTGCATATTACAAAAGATTTTGTGTCCTTGGATACAAATTCGAAGTTAAGGACATAGAAATATCTAGAATCACTCAGAATAGTGGGATTGCGACGGTAGGATCGGACGGTGTGATTTACTATGGGTACTTAAATTGTATACTCGGCATCTACTATCCCGGACGATCAGAACCCTTTTATATATTCCAGTGTACTTGGTACGATCCGCGAACCGATACGGACAGGTGGAGAAGCAGTCTTGGGACTTGGAAAGATGAATATGGATTGACCAGTGTGAACACACTTCGATTTTACGGTCAGGACGATCCGTTTATCTTTCCGAACCAAGCGTTCCAAGTATACTACTCACAGTGTTTGAAACATCCGGGGTGGAGTGTTGTATCCCGATGGAAACCCAGAGATGTCTACGATGCCCCAGAATACGAGGACAGCGATGAGGACGAAGAAGAGAGAAGGCTTAAAGTGCTCCGACCGTCTGTTGCGAAGGACGGGTTGTTTTCGACCGATCATGAAGTTACGTAGGTTAGAAATGACATCGACGATGAAATCCAAGTAGATATGTATAATGCGCCCATGAAATGAAAAAGGTTATCAGTAATGTTATATTATTACTTCACATTTTACGCTTTATACATATATAGTCAATACTTTTAACGATTGTCTAATGCGTCCACAAACCGTTTATCTAGATTTGATGACGATGTCGGGAGCAGCGAGGGGCGGCAGGAGCTCCAGCCGCGGCAGAGGCAGAGGCAGAGCGGTTCTGCCGCCCGGAGAGCTCCATAGGGAGCTTCAGAGGGCCGGTCTTGCACCCAGATCGGAGACCCTTAGGATGCCTCCTTCCGTGTGGATTTTGCCACATCTCCAGGTATACTGCACGCATATCCATTTTGAATGTTATATTACAGATATTCATACCTATTTATGTCAAAATTACTTATATTGTCAATGTTTGATTGTCTAGTTGTTGGTGATGCGTCCACATCTGGGACAGAGGCCACCCCCGCTCCTCCAGATATGTTTATATATCATATAGTGTATGTATATTAATTTAGAATGCTATATCATAAATACACACATTCGTTTTGCTCTTACTTAGCAATTTTTATTATTGTCTAGTTGTAGGTGCTGACACCACCGCACCTGCAGGTATGTTTATATATCCTATAGTGCATGCATATTGATTTAGAACGTTATATTATTGATCTACACATTCTTTTTGCAATTACTTATATAATCTATTTTTAATTGTCTAATTATAGGTGGTGCGTCCACATCTTCCGCAGGGGCCACTCCTGTCGCTTCCATACCCTTCGCATCGTCTGCAGGTTAGTATGAATAAATTTAAAATATTTATTCATTTTACGTATGCTCTATAGAATAAATATGAACTTCATGGAAATTTAGCGTCGATATTTATTTTCTAGTTGGAGAGGATGCGTCCGCATCCGGGACCCCGGTTGTTCCTCACCAAAGGAACTATCGTCCCGCTCGTGCTACTGCCCGGGCCCAGGCTCGTGCGATAGTCACCGGAGGTATATATCACACTTGAATTTTCGTTTAACCTTGATTTCTTAATACAACTTTGTCTTATTATTGATTGTTTTGATATTTCGTGCAGACGCAGGGCCTCCCCATCCCCAGAGGGGGACTCGAGGCCCGAATCAGTCCCATAGGCTGAGGCCTGACAGAGCTAGGGGGAGGCAGCATTCCCCCTTTTTCTTACCCTTGACTATCGCTATACCGGTCCTCATGCCGAGAGGTTCGGCCGGTATATGGGGGACGAGAGCCGGCTCGTGAAGAACTATCCACTTCACGTTGAGTGGGGCGAGCATCACCAGCGCTCATTCGCCCTCTTCTTTGATCAGGCTCGGGTATGTATTAATATATATTTTCATTTGATTCTAATATATTAATTATTAACACTTGCAATCTAATAACAATGTTTTTTTTATATTTTCAGTTGGATTACGATTTTCAGCCTGTAGCCGACCATGATCACCCGGGGAGGGTGCTCGACCTTCATGCTCTTTACAATGGCCTGATGAAGAACATGCAAGCTAAGGTCCGATACAACAGGAATGAGCTGAAGGCCGACTGCTACTCCCTGTGGATGGCGACCCCCGAGGCAGAGAGAGCGGCCCTCCTATCTACTCCGGCATTTGCGAGAGTCGACGTAGAGACATTGCCTCTATTGTGCGAATATTTCGACTCCCAACGCAAACAGGTATGTATTTTAAATTTAATTCATTATTTATGATATAATTTATTTCTTTGTGTTCCTTAATTAGAAAACTAAATGTTAATGAGTTGTGCAGAAACAGGCCGCTCAGAATATAGAGAACAGGAAGTCGGCGAAGAGGGGTCGCCCCACTTACACAGGTGGCTCGAGGGACATTACTCGAGCCATGGAGTTATCGGTAAATTACAATAGACCGACCTTTGTGATATTCTGCAATATTAAGAGTTATTTTCTAATATTTCTAATATTAAGAGTTACTTTCTAATATTGCAGACATCTCGGACCGTGGCGTCAGGTGGTACGCCGAGCGTGCTGTCCGCATATCTTGCCGTCCACGGCACCTCGATAGATCCCTCCACGGGCGAGCTTCGATATCCCGACGTCGCTACCCAGGAGTACTGCGTAAGTGTTAATATTTTTTCTACCCAAATTTGAAATTTTAGTTTTGGAAGGTTCAAGTTTAAATTTTATACTTATACTTTACTACTTAATGTGGGTGTAGGAGCGGGTGGTTGAGCAGGCCCAGGCCTCGGGGATCGATTTTACCGGACAGAGCGATCCGAGGCTGCTGACCCCAGTTCTGGACGCCGCACACGGAGGGCACCACGGAGGTTGGGAGAGAGGCCGGGGACTTGGCCCTAGCAGGGCCCATATGAGGTTGGACTCTACCCCGGCGGTTACTTCCTCCGTCTCCAGTGACCGACGTGTCCATCAGGAACTGGAGAGCTTGAGGGCCACCGTTCAGGAGTTGAAGGAGATGCTGGTATGTATACTACTTTATAGTAAAATATCATGTCATATTATATAGATATCAACATATCCATAATTAGTACGTAGCTTGAGCTTATTTGGTTTTAGACTTAAGTTTGATTAATCATACATACAGATGTAATTAAAATAAACAACAAACTAGATATCCAAACGGGGTTTCGAAATAACTTAATAATGATACGAATTCGAATAATACACATTTCTTACATGCTTATTACACACGTTAGGTCCAGACGCGACAGGGTACATCGGCCGAGCCTCCACATGCATCTCCTTCGGCTGCGGCTCCGCAAGCCACTACATCGGCTGCGGTTCCGCAGACAGCTCCTATAGCTCCACCGCCCGCTCAGACTCCCGCAGCCGCGGCTCCGCAAGCGACTACCTCGACGGCGGCTGCGCAGACCACATCACCAGCTCCACAGGCCGCTCAGACTCCCGCTCGCGCCGAATTGCAGAGTTTATTGACTGAGGAGCAGGCGCGCGTTATTCTATCGTTATTCAGAGGTGGAGCTGGACCGAACTAGGGTAGCTTTTTGGTTCTTATTTTTTGAAACATGTATTTATTTATATCATACACATTGTACTACATTTTGAAACGATATTGATATTGGTTTATATTTATATCATATTCAGTTTTTGGGTTTCTTTTGTATATTATATATATGCGTGAGATGTGATTATGAATACTGCAATATATGTTGTGTGATGATTAATTTTATATTTGATTGATGTATATATTATTGTGCACAGGACGGGAAAAAAATCAGGCAGCTCTTTTTTTATAAAAAAATACAGATAATATGTACCTACGGATTAATCCGTAGGTACACATGTTGCCCCTACGGCTATATCCGTAGGGGCAAAATATCAGCAGTAACTGATATTTCCCCCTGATTTCAGTACCAGGGGATTGGGAGTGCCCCTACGGACATATCCGTAAGGGCTACAGCCTCGTCCCTACGGCGTTATCCGTAGGGGCAACATATCAGAAATCCTGATATTTTGCCCCTACGGATAAGTACCTACATAGATATCCGTAAGGGGTAGTACATGGCCCTACGGTTATGTCCGTAGGTACATTTAATATATTAAAAAAAAACCGTAAATAATATAACTTTTTTTACCCTACGACCTACTCCTTATGGGCAACAGGACCTACACAGAAATCCGTAGGGGCAAGAATTTGTCCGTAAGGGCAAGTTCAGGGCTTCAACTTGTACCTGCGGCCTTTACACCTACGGGGTATTTTTTCGCCCCTACGGATATATCCGTAGGGGCAACCCTTATTTGTAGTAGTGTCATAAAACTCTATTATAATTTCTGATAATAATAAATATCAATTTATATGCAACCCTCCAATATTAAGTTACTAATCTTTAAGCAATTAAATGAACTAGAAAAATTCATCTAATTGCTCAAAAGTAAAGTATTATTCCCCATGAACCAAAAAAAAATCATTTCTGAAATAATTAACATTATAATAATATAATTTCAAAAGACCATTTCCAAACACCTATCAACAAGATTTTTGGTTATTGGGAATGAATAGTAAACTTTTTCTCATCAACATGACGATGTCGGATTTTATCTAGAGATCCTTCTAAATATATTGAGCGACATAATATTTTTTTTATTTCTATTAAACGACAAATTAAAAAAACCATCAAATGAAAACTTACTCAAATAATAGATCAAAGACAACGAAACTATTGAGTTAAAGTGATTATGTAACTGGTTAAATTATCTATCTTATAGGTTATATGTCTCAGAGAAGTCAAACATGTTCTTGTATATAACATATTTCGTGCTTATGGCATACTGATGGAGAATCTTTATTCTGTCTCAATTGTTATAGATAGAGATTTACTCTTTCTGAAAACCTTTTTTCTCTTCTTAATTTTTCAATTTTTTCGTCTTTAAATTGAAAGAGGTCATAAACTTTTATGAAATCTTTACTTGAACCAAATCAGAAAATTTCTAGTCGTTCCAGCAATTCTTTTTGTGTTTTATCATCTGGTGACATACCATTTCCCAGTTTATCAATTTTTTGTCTCATAATGTTAGAAATTGCTAGGGTGCAATATTTAATCATATTCTCAGCTGTACTTTTAGGTTTAGAAAATCCAGTTCAGTTTTTTTTTCTGAATATTTCTGAAGCATAACTGCAAGATTATCATTATCGGTTAAGCAAGCAAAAAACCTGCTCAAAACCATCCAAATGCATCAATTTGTAATATAAGGATATCATTTTTTTTAAAAGGTAATAAATAATCTTTTGAGACTCAATCATTTCTTTTATTTTCATAATTTCATCTTTTTGTTCTTTATCAAGGGTTATTTTAATTTTATTAGCATTCCAGCTTCTTTCTTGGAATTCGGTTGTTTTCTTTTTTTGCTTATAACCCTTAACTATTTCAGTTAATTAATTTACTTCACAGTTTATCTATCTTTTGGGATATAGATTTCTACCATAATTTAATAATCCCGTAAACGATTGTAGTTGCTTTAAATTATTAAAATCGTTCGGCAAATCTTTTATTTTTTTCATAAATATGTTGTTGTAATTCTAATTTCCTTCTAATTAATATTTTCTTTCCTAGAAATTCTTTTTCTGTTTTAAATAGTTCAATCTTTTTCCATGTATTTAGGGTAAGTATGCTATATTTGCGCTTATGATAAGTGGTTCTAGAGTGGTGAATAATGTACCAAGTAATGTGAGTGTAATAATGCTTAGTATGCTTAAGGGAGAAGGCTCACTGCTATATATAAATGAACTTCTCATTTTATTTTTTAATCATCAACTCATGAATAAACTCATCATTTGATTTCTTATAATTTCATATTATGACCCATAAACTTACTTAAAAATAATTATTAATTACAAAATAAAATGCACATAACCAAGCTATCTATATAGCCAAGACAATGTGCACATGATTAAATATAGCCAGGAACATTACAGAAAAAGGCGCAATTCAAATCTGGTTCACAACCAACGGGTTTATAAAATATAACAAACTCTTCTTAGACTTGGTCCGGCCATAAAAACGTCCCCATAACAAATGCCTTCTTCTCTTCGACCGATCCTTTGTAACTCAATCCATACTGCATTAACAACATGTCCACCTTCCACTCTTCCATCATTTCGTATTCTTCTCTTTTGTACCTCGGGTAATGCACGGGCATCTGAAAACATCCATAGCTGTTGCTCGCGCTCTTTATTTCTGCTTTTTTCCCATCTGCAGCCTTCTCCAAGCGCTTGTCGTCCCACCGGGTTACGATGCGAGCAGTCATTGCTCCGAAAAACCATGAGAGAGCCATCTTTGTAGGATAGAGAGACTGATAAAAAGAATAGAGAGGGCCACTCGTAGATTGGAATAGCAAATGAGGCAATTATTTATGTAGTTATGAAGCTTGATAAGCAATTGTAAAGTGCATGACTCAACTAAAGTTATTGGGCATGAAATGCACACACGCAACAACAGGATATGACATGTTGGTGATTAAAGAAGATGTTTTTGCATAAGAGACATTAAACTTGGGCATTATATTAAAGCTGATGAGGCCCATGGTTGAAGGGAATGGGTGCCAACATTAGGTTTCTTGGCCATAGATCTCTCATCCAAAGGGAACAGTTGCACCTAAACAAGGAAAGATAAACAAGAAAAATATATATTCGGTTGAGGACCGATAAGGACGGATATCAAGAGTTGCCTGATTTTAGCATTAAGTAAGCGCGTAATTGATATTTAAATCAAAGAAAATCTAGGGTTTTGAATTGTTTCCTGACAAACCCTAGCTATATAAAAGCCAGAGTTCATGACGAAGAAAAGGACCGCTCTCTCTAATCAACCAAACATCATAGGTTGCCTTTAATCTTAAGGCTCTGATAGCCACTTATCATAGTTAATGATAACATAGATCTTCGGCCAGTGAGTAATGCCATCTCCATCGACTTGAGAAGTCCGGCCCTCCTCGATCAGGTATGCCACCATATTCTTTAAAATCTAAAGAAAGCAGAGCATCAAGATGTAAGTGTTGTGAAGGTGTCTTGTATATCGAGACTACACGCCAAATTCAGATTCAGACGTATGGCCCATAAAGGGTCAGACGTCTGTCAGTCAAGTTGCAAAAATCCAGAGAAAAGACGTCTGGAAGTGCTCTGCTATTTCTCCAAAGAGAAGACAAACGTCTGAGCGTATGTGCTTCAGACGTCTGTCGACTCTCTAGCCAAACGTGAAGATTAAGAACATACGTCTGACTCATTGAGACAGACATCTGTCGTCGAGATCTACGCGTATCAGGTTTCGAGTTTATCTAGTAACTTAGGTTTTGGGTGGCAGTTTCGTAATTATTGTATTCCTATTTTATATCAGATTTAATAGGGTATAAATAAGAAGCTAGCGTTAAAGCTTAAAGAGTGCAATCTTGATTATAAGGTTTAGGGGAGGCGAAGCGGCGGCTCCATAAGGGATCAAGACGCCATTAAGGAAAACTTAGAGAAAAGAATAAGAAGATCTCATTGGAGATCTATAAAGAGAGGGTTTGTAACTCTTGTAATGTTTTTTCTCTAAAGTTCTAATAAAGCGTTCTCCCCTTTTTCCCGAATCTTTTGTATGTTATTTGATTTTGTATTTATTCTGATTATTATCCGTTAAAGGGGATCTTAGTTAAGATCCATCAAGGTTGGTGTTGTCTTCCGCTACGCGCCCAACAAATGGTATCAGAGCACAATAACTGGTATCAGATCCACGTTCTTTAGTTTTTTATCTAAGTTTATGGTGGGTGACGACACTTGTGTCCGTTCTCCATCTTCTTAGATTGTGATTCTATTGAATTGGTTCATTAGAATCCGAGGGAATGTTTTTTTTGCTTCAGAATTAAGGATGACGGATAACAAGATCAATAGCACCAAGTTCGAGGTGGTGAAATTTAATGAGAAACAAAACTTCTCGATGTGGCGGAGAAGGGTTAAGGAATTTCTTGTAAAAGAAGAGCTGTTTAAAACTCTTGGCAATAAGAAACCTACCGACATGACAGATGATGCATGGAAAGACATGGATCAGACGGCACAATGCATGAAAGAGCTTTGTCTGAGGGATAACATGATGTACAACGTCATGAATGAAATTTCTGCGGTAAGTTTATGGTTGAAGCTAGAGGGCTTGTATATGACAAAGTTTTTGTGTAACAAGTTGTATTTAAAGAAGTAACTTTACAGTCTACGCATGAAGGAAGGTACTTCAATTCATGACCATTTAAATAGCTTCAACAAGATGGTCAGTGATCTTCTATGTCTTGAAGTAAAGTCAGAGGAGGAGGACCAAGCGCTTTTGCTTTTTTCTTCGCTTCCAAATTCGTATGAACACTTGATGACAACAATTCTCTATGGGATAGAGACTCTCTAGATGGAGGAGGTTACATTTATACTTCTCAACAATGAGATCATGAAGAAATTAAATCCATCATAGAAGTCATCAGGGTTGTTTGCCGGTGAAAGGAGAAAGTCGAAGACTAGAGACGAAGGCAAGAGCATAAAGGGAAATCAAAATCATCCGGGCGAGAGGGCGAACCAAGTTTCTTTTGCAAACAGCCAGGGCATATGAAGAAGCAATATCAAAAGTACAGATAGTGGTTGGAGAAGAGGGGTAAAGGTGCCAGTACAAATAGTTCGGAACAAGCCAGTGTTGCGACCGAAACAGAAGAAGAAGATCTGTGTGATGTACTCGTAGCACATACCGGCAAGGAAGAAAATTCTGATGCTTGAATACTTGACTCTGGATGTTCTTATCATATGTGTCCCCAAAAGGAGTTGTTCGACATCTATAAGGAGTTCAATAGCAGTAGTGTTCTCATGAGAAACAATGTGACGTGCAAGGCTATTGCCATAGGGAACATCAAAGTCTGCATATTTGATAGTGTGGTGCGAACACTTGTGAACATACGACATGTTCCGGAATTAAAGAAAAATCTGATTTCTCTAAGAGCATTGGATGCAGCAGGATGCAAATTTGTAGGTCAAGATGGAGTGCTAAAGGTTGTCAAGGGTGTCCTAGTGGTCATAAAGGAACAACAACTGAAAAATTTATATCGTTTGGACAGAAGCATAGTGATTGGTGGTGCAGTCGTGGCTACAGAGAAACAGGTGAAGGATATCGCAAAACTATGGCATATGCGTCTTGGCCACATGAGTGAGAGGGGGTTTCGTGAGTTGCACAAAAGGGAGTTGCTAAAAGTTATTACCACGAGCAAGCTAGACTTCTGCAAATATTGCACGATGGGGAAGCAACATAAGGTCGGTTTCAAGCAAGCCGTGCACAAAATCGAAGGACTTTTTGATTATATACACTCAGACGTCTGGGAGCCATCACCGGTTTCATTTATGGGAGGTGTCATATACTATGTCACTTTCATTGACGGCTTCTCATGGGAAGTATGGGCTAATTTCCTCAAACATAAGTCAAAGGTGTTTGCCAGATTTAAGAAATGGAAAGCGGCCATGGAGAAGTAAAAGGGATGATCGATGAAGTATTTGCGGATAGATAATGGAGGTGAATATCCCTTGATGGAGTTTACAAACTACTGTAAAGAACAGGGCATACAGAGGAAATGGACGGTTCTAGGATTTCCAAAGCAAAATGGGATAGCGGAGCGCATGAATAGGACACTACTAGAGCGAGCCAGAAGTATGCGGTTGCAATCCGGCTTTTCGGATGACTTCTGGACAGAGGCGGTGAATCATGCATGCTATTTGTTTAACAGGTCTTCATCTACAGCCATAAATCTTCATATCTCAGAAGAAATATGGAGAGGAGAGCCGGTCAGCTATGATTCATTATGAGTGTTTGGGTGCCCTGCTTATACACTCGTAAATCAGAAGGATATGATCAAACTGGATTCAAAGTCAAAAAAGAGTATTTTCTTGAGGTTCAAACTTGGAGTTAAAGATTACAGGTTATGAGATCCGGAAAACAGAAGGGCGTTCACTAGCCGAGATATGGTCTTTGATGAGGAATCCATGTCGAAAGACGTGGCTGAAGATAATAAGGCGGCAGGTGGAGCATCAGGTGACAACGATCCGGTGAAGGTGGAGTTTTCTGGCACTCATAAGGATACGAACACCGAAGCACAATTTCAGCCTACTGATGCGGAGATGGACGGGCAGAATACGGAGACATACGGTGAGAACCAACCCCAACAGAACCCACAGACAATGGCGTTAAGAAGATTAGCACATACACATAAGGCACCAGTCAAGTACGATTTCAAAGATATGGTCGCATTTGTTCTAGTCACCGAAAGCGGAGATCCCAGCTTTTATCAGGAGGCCATTGGGCAAGAGAATAGGGATCAATGGAGTGTTGCGATGACATAGAAAATGGAGTCACTTGGAAAGAATAGAACGTGGAAGCTGGTTAAGCTGCCGAAAGGAGAAAAAGGCTATTGAATGTAAGTGGGTATTCAGGAAAAATGATTTTGGGCAATACAAGGCAAATGTTAGTTGCGAAGGGTTTTGCCTAAAAGGAGAGGGTTGACTACAACGAGATTTTCTCTCATGTAGTCAAGCATACATCTATTCAAATTTAGTTGGTAAAGGTAGTACTTCATAATTTAGAGTTGGAGCAAATGGACGTGAAAATGGCCTTTCTACATGATGAGTTGGAAGAGACAATCTTCATGAAGCAACATGAAGGATTTATAGAACCCGGCAAGGAGAATCACTTGTGTGAACTAAAGAGGTCTCTATATGGGTTGAAGAAGTCTCTCAGGCAGTGGTACAAGCGCTTCGATTCTTTTATGAAGAAAACCAACTACTCTCGATGTGAGTATAACAGCTGCGTGTACTCGAAGCAGCCTAATGATGTCTCATCGATATATCTATTTCTCTATGTCGATGACATGTTGATTGCTGCTAAGAGCATGGAGGAAATAAAGGCGCTCAAAACTTCATTCAATATAGAATTTAACATGAAGAATTTAGGTGAAGTAAAGAAGATTATTAGGATGGAGATTTTTCGAGACAGGAAGGCTGGAAAGTTTTGGCTATCTCAAAGAAAGTATATTTAGAAGCTGTTGGAGAGATTCAACATGAAGGACTCAAGATAACTGAGTACTCCTATCGCCGGTCATTTCAAGCGATCCTCCAAGGAGTGTCCGAAATTAGCTGAGGAGAACGTAAAGATGTTCCGAGTACCATATGTGAGTGTGACAGAATCAATTTCGCGGTTTTGGTGAAAATTTTGACAGAATCAGTTTCACAGTTCTGAGAAAAATTTATGACAGTTCGCGGTTTCAACTTTTGGTGTTGTGCCAGCAGGGGAAACAAGGAGAATTATAAGGCAACCTTAAAAGATGCAAGGCGAGGACAACAAATTTTCAAGATGGCTATAAGGATATACAAGACAAAGTGGAGATTGTTGTGAATGTGTCTTGTATATCGAGACTACACGACACATTCATGTTCAGATGTCTGGCCCATAAAGGGTCAGACATCTGTCAGTCAAGTTGTAGAAATCCAGAGAAGACGTCTGTCAGTCAAGTTGCAGAAATCCAGAAAAGAGGCAAACGTCTGGAAGTGCTATGCTATTTCTATAGAGAGAAGACAAACGTCTAAGCGTATGTGTTTCAGACGTCTGTCGACTCTCTAGCAAGACGCAAAGATTAAGAACAGACGTCTGACTCATTAAGATACATGTTTGTCGTCTAGATCAGCGCGTATCAGGTTTCGAGTTTATCTCAAAAATTAGGTTTTTTGTTGCAGTTTCGTAATTATTGTATTATTATTTTATATCATATTTGTACTAGGGTATAATAGAATTCTAGGGTTAAAATTTAAATAGTGCAATCTTGATTATAAAGTTTATGAGAGGTGAAACGGAGGTTCCATAAGGATCAATGCGCCATTAAGGAGAACTTAGAGAGAAGAATAAGGAAATCTCGTTGGAGATCTGTAAGAAGAGTGTTTTTAACTCTTGTAAGTTTTTTTTCTAAAGTTATAATAAAGTGTTCTTCTCTTTTTCCCAAATCTCTTGTGTGTTATTTGATTTTGCGTTTGTTCTGATTGTTATCCGTTAAAGGGGATCTTAGTTTAAACCCATCAAGATTGGTGCCGTCTTCCGTTGTGCGCCCAACAACTGGGATCAGAGTACAACAGTAGGAATGTCCATCGGCCCTTTCTTCGGCATACTTGTTTATGAAGATATGTAGCGCCAGTCGAAGTATGGCCGAGGGTGCCGATGGCCGAATCGGAGCAGTTATTATGATTATAGAAGGTTCATACATCTATTCCTACTCCTATGTTATGATAATAGAACCAATCTCGGCCTATGACCGAGTCGAATTTTGTTCTGCAAACATGGGTGATTTAGATGTCCATCCGAGCAACGATGTTGTGGTTTTGAAGTCGATCTCGGTTTAAGCGAGGTAATCGGCACCGTTCAGTCTGATAATAAACAACCAAGGGGTTTAGATGTCCATTCCTGTGTATGCACTCAGTTTTCAAGATTTTGTCATGGTCAATGGTTACAGTCTAGTTTTAATGTATTTAATCTCAAGCAACTGTAACGATGTATTTCTTTGCTCTATTCCAAATATTTTAATAAAGATTCGTCCCTGGGCCTACCGATCAATTTGTGAGCAGCTTTAGTTATTTCTAAATCGGTCGAATCATATATAATTTCATATTTTTTATGATCAATGAAAGTTTCTATGCTTTACATACTTGTCTCTATGCTCCATAAGCTATAAATAGGGATCACACCTTATTAATGAAGATCCTTCTCTCAGTTGGCGGAAGAGCCTTTACTCGAGCGGCAATAGCACTCCCCAAGTTGGCCGACAAAAGGGATTTTCAACCATTTATTTATGGAAAAGCCCTTATGGGTCTAGAGGCCAATCCCCTCCCCCGAAAAGCCCTACGGCTTGTTGCAAAAATGAAAAGAAATGATCGTTCTCCTCTTCCCCATGATGGCGAAACAAATTGCAAAGTATCATAAATGGCTAGTCCTGGTATTATCCATCCGTCGGGGGAATTTATAAACCAAATTTTTCAAGGAGATGTACGTCTGCTTATTAATCACGGGTGCAGATATCGCAAAATAATAAAAAGAATACAAACAATCTATAAATGATATTTGGCTAGTGCACCTAAGGATGTCAATAAGTAGAGTCTCAACTTGAACCCAAATGTGTTGTTCATCGATGGTCTTTTTTATGCAATAGACTATTTAGAAAAATCAGGTATGACCTAAATGGTAATGAATCTATATTTTAAAGCATTCCATCTAGCCGTATGATCATAGTCTTGAACATTTAGGTTAACCTATGGGGTAATAATTTTTTTCCCCAAGAGGAGATGCGTCCAGGAGGCATAAAAATAAACAAACACGGTTACGCAATCATAGTTTCTTCTCTCGAAGCATGTAAACTCAATCGGGAAAAAACTACTCTACAAGGGCTTGCAAGTTCTTGAATGGGTTTTGAGATTCGTGCAAAGAAAGATAGAGAGTGCAAAAGAGAGAGTGCAAAAAATATTTACACGAATCTCAAAACCTATCCAAGCGCTTTCTCATGAAATCCTCAAATGGGTACCCTTCAATTGCTGTTTCCTTGCAGGATGTAGTTTCTTGGATACCCTTTTAACGTTTTTTTACTAACTAAGAAACGTTAGCGCAAACAATGATTTGGTTTGATTTCTTGAGATCATATAATACGAGAATAAAGATGAGACGCATGATTTATTTGACATTCATTTTGTGAAATGTCTCTTCCATTGCACCAAATCTCCGAAAGTTATGATGAGAGTTGAGAGAATATATTTTATATTCTAACACATTTGAATCTTTGTAAATGAACAAAAATGAAGAACCAACATTGTTTTGCATGATCAAGTAATTTCTTATTCTGTGTGCAATGAAAACAAAGCATAGAGATAGGTTGTAAAGCTGATATATTAAACTAGCATTAATTGCTGGACCTGATATTGAGAGATTAGAGACCTTGCAATGGCAAAGAATGCTCAATGTTGTATAAGAAGAAGGTCCATATTAGAATATAAATAAATCCCTCGACACTCATTATAACTTCAGAATTTGGGTGCAGCGGAAGGAAATTTAACATGGTACTAAAGCAACTCAAGTTCCCATAGGATCGGATTAAATGCGGATTAATTTATATAAGGTTTTTTTTTTACCTTACGCCCCTCCTAAACTAAGATATTTTACTTATTCCCCTACTAATCTGATTATTTACCCCCACGCCCCCTTAATCACTCAGCCCCCCTTAACTGTCAAAAACAATTTTTTAAAGGAATATTCCTTTAACTTTGTTGAGGGGGTAACGACAATTTGGTGAGGGCTTATTTAAAACCCAAATCAGTCGATCTCTATCCCAATTTGTCCCCAAATAAAATAATAGGGTTTCAAATTGAATTTTCTCACCCAAATTGAAATTGGGGGATTGAGGAATTGAGTTGGTTTTTTACGAATTAGCCATGGATTCCTCTTTGAGCTCCTCATCCCTATGCCTAGAACCAACAAATTTATGTTTTTATGACGCTCCTCCTGTATGAACGTATCTGTTGTAAGCCACCAAATGTCAGCGAGAAGCTCTTCGGCTACCGGTTCTATCATGGTCCAAGGGATGATTGGTGTGGCCATATTGTTCCAGAAAAGGAGCTTGCCAAGTGTTACGTCCCGCTTCCCAAAATACGGAATACAAGAGGTGACTAAACCAGCCATGTTCCTACGGTCAGGGAATAATCCCGCCGTAGTCACACTTCGGTTTCTAACATTATATGGTAGTCAGTAAACAATACTAGAGTAAAGGAAAATCACAATTCACAACTTTATTACATTGCAATAAAAGAGTTCGAAATACATTTATTTAGCACAAGGAAAAAACTAGCCAACGAAATACAGGGTGCTTAAAGCAAAAGAAATGGCGTTGATGATGCAGTATAGACCTCCGCGATCTCGAATGGCAGGTCCTGCTCCTAGGCTGGATCCACTTCGTTATCTGAGCATGCACACTGGGTCGTCAGGGCGACACATAAAGCAATAATTATATAATGGGTGTGCAATATTATTAAACATGAAAAGTGCAACAGAATACAGAACATGAAAATAATGAACATCATTTGCATATGAACAGTGTGATATAAGTATCATGTCAGTAAATCAGGAAATGTGTATTGTTCTCCGCCGAAAGACGCGACCGGGACGTTGGGACGTCTAGCCTAAATTTTGGGGGCAGAAGCTATTTGGTTTTATGCGTCCACCTCTCCGAAGATGTCAAGTTGATTTATGGCACCATGTATCGAAGGTTTAGACGGATGTGGCCGATATAGCAGACTTCTTCAGATTCCCCCTCATTGTGAGTGGTTTTTGATTGTAGGGACGCTCTTCCCTGCAGGTGCAAGCCTCTGCAGTTAATTACGCTACCGCATCGCGGTAACCACTTTCTCCTTATCCACATGGTCACTTCGTGTCATGTATGTTTTTTTATTTTCGGTTGCCCGTGGATTGTATACGGAGACTAATTTATATTGTCTCCCGTAGGGCGTGGATTAGTCCAAATCCGTATTTTCTTAGATTTGGTTTTGGTTGGGTTTAAGAATTGTTAATCTCATTTGAGACTAAGACCAACTTAAACGTTTGTTAAGGATACGTTAGTCTAATTTTAGACTAAGATCTACTTAACAGGATCATTTAGATCCAACAAAAGAGCATTTGGACTCTATTGTTTTAGTTTAGGAACATTGCGGTCCAAAAGTTTAAGGACATCATAGTCCGTAAAGTTTAAGGACATCATAATCCAGTTTAAAGACATCATAGTCTATGAGTTTACAGACCTCACAGTCCATAAAGTTTAAGGACATCATAGTCCATGAGTTTAAGGACCCCACAGTCCGTAAAGTGTAAAGACATTATAGTCCAGTTTAAAGACGTCATAATCTGTGTGGTTTTGGTTCAACCGTTTGGGGATGCACCAAAAGTTATTGGTTATTAGGACCCTTCAGCTCTCTGAAGACGTTGAAAGATTACAACGACATGTATCAGAGGTATGAAGAGATGTACCCTTGAACCAATATTGGTTGGGAGATCTATAGTCAGGTTTGGGACTAAAATCAGTTAAAAAGATTTATGAGCGTATGGGCTCAATTAATCTAAATTAGGGATCTGTGGCCAACTTGGGATCGGCCCACTCAGTTAAAATGTTGAACATTTAATTAGTTTCAGTCCTTTTTTATTTAACAATGCTGAGCATTGGTTTGGGTTCTGACAACCTTATTGTCTTTTATTGAGTGTTGAGCACTCATTATGGCTCTAGGGCTTTATTTAAAGAACAGTTTATGTTTCCTCAGCGTCCACGTGAGGAGCACGTGGCACGCTTGGCGCTGAGCGCCAGAATTAGAGCGCTAAGGCGCTTCCTGTGAGATAGCGCACACGTGAGGAGCACGTGGCGCGCTTAGCGCTGAGCGCCAGTTAATGAGTGCAGAGCGCTCCTTGTGAAAGAGCGCACGTGTGAGGAGCACGTGGTGCGCTTGGCGCTAAGCGCCAGTAAGTGAGTACAGAGCGCTCTTTGTGAAAGAGCGCACGCGTGAGGAGCACGTGGTGCGCTTGGCGCTGAGCGCCAGTAAGTGAGTGCAGAGCGCTCCTTATGAAAGAGTGCACACGTGAGGAGCACGTAGTGCGCTTGGCGCTGAGTGCCAGTAAATGAGTGCAGAGCGCTCCTTGTGAAAGTGCGCACATGTGAGAAGCACGTGGTGCGCTTGGTGCTGAGCGCCAGTTTTGGAGCGCTGAGGCGCTTCTTTTTAATTTGGAGCGCTAAGCCTCTTTTTAGGCAATTTTGATCAGTTCTACGCTATGAGAATTAAATTTTCGTTTATAAGAGACTTTGTCTCATGGGTTTAAGAACAAAGTTCTTATTTTTATAGGAGATGTCACAATCTCCTATGTTTTTTATGAAAGACCTTGTCTTTGTGGATCTGTGATCCAAAAAAAATTAAGTTTTTTTCTCCTCCCCTTTTATGATGAGATGCTATGATATCTCTTTGTGAAAGACATCTGTCTTATATATCTATGATCTTGAAGAAGAATTAGGTTCTTCTTCTTGATTTTATCTCTTTGTTTTATTTACCTTAAAGAAATTCTTCTTTCGAGAGCTTGCTTTTCTTTTTGAAATTTCTCAAAGTTTGTCGGGGGAGGGGGGGTTCCTCTCTATAAGACTTGAAGTCTTGAGTCCTTTATATAGGGGAGGCTGATTTGTTGAATCAGTTGAAGAGATCTTTTCTCTAATCGATTTGGGGATGTTTCCCACCGTTGCATCTTTGATCCTAGAGCTTCTGTTTTTTCAGAAGGCAATCTTCTTGTTTTTAACAAGATTGGGAAAATCTTTTCCCATACAGAACTTATTCTGTATCTTGGTGATTTTTAAACACCATTGGATCTTTGATCCAACGGTGCTCTAATTTACAGAGCACAATCTTTCCTGTTTGGAAAGATTTGAGGAGTATTTCCTCAACAGAATTTTATTCTGTAATTTGATGATTTATTCATCTTAGTCAGATCTTCGATCCAATGGTAGAGAACATTTAATTCTAACGCTTGGCGCTCTCGTACTTTGCACGTGAGGCTCTGCCTCAGAGTCTTTGACTCTTAGCGCTGGCACTCCTGGCGATAGCACTCTCGTACTTTGCACGTGAGGCGCTGCCTCAGGGTCTTTGACTCTTAGCGCTGGTACTCCTGGTGCTGGCGCTCTCGTGCTTTGCACGTGAGGCGCTGCCTCAGTTCAAATTTTGAATTTTGAATAGATCTTTGCTCTCAATTGGGGAAACAAATGCCCCCCCACCGTTGCGCTCACGCGACTCATAAGTGAGTACAGCGGTGGCAGCTTTATCACCTTCTGATCAACTAGGAAATTGGATCGACTTCTAACACCTATAAATAGGGCCTTTGGCCCTTGAGATGACTTCTGTTCATCTTCTTCCCTTCTTATTTTTTCTGAGAATTTAATTCTCCTTCAGAGCACAGCTCTCTGCCCAAAGGAAATTCCTTAAGAGTTAAAACTCTGTCAAAAAATTTGGTAATATTTGAACCCATTAACAGAGATTTGCTCTACTTAGATTCACAGATCCTAAAGATTCTTAATGTTTCTTAACCCGTTAATTAAAAACCAGAGTTTTGCTCTTCTTTGATCATAGATCAGAAAAACCATTCTTTCTTAGGGTTTCTTAACCCTTTAATGAAGAACTCTTAGAGTTCATTTTGTTGATCTTAAAGATCTCGGAATTTTTACTTTGTAAAAAGCTTTTCTTTTCAGGGTTTTGATGGATTACTCCATCTTCTTCACAGAGTATTGCTCTTTAGAAATTTTGGGGGGAATTTTATTCCCTTCATGATTAATTATGACAGATGTCATATCTGTTGCAGAGCACTGCTCTCAAGGGAGATTTACTCCTTGGCCTAAGGGGCACTCATTAAATGAGAATCCTTTTAGGATTTCTTCGTTTAATGACTGTCCCATCAAATGATAAGATTGTTTTATTAATGATGAGCCATCATCTAGATTGTGTGGGTCCCCCTTGGTCCCTTTCCATAGCATTGCAGTGCGGTACGAATTTAAAGTACCAAGTACTAGGCTTTGGGCTGTAGCATTGACGGCTAACCTTCGTTCTTCCCGTGCAGGCACTATGTCTTACGACACTTCTTTCCCCTTCATTCGTCCGGAGAGCACTTTTGCCGACGCACCCGTAGACCGAGAAGTTTTTGCACCGATCAAGGATCATGACCCGGAGCAGAAGTCGCTTCATTTGTAAGGGTTATGGTACAACCAGAT
This sequence comes from Agapanthus africanus, assembly GCA_030015575.1. Lineage (NCBI taxonomy): Eukaryota > Viridiplantae > Streptophyta > Magnoliopsida > Asparagales > Amaryllidaceae > Agapanthus > Agapanthus africanus. Next base: position 44,349,543 of record JASDDO010000006.1, read on the forward strand.
TATCCAGGGTCGACGCAGCTTCTCTTGTGCGACGCCTTCAGAACCAATCTCCGCTATTCATTATGCCAACTTTCCCCAGGTTAACTATTCCATAGAGGAGATCCACTGGACCTCAGAGGGTCGCCTTCAGCCCTCTATGGCCGCGATACCTATGCAGCCGCCGATGGCTTTAGATATTCTGGGGCGGCGCATATGTCAGGGCGAGTTGCACCCATGGGGACAGGTTTATATGATTGGCCTGACTCCTCGTCATTCGGCCGGATACCTGCAGTGGGCCCGGTATATCTTATCAGCAAAAAAGTCGGCGTTATTGAAGCTCGGGCTATACCCTGATATCTATGCGTCGCTTTTCCAGTATCCGGCGCCTCCGGTGTGGTGGATTAAGGATTTCTTAGAGCAATGGAACATCCCGACACACACCTTTCTCTTATCGGATCGGGAGGATTCAATCTCCCTGGAGGAGTTTGCGGAGATCTCAGGCCAACCTGTCAGAGAGGAACACTATGAGGAAATACTTCCCCCTGACGAATACGTGTTTGCGACCCGCTCAGTAGTGATGGGTCTGACTCCGGAAAATGCCATTCCTCACCGATTCCCAAGCTTAATCAAGGTGTTGAATATTTATGAATGCCTGTTCTTGGAATCTGGGGGGCACGGCGTCAGCTTCACAGATTTTATTGCCCGCTTTCTCCGCCCCGAAGTCCTTTCAAAGGAAACCGCGAAATTTTCCAACCGCGCCGATCCCTTCGGCTTTGGTTTGGACAAACAGCCGGCAGCAGAAGCGGATCAGAGAAATTTCTTTCCCCCGGACACTCCGGTCGTCCCCTTCGCAGAGCTAGCAGCTTCAGACGTCGATGAAGAGACGTTCTTTTTGGGGTTTCTCGGCCTATGGCTAAGTTGGCTCGTTCTTCCCATGCACCTTCATTATATGAAGCCGTCCGTTTTTTACCCGGTTCAATGGATGGTTGAAGGAACGCGGGTTGCCATCGGGATTGCCGGGCTGGCTCATTTGTATCATGGCTTGAGATTGGCGATGGACACTACTCAGCTAGATTTAGAGCCCCTACATCTCCCGTTGCACTATTTTACTTCATGGATCGAGCTGCACGTGCTTAGAGCCTTTGGAATCCACAAACGTCCCCGTTTCTATGATAGCTTCAATTTCCCCCGGGTGATGTCTCTAATCGACGCCTCTGCTTCAGACCCATCGTCGCGAGACGTTCGGGGAGTGATCCTCCGCCCGCGCATGGTTGGGGACAGCATGAGCTTCGTTGATAGGGTCATGACTATCGGCAAGGAGTCAACTAAGGCGGTGCAGCCGCTGCGTGACACTTTTAAGGACGGGGTTTCCACGTTGAAGGCTCGGGAAATCGTGCATTTGTACTCGATGAGGTCGGGCTTCTTAGTATTTAGGCAGAACGAGTCGGCATTGTTTATGAGGTACAACCCACACCGCTTTTCCCAACAGTCGGGTTACAACTACGGTGTTCCCTTCGAAGCTTTTCTGGCTGAGCCGACTGCCACTGAAGAGGGCATTCGCACTGCGCTGCACCACTTCATGCGCCTGAATACCGGGTCCATCTTCCTTGTCAACGAGCCTAACTACGTCCTAAACTCCTCGAACGCATATGTGGCATGGTATCAGCATGCAACGGGTGCCGTGATTAGGGAAGAACGACGGCTGCTGCTTGATCGCAAGGGTGCAATCCCTGTCGGTAACCCGTCCGTCCCTTTAAAACGACGAATTGCCGTTCGTCCTTCATTAATGGAGACTGATACGGTTGTGGTTCCTCACACCTTTACTCTAAAGCCACAGCCCAGCGTTCCTAAAACGGTAGCTATAGCGTCTCCGGGCTCTGGAGTTGGCGCGGAGATTGGGACCCGTCGCCCAAAAATGCCCGTGAAGCGTAAGCTCCTATCGTCGGTCGCCGGGGCTCGTTCGCAGAAGAAGAAGAAGTCGATATTTTCTCTCGATGTCTTACTTGGCCATGAGCCTCACTCTCCCTATAGTGAGGGTTTGAGTGAGTACGGGACCAATGAGGGTCTATTTATTGAGCCTGCGGATGATACCGATCTTCAAGCCGCCCTTGTGGCTTCCGAGCGACAGGCTCACGCAGAGGCAGCGTTGCTATCACTTGCGAAGACGGGTGTGCTCTAGTCATGTCATTTTGAGCTCTTTCCTTCTCTCTTATTATGAATTTATTAATACATTCTTCTTTGTCAGGCATCTCCGCTGAAGAGGCTCTGGCGGCTTCCCTTCGGACTTTTGAGGAGGAAGAGAGGCTTCACGCTTCTTGTGGCTTGGGTATAACTTATTTCGTTTGATTACGCCTTCATGTTTTATACCTGTGCTCTGACGCTTTATTTCACCTTGTTACAGGGACTGCTTTGGCTCCAGTTGTTCCTAGTATAGCGCCGATCCCAAGCGATGGTGCAGTATTCTTGTCAGAGCCGGCCATCACGGCTACGGCTATCCCCAAGACAGCACGAAAGTCTTCGCTGAAACAGCTGATAATGGACGCCGTAGCGGAACCAGAGGCAGAACTTGGGTCAGATGACAGGGAAGGTATCCCCTTGTCCGAAGTCTTGAGGAGGTCGGTCCTCATTGCTCAAACTGAAAAGAAGCGCAGGAAGCGCGCAGCGAGGGAGTGTGATGCTATCTTGGCTGCGGGTGCAGGTTCAAGCACCATCCCTTCTGTCGCTATTACTTCAGAGGGTACCTCAACTGCCTTGTCTACCGCCCATAGACAGGTTGGGCGCGCCGTTCGGGAGGCAACTGAGGATCCATCGCAAGGTAATACAATGCCCATTCTTTTTTTATCAGAACTTGGTCTGCAAATTCTTATTTATGATGTCCTGCAGGGCCAAGTCTTGGCAGCGAGATGGTAAGTGAGGCGATGGCGACTATGGAGCCCGAAGTAGCTACTCTTTCCAGGGAGTCTGGGACTGCCTAAACCGCTGCTCTCTCCCCTTGTGGCTCTCTGGTGTCGGCAGGCATCGTGAGTGTCACGGCGGCCCTTGTCGAATCAGGGGACAAAACCATGGGCACCGAGACTGTCCCACTGAAGGAGAGCGAAGAAGTCACTAGGCCTAGCGATGCTTCCGTTGCTGAAATTGTGCCCTCTGAAGCACCTCGGGTCACCACAATGACGGCTGTTGTTCCCTCACCTTCTCCCATGTCTTCTGAAATGCTGGAAGGTATAGGTTTGTGATTCATTGGCTTCATTGTGGGTATCACTCTCTTTGTACTGAAAGTATGTCGTTATAACTTTGCAGGAGTCCTTTTTGATCACTTGTATCAGGTGCTAAACCCGCATTTCTCATTCCAGCCAGAGATTGCCCTACCTGCTGGTGTCAGTGAGTATAGTCTATAACAGACGTCTTTTCCTTTCTTTTACGGATAGCCATATTGCTAACTCTTCTTTATATTAGATATAGCGTCGCGGGTTGAGAGAATAACCGAGCTCCCTGCACTCCCTGTCCTACCGCCTGTTATAGCTGGTATGATAGGCTTTACCCCTTATGCGTTTTCTTTATTTCCTGAGTTGGCATTTAACCATAACTCATTCTACAGCAATCGCACCGGCTCCAGCTCCCTTCAAGACTCGCATTATGATGTCGGCAGGGCCTCTTGTTAAACTCACATCTTCTCGAGACGCCGTGAACAGCCGACAAATGTTGAGCGAGTTCGTCGAGGATCTTGATGTTGAAGCCCTCACTTCCGCTACAAATTTTGCTATGCAGGTTAATCCGATGCTGACGACACTCGTGAACTTCCATGCTGAGGACGTCGTCGGGTCGTGGGTTGACTACTGCAGACAGATCGAGACTTGCTTGCACGAGATCGAGCTCAAGTGTATTTCTCCTGAGGTGTTAGCTTCAACTTCCCAGCGGGTTGCATGGATGGAGTAGCGTGTTCCTTTCCTTCGTCATTTTGAACAAGAGGCGACCCTGCGAAAGAAGGAACATGAGGCGTCTTCTAACGAGTCTGCTCGGTTGCACGCCGAGGTCGACGCGAACGATGCACAGTTGAAGGCTGTTTTCGATAGTCTCCAACAGTGTATCTCAGACGGGTTGGCGCTAAGGTAGAAGCTTGACTCTACCGAGCGGGTTGCGCAAAATTGCGAAGCTGCTAAGCATGAAATTGATACGAAGCTTTCATCCTGCTTGCAGCAACGGGCTCGAATTAAAGCGGAGCTGACAGCGGTGGCTGACTGTGAGAAGGAGCTGAAGGGAGTGCACGAGCGGCTTCCGACTTGTTGAAGAGGCCTCCTCCTTAGTACCTGTCTTTGTAATATTTTGTATTGACGGAAATTTGTAATTCATGAATAACATGTATTCATTCATCTTTTTATTCTTTTATTCCATCCATTTTCATATGATGCACCTCTTATCCAATTGAATTTATGAATAAAGGACACAATTCTTTTCTATTTTGTATTATCTCCTTCTCTTCTTTGCTGTCATGTGATTTTAGCAAATTTGGCCTATAGATGATAGATAATAGTTCATCTTGAACTCTTTGTAGGGTAGTGATGGCTTAGGAAACAGGTTCAGATCTGCTGCCCAAGACTTTTCAATTTTATGAGCCATGAGGGTCTCATAAAGTTTTTTCTCCCTACGAGTCGTGAGGATCTCATAGGTGTATTTTCTCTTTAGAAGTCATAAGGACTCCTAAGTGTGCTTTCCCTTGAGAGTCGTAAGGATCTCACAAGAGAATTCTCTCCCTTACAAGTCGAGTGGACTTGTAAGTGGTCGATGAGTTGGCCTTTTTCCGAGTCGAAGCACTGCTCCGACGAGGAGGTCATTTGACTGACGTATTTCCGCGACGGGATCATTGGATGGAGTGTTTCCGCGACGGGGTCATTTGCTGACGTGTTTCCGCGACGGGGTCATTTGCTAATGTATTTCCGTAACGGGGTCATTTACTGACGTATTTCCGCGACGGGGTCATTTGCTGACGTATTTCCGTGACGGGGTCATTTGCTGACGTATTTCTGTGACGGGGTCATTTGCTGACGTATTTCCGCGACATGGTCATTGGATGACATATTTCCGTGACGGGGTTATTTGCTGACGTATTTTCGTGACGGGGTTGATTGTTACGAAAAAGTGTGTGTTTGTAGTTAACCGCAATCAATAACGGTGTCGCGCGTAGCTAGACCGAGATGAGTACGGGTCGTCCTCAGGGAAACGTGGAACCTTTTACTCTTACTTTAGATGTGTTGAAAAAGAGAGGAGGAAATAAGAATTTTGTGAAAAGTTTCTAGATCTACGTTAAGCAAGAATGCAAAAATATAGATCTAGATTATTTTAGGGATGTAGATAATATAATAAGAGGGCTTGTAGGGTTCGTGAGGATTTAGTAGTCATGGACGATTAATTAAAAGTTACCCTTTTTATCCTTTAAGAGATTTAAAACTAGAACGACGGTGATGCGTGTAGATTAGGGTTTCTGGAGGGAAAAGGAATCCCACTCTTAACCCTTATCTCGACACGGAACTCCGTTCAAATCTAGCCTTTACCAAAACAATCATTAATCTAATCTCTAATCGCGGTCGGAACTAGCAAAGAATTGCTAGCGCGCTCGATTAGAATGTTAATAATTCTTTTGATAAAGTTCATAAACTTTATAGGACTTAAAAAGGGTTTAGGGATGTTCATCATCCATTAGCCTACCCTAATCCTACGAACCCTAACAAGCGGAGAATTACTCGCGCATGTTGGGAGAAGAAGATGAAAAGACAGAGAGGGAAAACATAATGTAAAATGTAAAAGAATTAAATAAAATAACTACCTTTATTAATCAACTTGAAAAATCTACACTTTATTCCGTAGAAAATGATTACAAACTAGTTGCTTCTCGATCTTTCCTAAGGAGGTAGACGAACAGTTGATGATCAGCCTGGATGCGTGAGCGTCTGGGACTTCGTGATCTCTTCGGCTTGATAAATTTTCCAAGAGGCTCTCGGTGCCTTTTTATAATGCCAAAGCCAGAATCCAAGCTTCTAAATTAGGAAGTAAGCAGCAAAAGATCCTCCCCAAAAATCCTCGACTTCCAACTCTTTCTAACTGCGGCGGATCCGCGGCATAAAGGGGCTAATGCCGCGGATCCACGGCCTTCTCATCAGGACCCTTCATCATTTTTCTGGAGCTGTCTCTATGTGACATTTGGCGATCCTTGGAACCTTCAGAATTTGAAAATCTTTTCGTGGTTGCTGCCAGACTTGGTCTCCAAGTTTTGATTCTTAATTAGGCAAGTCTTCTTCAACAACTTGATTTGCTTGATTCTAGTCTTGAAAAATTCTGCACAACTTGGAAAATTTCTGCACAACAACTCCAATAATATTTAGTAGACTTTGTTCTACTAGAATTTGGTCAATAAAATTATTTGCATACATTTTCCTACCAAATGCTAATTAAAATATATTAACACATGGAAAATAGTGTTTTTACACATAAACCCTCATATGTATGATATATTATAATAAAGTCCTTTTTTTAATATAAAAATGGTAGGAAAAATGTAATAACAAATGTGCAGTTTTATCAACTGAACAAATACCCCCAAACTTTTCTTTGATCGTCCCAAGCAAACTAGTTTATTCAAGAGGAGAAAAAGAAAGGAGATAACTAAGCACACTTTCGTAGGCAAACACGATTGCACTGAGCACGTGCAACAAGCCGTTAAACCTCTAGGTGTCCCTAGTAGGAGGAGTGTTGTCTCCTGAGGGTTTTCAGCGGATTAGACCAACAAAATCCTATAACAAAAGAGAGATGGTGAAATTTACATATAAAGATAAGAACCATAAAAGAAAAACTTTGAAAATAAGAGTTTCCAACTACACTAGCTTTTCAGTTGTCATGAGCCCTATCTTAATAGTCATGAAAAAATGTTAGAAATCACATTATCCCTCAATAAAACATCGTCTTTATTCTTCATTCCTACCTTTCGTCCAAACATCGATCATATACCCCTACGTGTGTGAAATGGACATCCCTACACTCGGAGAATTCAATTCAAGTTATCATACTCTTGTCCATCTACCTCAGTACTTTTTAACTTGATGAATATTAAGATTTGCTCACACATTTTCATGCGACCGTTAATACTTCTTGAGGTATTAACCGACCGATTACTTATGTGCTTGCTGATTAGGTGATAATATTTTCCTCGTCTTGCACCATCTAAGGCTTAGCAGTGACTCCCAGACCAGTTGGCCTTAGGGCACTAGGTGAAGAGGCACCCTCGCTATATTTTTTTATTGCTGCCTTGGCGATAACAAAACCAGTGTTCATTTTTCTTTTCACCATTTTTATATTTTCTTCATTTTTTTTTCATTTCCTTCATACTTTGGCTTTTAGACAAGAGCATTTCAAGGTATCCTCTACCATCCCGAGTTTCAAGACGTGTGTAAGTGCAAATAGTAGGGTATCAACATTCAAATGTTTGGCTTCCAGAATAGAAACTATTTTTCAGACTTATTTTATCCTCAGATTAGTGACTTCCTTCATCTTACTAACCCTTGGAACAACAGCTCATAACTACTTAGTACCAGTTCGTTTAAGAAAACTTCTAATTTTCTTGGTTTTCTTAAACTATTCCTATCTTTTGGATGTAATTTTTCACACTCTACTCTTTTGTTATAAATTTTTTTTTTAATGCCCAGTGTCAAAGATAATTCAGTGAATACAAAACTCCCCCCCAAACCTGTTTTCAGCAGTGTCCTCACTGATGTAGCCTTTTGAGAACAAGTACCTGTATGCTAGGAGAGAGATACAAGGGGTAAAATAATAGTTAAATGAAAACTACCCCCAAACTTGATCTTTGACACGCACAGATATTCAATCAAATCCATTTTTACTCACCTCTATTCTTAAAATGAGAAAATGTTACAAAAACATGGAGGTGAGGTAGAGGAATTTTAGTTTTGATAAAGCGGCTCCTGTAAAAATAGGAGCTCCTCCGCGGGGTCAGCAGAAAAATACGGTTTTAATCTATGCCCATTTACTTTAAAAATTGAACCGTTTTTCAAATTTTTGACTTCAACTGCCCCGTGCGGGTGTACATACCGCACCACAAAAGGTCCTTTCCAACGAGATTTAAGCTTACCCGGATGAAGATGGAGACGAGAATCGTAAAGAAGGACTTGTTGCCCCGATGTGAAGGTTTTTCTAAAAAGATTTTTATCGCGGAACACTTTAGTCCTGTTCTTTACTATCATCGCATTATCGTAAGCTTCATCGTGGAGTTCGCTTAGCTCATTCAATTGCAGCTTCCGATAGCTGCCTGCATGATCAAGATCAAAATTAAGCTCTTTAATAGCCCACATTGCTTTATGTTCGATCTCGACAGGAAGATGGCATGCCTTCCCAAACACAAGGCGGTATGGAGACATACCTAGATCGGTCTTATAAGCGGTGCGGAATGCCCAAAGAGCATCCGTCAATTTGGTTGACCAATCTTTACGGTTTTTCGAAACCGTCTTCTCCAATATCTGTTTGATCTGCCTATTTGAGATCTCAGCCTGCCCGCTTGTTTGAGGATGATAGGGCGTAGAAAACTTGTGAGTGATTGAATATTTCCGCATTAAGGCCTCGAAAGACCGATTGCAGAAATGTGTCCCGTTGTCGCTAATTATAGCGCGAGGGTGTCCGAATCGCGAAAAGATATTTTCTTTAAGGAACTTAATGACAACTTTGTTGTCATTAGTGCGACACAGTAAAGCTTCCACCGACTTCGAGACATAATCAACCGCTAACAAGATATATAGATTCCCAAAGGAGCTGGGAAAAGGGCCCATAAAATCAATACCCCAAACATCAAACATTTCCACAACCAATATAGGTTGGAGCGGCATCTCGTTTCTTCGTGAAATCTGACCCAAATGCTAACATCGTGGAAAAGTTTTGCAATGTTCAAATGCATCTTTAAATAATGTTGGCCAATAAAAGCCACATTGCAAAACTTTCTCCGCCGTTTTTCGAGGTCCAAAATGACCGCCGCATGCCTGATCATGACAAAATGATAACACGCTCTTGAATTCATCGTTAGGGACACACTTGCGAATGATTTGATCAGAACAATACTTGAATAGATACGGTTCATCCCAGTAAAAATATTTTACTTGGGATAGAAATCGAAGTTTGTCTTGTTTCGACCAATCGCTGGGCATAAGTCTCGTCGCAAGATAGTTCACGATATCCACGAACCAAGGTTCGTAGGATACAGTCAAGAGCTGTTCGTCAGGAAATGAGTCATTTATTGGCACGGTCAAAGTTGGCGAAGAAGTGATGCGTGAAAGATGGTCGGCTACAACGTTTTCACATCCACTCTTGTCTCGGATGACAAGATCAAATTCTTGTAACAATAGGATCCAACGTATTAGCCTGGCCTTCGCATCCTTCTTCGATAAAAGATATCGTAGGGCGGAGTGATCTGTGTAAACCACAATAGGCGAGCCAATCAAGTAGGGCCTGAATTTCTCTAATGTAAATAAACTGCCAAGAGTTCTTTCTCGGTAGTTGTGTAATTTATTTGTGCATCATTCAAGGTCCTACTTGCATAGTAAATTACATCTAGCATCTTATCAATGTGTTGTCCTAAGACCGCACCAATAGAAAAATCTGACGCATCACACATAAGCTCGAACGGGTGGTTCCAATCCGGAGATGATAGAACGGGGGCTGTAGTGAGTGATTGTTTAAGCGATTCAAAAGCAGCCTCACAATCCGAATCGAAGTGAAAAGTAGTGTCCTTGGCCAATAGAAGGGTTAAGGTTCTAGCAATTTTGCTAAAGTCCTTAATAAATCTCCTATAAAATCTTGCATGACCAAGGAAGGATCGTATATCTTTGACGCAGTTGGGACGAGGGAGGTTTTGAATGACATCTATTTTAGCTCTGTCAACCTCAATACCTTTTCGTGAAATTATATGTCCAAGTACAATACCTTCTTGGACCATAAAATGGCATTTTTCCCAATTCAAAGTCAAGTTCTTATCCTTACAGCGGGTAAGAACCGCGTCAAGATTACGAAGGCAGTCCTCAAAGGAGTCCCTTAAAATGGAGAAATCGTCCATAAAATTTTCCAGAAAATTTTCCACCATATCTGAAAATATCCCCATCATGCACCGCTGAAATGTAGCGGGAGCGTTGCATAACCCAAAGGGCATGCGTCTATAAGCAAAAGTTCCGAAAGGACAAGTAAAAGTGGTTTTATCTTGATCCTTTTCGGCGATGGGGACCTGATTATAGCCAGAGTATCCGTCCAAGAAACAGTAGTATTCTTGTCCAGCTAATCGTTCTAACATCTGGTCAATGAAAGATAGAGGGAAGTGATCTTTCCTCGTCGCGGCATTGAGTTTCCTATAATCAATACATACGCGCCACCCAGTTTGGGTGCGTGTTTAGATTAACTCATTAGCCTCATTAGTGATGACAGTGATGCCAGACTTTTTAGGGACCACATGAATTGGACTTACCCATTGACTATCAGATATGGGGTAAATTATTCCACTATCAAGGCACTTGACGATTTCTTTCTTTACCGCCTCCTTCATAACGGGATTTAACCGTCTTTGTGGGTCTCGGGTTGGTTTGTCTTCATCCATCAGATGTATGTAATGTTCAACAATTAAAGGACTAATCCCTTTGATGTCGGCCATTGTCCAACCAAATGCTTGCCGATTCGATCTCAACACTGCCAAAAGTGCATTCTCTTGCTCTAAGGCTAGAGAAGCGGAAATAATCACTGGAAAAGTCTCATTCTCTCCTAAATATGCATATTTAAGATGAGAAGGTAGTGGTTTGAGATCAAGAATTGGCGGAGAGACAATAGAAGGTGGGGTAAGGGAATGATACTCGGACTCCTTAAGAGGTTCAAAACTTGCATACGATATTGACTCGGAAAGTGCTGCTGACTTTTGCAACGAGTCAACGGGTTCAATCTCAAGGTCAGACTCATTGAACATATCCTCACTGTGAAGTGGTGCAAGATCAAACGATGTCTCATTAGTGTTGTCGAGAACATCAAAGCAAAGTTCCTCATCCATGCAGCTTTCGGAAGCTATCTCGTGGATGGAACAAACATCCAGCAAATGAGCAGAAGGTTCTGATGGCTGACTTCCTAGCTTGTAAATATTAAGCTCAATTGTCATTTTCCCGAAAGATAAGTTCATAGAACCATTACGACAATTAATTACAGCGTTAGAAGTTGCTAGGAAGGGTCGACCAAGTATCACCGGGATTTGATTGCGTGGGTTTGCCACAGGTTGTGTATCTAAAACAATAAAGTCCACGAGAAATATGAATTCCCCGACTTTAATTAACACATCCTCTAGTTCACCCCGAGGTTTGGTGATAGATCGGTCTGCCATCTGGAGAGTACAATGGGCGGGTTTTAACTCTCCAATTCTTAACTGCTCGTATACTGAATAAGAAAGCAAGTTAACGCTAGCGCCTAGATTGAGTAAAGCACGATTAATATTTTTACCCCCAATAGAAATAGAGATTGTAGGACAGCCGGGGTCCTTACGTTTCTTTGGTATTTGTTGGGTAAAAGCTGTACCAACATTACTTGTCATGAAAACCTTCTTAGGCACTTGAGTTTTTCTCTTCCTAGTGCACAAGTCTTTAAGGATTCTTGCATAAGATGGGACTTGTTGAATAGCATCTAGGAGAGGAATATTCACGCTAGCTTGCTTAAACATTTCCACAATCTTTTCCATTTGCGGGTTAGGTCTGTTGGCCCTTAATCTGTTTGGAAATGGAGCTCGATCAATAAGTTTTGGGTCCAACGTTTGTGGAGAAGACTGTGGGGACGGATTCAATCCCAAAATTGGAGTGGGAATCGACTTAGATAGATTTGGCGAAATGTTCGAGCCTTGGGGAAAACGGAGAATAGGCTCAGATGAAGGTGGGAGACTAGGCGAATTAAGGGAAGAAGAAGAAGCTGGGGTATCAAATGTGTCACTAACATCAAATTGCTCACCCACTCGGTTATTCAGCACTCTCCCCGATCTCAATATAGTAACGGCATTCACATTATGATTTTGTGAATGGCCAGGATTCGGTAGGGGTTGAGATGGGAGTTTCCCTTTCTCTCTCGCACTCATTGCGGCGTTTAACTGTGCGATTTGGTTTTCTAATAATTTAATACTCTCACCATGGGAAGCAGAGTTTTTCGTTATGGTATCAATAGAAGACTTCATCTCAGCCGACAATTGCATGGATTGTTTCATGAACATATCCAAAGTTTGTGCAAGTGAGTTGTCAGTACCGGCCACTTCTGGTGTAGAAATGTTGGCCGGATTTTGGAAATTCTGTGACTGAAAGGGGGGCTGATTCTGTGGTTGTGGTTGCTGTGGAGGAGGTCTTTGATAATTGCTTTGTTGGTTTTGGTTCCAAGCAAAGTTAGGATGATTCCTCCATCCTTGATTGTACGTGGAAGAATAAGGGTCATTTTTAGGTCGCTGCTGAAAAGCAGCATTAGCTTGAAACGATGCATTCATATGATATTCTTCCGTTAAGTGTGAAGGATCCGAACAACAACCACAGACGGTCTTAAGAAGCGTGACCTGATTTAGGGAGAATGATGAGAACTTGTTTTCAATAGCGTCGAGTTTCTTCTGTAACGCTGCCATTTCGGCTTTTACTGCGATAGAAACATCGAGCTGGTGAATACCTCCCTTAGTTGAAGGTGGTCTTACGCTTTCCCACTGCAACGTGTGTTCAGCAAGGTCTTCCAGATATTTCCACGCTTCACCGTCATCTTTAGACATGAAATTGCATTGACACGTTGTTTCAAGCATCTGCTTTGTCGCTGGATTAATGCCCTCATATATAATCCGACATAAATCCCATCTTTGTATTCCGTGATGGGGGAATTGGACAAGCAGATCTTTGAAACGTTCAAAGCACTTCCAAAATGGTTCATTGGAAAGCTGGGTGAACTGGTTGATCTCGCTCCTAATATGGGCAGTCTTATGGTTTGGGTAAAACTTCTTAAGAAATGCTATGACGAATTCATCCCAATTAGTGATAGAGTGTGCGATAGTATTATAAAGCCATTTTTCTGCCAAGTCGCACAGTGTGAATGGGAGAAGATGTAAGCACATAGCATCTAAAGTCAATTGTGAAGTACCCATCATTACGCATACGTTTTCGAATTTGGTGATGAAAACGTACCGTCTTCCGACTCAAGCCCGTGAAATTTAGGCAGCAGATTGATGTAGTAGGGTTTAATTTCGAAATTATCCCCGTTAGGTGGTGGAAGAGATAGACAAGTAGGAAGGGGACCACGGATAGGATAGCATCTCTCTTGGAGAGAGATGCGCGGTGGATTCTGCGCACCTACGGGCGGTGGCAGCGTGGTGTTATATTCTGATGGAGTGTCGTCCATCTCGGTCGTGGTGTATGGTAGGGGAAAAGAAGATGAAGAAGCACCGATCTCGGAGTCGATAGCAGGAACGCGGACAAGACTGGCACTAGGATCCCGTGTCCAGCCGAGCATGCACTAAGCGGGTTTAGTGCAAGTGGCAGCGTGTGTGTGATTTAAAATTGGTTTGTTTTTGAAAAAGTGGGACACAAGACAAATCACCCTAAGATGCACAAGCAACCCTAGAACTAAGGTCACCTAGGTCCAGTCTCTAGATCGCTCCTAGACTTCCAAAGGACAAGCTGCAGGATCAATCCTCTACCACCTCCGTACTATCCTTGTAGCCAGGTAAGTGCCAGGTAAGTGGGAAGGAACCAAAGTAGTGGGCCTAATTAAAAACCACTAGCCTTTGACACACTTGCCTAGGCACTACAAAAGTAATGCGGATAAACGATAGATTACCCACGACCTTCCTCTGTCCTTATTGAGCGCGACAGTCCTTAGAGTCTGGTCTAGATATTTTTTAAATTAATGAAGGGTTGATCTAGATGCTCGGTTTGTGATTTGTGGGGCTTAGGAAGGGTGATGAAATCCCCACCTAATCTTGATTTGGTCTTTGCCCCTTAAAGTCCTTATTAAAATATGCAAAACAAAACCAATCACAAAATATTTGCAAAAAGATTTTTGAGCGGCGCTATTTTGCAAAGAATCCTGCAGAAAATAGATTTTATTGGATTTGAGAGGAAAGAGAAGGGGTTAAGAAATATACCAGAGAAGTTCGGAACCCTAGATCTCCTGTTTCCTCAAGTCTGTGACTCTAGATCTCCTTGCAAAAATTCACGCACAAATCGTTAAATATGCAATTTGCAGTTTTGTTTTAATAATGATATGAATCGTCTAAGAATTCAACACAAATAGTAAGAATAAAAAATTACGCACGTATCACCGGCAATGGCGCCATTTGATTGTTACGAAAAAGTGTGAGTTTGTAGTTAACCGCAATCAATAACGGTGTCGCGCGTAGCTAGATCGAGATGAGTATGGGTCGTCCTCAGGGAAACGTGGAACCTTTTACTCTTACTTTAGATGTGTTGAAAAAGAGAGGAGGAAATAAGAATTTTGTGAAAAGTTTCTAGATCTACGTTAAGCAAGAATGCAAAAATATAGATCTAGATTATTTTAGGGATGTAGATAATATAATAAGAGGTCTTGTAGGGTTCGTGAGGATTTAGTAGTCATGGACGATTAATTAAAAGTTACCCTTTTTATTCTTTAATAGATTTAAAACTAGAATGACAGTGATGCGTGTAGATTAGGGTTTCTGGAGGGAAAAGGAATCCCACTCTTAACCCTTATCTCGACACGGAACTCCGTTCAAATCTAGCCTTTACCAAAACAATCATTAATCTAATCTCTAATCGTGGTCGGAACTAGCAAAGAATTGCTAGCGCGCTCGATTAGGATGTTAATAATTCTTTTGATAAAGTTCATAAACTTTATAGGACTTAAAAAGGGTTTAGGGATGTTCATCATCCATTAGCCTACCCTAATCCTACGAACCCTAACAAGCGGAGAATTACTCGCGCATGTTGGGAGAAGAAGATGAAAAGACAGAGAGGGAAAACATAATGTAAAATGCAAAAGAATTAAATAAAATAACTACCTTTATTAATCAACTTGAACAATCTACATTTTATTCCGTAGAAAATGATTACAAACTAGTTGCTTCTCGATCTTTCCTAAGGAGGTAGACGAACAGTTGATGATCAGCCTGGATGCGTGAGCGTCTGGGACTTCGTGATCTCTTCGGCTTGATAAATTTTCCAAGAGGCTCTCGGTGCCTTTTTATAATGCCAAAGCCAGAATCCAAGCTTCTAAATTAGGAAGTAAGCAGCAAAAGATCCTCCCCAAAAATCCTCGACTTCCAACTCTTTCTAACTGCGGCGGATCCGCGGCATAAAAGGGGCTAATGCCGCGGATCCGCGGCCTTCTCATCAGGACCCTTCTTCATTTTTCTGGAGCTGTCTCTATGTGACATTTGGCGATCCTTGGAACCTTCAGAATTTGAAAATCTTCTCGTGGTTGCTGCCAGACTTGGTCTCCAAGTTTTTATTCTTAATTAGGCAAGTCTTCTTCAACAACTTGATTTGCTTGATTCTAATCTTGAAAAATTCTGCACAACTTGGAAAATTTCTGCACAACAACTCCAATAATATTTAGTAGACTTTGTTCTACTAGAATTTGGTCAATAAAATTATTTGCATACATTTTCCTACCAAATGCTAATTAAAATATATTAACACATGGAAAATAGTGTTTTTACACATAAACCCTCATATGTATGATATATTATAATAAAGTCCTTTTTTTAATATAAAAATGGTAGGAAAAATGTAATAACAAATGTGCAGTTTTATCAACTGAACAGGGGTCATGTGCTGACGTATTTCCGTGACGGGGTCATTGGATGACGTATTTCCGCGACGGGCTCATTGGATGACGTATTTCCGCGACGGGGTCATGTGCTGACGTATTTCCGTGACGGGGTCATGTGCTGACGTATTTCCGCGACGGGTTCATTGGATGACGTATTTCCACGACGGGGTGATTGGATGACGTATTTCTACGACGGGGTCATTTGCTGACGTATTCCCGCGACGGGCTCATGTGATGCCGTATTCCGTTTTCTGCGGTGTCGGGGCTGACTCTAGGTTGTCTGTGAACCGTAGAGTCTTGGAAATGGGGACTTCGCCGTGGCTCCGATTGGTGGTGTCGCATCCATGCTCTGCTGGCAGGAGGAGGAACGCCGTTGTTGGTTTTCTGGGATGCAGATGTTGCTGTTGAGATCTGACTTTCCCTTATGACAGGATCTGGTGGGGGACATGTGGTTCCCTTTTCGTTTATGCCCATGTATTGTATACAGGGGTCAGTATGGACTCGCCTGTCAGGCAAAAGTTTCATTCTTTTATTTTATTTATTTATTTCCGCGATGCTCTATCATTTCAGCTTTTTATATCGCGAAAGTCGTGATTGCCCAATCATTTTGGCTATTTTTCGCGGTGCCGAATCATTTCAGCTATTTTTTCTTTTTACTCGCTGCTTTTTATTGCGAGTTGCCCAATCATTTCGGCTATTTTTTTGTATGCATATCTTTTACTTGCTGATTTTGTTGCAAGTTGCCCTATCATTTCGGCTATTTCATATGCATTTATGACTCGCTGATTTCTTGCCGCGAGTATGGGACTTAGGATCTGATACCGATTTAGGCATCAGCATCGCTACAACTGGAATATTGCCAGGAGCGAATCATCATTTACCTTTGCCGATCCGAACAAAGGTGGCTTAGCAAACAGGGTTAAGATCCTGTCAACTAAGGCTTTTGACTTCATGAGCCGTAAGGGCCTCATAAAGATATTTCTCCCTACGAGTCGTGAGGATCTCGTAGGTGCGTTTTCTCCTTAAGAAAATGAGGATCCTCAAGTGTGCGTTCCCTTATAAGTCGTAAGGATCTTATAAGTGTTTTTTCTCCTTATAAGTCGAGAGGACTTATAAGTGTTTGTTCACCGAATAAGAGAATTTCACGCTATTGGTGGAACTTGATGGGGAGACGTTTGTTTGTGCCCATGGATTGTATACAAGGGTCAGTATTAAACCACTTGTAGGGCAGTCTGTGGAGTGTGATGGCTTAAGAACAGGTTCAGATCCCTGTAGTTTAAGGCTTTTGAATCTTATGAGCCATGAGGGTCTCATAAGAGGGTTCTGCTTGCGAGTCGTGAGGATTAAGTGTAATTTCTCCTTAGGAATCGTGGGGATCCCTAAGTGTAATTTCTCCTTTAGGAATCATGGGGATCCCTAAGTGTGTCGCTCCTTTGTGAGTTGTAAAGATGTCACGCAGGTATTTTCTCCTTACAAGGTTGAGAGGACCTTGCAAGTGTCTTTTAACGAGATTGTGCCCTTTCGGGTTTTCGCAAACTCGCTGGTAGCCCTGCTGTTTTTACTCACGGAGCCCTTTCAGGTTTTTATCCGTGCCCATTTTTCTTATGGACGTACCATTTTTTTGCATCAGTTTTAGGATGCTGCGGTTCGTAGTAGTTTACAGACATTTCGGTCAGTCATTAGTTTTAGGACATTTCGGTCCATTGCTAGTTTGAGGACATTATGGTCCGTTGTTATTTTAAGGACATTACGGTCCGCCGCACGTTTTCGAGGCGAGGTTTCGTTGGATACTACTTATAGAGTTTGGGCTTGGGAAGATAGCGAGTGGACATAGACGTCGTCATCTATCGTTGACCTAGGCCGTGACTCGTCAGGTGTAATATTTTTTCAGGAACCAGCCGTTTATTGGCCTCAAGGGTATTTCTCCATGCATATCCATGAGCAAGAAATCCCTACCTTGGTAGACCTTGTCTATGACGTACGGGCCTTCATAATTCGGCTCGAATTTCCTCCGTTTGGCACGATTGGGGATCATAGGTCTCTTGACCACTAGCACGAGTTCGCCTTGGCAAAATGTCCCCGGCCTAGTCAATCTCTCGTGTGAATGCGTCATCTTTGCTTTGTAAGCCTCCAAGTTTTGCTGCGCCATAAGACGAGTTTCATTGAGGGCATCGAGCTCTTCAAGCCGAAGATGAGCATTATCTTCGTCTGTTAGCTCGTAATGGACCGCCACTCGTAGAGAGTGTACCTCTATCTCCAAGGTAAGTACTGCTTCAGCGCCGAATACCAATGCATACGGCATTGTATTCGTGGCCGTTTTGAACGTGGTCCGATATGCCCAGAGAGCTTCATATAGTCTCTCATGCCAGTCCTTCTTATTTCGAGACACCGTCTTCTTTATGATCTTCGTCAAGGTCTTGTTGAAAGCCTCAGCTAGACAATTAGCTCGGGGATTATAGACCGAAGAGTATCTCCAGTCTATATTATGCTGCTGTGCAATGTGGCTGATTTTATGACTTCTGTAGGCTGGCCCGTTATCAGAGATAATCCGTCGCGGAGTGCCGAACTAATAAATGACGCGTGTCTTGAAGAAATGGAGGATATTCTCTATCTTCACTTCTCTTAGCGGTACTGCTTCTGCCCACTTGGAGAAATAATCGGTTGTCGCCAGTATGAACCGATGTCCTCTAGATGACGCTGGTTCGATGGGCCCGACTATGTTGGTTCCCCACATTTCGAACGGCTAGCTAGACACTGTTGTGTGTAGCGGGATTGGATGCTGGTGGATGAAGTCTCCATGAATTTGGCATGACTGGCACTGCTTTGCGTATACGAGACAGTCCTGAATCATCGTAGGCCAATAGTAGCCCATCCTTTTGATCTTCAGCTTCATCTTTGGCCCGGCTTGATGAGAACTGCAGAGTCTGTCATGAGTTTCTTGGATGACTTTCTTTGCTTCTTCCGGTCCTAGGCATCTTAGCTACAGAGAGTCAAACGATCTCTTATACAGCGTATCATTGACGAAGGCGAAAGACAGAGCTCTTTTCATGAGCTGATGCCTTGATGATGCATTTTCGGGTGTCCAACGGGATTTGAAGTAGTTTATAAATACTTCTCTCCAATCCCTAGCCTTTTCCTGGTCTTTTATTTGTAGGGTCATTTGCTTGGTCACTTCCTTTTCTTCAGACGACTTCGGAGATATTTCCGCTGGTGCAAGAACCCGACGGCTTTGTACAACGATCCTCACGTCATCGAGGTTTTCATCAGCCAGTTCTTTAGCGGGTTTGGCTAATGCATCTGCCTTGCTATTTTCCGCTCGCGGTATGTTTCCAGGGCGTAAGCGGGAATTTGAGTTAGCAATTGTTGCACTCTCTCACCGTACTTTACCAACTCCGGTTTGCACGTTTGATAGTCACCGTTTACTTGACTAACGACCAACTGGGAGTCTCCGTATATGAGGAGGTTTCGATTCCCATGTCGACGGCGATCTCAAGACCTGCTATCAAAGCTTCATATTCGGCTTCATTATTTGTCCTCGGCTCTGTTAGGGAAAAGGCAAAGCGCATTATCCCTCCTTACGGAGTCACGAAGATTAGGCCTACCCCAGATTTGATTATAGGGGAGCTGTGCTTTCGCTTCTTCATGGAAGATGCCCCACCAAAGTAGAGTTCCCATCGGGTATCACTTTCTCCTCTCTCCCCGTCGATCGTGTCAAACGCGTGCTCGTCTGGCAATTCGCAATTTATGGGCTAATCGGCAGGTATTGGATGCTCTACGAGGAAGTCGGCGATGGCCTGGCCTTTCACCACTTTGAGGGGTTGATAGATTATCGAGAACTCTATTAAGAGGAGGGCCTATTTAGCTAGCCGTCCCATTAGTATGGCTCTTGACATCAAATATTTGAGAGGATCCACCTTTGATATGAGATGGACCTCATGTGCCAAAGCATAATGCCGAATTTTCGTTATAGCGAAGATTAACGCCAGGCATTGTTTTTCGATAGGGGAGTAATTGTTTTCTGCCCCCAGGAGAACTCGGCTCAAATAGTAGAGGGATCTCTCTTTCTCTTGGTCATTTTCCTGTGCCCATAGTGCGCCTAAGGAACCTTCAAGAGCGGTTGTGTAAAGGATGAGAGGCTTCCCTTTGACTGGAGCGATCAGCACCGGAGGATTCTGCAGGTATTGCTTGACTTCGTCTAGTGCACTCTGGCATTTACGATCCTAGACGAAAGAGGTCCCCTTCTTCATTAGATGACTGTAGGGGAGGCATTTGCCGGAGAGGTTGGCTATGAACCGTCGGATATATGCGAGCTTTCCTTGGAGAGACCGCAGTTGCTTGAAAGTTCTTGGCGGATGTATTTCCATAATCGCCTTGATCTTTGTTGGATCTATTTCGATGCCCCGGTGTCAGATGATGAATCCCAGGAATTTGCCCGAGGAAACTCTAAATGCGCATTTGAGAGGGTTCATCTTCAGATTGTATTTCCAAAGACACTGGAACACTATCTTCAGATGCTGCCAATGTTCCTCGTATGATTTTCTTTTAACCACGAGGTCGTCAATATAGCATTCGACGATTTCATGTATGAGGTTATCGAAAATCTTCGTCATGGCTCTCTGATAGGTGGCGCCGGCATTCTTCAGACCGAAAGGCATTACTTTATAGCAGAATATGCCCAGAGGAGTCCGAAAAGCGGTATGCTTCCGGTCCTCAAGATGCATCTTTATTTGATTGTACCCTGATGAGCCGTCCATGAAGGAGAAGACTTCGTGAGTGGACATGTTGTATATCATCAGCTCGGTGACCGGTACGGGAAAATCATCCTTTGGGCAAGCTTTGTTGAGGTCTCGAAAGTCCACACAGATGCGCACTGTCCCATTTTTCTTCATCACTGGGACGATGTTGGCAATCCAGTCAGGGTACTGAACCTCTTGGATGAAGCCGGAGTCGATTAGCTTCTTGACCTCGGCGTTGATGCTCATTTCAAGTTCGAGCCGCATTCTTCTCAATACTTATTTGACCGGCTTGATATCCGGAGATATTGCCAATTTATGCATAGCTATTTCCGGATCTAGCCCCGGCATCTCGGAATAGTTCCATGCGAAGCAATCTTTATACTGCATGAACACGTCTTTTAGCGTAGCTACCTGTTCTTCAGACAGCAGCTCGCTGATGAACGTAGGCCTTGGATCGTTTGTCGTCCGCAAGTCGATTTTCCTTAGGTTGTCCGCGGTAGTATGTATCCCATCTTATAGCTCTTTTGGCACCGGTGGAAACTCTGAGATCACTTCGTCATCATCGTTTTCGAAGCACCAGGGGAGGTCAGCTATATCCTCGCGTACTCCTTCTCCTGACAGCGTTATCGCGTAACAGGTACAAGATCGCTTCCAAGACCGATGTTGATCCGGCTCTACTCTCGCTGCATACGTGGCTTTCGGTTCATGCTTCTATAGCGGGGTTACTCTCCAACTGCTGGATAAAGTGAACCTGCCTTGCTGACACTGGTCTTCTACCCAGTCTTTGAATGTGAAGCAATCTTCGAGAGGATGTCCTATTGCTCGGTGATAGGAGCAATGATCCGGGTGATGAACCTCATTTTCTTGATCAGGGTGTTTGGACTCCGGGAGTGTAATCATTTGATATTTTATGACAAGATCGAATATCTTCCTTGTCTTGTCTTGGGGAAAAGAATATGCTCGACCCATCTTTTTTATAAGAGATGAATCTCGGCTGCCCAATTCTCGATCGCATGGCTTCTTGGACCCGCTTTGCCGCTATCTAACGTTTTTTCCGTTCATTATCTTGTTTTTACCTTTGCGTCGGGTCTTTTGTATGACGGGCTGGCAACGAAGAGCATCGTTATTCTCCGCAGCCTGCTGAAGGAAGCGCGGCGTCCTGGCTTTCTTATAGATGGCCATTTCGCGGCTATGGTCATCCCGGACCTTTTGACCCGCTTGCCTTATTAGCTTGTCTATCTGTTCTTCGAATGACGGACTTGGCACTTTCATGGCGGGACCTCATTTTGGTTCAACTGCAGCGTCTTCTAACAGAGCGTCCCCTTCTTCATCGAAGTCATGTATAACGTAGCAGCCATAGAATCGTTCCCGTTTCTTGGATTGAACATATCCAAGCCCGATCGTTTCCATTCTCCCGTTGGGCAATTTCCGCTGAGTTCCAGGGACGTTCCAGATCCTGTTGTAGAACTGAGCTTGTCGAGCCATCTGTTTGAAGGGTACGTCTTGGCGCCTCAACAACCTTTTTAATCCTTCCGTGTAGTATCTGGGAAAACGGATGGGCTGGAGCCTTTCAAGTGTAGAATCGGCACCATGCCAGATTTCTTTCTCCACTTTGGTTTCACCGGATCGATAGAAGAGGATCGCCTTTTCATCTTTTCGCCTGGAAGGGATGTAGAACGTCTGCAGATCCTGCACACTATAGATATCAAGTGTGTCGAGCTCTTTGTAATGCTCTTGCGGAACCACGGCGATTTGCAAACTTGGTTCATCGCCAGTGAAGGCTTGTATTGATGGCCGAACAGAAAATACTGCATTAACCTCATCTTCAGAGTCGCTGCCGAAGACCAGAATAGGGGTGGACGGTCCCGGCTTATTGCATTGGGGCGGTCTTGAATAAACTATCTCTTCCTCCTCTTCGGTATCGCTCCCAAAGACCGGAATAGTGGTGATAGCTTTCTGCTTATTCTCCGGCTTATGGCATTTTTCCGTGTCTTCAAAGTCTGGCAAGAAGTATTTTGCATCTTCGTACTTTCGGACTTCATTCACGGAGAATGGGTTCAGCTCTTCTGTCATGGTTTACTCGAGACCATCCTTAAAATACTTCATACATTGATGTTGTATAGAAGGTATGATTTTTTACTCGTGTAACCAAGGCCTGCCGAGCAAAGCGTTGTAGCAAGTCTTGGTATCAATGACGTGAAACTTGATGTCAGTGACGAGCAGCCCAAAGCATAACGTCAGTATCACAGATCCGAGCGTCCGTGATGACTGGGAGTCGAACCCAGAGATAGTGATTTTATCCCGAGCGAGGTGTTGAACGCTCATGCAGATTTCTTTTAGTACCCTTACGTTGAGAAGGTTGACAGAGGACCCGTTGTCAATTAGGATCTTCCTTATCTTGATGTCATGGCAATACCCGGAGACATAGAGGGGACGGTTATGCTCGTACGTCCCGAGGAGGAGGTCCTCGTCGCTGAAAGTGATGTCGGTTGTGTACACTTCTTCCAGCTCGTCCTTCATCTTTTCTTCGGCAAGGAAGGCTTGAAACTGCCCAGGGTCCTGTAACATCTTGATCAATGAATCTCTCGCCTCTTTAGATAGCAGAAGGGCATCGAGAATGCTTAGCTTCGAGGGTATCATCCTTAAGTGTGCCAGAACGTTGTAATCCACCTTGTTTTTCTTTAGCGGGTCCTTGGCTACCAACTTTTTGATGACTTGATCATCGAGGGCGATATCTTCAAGGACTTTTTCCTTCCCCTTATCTTTTCTGTTCGATCCCTTATTTGTGGATCTGAGATTCTTTTTGGGCAACGTACGGTTGCGCAGCTGAATATTCTCACAGTTCTTCACCTCTTCCTCTTTTCCTGAGGTAGATTCTTTGAAGAGAGGGCCGAGGGCTATCTCTTCATCAGAATCGCTCCCGAAGGTGAGGACTTGCGATCCCCCGAAATCAACCATATGACAGTTGCCGGCGGTTCCTTTGCGCTAATCTGTCATGCTTCTCTGTTCCCGACGAGCCTTGCGCTTCAATCGCCTGACGTGTTGTCGGTGGGTAACATATCCCTGCCACCAGTTTTTAAAGGCATTGCACTCTTTGGTAGGGTGCGCGATCCTCCGATGGTATAAGCAGTAATTTGGATGTGCATCCACTTCGTCAAGGTGTATGCTGCCAGGAGTATTTCCTTTAAAAGGCGGCAGCTTCATTCCCATTGACAGGGCTTTAGCAAACCGTTTCCTTGCCTTAAGCTTGCTTTTGTCTGCCGTGGGCGTGCTTCGATCTGGTTGGAGTGCCTCAACCTTTTCATCCTATCGCCGACATTTGGGTTTTTCGAATATGGCCATTTCACGCTCTCGATCAGCTTTGCTTTTCTGACGGGCTGCGTTCAGCAGCAGATCGATCACCTTGTCAGACGGTTCCAAGGGTGGTTTCGGTTCAGGATCTGCCTCCAATTTCTCTGCATCAGGAGCTTCTTCACCATCTATTGACGAGTGAGAGATCACGTGGAAACTTTCCACATAATCCTCAGGTTCATCTGACGAGTCTTCTCCCTCATCTTTGTTGCCATCTCTGTTTTCAAGGATGTGGTTAAGAAACTCTTGGAGTGTGACCGGGGTTCGCGTTTTCTGGTTGTATTCCTCCAGCGTGTCAATGTGTTTTTGCAGGTCCGTGCGCTTGTCATCAGGCTTCATGGGCTTTTTGGACTTCTTCTTCTTCTTCTTTGAATATTTTGATGGCCGGGCATGGGCAATTTTACTATTGCTACCAATTCTTGGTATCGGGCGCGGCTTCAGCATTCCCTCAATGACTTCAGACTCCAGCGGACTTTTCCACCTAATTCCCGGGCCTGTTTGGAAATCTTTCAGCATTCGTTTCGTTTTGGCTGAAAGAGCCACCTCCCATGGAGCTTCTTCTATAAATGAGCATGATGCCCCCGGCGTATCTACCTTTTTAGGAGCGTGCGGATGGGGCGGGCTTACTTTCCAATTCTCGGATAACGCGAACTTTCCCTGTTGGTATTGATCTTTGATCCAACTTTTGAAGATGTAACAATCTTCGATTGGATGACCCAATATTCGGTGGTAAGGGCAGTAATTAGGATTGTTAACGTCGCCTGGTTGTGTTGGGCGTCTTGGCTCCAGCAGAGTGATGAGCCTATTGCGCACCGCCAGTTCGAACAGTCTCCTTGTTTTATCTCGAGAGAATGAGTAAGGACGCTTTAACTTTTCATTGATAAATCGCTGTCTGTCGTTTTGGCGATCAGCTGGTTTTGGACCACTCGGTTGTTGCTGAGCATTAGCGACGAAGGTCGCTTTCCCTTTCCCCTTTTCACTCCGCGGCTCCGGCTTCGAAGAGGAAGGCCTGTGGCCCATCTGATCCATTTGGGCCAGCTTGTCAATCAAGGCATGGAAAGTAGTTGGCTTGAAGAACATCATGAATTGAGATATGGTCGCCTGCAGATCGAGGGTTCCCACAAACATGCCTACTGCAGGAGCCTCTTCTATGCGATGTTCGCACTTCGACCATAGATTCTGCCACCGTATCGCGTACTGAACCCATGTTTCGCCTGGCTTCACCCTGGCGTTAATCAATGCCGTAATTGGGGTGCGTTCACTAGCGCTTGCAAAACGCTGGGTGAATAGCAACTCCATCTCCGTAAAAGTTTTGAAGAAATCGTTGGGAAACTCTGAATACCATTCGAACGTCGTCTCCGCCAAGCTGCTGACAAATTGGCGAAGCAGTAGCTTATCGTCACCTCCAGTGTTGCCGCACAGAGCCCTGAACTGGGCGACATGCTAGTGGGTGTTGCCTTTCCCCTTATATACATGAAATTTAGGGATCGTATATCTGGCGGGTACTTTATTTGGTCGTACCAACTCGGATAGGTTCGTCCCGTCTTAACAATTTGGCAGGCCGCTTGGCTCACCTGATGAGCTCGTATCTGTTGAGCGATAAAGTCATCCAGGGCAGCTTTGGAGATGGTCTCCTCTTTGGCTGCTGATAGAGCTGGAAGAGGGTTCGATGTCTCCCCTCTGTCGTCTTCAAGGATAATCGGGGGGTCTTCAGTCGGAGGATCCGGTTGTATCATCATCCCGACCATATCTTGGAATAAAAGCGCCTTTTGTTTTATGTTGGCCGCTTGTTCTGCGGCCTCTTTGTCTTTCCTCTCGAGCATTCTTCGGAGGAATTCGGCATCAGTTTCCTATTCTTGGAGCTGCTCCGACGATGTCTCCGGGCTTGCTTTTGGCCCGGTGAGTGCAGCCATAGTTGTCAGCATCTCCTGGAGCTTTTGCTGTTGTTGCTTCTGAGCCTTTGTCAATAATCGGGTGAGTGGTCGATGGACCGTGGAGATACGGCTATCCTCTTTCCCGGATGCCATATAAACATTGTGCACCACCATGCCCCAGACTTGGGGCGTTTAGGTTCAGTGCCCTTTAAATTCGTCGCAGACTTGGGGATTTTCTCCGGCCTTCTTCTTTTGTGAGCGGTCGAAGTTGAGGGGGCCGTTGCAGCGGGCACCCAAGTAGACGACACCTTCTGTGGTACAACAGGGTGGTCCTTCTCTTGCCGAACTTTCATCTTCTTCGGTCGAAGATAGTAGTCTTGGTTGATCACCGACTCTTGGACCTGTCGACAAACCTTATGAATTTTAGAGGACAGCCGCTAAGGGGGTTGTTCTGGCTTTGTCTTTGTAACATTTTCCACAGGTGGAGGAGATCTTTTCAACACGGCAGTCGGAGAGTTCTTGCAGACCTTCCTAAGTGGTTCAAAACTGTTCCCAGTTGGAACAGCAGCGTCGACTTCCACCGTTGAAGCTAGTGGAGTTAGTCCAGAAGGGGAACTGCCCGCAGCTTTCCGTACTCGGCACCAGTGGCGACGTCGAGCGTGTCGAGCAGGCAAGACCACCTCTGCTGTTGGATGAGCTTCTTCATGTCCCCCGCTCTAATGAGGGGCCGTTGTCGTCATTAGCCTGTCGAAGACCTACGTTCGCTAAGAGGGGATGGCCAACCTGTCGAAGGCAGACTTTCGAACAGGGGTAGCAGCCTTGGTGACTTTGCCTGGAACGGGAGTTGGAGCGGCCAGTCTTGTGAATACCGACCCCTTGGCATGAGAAGCCGCTTTGACGACTTCATTTACCGGACCAGGGATGGTTATCCGTTTCGGGATAACTCCTTCGGGTATTGCAGGCTTCTTCACGGTCCCGCTTGAGCTTTGGCCTAGTCTGTTAAAGACCGAGGCGTTGGACTTGGACGACCCGTTGAGAGGGGCCATGGTAGTTGCAAGTCGATCGAAGACCGACTTCTTTGGGGCTTCTTGCGACGGCAGTAGGGCGTTGAAGCTCATGGGTGGGAGCATGGTTCTAAATAACAGCCTAGTGGTGGCTTGCATCACCTGTTCCACTGGCATCTTGAAAACGGAGGCCGCTTGAGGCCCATAAGTCATTCCTCCAGCAAGGAGAGAGTGGGAATTGTTGCAGTTGGTGCAGTTGAAAGCCATTGATCTTCTTTTTCCCGAAGGAGCAAGACACCAAATCTTAGTACCTCGAATCCAGGGGCAACCATAGAAAACCGCGATTTGTTCACGAAACACGACACACGAAGTATGGAGTGGAAAGAGGAAAAGGTCCTACCGGGCGTGCCGGAATCTGTTCTCCGCCGAAAGACGCGACCGAGACGTTGGAACGTCTAGCCTGAATTTTGGGGGCAGATGCTATTTGGTTTTATCCGTCCACCTCATTGTGAGGGGTTTTTGATTGTGGGGACGTTCTTCCCTGCAGGCGCAAGCCCCTGCATTTAATTACGCTACCGCATCGCGGTAACCACTTTTTCCTTCTCCAGATGGTCACTTTGTGTCGTGTATGTTTGTTTTATTTTCGGTTACCCGTGGATTGTATACGGAGACTAATTTATGTTATCGCCCGTAGGGCGTGGATTAGTCCAAATCCGTATTTTCTTAGATTTGTTTTTGGGTTGGGTTTAAGGATCGTTAATCTCATTTGAGACTAAGATCAACATAAACGTTTGTTAAGGATACGTTAGTCTAATTTTAGACTAAGATCTAGTTAACAGGATCATTTAGATCCAACAAAAGAGAATTTAGACTCTATTGTTTTAGTTTAGGGACATTGCGGTCCAAAAGTTTAAAGACATCATAATCCGTTAAGTTTAAGGACATTATAGTCCAGTTTAAAGACATCATAGTCTATGAATTTAAGGACATCACAGTCCATAAAGTTTAAGGACATCATAGTCCATGAGTTTAAGGACCCCACAGTCCGTAATGTTTAAGGACATCATAGTCCAGTTTAAAGACGTCATAGTCTGTGTGGTTTTGGTTCAACCGTTTGGGGATGCACCAAAATTTTTGGTTTTTGGGACCCTCCAGCTCTCTGAAAACGTTGAAGGATTACAACGACATGTATCAGAGGTATGAAGAGATATACCCTTGAACCAATATTGGTTGGGAGATCTATAGTCAGGTTTTGGACTAAGATCAGTTAAAAAGATTTATGAGCGTATGGGCTCAATTAATCTGAATTAGGGATCTGTGGCCAACTTAGGCTCGGCCCACTCAGTTAAAATGTTGAACATTTAATTAGACCCGGTCCTTTTTATTTAACAATGCTGAGCATTGGTTTGGGTTCTGATAACCTTTTTGTCTTTTATTGAGTGTTGAGCACTCATTATGGCTCTGAGGCTTTATTTAAAAAACAGTTTATGTTTCCTCAGCGCCCATATGAGGAGCACGTGGTGCGCTTGGCGCTGAGCGCCAAACTTAGAGCGCTAAGGCACTTCCTATGAGATAGAGCACATGTGAGGAACACGTGGCGCGCTTGGCGTTGAGCACCAGTCAATGAGTGCAGAGTGCTCCTTGTGAAAGAGCGCACAAGTGAGGAGCATATGGTGCGCTTGGCGCTGAGCGCCAGTAATTGAGTGCAGAGCACTCTTTGTGAAAGAGTGCACACGTGAGGAGCACGTGGTGCGCTTGGTGCTGAGCACCAGTAAGTGAGTGCAGAGCGCTCCTTGTGAAAGAGCGCACACGTGAGGAGCACATAGTGCGCTTGGCGCTGAGAGCCAGTAAATAAGTGCATAGCGCTTCTTGTGAAAGAGCGCACACGTGAGGAGCACGTGATGCGCTTGGCGCTGAGCGCCAGTCTTAGAGCGCTGAGGCGCTTCTTTTTAATTTGGAGCGCTAAGGCTCTTTTTAGGCAATTTTGATCAGTTCTGCGCTATGAGAATTAAATTCTCGTTTATAAGAGACTTTGTCCCGTGGGTTTAAGAACAATGTTCTTATTTTTATAGGAGATGTCACAATCTCTTATGTTTTTTATGAAAGACCTTGTCTTTGTGGATCTGTGATCCAAGGAAAATTAAGTTGTTTTCTCCTCCCCTTTTATGATGAGATGCTATGATCTCTATTTGTGAAAGATATCTGTCTTATAGATCTATGATCTTGAAGAAGAATTAGGTTCTTCTTCTTTTTACGAGATGATTTTATCTCTTTGTTTTATTTACCTTGAAGAAATTCTTCTTCCGAGAGCTTGCTCTTCTTTTAGAAATTTCTCAAAGTTTGTGTGTGTGTGTGGGGGGGGGGGGTCCTCTCTATAAGACTTGAAGTCTTGAGTCCTTTATATAGGGGAGGCTGAATTGTTGAATCAGTTGAAGAGATCTTTTCTCTAATCGATTTAGAGATGTTTCCTACTGTTGTATCTTTGATCCTAGGGCTTCTGTTTTTTCAGAAGGCAATCTTCTTGTTTTTAACAAGATTGGGAAAATCTATTTCCATACAGAACTTATTCTGTATTTTGGTGATTTTTAATCACCATTGGATTTTTGATCCAACGGTGCTCTAATTTACAGAGCACAATCTTTCCTGTTTGGAAAGATTTGAGGAGAATTTCCTCAACAGAATTTTATTCTGTAATTTGATGATTCATTCATCTTAGTCGGATCTTTGATTCAATGGTGGAGAATATTTAGTTCTAACGCTTGGCGCTCTCGTGCATTGCACGTGAGGCGTGTAAGTGGACGGCGGCGCCCCGGCCTCCATCCCGAGGCCAAAATGCGGAAGCGGTGATAAACTTTATATTTTGCGAACTTAGCAAACCGGCACCACCGCGCACTATACCCGGATCGAACCATTAATTAGTCCTAGCTAACTACAAGATGGGAAGAGAGATATACCGACTGATCCGAGTCCTCCGGTCTTCTCGTCGTCCTCCCGATCTCCTGCGGAAGCTCCGGTCTCCACCTCGTCGCCGGAAGTGCACCACATCGCCTACTTCTTATACGGGCTCCCACCTCAATGCCGAGGCAACTCGGGCACGAAGCTGGCTAGTCGACGTGCCCAAGATTCGATGTAGAATGCAGTGTACAAGTCTCATTTTGGGGTTATAGGAATTGCCTTTTGGTGGAGGGATGAACTATGGAGTTTGGAGATGGAACTTGTGGATATTTGGGAGCATGAAATGAACCAAATTTTTCACTCTCCAAAATTTTGGACAGCCCCACTAAAGCTTGGGCCGGCTACTACAATGTGGAGGAGAGAATGAGAGTGTCATCCATCAAAAATGTGAGCCATACTCCTCTCATGCAAGAGAGAGAGAGTCAAGACAAAGAGGTGGTTGAAAAGCAAGTGATGATGAGAAACAATGATCACTCCTAAAACCAATACTCAACCAACAATCATCAACAACCATGATTGTTTACAAAGTCAAGCCATGATGGAAAAGAAAGAGTCAAAGGATGGGCTCCATCATGAAACCATCATGATACAAATATAAGCAAAGAACCCCCTCCACAAACACTTATTTGCAACAATGCAAATAAGCCCTCCTCCACCAATCTTCGGCCAATGAACGATACAAAGGAAATTGGCCGAAACGGAAAGCAAACTGGCAACTCCAGAAAACTGGTCCCGTAATAAATTACAGGAAAACCCCGATACTGTGCATACACACTCGCATTTGTATTCCGACCGAAATACAAATGCAATGAGACAAAATCTACACTGTACTATACTAGGATCCGGCTTAAACCAAAGCCGGCTAGTAATATCCGTTCGATCCTGATTCGTGCAATACCGCACGTATCTGATCGAACCCTGCCATATTACCATATGGCCTATAGTACAAACTGTCCGATCCTGATCCGTGCAATACCGCACGTATCTGATCGGACCTTGCCATATCTCCATACGGCCTCTACAACCTTTCGCCCGAAAGCTGAGTAACTGAATGTGGGGGACTCTAACGACTCGTCAACACCTTGGTTGTGGATTTAACCACTAGCACGTCAGAGGTATAAGCCAATACGTAACGGGCTACCAGGTACTGACTAAAAAGGGACGTCTGTGAGCGAACTCAGCCTGACAACCCTACTGAGCCTGTCAGTGACAATATCCGTTCAGTCCGGTCCGTTCGTCTATGAGTATCGCATGGCGGGCCTAGGGGGTTGGTAAAAGTCAGACCCCCAAAAGCGGTACAAGTCGTGTCGGAGTGTAGCCCAAAACACCCTGAGATACTACTGGAATACCTACCAGTAAATCTCCTTGCCTCGGCCGAGGGCTTCGTGTAATGGCTCTCCTAGACACAGCACGACCTCACCCCCAATACCGGGAGAGACGAACCCCTGAAGATACGCTCACTGCCTCCATGTGGCTCGGGACTGTACCCAACTAAAACCTGTTTGCACGACTCCTTTGAGCCGTGGTAGGGTAGTAATCAAAGTACAGTAGGAACTCACACAAGACAAATGACGATCCCCAGGTCGATGAACTAACCTGTACACATGTCACCAGGGAACTGCCATCTGACGTCTGGTATATGACCAACTAGCATGTTCCCGGCGAGTCCTGTCCGGTGTACTCATAACCCAATGAGCACCTGTATACATCTTAGGTGATCCAACTGACACCAGTGGCTTGTGAGACCGGCCACCGCCTTTCGTCGGGGTCTCGACTGTATACACTAGTCTACTCTGGAGTATCGATGCCTATCTTGAAACTTACACGACTAGGGACCATTTAAGGATGTGCTTATAGACTACCAGCTCCCACGTATATGATCGCCCTCATACTGCTGGTGGTCAAGCAAGAATCCTAGGGGCTCTATCAACGTGTAATAGCGACTTGTCAGGTCACCTAAAGCAGTACACGATGATAAAGGTAAACCAGATAGCATACTATCATCATGAGTAAGACTGTCCTATCGGGATAGGTCCTCCATCAATCATTGCAATCACGTGCCTGTGATCGAATAATTGAATCTGAGGGCACTATCTCCAACAATCTCCCACTTGCACTCAAGGCTAATTATTGCGATGTCGCATACTCACAGCACGTGTGATACCGAAGACCCAACTCCTCTACTAGTCAGTCTCACAAAGCTCGCTTGTGAAACTATTGCATTCGAGGAATAGCCTTAGTGAGTGGATCCGCCTTGATGTCTCTTTCTATGTCTCTCTTTATCTCAAGTTCGCGGAGAAACCCATCTCCCGAAATGAGTAATACCTGTCTTAGAATGTGTCTGGATGTCTGATGGGACATAGCTCATAAATAAACTCCAAATCCAAACTTCTTAGACTGTATCGTCAACTGAACTTAATCAGTATCCTGCGCCATGCCACCCTCAGTATTGCCTTGGACCACCTGTCCAAAATACTTCCCCTCGTCAGAAGGAAAACTATAACTCTGACAACCTCCTTGTCGTCCATGTCACCTTGGAAGCCTGGAATGATAACTGTCTCCCGAATGAGGCTGTCGTTATCATATCCCTAGAACATCCACTTATGTTCTAAAACTGCTTCCGATTGTTTCTCCAGGATTAGATCAATATCAAGTTATTGCACCTACTGCAAGAACAACATCTGGTGTGGTACTTGACATCTCATGATTGACTCAATTGCCTGAGCAAGTGATCTGCCAATCATGCACATCCCTCTCTACTTTAGTCTGTAAGACACCTTTAGAGAGGGTGACTCCATCACCTGCAGGTACACTACCGTACCAGGAGTCGTCCATTCTAAATACTCTTAGAATGCTGTCTAAGTACCCTTAATTGGGAAACCACCCAAATCTAGATCTAAAACCATAGATCTAGTAACCAGTATGTCTGATATAATATCTAAGTCCTGTGTGGAGAAACTACTGTGTGACGACCAAAGTATAACCGATTGTAGTATAGGAGTTTCTTTTCCTACTCTGTGTATGTTATCCAAATACCAGGATATCACACCCTACTACCTTCTCAACAGATCCATCCCCTATTCTGATGAAGTCAAACCCATGACTGTCACGTCAGAAATAGATGATCTATCTCCGCTATACCTGCTTTAGTCTATAAATAGACATAAGCCAATTGTCCACCAATGCTTCCGCTGCTCCCACTGACTACGACAACCCTCTGCCAGAGTCATATACACGTACACTTCTAAATCTAGTTTAGAACGACGCTATAATCATCCTCCCGCCGGGTCTCGCAATCTGGAACAACAGCAATGGCAAGTGTGGGTAAAAAAGAACTTCCCTGCCACCGTCCTTGAGGCTACCGGAGTACCTCTCGGGTGCCTGAAGTTACCCACCTTATCTGCGGAGTGGCCAATGGAATGTCAATCCAGATTGAATCTTTAGGTTCTTTATCAAATCTTCAGTAATCGTTTGTGGTTCTGGAATCACTTCCAGTTCTACCATACTCCCACTACTGTTTTCTGAAAAATCCATTTTTAATAAAACTGTGGCGAGTCTAGAACAATATCGCTATTGATCTTCCAGATGGTAGAAAGTCAACCCTCGTCATAGCCTGGGTCAACCCACAAACAGCCATTACAGAAACGTGCCTTGAGTTATCCAGAGTCTGGTTTTAATCATAAGCCGGACAACTCCCCGTACCTTAACAACGTTAAGATATGAACTGTTCTATATCCAATATAGAACCAGAGGCACTGATTTAATTGAACCAGATTCAAATCATGCAGCTGTCTCCAGTGCATGTCTACTAAATGGAAGGAGGCCGATCAGCGTTACTCAACTTAGGAATGTTTCCAATTATGAGTAACCTGAAAGAGAAGCAAGTTCTCTTAAACATTACTATCAACTGAATACCATACTCAAGTATCTACATCTTCGATTACTTTGAAGAATCCCGATACTTGCGATACCTGGTTCTCTACTTTATTCAAATACCTATAACTTCTCAAAAATTCGGACCCTGTGTTTCGAAGAAACACCTGTCTAAAAGCTAGAGAAGTCACAAGTAAACCGAATATAGTACGAGGACCAACCCCTCTGTCCTGATGGACCCTGGACAACATACAATACTCTGTATAAGTCCCTTGAGTCTGATAACTCATTCACTGTGTGTTGTAGGTTGAAAACTGTACCTTTGGTTATGAAGAATTACACCGCTGTTCAATGCTCCTTACCTAACCATCCACTGATATAGGTAAATGTCGTAGACATAATTTCAAAAGGGTATATCTCACTCTATGAAAATAGACGTACAGATATATCGATTTGAAATTGGTTCATAACAACGGATATTCAAAACCAAATATTTGCCGTCTGGCAAACAACCCAGGTGACTTCCTCAAATATCACCGATTACAACGAATCCCGATATAATGAGGATGATCACCCAATTCCCAATAACTTACTCCCACCCATCATCTGTAAAACCATACAGATGTGAGAATCGTACCTGGTAAAAACATACCCTGAGTAAGTATCTAATCGGGAAATCAGTTTTCCTTTAACAGTACACAGTGAGACTGAAACATTGAAATGTTTCGATGGGGTATCCTGGTATTCCTAGTAATGCCTCTTCCATTATCCATATTCACAACTGTAACCGTATATTTCCTTGCCACCTCTCCAAATCCCTTCATATGTCTTTAGTCATTACCTTCTGCACACCTCTTAGGCCAAATGGTTTTCTTCCTTCCCTACCGTTCGGCACCAGCCTATGGTTTGGAAGAAGACTATCCAATAAGCATAATGGGTGTACTGTCCTAATCCTAGGAGCACTCGCAATACGAGAGAAGGTGAGGATAAAAGACAACCGAATAAAACTTTATTCCTATTTCTCCTGAACCAGAATCCATCCCCGAACTGGAACAAGTTACTTTCGAGTTCGTATATAACCATACGATGGAGTATCCAATAAACTGTGGATCTTCGTAGTGATACGGAGTGTCCTGGAGAAATACAAAGGTGATTTAGGATTGGCGAAGGAATACTTGGTTTGGTCGTGAATATCTGTTGCAATTTACTTTGCCCTCTTACTAATCCCTTGCTTTGTCTTAACTTAATACCTTCTGCACACCATCGTTATGCTAATTGGTTTTCTTCATTCCCTACCGGTCGGCACCTGCCTATGGTTTGGAAGAAGACTATCCAATTTGCGTAATAGGTGTACTATCTCCTAAACCAAGGAGTACTCGCAACCTGAGAGAAGGTAAAAGGAAAAGACAACTGAATAGTCCTATCCGTTTCCTCCAGAACCTGAAACCATCCTCGAATAAATTCTTTCGAGTTCGTATCTAACCATACGATGGTTTTGTCCAATGGAAGTGGACGTTCGTAGTAATACGGGGTGTTCTGGAGAAAAGGGTAAAAGTAGGAGTGGCAATGAGGTTTGCAACTCTGACAATCCAAAAGCCAGTGTTTAAGAAGGTTCGGTCAACTTGGTCACTGAGTCATAGTCTTAGGGTCAGGTCAATGGTCGCTGTCAAAAAGAGAGAGAAAAGAAACACTCAGCGTGCACTCTAACCTAGATCAGAATGGTTACCAATTTATCTAATCTGGAAACCTCCCACTGTACCGTCAAATTCTCCTCCAAACCTGAAAGAAGAATTAGTCGGGATCACCCGAGGAGTATACCAACTCATCAGTGGGAATCGGGATCCAACTATCATCGCATGATAACGTGACGGAATCCGCTCACGTCATCACACTCCAGAAGGTATGCGCATATCTGGCAAGTTTCAGTTCTTTTGAAACTCCCGATGTGATTTCTGCCCCATGCTCTTATGACCTTGACTTTGGCCAACATATCATAAGTCACATGTCAAGTTCTACCCGTCATTCTCCAGGTTAATTTGAATCCACCCGTACATACCCTTGACTTTGGCCAAAATGGCAGTACGACTGTCCCAAACCAACGCATCTATCTATGCTGCATATGAATGCCCCAATAGCTACCAATCACTGTGCCTTGACTTTGGCCAACATACACAGCTTGAATACTATTGAACACTCATATGAAACGATGGAGGGCTACGAATGGTTTCTGGCGAAAACCTTTAACGTAAAGAACTTGATATTGTTGAAGGAACGGATAGCTTTTTAAAAATATAGTGACGAAAAATTTGCTAAAGAGGTCACTCCCGGTGAAGGGATCTCGGCTCTTTCCCCGTAGAATGAGGTGCAGGATATTCCAACTGAATATCACGGTGCAAAGCAAAACCAATCGGCTATAGTGAAGTTAATGCCCTGACGCAAAATTCTGTCCAAGGGGTCACTCCCGGTGAAGGGATCTCGGCCCTTGCCTCGTCGACTGAGGAGCAGGATATTCCAACTGAATACAACGATGCAAAACAAAAGTGAACGTCCTTGCAATAACAGCTTTTTGAAAAGTGTTCCAACAACATCAGATTAGGTTTGTTTTTAACTTGCATTGATCCGAATCAACGCAGTCCCATCAATTGATCACACCACAAAAAACGAAAATATACTGATGTACGTATATGCCATCCGCATTCGCCTCTGGGTCCCGTCATTATCCGTTAGGTTAGCTAACTAACGACAGAGCGGGGACTGGACTAGCGCGGATGTAAAACATATACAACATCTACTAATATATATACCAATATATTATATTTCGCTCAAGGCGTGATAAGAAATGCAACATCACATAAATGTACAGCATCACAGAACAATACAGATATATGGGATCCCCGGGTTTCACAGAGCCACTAATGAAAACCCGACGTTCCCCTGGTCGTGTGGATAGCCTGTGCAATGAAATCCTAGACCCCTACGGGCGCGGCAAGTCACCCGCCAAAACCTGAAGCGAGGCAGCCCCCTTCAGTACCATGAATGGACCACCCAGCACTTCACGGAATCCGGCAACTTGGGCACCCCTCCTGGGTCAACCTGTACCCCCTACGAGTGCGGCGAATAGTCCGCCAATCCAAGAGTGAAGCCCCCTCCGTCTCAATGCCATGAGATGCGGGCTTGTTGCCCTCTAGAACCCGGCTATCCGTGCACCCCTCCTGGGGTAATCCTAGTACAGAAAGTAAAATATACATACAACGGGTACATCGACCGCAACCTGGCCGTGCCCCAAAATAATAATACAAACAGGCAGTGACGGCAGTCCACATGTCGGACGCTCGCCCCGCAATATCAAATATACATAATACAACCACAACTGTACTAGCATTGCATCCAGGCTATCCCCCACGACCAATCCGCAACATCACAGCAAAAACAGAACATCAACGTGAAAGTCACGTTCGCAAATCCGTCTAACCGGGCTATAGCAGTTAGACCGGATTTACCGATCAAGTGACATTCACGGTCGCAGATATAATGTAAATACTGTGAAATAATGTGTTTAAAATATCCGATCGATCAAACTTTAACAAGTGGGCCCCCAAGTACTACTGTAGCACATCAAGAAATTCTGGGCCCAATATTAATATTCCAAAACCCCAATTTTAACCCCAGAAGGATACTGTAGAAATTTGGTGCAGGGATCTCCACAGTGCGCGGCGGAACCGCGGCCCAAAAGGGGGGTTTGGCCGCGGTTCCGCGCCTCCACAGTGGAATCACCCTGTCGAATTTCTACAGTAGCCTTGTAATCTCCAGTACATCAATTTTATACAACCTGAAAAATTTTTGGAGACCAAAAAAATTCAACAGAAAACTGTCGTGAAGGAAATACGGGTTTTGGAACATTTGATCGATAGAAACTGAAAAACACATTACACCAAGCTAGCCTAAGTTAATGGCGAGGCTCTGATACCAGTGTAAGTGCACGGCGGCGCCCCAGCCTCCATCCCGAGGCCAAAATGCGGAAGCGGTGATAAACTTTATATTTTGCGAACTTAGCAAACCGGCACCACCGCGCACTATACCCGGATCAAACCATTAATTAGTACTAGCTAACTACAAGATGGGAAGAGAGATATACCGACTGATCCGAGTCCTCCGGTCTTCTCGTCGTCGTCCCGATCTCCTGCGGAAGCTCCGGTCTCCACCTCGTCGCCGAAAGTGCACCACATCGCCTACTTCTTATACGGGCTCCCACCTCAATGCCGAGGCAACTCGGGCACGAAGCTGGCTAGTCGACGTGCCCAAGATTCGATGTAGAATGCAGTGTACAAGTCTCATTTTGGGGTTATAGGAATTGCCTTTTGGTGGAGGGATGAACTATGGAGTTTGGAGATGGAACTTATGGATATTTGGGAGCATGAAATGAACCAAATTTTTCACTCTCCAAAATTTTGGACAGCCCCACTAAAGCTTGGGCCGGCCACTACAATGTGGAGGAGAGAATGAGAGTGTCATCCATCAAAAATGTGAGCCATACTCCTCTCATGCAAGAGAGAGAGAGTCAAGACAAAGAGGTGGTTGAAAAGCAAGTGATGATGAGAAACAATGATCACTCCTAAAACCAATACTCAACCAACAATCATCAACAACCATGATTGTTTACAAAGTCAAGCCATGATGGAAAAGAAAGAGTCAAAGGATGGGCTCCATCATGAAACCATCATGATACAAATATAAGCAAAGAACCCCCTCCACAAACACTTATTTGCAACAATGCAAATAAGCCCTCCTCCACCAATCTTCGGCCAATGAACGATACAAAGGAAATTGGCCGAAACGGAAAGCAAACTGGCAACTCCAGAAAACTGGTCCCGTAATAAATTACAGGAAAACCCCGATACTGTGCATACACACTCGCATTTGTATTCCGACCGAAATACAAATGCAATGAGACAAAATCTACACTGTACTATACTAGGATCCGGCTTAAACAAAAGCCGGCTAGTAATATTCGTTCGATCCTGATTCGTGCAATACCGCACGTATCTGATCGAACCCTGCCATATTACCATACGGCCTATAGTACAAACTGTCCGATCCTGATCCGTACAATACCGCACGTATCTGATCGGACCTTGCCATATCTCCATACGGCCTCTACAACCTTTCGCCCGAAAGCTGAGTAACTGAATGTGGGGGACTCTAACGACTCGTCAACACCTTGGTTGTGGATTTAACCACTAGCACGTCAGAGGTATAAGCCAATACGTAACGGGCTACCAGGTACTGACTAAAAAGGGACGTCTGTGAGCGAACTCAGCCTGACAACCCTACTGAGCCTGTCAGTGACAATATCCGTTCAGTCCGGTCCGTTCGTCTATGAGTATCGCATGGCGGGCCTAGGGGGTTGGTAAAAGTCAGACCCCCAAAAGCGGTACAAGTCGTGTCGGAGTGTAGCCCAGAACACCCTGAGATACTACTGGAATACCTACCAGTAAATCTCCTTGCCTCGGCCGAGGGCTTCGTGTAATGGCTCTCCTAGACACAGCACGACCTCACCCCCAATACCGGGAGAGACGAACCCCTGAAGATACGCTCACTGCCTCCATGTGGCTCGGGACTGTACCCAACTAAAACATGTTTGCACGACTCCTTTGAGCCGTGGTAGGGTAGTAATCAAAGTACAGTGGGAACTCACACAGGACAAATGACGATCCCCAGGTCGATGAACTAACCTGTACACATGTCACCAGGGAACTGCCATCTGACGTCTGGTATATGACCAACTAGCATGTTCCCGGCGAGTCCTGTCCGGTGTACTCATAACCCAATGAGCACCTGTATACATCTTAGGTGATCCAACTGACACCAGTGGCTTGTGAGACCGGCCACCGCCCCTCGTCGGGGTCTCGACTGTATACACTAGTCTACTCTAGAGTATCGATGCCCTATCTCGAAACTCACACGACTAGGGACCATTTAAGGATGTGCTTATAAACTACCAGCTCCCACGTATATGATCGCCCTCATACTGCTGGTGGTCAAGCAAGAATCCTAGGGGCTCTATCAACGTGTAATAGCGACTTGTCAAGTCACCTAAAACAGTACACGATGATAAAGGTAAACCAGATAGCATACTATCATCATGAGTAAGACTGTCCTATCGGGATAGATCCTCCATCAATCATTGTAATCACGTGCCTGTGATCGAATAATTGAATCTGAGGGCACTATCTCCAACAAGGCGCTGCCTCAGAGTCTTTGACTCTTAGCGCTGGCGCTCCTGGCGCTAGCACTCTCGTGCTTTGCATGTGAGGCGCTACCTCAGAGTCTTTGACTCTTAGTGCTGGCGCTCCTGGTGCG
This sequence comes from Agapanthus africanus, assembly GCA_030015575.1. Classification (NCBI taxonomy): domain Eukaryota; kingdom Viridiplantae; phylum Streptophyta; class Magnoliopsida; order Asparagales; family Amaryllidaceae; genus Agapanthus; species Agapanthus africanus. The sequence goes on from JASDDO010000006.1 coordinate 44,389,509, forward strand.
AGCGCTCTCGTGCTTTGCACGTGAGGCGCTACCTCAATTCAAATTTTGAATTTTGAATAGAGCTTTGCTCTCAATTGGGGAAACATGTATGTCACTACTTATCAGTCACTAAGTCAATGAAATCAATTAGTGGAAAGGATGCTCGTGTTTAACAAGGGTCTCGTGCACACCCGACACTACGGTCCTCTGTTGCCCGGGAAATAACCCTGCAGTCGTGCCGCTAAGCCCATGACCTTATATATATATATATATATATATATATATAATGAATGATCATCCTCTAAGTCACTGTACCTCGCTAAATACGAGTTCAATTCCACCTTGATTTTCCCATTCCCCAGGTTATTGTATGAATTCGGGTATTAGATAGGTTGTGAATAAATACGTATCGCTTTCACTTTCAATCACGTTTCCACCTATCAATATCACTTTCGTATTTGCCACAGCCCAATCACTAACACTTATATATTGACAATGCAAAACAGTCGCCAGGTCTCATTGTAAACAATCACTATGCAATAGGTATAAAGCAATCATAAAATAGGCAAAAATGCACTGAACAGACATTCACTATATTATGACAGCCAACGCCATATAACTTGCACAATTTACCATAAAACACACGTATAAAATTAACCAAAATAATATAAAAGGCGTACTAAGTACACTTGACTATCTCAGCAATAAAATTAATTTCATGTCAAACGGAATTCAGGTTAAGGACTTATCATCATTTTAAATTTGCGATAGATTGCTGGAATTCCAGTTTCAGAACTAGAAGTCCAATTTCGCGTGCAGTTTACTAGAAATTATGTTCAGATTCAGGGGTTTCCCCAGTTGAATAAAATCTATTTATATCTGTTAAGTTTCCAACGCATTAAACAGATTATCAGTATCCTTCCTGTACTAGAAGTTACGTCCTGTTTAATGCGACGGTGTAAGAAATGTCACTGCAGAAACTGCAGAACACATCGACATTCTAAAATACAAACTAAATATCAAACGATTGTGAAACTGCACGGGACTAGATTCGTGTATTAGATAACTAAATTATCTATGCTACTATATGGGACTCCTCTCATTTTCAGTTTTATGTAAGGACGTGCAGGTATTTAAATTCAGGTATCCTCGAGAAATGTTGTCTCGGACTGCTGTCCAGTGCCGCATTCGCAGCCAAATCTCGTTACAGTAATCTATAAATGTGGAGAAATAAACTATGGACAGTTCTATATTATCGAGCCGGCTTCGATATGAGCTGTAGAATATCACATTCCAAACTGTACTGAATTTACGATGATTTTAATAAGGTAACATGCGCGGTAAAATTTCAGATTGACGTAACTAGGCGGAGGTATCATTCATAGTGATGAAGTCAATATTTTTCCCTCGAATTCTTACAAGTTATCTGTTATCATGAAAGGGATTCATGGCTCATAAATTCCGCTATTTTAAATAGGGTTTTCATCTAGGGTGCCTTCTCAAATACATAGGTTATGTATAGGCATCAAGTGAAACATCCGTTCTTATTAACCGATCCACCTAAGGTTATTCAATTTTTAATGCTATAATGATATTGGCATGGGATGGTAACTCTCAATATAATCGAATGAAGTGGTTTGCTATAAAACTAATTGATTATTAAACATCGATATTGCTATACGCATAAACCTATACACCATATTATGTAACATTGTTATTTCAACTAACTAATACGATTATTAGAATGAGTAAGCAAGGAAAGAGGGTTTCACTTGCCTAGCGATAGATGACAACATGGCAGTGGACGACGACGAACGGCACGGGCTCGACTCACGCACGGAAAGGCATGGCACGATAACAGCTTGGGCTCGGCTACTCACTGCAGAACTTGGTTTGGACATGAGGGGTCGGGGTCAGGGTCATGGAGGAGAGGTGGTGATGGGGATGCCGTCGGCTGTGAAGGTGGAGGAAAAGCTCGTCGACGATGGGTAGCGGCAGCGGCGGCGTTGACAAAGGAGTGGGGGAGCTCGATTTTGGGTGCGGTGGGTATGGGGAGGAGCTGATGGGGACGGCCGAAGGAAGTATTGGAGGAGCATAGAGCTTGTGGTGGTCGTCGACGGTGAGGAGAGGTCGGTGCTGGCAGCGGGGAAAGCCGGCGGTGGGTTGAGGCAGAGAGTAAGAGAGGGGGAGAGAAAGAGTGAGTAGTATTGAGTGAGAGAGAGTGAGAACGAAAGAGGTGAGATTGAATTGTTAGAGATGAGGGGATCACACTTGATGAGATCTGGTCGTCGTAGCCGTTGGGGATCGAGTCTCGCGGCGACGTCGGCGAGGGGGAGAGAGAGGGAAGCGGTGAGGATTTGGGGGAGGTGATCTTGAGGAGTTCGTTGATATGGTGGGCGCGGTCGTCACGGGCATGGGTGCGGGTCTCACGGGTATAGGCAGGAGGAAGGATGAGGCAGGGAAAAGAGCTGGAAAGAAAAGAAGTGAGGAAGAAAAGACGTGGGTGAGCGGGTCGGATTTAGAGTTAGGTTGGGTTGGGTTTATAGGCTTAGAGTTTAGATTTAGATTAGATTAGGAAAATAAAAATAATAAAAGTATAATAAAATATATATATACATATAAATGAAAAGAAATAGGAAAAAAATATGGAAAAATACGAAAAATATATACGAAACTGGGGATTTACACCAAGAATGCTATGGGTTCTAAGTTGAGGGCGAAGAACAATTTGGTGGCCGTGACCTCTAGTGTTATGGGTTCTGAATGAGGGGAGTTGAAGAATTGATGAAGGATTCCGACATGCTTAGCCATGAAGTTAATGAATTGGAGTAGAAAGAAGATGGTTAGAGAGATGGGGGGAATTTTCGAGTTGAAATTGATTAAAAATGTTGGGAGAGGTAATAAGAATAATAATAAAGTTTTGGGGAGATGAAAAACGTTAAAGGAGGATAGAAGGAGTAACTTAAGGAATTAAGAGGACGTGGGGGTAAATTGTCAGATTATGAGGAAATAAGGAAAATATCTCAGTTTTGGGGGCATGAGATGAAAAACCCTTTAAATAAAACTATCGCCGTGCAAGTGTCTAGGTTTCGGCCCAAAGAGCCTCCGACCTGTAAGGGCATGCCAGAATATAAAAAACATATTTCAATTCTCATCATGACTTTGGAGTTTTGATGTTGTGAAATATTCTTGTAACGACCGTTATTTTTGTATATTAAATAAAAGCATATTTTTATTTTTGGAGCTAAATATTTCTTTTTGTGGTATTTTAATGTTAATAGTTTCCATTAATTTTAGTTTGAAGGATAAATATGTTAAAAGACATTATTTGATTTTTATTAAAGAAAAGAAATTAATCTTCAAGGATTATTATTTTTAGTTTTAAAGAGAAAGGAAAAAAAGAATTTTTATTGAAGAAAAGAATTTATTATTATTTTTAAATGGAGAAAATATATTTTTAAATTATTTTTAGAAAAAATATTTGGATTTTTAAAGATTTTTCAGAATTTATTTGAAAGGAAAAGAAATATATTATTTAGAAAAGACTTTTTTGGGATAAAAATTATTATATAAGAGAAAATAATTATTTGGAATTTTCTAGAATTATTTATATTTTTTGATATTTAAAACTATTTTAAAGCATTTTTAATTACAGAAAAAGATTTATTATAAAAAGGGAATTTATGAAAAAGAGTTACTTTTAGAGATAAAAACTATTATAAATAAGAAAATAATTATGTAGAATTTTTCTAGAATCTATTTACATTTTTCTGATATTTTAAACTGATAGCATATGGATTTCAATGGTCCATTTATTTAGTTTTAATGATAGGTTAAATATGAATAATTTGTTTAGTATCATTTGCTTATCTTGCTTATATTGTCACTAAACTCGTATACATTTGTTGTTTAGCTTGTTTATCTTTTATCTTAAGTATATTGAGTAATATATCAATATCTCATGCTATACTTGTGTTATATTCTTGATATCGATATATTACTCTCATTCATTGTTTTGATAATTCACAATATGAATTTTTATATACATGTAATCTATTTCTTGCTTCTCTTATACCAAGTATATATAGTTAGTATATCAATATCTCATGCTTTGAGTTGATCTTCATATACTATTCATAATTATGATATCAAAAACAATGAATGTTCATATACTTGTGTTTACTATCTTATTTATATTTCATAACACTGTATATAATATGCTTGGTCGTGTTTGAGATTGGTTTTCAGGATATTCACGATATCTCACGACATAAGCATATGATGGAGGATGGAGGAAATTGAGCGTAAATGACATATTTAATGGAGGTTGGAGGATACGGACGAGTGCTTCTCAATTTGTCAAGATCTAGTTATGAATAGATAAGAAGTGATGCAGTCCGAACTGTCAAATCTTGTCCGATTCACGCATTCCACCAGCCAAATCGAAGATCTCGCAAAATCGTCTGGGTCAATGGATATACCGCAGGAATTGCATTGACGTCTTTCGGAATCACGAAGTTCCATCGTTTAGCGCCCCGAAATCGTGTATCTCAAATAAGGGTCGTACCAAGAAGCCAAATCCTAATTTGAAGCGTTATGAGTCGAATTCAAATTGATGATTCATCAACCAACTCTTCTGAGTGACGTGTCCAAGTTTGAATCTATGAAGCTATGTTCAAGATCACGTCAAAGTTCGAGAGCTCGAGACGACAAAGATTCAAGAATTTGAAGAATTTGCGATACCGACACAGGAATCTTTGTAAGTACTCTATAGAATATAGTTTATATCAATTAGAGCTCTTGAACACTCACACATGCTTGCACAAACATTTTACATTGCATGAACTTTAGGGTTTTCGATTAAAAATTGATTTTCGTCACAAAACACATGTTTCTGAGTTTTTACACTTCAGACGTATGTCCCTATATGCTTCAGACGTTTATCGTTCTTCTGTGTTTTTACAAAATCCCTAAATGTCAGAAATATCAGTTTTCATATGTTTTGTGCTTCAGACGTCTGTCCCTTACTTGTTCACACGTCTATCTTTTCTCTGAGTATTCATATGGCCTATTTTTATGAGATACAGACATATATCTCTTACTTCTTCAGACGTCTGTTTGTTCTCTGTTCTTTCATTGGAATGAATTTCTTTTAAGGAACAAACGTTTGAAGGTATAGGCAACAAACGTTTGCAGTTCAAAATCTTTGAAAATAATTTCTTCTTCAGACGTTTGTCTAATGTTTTTCAGACGTCTGTTTATTCTCTGTACTTTCTTTGGTCATCTTTGAAACCCCGCGGCAGACGTCTGAACCTATATTCGACAGACGTCTGGAGTTGAAAGTTTTTGAAAATATAGCTGTTGGGAATTATTTTGTTAAACCTTCATACGTCTGTCCTATTGTTCTTCAAACGTATGTTCTTACTGGAAAAATGCTGATTTGACTTATAACGGCTAGGTTTTTGTGCGGGGTTATAAAAGAGTTTTGGGTTGGTTTTTTTGAGCTCTTGTCACTCAATATTTCAGTTGCCAATTTTCCTAAGTGATCGAGAGAGAAAAATCCCACATCTTATGAGAATTTAAAGAGATTTTCATTTGCTTATCCAATCTCTCACATACACACACTCAAGAGCTTCTAGTTTGATTATCCATATTTTTAAGTATTAATGCTTCATTGTAAAACTCTTTTGAGAGTATTTTGTGCTTGTATTTCTTCCTCTCTTTTGTTGGGGTAAAAATTTACACCCCCGTTGACCGAGTCAAAGTCAAGGTCAACCCAAAGCCAGGTGGGCCCAAGCCCAGGTCAAGCGGGCCCAAGCCCAAGTCGAGCCCGCGGCCAGCCTCCTCCACGCTAAAATATAGATCATGTAATAAATAATTTTTATGTAATTTTTTATACATGAATGTATGCAAAATGGGCATAAAGCCAATATTTTGTAAGCCCATGGCTTATGTGCAAAAATGAAAGGGCACATGAGCCATGGGATGGCTAAAATGCCATTTTTGTGAAGCCCAAGGGGCTATATGCAAATATGTAAGCCTATAAAAGGCAACATGATGAATAAAAAAAAATACCTTTCATTCTCTCAAAAAAATTTCCAGATCTGAGATTTATTCTTCTTCTTCAAGGTTCCAAAACCTTCTTCTTTCTCTTGAATTAAATCAAGAGTTTTACTCTTCTTTTTATAAAACAAATTAGTTTTTCACCACAAAACCCACAAAGGGGAACTTGGATCTGTCATCAGATCTTAAAAAGGAGAGATTTTGAGATTTCACATCTCTTGATCTTCAAGATCCAGCAAGCAACAGGAGGAAGAAGAAGAACCACTTCCATTAAACCCAAAACACATTCAGGAGCCCGACTCCTCTCTGATTTCTCTTTTGAGAAATCTTTTTTCAGGCTAAAAGCCTCTTGTCTTCTCCGGCGCGCAGCGCAAGTGCGCAAAGCGCCAGCGTGCCGACACGTGGCGCGCGCTCTTGCGCACCTGCGTGCTTGCGCAAGGCGCCCGCGTGCCGACACGTGGCGCGCGCGCGCTTGCGCGCCAACGCGCATTGCGCAAAGCGCCCACGTGCCGACACGTGGAGCGCGCGCGCGCTTGCGCACCTGCGCGCAACGCGCATTGCGCAAAGCGCCCACGTGCCGACACGTGGCGCGCGCGCGCGCTTGCGCACCTGCGCGCAGCGCTCTTGCGCAAAGCGCCCACGTGCCGACACGTGGCGCGTGCGCGCTTGCGCACCTGCGCGCAGCGCTCATGCGCAAAGCGCCCACGTGCCGACACGTGGCGCGCTTGCGCCTGAGCGCACAGCACCTAAGCGCACAGCGCCCAAGGTGCTGCCCCACGCATCCTTTGGATGCCTTTTCCCCTTTATTTATATATATATGTATATATATACATTTGTATATAAATGTACACATACACATACTCCGCAACATTCTCCTCCTCCAAAAAATTTTCGGGCCGGGGCGCTGCCCCGAACCCCGCAAGGGGGCTGCTAGCCCCCTTGACCCCCAGCCCGCTATCCAGGTAGCGGGACCCCCGTAAAAACTCTGCGTGGCTCCCGATATATCCAAAAACCCCCCCTTTCAAAACAGAACACACGCACACCGCACATTGGGTTCGCATGACCAGTTTAACCCGTTAATCGGAGGTTCCCTCGCCCCAAAGGCGAGGGGTAATTAACGGCAGCTTAGTCCGCGGCTGTCGGAGATTCGGATCCCCACAATCATTAAACCCCGGCCTACCCTAGGCAGGGGGAATCTGTAGTACGCCTGACAAGCGCGCGCGTATTCCCATCTCACTGGGGTGATGAAAAACACCCTGCAGATTCTGGCACGCCCGGTGGGACCAATCTCTCCTCCTATATTTCGGGTTAAGCATTCATGCGAACTCAGTCAATATACATACCTATATTTATACTGAAATAATATCTTTTCATGCAGGTTTTCAAGCAATCACCTTTCAACAATGTCTCCAAAGATGAACTCAGCTCTCAGCACGGCTCCCGTCTCCTACACGATGAAGATAGACTCCAGGATGGTCCTTCCGGCCAGTCTCGGGCGACAATGGGAGGAGCCGCTGCTACCATTTGGCTCTATTACGTTCATGCCAGTTGGCGCCATCCCATCTCCTCAAGCCCCGGTGACAGACAAACCGGTCTCGAAAGGCAGGAGACTAAATGTGGTGATCTCAAGGGCGCCCCAACCCAAACGCAAGTCGGTATCTGAACGACTTTCCTTGGCCCCAGCTGGGGGCAAGGCCATCAACACCAACAAAGCTACAACGCGTCCCGAGCAAGCTCCAGCGGCGCACCTGACAAATGCTCGATCGGGTGTCTTCTCTAAGCTCCCCGCTGATCAACTCACAATGGCTTCCCGGGTAGCGGATGCCCGCCAAGCCCTTAAAATTGAGAAGCTAAGGCAGAAAAGGCTCAAGTATAGAGCCAACAAAAGGGCTAGGGCTCCTGCTATGCTGAACCTTATGAGGTTCGAGGAACAAGGTTACCCCGCCAGAGACAAGGAAATGGCTGGATATGTGGTCCACACTATCTATATGGTGAGCACGCGCAGCAAGAGCAAGGACGGGGCCACCACATCTCAAATCCAATCTGGCTTGAATGTGGTTGCCGCTTCCCAAGAACAGCCGCCTCTGCTGGGTGATGAAAACCCTTTTGATGAGGCTGATAGGCAGAGAGAATCCTCAATTCATGAGGAGTCAGGCTCGGAAAGCGAAGATGAGCCAACTTTCCGTCCTAAGACCGCAGAGCAGCAACTTCTCCAAGAGCTCCGAAAGCAGCTCAGAAGCAAAGACAAGGAGATGGCCAAGCTTTACTCAAAAATTGACGACTTGACAAACGTTGTCTTACAGCTCACAGCCCAACTTGCCTCTCTGCCGCCTAATCAGGCATAGGGCTCTCATGAACCGGGAAGCGGTGTCCCGAAACAGCCGACGCCCGTTCCCTCAAATCCAAAAGTGGGCGGACCACATGAAAATCAGTCGCATCCTATCTCGGCAAACGTCTTGGCTACCGATGACAGTAGCCCGCTAACTCAAGATCAAATCATGGATTTGGTTACCGACAAAGTCAAAACCTTGGTAGCCGAAGCCGAAGCGCAAAAAGATGTCAACAGTAGTGGGAGACCATATCCTGCTCAGTATGATCTGGTAGAATTTCCTAGCGGCTATCTCATCCCCAAATTCGAAAGATTCGATGGGACAGGAAATGCGAATCAGCATATCGCCCACTTCAAAGCCTCATGCGGGAATACTGGGGGCAATGATGCGCTTCTCCTCCGCCAGTTCGTTAATAGCTTAACCGATGTTGCTTTCGACTGGTACGCGAGCATACCGGATGGCTCCGTCACAACTTTTGTCCAAATGGAGTCTCTGTTTCGGCAGAGGTTCATGAGCGTCAGCGATAAGATTACCATTGCCGAGCTCGTAAGGACCAAGCCCAAGAGCGATGAAAGCAGCACGGATTTTATAACCCGATGGCGCAATCTCTCCATCAAATGCGAACCGCCGATAGAGCAGGACCAATCTGTCAGTCTCCTCGTCGGAAATCTCAACAATTGGATGGCCCCATTTCTATGCACCGCGGGTCTCAAAACATTCCAAGAGCTGACCAGAAAAGTCCAGATGTTGGAACGCTCAAAGCAGGAGTCCTCCTCTGACTCCCAAAATAACAATAGGTCCTGGAGAAACCGAAAGGACGAAAATCGCAAAGGCGGAGGTTCTGACGATACTGAATCTCTTAACACTTCGGCTAACCGAAATAAGCAAAGGATGAGCGGGCTTAGCGCCAACCAGCCTCGGAAGCCAATGTTCGGAGAGGGAGGAGAATCTCCACTGAAAGAGAAGCTGGATAAGGTCTATTCCTTCAGAAGGGACAAAATCCGTAAAATATTCAAAGACGCCCTGAAGAACGGTCTACAACTGCCAGAGTCAAAAAGACCGCAGGAAGCGAATAGGACCGACGACCCCAAATACTGCCCCTATCACAGAGTGATAGGCCATGCCATTGAGGACTGCTTCGTCTTCAAAGATTGGGTCGAAAAGCAATATAAGGCAGGAGAGATAGAACTGTCCAAAGGCGTGTTAACAAACAGTCAAGCTGCAACCGCCAATTTCATACAAATGGAGACCGAAGTTCTTCGTGAAACCGATTCTCTCAGACATCTGCCTTTCTCTGAAAACAATCGACCACCATGTCATTAAACTGGAACAGTCGACCACCACGTCATTAAACTGGGAACAATCGACCTCTAAGTCGTTAAACTGGGAATGTAAAAAAAAATGTAAATAAAAAAAAATGTGTAAATAAAAGGAAAAAAAAGCCGAAATGATGGGGCAACTCGCAATAAAAATCAGCGAGTAAAAATAAAAATGAAAATAAAGCCGAAATGATGGGGCAACCGCGAATAAATAGCCGAAATGATAGGGCAATCGCGACCTTCGCGATAAGAAAAGCTGAAATGATAGAGCAATCGCGGTAAAATAAAAAAAACAAAAAAAAACAAGGGCAGATGATGAGTTGCTCCTGGCATTATTCCAGTGCAGCAATGCAGACGCCAAACAAAAATCCAATTTCCCAAAATTCTTTCAGCCCTACGGCCAGTCCCCAAATTGACCACCGTATACAATCCACGGGCTCAAATAATTCTCAGCATACCCATGCCCCACCGCAACCACCAGTTACGCAGCTGGTCTCCGCCTTTGGAATTATGCTCCATTGAGAAGACCCACTCATGTGTCCTCACGATACATGAGGAGGACAAACATTTGTGAGATCCTTACGACTCACAAAGGAAAAACACACTTAGGAGTCCTCACGACTCCTAAGGAGAATATACACCTACGGGATCCTTACGACTCATAGGGAGAAAATGCTTTTATGGGACCCTCACGGCCCATAAAATTGAAAAGTCTTTGGTGATAGGGATCCAAACCTGTCTCCTAAGCCATCGCTCCCCAATCCCCAAGTGGCGAATGATGAGTCGCTCCTGGTACCATATTCCAGTGTAGCGATGCAGACGCCAAACCAAAAAACCAATTCCCAAATCCTCTCATGGCAAATGATGATTCGCTCCTGGTACCATATTCCAGTGTAGCGATGCTGATGCCAAACAAAAAAAAAATAATTCCCAAATCCTCTCATGGCAAATGATGATTCGCTCCTGGTACCATATTCCAGTGTAGCGATGCTGATGCCAAACAAAAAAAAAACAATTTCCAAATCCTCTCATGACAAATGATGATTCGCTCTTGGTACCATATTCCAGTGTAGCGATGCTGATGTCAACCCAAATCAAATCAAACCAACAACCTCTACGGCGGAATCATGCTCTGTCCCAGAATGCACCCCGTGTCGAAATGATGCTTCGCCTCGGTGTACCTGCCTTCCATGTCGAAATTATGCTTCGCCTCGGAATCAAATCAACCAACCAGTTCTGCGTCGGAATCAAGCTTCGTCTCAGAATGTGCACCCTGTGTCGAAATGATGCTTCTTCTCGGTGTACCTTCCTTCCCTGTCGAAATTATGCTTCGTCTTGGAATCAAGTCAACCAACAAGCTCTGCGCCGGAATCATGCTTCGTCTCAGAATACACCCCGTGTCGAAATCAAGCTCCGCCTCGGTGTATCTGCCACCCCGTGTCGAAATCATGCTTCGCCTCGGGATAACGACCTCCTCGTCGGAATTATGCTTCGTCTCAGAATACACCCCGTGTCGAAATGATGCTTCGCCTCGGTGTACCTGCCTTCCCTGTCGAAATTATGCTTTGTCTCGGAATCAAGTCAGCCAACAAGCTCTGCGCCGGAATCATGCTCCGTCTCAGAATGTACCCCGTGTCGAAATCATGCTTCGCCTCGGAGTATTTGCCTCCCTTGTCGGAATTATACTTCGCCTAGGAATCTACCTCTGCATCGAAATCATGCTTCGGTCAGAATGTCTGCCGCTCTTCGGAATGATGCTCTGAATCCTTGGAACCATGCTCCGCCCATCGGAATGATGCTCCGATCCCCTGGAATGATGCTCCGCTCTTCGGAATGATGCTCCGAATCCTGGAATCATGCTCCGCTCTTCGGAAAGATGCTCCGAACCCTGGAATCATGCTTCGCTCATCGGAATGATGCTCCGATCCCTGGAATTATGCTCCGAAAATCGGAATGATGCTCCGACCCTGGAATTATGCTCCGCGCTTCGGAATGATGCTCTGACGTTGGAATTATGCTCCGCGAATCAGAATGATGCTCCTATCCCTGGGAATCATGCTCCCCGGGATGATGCTTCGCCTCCGGAATGATGTTCCACATCGAAGTTCAGCTTCAAGATCCATCAATTTCATGCACACAACTCAAATGTGCGGTGTGCATTTATTGATGGGGGGCACTTTGTTGGGGTAAAACTTTACACCCCCGTTGACCGAGTCAAAGTCAAGGTCAACCCAAAGCCAGGTGGGCCCAAGCCCAGGTCAAGCGGGCCCAAGCCCAAGTCGAGCCCGCGGCCAGCCTCCTCCACGCTAAAATATAGATCATGTAATAAATAATTTTTATGTAATTTTTTATACATGAATGTATGCAAAATGGGCATAAAGCCAATATTTTGTAAGCCCATGGCTTATGTGCAAAAATGAAATGGCACATGAGCCATGGGATGGCTAAAATGCCATTTTTGTGAAGCCCAAGGGGCTATATGCAAATATGTAAGCCTATAAAAGGCAACATGATGAATAAAAAAAAAATACCTTTCATTCTCTCAAAAAAATTTCCAGATCTGAGATTTATTCTTCTTCTTCAAGGTTCCAAAACCTTCTTCTTTCTCTTGAATTAAATCAAGAGTTTTACTCTTCTTTTTATAAAACAAATTAGTTTTTCACCACAAAACCCACAAAGGGGAACTTGGATCTGTCATCAGATCTTAAAAAGGAGAGATTTTGAGATTTCACATCTCTTGATCTTCAAGATCCAGCAAGCAACAGGAGGAAGAAGAAGAACCACTTCCATTAAACCCAAAACACATTCAGGAGTCCGACTCCTCTCTGATTTCTCTTTTGAGAAATCTTTTTTCAGGCTAAAAGCCTCTTGTCTTCTCCGGCGCGCAGCGCAAGTGCGCAAAGCGCCCGCGTGCCGATACGTGGCGCGCGCGTTTGCGCACCTGCGCGCTTGCGCAAGGCGCCCGCGTGCCGACACGTGGCGCGCGTGCGCTTGCGCGCCAACGCGCATTGCGCAAAGCGCCCACGTGCCGACACGTGGCGCACGCGCGCCTGCGCGCAGCGCGCATTGCGCAAAGCGCCCACGTGCCGACACGTGGCGCGCGCGCGCTTGCGCACCTGCGCGCAGCGCTCATGCGCAAAGCGCCCACGTGCCGACACGTGGCGCGCGCGCTTGCGCACCTGCGCGCAGCGCTCGTGCGCAAAGCGCTTACGTGCCGACACGTGGCGCGCTTGCGCCTGAGCGCACAGCACCTAAGCGCACAGCGCCCAAGGTGCTGCCCCACGCATCCTTTGGATGCCTTTTCCCCTTTATTTATATATATATATGTATATATATACATTTGTATATAAATGTACACATACACATACTCCGCAACATTCTCCCCCGTAAAAACTCTGCTTGGCTCCCGATATATCCAAAAACCCCCCCTTTCAAAACAGAACACACGCACACCGTACATTGGGTTCGCATGACCAGTTTAACCCGTTAATCGGAGGTTCCCTCGCCCCAAAGGCGAGGGATAATTAACGGCAGCTTAGTCCGCGGCTGCCGGAGATTCGGATCCCCACAATCATTAAACCCCGGCCTACCCTAGGCAGGGGGAATCTGTAGTACGCCTGACAAGCGCGCGCGTATTCCCATCTCACTGGGGTGACGAAAAACACCCTACATCTTTTTTTGTGTAAGGGCTCTTGAGTGCAAGGGTTCCTTTGTAAGGAAGTTGAGTGAGCTTGCTTATAAAGAGAAGTACTTGTAAAGGGATGAGTTTGTAAAGGAAGTGTTGTTCGTAGTGGCGAACAACGTGTAGTCTTTTAAGAAGACGTGTTGATTAGGCCTCCACCGGAAGCAGGGTTGTTAGGTTGCTTGTGAGTAACGTGTTTGTCTCCGAGAAAGACATGTTTTAATGGAACGGGCCGTACGCCTAAAAAAGTGGACCAGGGGATCTCCCGAACCACTCTAAAATCGATTCGTGTTTGCGTTTGCAATTTCTTATCTCTAATTTGCTTATTAACTTAGAAATTGCATGCTATCTCTATATGCTCATTACACTTTCTTGATTACATTTTATCACTTGCTTGGTATATGCTATAGTTTCACAATTGTTACTTGTGCTTAGCTTGTATCTATATTTGCTCATCTTCTGACTAAGTTTGCAATTGTGGTTTGTTTAGCAAGTATTGATAGTTTTGAATTTTTAATTTGGGCATATCAGTAGCTTATTCCTATTCACCCCCTCTAAGAATACTTTCAATTGGTATCTGAGCTTAGTGCTCTTCTTTTGTAGGCTTAATATCCTAGAGTGATCCTATGGCATCATCTTTACCTTCGTATTCTTATCGTGATGAACCATCTATTCATAACCCTCTATATTTTGATGGTTCAAAATTTGATAATTGGAAAATTATGATGCAATGCTTTCTTGAATTTCGGGATAGGGATATTTGGAAAATAGTTGATAATTAGTACTTGATTCCTACTATTGCTAAATCTATGGGGAGTACTCATGATAAGAATTTATTTTTTTTTGAATATTAAAACTTTAAAAATATTGCATTGTGCTTTAAATGTTGATGTTCTTAACAATATTTCTTCTTGCAAAACGGCTCATAATATGGTGCTCCTTGGAGAAAATATATGGAGAGCAAGTCGTGGGTAATAAAGAAGAGAAGACCAAGAGAATGACTTCTATCGCTATATTAGGTATGCCTCAACAAAGCTCACATCTCAAAGGACAATCCAACTCGATAAAGTCGGCTAAAGGGTGTTTTGATCATAGCGTTGTAAGTAACCCTTCTTATGATTTCCGCAAACTAACATATGATCAATTACTAGATATTTTCAATACTTTACATGATGGTAGCATTTAAAAATAGTATTCTTGAAAAACGAATTTTTGTTTTTGAAAACGAGAGAAGTGAATTGGTTTCTTCTTGTGATTCTTTTGAGACATTAAACAAATGTTTAATTTCCAAATTTAGCGCTTTAACTTGTGTTCATAATTCTCAACTTGTTTTATGTAATAAATTAGTTATTGAGAAGAATGAGCTTCTTTTAAAACTTGATTCTCATTGTATTTTGTTTGATACTTTGAAAGTAGAAAATGAAAATTTGGTTTCCAGTTGCAATGACTTGAGAAAAGAAAAGAATTGTTTGATTTCTAGTTTTAAATGCGATATTGATGTTTTGAAATTTTCTCTTGATTCTTAAGTTGCATTGACTTAAGATTTTTCGTCTCTTAAAAAGGAAAATGAGAACTTGCTTTTAACTTGTGAAATTTTGAGAAAAGAAAACATTGATTCGATTTCAAGTTTTAAAAGTGAAATTGATCTTTTTAAATCGTCTATTTTTTCTCAAGAATCTCTTGTTTTTGAAAACGCTTCTCTCAAGCAAGAAAAAGAGTTTTTAAATGATTCTCTTGCTAAACTTTCAAAGGTTGATACTTTACCTAGCAAGGAAGTAGTTTTAAACTGAAGAGGTAAAAAGTTGAAGTTTCAAAAACCTTCTTCTACTAGACATGTCAAACATGCTTCAATTCATGCTGAATCTCATGATCATCCACATGCATATTTTTATAGATTTAGCTCAAAACGAATTTTCAAGAAGCATGCGCATCCTACACATGCATTATCTCATGCTATTAATACTTCTAGGATTTCCATACATGCACATACACACACTTGTCATTCTTGTGGTGCACATGGACATTTCGCATTTTCATGTACTTTGAAAAGGAAAATATTTTCGCATGCAAATGTTAGATGGGTTCCCAAACTTAACCCTTATGGATCCAATAAAGTTTGGATCTCGAAATCTCCCTCTGTATCTTATTTTATAGGTATGGACCAATTGTCGACTTGAAGGATTCGGTTTGTGATGAGCAAGAGCAATCAAATGGAAATACTTGCTTGGCTCATAAATTTGTGGGGTGTCGTATTGTTAGTTGTATGTATGCCCTAGAGGCCAGTATTGTACAGATGATGTATATTATATTGGATGCTTGGACATATATAGAGACGACTTTCTTGCTCGATATGATAGTATGCTATATGGTTGCTCTTTATCTTAACATGTCTACTTGTCTCTTTATACTGTCTTATAGTTACATGTTGGTAAAGCCCTTAGGATGTGTACTTGACTACCTGGACTATGATGCGGATCATACTAGTGGGGACATGGTAGTCCATAAGTACATCCTTCAAGGTCCCTAGTCGAGGGTGTATCGAGACGCGGCATCGATATACCAGTGTAGACTAGCGTATATGCTTCTCGACCCATGAGATGGG
Organism: Agapanthus africanus; assembly: GCA_030015575.1. Lineage (NCBI taxonomy): Eukaryota > Viridiplantae > Streptophyta > Magnoliopsida > Asparagales > Amaryllidaceae > Agapanthus > Agapanthus africanus. Next base: position 44,405,484 of record JASDDO010000006.1, read on the forward strand.
CGATGGATGATCCCATATCCATTGGTGTTTGACATCAGAGATGGTATACGGGTACTCAGTGGAGACTGGGTACACTGGACGGACTCGCCGAGAACTGCCAGATGGTATTATACCTCACGTCAGATGGCAGTTCTCTGGTGACACTTGTGCAGGTTAGTCTGTAGACCCGAGATCGTCATAGAGTCTTGTGTGATTCCCACTGTGCTTTGATTTCCACCTTACCACGTCCATGAGGGCGTGCAAAACAGTGGTTTTTGGGTACAGTCCTGAGTCACATGGAGGTAATGAGCGATAGGAGGGGTTTTGTCTCTCCCGGTATTGGGGGTTGATGTTGCGCTGTGCTCGATTGGCCGTAACAGAGAAGTCCCTGGCCAGGGCTGATTTAGAGATTTACTGGTAAGTGTTACCAGTAGTTTCTCGACCCGTTATGAGCCTCACATCGGCACGACTTATCGGTTATTGGGGTCTGACGTTTACCACCCCTAGACTTGATATACGACATATCAAACGAGGAGACCGGATTGTACGGGAAGTGTTACCGGCAGGCTTTTACAGGAGTTGGAGCGGGCTTGCTTGCTGATCTTCTGATCGCTCAATACCCGGGTAGCCGTTACGTCCAGCTAGTACCGCTGACGGCTTGTGGATGCTTGATGTGATCATCACCTACTGCCGGCATATTGACGAGTTTTTAGAGTCCTACAAAGTGGTTATACTGGCTCAGGCAAAACGAAATAGGAGCACGTATGTGATATGTGCGGGATCGAGAATAATACGTGTATGTGATACCGTATTCTATTCTCGCGACTTATTGTATCGGTCGGTTATATATGATATAGCCGGGTTATCGAATCAAGTGTTGATTCGATAAGTCAATACAATGAATGTTAGCCGGTTATATGAGATATGACCGGATTATTAAGTCAAGTGTTGATTTAATAATTAAGTGTATAATCGTATATTAGATATACTAATTTACATTTACTAACACTTGTTCAGTTTAGGGTTTTCTCATATGAGCACAACTTTAATATATATGTGATATATATTAAAATGTGTTTTCCTTTTAGTATCATGGTTGATGATACACATGACATGGATGTACAAGACATACACCATTCTATTTTTATGGAGGGTTATAATTATTTAAGGTAATTACAAAATTGGTGGAATTTTGGAAAGAGCATGAAGCTTGTAGAAGCTTGCTTTGCTTTGACAAAGTCCACCACCTTTGTCTTCACCTTAGATTTTTTATTAACCTAACCATTTAGATTACCCATGGTTATGTATCTACATGAGTTAGTATATGATACTCACTCACCATGGTTAGCTTTCTCACTTGATCATTATCCTCATCTCTTTCTTTTGCTCATCTTCTTCTTCATTGATAAAAAGAGAAAACTTGCAAGGGTTTGATCAAAAGTGAGATAGATTGTGAGAAATAAAATTCTAAAGAGAACCCACTTCCTATTTCTCCATCCTCTACTAGACTTGCACTTTAGTTTAGTGTGTTTTCTTCACTAATTCTCAAGTTAGTGAAGTAGAAGCTTGAGTTGGCATCCCCTCGACGTAGATCATCTTCGGCCTCGAAGACTTCAAGCAAGGACGCGTCTTTCGCCTCGTGAAGCCATGCAATGGTCCGGGAGAACCACGATCGCAGCGAAGGGATTTCAACAAGGAGCTATAGAAGTGAAGGACCGATCTACAAAGGTTGTATTTCGTATTCTCTTAGTTGTAAACATAGTTTACTTGCATATGAAACCCTAATTTTCTAGCAACGATCTTGTTTAGGGTTATTCGGCAAGGCTAAAATTTGAAACGGGCATGGTTGATACATTGTAGAACCTTATTAGAGTGCCTAGTAACCCTACAGTGGTATCAGAGCCTAGCTAGAGCATTAGGCGATGTGTTAACGAAGTTAAAACTCCGAATGAACGTGAATATGTCAAAATGAACCCCTCTTTATACATTTTTTAAAATCTGTGTTTTTTCAGAATTAAAAATACCTAAAAAATTCAGCAGGGTTTTCTAAGCATCACTGTGAAATTCGATGACGTAATCCGTACTTCTCACCGCGGAACCGCGGCCATACCCTGCTTGGGCCGCGGATCCGCGGCCGTACAGAGAGATTGGGTCATGTGTTTTGCACGGTAATGCTAATATATGATATTGCTATTTTCTGGGTATTTTTAAACTGACTCAAGTGTTGAGTATCTTGGGGTTTATTTTGTAATCGTCGATTCGATCGGAGAATTTAATTTTGTTTTGTTATTCCGGATAATTTAGAAAGTATTAAAATGTTCGAACGGATATCATTAACTCAATTTTTCCCGGCACGAAAAACATTCAAGTGTTGAATTTTTCTCGGGCTTAAATCTTTCGGAAAAACGTGCATGTGACGCGATGGACCCTCTAGAAGACAACAAACCTTAACTCGATTATGTGACCGTCTTGAACTGCCCTTTGAACCTTAGGGTTTGGGGCAGTACGGCATGCCACATGTGAAGCGTTGGCTTGACCCTTCTACGGCTGGACCGTTGCTACTGTGACGTATTCTGGAATTTTTGAACTCCGCTCAAGTGTTGAGCTATTATGGAAATCTTGGGTATTTGAATATTCGATTGGAAAGTTTAATACTGTCTATTTATCTGGAATGTGATACAATATATGGAATTCACACAGTTTGGCATGAAATGCGAAATATGTGATATTTCGGATTTACGATGTCTAAAGAGATTGTGGATTCCAAATGTTGTAGTTTTACACTTTCTTTTCTGTGACCGTAAGTGTAATATGTGATATCGCCGGTTTCGTTGCTATATGTCAACGACAATTGGGATGCGCATATTTACTTACGTTGATGACATGTGATGTTATGTGTTGCTGGATATATTATATTGGATCGTCGCGTTTTGAATAGCCGGGGGTTTTTATGTGAGATGAGAGTTTTTATTTTCATTCATGTAAAATTAAATGTATGTAATATTCTTTTATTAGGGCACTTCCGGGATGAGGTCGATGTCACCATTTGTATATTATTTACTTTTCCGCACTAGGATAGACCCAAGGAGGAGAGCATAAGTAACCGGGTTCTGGAATCCAGTGGGAGACCAACTCGAGAAGTCGAGTCCGGGTCTCCTAACTCTAAGAATTGGTAGGGTTTCTTGCCGCTCTCGTAGGGATCTAGGGGTGTGGGTTTGGCTATTCATCGCGACCGTGGAATCCGTGTTTTATAGAGGCTCAAAATAAAACACGGACGTCCTAGTATATCCAATGTTTCATATGTTTCTTCTGCTGCGATATCTGTGATGTGATCATTTGATGTGCTGTGATAAATACTGTATATAGTATATATGATATATTATATAGGCGTTACTTATGTTTTTCACCCGCGTTAGCCCTGCCCCGCTCTGCCGTTAGTTACCTAACCTAACGGTGCACGAGGGGACATCGAGGCGAATGCGGATGGCATAAGTGTACGTCGTATTTATCTATGATGTTTAGGTGACTTAAATGATGGGACTTCATTAATGTGATTAATGAAAGAAAAGAAACCTAAAAGATGTTGTAGAATCAAATTTTTCAAAAAGGGTAGCTACAGTTTTTGCTTTGCATAGCGATATATATGATATATCCCTCACCTTATTCGATGAGGAAAGAGCCGAGATCCCTTCACCGGGAGTGACCTCTTTAGCAAAACTGGAAGATGCTACAAAACTCGGTTTGTCTTTTGATTGCTTTTGGAGTTTTGCTTTGCATAGTGATGTATATGATATATCCTGCACCTTATTCCATAAGGAAAGAGCCGAGATCCCTTCATCGGGAGTGACCTCTTTAGCAAAACTAATAAAAGCCTCAAAATCACTCCATTTCAAAATTCACTCGATTCTACAACGATATCAAGTTCATTACGCAATAGGTTTTCAGAAAAACCTGTCGTAGCCCTCCGTCATTTCAGATAAGTCCTGCTCAGTATTCGTGCTGCGTTTGTTGACCTTGTCAAGGCGTAGTGTGCAGTAGCTGACCAGTATTTATCTGTTTATGCATATGATGCAGATTGTTTTAGGGTAGTCGTACGGCCTTGTTGACCTTGTCAAGGGTCGTGCGGGTGGGTTTAATTCAATCAAGAAATGACGGGTTGAACTTGACTTACGGTCTATGGTTTGTTGACCTTGTCAAGGTCATAGATCGTTTGGGGCAAAATATTATCGGGAATTTCAAGTGTTGAAATTTGCAATGAGATTGCATACCTTCTATGAGATAGTTGGATCCCGATATCCACTGCGAGTAATTGTTACTCCCGGGAGAGTTTTACACAGGACAATTAGCCGATCAAGTAGGTGTCTAGAAAGGTGTCAACGGGGTTACGCCTCTGGGAAAACGAGGTTTACTTTAATTAGGTCCGTGCGAAAGCACGAGGAACCTCCCTCAAAGTACCGACACTGGCCTGGCTGAAAGATTGGCGAAATTGTAGGGTGTAATTAATCCCGGCTAGTCTTTCCTTTTAGGGTTTGAAGAAAGATTTGATAAAAACAGTGGGAGCCATCCTGATTAGATAAAATAATAATCAATCTGATCTTGCAAGAGCATACGCTAAAATATTTTCTTCTCTCTCTCTCCAGGTAGCGACCATATCATGCCTTAATAAAGATAATAATATGGATGTATTGACCGAACCCGCATGTTATACTGTGCTGGGGAACGTTGGTTCTGTTCTTTCTTATAAGAGTTATAGGACTGAACAGGATATAGGGGAATACCAGGATTCCCATGCCACCCGAATGAAGAAAGTACATGTTGATGAATTTTCTTCGGGTGTGTTCGTTACAGAGAACTGTTTCTCCATTTCCTCTACGTCCTGGGTATTAGATACCGGGTCAGGATCCCATATATGTAATCAGTTACATGGGCTTAGGAAAGGTAGAGAACTTGGAGAAGGTGATAAAGACATAAGGGTTGGAAATGGTGCAATTGTTGCATCTAAAACCGTCGGGGAAAATCACCTTGTATTGCCAACTGGTAATACATTGATTCTGAACGAATGCTATTACATGCCGAACCTGATATGCAACATTATATCGGTTTCTTTGTTGAGTAAAGAAGGATATAATTTTGTATTACAGGATAATGTTATGAACATTTTTCTAAACCAAAAGTTGGTTGGATCAGGCACGATGTGCAATGGCATTTATGTTCTAAATCAATCAACAGTTCTGAGCATAACACACAAGAGCAAGAGTTCAGAAATGAACGAATCTTTCTTGTGGCATTGTAGACTGGGTCACATCAATGCGACACGACTAGCTAAGTTGCATAAAGATGGATATTTGAATCCATTTGAATTTTCATCTTATGACACTTGCCAGTCATGTCTCAAAGGCAAGATGACCAAAACTCCGTTTACGGGACACGGAGAGAGAGTTACGGAACTCTTAGGACTGGTACATAGTGATGTATGCGGCCCCATGTCTACACACGCCAGGAATGGTTCTGCGTACTTCATTACATTCACTGACGATCTCTCTAGATTCGGATATTTGTTCCTGATGAAACACAAATCAGAAGCTTTTGAGAAATTTAGAGAATATAAACAAGAAGTTGAGAACCAAACCGGGAAAAGTATTAAAATCCTTCGATCTGATCGAGGAGGTGAATACTTGAGCAATGAATTCCTGGACTTCCTAAAAGAGAATGGGATTCTCTCTCAGCTAACTCCTCCATATACACCACAGCACTACGGTGTATCGGAACGAAGGAACCGCACCCTATTAGATATGGTGCGCTCTATGATGAGCACAGCTGAGTTACCTATTTCCTTCTGGGGGTATGCGCTGGAGACAGCAGCATACCTATTGAATCAAGTTCTATCTAAATCTGTACCTACCACACCATATGAGATATGGAGTGGGAAGAGACCATATCTTAAACGAGTTAAGATATGGGGTTGTCCGGCCTATGTCAAAAGACAAAATCCGGACAAACTCGAGGCACGGTCAGTTCTTTGCAAGTTTGTGGGATATCCAAAAAACTCATATGGGTATTTTTTCTACCACAATGAGGAACAAAAAGTGTTTGTTGCTCAACATGCCACCTTTTTAGAAAAGGAATTTCTTGTAAAAGAAATTAGTGGCAAAGAGGTAGAGCTGGAAGAGGTTCCAGATACACAAACTGCAACTGAAGATTTAGTGGAACCAGAGGATTCAGTAGTTCCCAACGAACCTCGGCCTCTCCGCCGATCTAGTAGGGTTCCTCACCCACGTGAGAGATACTACGGTTTTCTCATGGATGGTGGGAGCGAGGATTGCATCATGGTTGATGATGACCCAACTAGCTTTGAGTGGGGACTCAGTGAAATGGCTGGATGCAATGCGGTCCGAGATGGAATCCATGTACACCAACAAAGTGTGGACTTTGGAAGATGCTCCTGAAGGGGTAAAACCCATTGGGAGCAAATGGATCTTCAAGAAAAAACTTGGTGTAGATGGGAAAGTGGAGACTTTCAAAGCTAGACTTGTTGCAAAAGGTTTTCGTCAAAGACCAGGTGTGGACTATGACGAAACCTTTTATCCAGTGGCTATGCTTAAATCCATCCGGATCATGCTTGCCTTTGCTGCATATCATGACTACGAAATCTGGCAAATGGATGTTAAGACCGCCTTTCTAAACGGTGATTTAGAAGAGTGCGTGTACATGACTCAGCCAGAGGGCTTCATAGATAGTGGGAGCAGCGGGAAGGTGTGCAAGCTGCTTAAATCCATTTATGGATTAAAGCAAGCATCGCGGAGTTGGAACATCTGCTTTGACGTCGTTATCAAAGAGTTTGATTTCGTCAAAAACGTAGATGAACGTTGTATCTACAAGAAGGTGGCAGAGAGTAAGGTTGCCTTCCTCGTATTGTACATGGACGACATACTCTTGATAGGAAATGACATTCCTATGCTGCAATCAGTCAAGCTCTTCTTATCACAAAGATTCTCAATGAAAGATCTAGGTGATTCCTCCTGCATACTGGGAATTATGATCTATAGAGATAGATCTAAAAGGATATTGGGATTGTCCCAATCCAGGTACATTGACACCATACTAAAGAGGTTTAGTATGGAAGAGTCCAAACGTGGGTTTTTACCCACGATTTCAGGGCTCACTCTCTCCAAAGAGATGTCTCCCAAGACTGATTTGGAGAGAGCTTGCATGCAAGGGATACCCTATGCTTCGGCTGTAGGCTTTATCATGTACGCGATGCTATGTACCAGACCCGATGTAGCATACTCACTAAGTGTAGTGAGTAGGTATCAAGCTGATCCTGGAGAGAGTCACTGGACGGCTGTGAAGTGCATTCTCAAGTACTTACGAAGGACTAAAGAGATCCTCTTGGTGTATGGTAACGGAGAACTCCAAGTGGAGTCCTTTACCGATTCGAGCTTCCAGAGTGATAAGGACGACTCAAAGTCGCAGTCGGGATTTGTCTTTACCCTTTACGGAGGGACGGTTAGCTGAAAGAGTTCCAAGCAGGAAACCGTGGCAGACTCGACGATGGAGGCTGAATACATCGCTGCCAACGATGCTGCCAAAGAGGCTGTCTGGATCAAGAAGTTCATTACTGAACTTAGAGTGGTTCCATCCATTGAGCATCCAATACCTTTGTATTGCGAAAACAATGGAGCGGTGGCTTTGGCCAAGGAACCCAGGTCCCATCAGCGATCCAGGCATATTCTGAGGTGGTATCACTTGATCCGGGAGATAGTTGATTGCCGGGAGATCGAGGTCAGGAGGGTTGACACGAAGAACAACAGAGCAGATCCACTCACGAAGGCCATTCCCCAGATACATTTTGAGAGACTCTTCGGGATGCTTGGTATGCGATACTACAGCAGCTGGCCCTAGTGCAAGTGGGAGATTGTTAGTTGTATGTATGCCATAGAGGCCAGTATTATACAGATGATGTATATTATATTGGATGCTTGGACATATATAGAGAGGAATTTCTTGCTCGATATGATAGTATGCTATATGGTTGCTCTTTATCTTAACATGTATACTTGTCTCTTTATACTGTCTTATAGTTACATGTTGGTAAAGCCCTTAGGATGTGTACTTGACTAGCTGGACTATGATGCGGATCATACTAGTGGGGACATGGTAGTCCATAAGTACATCCTTCAAGGTCCCTAGTCGTGGGTGTATCGAGACAGGGCATCGATATACCAGAGTAGACTAGCGTATACGCTTCTCGACCCATGAGATGGGCGATGGATGATCCCATATCCATTGGTGTTTGACATCATAGATGGTATACGGGTGCTCAGTGGAGACTGGGTACACTGGACGGACTCGCCGAGAACTCCCAGATAGTATTATACCTCACGTCAGATGGCAGTTCTCTGGTGACACTTGTGCAGGTTAGTCTGTAGACCCGAGATCGTCATAGAGTCTTGTGTGATTCCCATTGTGCTTTGATTTCCACCTTACCACGTCCATGAGGGCGTGCAAAACAGTGGTTTTTGGTACAGTCCCGAGTCACATGGAGGCAATGAGCGATAGGAGGGGTTTCGTCTCTCCCAGTATTGGGGGTTGATGTTGCGCTATGCTCGATTGGCCGTAACAGGGAAGTCCCTGGCCAGGGCTGATTTAGAGATTTACTGGTAAGTGTTACCAGTAGTTTCTTGACCCGTTATGAGCCTCACATCGGCACGACTTATCGGTTATTGGGGTCTGACGTTTACCACCCCTAGACTTGATATGCGACATATCAGACGAGGAGACCGGACTGTACGGGAAGTGTTACTGGCAGGCTTTTACAGGAGTTGGAGCGGGCTTGCTTGCTGATCTTCTGATCGCTCAATACCCGGGTAGCCGTTACATCCAGCTAGTACCGCTGATGGCTTGTGGGTGCTTGATGTGATCATCACCTACTGCCGGCGTATTGACGAGTCTTTAGAGTCCTACATAGAGGTTATACTGGCTCAGGCAAAACGAAATATGAGCACGTATGTTATATGTGCGTGACCGAGAATAATGCGTATACGTTATACCGTATTCTATTCTCGCGACTTATTGTATCGGTCGGTTATATATGATATAGCCGGGTTATCGAATCAAGTGTTGATTCGATAAGTCGATACAATGAATGTTAGCCGGTTATATGAGATATGACCGGATTATTAAGTCAAGTGTTGATTTAATAATTAAGTGTATAATTGTATATTAGATATACTAATTTACATTTACTAACACTTGTTCACTTTAGGGTTTTTCTCACATGAGCACAACTTTAATATATATGTGATATATATTAAAATGTGTTTTCTTTTTAGTATCATGGTTGATGATACACATGACATGGGTGTACAAGACATACACCATTCTATTTTTATGGTGGGTTATAATTATTTAAGGTAATTACAAAATTGGTGGAATTTTGGAAAGAGCATGAAGCTTGTAGAAGCTTGCTTTGCTTTGACAAAGTCCACCACCTTTGTCTTCACCTTAGATTTTTTTATTAACCTAACCATTTAGATTAGCCATGGTTATGTCTCTACATGAGTTAGTATATGATACTCACTCACCATGGTTAGCTTTCTCACTTGATCATTATCCTCATCTTTTTCTTTTGCTCATCTTCTTCTTCATTGATAAAAAGAGAAAGCTTGCTAGGGTTTGATCAAAAGTGAGATAGATTGTGAGAAATAAAATTCTAAAGAGAACTCACTTCCTATTTCTCCATCCTCTACTAGACTAGCACTTTAGTTTAGGGTGTTTGCTTCACTAATTCTCAAGTTAGTGAAGTAGAACCTTGAGTTGGCATCCCCTTGATGTAGATCATCTTCGGCCTCGATGACTTCAAGTAAGGACGCGTCTTTCGCCTCGTGAAGCCATGCAATGGTCCGGGAGAACCACGATCGCAGCGAAGGGACTTCAACAAGGAGCTATAGAAGTGAAGGAACGATCTACAAAGGTTGTATTTCGTATTCACTTAGTTGTAAACATAGTTTACTTGCATATAAAACCCTAATTTTCTAGCAACGATCTTGTTTAGGGTTATTCGGCACGGCTAAAATTTGAAACGGGCATGGTTGATGCATTGTAGAACCTTATTAGAGTGCCTAGTAACCCTACACGTATTTCTTTGCAATATTCGTTTAAAATATCGCCTACATCATTTATGCTTATTGTTGACATTTTAAATATATGTTTTATAGATATACCCCTTGTAATGTACTTGTGTTTAACTTGTTTATCTTTTAGTGCTTTTGTTTCATGTATGAGATACTTTTCATAGGATATTTTAATTGGTATTTACAATTGATATCATTTTAATGCTTATATGTGAATGTGTATGCTGATGTGCTTTAAACTTGCTATTTTTTAAATTTGAACACAATTTGGTATGAAAACTTGTTTTAGTCTTGCATATCCTTTAGTTTTCGTGCCATAAACCACTATCACTTGTTTAAACTATGTTTTTAATTTTATAAGTGAGAGTTCGTATCCAGATTGTTTTAAAGTGTTTAAATCTTTTTCATATGGATATATTTTGGCACTTGTTTTTTAACTTGAGCCAATTTTCCATTTGGTGTCTTTTTATTTGTGCCTTGATTAGGGTGTTAGTGTTTAGACTTGCCTATTTGTTTGCACACCCTTCACATGAGTCGTTTAGGTATTAACTACTTGTTTATCTTGCCAATTGTGGCTTCTACAATCCTTTTTAGGAGAACACAGTTGTGGATTTCGTTATTTACAAAGAATCTTATTCACGGGTCTAGTGGAGAGCATTAGAGACCCTTCACTGGGTAGTCGATTCTCTATATGAGAGAACCAAGTGTATACCAACACTACTCAAGTTTTTCGTGTGTGTTTGCTTAGATTGTATATCCTTACTTGCACACACACTTTGTATGAGTTTATCCCTTATCTTGCACATTTTTTAGTTACTCATTCTTATACTCACATACGGTTTTCAATCATTTCAAATAGGTATCATATTGCTTTCAATTAGTATCTTTGTTATGTGAATTGCTTACCTTCACATGCTAGTATAACCTATTTATCTTTTTCATGTGATTGGTTTTGATTTATTCATGAGTTAGATCATTAAAATTCTATCACTTGTATTCCATTATATTTTACTTTTGAGCTCTAATGGTTTGGTATTTAAGTAATTGTGAGATAGGATCCATGAATGGATCTTTTGGGCTTGCTTCTCATCCTTGGGAGATTCAAGCGATTGGGATAAGTAAACCTTGCGTTATTGAGGTCAAATTTCATGTTTATATTCCCAATTCTTGTATTGTGCACATTTAAAAAAAAGGTCCATGTTTTTAAATACACGCACACACTTTGTACATGCTAATACGAATACGATTTTCTTGATATCATATAGTTCGTATTACGACATATATTCTAACTCATAAGTCTCAAAACTTGTTTTTTCTTTTTATGAGTTAGCGCATGTTTTTGAGCTTTTAACTACATATTGTTTTCAAAACATGCTTTTGTATATGAGTTGAGCTCCACTTTCAAAAGTATTTATTTTCAATTGATATCAACTCATACTTATCTCCACATGCCATTAGAACTTGTTTATATTTTGTATATGTGGATATTTGTGCATGTATCATTGCTTTAGTTTGCATATCTTTTATATACATGCTTTTGGATACGAGTTGAGACTCATTATCAAAATTTGAATTTTACTTGTGCTCGTATCCATCTCCTATTGTTCTCCTAATTTACGGGGAGTAATTCAAACATTTGATTCGTTTCAGGTGTACGCATATGTTTAGGGGGTAGTTCAAACGTTCTAAATTCCCTAAATATCCTTTTTGATTATGTCAAAAAGGATGAGAGTAATAGGAGTTTTTAATATATCGATATCAGATATTTGGTTATATTTGATATAGATATATTATTTCCTATTCATGTGTTACCATCATCAAAAAGGGGGAGATTGATAGCTTATGAATTTCGATGATCCATTTATTTAGTTTTGATAATAGCTTAAACATGAATAGTTCGTTTAGTGTCACTTGCTTATCTTGCCTATCGTATCTATACTAAACTCGTATACACTTGTTGTTAGCTTGCTTATCCTTTATCTTGTGTATACCGAATAATATATCAATATCTCATGCTATACTTGTGTTATATTCTTGATATCGATATATCACTCTCATTCATTATTTTGGTAATTGTAACATTTCAGAAAATAGAAAATATTATTTTGGAATTTAAATAATAAAATAATACATTTCACGGATATTATACGAATATAGATTTGAGTTTTAGTAGAATGGTATAATTATATATCTATATTTTTTTTAATATAATTGGAAATTTAAAATGAATCATTAATTATGAAGGCATTTATTTTGATTTGGACTTTTTATAAATTAGTATATAATTACACACACACACACACACAAAAGTTTAATGTTAAACTTGATTAGTGTTTTATTAATTACTACACTAAACCATGTTTTATTTTGTTAACCATGCTTGTGTCCATGACATGATTTTTACATATTTTCTTTAACTTTTAATTGTTATGGTTTTTATGTTTTCTTAAGAGAAAAGAAAAGATAAAAAGAAAAATAGAATGAGAGGGGAGACAAGGGGGATAAGGAGGTATGGTTGGGTATATATATATATATATGGTTGCCTTCACCCATTTTCTTGCTTCATTCTTTCATCATCTCTTCATCCTCATCCTCTCCTCCTTCATCTTCTTCTCCTCCACCCTCACTACCACCATGAAACCATCCCAAAACCATCTCAAAACCACATACAACCTTCACAAAAAATGTTCCTCACCTCATCCTACACATTATGGCATGATCAAGTTTGAATTTTGAGCTCTTTGGGCCATTTAGGAATTTTCTTGAGTTGCTTCATGAGGTAATAATCCTACCCTCTAACCAAGTTTTAGTATTCTTGCCTTCACAAGTTAGTTTTAAAGCTTTAAGTGTATGTTTTGTGAACTTGGAAAATTCTAGGGTAAGATTCAGTGAGGTTTGGTGGATGATATGAGTAGTGGTGATATAGTAGAGGCCTAGTTAGTGACTATAATCTCTTTAAGTGATAGATAAAGACCTGTTAGTGGAAGTAACCTTGGTCAAGACGAGTTTAGAATATTCTGATATCGGTTTTTCTTTGACTATTGATGTTCAAATAAAATCTGGAGCTACTTAGGGGCTCTGAAAATTTAATAGAGGATACCATGAGATGTATAGATCAATAGAAAGCCATCCTAGAAGCCCGAGCCCGAACCCTCAAGATCTGGCTGCAAATTAATTCATTCTAGCCGCAAATTGCGGGTCATGTTTGGAGTTAGGTCTTGAAATTTTTTCTATAGCTCATTCATTAGATAAATAGACTACCCTTTACACTAAAAAGTCTAAAATCATCTTAAGAAAAATCTGGAGTTGTTGTACTAAGCTTCTGTCAATATTTTGCGATATTTGAAAACTTGGTTTTTGGTATTTATGTTTTTGACTCGGTGGTTTGATGTTCGTATGTCTACGTCGGGGGTTATTTTGTTGTTTAAGCATGCGTTAACCATAGGTTCTAAGCAATGTGCCCTTCGCTATTCGTATCGGTTTTTGGATATGGATTTCTATGCAATTCGATTCAGGTTTTTATTGGAATTTGGTTATGGATTCGATTGTAGGTATATTCGTGTGGACTTATGAGTCAACGAAGGTGGACAAGACGTCCGTTGGGACTGACTAGAGCGAGGCATTTGTAAGTGAGTAGATATATATCTATAGGGGAAGTCGGGTGGATGGCGTATAGCACCCCCGCAACCGTAGAATTAGGATACACACACACCTAGCTAATAAGATTTCTAGAATACCATATGCGATAGTAGTAGACTTAGTAGAATGATATATCCCTAGTTCTATTTTCTTAACCTTTGAGCTATACACACACACACACACACTCATATATGGATAAAAATGATATTTATGATATGATGATACGAGTCGATATAATGCGATACAATGATATGAGGCGATGCGATATGATATGATATATGATGACATGAGATGCCATATGATGATATAAGATGAGATGATGTACGTGGCTATAGATCCGTACTTTTTATTTGATAATTTCGTACGATGGATATTCCGTACGTGATATAATAAGGATGGATCGCTGATATTTATTCGACTCGAGAAAATCTTATTTAAAATCATTAAGTGGATATTATGATATGTTTAGAGCCATACTTATTTTCAAAACTAACGATTCGTTACACACTTTTAAATGATAATTTCAAGGGGACGCTACGACTTTTCAAATGGTATCTTTTTCCAAAATATCGTGGCCCCATATTTTCTAAAACAACAATTCATACTATTTTAAAATAAAACTGTATGTCTTATACGTAGTTGTGTATTTTTATATTGTTCGCGTTTATGATTTCTTTATTCTATTTATGCTCGCGTTACGATTTCTTATTTCTGCATACGCTCGCATTTCTTTCATTTACGATATATATACTACGTTTCATACCCTTACCTTTACATGACTTCGCTTGTTAGGACACACACCATTACCAATGATGCACATGTTGAACGTACACTTACTCGCATTCTCACACACACATCATCGGTAATTGCCATGCCACATACACAGATAGAACTCTTTATGTTACCGTATCACGTTATAACCTGTTAGCATTTTAGTTACTGTTTAGTACCCAGTTTCACATACTAGTTCAGTTATTGCACTTTCATTACATTGTTATACGACACGCTCATATGAACACACTTTCTATGCAGTACAATATTGTTCTGTGCTTGTACATATTATTTCATTATTTCCATATTCTTATGAGATCCTGTTTTCATAAGATTTCTAGATTTGAGAAACCGCATATATTATTTAAAAACTTGTGGATGTTTTAAAAACGCGGTTTTCTCTTGATATGATATTTTGACGTCCACCATGAGATTTCTCGGTGCTGAGCTATGATGATTATCCGAATCGAGATAGGGGGAGAAACCGATTGAGGATATATGGTGGACTCGGTACGATACCCCGGGACAAGAAGATCGTATAAAAAGGCATTGATCCTGGCAGGGAAACAATACCTACCGGTAACAATATTGGACTCAGCGGATGTCCGGAGGATACCGACCGGAGTGATATGAGACAAATGGATATGATGGCCGATATGATAAGACGGTGCTTGAGATATGAGGGTCGATCCGATGAGACGACGCCTAAGATATGAGGATTTACGTGTCGATACTGGATACGGGATTTATGATGATTTCAAGTGTCGATACTGGGCACTTAGGATTTTGTAATGATTTCTAGTGTCGTTGATGGAAACTTCTTGGATGATATTGGTATATACATGATATTATATATTTATTTACATATGTATACACGATCACCTTCGATACCATATGGTACGATATTACTATTATAGCATGACCTGGATAGATCGTTATATATTCGATTTCTACCCGATGGTGTCTTCTACTCACGAGTTGGCAACTCACCCCCGTTGTGCCATTGTTTTCTTGCAGAATCGACCGCTCGGATTCAATAGCGGCTTGCTGGCACATTTCCTCTTTGGGTGATTGCATGGTAGGTGGGTTATACTTCGGATCGTAATCACCATTGTACATTATTTTATTCAGTTGTAGCTAATTAAAAACTCCATCAACCAGACTATGTATATTGGTAGACTTAGAAACCAGAGACTTGTATATTCTTTCAGACTTAGAGTCGTGACGTGTATATAATTCCTTATATTTGGAGTTTGATGATGTGTTAGTTTTCTTTATGCTTTTCTGTGATTGATTTTCGCCTTGGGCATCTTTCACGGCCCGAAATATTAGCTCGTGACCAGCACTTGAATTCACGCAACGTCTAAAGGCATAACGGAATTCAAGTAAGCTGAAACCCAGAAATCTAAACCCTTTTTAAGAAAATAAAAGAGGTGAAGTTTTGAAATAAAAGTAGGGTGAATTCAATGTTTTCTAAATGCATAAGAAAAAGAACATGAAAAATACAAGTGGAATTTATTAGTTGAAAAAACATGTTTCGTCTTTTAAAAATTTGGGCAGCACCTCCTTTGTATATTTTGATCCAAAATCATAATACATGATAATATAAAGGCATCCCTAAACGGGAGCTAGTTCTTCGCCAATTGGCGGATCCATAACCATGCAAAGCATAAATATAAGTATACGACGCCCAACGGCGAAGACCAACACAAAAGATAAAGAATAAAGCGAGATATCAAAACCACAAGTAGCGGAATACCCCTCGCTCTAAGCCTCACAACCACAAGTCTCACTAAGTCTCAATACTTATACAATTTACTAATTTTGATTGATGGAGTTAACTAGATACAATACGAAATATAAATACAAGAGTGGGTACGATACAAATGCCCCGCCTACCAATGCAAAACACCCAAATGAAGCTATATGCCAACGATGCCGCTACGGATCCATAAAGTCAACCTGCAAGAACTGTGGCACAACGGGGGTGAGTTGCCAACTCGTGAGTAGAAAAACATCTACAAGTAGAAATCGAATAAACAACGACTCCTAGGTCAACTATATCATAAAGATAATATTATGATATCTAGGGTGACCGGGTCTGTATATGTGCCAACAACAGAAAAATAAATGCCTATCAACATATATATAACATCCAACAATATAATCAATGCATGTATACATGTGGATCTCGTCCAACCATATAATCAATGTATGTATGTGTTAGTTATATGTATGCCCTAGAGGCCATTACTGTACATAGGATGTATATTGTAGTGGATGCTGGGACATATATAGGGAGGACTTTCTTGCTCGACATGATAGTATGCTATCTGGTTACTCTTTACGTTAACGTGTATACTGATTGTCTCTCTGTTACATGTTGGTAAAGCCCTTAGGATGTGTACTTGATTACCTGGACTATGATGCGGATCATACTAGTGGGGACATGGTAGTCTATAAGTACATCCTTCAAGGTCCCTAGTCGTGGGTGTATCGAGACGGGGCATCGATATAACAGAGTAGACCAGCGTATACCATCTCGACCCATACAAATGGGCGATGGATGATCCCATATCCATTGGTGTTTGACATCAGAGATGATATACGGGTGCTCAATGGAGACTGGGTACACTGGACGGACTCGCCGAGAACTCCCAGATGGTATTATACCTTACGTCAGATGGCAGTTCTCTGGTGACACTGGTACAGGTTAGTCTGTAGACCCGAGATCGTCATAGAGTCTTGTGTGATTCCCACTGTGCTTTGATTTCCACCTTACCACGTCCAAGAGGGCGTGCAAAACGGTGGTTTTTGGGTACAGTCCCGAATCACATGGAGGCAATGAGCGATAGGAGGAGATTCGTCTCTTCCGGTATAGGGAGTTGATGTTGCGCAGTGTTCGATTGGCTATAACCGGAAATCCCTGGCCAGGGTTGCTGAGATTTACTGGTAAGTGTTACCAATAGTTTCTCGAACTGTTATAGACCTCATATCGACACGACTTATCGAGCAACTGGGGTCTGACGTTTACCACCCCTAGGCAAGATATGCGACATATCAGACGATCAGACCGGACTGTACGATAAGTGTTACTGGTTGGATTCACAGGAGTGTGAGCGGGCTTGCTCGTTGATCTTCTGATCGCTCAATACCCGAGTGGCCGTTACGTTTACCAGTCCGCTTGCGGTTTGTGGGTGTTTGATATGATCATCACCTGCTGCCGGCGTATTGACGAGTCTTTAGAGTCTTACACAGAGGTTTCCTGGCTCAAGCGAAACGAAATAAGAGCGCATATGAGATATGTGCGGGACCGAGAATAATGCGTGTATGTGATACCGTATTCTATTCTCGCGATGAATGTATCGATTGGTTGTATGCGATATAACTTAGTTATCGAATCGAGGATTGATTCGATAAGTCGATACATTGGATATTAGTCGGTCATATGTGATGTGACCGGATCGTTAAATCAAGTGTTTATTTAATGATTTAATGTATAATTATATATTTGATATATTATTTTACATTAACTAATATTGGTTCACTTAAGATGTTTTTCTCACTTGTTTGTGCACATTGTATATATGATATATTTTTGTGCACAAGATTGTATCATGTTTGATGATACATGCAAACTTGGGTGTATATTTGATTTAAACCTTGGTTAAGTAAATGGTTAGGGTTTTAATTTATTTATTCATTTATTTATTTATTTCTTTTGGATAAAATAAAATGGTGGCATTCTTTGTTTTTTCTTGAAGCTTCATGAAGCTTTGAAATGCTTTGACCATTTTGTTTCTTTCCTTAACCCTAACCATTTACTTAACCCTAGTTTATTCTCTACACTTAACCATGGTTGCTAATATGATAAGAATGACTTTATTTTCATTTATGAATAATTCTCATCATATTCTTTTTCTTCTTCTTCTTCTTCAAGAAGAAAGAAGCTTGCTAGCTTCAATGGTGACTTGAGAAAAAGAGTGAGAAATCCAAATTCAAAGTGAACCCACTTCCTATTTCTTCATCCTCTACCACTTGCCATGTAGTATAGGGTGTTTTCTTCACAAGTTTCATGACTTGGTGAAGTTGGAGCTTGATCTTGAGTTTCCTCGACGTAGATCATCTTCGGCATCGAAGTCGACGACCTAGCCCGATCATTTCTCCGATGAAATCAACACTAGAGTCCGAGATCCGATGATTGCAGCGAAGGGACGTCAACACGGAGCTTAGGAAGTAGAGGACCGGATCTACAAAGGTTGTGTTTCCAATCACTTAGCAGTTAAGTTGTTAACTAGCTCGTAGTTTCTCCTTAAACTCTAGTCAACGATCGCATTAGGGTTTCTTGGCACCGCAAAATTTTGAATTTGGCATGGTTGATGCCTTGTGAGACCTCATTAGTGTGCCTAGGAACCCTACAGTGGTATCAGAGCCTAGCTAGAGCCTTAGGCAAAGTGTAGACGATGTTAGAAGTCCGATCGAACCGAAACCCTAATGCAAATTCCTTCTCTGTACATTTTTTTAAATCTGGGATTTTTGAGAATTAAAAATATGCAGAAAATTCAGCAGGCTTTTTTATGAATTACTGTGAAGCACGTACTCCTGATTCAACCAAAGCGCGGCGGAACCGCGGCACGAGCATGGCTCGTGCGGCGGTTCCACGGCCATCTAGTCACTTCAGCATTTGAAATTTGCACAGTAATTCCTATATTTTAGTGCTGTATTTTCTGGGATATTTTAACTTCTACTCAACAGTTGAGTTTTCTGGGGTTGTTTTGGGAATTCGACGATTCGATCGGATTGTTTAACTTTGTCTATGTGTTTTTCCGGGTAATTTTAGAAAATCTTGAAAAGTTCGACCGGATATAAATACCCAATTTTTCCCCTGTTGGGAAATTTCCAGTTGTTAGATTTTTCCGTAGTTTAATGACGTTCTAAGTAGTGCAAGTAACGCGATGGTCCCTCTAGAAGACAACAAACCTTAACTCGATTATGTGACCGTCTTGAACTGCCCTTTGAACCTTCGGGTTTGGGGCAGTACGGCGTGCCACATGTGAGGCGTTGGCTTGACCCTTCTACGGCTGGACCGTTGGTACTGAGGCATGAACTGGATGTTTTTAAACTTGTTTCATGTGTTGAGCTATTTCGGGAAAACTTGGGTGTTTGAATGTTCGATCGGAAAGTTTAACATTTTCTTTTTATCTGGAATGGGATACAATATTTGGAATCCACAAGTAGTTATGAGATAACTGATTTGGATGTTATAAACATAGCAGTTTAGTCTCACTTAATCGGTTGGAACGGAATTTTGATGTGATCAAAAGTCCGTCGCAATCTCGTAGCGTACGCGGATACTCGCCGGTAAAACTTAATAAATAGCCACGCCCCATAGCCTCGACCAAGTGACTGTAGGAGAACCCCGTCGCCGAAAGCATCCGTTCGGGTGCTCGCGGCAGCGGTGTTCCGCCTTAATGCACTTCGTCGAAGGTATCGGGGGTGTGGCCGCCTACTAAAGTTTGCGACGAGCATTCGATCAGAATGTCGGGAATCCTGTTGAATTGCCCGACTTTTTATTGAAAAGTGTTTTCGATAATGAGACTAAAATGCGGAGTTTATAATTGTTAGGCATGTGATGTCTAAGGAATTCATTTGGTTAGGCATGCGATGTCTAAAGAGTTTGCGGATTCCAACTGTTGTAGTTTTACACTTTCTTTTCTGTGACCGTAAGTGTAATATGTGATATCGCCGGTTTCGTTGCTATATGTCAACGACAATTGGGATACGCATGTTTACTTACGTTGATGACATGTGATGTCATGTGTTGCTGGATATGTTATATTGGATCGTCGTGTTTGAATAGCCGGGGTTTTTTTTATGTGAGATGAGTGTTTTTCATTTTCATTCATGTAAAAACTTGTATGTAATATTCTTTTATTGGGGCACTTCCAGGTAGCGGAAGATGTCACCTTTTGTATATTATTTACTTTTCCGCACTAGGATAGACCTAAGGAGGAGGGCACAAGTAACCAGGTTCTGGGGTCCTGTGGGAGACCAACTCGAGGAGTCGAGTCCGGGTCTCCTAACTCTAGAATTGGTAGGGTTGCTTGCCGCTCTCGTAGGGGTCTTGGGGTGTGGGTTTGGCTGTTCATCGCGACCGTGGAATCCGTGTTTTATACTGGCTCGTATTAAAAACACGGACGTCCTAGTATATCCAATATTTCATATGATTCTTCTGCTGCGATATCTGTGATGTGATCATTTGATGTTCTGTGATAGATACAGTATATAGTATATATGATATATTATATAGACGTTACTTATGTTTTACACCCGCGCTAGCCCTTCCCCGCTCTGCCGTTAGTTACCTAACCTAACGGTGCACGAGGGGACATCGAGGCGAATGCGGATGGCATAAGTGTACGTCGTATTTATCTGTGATGATTAGGTACTTAAATGATGGGACTTCATTAATGTGATTAATGAAAGAAAAGAAACCTAAGATGTTGTGGAATCGAATTTTCAAAAACAGGTAGCTACAGTTCTTGCTTTGCATCGCGGTGTTCCTTGTAGAACATCCTGCACCTTATTCGATAAGGAAAGGACCGAGATCCCTTCACCGGGAGTGACTCCTTTAGCAATAACTGGTAGATGCTACAACTCTCGGTTTGTCTTTTGATTGCTTCTATAGTTTCTGCTTTGCACAGTGATATATATGATATATCCCGCAACTCATTAGACAAGGAAAGGACCGACGATCGCTTCACCGGGAGTGACTCCTTTAGCAAAACTAGAAAAGCCTCAAAAACACTCCATTTCAAAATCATTCGATTCTACAACGATATCAAGTTCATTACGCAATAGGTTTTCAGAAAAACCTGTCGTAGCCCTTCGTCATTTCAGATAAGTACTAGTTAGTATTCGTGCTGCGGTTGTTTGGCCTCCGTCAAGGCGTAGTGTACGGTAGCTAACTAGTGCTTATCTGCTAGCATATGATGCGATTGGATTAGGGTATTCGTACGGCGTTGTTTGGCATCCGTCAAGGGTCGTGCAGGTGGGTTTAATTCAATCAGGAAATGACGGGTTGAATTTTACTAGCGGACTATGGGTTGTTTGGCCTCCGTCAAGGTCATAGGACGCTAGGGGCAAAATATTATCGGGAATTTCAAGTGTTGAAATTTGCAATGAGATTGCATACCTTCTATATGATAGTTGGATCCCGATACCCACTGCGAGTAAGAGTTACTCCTGGGAGAGTTTTACACATTACAATTAGCCGATCTAGTAGGTGTCTAGAAAGGTGTCAACGGGGTTACGTCTATGGAAAAACGAGGTTTACTGTAATTAGGTCCGTGCGAAAGCACGGGGAACCTCCCTTAAAGTACCGACACTGGCCTGGCTGAAAGATTGGCGAACTTGTAGCGTGTAATTAATCCCGGCTAGTCTTTCCTTGTAGGGTTTGAAGGAAGATTTGATAAAAAACAGTGGGAGCCATCCTGATTAGATAAAATAATAACCAATCTGATCTTACAAGAGCGCACGCAGAGTGTTTTCTTCTCTCTCTCTCCTGGTAGCAACCATATCACGCCTTAATCAAGATAATAATACAGATGTATTAACCGAACCCGCTTGTTATACTGTGTTGGGAAACGTTGGTCCCGCTCCAACTTATAATTGTTATAAGACAGAGCAGGAAATTGGGGAATACCAGAATTTCTATGCCACCCAAACGAAGAAAGTGCATATAATGCATCTCCTTTGGGTGTGTTCATTACAAAGAACTGTTTCTCTGTATCCTCTACGTCCTGGGTATGTGATACCGGATCAGGATCCCGCATATGTAATTTGTTACATAGGGCTACAGAAAGGTAGAGAACTGAGAACGGGTGATAAGTTTCATGAGGCAGAAAACGGGGCAAGTGTTGCAGCCAAGTCTGTTGGTCACTGTCACCCTGTATTATCAGTACATTGATTCTGAACAAATGCTATTAGATACCGAACCTGATATACAAAATCATATCAGTCTCTTTATTAGTAAAGAAATGATAAAATTTTGTATTGTTGGATAATGTTTTGAACATTTCCTATATCAAAAGTTGATCGGTTAAGGCACGTTATCTAAAAGCATTGATGTTCTAAATCAAACTACAGTTCTTAGTATACGGAACACACACAAGAGGAAGAATTCAGAAATGGACGGATCCTTCTTGAGGTATTGTAGACTAGGTCATATCAATGCGACCCGACTAGCAAAGTTGCACGAAGATGCATATTTAAATCTGTTTGAATTTACATCTTGTGTAAACTTGCCGGTCATGTCACAAAGATAAGATGACCACAGCTCTGTTTATTGGAAGCAGAGAAAGAGTTAGTGAACTCTTGGGATTGATACATGTTGATGTATGTAAGCTCCCCTGTCTACACATGCCAAGAATGGTTCTTTATACTTCATTACATTCTCTGATGATCTCTCAAGATTCAGACATATGTTCATGTTGAAACACAAGTCCGAACCTTTTGAGATATTCACAGAATATGATTTAGAAGTAGAGAACCAAAATACGGGTATAAGTATTATGTCCTTTGATGTGATCGAGAAGGAGAATACTTGAGCACGGAAATCCTGGATTATTCTAAAGGAGAATGAGATTCTCTCTCAGAATTACTCCTCCGTATACACCATAGCACGATGGTATATCGGGGCGGAGCAGATACACCCTATTTTATATGGTGTGCTCTATGATGAGTACTACTGAGTTATCTTTTTCCTATTGGGAGTTATGCACTTGAGAAGCTGCATACATATTGAATAGGGTTCCAATCAAATCAGTTGCCTACCATTTCATATATGATATGGAGAGGGAAGAGCCCATCTCTTAAGTCAGTTAAGATTTGGGGTTGTCCAGCCTATGTCTAAAAAGCAAAATCTGGACAAGCTCGAGGCAAGGTCTGTTATGTAGAACTGGAAATGTTCTAGCTATACAAACTGCAGCTGGTGATTTGGTAGAACCGAAGGATTCAATAGTAACCAACGAACCTCAGCCTCTCCGCCGATCTAGTAGGGTGCCTCACCCACCTGAGAGTTGCTTCGATTTCTTTATGACAGTGGGAGCGAGGATTGCATCATGAGATGATGACCCAACTAGTTTCGAGGTGGCCATCAAGAGTGGGACTCTGTAAGAATGGCTGGATACTTATCGATCTGAGATGGAATCCTTATACACCAACAAAGTATGGACTTTGGTTGCTATATCTGAAGGGTTAAATCCCCATCAGGAGCAAGTATATCTTGAGAAGATTACTTGGTGTACATGGAAAGGTTGAGACTTTCAAAGCTAAACTAGTAAAAGATTTGCATCATAGACCAATTGTGGCTAATGATGAAACCTTTTCTGGGGCCTATGCTTAAGTCCATCCAGATCCTACTTGCCATGGCTACATACCATAACTATGATATCTGGCGGTTGGGTGTCATGACTGCTTTTCTAAATAATGATTTAGAAGACAGAGTCTATAAGTACACAGTCAGAGGGCTTCGTAGACAGTGGGAGCAGCGGAAACGTGTGCAAGATGTTTTATGTGATAAAGCAGGCATCGCGGAGTTGGAACATCTGTTTTGATGTGGTAGTCAAAGAGTTTGACATCATCAAAATGGTAGATGAACCTTGTATATACAAAAAGGTAGTAGGGAGTATGGTGGTGATCCTCGTAGAGTACGTGGATAACATACTCTTGATAGGGAAGGAGTTTCCTATGCTACGCTCGGTCAATCTTCGCTTATCACAAGGATTCTCCATAAAGGATCAAAGTGATACCTACTAAATCCTGGGTTTTGGATCTATGAGATAAATCTAATTGGATGTTAGGATACTCACTAGTTGTAGTGAGATGGTATCAATTGATCCTGGGGAGAATCACTGGAAAGGTTCCAGGGTGATAAAGACGACTGAATGTCAGTCACAGGCATTGTCTTTACCCTCAGTAAAGGGACGGTATGTTGGAAGAGTTCCAAGCTAGATACCCGTGGCATACTAGACGATAAAGGCTGGATACATCGCTACTTAAGATGCTACCAAAGAGGCAGTCTGGATGTATATTTGTTCATGAGATGAACTTAGTTCCTACCATTGTATAACAATAGAAGTGTGTCTTATGCCAGGGAACGCCCGTCCCATCAGTGATCCAGACATATTCTAAGGAAGTATCACCTGATCATGGAGATAGTTGATCTCCAAGGAGATCGAGGTTAGGAGAGTAGACTCAGAGGACAACACGGCGGATCCACTCACAAAGGCCTTTTCCCAGAGAGAGACTTTTATGGGATGGTTGAGTATGAGATACTACAACCACTGCTACAGATGGCCCTAGTGCAAGTGGGAGATTGTTAGTTATATGTATGCCCTAGAGGCCATTACTGTACATAGGATGTATATTGTAGTGGATGCTGGGACATATATAGGGAGGACTTTCTTGCTCGACATGATAGTATGCTATCTGGTTACTCTTTACCTTAACGTGTATACTGATTGTCTCTCTGTTACATGTTGGTAAAGCCCTTAGGATGTGTACTTGACTACCTGGACTATGATGCGGATCATACTAGTGGGGACATGGTAGTATATAAGTACATCCTTCAAGGTCCCTAGTCGTGGGTGTATCGAGACGGGGCATCGATATACCAGAGTAGACTAGCGTATACCTTCTCGACCCATACAGATGGGCGATGGATGATCCCATATCCATTGGTGTTTGACATCAGAGATGATATACGGGTGCTCAGTGGAGACTGGGTACACTGGACGGACTCGCCGAGAACTCCCAGATGGTATTATACCTTACGTCAGATGGCAGTTCTCTGGTGACACTGGTACAGGTTAGTCTGTAGACCCGAGATCGTCATAGAGTCTTGTGTGATTCCCACTGTGCTTTGATTTCCACCTTACTACGTCCAAGAGGGCGTGCAAAACGGTGGTTTTTGGGTACAGTCCCGAATCACATGGAGGCAATGAGCGATAGGAGGGGATTCGTCTCTCCAGGTATAGGGAGTTGATGTTGCGCAGTGTTCGATTGGCTATAACCGGAAATCCCTGGCCAGGGTTGCAGAGATTTACTGGTAAGTGTTACCAGTAGTTTCTTGAACTTTTATAGACCTCATATCGACACGACTTATCGAGCTACTGGGGTCTGACGTTTACCACCCCTAGGCAAGATATGCGACATATCAGACGATCAGACCGGACTGTACGGTAAGTGTTACTGGTTGGATTCACAGGAGTGTGAGCGGGCTTGCTCGTTGATCTTCTGATCGCTCAATACCCGGGTGGCCGTTACGTTTAGCAGACCGCTTGCGGCTTGTGGGTGTTTGATATGATCATCACCTGCTGCCGGCGTATTGACGAGTCTTTAGAGTTCTACACAGAGGTTTCCTGGCTCAAGAGAAATGAAATAGGAGCGCATATGAGATATGTACGGGACCGAGAATAATGCGTGTATGTGATACCGTATTCTATTCTCGCGATGAATGTATCGATTGGTTGTATGCGATATAACCTAGTTATCGAATCGAGGATTGATTCGATAAGTCGATACATTGGATATTAGTCGGTCATATGTGATGTGACCGGATCGTTAAATCAAGTGTTGATTTAATTATTTAATGTATAATTATATATTTGATATATTACTTTTCATTAACTAATATTGGTTCACTTAAGATGTTTTTCTCACTTGTTTGTGCATATTGTATATGTGATATATTTTTGTGCACAAAATTGTATCATGTTTGATGATACATGCAAACTTGGGTGTATGTTTAATTTAAACCTTGGTTAAGTAAATGGTTAGGGTTTTAATTTATTTATTCATTTATTTATTTATTTATTTTGGATAAAATAAAATGGTGGCATTCTTTGTTTTTTTCTTGAAGCTTTGAAATGCTTTGACCATTTTGTTTCTTTCCTTAACCCTAACCATTTACTTAACCCTAGTTTATTCTCTACACTTAACCATGGTTGCTAATATGATAAGAATGACTTTATTTTCATTTATGAATAATTCTCATCATATTCTTTTTCTTCTTCTTCTTCAAGAAGAAAGAAGCTTGCTAGCTTCAATGGTGACTTGAGAAAAAAGAGTGAGAAATCCAAATCCAAAGTGAACCCACTTCTTATTTCTTCATCCTCTACCACTTGCCATGTAGTATAGGGTGTTTTCTTCACAAGTTTCATGACTTGGTGAAGTTGGAGCTTGATCTTGAGTTGCCTCGACGTAGATCATCTTCGGCATCGAAGTCGACGACCTAGCCCGATCATTTCTCCGATGAAATCAACACTAGAATCCGAGATCCGGTGATCGCAGCGAAGGGACGTCAACACGGAGCTTAGGATGTGGAGGACCGGATCTACAAAGGTTGTATTTCCAATCACTTAGCAGTTAAGTTGTTAACTAGCTCGTAGTTTCGCCTTAAACTCTAGTCAACGATCGCATTAGGGTTTCTCGGCACCGGAAAATTTTGAATTTGGCATGGTTGATACCTTGTGAGACCTCATTAGTGTGCCTAGGAACCCTACAGTATGCATGTGGATCTCGTCCACGTATCAACCACCGACACAACATCATGCATGTAAATATCATAAAAGCATATGCATGAAAATCTGAGGATATAAATCAACATTTGTCCCTCGCGACACAACAAAATCATGGAACCTGAGTGCCCACCATCGACATTCGAAACATCATGAAAACCCGTGTCCAGCATCGACACGTATATCCTCATATCTCAGGCTCCGTTAGTCCGGATCGGCCCTCGGGCTCCGTCAGTCCGGATCGTCCCATCTCATCTCTCGACACCGGTCGGTATCCTCTGGATATCCGCCGAGCCCAAATACTATCACCAGTAGGTAGTAGTCCCTCTGCCAGGCTCACCGTCTACTGCACAGCATCCCTTTCTTGCCCCAGGGTACCATACCGGGTCCACCATGTACCCGCAATCGGCCTCATCCAGCACCTCGAATCGGGTTTCACATGTCACACGTCTCAGAACTGAGAAAACGCATGGTGGACGCACTGAAATATCATATCAAGAGAAACCGGGTTTTTAAAACAACACATAATCTCTTTTAAAATGTCCACGGTTCTCAAATTCAGAAATCTCATGAAAAAAAACATAACTCAATGCTTAAAATCATAGAGCATGATGTATGCGACATATAATAGAAATGTAAGCATATCCGTATATCATGCAACATTGAACAGTGATATGACATATTAAGGGAAAACCGCTCTTTTAAATGATTCCAGTTTTTAAAATATAACATGCGGTTCCCAATTTCCCAATAAAACCAGTTATCTACGTAGGTACAATATGTATATGCGTAAGTATAGAGGTACCAATATGTATATGCGCCAATATGGGTATGCAATGTGTATATGCGCAAGTATGGATGTACCAATGTCTATGTGTACCAATATGGATATACGATTTGTATGTGTGCAATTATGGATGTATCAATGTATATGTGCACCAATATGGGTGTACAAGTGGTATACACGCAAGCATGAGTGTACAATATGTATATGCGCCAATATGGGTGTACAAGTGGTACATAGCAAGCATGTTATGCGAAGAGTCTCATCATGATGCAGCAATCCTACTGTGTAGTGACATGGCAATTATCGATGATGAAGTGTGTGAGCCTATAATCTGTGTACGTGTAACATACGCATCATCGATAATGGTGCAAGTATACTATCACAGGTATAAGTAATGCAATGCGAATAACATGAAGGCAGCATAAGTTAAATCATGTACAAATGCTGACGGGTATACGTATCTAACACGACCGAGTCGATGAATCTAACAATCGGAATCTAGACACACCACATCGCGTACGGTACAATCCATCGTACGGCATCCTCTGGTCAAGGGTAAGGATCAATCATCAAGTCAAACTCATCACGCATGGAAAATCATCGTACGGCGGCATTAAGCTATCAGGGATCCTATCAACCTATAAGACGAGGAGGGTACGGACCTAACGTCACGTACGGCTAACACTCACGATTCATAACATATATAAATATCCCTATATACCTATGTCCCGGGTCATATCCGCAACAATCTCATATCAGGGGACCGGCAGGGTATCAATCATCTCAATCGACTCGCATTCGTATACCAACATATCACCAAATCATCATATCACGTCATATATTCTTTTCATCGTATTTATATCCCTCATCAAGTCAATTTTACAAATACATTCTACCTTTACTACAAGTATAAGTATCTAATCTAACATACACATCCGAACTATACAAACAGTTTTTGAAAGATGCGAATCGTAGTTTTGAAAGTAGGGCTGCGATATTTTTAAGGAAAAGATATCATTTGAAAATCCGTAATGTCTCTAAAGGTATCTGTTTAAAAGATGCATACGATTCTTCAGTTTGGAAATAGGTATGGTTCGGATGACACATCTACGTCGACTATCTAGTCCTATAGTACCCTAAACGGCAATATCATCAAATCTCATCCTCAAGTCCCGTCATCACATACTAGTCATATCATATCGCTTCTAACTATCCTTAGTTTCTAATATAGTTCTCTAACTACCTTTTTACTCTATCTATAGTTTTCTATTAAAGGTTTCATTAACCATAATCTACATATAAATCTGTTTCTATCAAAGTGTGCGGGGGTGCTATACGCCATCCACCCGACTTCCCCCGTAGATATAGATCTACTCACCTTGGTCTTCGCTTGCCGAAGTCGATGACGCCACGCTCCGTCGCCTCGGAATCCACGCGAAGGTACCTACAATAATAACACATATCTCAATGCTATTAAAATCAAGTTCTGAAAACCAAAACGGCACACGGATCGCCTATAGGTTACAACCTATAGCCCACGTATGCAAAACCAACAAATTACCCCTAGTTGTTGATGTACAAAAATCCAACAATCAAAAACAAACCCAAATAGCAAAAGCAAACATTTCAAAATACGGAAAATATAGCAAAAAATCACACTAATGTGCCTCCAGATTTTGACTCAGGTCAAACTAGCCAAAGTTGCACATATAAAGGGTCTAGTTTACTGGAGAACAAGACCTGGACCAAACAAGAAGGGGTTCCACCCCACCCTGGCCGCAAATTACGGCCAGGAAGAATAAATCTGCGGCCTGGGTTTGGGGGTTGGGGCTAGGGTTTCATTGGTACACTCACAATCATCTGCTTACCTCCCTGTCTTTGCTAAATTATTTTTAGTGCCCCCGGGTTACTCCAAATTCTATAATACTATCTCAAACTGTCAATTTAACCGATGTAGGAAATTTCTAAGTCGTGTTTGGGTTCTATTCTCTTTTCTAGGTCAAATAAAACCACTCAAGTCTTGTTAACAGCCACTACTCATCATCAATTCCAAACAACACTCAAACCCTTCTCTTGAATTCCTAAGTTCAAAAACCCATTCGCAAATAACATCTAAACTAACCTAGAATGCTAGGAACACTTGAACTAAACTAATGTGAATAGATTATACCACATGGATGTAGCCAAGCAAAACCCTAGCTCCCTAAGTTCCTCAAAATCCAATATTGATGGGTCCAAAGTGTAGAGGGTGAAAATGGGATCAACTTTAGTGAAAGGGGTTTAGGGTTTTGATGAAGCTTTGGAGATGGATCTAGGGGGTGAAGGTGGAGGGAGATGGGGAAGAATAAGGAGATGAAGAAATAAAATGGGGTGAGGATATGACAGCCCCCCCTCTCTCTTCTCTTATTCTCACCCCCATTCCCTTATTTTCTCACTCTCTCTCTCTATAATCATCATGACACCTTTTTCCCTTTTCTTTTTCTTTTCTCACCACAATAAAACCACAACACATAACACAAATGAAATGAAACAACATGTAACATGTCATGGTGCACTAGCCATGGAAAACTGTAGAAACACAGATTTGGCTTAATCGCGATTAGCAGTGCACTAATCGGGTTTTTATCAAAACTGCATATAAATTTTTTTAAAATGCCAAATCCTTTAAATATTTTTTAAAATGAATAAATTATTTTAATTTCCAATTATTTCACAATTATTGGTTTATATTTATACTCTTTTTCGAAAACCCCAATTTCGCAAATCGGGCAGTTTTCGGGAAATATATTATTTTAATATTAAATTCCAAAAATAATATTTTATATTTTCTGAAATGATACAATCTTCCTCACTTAAAGAAATTCGGTCCCCGAATTTAAATTTAAACCCCCAAAATTTAAAACATTTCAATAATCAGCTCAATCAACGGGGCTCCGAAATCACGGAAGATACAGAAATAACACAGCACATCGCGTCAAGTGCGCATGAAAACGACTATAAAACTCAAAATCGAACTCCGTCAAGCGTTACGCAAATCATCGGATTTGCACGCATATCCTCGGAGTTACAATAGAGATACAGATCTCAAAATGCACTACTGAAATCTAATATACACTAGTCAAATACTATAACATGTATATAGTACACATCCTTGAAAACCCCTAAAATTTGAATAAAATACATGCAAAATCCTTTCTGATTCTTCGTGCGATGCGTAACTCATGGCATAAGTGATGGACGCTCATTTGTAAAATAGTAAATATAGTTTCATATACATTTTGCTCAAATATACGTTCCGTCTTTTTTGAAATATTCCAACAAGGTTTTCCTTTATAAACGTTCGTGTCGCTCACGGACACGTAGGACATAGCGAGACTATAGCTCCTTTTTGAAAACCTCTTGGTAACTTTTAATGCATGCAAAGTACTCAGGTACTATCCTTAGATCAGTCCTGTTCGGCCACTATATAATATGGTGCCCATCAAGGAATCAAAGTGCTCAAAAGCAAAATCAGCCTCAAAAGGCGTATCCAACAATCACATGCGTCTGGTGCGCACGAAAATCAAATCCAAACACAGGTGCTACTATATGCACAAATCGTAAATCAACACAACGGTATATAAAATATATATCAAGTGCGATAACTATGCACAAAATATAAATACCCAGTAGGTGCGGCCATGGTGCACGAAAACATTATCAGGAAGCTCATCCTTAAAACTCAAATCCAAGTGATATAAGCGTGATACTCAGATTACAAACGTAAATCGCAATAAATGACATTGAGGTACACTTCCTACAATGTCGAAAAATAAACCGGTGCGCCTAAAATCAGCAGAACAAGAACATCCGCTTGCCTCCTGTTCACGGTCTGGCGTCGTCTGTCTCTGGGTCCTCATTTTCTCTTCGGATTACCATTCTCGCAATCCATCGGCTCATCGGCCCGGTCAGGTGTGCTAACGGGAACGATTCCGCTCTGGTACTTCTCTGGTCATCTCTCGGGCAGTCATCACGACCACTCATAAAGCATCACGTCACTGGCGTCGGCCTCTGGTCCTCTGAATACACATCACACATCTGATCCTGGGTGCAAATCTTATCGCAGTAGTGTCTTGGAAGGAATCCTGCTCAAGGTCTCTTCTGATCTCGCCTATGCCGAACTGTACGGAGGCTGGTACTCTTACATAACCTGTTCTCATTTTCTGGACATCTGCGTTTTCAGCACAACATTTCCTCGGGAACTGGCCGCATCCCAACGCCTCTGTATGCATATCCGATCTCTAATCTCAACGGAGAGTAACAACCGCTCGTCAGCATCTCGCACGAACCTCTGGTTCCGCTTGTCTTTATCATCGTCCACCTTGACGTCACGCCATGCTATCTGCGTACTGCAATTGTCTCGGCTACAGTCAATCCGGAGTCTCTCACACGGACTCGAAATCATAAACTCGGTATCTTCATCACTCTGTAGAAGATCTCTAGCCGAACACGTCCTCGGGAACTCGTCCCAACCATCGGAGAAATACTCCATACTCTCCCGTTCTCGATCAACTCACAACGCATCTGGGTGAGGTCCTCTATCCGAAACCGGTCAGCTTACTGATCTCTTATCACATGATTTCCGGACGACGTCAAACTTTTCTATCGAGTCATCGAGCTCCCAAAATTTCCCGAAGGCTCAACATCTGAGCACAGTCTAAAATATCCGGTACATACCACGGTACCTCTGGACCAGCCGTAGAAGGGCAAACCCAAGCCTCACTGATGGCACTGTAAAACTGCCGCAAATCCTAAGGTTCAAAGCGGTTCCATGGTCATCATGTCGAGTTAGGGTTTCATTCTTCTAGAGGGTCCACAGAATTACCTGCATGTTCTTCCGAATACTTAAACTTGGAAAAATGGTTTTCTGACACTCGTTCAAACCTTTTTAGCTTCGCCTATACAACATGTGAATACCCTTCATCCGCATGCTAAACAATGCCTCATCCTCCAGGAAAGACGATACATCAACGGTCATCTCTGGATCGGTCTGCTCTAGGTCTGAGTAAGACTCTCCATACTGAGATTCTTCAACCCAACTGGGCCTGCGTCGGCGCATCAATCTGACTAATCACCTTCGTCTCTCAACTTAGGATAGACTAGCTATCATTTGTCGCATCTCTGCCTGGAAGCTCCAGCGATCTCAGCTCGTAAAGTCTGGAGGCGACATCCCATCAATCTCAGCAACAGCTGGGTCATCTGTCTACACGGTAGATGACATCACAATCCCTGAGGTGGACTGTACATCAACAGTCCTCTCACAACTGGCAGCCTCTATCAATGGCCCGATCATCCGGTGTAAAACCAAACACTCGCCTCCAATGAGAGGTCACAACACAAACGCTAACTCGAGACGTTCCCATGTCACCAGAAAACACAATGGTCAGCCCTCGTCCATGACGAGCTCGCCCTGACCGCAACACTAGCAGCAGCTCAATCTGCGCTCAAACCATGATGACAGGAACCTCAATCGAGTATCGAAGAAAGCAGATCAACGGCATGAAAGGAAACGACAGATCCAGAATGGATACATGATCATAAGAAGGAACAGCATCAATGAGAGTATGATCATGGAAACGAATAGAAACAAGGATCTCCAATGGATGTATAATCCTGTGTACGAGGAGAATCACAGATCTCAAAATATGTACATCCTAAGGTTTCTTAAGTTGAGTATCGTATCGTAAATATGTCGCGGAACATACGTACGGTACGTCACTCTACTCAAGCTACCTGCTCCATCAATCAGGGTCAACCTATGAAACGAAAGTTCGGGTCTAATACCCCCCTCCCGTTCAAGTCTAACTTCCGTAAGGTCAAGCCTAGGTTCCGAAATACATACCCGCCCTAGACTCCGCACAGTCAAACATAGACTCTAACCAAGGTTAAACCTAGTGCTCTGATACCAATTTTGCCACGACCTGAAGTATTAGCTCGTGACCAGCACTTGAATTCATGCAACGTCTAAAGGTGTAACGGAATTCAAGTAAGCTGAAACCCAGAAATCTAAACCCTTTTTAAGAAAATAAAAGAGGTGAAGTTTTGAAATAAAGGTAGGGTGAAATCAATGTTTTCTAAAGGCATAAGTAAAAGAACATGAAAAATACAAGTGGAATTTATTAGTTGAAAAAACATGTTTCGTCTTTTAAAAATTTATGCAGCACCTCCTTTGTATATTTTGATCCAAAACCATATTACAAGATAATATAAAAGCATCCCCAAGCGGGAGCTAGCACTTCGCCAATCGGCGGATCCACAACCATGCAAAGCATAAATATAAGTATACGACGCCCAACGGCGAAGACCAACACAAAAGATAAAGAATAAAGCGAGATATCAAAACCACAAGTAACGGAATACCCCTCGCTCTAAGTCTCGCAACCACAAGTCTCACTAAGTCTCAATACTTATACAATTTACTAATTTTGATTGATGGAGTTAACTAGATACAATACGAAATATAAATACAAGAGTGGGTACGATACAAATGCCTTACCTACCAATGCAAAACACCCAAATGAAGCTATGTGCCAACGATGCCGCTACGGATCCATACGGTCAACCTGAAAGAACTGTAGCACAACGATGGTGAGTTGCCAACTCGTGAGTAGAAAAACATCTACAAGTAGAAATCGAATAAACAACGACTCCTGGGTCAACTCTATCATAAAGGTAATACTATGATATCTAGGGTGACCGGGTCTGTATATGTGCCAACAACAGAAAAATAAACGCCTATCAGCATATGAATAACATCCAACAATATAATCAATGCATGTATGCATGTGGATCTCATCCAACCATATAATCAATATATGTATGCATGTGGATCTCGTCCACGTGTCAACCACCGACACAACATCATGCATGTAAATATCATAAAAGCATATGCATGAAAATATGAGAATATAAACCAACATGTGTCCCTCACGACACATCAAAATTATGGAACCAGAGTAACCAGTATCGACACTTGAAACATCATGAAAACTCGTGTCCAGCATCGACACGTAAATCCTCATATCTCGGGCTCCATCAGTCCGGATCAGCCCTCGGGCTCGGTCAGTCCGGATCGGCCCATCTCATCTCTCGACTCCGGTCGGTATCCTCCGGATATCCGCCGAGCCCAAATACTATCACCGGTAGGTAGTAGTCCCTCTACCAGGCTCACCGTTTACTGCACAGCATCCCTTTCTTGCCCCCGGGTACCATACCGGGTCCATCATGTATCCGTAATCGGCCTCATCCAGCTCCTTGAATCGGGTTTCACATGTCACACGTCTCAGAACCGATAAAACGCATGGTGGACGCACTGAAATATCATATCAAGAGAAACCGGGTTTTTAAAACAACACATAATCTCTTTTAAAATGTCCACGGTTCTCAAATCCAGAAATCTCATGAAAACAACATAACTCAATGCATAAGATCATAGAGCATGATGTATGCGACATATAATAGAAATGTAAGAATATCCATATATCATGCAATATGGAACAGTGATATGACATATTAAGGGGAAACCGCTCTTTTAAATGATTCCAGTTTTTAAAATATAACATGCGGTTCCCAATTTCCCAATAAAATCAGTTATCTATGTAGGTACAATATATATATGCGCAAGTATAGAGGTACCAATGTGTATATGCGCCAATATGGGTATGCAATGTGTATATGCGCAAGTATGGATGTACCAATGTCTATGTGCACCAATATGGATATACGATTTGTATGTGTGCAAATATAGATGTATCAATGTATATGTGCACCAATATGGGTGTACAAGTGGTATACACGCAAGCATGAATGTACAATATGTATATGCGCCAATATGGGTGTACAAGTGGTATATACGCAAGCATGTTATGCGAAGAGTCACATCATGATGCAGCAATTCTACTGTGTAGTGACATGGCAATTATCGATGATGAAGTGTGTGAGCCTACAATCTGTGTACGTGTAACATACGCATCATCGATAATGGTGCATGTGTACTATCACAGGTATAAGTAATGCAATGCGAATAACATAAAGGCAGCATAAGGTAAATCATGTGCAAATGCTGATGGGTATACGTATCTAACACGACCGAGTCGGTGAATCTAACAATCGGCATCTAGCTACACCACATCGCGTATGGTACAATCCATCGTACGGCATCCTCTAGTCAAGGATATGGATCAATCATCAAGTCAAACTCATCACGCACGGAAAATCATCGTACGGCGGCATTAAGCTATCAGGGATCCTATCAACCTATAAGACGAGGAGGGTACGGACCTAACATCACGTACATCTAACACTCACGATTCATAACATATATAAATATATCCATATACCTATGTCCCAGGTCACATACGCAACAATCTCATATCAGGGGACCGGCAGGGTATCAATCATCTCAATCGACTCGCATCCGTGTACCAACATTTCACCAAATCATCATATCACGTCATATATTCTTTTCATCGCATTTATATCCATCATCAAGTCAATTTTACAAATACATTTACCTTTACCATAAGCATAAGTATCTAATCTAACATACACACCCGAACCATACAAATAGTTTTTGAAAGGTGCGAATCGTAGTTTTGAAAGTAGGACTACGGTGTTTTTAAGGAAAAGATATCATTTGAAAATCCATAACGTCCCTTAAAGTATCTGTTTAAAAGATGCATACGATTCTTCAGTTTGGAAATAGGTATGGTTCGGATGACACATCTACGTCAACTATCTAGTCATATAATACCCTAAACGGCAATATCATCAAATCTCATCCTCAAATCCCGTCATCACATACTAGTCGTATCATATCGCTTCTAACTATCCTTAGTTTCTAATATGGTTCTCTAACTACCTTTTTACTATATCTATAGTTTACTATTAATGGTTTCATTAACCATAACCTACATATAAATCGGTTTCCATCAAAGTGTGCGGGAGTGCTATACGCCATCCACCCTGTTAATGTATATGCCCTAGAGGCCATTACTGTATCATAATAGTATGTATATTACTTGATGGAAGCTTGGGATATTCACAGTTGTATATACAATCTTGCTCGAAATGGTAGTATGCTACTTGGTTTGTCTCTACTTCAATATGTGCATGTGTTTCATTTAGCATATCGCTTATATAATATATTAGTAGAGCCCTTAGGATCTTTGCTTGATTACCAGCGTTGTGATAGCGCTCACACTCGTGGGGGCTGGGTAATCCATAAGCACATCCTTATACAAGTCCCTAGTCGATGGACTATCGAGACAGGGCATAGATACTCCGGAGTAGACTAGCGTATGCGCTTCTCATCCCAGAGTGGGAGACGGTCTGTCCCACAGCCGTCAGTACGTCGTACTTGAGATAGTATGTGGGTGCTCGTTAGGTTACGAGTACACTGGACAGGACTCGTCGGGAACTGTTGGTTGGTATTATACCTATCGTCAGTTATCAGTTCCCAAGTGACATGAGTACAGCTTAGTCCGCTGACTTGACACTGTCACTTCGCCTCGAGTGCGTTCCCACTGTACTTTGATTACTACCCTACCATGTCTCAAAGGAGTCATGCAAACAGGTAGTAGTTGGGTGCAGTCCCGAAGCACTTGGAGGCAGTGACGGTTAAACAGGATTCGTCTCTCCCGGTATTGGGAGTTGACATCGCGCTGTGTCCAGGAGAGCCATTACACAAGTAGTCCCTGGCCAGGGCAAGCGAGATATACTGGTAGGTTTCCAGTGTTATCTCAGGGTGTTCTGGGCTACACTCCGACACGACTTGTACCGCTATTAGGGGACTGACGTTTACCGCCCCCCTAGGCCCGCCATGCGATGTATCAGACGAACAGACCGGACTGTACGGAGACTGTCACATTCAGGCTCAGTAGGAGTTCAGATGGGTTCACTTCGTCAGTCTTCTTATCGGCATCTACCTGGGGACCGTTACGTACAGCTAGTGTCGCTTGCGGTCTGTGGTTAAACCCACTGCCAGCGTAGTGTCGAGTCTTTAGAGTCCCACACAGAGAGCTATTCGCTTTTAGGCAAAATGAGTAGAGGTCGCATAGTTCGTTCACATCCGCTCACTTGTGCACGTTTGCTGTTCGGACAGCTTATACTAGCGGGCTTTGGTTTAAGCCAGATCCTAGTATATGATATGGGATTGGTTTTATCTCTTTGTATTCGTGTTCCTCGGATCACGAATACGGGTGCGTATGCACAGTTGATTGAGACAGAGGGAGAGGACTTTGATTAGGGTTAATGACCATTGTCATTTTATTAACCCTAATGCTTATGTGTGTATTATGATTAATTGAAATTAGTTAAATATAATTGTGCATGGTTAGGGTTGTTGACCATTTGACTATCTTGACTTGTGGACCTAGGTTGACACTTTGACCATCATCATTCCATATAAAAGATGCTCTTTGATCATTGAAATTTGCATTTAATATGAAATGATAATGGTCAAGTCTTGATTAAACCATGACAATTATCTTGCTAATTATCTTTTTACAATAATTCACACATATATGTGAGAATGGCTTTTTATTCTCTCATTCTATCATATTGATTCTCTCTCCTCCTCTTCCTCTCTCTCAAGCTCTCCCCTCTCATGTGTTCAGAAATACTTGAGCTTGAGTTAAACCTCTCCAAAGTAATCTCTACTCTCATCTAAGGTTCTAGGATTAGCACTTCTAGCACCTTAGTTACTTCTAGCTTGAAGTTGAAGCCAAAGGTTGAGGCTCTCGGGTGGATCCTTCTTCGACTAGAGAAGGCGACAAGGTGATCTCTTTCTTCCACTCCAAGGAACAAGGAGAGAAGGACATAAAGCCCAAGGTATAACCTTTCTTCCATATAGCTAAATCTAGTTAGCTTTTAGTTAGTTTTTGTTTAGCAAAGATCCTCCTTAAGCTAGTCCATGTTGCCTAGTTCGATAAAAATCCGATTTTTATTTCGTTTTCCGCCTCCCCGCAAGCACCGGGATGGGCAACGTAGACTTACAGTGGTATCAGAGCCTAACTAAACATAAACTAGCTAGTTAGTAAAGTGTATGGAAGTTCGATCGGAAAAATCGCAAAACTAAAATATCAAAACCCTAAGTTTCTGTTGTTTTTTTTTCTGCTCAAAAAAATAAAAAATCATACTTCAAAAATCGGCCCAGGGTTTTTTGAAGAAGCACACCAAAAACGGTCCAGTGAACAGTTCAAAGCGCGGCGGTTCCGCGGCAAAAGCATGCCTATTGCCGCGGAACCGCGGCCGTTTTGACTCCGTTCTGAACCGAGTTTGGTGCAGTATTCCTCTGTTAAGGTTTTGGGATTTTTAAGATGGTTTATTTCTGCCCAGATTTTCCAGAAAAGAAATTTGTATTTGGGGTGCCTATAAATCTGTATTTTTGATCGAACTTCACTACACTTTGACTAATGGGTTATATCTGTGATGTTTATATGTATTGAACGTCTGCTAATCGCTATACGTCGATTAGTGGGGGTTATACATATCTGTGATCTGTGTTTGTTGATGGTATGTGTATATGAATACGTTGGATTATCGCGGGTGAATAGCCGGGGGGTTTTGTGAGACGAGAGTTTTCTTTTTTTTCAATTCATGTAATATGTAAATTGATGTAATATTATTTGTATGGCAGCACAACCGGGTCGGGGTTGTAGCCGTCATTGTATAATTCTTTTTACTGTTTTTGCTCCTAGGATAGACCCATGGAGGGGGTGCACAAACTACCGGGTATCTCGAAGTGCCGAGTGGCCTACTCACGGTGTTGAGGGAGGTTGCTTCGCTTCGGGTACTTGGCGGGTATTTTGCCGCACCTGTAGGGGTCTTGGGTGGGGTATTGGCTATTCACCGCGACCGTGTAATACGCTTTTCGTTGCAGGCTCGAACGGATTGTGGATTCCTAGTATATCCAATGTATTCATCTGTGATCTGTAATGGCTATCATTGCTATATATTTATATATGATGACTATTTAGGTGTTTCTTATGTTTTGCATCCGCGCTAGTCCAGCCCCCGCTCTGTCGTTAGTTAAGTAACCTAACGGGTGATGACGGGGCCCTGTGGCGAATGCGGATGGCATAAGCGTACACCATATTTTGGTTGTTTTCTGCAATGGTAGGATTAAATGATGGGACGCATTAAAAGAACTAATGCAAGAAAATAAACCAAGTAAAAGTCGATTGGAACACTTTGAAAACCACTCGGTTCTTTTCAAAACTAAACTTTTAAATGCGGAGCTTGAACCACTCCTTTTAAAAGCTATCCCGTTCCATCGATTATATCAAGTTCACTACGTTCACGGTTTCGCCAAAACCATTCGTAGCCCTCCGTCATTCCACATGAATGGTCAAAAAGTATTCAAGCTATGTATTTTGGCCAAAGTCAAGGCATAGTGATTGGTAGCTATTGGGTATTCATGTGCAGCATAGGTAGATGCGTTGGTTTGGGACAGTCGTGCTGCCATTTTGGCCAAAGTCAAGGGTAGGTACGGGTGGGTCAAAATTAACCAGGAGAATGACGGGTAGAACTTGACATGTGACTTATGATATTTTGGCCAAAGTCAAGGTCATAAGAGCATGGGGCAAAAATCCACATCGGGAGTTTCATAAGTACTGAAACTTGCGAGCGCTGCGTACCATTTGGAGTGTGATGATTCTGGTAGGATTCCTTCAGTTTTATCACGCGATGATATTTGGATCCCGATCCTACTGTGAGTATATGCTACTCCTCGGGAAAGTTCTCACTTAACGATCAATGCTATAAACCTAGTAGGTGTCTAGAAAGGTGTTAGCGGGGCTACGCCCACAGGGAAAAGAGGTTACTTAATTAAGGAACTTCGCGAAAGCGTTGGAAAACCTCCCTCGAAGTACCGACACTGGCCTGGCTGAACGGTTAAGCAAGTATTGTACGGTGAGATTGATCCCGACTAATTCTTTCTTTATGGTTTGAGAAGGGATTCGAGAGACAGTGGGAGCCATCATGTTTAGACAAACTAAAAACCACTCTAAACTTGCAAGAGCATCATGCTAAAGTGTTTCTTTTCTCTCTCCTAATTGCAGCGACCATTCAACATGACCGGACTTAAATTATTACTAGATAAAAACATACTGACAGGGCCAAACTACAAAGATTGGCTCAGGAATGTCAAGATGGCAATCACTTACGACAAGTTGGGGTATGTCCTTACCACCAAAGCTCTCCCTGTACCAGGTCCCACCTCCAGCGTCGCGGATAAAGAAATCCGTAAGACATGGGAGATCGATTGCACGAAGGCCAAATGCCTTGTGCTTGCCTCGATGGACAACGAACATCAGAGGAGGCACGAGAATATAGACCTAGAGTCCATATTTCTTCATACAAAAGAACTGTATGCAGAGCAGTCTCGTATCGCCAGATACGAAGTGTCGAAGAAGCTATTTTCGGCAAGATTGGCCGTCGGATCATCGGTAGCGGAACACGTGCTTAAGATGATTGGCTACATAGAGGAGCTCGCGGACCTTGGGACCACGTTGGAGAATGAACTCTACACTGATTTGATTCTCCAGTCCCTTCCTTCCACTTACGCCCAGTTTGTCCTAAACTTCAACATGCAAGGAAAGGAGGTTGAACTTTCCGAACTTCTGAACATGTTGAGGAGTGCTGAGGGCATCCTACAGAAAGGTAGGGAGACATCCACTTTGTTTGTAGGAGGATCTTCCTCTTCTAAGTCCAGGGCGAAAGCCAAGGGAAAGAAGAAGAAAACCCCCGCCAAACCAAGGGGCGGTGTCAGCAAAGTGGATACGAAGGGAAAGGGAAAGGCTACAAAGGTAGCGGGAAAGCTGGTAGGAAAGGAAGAATGTTTCTATTGTCACAAAAGTGGACACTGGAAACAGGATTGCAAGGCATGGAAGGCCAGAACCCAGGATCTGAAGCGAGTTGCGGCTTCAGCTTCAGGTGTGTATGTTATTGAAAACTGTCTATCAATAAACTCTACTTCCTGGGTATTGGATACCGGATCAGGATCTCATATCTGTAATTCTTCGTAGGCGTTGAGAAAGCGTAGAGTTTTGAAGGCAGGTGATATGACCCTCAGAGTTGCAAACGGAGCTAGCATGGTGATTGTTAGAGATTCTGCGTGTTCAAGTTTAGTTAATTACCGCAATCAAAACGGTTTCTCTTGTAGCTAGCCGGTTGAGTACGGGTCGTCCGCAGGGAGATGGGAATCTTTTTCTAAGTGCTTTAACGAGTTAAGTCCAGTTTTCCAGATTTTGTTGTGATTAAGTAAGTGTTAAAATGATATGTAAAGAGAGCTTGTTAGGGTTAGGATTAGGTTAGTTTGAGTTAGGAGTCGCTCACCTCTTTCGTTGCCACTCTAAATATCGGTGTTACGGTAATCGGCAACAACGGGGATTAGCACGACTAGGAAGGAACTTGCGAGTATAAGCTAGGCTTTCCAACGCATAAGTTCTTCCTTTTGGTGCTTATCCGTCCGTTCTTGGCTCTTAGCCATAACCTCCGGTTAATTCAACTACAACCGGTCTCACTACGGAATCACCGCTATAATGTAGGATAGGGTGCCGTAAGGAGCGGATTGTGGTTCAATTAACGGGAGTCGATTTAAGATGTTGGGCAAGGAAAAAGTGAGAGAGATTTCCTTCTCTCAAACTTCCCTTATCCTATCCTAACAAGTATGAAACTACTCACACATCATAATGAAAAGAAAACAAAACAAAAGAGGAAGATAGAAAGAAGGAGATTAGAAGATAACAACTAACTATTTGCGACCTCACCTTGGCAAGGATCAAGCGTAAGCGTCATGGTTGTTTTAAGGATAAAGGAAAAGAGAAAAGAAAGAAACAACAATAAATAACAACAACTAAGTTAACAAATGAAAATTACAAGCAATAATAATTTAACTAAAGAACAAGACAAGCATGATAAGTAAAAGGATCTTCTTTATTCATCATTCTTCACTCACAAAAGCTCACTACAAGTTTTTCAATGGAGAAGAGATGAGAAGAGGAAGAAGAAACAAGTATTCTAAACCCTAGGAAAATACAAGATTATGCACCCTTGGCTTCACAAGGTTCTGGGCTATTTATAGGCAGGGAAAAGGAAATCTAGGGCAACATTCTGGCTGTACATAGAAATACCAAAAAGCCCCTGGAAAATCTTCATCTGCGGCGCCAGTACGGCCGCGGAACCGCGGCCTAGACCCCCCATTGGCCGCGGTTCCGCGGCCCTTTATAGGACTTGGCTCCTCTGGTTTTTTGTGGTCCCCTGGTTTGATGTATCCTTCAATCTGGTATATGTGTTTTCTCATAAGTTCTTCACTATTTTTCCAGAATTTCTGTTGATCAAAAGGTGATTTGATGTGGATCTTTTTGTCATGATTTCCTCGAGCTTCATGTAGATTTCTTGGATCTTGTGTTGCCATTGAGCCTTGTGCATGAAAATGACATTGATTTGCCATTTTGTCTCTTAAACTGGTGTGTGGCAACAGACGGATAAAGAGCGGAGATCCGTATTTTATCTGTGGTGGCAGGAACCCGGGTTTTGTCGTGTTTTTCCATGGATTTCACTGTTTAGAGCCGAGAACCTGTATCCTGCAATTGACTAGCAAACACGGCTCAAGAGTACCTACCGATATGCAATGTGATAAAAATTTGGCGGTATAAAAATGCAAAAATCTAATATGAACAAATACCCCCAAACTTATCATTTGCTCGTCCCGAGCAAAACCAATTTATTCACAAAAACTCCTAACCTCACTTTCGCAGGGAACGCGATTGCACTGAGCATGTGCAACAAGCCATTAAACCTCTAGGTGTCCCTAGTAGGAGGAGTGTTGTCTCCTGAGGGTTTTCAGCGGATACTACCCACAAACTCCGGTCAAGCTAGTTTTGTAAATAACTAAGATTCAAACCCTAAAGTTTTGTTTCAGAAAATAACAATTCTATTATCCTAAGTCTAGACTATCGAACCTTTATTTTTCACACCTCGCTTCTTATTTAACTACAGATTTTATATGTCTTTACGTACAGTGCAAATAGTGTCGTTAAGTTCCAGAAAGGTCGAATAAAGTCCTCATAATAAAGCCCGGATAAG
The DNA here is from genome assembly GCA_030015575.1 of Agapanthus africanus. Taxonomy (NCBI): domain Eukaryota; kingdom Viridiplantae; phylum Streptophyta; class Magnoliopsida; order Asparagales; family Amaryllidaceae; genus Agapanthus; species Agapanthus africanus. Next base: position 44,449,502 of record JASDDO010000006.1, read on the forward strand.
AATTTTGAAAGTATCACATAAGTTTTATAAAGAGTTAAGCATTTTTCAAGTTTCGTTTTCCAGTAAGGTTTCAACTTCAGAATTTCTATCTTCCTTAACAGGAAACTAGGTCTTATTTTTCACTCCACATTTTTCTTGTTTTCATTTCATACACACCTCTGTGAACGTGCAATAGTCTTTATCATAGAATAAAACCATCATATCTCCGCTAAATTTTTTATAAAAGCCTGTCTTTTATCAAGATTATTCTCACACAAAGAACCGTTAGGAATTTTAACTCGGAGAGAACACTTTCTTGACTTTGTTTTAATCTGGACTTTCTAGGCTTCTTAGCGAGTTTTGGGCCAATGCACCCAAACCAGTTGGTTTTAGGGCATTAGGTGTAGAAACACCCCAGCGGACTTAATTACTTAAGTTACCTAGGTCCAAAAACAAAAGACAGTTTGGCGTGAAAATCATGATGATTTAATACGAACGGAGACATAACTGGCAGTTCAATTATTTTTTGGATAAAAGACGTGTTTAGTGGGTTCGGTGTGTAATCATTCCAATCAAGTTTCAGATGGGTTATTTTTCAGACTTAGTTCCAATTAAGGCATCAATAACATTCTTTCATATTCACCCACTTCATAAACTATTCTTGATATTACTTATTTCAGAACAAACCTATTTGATCATCAGAAAATCATTGATCCATTTAAAAGTTTTTCGACATAAAAGACTTGTCATCTAATTCCCAAAAACTCACGACACGTGTAGTGTGATGTAAAGACGTATATCAGCTATAGTTAACTTCAAAGGAGAGTTATTTTTCAGGTTTTCAAAATCTAAACATAAGATTTAGTTATTATTATTTTATCAAACAAAACCGTCGAAATGTTGAATCAGAGTTCTCCCACTAGCTAACTTGACCGAAAAGTTTTTATGTTTTTAGAAAATTTTCTGATTTTTATGGATTTTATGGATTTAAATATGCAGATGCAAAATATACATATGAATGCGAAGGTAAGAAATGCGTACCGAGCGTACCCCCAAACTTAAACTGGACAGTGTCCTCACTGTCATTGCATGAAGAGATCATTTGAAGGGTCAAAATTGTCGGTTAGCGATACGCAAAATTTTTGTTTTTGTTTTTAAAGAATAAGAAAAAAGAATATCCATAAATATATACAAAATGGTATATACATACCCCCAAACTTATTTGGAACAGTGTCCACTGTTCTTGGCTGGATAACCGAAGTTTGGAGGTAGGCAGAGGAAGATTATGCAGGGTAAACCGGCTCCTGTAAGACCAGGAGCTCCTCTGTTGGTTCGGCGCTAAGGTACGGTTTTACTCGGTGTCCGTTCACTTTGAAAAATGAACCGTCCTTTGGATTCTCCAAATCCACAGCGCCCTGCGGATACACATTCCGCATAAAATACGGCCCTTTCCAGCGAGATCTGAGCTTTCCTGGATGGAAGTGAAGTCTGGTATCGTAAAGAAGTACCTGTTGGCCAGGTACGAAGGTTTTGCGCAAAAGGTGTTTATCCTGAAACACCTTCATTCGATTCTTAACGACAACCGCGTTATCGTAAGCCTCATCCCTAAGCTCGCTCAATTCATTCAACTGCAGCTTCCGATGGCTGCCGCATCTTCGAGAGACAGATTCAACTCCTTTATCGCCCAAAATGCGCGATGCTCTATTTCGACAGGTAGGTGGAAGGCTTTTCCGTACAAAAGCCGATAGGGAGACATGCCAAGGTCGGTCTTATAAGCGGTTCGAAAGGCCCAAAGGGCATCAGTGAGTTTCAGCGACCAATCCTTACGGTTCTTGGAAACCGTCTTCTCCAGTATCTGCTTGATTTGCCGATTTGAAACTTCGGCCTGCCCGCAGGTTTGGGGGTGGTAGGGCGTGGATAGCTTATGATTAATGGAGTATTTCAGCATCAAGGCCTCGAAAGTTTTGTTGCAGAAATGACTTCCATTGTCGCTAATGATCGCTCGGGGGTGCCCAAAACGGGAGAAAATGTTTTCTTTAAGAAACCTAACGACAACCTTGTTGTCGTTAGTTCGGCTGGGCATAGCCTCGACCCATTTAGAGACGTAATCAACAGCGAGAATGACGTACAAGTTCCCAAAAGAGCTGGGAAACGGCCCCAAGAAATCTATCCCCCAAACATCGAAAATCTCCACAACCAAGATCGGTTGGAGCGGCATCTCGTTCCTCCGGGATATCCGGCCCATGTGTTGGCACCGGGATCAAGTCTTGCAATAGTCATGAGCGTCTTTGAAGAGTTGTGGCCAGTAGAAACCACATTGCAAGATCTTCTCAGCTGTCTTTCTGGGGCCAAAATGCCCGCCACATGCTTGATCGTGGCAAAATGACAGCACACTCTTGAATTCCTCGTCAGGGACACACCGACGAATAATCTGGTCGGGACAGTACTTGAACAGATAGGGTTTGTCCCAGTAAAAGTGTTTTACTTGGGATAAGAAGCGAAGTCTGTCCTGACTTGACCATTCAGTCGGTAGTAATCCCGTGGCCAAATAGTTCACAATATCTGCGAACCAGGATTCGCAAGATACTGTCAAGAGCTGTTCATCCGGGAAAACATCGTTGATCGGAATTGGAAGCGAAGGCGAAGAAGGAAGTCGTGAGAGATGGTCGGCAACTACGTTTTCACATCCTCGTTTGTCCTTAATGACAAGGTCAAACTCTTGAAGCAAGAGGATCCAACGTATTAGCCGAGATTTTACATCTTTCTTCGCAAAAAGATGGCGCAAAGCAGAATGGTCTGTGTAGACAATGACTGGAGAGCCGCTGAGGTAGGGCCTGAACTTTTCTAAAGCAAATACAACAGCTAAGAATTCCTTCTCAGTTGTTGTATAATTGAGTTGGGCGTCGTTCAGTGTTCGGCTAGCATAATAAATTACGTGCGGCATCTTGTTGATGTGTTGTCCAAGGACAGCACCAATGGCAAAGTCGGATGCATCGCACATAATCTCAAATGGGTGCGTCCAGTCAGGTGAAGAAAGAACGGAAGCAGAAGTGAGTGAGAGTTTCAATGACTCGAATGCTGTCACACAGCTCGAGTTGAAGTCGAATGGCGTGTCCTTGGCCAGTAAAAGAGTCAAGGGCCTAGCAATCTTGCTAAAGTCCTTGATGAACCGTCTATAGAAACCGGCATGGCCAAGGAAGGCTCGGATGTCTCGGACGCATCGGGGAGGAGGTAGATTGGAAATGACCTCAATCTTTGCTTTGTCAACCTCTATGCCATTTTGCGAAATGATATGTCCTAATACAATACCTTCGCGCACCATGAAGTGGCATTTCTCCCAATTCAAAGTGAGGTTCTTGTCCTTACATCGGGTAAGGACAGCGTCAAGATGCAGCAAACACTCGTTGAAGAAATCGCCGAAGATGGAGAAATCATCCATAAAAATCTCCAGAAATTTTTCCACCATGTCTGAGAAGATTCCCATCATACACCGCTGGAAGGTAGCGGGCGCATTGCATAACCCAAAGGGCATGCGACGATATGCAAACGTGCCGAAAGGACAAGTGAATGTGGTCTTGTCCTGGTCTTTTTCGGCGATGAGAATCTGATTATAGCCGGAGTAGCCATCAAGAAAGCAGTAGTACTCGTGTCCGGCCAATCGTTCAAGCATTTGGTCAATGAAAGGTAGCGGAAAGTGGTCCTTCCGCGTAGCGGCGTTGAGTTTTCTGTAATCAATGCATACTCGCCACCCAGTTTGGGTGCGAGTAGGGATTAACTCGTTCGTCTCGTTGGTTATGACCGTTATACCTGATTTCTTGGGGACAACGTGAATGGGGCTAACCCACTGGCTATCAGAGATAGGGTAAATGATACCACTATCTAGACATTTTACGATCTCCTTCTTCACAGCCTCTTTCATGACTAGATTGAGACGTTTTTGTGGATCCCAGGCTGGTTTGGCATCATCCATCAGATGAATGTGATGTTCAACGATCAGGGGACTAATCCCCTTGATGTCCGCCATGGACCAGCCAAAAGCTTGCCTGTTGCTGTGCAAGACCGTGAGAAGGGCTTTCTCTTGCTCGGGAGCCCGAGATGATGACAGGGAGGGTCTTGTTCTCACCTAAGTAAGCGTACTTAAGGTGAGACGGCAAAGGCTTGAGTTCGAGCATTGGAGGTGAAACGATTGAAGGCAAGATTGGTGCAGAGGTCTCGAACTCAAAGGACTCCAGCAAAGGTTCAAAACGAGTGTAGGCGACCGAGTTGGATGGTTCAGGTAACTCATCCGGAAATTCGAAGGATTCAAACTCGGGTTGTGAGCGGCTAAGATCGTTGGAGAACGTGAAACACTCGTAGTCGTTGTCGGGCTCAGAAGCAGCAGCAGGTTCGAGGAGGAACGCACTAGTGGCGTCAAGATTATCGTGATCGAACAGAAACTCCTCGAATTCACATTCTTCAGGGGTGATCTCCTGGATCGAGCAGACGTCCAGTATATGAGCATTAGGTTCGGCGGGCTGATTCCCCAACCTAAAAATGTTGAGTTCAATCGTCATGTTTCCAAAAGAGAGGTTCATCGAACCATTGCGACAATTGATCACAGCATTTGAGGTTGCAAGGAATGGGCGACCGAGTATCACCGGAATTTGATTCCGGGGGTTAGCTACAGGCTGTGTGTCTAATACAATGAAGTCAACGGGGAATATGAAGTCCCCAACTTTTATTAACACATCCTCTAGCTTACCCCTATAGGATGGGTGATCGATCGGTCGGCCATTTAGAGAGTGCAGTGTGTGGGTTTCAGCTCTCCTACGCCTAATTGCTCGTATACTGAGTACGGAAGCAGGTTAACACTGGCACCAAGATCTAATAGTGCGCGGTTGATGTTCTTATCCCCAATAGTAATAGAAATCGTAGGACAGCCAGGGTCCTTCCGTTTTTGTGGTAAAGATTGGGTAAGAGCATCACTCACAGCACTAGCCAAGAAAAATTTCTTTGGTACCTGAGATTTCCTCTTTTTCGTGCACAAGTCCTTTAAGATTTTCGCGTAGGACGGGACTTGTTGGACATCATCTAAAAGAGGAATGTTAATGTTAACCTGCTTAAACAACTCCAGAATCTTCTCCATCTGAGGATTTTGTTTATTAGAGCTCAACCGGTTTGGAAATGGAACATTTTTTAAATTGGTTGAGTCTAATGCTGGAGGAGGAGATTGTGGAGTTGGAACGGATCCCAGAATAGGTGTTTTCGTGGAGTGAGAAGTGGGTCCATTCGGAGCAGAAGAAGAGGAAGGAAAGCCTGTTGAAGAATGGAGAATAGGCTCAGAAGATGAAGAAGAAGAAGAAGAAGAAGAAGAAGAAGCAGCGGCCGGGGTGTCATTGTTGATCCGTGTGCCGATATCGTTTTGCAGCATCCTTCCCGATCTCAATGTGGTCACGGCACTCACATTATGATTCTGTTGTTCAAGAGCAACATGTACATTATGTGGGTGACCGGGATTTGGGAGTGGTTGGGACGGGAGCTTCCCCTTCTCTCGCTCGCTTAAGGCCGCATTCAGCTGTGCAATCTGGGCCTCGATGGTCTTGATGCTTTGCCCGTGTGCGGCAGTGTGTTGCACTAAGGACTGAATGGAAGACTGGATGTTGGCGGTGGATTGTGTCGATTGTTTTACGAACGCCTCCAGACTTCGTTCGAGCGAGGAAACCTTATCGTTGTTTGACGGAACAAAGTTGTTTGGTGGAAAAGAATTGTTGGGTGCAAAGTTGTTCGTCGGATTTTGGAAAGGTTGGGGTTGGAAGGGCTGCTGAAACTGAGTTTGTTGTTGCGCTTGTTGTTGCGGCGGAGGGGCCCTTTGGAAATTGTTGCCTTGGAATTGATTCTGATTCTGATTCCAGGCGAAATTGGGGTGGTTCCTCCAACCGGGATTGTAGGTGGAAGAGTATGGATCATTCCTCGGTCTTTGCTGGAATGCAGCATTAATCTGATCCTGTCCTTATGATGGTGGATTGTAAGGACACTCTTCGGTCAAGTGAGAAGGATCGGAACAACAAGCGCAGATGGTACGAAGGGGAAGAACAGGGGCAGGAGCAGGAGAAGAAAATTTGCTCTCTATTGCTTCAAGCTTTCTCGTTATTGCAGCTATTTCAGCTTTCATCGCAATAGAGACATCAAGTTGGTGAATTCCTACCCTAGACTGACCGGTAGAAGTGGAGGTAGAAGAAGAAGTCGGTCTGGTGCTCTCCCATTGTAGCGTTTGCTCTGCAAAGTCGTCAAAGAATTGCCACGCTTCCTCATCAGATTTCGATAGGAAGTGGCCCTGACAGATGGTTTCCAACAACTGCTTCGTTGCTGGATTCAGGCCCTCGTATAAGGTTTGGCAAAGTTGCCATTTCTCTATACCGTGGTGAGGACACTGAACAAGAAGGTCTTTGTACCGGTCAAAGCACTTCCAGAAGGGTTCAGAAGGAAGCTGAGAGAATTGGTTGATTTCATTGCGGATCCTTGCGGTTTTATGATTCGGTTAAATTTCTTTAGAAACGCTTTTACAAACTCGTCCCAACTGGTTATGGAGTGGGAAGCGGTGCTATACAGCCATTTTTCAGCAAGATCGCATAAAGTGAACGGAATGACCCGTAGACGTATAGCATCGTCCGACAGTTGGATAGTTTTCATCATGGCACAAACATTTTGAAATTTATTGATGAAGATATAGGCATCTTCAGATTCAAGCCCATGAAATCGTGGAAGCATGTTGATGAAGTGGGGCTTAATTTCAAAATTATCCCCATTGGCCGGTGGAAGAGAAAGGCAGGTGGGAAGTGCAGAACGGGTGGGATAGAAACGATCCTGGAGCGCGATTCGCTGCGGCGCTACAACAGGCGGTGGTGGTGGGTTGTTGGTCTCCGTAGGAGGTGGAGCCAATCCAGGGGTAGTCAAAGAGATGTTCGGATTAAATCCTGACATCGCGGAAGAAGAGGTTGGTGATGGTGAAGGTGAAGATGTATGAACAGAATTCCGGTCAACGTCGGAGTTGGCCGGCAAAGGTAAGGGTGAAAGAGGTGTGGACGGAGTTTCGACGTCTGAGTCGATCGTGTAGTCGGTAGCGACTAACGTAACGCGGAATAGGCGGGCTCTAGTGTCCCGAGTCCAAGCGGACATACACTAAACGAGTTTAGTATAATCAAAGCGGAGAAGGTGAGGGTAAGAAAACGTCAATGGAGAACACGATGGGTGGTGGGTGAAAAATGGATTTGGCGACAAAGGGCAAGTTTTATAAAAGTTTTTGATTTTTTTCTTTTTTTATATAGAAAGAGCTTTACAGGAATATGTACGGACTTACGGCTTTAAGCAATCACAAATAAGATATGCACAATCTCACCTAGATTTAGGGTCACCTAGGTCTGCTAGACAGCTCCTAACTGTTCCAGAGGGCTAGAAATAGGACCTCAAACCGCCTCTTCTCCGTCTAATGCGGCCAGATAAGTGCCAGGTAAGTGGGAGGTTATCCAACGTTTTCGCGAAGTTTCTTAATTAAATAACCACTTGCCTTCGTCACACTTGCCTAGGCACCGCAAAAGTCAGATAGGATAAACGGCCGATGCCTTTAACTAGTCCTCTGTCCTATTGAGCGCGAAGTCCTTAGGGCTGAGTCTAGTATTTTTTAATTTTAACAATGGTCAATGCATATGCTTTTTGTGATTTTTGGGGTCCTGGGAAGGGTGATGAAATCCCCACCCAATCTGAATTGGTTTCAAGCCCCTTAAGTCCGTATTAATGAATGCAAAGCGATAACAAATCAACTGCAAACAATTTTTATTTTTAGCGCGGCGCAAAGAATCCTGCATAAGAACAGTTTATTGGAAGGGGGAAGAGAGTTTGCGCAAAGAATGTTGCAGAAAACACAGTTTATTGGAGTCCAGAGGAGTGGGGAGAGGGAGAGAGACTCACCAAAAAAAACTGAAGCCCTGAAGCCAATATATGGCCGCGGTTCCGCGGCCAAACGCATGCAACGGCCGCGGTTCCGCGGCTATCTTGAGGCTTTGAAGCTTCAATTTTCTTGTATGTGCTGTTTTGGGTGTCCTGTACTTGTCTGGATTTCCTGAATCTTGTTTTTCTCACTGTAGTTGCTCCAGATTGTTAAAGTAGACCGTTGGCTTCATTTTGATCCGTCGCGGTGTAGCCGCGAAATATGGGTCTATCTTCCCACGTCTTTGGCACTGAACTTGAACTCCGTATTATCCTGCACACTTGCACAAAAACTAATCAAAAATAACAAAATGATTTTTTTTACAAAGTATATATTTTTTTGTTTTGTTTTTCGGTTATATTCACAAGTTAACCCGAAATAACACAAAGAAATAAACTACCGTCTTCCCGGCAGCGGCGCCATTTGATTGTTAGAGATTCTGCGTGTTCAAGTTTAGTTAATTACCGCAGTCAAAACGGTTTCGCTTGTAGCTAGCCGGTTGAGTACGGGTCGTCCGCAGGGAGATGGGAATCTTTTTCTAAGTGCTTTAACGAGTTAAGTCCAGTTTTCCAGATTTTGTTGTGATTAAGTAAGTATTAAAATGATATGTAAAGAGAGCTTGTTAGGGTTAGGATTAGGTTAGTTTGAGTTAGGAGTCGCTCACCTCTTTCGTTGCCACTCTTAATATCGGTGTTACGGTAATCGGCAACAACGGGGATTAGCACGACTAGGAAGGAACTTGCGAGTATAAGCTAGGCTTTCCAACGCATAAGTTCTTCCTTTTGGTGCTTGTCCGTCCGTTCTTGGCTCTTAGCCATAACCTCCGGTTAATTCAACCACAACCGGTCTCACTACGGAATCACCGCTATCATATAGGATAGGGTGCCGTAAGGAGCGGATTGTGGTTCAATTAACGGGAGTCGATTTAAGATGTTGGGCAAGGAAAGAGTGAGAGAGATTTCCTTCTCTCAAACTTCCCTTATCCTACCCTAACAAGTATGAAACTATTCACACATCATAATGAAAAGAAAACAAAACAAAAGAGGAAGATAGAAAGAAGGAGATTAGAAGATAACAACTAGCTATTTGCGACCTCACCTTGGCAAGGATCAAGCGCAAGCGTCATGGTTGTTTTAAGGATAAAGGAAAAGAGAAAAGAAAGAAACAACAATAAATAACAACAACTAAGTTAACAAATGAAAATTACAAGCAATAATAATTTAACTAAAGAACAAGACAAGCATGATAAGTAAAAGGATCTTCTTTATTCATCATTCTTCACTCACAAAAGCTCACTACAAGTTTTTCAATGGAGAAGAGATGAGAAGAGGAAGAAGAAACAAGTATTCTAAACCCTAGGAAAATACAAGATTATGCACCCTTGGCTTCACAAGGTTCTGGGCTATTTATAGGCAGGGAAAAGGAAATCTAGGGCAACATTCTGGCTGTACATAGAAATACCAAAAAGCCCCTGGAAAATCTTCATCTGTGGCGCCAGTACGGCCGCGGAACCGCGGCCTAGACCCCCCATTGGCCGCGGTTCCGCGGCCCTTTAGAGGACTTGGCTCCTCTGGTTTTTTGTGGTCCCCTGGTTTGATGTATCCTTCATTCTGGTATATGTGTTTTCTCATAAGTTCTTCACGATTTTTCCAGAATTTCTGTTGATCAAAAGGTGATTTGATGTGGATCTTTTTGTCATGATTTCCTCGAGCTCCGTATAGATTTCTTGGATCTTGTGTTGCCATTGAGCCTTGTGCATGAAAATGACATTGATTTGCCATTTTGTCTCTTAAACTGGTGTGTGGCAACAGACGGATAAAGAGCGGAGATCCGTGTTTTTTCTGTGGTGGCAGGAACCCGGGTTTTGTCGTGTTTTTCCATGGATTTCACTGTTTAGAGCCGAGAACCTGTATCCTGCAATTGACTAGCAAACACGGCTCAAGAGTACCTACCGATATGCAATGTGATAAAAATTTGGCGGTATAAAAATGCAAAAATCTGATATGAACACATGGATGTTGAGGCCGTGGGGGACTATCACCTGGGATTGTCAGATGGACACTTTTTGGTTTTGCGTAGTTGTTATTTTGTACCAAATGCAATCTGTAATATCATTTCTGTATCTTTATTATCTAAAGAAGGTTATGAATTTGCATTTGTAAGTAATGTAGTGAACATTCACCTTAATCAAGTTTTGATTGGGTCAGGTACATTAAACAACGGTATATACGTTTTAAACCTACCACAGATTTTCAATGTCCAGAATACACACAAAAGAAAGTCTCCAGAAATCAATAAAAATTTCTTATGGCAATGTAGACTTGGTCACATCAATGAGAGAAGGTTGACTAAGTTACATACAGAAGGATATTTGGATCCGTTCGAATATCAGTCATATGCAACTTGTCAATCCTGTCTCAAAGGAAAGATGACAAAGACTCCGTTCACTGGACACGGAGTAAGAGCGAGCGAGCTCTTGGGACTCGTACACAGCGACGTGTGTGGTCCAATGTCTACGCATGCACGAAGCGGTTATTCTTACTTCATTACTTTTACGGATGACTTTTCAAGGTACGGATATGTCTTCTTAATGAAACATAAATCCGAGGCTTTTGAAAAATTCCAGGAATATAAGAATGAAGTAGAAAAACAAACAGGCAAAACTATCAAGACACTAAGATCTGATCGAGGTGGTGAATACTTGAGTGCCGAGTTCCTGGTTTACTTAAAAGAGAATGGAATTCTCTCTCAGCTTACTCCTCCATACACTCCGCAACATAACGGTGTATCGGAGAGACGGAACTGAACCCTATTGGATATGGTACGGTCCATGATGAGTAATGCTGAGTTGCCGCGATCGTTCTGGGGATATGCGCTAGAATCAGCTGCATACCTTTTGAACCGAGTTCCAACTAAGACTGTGCCTACTACACCATATCAGATGTGGTGTGGGAAGAGACCCTATCTTAATCACATTAAGACATGGGGATGTTCAGCTTTTGTCAAAAAGCAGCATGCGGACAAGCTCGAGGCACGGTCAGTACAGTGCAAGTTTGTGGGATATCCAAAGAACTCCAAGGGATATTTCTTCTATTGCGAAGAGGAACAAAAGGTTTTTGTTTCTCTCCATGCCCACTTTCTAGAACACCAGTTCATAGAAAAAGAAATAAGTGGGAGCGCAATAGAACTGGAAGAAATTCCAGAACCACGAGCTATTACTGAAAGCTTAGTAGAACCAGATGGTTCGAAAGATCAGGACATTCCCACGCCACTCCGCAGGAGTAGTAGGCAGTCTCATCCGCCCGAGAGATACTACGGTTTTCTCATTGACGGGGATAGAGAGGATTGCATCATAGATTGTGATGAGCCTACTAGCTTCCAGCAAGCCATACAGAGCGTTGACTCGGTAAAATGGCTGGATGCAATGCGGACCGAAATGGAGTCCATGTACACCAACAAAGTATGGACGTTGGACATTGCTCCAGATGAGGTAAAACCCGTAGGATGCAAGTGGATCTTCAAAAGGAAGATTGGTGTAGATGGACAGGTTGAGACCTATAAAGCTAGACTGGTTGCAAAGGGTTTTCGTCAGCGACCTGGTTTGGACTATGACGAAACCTTTTCTCCAGTAGCTATGCTGAAATCTATTCGGATCCTTCTTGCCATTGTTGCCTTCCACGATTATGAGATTTGGCAGATGGACGTAAAGACCGCTTTTCTAAATGGAAATTTAGAGGAGTGTGTCTATATGGACCAGCCAGAGGGTTTCATTCAGAGTGGGAGCAGCGGAAAGGTGTGCAAGTTGCTTAAGTCCATTTATGGACTAAAGCAGGCATCGCGGAGTTGGAACATCTGTTTTGATGAGACGGTCAAGGAATTTGGCTTTATCAAAAATCCAGATGAACCATGGATCTATTGTAGATTTGTAGCGAGAACTGTAGTATTCCTCGTTTTATACGTGGATGACATTCTCTTAATAGGAAATGACATTCCTATGCTACAATCTGTCAAGGGGTTCTTGTCACACAGGTTCTCCATGAAAGACCTGGGTGACGCCTCATACATTCTGGGGATCCGGATCTACCGTGACAGATCCAAGAGAATTTTAGGACTCTCACAGTCCAGGTACATCGACACCATACTGAAAAGATTCAGTATGGAAGATTCCAAGCGCGGTAATCTACCGGCTTGTCACGGGATCACCCTCTCCAAAGAGATGTCTCCCAAGACTGATTTGGAGAGGGATCGCATGTTTATTATACCCTACGCTTCTGCGGTAGGCTCTATAATGTATGCGATGTTGTGTACCATACCAGATGTGGCTTATGCACTGAGTGTGGTAAGAAGGTATCAGTCAAACCCTGGGGAGAAACATTGGATAGCGGTAAAGAACATTCTCAAGTACCTGAGAAGGACTAAGGAGATGTTCTTGGTGTATGGCGGAAAAGACCTGCAGATTGAGGCCTTTGCTGACTCCAGCTTCCAGAGTGACAAGGATGATTCCAAGTCCATGTCGGGTTTTGTCTTTACCCTCAATGGAGGGGCGGTGTGTTGGAAGAGCTCCAAACAGTAAACAGTTGCTGACTCGACTATGGAAGCGGAATACATCGCTGCATCTGATGTCGCAAAAGAAGCTGTCTGGATGAGGAAGTTCTTGAAAGAACTTCAGGTGGTTCCGTCCATTGTTGATCCAATACCTCTGTATTGCGACAACAACGGGGCTATAGCTTTAGCGAAGGAACCCAGGTCCCATCAGAAATCCAGACACATCTTGAGGCGGTATCACCTGATCAAGGAGATCGTGGATCGCCAGGAGATCGAGGTTCGGAGGGTTGCTTCAGAAGATAACACTGCAGATCCATTCACGAAGGCCTTACCCCAGACTCAGTTCGAGCGGCTGATCGAGATGATAGGTCTTCGATACGCCAGTACATGGTCTTAGTGCAAGTGGGAGATTGTTAGTGTATATGCCCTAGAGGCCATTACTGTATCATACTAGTATGTATATTACTTGATGGAAGCTTGGGATATTCACAGTTGTATATACAATCTTGCTCGAAATGGTAGTATGCTACTTGGTTTGTCTCTACTTCAATATGTGCATGTGTTTCTTTTAGCATATCGCTTATATAACATATAGTAGAGCCCTTAGGATCTTTGCTTGATTACCAGCGTTGTGATGGCGCTCACACTCGTGGGGGCTGGGTAATCCATAAGCACATCCTTATACAGGTCCCTAGTCGATGGACTATCGAGACAGGGCATCGATACTCCGGAGTAGACTAGCGTATGCGCTTCTCATCCCAGCGTGGGAGACGGTCTATCCCACAGCCGTCAGTACGTCGTACTTGAGATAGTATGCGGGTGCTCGTTAGGTTACGAATACACTGAACAGGACTCGTCGGGAACTGTTGGTTGGTATTATACCTATCGTCAGTTATCAGTTCCCAGGTGACATGAGTACAGCTTAGTCCGCTGACTTGACACTGTCACTTCGCCTCGAGTGTGTTCCTACTGTACTTTGATTACTACCCTACCACGGCTCAAAGGAGTCGTGCAAACAGATAGTAGTTGGGTGCAGTCCCGAAGCACTTGGAGGCAGTGACGGTTAGACAGGATTCGTCTCTCCCGGTATTGGGAGTTGACATCGCGCTGTGTCCAGGAGAGCCATTACACAAGTAGTCCCTGGCCAGGGCAAGCGAGATATACTGGTAGGTTTCCAGTGTTATCTCAGGGTGTTCTGGGCTACACTCCGACACGAATTGTACCGCTATTAGGGGACTGCCGTTTACCGCCCCCTAGGCCCGCCATGCGATGTATCAGACGAACAGACCGGACTGTACGGAGACTGTCACATTCAGGCTCAGTAGGAGTTCAGATGGGTTCACCTCGTCAGTCTTCTTATCGGCATCTACCTGGGGACCGTTACGTACAACTAGTGCCGCTTGCGGTCTGTGGTTAAACCCACTGCCAGCGTAGTGTCGAGTCTTTAGAGTCCCACACAGAGAGCTATTCGCCTTTTGGCAAAATGAGTAGAGGTCGCATGGTTTTGCGACAAGGTTCGTTCACATCCGCGCACTTGTGCACGTTTGCTGTCCGGACAGCTTATACTAGCGGGCTTTGGTTTAAGTCAGATCCTAGTATATGATTTGGGATTGGTTTTATCTCTTTGTATTCGTGTTCCTCGGATCATGAATACGGGTGCGTATGCACAGTTGATTGAGACAGAGGGAGAGGACTTTGATTAGGGTTAATGACCATTGTCATTTTATTAACCCTAATGCTTATGTGTGTATTATGATTAATTGATATTAGTTAAATATAATTGTGCATGGTTAGGGTTGTTGACCATTTGACTATCTTGACTTGTGGACCTAGGTTGACACTTTGACCATCATCATTCCATATAAAAGATGCTCTTTGATCCTTGCAATTTGCATTTAATATGAAATGATAATGGTCAAGTCTTGATTAAACCATGACAATTATCTTGCTAATTATCTTTTTACAATAATTCACACATATATGTGAGAATGGCTTTTTATTCTCTCATTCTATCATATTGATTCTCTCTCCTCCTCTTCCTCTCTCTCAAGCTCTCCCCTCTCATGTGTTGAGAAACACTTGAGCTTGAGTTAAACCTCTCCAAAGTAATCTCTACTCTCATCTAAGGTTCTAAGATTAGCACTTCTAGCACCTTAGTTACTTCTAGCTTGAAGTTGAAGCCAAAGGTTGAGGCTCTCGGGTGGATCCTTCTTCGACTAGAGAAGGCGACAAGGTGATCTCTTTCTTCCACTCCAAGGAGCAAGGAGAGAAGGACATAAAGCCAAAAGTATAACCTTTCTTCCATATAGCTAAATCTAGTTAGCTTTTAGTTAGTTTTTGTTTAGCAAAGATCCTCCTTAAGCTAGTCCATGTTGCCTAGTTCGATAAAAATCCGATTTTTATTCCGTTTTCCGCCTCCCCGCAAGCACCGGGGTGGGCAACGTGGACTTACACACCCGACTTCCCCCGTAGATATAGATCTACTCATCTTGGTCTTCGCTTGCCGAAGTCGATGATGCCACACTTCGTCGCCTCGGAATCCATATGAAGGTACCTACAATAATAACACATATCGCAACGCTATTAAAATCAAGTTTTGAAAACCGAAACAGCACACTGATTTCCTATAAGTTAGAACCTATAGCCCGCATATGCAAAACCAACAAATTACCCCTAGTCGTTGATGTACAAACATCCAACAACCAAACAAAAACCCAAATAGCAAAACCAAACATTTCAAAATACGGAAAATATAGCCAAAAATCACACTAATGTGCCCTCAGATTTTGACTCAGGTCAAACTAGCCAAAGTTGAACATATACAGGGTCTAGTTTACTGGAGAACAAGACCTGGACCAAACACGAAGGGGTTCCACCCCACCCTGGCTGCAAATTGCGTCCAGGAAGAATAAATCTGCGGTCTGGGTTTGGGGGTTGGGGCTAGGGTTTCATTGGTACACTCACAATCACCTGCTTACTTCCCTGTCTTTGCTAAATTATTTTTAGTTCCCCCGGATTACTCCAGATTCCATAATACTACCTCAAACTGTCAATTTAACCGATGTCGGAAAGTTCTAAGTCGTGTTTGGGTTCTATTATCTATTCTAGGTCAAATAAACACCACTCAAGTCTTGTTAACAGCCACTACTCATCATCAATTCCAAACAACACTCAAACCCTTCTCTTGAATTCCTAAGTTCACAAACCCATTCGCAAACAACATCTAAACTAACCTAGAATACTAAGTACACTTGAACTAAACTAAAGGGAATGGATTATACATTATGGATGTAGCCAAGCAAAGCCTTAGCTCCCCAAGGTCCTCAAAATCTAACATTGATGGGTCCAAAGTGTAGAAGGTGAAGAGGGGATCAATTTTAGTGAAAGGGGTTTAGGGTTTTGATGAAGCTTTGGAGATGGATCTAGGGGGTGAAGGTGGAGGGAGATGGGGAAGAAGGAGATGAAGAAATAAAATAGGGTGAGGATATGGCAGCCCCCCCCCCCTCTCTCTCCTCTTTTATTCTCACCCCCATTCACTCATTTTCTCACTCTCTTTCTCTAATCATCATGACACTTTTTTCCCTTTTCTTTTTCTTTTTCTTTTCTCACCGCAATAAAACCACAATACATAACACAAATGAAATGAAACAACATGTAATATGTCATGGTGCACTAGCCATGGAAAACTGTAGAAACACGGATTTGGCTTAATCACGATTAGCAGTGCACTAATCAGGCTTTTATCAAAACTGCATATAAAAATTTTAAAAATGCCAAATCCTTTAAATATATTTTTAAATGAATAAATCATTTTAATTTCCAATTATTTCACAATTATTGGTATATATTTATACCCTTTTTCGAAAACTCAATTTCGCAAATCGGGCAGTTTTCGGGAAATATATTATTTTAATATTAAATTCCAAAATTAATATTTTATATTTTCTAAAATGTTACAGCGTCGTATACTTACTTGCGTGGTTGTATTTCCACCGATTAGACAAGAGATAGCTCCCGCTTGGGGATGCCTATATTATTATTGTTTATGTATCGGTTTTGATTAAGATTTACAAAAGAGATGCTGCCCAAATTTTAAATGATGAAAATGTTTTCGAATTATAGTATATAATCCATTTGCATTTCAAATGAACTTTATTTATACTTTAAAAAGAAAGAACTTGATTTCATTTCTACCCTTTTTCAAAACTTCACCTCCACTATTTTCTTAAAAAGGTTTAGATTCCTGGTTTTCGGCTTACCTGGATTACGGTGGGGTTCTATAGACTTCACGTAATTCAAATGTCAATCACATGCCATTTCCGGGTAGTGACAGTAATTCACAATATGAATTTGTATATACATGTAATCTATTTCTTACTTCTCTTATACCATGTATATATAGTTAATATATCAATATCTCATGCTTTGAGTTGATATTGATATACTATTCATGATTGTGATATCAAAAACAATGAATGTTCATATACTTGTATTTACCATCTTACTTATATTTCATAACACTGTATATGATATACTTGGTCGTGTTTGAGATTGGTTTCCAGGATATTCAGGATATCTCACAACATAAGCATACGATGGAGGATGAAGTAAATTAAGCGTAAATGATATATCTAATGGAGGTTAGAGGATACAGACGAGTGCTTCTTAATTTGTCAAGATCTAGCTACGAATAGCTAAGAAGTGATGCTGCCTGAACTGTCAAATCTTTTCTGATTCGCACGTTCCACCAGCCAAATCGAAGATTTCGTAAAATCGTCTGGGTCAATGGATATTTCGTAGGAATCACATTGACACCTCTCGGAATCACGAAATTCCATCGTTTAGGGCCCCGAAATTGCGTATCTCAAATAAGGGTTACACCAAGAAGCCAAGTCCTAATTCGAAGCGTTATGAGGCGAATTCAAATTGAAAATTCATCGACCAATGCGTGTGAGTGACGTGTCCAAGTTTGAAGCTATGAAGCCAAGTTCAAGCTTACGTCAAAGTTCGAGAGCCCGAGGTGACAAAGATTCAAGAATTCAAAGAATTTGCGATACCGATATAGGAACTTTTGTAAGTACTCTATTAATTATGGTTTATATCAATTAGAACTCTTGAACACTCACACACGCTTGCACAAACGTTTTACATTGCATGAACTTTGGGGGTTTTGATTTAAAATTGATTTTCACCACAAAATACATGTTTCTGAGTTTTTACACTTCAGATGGCTGTCCTCATATGCTTCATACATCTGTCGTTCTGTGTTTTCACAACATCCCCAAATGTCAGAAATATCAGTTTTCATACGTTTTGTGCTTTAGACGTCTGTCCCATAATTTTTTAGACGTCTGTCTTTTCTCTGTGTTTTCATATGGCCTATTTTATAAGATACAAACGTCTGTCCCTTACTTCTTCAGACGTCTGTTTGTTCTCTGTGTTTTTATTGGAATGAATTTCTTTTATGAAACAAATATCTGAAGGTATAAGCAACAAATGTCTGCAGTTCAAAATCTTTGAAAATTATTTCTTCTTCAGCAGTTTGTCCAATATTTTTCAGACGTCTGTTTATTCTCTATACTATTTTTGGCTATCTTTGAAAATCCACGGCAGACGTCTGAACCTATATTTGACAGACGTCTGCAGTAGAAAGTTTTTGAAAATATAGTCGTTGGGATTTATTTTGTTAAAACTTCAGACGTCTGTCCTATTGTCCTTCAGACGTCTATTCTTACTGGAAAAATACTGATTTGATTTATAATGGCTCGTTTTTGTGTGGGGTTATAAAAGAGTTTTGGGTTGGTTTTTTTAGCTCGTATCACTCAATATTTCAGTTGCCAATTTTCCTAAGTGATCAAGAGAGAAAAATCCCACATCTTGTGAGAGTTTAAAAAGATTTTTATTTGCTTATCCAATCTCTCAAATACACACACTCAAGAGAATCTAATTTGATTATCCATATTCTTAAGTATTAGTGCTTTATTGTGAAACTCTTTTGAGAGTAACTTGTGCTTGTATTTCTTTCTCTTCTTTCTTTGTGTGAGGACTTTTGAGTGCAAAGGTGCCTTTTTAAGGAAATTGAGTAAGCTTGCTTGTAGAGAGAAGTACTTGTAGAGGGACGGGCTTGTAAGGGAATTGTTATTCATAGTGCCGAATAACGTGTAGTCTTTTGAGAAAACGTGTTGGTTAGGCCTCCAACGGAAGCGAGGTTGTTTGGTTGCTTGCGGGCAACATGTTTGTCTTCGAAAAAAACGTGTTTTAGTGGAATAGACTCGTACGTCTAAAGAAATTGGACTAGAGGATCTCTTGAACCATTCTAAAATCGACTCATGTTTGCGTTTACAATTTCTTATCTCTAATTTGCTCATTAATCTAGAAATTGCATGCTATCTCTATATGTTCATTACTTTTGCTTGATTACATTTTATCACTTGCTTAGTATATGCCGTAGTTTCACAATTGTTACTTGTGCTTACCTTGTATCTATATTTGCTCATCTTTTTACTAAGTTTGCAATTGTAGTTTGTTTATCAAGTGTTGATGGTTAAGAATTTTTAATTTGGGCATATCGGTAGCTTATTCATATTCACCCCTTCTAGGAATACTTTCAAAATCTATTTTAAAATAATTTTTGAATAAAGAAAAATGTTTTTAAAACACAGGCTGGGTCTCACACGCCTGCATGGGTGCATAGGAGGCGGACACTTGTCCGCCGGATGCGCCCATGTGGTGTGCTGATTGGGGGCGGTCGTCTGCTTCAAAGCGGGTTTTAAACCCGGTCGACCTGATAAGCCGTCTTATAAATACCCCTCCATATAAATACCCCTCCACTAGAGCTTCGAAAAATACAAGAAAAATTGCTCCGCGATCGAGACTTGACGCCCGACGCCCGACGCTATGGTCCTACCCTTGCACGTGGGAAAAATCCGAGAAGAGTTAAAAGGCCATTTGAAGTCAGCGTTCGCTCGGACCAACATCCGTTAAGAGGTAGGATTCTCTCTCTGTTCTTACACCTGTCGCCCCACTTCAAAACCTGTTATCTGTGTAAGTATGATTACTCTATTCAAAACCAAAACTCGGTTATCACCTCATACTCGTCTTTTGATCTATTAGTTATCTAAAAATACGATCAAAACATCAATCTAAATACGACTTAACCTTGCTTCAGTAATTTCTTTTAAATCCAGTTTCTTTTCATCGAATACCTTGCATTCTTGTTGCTATGGAAACGTCCTATCACAATCTCTTGTTAAAACTAAACCCTGCATGCTAAGTTCTATTTTTAATCACATCTACTTATTAGGCTTAGTCTTGTATTGTATGGTTTCAGCCTCCTTGTTTAAGGCTTGTTTTTGATGTTTCTTTTTTTCTTTTTGTTGATGTAATAAACTTGGAAAGTTTGATTATTGAAATAATTATTGGTTGATGAACAAAGATGTTCTTTTTATTTATCTTTCTTTTGTAATACTTCCATGCATTACTAAAATGCTTAGCGTAACTGTAACGGGAAGAGCTTCTTCTCGGTATAGTTTTGTTGTGGATCTAGTCTCGTACTCGTTACCGTATTTTAGAAAGCGGGACGTGACATTTCTAAATTCTACAGCTGCTTCACGTCAATATATATTAGTTGATGTGAAATTCCTCGAAGAGAGAAATAAAATAAGAGAGACATCATGTAACCTTAGAAATTAAATCAGCGGTGCACTTTATACTCTTCTTTAATTAACTGAGGAGAATTCTGAAAGAAGAGTGAAAAATGATTTGATTTGGGGAATTAGTTTCAATTCTAAGGGAAAGATTAAGCACAAGGTATACATAACTCATCACCCTAATGACACCATGAAAATGAAATTACGCATACAGTGCATATGATGAAGATGGTCTTATAAGAGCTTCAGAGCATTTTACAAGTTCAAGGGAAGCAACCAACACATCGACATCGACATAGGAGTTTTCGACCATAGTTATTTGGGTATGGTGGATCACACTTTACGTGCATATTTCTTCTTTTTTACTCGCAAAAATGTACATCGAAGAAACAAAGTTTTTGCATTATGTATTCCCAAAAAGTAAGTATGGTTGAAATTAAATTGTTAAGATGGCTGGATGCTAATATACTAAAAGATATGAATATAACAAGGTAGATGTATCATTTATAGAGGATAAGATATTAAAGAACAAATTGAGATTGTTTGTATATGTGCAATGAAGACCAATCAATGCGTCGGTTGGACAAAATGACATAATTATAGTTAATGGCGCAATTGAAGTAAGGATAGAACTAAATGAATATGGATAGAGACAATTGAGAAACGGATGCTAAGTTTTAATTTGATCGAGAAAACGGTCCTCAATGTTCTAAATATTGAATATTGTAATCATATTAGTTCGAAAATTTTTATATCGGATAGCGGATATCATGATATATCAGATGATATTTTCAAAATATTGAACTATCAAATTTTATATTATAAATATGATAAAAATAACTTTAATATAAAAAGTTTTTTTCTTCAATAGCTCAGTAGTGGAGCGGCCAGTTAATAAGCAAATGATCGTAGTTCGAATCTCTGAAATTTTTCCATGTATGAATTTCGTAAACTGATCTTGAGTTTCAAAAAAATTAGGCGTCAATTTTAGAAAATACACGGCGTGGAAAAAGAGAAAGAAAAAACCAGAGAGATGTATCAATTAGTTTTTGAAAATATTCTGCATTAAGAAAGAGAGGAAGACGGGTTAGGGGGAAAGAGGTACAAATATGGGGTTCATCGATCTTCATCGGGATTGAGGTTTCGTTAATATTTAAAGATGAGATCTAGGGTTTCGATTTTTGGAAGATTTTAAAATTTCAACCAGAGAAGAGAGTGGGTAGGTTGATGTTTTCTTTATTTTAATGGGTTACTCATCACGTGTCTGATGTGTTAGTTATATGTATGCCCTAGAGGCCATTACTATACATAGGATGTATATTGTAGTGGATGCTTGGACATATATAGGGATGACTTTCTTGCTCGATATGATAGTATGCTATCTGGTTACTCTTTACTTTAACGTGTACACTGATTGTCTCTCTGTTACATGTTGGTAAAGCCCTTAGGATGTGTACTTGACTACCTGGACTATGATGCGGATCATACTAGTGGGGACATGGTAGTCCATAAGTACATCCTTCAAAGTCCCTAGTCGTAAGTGTATCGAGACGGGGCATCGATATACCAGAGTAGATTAGCGTATACCTTCTCGACCCATACAGATGGGCGATGGATGATCCCATATCCATTGGTGTTTGACATCAGAGATGATATACGGGTGCTCAGTGGAGACTGGGTACACTGGACGGACTCGCCGAGAACTCCCAGATGGTATTATACCTTACGTCAGATGGCAGTTCTCTGGTGACACTGGTACATGTTAGTCTGTATACCCGAGATCGTCATAGAGTCTTGTGTGATTCCCACTGTGCTTTGATTTCCACCTTACCACGTCCAAGAGGGGGTGCAAAACGGTTGTTTTTGGGTACAGTCCCGAGTCACATGGAGGCAATGAGCGATAGGAGGGGTTTCGTCTCTCCCGGTATAGGGAGTTGATGTTGCGCTGTGCTCGATTGACTATAACAGGAAGTCCTTGGCCTAGGCTGTTTTAGGGATTTACTGGTAAGTGTTACCAGTAGTTTCTGGACCCGTTATGAGCCTCATATCGACACGACTTATCGAGTTATTGGGGTCTGACGTTTACCACCCCTAGACAAGATATGCGACATATCAGACGAACAGACCGGACTGTACGGTAGTGTTACTGATTGGATTCACAGGAGTGTGAACGAGTTTGCTCGTTGATCTTCTGATCGCTCAATACCCGGGTGGCCGTTACGTTTAGCAGACCTCTTGCGGCTTGTGGGTGTTTGATATGATCGTCACCTACTGCCGGCGTATTGACGAGTCTTTAGAGTCCTACACAGGGGTTTCCTGGCTCAAGCGAAACGAAATAGAAGCGCATATGAGATATGTGCGGGACCGAGAATAATACCAGTATGTGATACTGTATTCTATTCTTGCGATTTGTGACGTTGATCGGTTGTATGCGATATAGCCGGGTTATCGGATCAAGTATTGATTCGATAAGTTGTTACTATTGATATTAGTCGGTTATATGCGATATGAATGGATCGTTAAATCAAGTGTTGATTTAATGATTTAATGTATAATTATATATTTGATATATTACTTTACATTAACTAGTATTGGCTCACTTAAGATTGATTTTCTCACTTGAATGTGCACATTGTTTATATGTGATATATGCAAGTGTACATGTTTGTATCATGCTTGATGATACAAACAAGTTATGTGTATGAGATTTGAACCAAATCAAGGTTAGATTAGGGTTTACTATTTTCCTAAGCATATAACAAAAGAGTGTGATTTTGGTCAAAGTTATCAAGCTTCATGAAGCTTGATAAACATTGACAAAGTCAACTCTTTTGTCATATGATTAAAGATATTAGTTAACCCAACCTTTAACCTAATGGTTTGGTTAAATCTCTACATGAGTTAAGCATGAGGGCTTAACTCAACCATGGTGCCATTATTCATTTGGATAATAATTCATATGATTCTTTCTTCTTCTTCATCTTCATCAAGCTCACAAAAGCTTGCTAGCTTCAATGGTGCCATGAGAAAAAGAGTGAGAAATCCAATTCTAAAGTGAACCCACTTCCTATTTCTTCATCCTCTACCACGTGCCATGTAGTATAGGGTGTTCTCTTCACAAAGTTTTTGACCAAGTGAAGGAATAGCTTGAGTTTGAGTCTCCCCGACGTAGATCATCTTCGGCCTCGAAGTCAACGACCTAGCCCGCTCATTTCTCCGACGAAACCATTGCTAGAGTCCGGGATCCCGATGATCGCAGCGGAGGGACGTCATCTCGGAGCTAAAGAAGTGGTGGATCGGATCTACAAATGTTGTAATCCCTTTCACTTATTAGCAAAGTTGTTTGCTTGCTTGTAGTTTCGCCTTTACTTCTAGTTAACGATCTAGTTTAGGGTTTCTCGGCACCGGAAAATTTTAATTTGGCATGGTTGATGCCTTGTGGAACCTCTTGTGTGTGTCTAGTAACCCTACAGTGGTATCAGAGCCCAGCTAGAGCTTTATGCTAAGTGTAGACGATGTTAGAAATCCGATCGAACCCCGAAACCCTAACTCAAACCCTTCTCTATACATTTTCTGAAAATGTGTATTTTTCCAAATTAAAAATATGCAGAAAAATCAGCAGGCGTTTTTAGGAGTTACTGTGCAAAACGAGTGGCTAATTCAATTAAAGCGCCGCGGAAACGCGGCACGAGCATGGCTCGTGCGGCGGTTCCGCAGCCGTTCAGTGACATTGACACTTTATTTCTGCACAGTAACTTACTTATTAGTTTACTGAATCTTCTGGAAATTTTTATTGTATACTCAAGTGTTGAGTTTTCTGGGTTGTATTGGGAGTTCGACGATTCAATCGGAATCTTTAACTTTGTTTGTGTTTTTCCGGATAATTTAGAATATGTTAAAATGTTCGACTGGATAAAAATACCCAATTTTTTCCCTGCCGGGAAATTTCCAAGTGTTGGATTTTTCCGTAGTTTGAAAACGTTCTAAGTAGTGCAAGTAACGCGATGGACCCTCTAGAAGACAACAAACCTTAACTCGATTATGTGACCGTCTTGAACTGCCCTTTGAACCTTAGGGTTTGGGGCAGTACGGCGTGCCACATGTGAGGCGTTGGCTTGACCCTTCTACGGCTGGACCATTGGTACTGTGGCATGAAGTGGAGGTTTTTGAACTTATTTCAAGAGTTGAGCTGTTTCGGGAAAACTTGGGTGCTTGATTGTTCGATCGAAAATTTTAACATATTCTGTTTATCTGGAATGTGATACAATATTTGGAATCCACAAGTAGTTATGAGATAACTAAAATGAATGTTATAAACATAGCACTTTAGTCTCACTTGATCGGTTGCCACAGAATTTTGATGCGATCAAAAGTCCGTCGCAATCACGTAGCATACGCGGATACTCGCCGGGTAAACTTAATAGACAGCCACACCCCATAGCCCCGACCAAGTGACTGTAGGAGAACCCCGTCGCCGAAAGCATCCGTCCGGGTGCTCGCGGCAGCGGTGTTCCGCCTTAGTGCACTTCGTCGACGGCATCGGGGGTGCGGCCGCCTACTAAAGTTTGCGACGAGCATTCGATCAAAATGTCGGGAATCTTGTTGAATTGCCCGGCTTGATATTGAAAAGTGTTTTCGATAATGAGACTAAAATGCGGGGTTTATAATTGTTAGGCATGTGATGTCTAAGGAATTCAGATGGTTAGGCATGCGATGTCTAAGGAGGTTGCGGATTCCAACTGTTGTAGTTTTACATTTTCTTTTCTGTGACCGTAAGTGTAATATGTGATATCGCCGTTTTCGTTGCTATATGTCAACGACAATTGGGATGCGCACATTTACTTACGTTGATGACATGTGATGTTATGTGTTGCTGGATATGTTATATTGGATCGTCGTGTTTGAATAGCCGGGGGTTTTATGTGAGATGAGAGTTTTTATTTTCATTCATGTAAAAATAAATTGTATGTAATATTCTTTTATTGGGGCACTTCCAGGTAGCGGAAGATGTCACCATTGTATATTATTTACTTTTCCGCACTAGGATAGACCCAAGGAGGAGAGCATAAGTAACCGGGTTCTGGAGTCCAGTGGGAGACCAACTCGAGGAGTCGAGTCCGGGTCTCCTAACTCTAGAATTGGTAGGGTTGCTTGCCGCTCTCGTAGGGGTCTAGGGGTGGGTTTGGCTATTCATTGCGACCGTGGAATCAGTGTTTTATACAGGCTCGTATTGAAAACACGGACGTCCTAGTATATCCAATATTTCATATGATTCTTCTGCTGCGATATCTGTGATGTGATCATTTGATGTTCTGTGATAAATACTGTATATAGTATATATGATATATTATATAGAAGTTACTTATGTTTTACACCCGTGCTAGCCCTGCCCCGCTCTGCCGTTAGTTATCTAACCTAATGGTGCACGAGGGGACATCGAGGCGAATGCAGATGGCATAAGTGTATGTCGTATTTATCTGTGATGTTTAGGTAACTTAAATGATGGGACTTCATTAATATGATTAATGAAAGAAAAAGAAACCTAAAAGATGTTGTAGAATCGAATTTTCAAAAACAGGTAGCTACAGTTCTTGCTTTGCATCGCGGTGTTCCTTGTAGAACATCCTGCACCTTATTCGATAAGGAAAGGGCCGAGATCCCTTCACCGGGAGTGACCCCTTTAGCAATAACTGGCAGATGCTACAACCCTCGGTTTGTCTTTTGATTGCTCCTATAGTTCTTGCTTTGCACAGCGGTATATATGATATATCCTGCACCTTATTCGATGAGGAAAGGACCGACGATCCCTTCACCGGGAATGACCCCTTTAGCAAAACTAGAAAAGCCTAAAAAACACTCCATTTTAAAATCATTTGATTCTACAACGATATCAAGTTCATTACGCAAAGGGTTTTCATAAAAATCTGTCGTAGCCCTCCGTCATTTCAGATAAGTACTAGTTAGTATTCGTGCTGCGGTAGTTTGGCCTCCGTCAAGGCGTAGTGTACGGTAGCTAACTAATTCTTATCTGCTAGCATACGATGCGATTGGATTAGGGTATTCGTACGGCGTTGTTTGGCCTCCATCAAGGGTCGTGCGGGTGGGTTTAATTCAATCAAGAAATGACGGGTTGAACTTGACTAGCGGATTATGGGTAGTTTGGCCTCCGTCAAGGTCATAGGACGCTAGGGGCAAAATTATCGGGAATTTCAAGTGTTGAAATTTGCAATGAGATTGCATACCTTCTATGAGATAGTTGGATCCCGATACCCGCTGTGAGTAATTGTTACTCCTGGGAGAGTTTTACACATTACAATTAGCCGATCAAGTAGGTGTCTAGAAAGGTGTCAACGGGGTTACGCCTCTGGGAAAACGAGGTTTATTGTAATTAGGTCTGTGCGAAAGCACGGGGAAGCTCCCTCAAAGTACCGACACTGGCCTGGCTGAAAGATTGGCGAACTTGTAGCGTGTAATTAATCCCGGCTAGTCTTTCCTTTTAAGGTTTGAAGGAAGATTTGATAAAAACAGTAGGAGCCATCCTGATTAGATAAAATAATAACCAATCTGATCTTGCAAGAGCGCACGCAGAGTGTTTTCTTCTCTCTCTCTCCTGGTAGCGACCATGTCACGCCTTAATCAAGATAATAAAACGGATATATTGACCGAACCCGCTTGTTATACTGAGCTGGGGAACGTTGGTCCCGCTTCAACTTATAATTGTTATAAGACAGAGCAGGAAATCGGGGATTACCAGAATTCCCGTGCCGCCCAAACGAAGAAAGTGCATACCGATGCATCATTTTCGGGTGTGTTCATTACAGAGAACTGTTTCTCAGTATCCTTTACGTCCTGGTTATGTGATCCCAGATCAGGATCCCGCATATGTAATTTGTTACATGGGCTACAGAAAGGTAAGGAACTGAGAACGGGTGATAAGTTTCATGAGGCAGAAAACGGTGCAAGTGTTGCAGCCAGGTCTGTTGGTCACTGTCACCCTGTATTACTAAAATACATTGATTCTGAACAAATGTTATTAGATACCGAACCTGATATACAAAATCATATCAATCTCTTTATTCATTAAAGAAGGATACAATTTTGTATTGTTGGATAATGTTTTGAACATTTCCTATATCAATAGTTGATCGGTTCAGGCACGTTGTCTAAAAGCATTGACGTTCTAAATCAAACTACAGTTCCTAGTATATAAAACACACACAAGAGGAAGAGTTCAGAAATGAACGAATCCTTCTTGAGGTATTGTAGACTAGGTCATGTCAATGCGACCCGACTGGCTGAAGTTACTTTTAGATGCATATTTAAATCAGTTTGAATTTACATCTTATGAAACTTGCCAGTCATGTCACAAAGATTAGATGACCATAGCTCTGTTTATTGGAAACATAGAAAGAGTTAGTAAACTCTTGGGATGATACATATTGATGTACGAAAAGTCCCCTGTCTACACATGCCAAGACCGGTTCTTTATACTTCATTACCTTCTCTGATAATCTCTCAAGATTCAGACATATGTTCCTGTTGAAACACAAGTCCGGACCTTTTGAGATATTCACAGAATATAAGTTATAAGTAGAGAACCAAAAACGGGTATAAGTATTATGTCCTTTGATGTGATCAAGGAGGAGAATACTTGAGCACGGAATTCCTGGATTATTCTAAAGGAGAATGTGATTCTCTTTCAGCATTACTCATCCGGATACACCACAGCACCTCGGTGTATCGAGGCGGAGCAATCACACCCTATGTGATATGGTGTGCTCCATGATGAGTACTACTGAGTTTCCTGTTTTCTTTTGGGAGTTATGCACTTGAGAAGCTGCATACCTATTGAATAGGGTTCAAATCAAATCAGTTGCCTACTACTTCATATGTGATATGGAAAGGGAAAAGCCCATATCTTAAGTTTGTTAAGATTTGGGGTTGTCCGGCCTATGTCTAAAAAGCAAAATCCGGACAAGCTCGAGGCAAAGTCAATTCTGTAGAAGTTTGTTGGATATCCCAGGCATACGCAAGGGAATATCTTCTACCTAACTGAGCAACAAAAGATGTTTTGTTACTCAGCATGCCACCTTTGTGAAAGGGAATTTCTTGTGAAGAAATTAGTGGACAAAAGGTAGAACTGGAAAGAGTTCCAGCTATACAAACTGCAGCTGATGATTTGGTAGAACCAAAGGATTCAATAGAAACCAACGAACCTCAACCTCTCCGCCGATCTAGT
This sequence comes from Agapanthus africanus, assembly GCA_030015575.1. NCBI lineage: Eukaryota > Viridiplantae > Streptophyta > Magnoliopsida > Asparagales > Amaryllidaceae > Agapanthus > Agapanthus africanus. The sequence goes on from JASDDO010000006.1 coordinate 44,477,877, forward strand.
AGGTTTCCTCACCCACCTGAGAGATACTTCGGTTTCTCTATGACAGTGGGAGCGAGAATTGCATCATGAGATGATGACCCAACTAATTTCGACCTGGCCATCAGGAGTGAGACTCTGTAAGAATGGCTGGATGTTTATCGATCTGAGATGGAATCCTTATACACCAACAAAGTATGGACTTTGGTTGCTATATCTGAAGGGTTAAATTCCCATCAGGAGCAAGTATATCTTGAGAAGATTACTTGGTGTACATGGAAAAGTTGAGACTTTCAAAGCTAGACTCGTTAAAGGTTTGCATCATAGACCAGTTGTGGCTAATGATGAAACCTTTTCTGGGGCCTATGCTTAAGTCCATCCAGATCCTACTTGCCACGGCTACATACCATGACTACGATATCTAGTGGTTGGGTGTCATGACTGCTTTTCTAAATATTGATTTAGAAGAGAACGTCTATAAGTACACAGCCAGAGGGCTTCATAAACAGTGGGAGCAGCGAAAACGTGTGCAAGTTGCTTTACAGATTAAAGCAGGCATCGCGGAGTTGGAACATCTGTTTTGATGAGATTAGTCAAAGAGTTTGACATCATCAAAATGGTAGATGAACCTTGTATATACAAAAAGGTAGTAGGGAGTATGCTGGTGATCCTCGTAGAGTACGTGGATGACATACTCTTGATAGAGAAGGAGTTTCCTATGCTACGCTCAGTCAATTTCCGCTTATCATAAGGATTCTCCATATAGGATCAAAGTGATACCTCCTAAATCCTTAGTCTGGATCTATGAGATAGATCTAATTGGATGTTGGGATACTCACTAGTTGTAGTGAGATGGTATCAGTTGATCCTGGGGAGAATCACTGGAAAGGTTCCAGAGTGATAAGGACGACTGAATGTCAGTCACATGTATTGTCTTTACCCTCAGTAAAGGGACGGTATGTTGGAAGAGTTCCAAGTTAGATACCGTGGCATACTAGATGATAAAGGCTGGATACATCGCTACCAAAGATGCTACCAAAGAGGAAGTCTAGGTATATATTAGTTCATGAGACGAATTTTGTTCCTACCATTGTGTGACAATGGAGTTGTGGCTTATGCCAAGAAACGCCCGTCCCATCAGTGATCCAGACATATTCTTAGGCAGTATCACCTGATCGTGGAAATGGTTGATCTCCAGGGGATCGAGGTTAGGAGAGTAGACTCAGAGAACAACACGGTGGATCCACTCACAAAGGCCTTTTCCCATAGAGAGACTTTTATGGGATGGTTGAGTATGAGATACTACAACCACTGCTATCAGATGGCCCTAGTGCAAGTGGAAGATTGTTGGTTATATGTATGCCCTAGAGGCCATTACTATACATAGGATGTGTATTGTAGTGGATGCTTGGACATATATAGGGATGACTTTCTTGCTCGATATGATAGTATGCTATCTGGTTACTCTTTACTTTAACGTGTACACTGATTGTCTCTCTGTTACATGTTGGTAAAGCCCTTAGGATGTGTACTTGACTACCTGGACTATGATGCGGATCATACTAGTGGGGACATGGTAGTCCATAAGTACATCCTTCAAAGTCCTTGGTCGTGGGTGTTGTTAGTGTATATGCCCTAGAGGCCATTACTGTATCATACTAGTTTGTATATTACTTAATGGAAGCTTGGGATATTCACAGTTGTATATACAATCTTGCTCGAAATGGTAGTATGCTACTTGGTTTGTCTCTGCTTTAATATGTGCATGTGTTTCTTTTAGCATATTGCTGGTATACATATTAGTAGAGCCCTTAGGATCTTTGCTTGATTACCAGCGTTGTGATGGCGCTCGCACTCGTGGGAGCTGGGTAATCTATAAGCACATCCTTATACAGGTCCCTGGTCGTTGGACTATCGAGACAGGGCATCGATACTCCGGAGTAGACTAGCGTATGCGCTTCTCATCCCAGTGTGGGAGACGGTCTGTCCCACAGCCGTTAGTACGTCGTACTTGGGATAGTATGCGGGTGCTCGTTAGGTTACGAGTACACTGGACAGGACTCGTCGGGAACTGTTGGTTGGTAATATACCTATCGTCAGTTATCAGTTCCCAGGTGACATGAGTACAGCTTAGTCCGCTGACTTGACACTGTCACTTCGCCTCAAGTGTGTTCCCACTGCACTTTGATTACTACCCTACCACGGCTCAGAGGAGTCGTGCAAACAGGTAGTTTTTGGGTGCAGTCCCGAAGCACTTGGAGGCAGTGACAGTTAGACAGGATTCGTCTCTCCCGGTATTGGGGGTTGACATCGCGCTGTGTCCAGGAGAGCCATTACACGAGTAGTCCCTGGCCAGGACAAGCGAGATATACTGGTAGGCTTCCAGTGTTATCTCAGGGTGTTCTGGGCTACACTCCGACACGACTTGTACCGCTATTAGGGGACTGACGTTCACCGCCCCCCTAGGCCCGCCATGCGATGTATCAGACGAACAGACCGGACTGTACGGAGACTGTCACATACAGGCTCAGTAGGAGTGCAGATGGGGTTCACCTCGTCAGTCTTCTTATCGACATCTACCTGGGGACCGTTACGTACAGCTAGTGCCGCTTGCGGTCTGTGGTTAAACCCACTGCCAGCGTAGTGTCGAGTCTTTAGAGTCCCACACAGAGAGCTATTCGCCTTTAGGCAAAATGAGTAGAGGTCGCATGGTTTTGCGACAGGGTTCGTTCGCATCCGCGCACTTGTGCACGTTTGCTGTCCGGACAGTTTATACTAGCGGGCTTTGGTTTAAGCCGGATCCTAGTATATGATTTGAGATTGGTTTTTCTCATTGTGTTCGTGTTCCTCGGATCACGAATGCGGGTGCGTATGCACAGTTGCTTGAGATTGAGGGAGAGGACCTTGTTTAGGGTTAATGACTATTGTCATTTTATTAACCCTATTGCTTTTATGTGTATTATTGTTAATTAATAATTAGCTTAATTATTGTGCATGGTTGTTGTTGTTGACCTTTTGACTTCATTGACTTGTTGACTAAGTTGACAATTTGACCATGATCATTTCATTTGAAAGATGCTCTTTGATCCTTGCAATTTGCATTAATAGTGAAATGATAATGGTCACCTCTTGATTAAACCATGACAATTTTCTAGCTAATTAATTAATTAAAATATCACACACATATTAGTGAGAATGGCTCACTAATAATTCATTCTCTCATATCTTTTCTCTCTCTTGCTCATCCTCTCCCTCAAGCTCTCTCCCTCTCATGTGTTGAGAAACAAAAAGCTTGAGAAAAACCTTCACTTGATCTTCTCTACTCTCTTCTAGGGTTCAAGTCTTAGCATTTCTTGCACTCTAGTTACTCCTAGCTTGGAGTTGAAGCTAAAGGTCGAGGCTTTCGGGTGGATCCTTCTTTGACGGAAGAAGACAAGCAAGGTGAGGCCTTTCTACCATTCCGACGAGCAAGGAGAGAAGGAGTTCGAGCTCAAGGTATAACCTTTCTACAACTTAGTTAGTTGTTAGTTTACTTTAGCTAGTTTTCGTTTAGCAAAGATCCTCACAAGCAAGGTCCATGTTGCCTAAGTCATTAAAAATCCGTTTTTTATTATGTTTTCCGCCTCCCCGTAAGCACCGGGGTGGGCAACGTGGACTTACAGTGGTATCAGAGCCTAACTAAACTCAAACTAGCTAGGTAGCGAAGTGTAACGAAGTTTCGAAACCGGAAAATCCAAAAACCAAACTTTTGCAAAACCCTAGTTTCTGTTAAAAATTTTTCTGCTCTAAATGAAAAACTTTATACTTGTAAATTCGGCTCAGGGTTTTGTGTGAACACCCAAGAAAAACGATACCCTAATTCATTCAAACCGCCGCGCTTCCGCTGCACGAGGTAGCCATGTGCCGCGGAAGCGCCGCCGTTTGTCGTCTTCTGTGCATCGTTTTTCGTGCAGTGTGTGTCTGTGTTGGTTTTGGGATTTTTAAAATATAATATATGTGCCCAGATTTTCCAGAACTAAAATTTACTTTTGGGGGCCTATAAATCCGTATTTTTTTTCCGGAACTTCACTACACTTTGACTACATCGGTTATATCTGTGATGCTTGCATGTATTGAACGTCGGCTAATCGCTATAAGACGATTAGTCGGGGTTATACATGATCTGTAATTGTTATTGGTTTGTGGATATGAATGGATTGGATTGTCGCGGGTGAATGGCCGGGGTGGATGTGAGATGAGCGTTGTTTTTCTTTCATTCATTTGTAACATGTAAATTGATGTAATAATATTCTTTGTATGGCCGCACAACCGGGTCGGGGTTGTAGCCGTCATTATATTATTCTTTTTACTGTTTTTTGCTCCTAGGATAGACCCATGGAGGGGGTGCACAAACTACCGGGTATCTCGAAGTGCCGAGTGGCCTACTCACGGTGGTGAGGGAGGTTGCTTCGCTTCGGGTGCTTGGCGGGTAGTTTGCCGCACCCGTAGGGGCCTTGGGTGGGGTATTGGCTATTCACCGTGACCGTGTAATCCGCTTTACGTTGCAGGCTCGAACGCATTGCGGATTCCTAGTATATCCAATGTATTCATCTGTGATCTGTAATGTCTATCATTGCTATATATTTATATATATAATAACTATTTAGGCGTTGCTTATGTTTTACAGCCGCGCTAGCCCAGCCCCCGCTCTGTCGTTAGTTAAGTAACCTAACGGGTGATGACGGGGCCCCGTGGCGAATGCGAATGGCATAAGCGTACGTCATATTTTGGTTGTTTTCTGCAATGGTAGGATTAAATGATGGGACGCATTAAAAGAACTAATGCAAGAAATAAACCAAGTAAAAGTCGATTGGAACACTTTGAAAACCACTCGGTTCTTTTCAAAACTAAACTTTTAAACGCGGAGCTTGAACCACTCCTTTTAAAAGCTATCTCGTTCCATCGATTATATCAAGTTCACTACGTTCACGGTTTCACCAAAACCATCCGTAGCCCTCCATCATTTCGGTTAAATATTCGGTAGTATTCAAGCTATGTATTTTGACCTCACGCCAAGGCATAGTGATTGGTAGCTGCCGGATATTTATCCGTTGCATAGATAGAATGCGTTGATTTGAGACAGTCGTACTGCCGTTTTGGCCTACGTCAAGGGTAGGTACGGGTGGGTTCAAATTAACCAGGATAATGATGGGAAGAACTTGACATGTGACTTATGACATTTTGACCTCACGCCAAGGTCATAAGAGCATGGGGCAAAAATCCACATCGGGAGTTTCATAAGTACTGAAACTTGCTAGCGTTGCATACCATTTGGAGTGTGATGATTCTGGTAGGATTCCTTCGGTTTTATCACGCAATGATATTTGGATCCCGATCCTACTGTGAGTATATGCTACTCCTCGGGAAAACTCTCACTTAACGATCAATGCTATAAATCTAGTAGGTGCCTAGAAAGGTGTTAGCGGGGCTACGCCCACAGGGAAAAGAGGTTACTTAATTAAGGAACTTCGCGAAAGCGTTGGAAAACCTCCCTCGAAGTACCGACACTGGCCTGGCTGAACGGTTAAGCAAGTATTGTACGGTGAGAATGATCCCGGCTAATCCTTTTCTTTATGGTTTGAGAAGGGATTCGAGAAACAGTGGGAGCCATCCAGTTTAGACAAACTAAAAACCACTCTAAACTTGCAAGAGCATCATGCTAAAGTGTTTCTTTTCTCTCTCCTAATTGCAGCGACCATTCAACATGACCGGACTTAAGTTACTGTTAGATAAAAATATATTGACAGGGCCAAACTACAAAGATTGGCTTAGGAATGTCAAGATGGCGATCACTTATGACAAGCTGGGGTATATACTTACCACCAAAGCTCCCCCTGTCCCAGGTTCCACCTCCAGCGTCGCGGATGTAGAAATCCGTAAGACATGGGAGATAGATTGCGCGAGGGCCAGATGCCTCGTACTAGCCTCGATGGACAACGAACATCAGAGGATGCACGAGAATATAGACCTAGAGTCCATATTTCTCCATACAAAAGAACTGTATGGAGAGCAGTCTCGTATCGCTAGATACGAAGTGTCGAAGAAGCTTTTTTCGGCAAGGTTGGCCGTCGGATCATCGGTAGCGGACCACGTGCTTAAGATGATCGGCTACATAGAGGAGCTCGCGGACCTTGGGACCACGTTGGAGAATGAACTCTATACCGATTTGATTCTCCAGTCCCTTCCTTCCACTTATGCCCAGTTCGTTCTTAACTTCAACATGCAAGGAAAGGAGGTTGAACTTGCCGAACTTCTGAACATGTTGAGGACTGCTGAGGGCACCCTACAGAAGGGTAGGGAGACATCTACTTTGTTTGTAGGAGGATCTTCCTCTTCTAGGTCCAGGGCGAAAGCCAAGGGCAAGAAGAAGAAAGCCCCCGCCAAACCAAGAGGCGGTGTCGGTAAAGTGGATATGAAGGGAAAGGGTAAAGCAACAAAAGTAGCGGGGAAGGTGGTGGGAAAGGAAGAATGCTTCTATTGTCATAAAAGTGGTCACTGGAAACAGGATTGCAAGGCTTGGAAAGCCAGAACACAGGATTTGAAGCGAGTTGCAGCTTCAGCTTCAGGTGTGTATGTTATTGAAAACTGTCTATCAATAAACTCTACATCCTGGGTATTGGATACCGGATCAGGATCTCATATCTGTAATTCTTTGCAGGCGTTGAGAAAGCGTAGAGTTTTGAAGGCAGGTGACATGACCCTCAGAGTTGCGAACGGTGCTAGCATGGATGCTGAGGCCGTGGGGGACTATCACCTGGGATTATCAGATGGACACTTTTTGGTTTTGCGTAGTTGTTATTATGTACCAAATGCATCCTGTAATATCATTTCTGTATCTTTATTATCTAAAGAAGGTTATGAATTTGCATTTGTAAGTAATGTAGTGAACATTCACCTTAATCAAGTTTTGATTGGGTCAGGTACATTGAACAACGGTATATACGTTTTAAACCAACCACAGGTTTTCAATATTCAGAATACACACAAAAGAAAATCTCCAGAAATTAATAAAACTTTCTTATGGCATTGTAGACTGGGTCACATCAATGAGAGAAGATTGACTAAATTACATACTGAAGGATATTTAGATCCGTTCGAATATCAATCGTATGCAACTTGTCAATCCTGTCTCAAAGGAAAGATGACAAAGGCTCCGTTTTCTGGACACGGAGAAAGAGCGAGCGAGCTCTTGGGACTCGTACACAGCGACGTGTGCGGTCCAATGTCTACACATGCGCGAAGCGGTTTTTCTTACTTCATTACTTTTACGGATGATTTCTCAAGATTCGGACACATCTTCTTAATGAAGCATAAATCCGAAGCTTTTGATAAGTTCCAGGAATATAAGAATGAAGTAGAAAAACAAACCGGCAAAAGTATCAAGATCCTAAGATCGGATCGAGGAGGAGAATACTTAAGTGCTGAATTCCTGAATTACTTAAAAGAGAATGGAATTCTCTCTCAGCTTACTCCTCCATACACTCCGCAACATAACGGTGTATCGGAGAGACGGAACCGGACCCTATTGGATATGGTACGGTCCATGATGAGTAACGCTGAGTTACCGCGATCGTTCTGGGGATATGCGCTAGAAACAGCTGCATATCTTTTGAACCGTGTTCCCACTAAGACTGTGCCTACCACACCATATGAGTTATGGAGTGGGAAGAAACCCTATCTTCAATACTTGAAGATTTGGGGATGTCCAGCTTATGTCAAAAAGCAGCATACGGACAAGCTCGAGGCACGCTCAGTACTGTGCAAGTTTGTGGGATACCCAAAGAACTCCAGGGGGTATCTCTTCTATTACGCAGAGGAACAAAAAGTCCTTGTTTCTCGTAATGCCCATTTTCTGGAACATTAGTTTTTAGAAAAAGAAATAAGTGGGAGCGCAATAGAACTGGAAGAAATTCCAGAACCACAAACTATTACTGAAAGCATAGTGGAACCAGAAGGTTCAAAAGAACAGGACATTCCTACGCCACTCCGCAGGAGTAGTAGGCAGTTTCATCCGCCTGAGAGGTACTACGGTTTTCTCATTGACGGGGATAGAGAGGACTGCATCCTAGATTGTGATGAGCCTACTAGCTTCCAGCAAGCCATTCAAAGCGTCGACTCGGTAAAATGGCTGGATGCAATGCGTACCGAGATGGAGTCCATGTACACCAACAAAGTATGGACGTTGGACATTGCTCCAGACGGGGTAAAACCCGTAGGATGCAAGTGGATCTTCAAAAGGAAGATTGGTGTAGATGGACAGGTTGAGACCTATAAAGCTAGACTGGTAGCAAAAGGTTTTCGTCAGCGACCTGGTTTGGACTATGACGAAACCTTTTCTCCAGTAGCTATGCTGAAATCCATTCGGATCCTTCTTGCCATCGCTGCTTTCCACGATTATGAGATTTGGCAGATGGACGTAAAGACAGCTTTTCTAAATGGTCATTTAGAGGAGTGTGTCTATATGGACCAGCCAGAGGGGTTCATTCAGGGTGGGAGCAGCGGAAAGGTGTGCAAGTTGCTCAAGTCCATTTATGGACTCAAGCAGGCATCGCGGAGTTGGAACATCTGTTTTGATGAGACGGTCAAAGAATTTGGCTTTATCAAAAATCCAGATGAACCATGCATCTATTGTAGATTTGTAGCGAGAACTGTAGTATTCCTCGTTTTATACGTGGATGACATTCTCTTAATAGGAAATGACATTCCTATGCTACAATCTGTCAAGGGGTTCTTGTCACACAGGTTCTCCATGAAAGACCTGGGTGATGCCTCATACATTCTGGGTATCCGGATCTACCGTGACAGATCCAAGAGGATATTAGGACTTTTTCAGTCCAGGTACATCGACACCATACTGAAGAGATTCAGTATGGAAGATTCCAAGCGCGGTAATTTACCGGCTTGTCACGGGATCACCCTCTCCAAAGAGATGTCTCCCAAGACTGATTTGGAGAGGGATCGCATGCCTATTATACCCTACGCTTCTGCGGTAGGCTCTATAATGTATGCGATGTTGTGTACCAGACCGGATGTGGCTTATGCACTGAGTGTGGTAAGCAGGTATCAGTCAAACCCTGGGGAGAAACATTGGATAGCAGTAAAGAACATTCTCAAGTACCTGAGAAGGACTAAGGAGATGTTCTTGGTGTATGGCGGAAAAGACCTGCAGATTGAGGCCTTTGCTGACTCCAGCTTCCAGAGTGACAAGGATGATTCCAAGTCCATGTCGGGTTTTGTCTTTACCCTCAATGGAGGGGCGGTGTATTGGAAGAGCTCCAAACAGGAAACCGTGGCTGACTCGACTATGGAAGCGGAATACATCGCTGCATCTGATGCCGCAAAAGAAGCTGTCTGGATGAGGAAGTTCTTGAAAGAACTTCAGGTGGTTCCGTCCATTGTTGACCCAATACCTCTGTATTGCGACAACAACGGGGCTATAGCTTTAGCGAAGGAACCCAGGTCCCATCAGAAATCCAGACACATCTTAAGGCGGTATCACCTGATCAGGGAGATTGTGGATCGCCAGGAGATCGAGGTCCGGAGAGTTGCATCAGAGGATAACACAGCAGATCCATTCACCAAGGCCTTGCCCCAGACTCAGTTCGAGCGGCTGATCGAGATTATAGGTCTTCGATACGCCAGTACATGGCCTTAGTGCAAGTGGGAGATTGTTAGTGTATATGCCCTAGAGGCCATTACTGTATCATACTAGTTTGTATATTACTTAATGGAAGCTTGGGATATTCACAGTTGTATATACAATCTTGCTCGAAATGGTAGTATGCTACTTGGTTTGTCTCTGCTTTAATATGTGCATGTGTTTCTTTTAGCATATTGCTGGTATACATATTAGTAGAGCCCTTAGGATCTTTGCTTGATTACCAGCGTTGTGATGGCGCTCGCACTCGTGGGAGCTGGGTAATCTATAAGCACATCCTTATACAGGTCCCTGGTCGTTGGACTATCGAGACAGGGCATCGATACTCCGGAGTAGACTAGCGTGTGCGCTTCTCATCCCAGTGTGGGAGACGGTCTGTCCCACAGCCGTTAGTACGTCGTACTTGGGATAGTATGCGGGTGCTCGTTAGGTTACGAGTACACTGGACAGGACTCGTCGGGAACTGTTGGTTGGTAATATACCTATCGTCAGTTATCAGTTCCCAGGTGACATGAGTACAGCTTAGTCCGCTGACTTGATACTGTCACTTCGCCTCAAGTGTGTTCCCACTGCACTTTGATTACTACCCTACCACGGCTCAGAGGAGTCATGCAAACAGGTAGTTTTTGGGTGCAGTCCCGAAGCACTTGGAGGCAGTGACGGTTAGACAGGATTCGTCTCTCCCGGTATTGGGGGTTGACATCGCGCTGTGTCCAGGAGAGCCATTACACGAGTAGTCCCTGGCCAGGGCAAGCGAGATATACTGGTAGGCTTCCAGTGTTATCTCAGGGTGTTCTGGGCTACACTCCGACACGACTTGTACCGCTATTAGGGGACTGACGTTCACCGCCCCCCTAGGCCCGCCATGCGATGTATCAGACGAACAGACCGGACTGTACGGAGACTGTCACATACAGGCTCAGTAGGAGTGCAGATGGGGTTCACCTCGTCAGTCTTCTTATCGACATCTACCTGGGGACCGTTACGTACAGCTAGTGCCGCTTGCGGTCTGTGGTTAAACCCACTGCCAGCGTAGTGTCGAGTCTTTAGAGTCCCACACAGAGAGCTATTCGCCTTTAGGCAAAATGAGTAGAGGTCGCATGGTTTTGCGACAGGGTTCGTTCGCATCCGCGCACTTGTGCACGTTTGCTGTCCGGACAGTTTATACTAGCGGGCTTTGGTTTAAGCCGGATCCTAGTATATGATTTGAGATTGGTTTTTCTCATTGTGTTCGTGTTCCTCGGATCACGAATGCGGGTGCGTATGCACAGTTGCTTGAGATTGAGGGAGAGGACCTTGTTTAGGGTTAATGACTATTGTCATTTTATTAACCCTATTGCTTTTGTGTGTATCATTGTTAATTAATAATTAGCTTAATTATTGTGCATGGTTGTTGTTGTTGACCTTTTGACTTCATTGACTTGTTGACCAAGTTGACAATTTGACCATGATCATTTCATTTGGAAGATGCTCTTTGATCCTTGCAATTTGCATTAATAGTGAAATGATAATGGTCACCTCTTGATTAAACCATGACAATTTTCTAGCTAATTAATTAATTAAAATATCACACACATATTAGTGAGAATGGCTAACTAATAATTCATTCTCTCATATCTTTTCTCTCTCTTGCTCATCCTCTCTCTCAAGCTCTCTCCCTCTCATGTGTTGAGAAACAAAAGGCTTGAGAAAAACCTTCACTTGATCTTCTCTACTCTCTTCTAGGATTCAAGTCTTAGCATTTCTTGCACTCTAGTTACTCCTAGCTTGGAGTTGAAGCTAAAGGTCGAGGCTTTCGGGTGGATCCTTCTTTGACGGAAGAAGACAAGCAAGGTGAGGCCTTTCTACCATTCCGACGAGCAAGGAGAGAAGGAGTTCGAGCTCAAGGTATAACCTTTCTACAACTTAGTTAGTTGTTAGTTTACTTTAGCTAGTTTTCGTTTAGCAAAGATCCTCACAAGCAAGGTCCATGTTGCCTAAGTCATTAAAAATCCGTTTTTTATTATGTTTTCCGCCTCCCCGTAAGCACCGGGGTGGGCAACGTGGACTTACAGGTGTATCAAGACGGGGCATCGATATACCAGAGTAGACTAGCGTATACCTTCTCGACCCATACAGATGGGCGATGGATGATCCCATATCCATTGGTGTTTGACATCAGAGATGATATACGGGTGCTCAGTGGAGACTGGGTACACTGGACGGACTCGCCGAGAACTCCCAGATGGTATTATACCTTACGTCAGATGGCAGTTCTCTGGTGACACTGGTACAGGTTAGTTTGTATACCCGAGATCGTCATAGAGTCTTGTGTGATTCCCACTGTGCTTTGATTTCCACCTTACCACGTCCAAGAGGGCGTGCAAAACGGTAGTTTTTGGATACAGTCCCGAGTCACATGGAGGCAATGAGCGATAGGAGGGGTTTCGTCTCTCCCGGTATAGGGAGTTGATGTTGCGCTGTGCTCGATTGGATATAACAGGAAGTCCTTGGCGGGATTTACTGGTAAGTGTTACCAGTAGTTTCTCGACCCGTTATGAGCCTCATATCGACACGACTTATCGAGTTATTGGGGTCTGACGTTTACCACCCCTAGACAAGATATGCGACATATCAGGCGAACAGACCGAACTGTACGGTAGTGTTACTGATTAGATTCACAGGAGTGTGAACGGGCTTGCTCGTTGATCTTCTGATCGCTCAATACCCGGGTGGCCGTTACGTTTAGCAGACCGCTTGCGGCTTGTGGGTATTTGATATGATTATCACCTACTGCCGGCGTATTGACGAGTCTTTAGAGTCCTACACAGGGGTTTCCTGGCTCAAGCGAAACGAAATAGGAGCGCATATGAGATATGTGCGGGACCGAGAATAATACCAGTATGTGATACTGTATTCTATTCTCGCGATTTGTGACATTGATCGGTTGTATGCGATATAGCCGGGTTATCGGATCAAGTGTTGATTCGATAAGTTGTTACTATTGATATTAGTCGGTTATATGCGATATGACCGGATCGTTAAATCAAGTGTTGATTTAATGATTTAATGTATAATTATATATTTGATATATTACTTTACATTAACTAGTATTGGTTCACTTAAGATTGATTTTCTCATTTGAATGTGCACATTGTTTATATGTGATATATGCAAGTGTACATGTTTGTATCATGCTTGATGATACAAATAAGTTATGTGTATGAGATTTGAACCAAATTAAGATTAGATTAGGGTTTACTATTTTCTTAAGCATATAACAAAAGAGTGTGACTTTGGTCAAAATTATCAAGCTTCATGAAGCTTGATAAATATTGACAAAGTCAACTCTTTTGTCATATGATTAAAGATATTAGTTAACCCAACTTTTAACCTAATGGTTTGGTTAAATCTCTACATGAGTTAAGCATGAGGGCTTAACTCAACCATGGTGCCATTATTCATTTGGATAAGTTTCATTTGGATAATAATTCATATGATTCTTTCTTCTTCTTCATCTTCATCAAGCTCACAAAAGCTTGCTAGCTTCAATGGTGCCATGAGAAAAAGAGTGAGAAATCCAATTCTAAAGTGAACGCACTTCCTATTTCTTCATCCTCTACCACGTGCCATGTAGTATAGGGTGTTCTCTTCACAAAGTTTTTGACCAAGTAAAGGAATAGCTTGAGTTTGAGTCTCCCCGACGTAGATCATCTTCGGCCTCGAAGTCAACGACCTAGCCCGCTCATTTCTCCGACGAAACCATTGCTAGAGTCTGGGATCCCGATGATCGCAGCGGAGGGACGTCATCTCGGAGCTAAAGAAGTGGTGGATCGGATCTACAAAGGTTGTAATCTCTTTCACTTATTAGCAAAGTTGTTTGCTTGCTTGCAGTTTCGCCTTTACTTCTAGTTAACGATCTAGTTTAGGGTTTCTCGGCACCGGAAAAATTGAATTTGGCATGGTTGATGCATTGTGGAACCTCTTGTGTGTGCCTAGTAACCCTACATGATGGGGGTCCATTTGAATACTATAGGAAACTCAATAAAGCCAAACAAGTATTATGTGAAAAATCGCGATATCAGCAAATGCGATATTTATGATAAATCTGGTCGATATTTAGATATATAAGCTGATTTTTTAAATATCAGAAAAATATATTATTTTGATAATCTTCTCCAAAACCGATATACCAGCCATATATCGGACATCGGGCGATATTTTAAAACACCGACGGTCCTTAATAGAACAGAATGGAGAAGGATTGATATACTTGACCTAAAATTTTGGGATGAAGTCTTGTTGTTTGTATTTGCGAATGCAGTCAAAGTAGTCGAGACTTAGCTTAAGTGTGCAATTTTGGTATAACTGGAGCAGGAGGAGGAATAATCTACGCATATAAATCTGTTGATAAGCTGTCGAAAGCCCACTCAATTCATTTAACTCGGCCAGAACAAAATGAGACTAAAGTTAGTATTATGGTTGTTGGAGCTGGGGGGGACTCGCAGAGAAGAAAATTTTCCCAGCCCTTTTTGCTCTAGTTTATGAAGATTTTCTTCCTAAGGTCTTTTTTCTTTTACTTGGCTTAAATGCAACAAACTTCCTTATGCTTTCAGCCTGTGTTAGATAACTACTATATACTTTATAAATTACAGATAATTATCCTATTTAACTAATTGAAGTCAATACCGTTAACCCATGGGTAAAAAGACAATTTTACCCTCAGTAATTTTTCCTGAAAACAATAAAAATTTTAACAACTAAGAGGGTGGTGGTGGTGATGAAGGGAGGGTGTTGGAGGGGTAATAGTGATGATGATGGTGGCGGTGGTGGTGGTGGCGGCGGAGATGGTGGTGAAAGGGGTGGTGGTGATTTTAGGGGAAGTCGAGGAAAGGATGATGGAGAGAAGGACGATGATGATGATGGAGGCGGTGGTGGCGATGATTTTGAGGGAGGTCGAGTCGAGGAAGGGGGTTGATGATAATGATGGTGGTGGACGGCGGTGGAGGGGCTGATGATGATGGCGGCGGCGATTCTCAGGAAGGTCAAGAAAAGGGTGGTGGAGGGGTTGATGATGGTGGTGGTGGTGAGGTAATTGCTGTGGTGATTTTGGGGGAGGTCTAGGAAGGGATGGTAGAGAGGATGACAATGGCGGCGGCGGCATGATAGGTCGAGGATGGGATCGATGATGATGGTGGTGGAGGGGGATTAATGAAGATGAGGGTATTTTGGGAATGATTAGAATTTTGTGATGATGTGACAGTTAATACTGATGTGGACCGGTGCACCGTTAAATATGATAGTTATATGTTTTTTTTTTAATGTATAGGATAGTTATCTGCCACAGGCTAAAACCATAGAGAGTTTGTTGCATTTAAGCCTTTATTCTTTGTGTGTGCGCGCAGGCTGTACGCTTTGATTAGTATACCACAACATATGATTTACCTATTTTTGCAGCATTTCACAATTTTTGGATACCACATAGTAAATTAACCGACGAGGAACTGAGAATTATGATTAGTCGAACTCTGATCGTGCAGCATTGATAAAAGGTACAGTTTTTGTAATTTATTTTATGACATGCTGTGTTGATCCTATATGTTTAGTAACGAGACGATATAAAATTGTGATAATATGCTTCTTGCTGGTTAGCGCACGGGTCTACACTCTTGTTCGAAGCTAATTTGATAAACTAAAATTTTATCGTATCATTTTCTTTTCTTCTTTTGTTTATGTTGATTTTATATAACTACAATATGATAAACTATTTTCAATAATTTTACAGGGAAAATTGCGGTGACAAGGTGGAACAATTTAAAATTAAAAGATCTATTCTTAATTTTAATGGCGCAGTTCTTGAAGTAGTCACCAAAACTCCAAAGTTACCGTGGTGATGGTTGAGGCATATGCTTCACTCATTTGAAATGCATGGATGGTGGGATTTCAACCTTGATCTCTATGAATACAGCTCTCCGAAGTTGCGCCAAGTGTTGAGAATTTTTACTTTTTTTTATTTATATAAATTGTAACATCCCCCACCCGAAACTGAGAACCAAACTCAATTATAGGAGTCTTATTCATCATTGCATGTGTGTGCACGGAGGTGTGCATGTATTCGTATGTGCGTGCGTTAAAATAGATGGCGTATATTGTTGCTCAACTTGTGCGTGTGTTGAAATAGATTGTATATATAGTGCTGCTCAACTTGTGCGTGCTCGAAACGGATTGCTTATATTGTTGCTCAACTTGTGTGTTGTTTGTTTAGGTTAAAGTGTTACGATCAACGAGGACTTTGCAACTGGAAGATGTCGTTGTGGACAATACAAGGGCCACACAAAGGGCGGAACGACTTATCCTTCATATACCGATGATCCTACGGTACCAAACAACAGCCTTACTCCAACATCTGCAGCTGCAGCCTTTTTCTTATGAAAGCTGCAAAGGCATTGCACACTTACATTTTCGCTGCACACCCTTAGCTATCGCTGTTTTTACCTAACTACCTTAAAGTTATTATTTTATTTATTTATTTTTGAGTTATAAGGTGTGATCCAAACAGGACTCAGCCGCTACCGTATTTAATAAACAGGGTTTGTACCCTCTCCTCCTATTTTATTTATTTATTTATTTATTTTTGAGTTATAAGGGAAAATTTCGGAGTGATTTGGATAAAGCTACTAATGAGCTTGTGATCAGAGTTTAAAAAAAGAAATCAAAATTGAGGCATGTGATGTTAATTTAGCCGAGAAAGTCATCTACTTTGACACGTTAAATAAAATTCCTTTGAGAATAATAGTTGATGAGATTTTCAAAGAAAGGCCCTCTTTGTTAACAAAGTTGACTCCATGCATGATACAAATGGAAAGGAGGAAAGTTATGGGCCGGAGGATGAGAGGGCGTGTCACCGCTAGTACCCGAGTAGCGGCCGAGGTATCATTGATATCAGAGCTCTATCTCGGGGCTTCCATTACTCAAGTAGTTGGTGAGATTTTCAAAGAAATACTCTCTTGTTAGCAAATCTGACTCCATGGATGATACAAATGGAAAGAAGGAATCAAGGGATTTGCAAAGAATTAAATCGGAGAGGAAATAGCAAGTATTCAAAATAAATTTCATATGCTAAGGAAAGATTGAATAAGAAGATTTGGTTATATTCAAATCTTTATAGAAATGGTAGAAATTCAAAAATCAAATCATATGTGATTAATATCTTAGATATTCAAGCAAAAATATTATTGTTCATTGAAACTCTGTAAATATTGAAATATTTTCATCTTTCTCAAATCGTTGAGAAAGAGAGGCTTTCAGTTCTTCCACGGTATCAAAAGTGTTCAGGTTCAAAAATCCTTCTCAAACAATCCCTCTCTTATTAAAATCACTTTTTTCTATCGATAATGGACCTCTTCATAAATAATTCTTCTCTCGCCTCCAACATCACTTCCTCCATCCTTTCAACGAAAAATAAATCACAAGGGTTCAACTCCATATATAACCCTCTTTAAGGGGCCCACACCTCAAATGCCAAGTCTGCAACAAAGCCGACCTCTCTGCACTTGCTTGCTATAACTGATTTAATAAAGCATAAAATTGTTGGATACGATGCCCCCAAGAAAATTATTGTTATTGCATGCATGCAATTATGATAATTGGAGGAGGATCTATACAGATAGAACAGTCTTACTCGAGATGATAATATGCTATCTGGTTTGACTTTATCATCATGTACAGATATTATATGGTATTGCGTATCACTATTACATGTTGATAGAGCCCATAGGATTCTTGTTTGACTATCAGGGTTATGTGGCAATCATACATGTATGACATGGATAGTCCATAAGCACATCCTTAAATGTTTCTAGTTGTGAGACTGGATATCGATATTACAGAGTAGACTAATGCATACGTTTCTTGACCCCGATAAGGGGCGATGGCCGGTCTCACAACCATTGGTGTTCGTCAGTCATCAAAGATTGCATACATGTGCTCATTGGGTTATGAGTTACACTTGACGGACTCACCAAGAACATGCTAGATGATATTATACCTATCGTCGGGTAGCAGTTCTCTGGTAACGTGAGTACATGTTAGTCTGTGGACCTGAGATCGTCATTTTTCTCGTATGAGTTTCCACTGTGCTTTGATTACTACCCTACCATGGCTCTACTGAGTCGTGCAAATAACTTTTAGTTGGATACAGTCCTGCCACATGGAGGCAGTGAGCGGATTGTTTGGGATTCGTCTCTCCTAGTATTAAGGGTAGATGTCGCGCTATGCCCGTTCGATTATCACCATAAATCTCTGTCCAGAGTGGATAGGATCACTGATTGCAAAATCGGTAGTTTCTCGATAGGTGATAAGCTTAACACCGACACGACTTATCGGGCTATTAAGGGTTTGATGTTTACCAACATCCTAGATCCGGTATGCGATACTCTTTAACGAACATACCGGACTGTACGGAGATTGTCACTTATATACTCAGTAGAGCTTTGAACGAGTTTACTTGTCGACCTTCCTTTCGCTCAATACCGTTACGTACAGCCAGTATCACTGACGTGCTTGTGGTTAAACCCACTACCAACGTATTATTGAGTTTTTAAACTCCCACACAGAGGTTTTCCAACTCTAGCGATAATGTGTGTATTGTATACATACCGGGGTTCAATTAAAGCTAGTGTATTTAGTGCACTGACGGTAATTGGACTTTTGGATATATTAGCAGGTCTTTTTGGAAAGACGGATATTAAATATAGTGTTGATTTAATATAATAATACATGTATTGGATATATGTATTTACTAGTATATTATCACTATTTATTTATGTCTCATTAATTAATGTATTTTTTAATACAAATAGAAATTACATGCACATATTTATAATATGTTGTGTTATATATATATATAGCTTTTTCCCTTTTCCCTTTTATTCTCTTTAATCTATCTTGTGCTATCTATCTTGTGCTATAGGAGTTGCACATGCATTACCACTGTCATTGGGTTGACAAGTGGAGAGGGGAGAAGAGAGTGGACAAGTGGATTTGAGATGAAATTTAATGTTCTAATTCATTTAAGTTATGATAAATGAATTAGTAACCATTTAGAATGGTTAAGTTTTTTCCTTGTCATTTCATCATCTCATCTCCAAGATCCAGCCCTCTTCTTCTTCTCCAAAAATAAAAAGAGAACTCATAAAGGAAAAAGGAAATGGTGAGAACAAAATAGAGCGGCTTGCTACATCTCTAACACCACAAAACTAGTAAACTTATGTTGTTAGTTTCTTCACTATTGCATGGAGCATAGGAGTGGAGATGAAGCTTGGGAAAAGTTTCCTCAAGTGAATCATATATATAAAGGGAGGTCTTCACCAAACTTGTGCACACATCCTAAGAGCCTAGCTAATGTTCCTAGTTTCTTGACTTGAACGTTCTAGATTTTTTTAAATCCTATTTGTGCTTGTTTTAAAATCCGAGTAGAGTGCTCAAGGCCTACTAACATCGTACCAGAGCCTAACTAAAGATTTGAACTTGTTTGGTAGCCAAAAGATTACATTTAACCCATTTTTCCAAAACTAGTTTCGAAAATTTGCATGAAATGCTCTCATTTTTTGTTATGTCGGAGCCACGGATTCTTGGATTGGACCATGAATTTAGTGTAGGCTAATCTCAACCCAAAACCCATACAATTTGTGCTTGGTTTGGCCCCGAAACAGGGCCGAACTAAGGCTGTTCAGCCCCATAATGAGGCTGGACAGCCACTGGATCAACCCCAATTCATGGCTGTTCCAGCCCCTTGCAGGCCTGTTTCGGCCCCCAATTCTGCCCCGTTTCAAGGCCGAATCAAGGCTCAAAAAGTGTAGGTTTTTTGGGGGCTAATGAGATTCGATTTGTGCGAAAATGAGAGGGTTTTTATGCATAGGGGTGCACTTGAAATTCAGAGCATTGGAATTTCGATAACGCCGCCTTTCGGGTTAATTTTGATTGGTTGTGTATCTATGTCCGTGAGTATCACATCGTTTGGTTTAACGTCATCTAATTGCTATATGTATCAATTAGAAGTGGTTACGAAATTGATACTCGTATTGATGTTCTGTGATGTTTGGATTAGAATAGTTGCGGTCATCGTGGTGAATAGCCGGGTTTTTTTTTTGTGAGATGAGAGTTTTATATTTTCATTTGTATATTTATATTGCAGGGTGAGCGTCCAACCTGTGGACTGCCGTCACTGCGGGTTGTATATTTATTCATTTGAGGGGCACTTCCGGGCTGAGGTTGTGTCGCATATGTATTATATTTGCTTCATCTCTTGTACCTAGGATAGACCCAGAAGGAGTGCTCAAGTACAAGTTATAGAATCCAACAGGTGTCCATCTCAGGGCATTGAGACCGGATCACCTAATTCTAGAATTGGCGTGCTATATGCCGTGCTAGTAGGGGTCTAGAGGGTAGGGTTTGGCTATTCATATGATCGTGGAATCCGTTTCATTCATAACTAAAATGAAACACGAAATTCCTAGTATACCCTTTATTTCATTGTTTGTGCTTCTACTGCTGTGTTTGTGATATATCATGCATGAGAAGAATGCTTATATATACGGTATATATATAATAAATGTTGTATATATTTTGCATCCGTGCTAGTCCTGTTCCTGCCCTGCTGTAAGTTAAGTAACCTTACGATGAAGACCCGGAGTTCCATGGCGAATGCGGATGATATATACAAACATTCTATTTTCATTTCTTATGGTGTGATAGGATTGATTGATGAGACTGCATTATATGTTTAGTGCAAGAAAATAAACCTAAATGATGTTGCGGGAACCGAATTTATAGGCGTTTATTTTTGCTTTGGATAAAGATATTCGGTTAAGAATATCCTGTACCTCATTCCATGAGGGAAAAGCCTTATTCCCTTCACGGGAAAATCGCTTTTAAGCAAACCTTTACGTGACTATAAACTACTCGGTTTTCTTCAAAACCACTTGTTTTAAATACGGAGACTAAACCACTCATTTTCAAAACCACTCAGTTCCTTCAACAATATCAAGTTCATTATATTAAAGTTTTTGTTTGCCAAAAACCAGTCGTAACCCTCCGTCATTTTCTACGAGTAGTGCTTAGTATTCATGCTGCGTATGTTGACTATGTCAAGACATAGTGTTTGGTAGCTAAGTGGAGATTGTTTTTAGCATTAGGTGCAATTTGTTAGGACAGTCGTATAACCATTTTGACCGTCTCAAGGGTTTATGCAGATGAGTTTAATACAATCAAGATAATGATGGGTTGAATTTGACTGGGACCCTTTTCTTATATCTTAAAAATATCCCGATTCCTCGTTTCTTATATCTTAAAAATATCATCGTTCCTCCTTCATACTCCCTCTATTTCAATTTACAAAAGACAAGTATTGTTATTTTGAATTTCACCCTACTTGCTTTTTTGTGAAGGAACTTCAATCTGGGTCAGTTGTAACATTTCAAAAATTTTAAAGTTTAATTATGAGTTTTTGAGTTTTATTAAAATGTTAAGCATATTTTAATAATTAACATTTTCCTTATTTCTTTTTATTTTGATTTTTTAAATGAATTTTGGGAGAGGGAATGGGGGGGAGAGAGAGGCATGGGCTCGCCATGCCTATCTCTACACCCATTCTCTTTCTCTCTTCTTCTTTCTCCTCCAACTTATTTTCTCTCACACAAACCATGGTTCACTCTCTCATACTCTCTCTAAAATCCCCACCCCAAAATCTTATCTCTTCTCCATCCAAGCCATCTCCTCCATCAAGCTTCATCAACTTAAAGCCACTTCAAGACTTCAAGTAGAACCATCATCAAGTCCTTCAAGTAGCCTCATTTAAGTCTTGGATATCCTCTTTTGCTCAAATCTTCTAAGGTAAACCATTTTTGTCTCAATTTTAAGTATTATTTGCCATAAAAACTATGCCTTTACTTAAAAATCATGTTTTTATGGTTCAAATCTTGCAAAACTAAGTTTTTAAATGGTTACTTGTATTTTTAGTGTGTTAGTGAAGTTTTCTTGCTGATTACAATTTGTTATGGATTATTAAGGGTAGTTTAAAGAAAAAGGTTTGATTTTAAAGTTTTACAAAATTTTAGAATTCGAGCTCAGCCGTTTTACTGAGTCAGACATCTGAGCCATGAGCTTCAGATGTCTGAGACTCCTCTATTATATTTTATAATTGTTTTTCAGACGTCTGAGCCTTGATCTTTAGACGTCTATGTTTTCTCTTGATTATTTCATATTGTTCGCCAGACGTCTGAGCTCAAAACTTTAGACGTCTACACATTCTCTGGATTTCCTCTATGTTTTTGGGCAAACGTCTGTATATTGTTTTTCAGACATTTCCGTCTTCTCTTTCTTGATGGGACGTCTAAGCTTAGAGCTTCATATGTCTGATTCTCTTTTTAGCCTGATTAACTTGAGTTCCATATTTGATTTGCTTGGTTTTATATCGATATTGATGGAATCTCCTTGTATTCTTATGATTATTATTGGTTATAGGTTGATTGCGGAGACTCCCGAGTAGACATGGAAGGGCAAGGCGGTCATAGGTTTCGATTAGCTCGAGACGTATTAGTGTGAGTAGATTTGTAACTACGAGTGGGAAATCGAGTGGATGATGTATAGCACCCCCGTGAAATATATTTAAATTGATACTTTATGTAATTGATATGCTTACAATTCATGCCACGTTTATTGAAACTTGTCCATTAATTAGTAAATTTCATGAGTTTCGCTTTAGTACGCTTATCATGAATATGCTCAGTTTACCAATACTATATTTCTTTTCCTTTACTATATTTTCGCGAACACAATTGCTAGGACACTTGCACAATTACTAATGATTAGCATGCGGCACCAACACAAACTCATATGCTACACGTACACATTATTAGTAACTGACATGACACATATACACCAGAACACTTGTATGTTTATTAGTAATTATGATGCCACGTGTAGAACTTTCCATGCTTTACATATTATAGTATGATTAATGTTATGTTGTGTATGTGACTAGATGTCTGTACTGATTGTTGAGTGAGTACGCGACTAGAGGTCTATACCATTCGATGTGCGTATACGTGACCAGATATCCGTACAAATCGTTGAGAGAGTGCGTCGATGAGATGTCTGTACTAGTCGCTGTGTGCGTACGCGACTATGTGTCCATACTAATTGTTGTGTGGGTACATAGACTAAATGTCCGTACTATTTGAATGTGTGTTTGCATACGTAGACTAGATGTTCATACTGACTATTATTGAGCGTTTTATATTGTTTATCGTAACTCTTGGAATTATTGAAAAGAAATTTATGATTTGATTCATTAGGATATTTGGTTGTTATCGTAATAGGTGAGATTCTGTACTGGATGAAGTGGTGATGGTTAGCCAAATATGACCTTTTATTTTTGGTTCGCTAAGTCTCAGTATTTATCCCGATTGGGAGATTATGCAAATATAAAGGTTTTACTCATTTCTAAAAGCAATGATTCGTTCAAGTTTTAAAAATGCAAAGGATGTACTGCTTGGATTTCAAAAGGATATCTATTTTAAAAATATCACAGCCTTTTTATTTCCAAACAACGTTTCGTTAGATTTTAAAGTATAATTAAATTATTCTGATGTATTTATTCATTTATAATGCTCGTTCAGGCTATACTTGCTTTACTAATTATTCGTTTACGCTATACTTTCTTTACTTATTATCCGTTCACGCTACACTTACTTTACTTGTTATTCATTCGCGTTATGCTTATGTTATTAGTTTATGTTACGTTTATGTTATCCGTTCGTGTTATGATTATGTTATTTATTTGTGCTATGTTTATATTATCTGTTCGCGTTATGATTATGTTATTTGTTTGTGTTATGCTTATGTTATCTATTCGTGCTATGATTATGTTATGGTTTGCGCTACGTTTATGTTATCCGTTCGCACGACGATGATTATGTATTTATGATTTGATGATATCCGGTAACTAAGACGGGGACGAACCGGTTATGAATATATGCATTTATTTGTTTGATATTATCCGATAACTGATGCAGGGGCGAACCGGTTAAGGATACATGTATTTATGATTTGATGATATCTGGTAACTGAGGCGGAGGTGAACCGGTTACGGATATATGTATTTATTGATTTGATGTTATCCGGTAACTGAGGCGGAGGCGAACCAGTTATGAATATATGTATTTAATTGTTTGATGTTATCCGGTAACTTAGGCGTGAGCGAACCGGTTATGGATACATGTATGTATGATTTGACGCTATTGTTTCATTGAGCTTAAATTCAAGATTTATATAGACATATTGCATTCGTGACCCGCATCTTTCATATGCTTTAGTGGTTTTGCTATGCCGTATCGAGCGAGATGTAGATTTATTTTATGATACCATGATAACCACATATATTAGTATACCACACATGTTAGAACAGCGGTATATGAGTGGTACTTGAGGGATTATTATTATTGTGGTTCATCGCTTGAATTCTAGTTTTGATGCATGCATAATTACTGATTGATCATATAAAAGTGTTTTAGTAGTAACCGCAATCAAGATGGTATCGCCAGTAGCTAACCGTGATGAGTACGGGTCGCCGCAGGGATGCGTGAAACCTTTTTTTGCTTTAGACAAGTTGAATGAAAATAGGGAGAATGTTGTAAATTCTAAGTTAATACGGATGTAGAATTTATAAAGAAGAGACTCTTAGGGTTCATAGAATTTGGTAGCAATGGATGACTAATTAAAAATTACTCTTTTTATCTTTAATAGATTTAAAACTAGATCGATAGTGGTGAATGAAGATTAGGGTTTTTGGAGGAAACTAGGGTTTCCCCGCTATTAACCCTTGTCCTTTCATTGATCTCTATTCATGCCTAGCCTTTAACAAAACAATTATTAATCTAATCTCAAATTGCGGTCGTGACCATCAATAAATTGATAGCGCGTCCAATAAAGATGTTAACAATTATTTTGCTAAAATTTATAAACTTCAAAAGATGTAAAAAAAATTAAGAGATTTTATCATCCATTGATCTACCATAATCCTAAGAACCCCAACAAGCGTAGAATTACTCACGCATATTTTGAGAAGAAGAAGAAAGGATAAAGAAGGAGATTATAATATAAGTGCAGAAAGTAATGCAGAAAATAAAATGCAAAGAACTAAACTAAAGATCTACCTTTATTGATCAACTTTAACATGTACAAATCCTTTGAAATTAGATTACAAAGAACTCTTGTGTTGCTCTCGATCTTTATCTCGTAGAAAGTAGATGTTCAGTTGATGATCACGTCGATTCGTGGACCTGTCTTGGATCTCTTGATCTTCTCGGTGATTTCGGTGATTCAAAAGGTGATCAATAGTGATCTATTAGAAGATGATTTTCTAAGAGCAGCTCTCGGTTCTTTATATAGTGACATAAGATAGGAATCCTAGTTGCCAGAAGTTAAGATATTCTGATACGATCCCACACAAAAAATCTTGAATCTCAAACCCTCAGAACCGCCGTGGATCCACCGCGAATTAGTGCATTTGGCCGCGGTTTGGCGGTAGAGTAGTGGGATCTCGTTTTGAAAATTGTTCTGCTGCTTGATGTTGACACGTAGAGATTATTGTGATGTCAGGATTTTTCAAATATTCCTCTGAGTCTCTGTCGTTTTATGATTTACGATTTGACTCAACTTTATCAGCAGATTTGATCCCGACATCTCGGATCTCAAGGATTCCAGATCTGAGCTGATATCTGCACAATATCTCAATTCATAGTATTAGTAATATTTGTTATATTATATTTGAGATATTATCCTAACCATTAATATGATACAATATTTTAAGAATATTGATTAGGATTATTTGATATGATTTGCATATTTTAATTACCAAAATATTATATAAATATTATATGCAAATATTTTCCTTCATAATATTAATTATAATATATAAACATATGATAAAGAATATTTTGCAGATAAACCCATATATGTTCCATATTTACAATAAACACCTTTAAACTATTAACAAAAGTAAGAAAAATGTTCCATCAAATGTGCAATATTTTCGACTAAACAAATACCTCCAAACTTAAGTTTGATCGTCCCGAGCAAACTAGTTATTTAAGAAAAGAAAAGGAATAAAAAGAAAAAAAAACTAACTAGCACACTTTCGTAGGCAAAACGATTGCACTTAGCACGTGCAACAAGCCTTTAAACCTCTAGGTGTCCCTAGTAGGAGGAGTGTTGTCTTCTGAAGGTTTTTAGTGGATTACACTCACAAAATCCCATAATAAAAGAAAGATGATGAAATTTACATACAAAGATAAGAACATATAAAAGAAAAAACTTAAAAATAAGAGTTTCAAACTACACTAGCTTTTCAGTTGTCATGGGCCCTATCTTAATGGTCTTGAAAAATGTCAAAAATCACATCATCCATCAATAAAACATCATCATTAGTCTTCATCCCTACCTTTCTTCCAAACATTGATCATATACCCCTACGTGTGTGTAAAAGACATCCCTACAATTAGAGAATTCAATTCAAGCTATCATACTCTTGTCCATCTGTCTTAGTACATTTTAATCGATGAATGTTTAGGATGGAATTGCTCACACATTCTTCATACGACCGCTAATACTTCTTGAGCTACTAACCAACCGATTACCAAATATGCTCACTCAATTAGGCGTAATTAGCAATATCCTAGTCTTTCAACACCCAAGGCTTAGCAGTGGATCCTAAACAGTTGGTCTAAGCACTAGGTGATAAAGCACCATCGCTATATTTTTTTTATACTGTCTTAAGTAATTCCAAAACCAGTATTTATTTTTCTTCACCATTTTATTTATATTTTATGGATTTATATATATATATATATATATATATATATATATTTTCTTCATACTAAGGCTTTTAGACAAGAGCATTTCAAGGTATCCTCTATTATCCCAAGTTTCAAGATGTGTGCAAGTGCGTATAGTATGGTATCAACGTTTAGATGTTTGGCCTCAAAATAGGGACTATTTTTCAGACTTATTTTTATCCTCAGATTAATAATTTTTTTCATCTTACTAACCCTTGGGACAACAGCTCATGACTACTTATTACTAACTTCGTTATAAAACATCTAATTTTCTTGCTTTTCTTTAAATATCATCATAACTTTCATATGTAATTTTTCACTTTCTAACTTTCATTATCTAAGAAAAAAAATTTGTGCTTCTATTTAGTATATAATGCAAAATGATGCGTAAATAAATACAAACCTTCCCTAAACCTATTTGCAGCAGCGTCCTCACTGATGTCATCTTTTAAGCTCAAAACCTGTAGACTTGAGAGGAAAAATTATTAAAGGGAACAAAAATTAATCACAGTGAAATCCTCCCCCAAACTTATTGTTGGCTCACAATCGTGCAAAAATTTTCTTTCAATTTTAAAGCCAAAGTATATCCCCCCAAACTTGAGTGAAACAGTATTAAGCATTTAAAACTATAAGAGGGGGTAAAGTTATTGGTCTATGTAAGGTTTTACAAAGGTCAAAAGTCAACACCAACCATTCGAATATTTTATCGATGTAACAACATAGTTGGTGGAAGATCAGAGATTTGAAGAAGTGGGAAGATAAGACATGTAATCGATCGGGTTTACGTCTCGGTTGATAGAGACGAAATAGTGATGGTGAATGAAAACAAGAATGTGAATGATTAGGGATGGGTAGAATTATCACATTCTCGTATGGGATAAGAAGAAATGGTGGCGGTTCAATTTCTTCGGGTGGAGATTGATTCATCACAACATCCACGTCTTCTAGGAATGAGAGTTCTTCCGCGAAAATATCTTCGAAACTTTCATCAATGGTTCGATTGAACGTCTCAATGTCAATATGTGTTGCGTCAGAATTCAACACTTGATTTGTCAGAAATTATGGAGGTAAGAGACTCGAAAAGCTCATCTACCTTATTCTCAAAGGAGTCTAAATAAAACGGTCTTTCAAGAATCATAGAACTTTAAATATCGAAGTGTGATTCATCAAAACTCGGTGGAGTTAAAAGAAGATTAAAAGAAGAACCAAAGAAAGTAGGTGATGAAATGGGTAAACAAATTTGGGTGTCGAGCATTGTTGAACCAGATGTGGGAGATGAAGGCTGAATATCATTCTACTTCTCGGATAGGTCGGTGGTAAGAATAGGGTCGGTTAATTGTACAGGAAGATATTCGTATTCAATAGAAGGGACATGATGGGTCGGAGAATCCAACCCATCCAACATAACGGGTTCATCTTCAACAATAGTCTCATCACTGCTAACACTTTCGGTCAAATCAAAAGAATAGGTATCTGAAAAATC
This sequence comes from Agapanthus africanus, assembly GCA_030015575.1. NCBI lineage: Eukaryota > Viridiplantae > Streptophyta > Magnoliopsida > Asparagales > Amaryllidaceae > Agapanthus > Agapanthus africanus. Next base: position 44,505,907 of record JASDDO010000006.1, read on the forward strand.
ATCAATTATACTATCCTCAATCGATAAATCACTTGGTTCACTTGATGGAGTTGGAAGGTTTGAAATATCAAGTATGGTCGAATAAGGATCGATTTGATTTGGAAGGGTGTAAGGCTCTCGTGCACACTCTTTATTGGAAAAGTCAAACATGTTATTCTCGGGCACCTCATCACTAAAATTATGAAGCGGTTGAACATCAAATATATTCAGTTGGAGTGTAGGATGGAACGTGTTGAGATCAAAAGAATCGGTATTGTTTTGACTTTGATGGATCTTTTCGTCTTTTTCACTATTCAATTCCAACTCTTTTTCAAAACTAGACATGATTTGTGAAGAAGTTTCAATGAAGGATTCTCTTTGAACCGTGGAACTTCCTAATTGATTTTCAGAATCACTGTCTAGATAAGATGAGGAAGTTGAGTATGGTTGGGAAGTGTCTAATTGTTGGCTACGGGCAAGTTCAATGTGTTCCACAATTGACATGCGTTTATGATTTGCCATATTAGCCTGAAGAGAAATTCTAAGAAGAGATGCCCTTACTTGTTGGTTACGGGCAAGTTCAATGTGTTCCGCAATTGACATGCGTCTATGACTGTCACGACCCGAAGGTACAGAACGTGATCGACACTTAAATTACGAAACGTCTATAGACGTAACGTAATCTAAGTAAGCTAAAACCCAGAAATCTAAACCATTTAAAGAAAATAGAGTGAAGGAAAATTTATTTAAAAGTTAACATATAAAATCACTTTGAAAGTCATAGTAAGTATTTTTAAAGCATCAAGTTTTTCAAAAAATTTCGGCAGAGTTTCTATTGTAAATACTGGCCCCAAATGGGTACAAACAAGAATATACATAAGTAATGAATAAAGGCATCCCCAACCGAGAGCTAGCTCTTCGCCAAATTGGCGGAAACAACCATGCAAGCAATACAAATATACAACACCGAATGCGAGGATCAAAACTCAGAAAGAAAACCAACATCCTCAAGAAAACCAGAGAAAAAACATAATAATACAAGCGCGCGACTCTAAGGTCTAAAGAATAAACAACTGGTTTTCTAAGTCTATCAAATAATACAAGTATGGTTTATGGAGCTTACTAGATACAACTGAAATAAATAAAAGTACAACGGTGGTCACGATGCAAGTGAACCTACTTACCCAAGCAATTACCCGGAAGGAAGTGGTGTGCCAGCAAAGCCGCCAAGGAACCTGTACGGCAAAACCTGCAAGAAACTGTGGCACAACGGGGGTGAGTTGCCAACTCGTGAGTAGAAGACATCGCCAAGAAGAAATCGCATGTATGACGCTCTCCTAGGTCATACAATAAAAATACTCAATACTACAACAAGGGTAACAGTATATCATAAGTGTGATATCAAAGTACTCGTGTCCGTGTTATGAGCAATAATATATCAATGCGTGACATGTACGAATGCACCATCCAATGTGTGTCCAGCAACGACATACAAACCATGATAAAACCTGAGTGCCCAGCACCGACACTCAAAACATTATGAAGTCCGTGTCCGACAGCGACACATAATCCTCAAATCACGGGCTCCGTCAGTCCGGATCAGGCCCATGGGCTCAGTCAGTCCGGATCGGCCCATCACATCAAATCTCACGACTACGTCGGTATCCTCCGGATATCTTCCGTGCCCGACATCATCGGTAGGTAGTCTTCCCCTGCCAGGCTCATCGTCTACAACTCGAGCTTCTTGCCCCGGGGTACCTTACCGGGCCCACCATGTACCCAAGACGGTTCATCCAACTCCTCGAATCGGGTCTCGAAAACCAACAGAAATCAGGAAAACTCATGGTGGACAACATATACATCATATCACGAGAAAACCGCAACTTGTATTTGAAAAAGAAAATGAGTTTATAAAGTTTTTTGCGGTTTTCCCCCAAATCCAGAAATCTCATGAAATATCCGAAATCTCGTAATCACGAATCAATAAGAGAGTAATGAATCCCGGTATAAAGCACCTCAACAGGGTATGAACAGCATAAGTATGAATGCATGCAACATCTGAATATGGAGTGCAATATCTAAACTAGCATATGAAAACAAGCATACTAATAAGTAACAACTACAACCTAGCAAATTATACCAACGAAGTAATGTTTTCTAATGTGTACGTGACATGGAAATTACCGATGATGATGTGTGTGAGCCGGCAAGTAAGAGTACGTGGAGTATACGCATCATCGGTAATGGTGCTGGTGTCCTGACAACAGGGGATCATAATAACTAAAGAAAACACATGTATAAGTATGCAATGCGATGAGAACAACATGAATATACAGAAAATGATGTAGTAACCGCAACATTGAAGAATATACATTTCTATATACGAGTCATGCAGTTTTTGGTGTTTGAAATAGCACGAATTGTGGTTTTAGAAAAATATGGGCTACGGGGTCTTTGAGAAAAGATACGTCTTTTGAAAAATCCGTAGTATCCTTCGGCCCGTCTTTAAAAATACTCATGATTCGTTAGTTTTGAAAGGTAAATATGAATCGAGCCTAATCTAACATCTACCAAATTAATTAAAAGCTAAACTAAGAAACTAGTCGAAAGGGTCAGAAAATCCACTTAAATTCCAAGTCGATATACCTAGTAGTTGGCGATCCAGCCTCATAGCGTCACATACTGTATAATACATGGTACGGCATTCTCGAGTCAAGAGTGCGGATCAATCATCATAGCTATACCTCGTACGGTAAAATCCATCGTACGGCATCCCAAAATCGGGATACGGGTCAAATATCACATATATCTCATTATTCATATGGTATCATTATCGTAATATCATGAATTAGGGGTACCGTTCTAAAGTCTAATACATTCCAATATCATCAAACATATACCCTCGTGTGTATGAATACACATCGCCCAACGATCCATTATAATACCATGTCGTATATCATATCACGACTCAATCACATATCACAATCTCCCAGCATCATGTCCGATCATATCGACCCATCTCCAAGTATCATATACTATGCTCGTCATCCGTGTATACGTACACACACACACACATAAGCATATACACCCAAAATCATATCACATGTGTGCGCGCGCGCGTGTGTGTCAACCTTTACTCTAGGGTTTCGCGACTAAGCAACTAAACTAAAAGCACTCTCTTCCAATTATGCTAAATCCAACCCATGGTCTCCTACAACCATTCTTGCTAAGTATTCATGTCTCACAATAACACATATGTATATGTATCATATTCGCATCCTACCCTACGAAATTGCGGGGGTGCTATACGCCATCCACCCGACTTTCTTCGTAGATATACATCTACTCACCTTGATCCTCGCTTGCCGATGTCAAAAATGCCATGCTCTTTCTTGTTGTTCTATGTCTATGTGAGGGTGCCTGCATATCACAAAATACATCATATCGCATTAAAATTCGATTAAAAAACCGACACGACACACGAAGTGCTCATAGGTTAGAACCTATAGCCTACGAATGCAAAAAAAATTCATATAACTCTCGTCGTTGACATACAAACGTCCAACGAAATCCACAATTAAATGCCAAAATCCATGTTTTAGAAATCGGAAAACCATTGCTATTATTAACTCAAACGCTCCCAGATTTTGCCTCAAGTAATCTGGAACAAAACAAAAAATATTGTGGCTAAGTTATGAGGAGTGTGAGCTACAGGACAAAACCCAACATCAACAGCCAAATTCTGGCCGACCAATAGTGCTACAGTAACTGCCCCCGCCGGCCCAACTTTTGAAGTTTGGTCTCGTCTTCTCGTGGTGGTCTTCTATTGATCTAACTAGGTTAATGTATATGTTTAATTTTTTTTATAAAGGTCCCGGGTTGCTCCAGATTCCCTGTAGACCTCCAGAAATATCACAAAACCGACACGGAATGTTTCTAAGTTCATGTCTTGGGGTTTCAAAATTCACTTGGTCCAGGATTTTTAACATCAGATGGGTTGTAGTCACCAATTACACCTCCATACACCTTCACACATCAAATTATACCCTAAACCTCCTCTTGAAATTTTCAAAGATCACTAAACTTTATTTGATCAACTCTAAACTACTATAGGATGTTAGGAAAATCAACAACTTAACTAATAGTATAGGATTTACCTCATGGAAGCAACTAGAGAAAATTCTAGGATTGCCTAAGTGACTCAAAATCTCAACTTGATTCCACCATAGGGTTTAGGATGGGGTTTATGTCACTTTTTATGAAGGGATTAAGGCGTTTTGGTGAGGATTTTGGGGGTGGCCATGGAGTTTAGAGGAGGTGGAGGAAGAGGAAGAGGAGATGAAGAATGAGGATGAAGGAAGGAAAGAGTATGAAATGGCTAGGGATTATTGTAGAAGCTTCTCCCATTCTCTCTCTCTCTCTCTCTCACCTCAACCATGTCACCAATCCCATCAATCTCTCTCTCTCTCTTTCTCTCTCTCAATAATATCTTCTCGTTTTCTTTTCCAATTTTTTTTGTTTTGGAAACAAATCAAAAAAACCAATTGAATAAAATCTTGTAGTCATGGTTCATAAAAAAAATGAAATGTAACATGTATGTGTGATATGCCATGGTGCATGTCAATTGCATAAATCCGATTAATGCAAGTTTAGTGAAATGTTAATCAAATTTAGCAATCAACTCGTATACAATAATTGTATAATTATTTATGAAGTGTCCAAATCACATCAACACCTTCAAAATCCTTAATTATATTAATTTCCCAAAAATAATATTTTATTTTTTTGAAATGTTACAGTCTTCCCCCCTTAAATAAATTCGGTCCCCGAATTTAAATTTAACTCGTCCAAATACTAAAACATTTCAGCAAAACTATCAAGTCGTCAGGGCTCCGAAATCATAAATACTTAAAACACATCTTAGCGCAATGCATGCACAAGAAAAATGAGTGTAGAACTCACATCAAAGCTCCGTCAAGAATTACGCAATCATCGGAGTTATGGTGAAAATACAAATGTCAAAATCCAATACGATATACTCAAAACTATAACATGTATATAGTACGCATCGTTGTAAAATCATCAAGGCATCCAAATGGTAATACTTGCAAAACCTTTTCCCAAATCATCGTGCGATGCGCGTGTCACGACATAAATAGCGGACGTTTATTATAAGGAAAATAAATAAATAAATAAATAAATAAATATATATATATATATATATATCCTCTGTTTAACATACATGTCCCGCTATTTTTGAAAATAATTTAGGAGGGTTTCCTTCGTAAAGTTTCGTGTGATCATGGATACGTAAGAAAATATTGAGACTATAGCTCCTGTTTGGAAATCCCTTCAGTAATTATCGATGCATGCAAAACACTTAGGTACCGTTCTCAAAAAAGTCCTTCCCGGTTACTAACCAAATAGTAAATATCATAAAATATACTGCTAAAAAAGAAATCAATCCCAAAATGTGTATAAGAATGCCACGTGCTTCTGGTGCGCACAGAAAACGAAATCAATGCATGTGTCATACATGTCCATAGAAACAAAATCTAGGTGCAACGGGTGTGCACGAAAATATCTGTCAAGGGCAACGGGTGTGCCTGACAACAATATCAGGTGCATCTGATATGCACGAAGAATCCCGATTTAGTGCATCTGGTGTGCACAAAATCGCATCAAGTGCGCCAAGTGTGCGCAAAAAGCTTAGTCAAGTGCACATGGTGCACGAAAACAAATATCAAACTCTCAATCGAAATCGACGGTATACAATATACATCAATCCAACTCAAGTATACCATGGCATAAACACTCGTAACCATGTGCATCAGTGTGCACAAAACCAAATCAAGGTGCTAAAAGTACATGAAAACCATGTGGAAAGCATAAGTCAAATCATATGTATGCCAATACGTATGAAATCAAAATCAACTGTCTCGGACAGAATAAAATCGAAATCGAGTGCAATGAATGTGCACAAAACAAAAAGATCAACATAACTGATACATGGAAATGCGAAACATCTGCAACTGTGGTGCACGCAGGAATTATCAATCATAAAAAAACGAAATCCTCACAATACCATAATCTAAAACAACGGAAACATCAAATCCGATACACCAAATCACAAATTATAAATGACCGTCGTCGATGTGTTCTTCCTTCAAAGTCGAGAAGGTGTCGGTGAATCCAAAGCTAGTAGAGCAAGATATCTACTTGCCTCATGTTCATGGTCTGGTGCCTTGTGCCCTTAGGCTCTCGTCTCTCACTGCGGATTGCCAGTTACATAACTCCTCGGCTCAATGGCCCAATATAGAATGATGACGGAAATAGTTCCGCCCTGGCACATCCTCTGAAGATCTCTGGCCAATTATCATGGTCACTCATAATATGTCTCGTCGATGATGCCGAACTCTGGCCTACTGGGTGTGCATGATACGACCGATCCTGGGTCCAAGTCTTCTCGTGTAGTATTCCAGAAAGATTCTGTCGGGGTCTCTCCCAAATCTCGTCTCTGCCGAACTGCCCGGAAGTTATCACCCTTTACTAAATCCATTTCTTATTCCGGAACGGCTGCATACTCATCACGACTTCTACTGAAAGATATATCCATATTCAACGTCTATGCATGCGTATCACATCTCTGATGTCAATGGAGTGGAACGTCATCTCGTCAAAATCTCGTACGAACCTCTTACTCCACTTTTCTTTCTAATGTGGATTCGGACTCGTCTCTTCGTAGTTGTGTGAAATGCGCTCCAAACGGCTACACTCGTCTAAAATCTCCTTCCTAAGCTACGTACTCGGCAATTCAAATATCCTGTAATAGACATCTTTCCAATTACTTCCTCAAGGACTCATTCAAATTATCGGAGTGATGCGTTTATGCTCGTCCTTCATCGATCGACTCACATCGTGCCTGTGTGAGGTTCTCTTCTAGCTGAAGTTAGTCCATCTGATGACCTCGCATCGGGGTATGCAAACGAATCACATGTCCTAGTCATTCCTCCATGGGTGACTAGCGATCTTCTATCATATCCCTAAGTATAAACTCGTGTTGGAATAGCTTCAAACATCTGGGGCGATATCTTGTCAGTCACAACACCAGCTGGCTCATTCGTCCGCATGCTAAACAATGCCTCAATCCTCAAGAATAGACGGTACATTAACGATCTTCACATTCTAGCCGACCTCTAGTAGTGGCCCAATCCTATGGTGCTAACATGAGCGTCAACTTTGTCACGAAAAACACAATAAAACAACATTTCCATGCAATCGTGTGTCACCGGAATTACGCCCTGGTCAGTCTTCGTCCAAGACGAGCTCATGCTGACCGCACCTATAGCCGTAGCTCTCTCTGACCATGCAACCGTGGTAACGGCAACCATAATATGACATCGATGAGGATAGATCAAAGGAACGAATAGAATATGGTGCAAAGAAATGTACATCCTAAGGCTTCTTAAGCGGAATAGTGTATCGTAAGTATGCCGCGGAACATACACACGGTACGTCACTCTACTTAAGTTACTTACTCCATCAACCAAGGTTAATCTACGCGACAAAAGTTCGGATCTAATACCCCCTCGGCCAAGTCTATGTTCCGTAAGGTCAAGCCTAGGTTCCGAATATATATATATATATATATATATTTATATATATGCCCTAGACTCCGCATAGTCAAACCTAGACTCGAACCAAGGTTAAACCTAGCACTCTGACACCAACTTTGTCACGACCTGAAGGTACGGAACGTGACCGACACTTAAATTATGAAATGTCTAGAGGCGTAACGTAATCTAAATAAGCCAAAGCCCAGAAATCTAAATCATTTAAAGAAAATAGAGTGAAGGAAAATTTATTTAAAAGTTAACATATAAAATCACTTTGAAAGTCGTAGTAAGCATTTTTAAAGCATCAAGTTTTTCCAAAAATTTCGGCAGAGTTTCCTTTATAAATACTGGCCCAAACGGGTACAAACAAGAATATACATAAGTAATGAATAAAGGCATCCCCAAGCAGGAGCTAGATCTTCGCCAAATTGGCGGAAACAACCATGCAAGCAATACAAATATACAACGCCGAAGGCGAGGATCAAAATTCAGAAAGAAAACCAACATGCTCAAGAAAACCATAGAAGAACCATAATAATACAAGTGCGCGACTCTAAGTTCGAAAGAATAAACAACTGGTTTTCTAAGTCTATCATATAATACAAGTCACGTTAATGGAGCTTACTAGATACAACTGAAATAAATAAAAGTACAACGGTGGTCACGATGCAGGTGAACCCACCTACCCAAGCAATCATCCGGAAGGAAGTGGTGTGCCAGAAAAGCCACCAAGAAACCTGTACGGCAAAACCTGCAAGAAACTGTGGCACAACGGAGGTGAGTTGCCAACTCATAAGTAGAAGACATCACCGAGAAGAAATCACATGTATGACGCTCTCCTAGGTCATACAATAAAAATACTCAATACTACAACAAGGGTAACAGTATATCATAAGTGTGATATCAAAGTACTCGTGTCAGTGTCATGAGCAATAATATATCGATGCGTGACATGTATGAATGCACCATCCAACGTGTGTCCAGCAACGACACACAAATCATGATAAAACCCGAGTGCCCAGCACCGACACTCAAAAGATTATGAAGTTCGTTCCCGACAGCGACACATAATCCTCAAATCTCGGGCTCCGTCAGTCCGGATCGACCCATAGGCTCCGTCAGTCCGGATCGGCCCATCACATCAAATCTCTCGACTACGTCGGTATCCTCCGGATATCCGTCGTGCCCGACATCACCGGTAGATAGTCTTCCCCTGCGAGGCTCATCGTCTACAACTCGAGCTTCTTGCCCCGGGGTATCTTACCGGGCCCACCATGTACCCGAGACGGTTCATCCAACTCCTCGAATTGGGTCTCGAAAACCAACAGAAATCAGGAAAACTCATGGTGGACAACATATACATCATATCACGAGAAAAACGCAACTTGTATTTAAAAAAGATAATGAGTTTATAAAGGTTTTTGCGGGTTTCCCCCAAATCCAGAAATCTCATGAAATATCCGAAATCTCATAATCACGAATCAATAAGAGAGTAATGAATCCCGGTATAAAGCACCTCAACAGGGTATGAACAACATAAGTATGAATGCATGCAACATCTGAATATGGAGTGCAATATCTAAACTAGCATATGAAAACAAGCATACTAATAAGTAACAACTACCACCTAACAAATTATACCAATGAAGTAATGTTTTCTAATGTGTACGTGACATGGAAATTACCGATGATGATGTGTGTGAGCCGGCAAGTAAGAGTACGTGGAGTATACGCATCATCGGTAATGGTGCTGGTGTCCTGACAACAGGGGTTCATAATAACTAAAGAAAACACATGTATAAGCATGCAATGCAATGAGAACAACATGAATATACGGAAAATGATGTAGTAACCGCAACATTGAAGAATATACATTTCTATATACGAGTCATGCAGTTTTTGGTGTTTGAAATAGCACAAATTGTGGTTTTAGAAAAATATGGGCTACGGGGTCTTTGAGAAAAGATACGTCTTTTGAAAAATCCGTAGTATCCTTCGGCCCGTCTTTAAAAATACTCATGATTCGTTAGTTTTGAAAGGTAAGTATGATTCGAGCCTAGTCTAACATCTACCAAATCAACTAAAAACTAAACTAAGAAACTAGTCGAAAGGGTCAGAAAATCCACTTAAATTCCGAGTCGATAGACCTAGTAGTTGGCGATCCAGCCTCATAGCGTCACATACTGTATAATGCATGGTACGGCATTCTCGAGTCAAGAGTGCGGATCAATCATCATAGCTATACCTCGTACGGTAAGATCCATCGTACGGCATCCCAAAATCGGGGTACGGGTCAAATATCTCATATACCTCATTATTCATATGGTATCATTATCATAATATCATGAATTAGGGGTACCGTTCTAAAGTCTAATACATTCCAATATCATCAAACATATACCCTCGTGTGTATGAATACGCATCGCCCAACGATCCATTATAATACCATGTCGTATATCATATCACGACTCAATCACATATTACAATCTCCCGGCATCATGTCCGATCATATCGACTCATCTACTGTGCTCATCATCCGTGTGTACGTACACACACACACCCCAACGCATCCACACACACACACACACATATACACACACACCAACGCATCCACACACACACACACACATACATATAAACATATACACCCAAAATTATATCACGTTTGTGTGCGTGTGTGTCAACCTTTACTATAGGATTTCGCGACTAAGCAACTAAACTAAAAGCACTCTCTTCCAATTATGCTAAATCCAACCCATGGTCTCCTACAACCTTTCTTGCTAAGTATTCATGTTTCACAATAACACATATGTATATATATCATATTCGCATCCTACCCTGCGAAATTATGGGGGTGTTATACGCCGTCCATCCGACTTCCCCCGTAGATATATATCTACTCATCTTGATCCTCGCTTGCCGAAATCAAAGACGCCACGCTCTTCCTTGTTGTTCGATGTCCATATGAGGGTGCCTACATATCACAAAATACATCGTATCGCATTATAATCCGATTCAAAAACCGACACGATACGCGAAGTGCTCATAGGTTAGAACCTATAACCTACGAATGCAAAAACAATCATAGAACCCTCGTCGTTGACGTACAAACGTCCAACAACCGAATCCACAATTAAATGCCAAAATCCATGTTTTAGAAATCGGAAAACCATTGCTTTTATTAACTCAAACGCTCCCAGATTTTGCTTCAGGTAATCTGTAACAAAACAAAAAATACAGTGGCTAAGTTATGAGGAGTGTGAGCTACAAGACAAAACCCAACATCAACAGCCAAATTCTGGCCGACCAATAGTGCTACAGTAACTGCCCCCGCCGGCCCAACTTTTGAAGTTTGGTCTCGTCTTCTCGTGGTGGTCTCCTATTGATCTAACTAGATTAATGTATATGTTTAATTTTTTTATAAAGGTCCCGGGTTGCTCCAGATTCCCTGTAGACCTCCAGAAATATCACAAAACCGACACTGAATGTTTCTAAGTTCATGTCTTGGGGTTTCAAAATTCACTTGGTCCAGGATTTTTAACACCAGATGGGTTGTAGTCACCAATTACACCTCCATACACCTTCACACATCAAATTATACCCTAAACCTCCTCTTGAAATTTTCAAAGATCACTAAACTTTATTTGATCAACTCTAAACTACTATAGTATATTAGGAAAATCAACAACTTAACTAACAATATAGGATTTACCTCATGGAAGCAACTAGAGAAAATTCCAGGGTTGCCCAAGTGCCTCAAAGTCTCAACTTGATTCCACCATAGGGTTTAGGATGGGGTTTATGTCACTTTTTGTGAAGGGATTAAGGTGTTTTGGTGAGGATTTTAGGGGTGGCCATGGAGTTTAGAGGAGGTGGAGGAAGAGGAGGAGGAGATGAAGAATGAGGATGAAGGAAGAAAAGAGTAAGAAATGGCTAAGAATTATTGTAGAAGCTTCTCACATTCTCTCTCTCTTTCTCACCTCAACCATGTCACCAATCCCATTACTCTCTCACTCTCTCTCTCAATAATATCTTATCCTTTTCTTTTCCATTTTTTTTTGTTTTGGAAACAAATCAAAAAAACCAATTGAATAAAATCGTGTAGTCATGGTTCATAAAAAAAATGGAAATGTAACATTTATGTGTGATATGCCATGGTGCATGTCAATTGCATAAATCCGATTAATGCAAGTTTAGTGAAATGTTAATCAAATTTAGCAATCAACAAGTATACAATAATTGTATAATTGTTTATGAAGTGTCCAAATCACATCAACACCTTCAAAATTATTAATTATATTAATTTCCCAAAAATAATATTTTGTTTTTTTGAAATGTTACAATGACTTGTCCCATTAGTCTCGAGAGAAGTGTCAACTTGGGAGTGTGTGAAAGTTTGGTACTACGGATAAGAATTAGAAGGGTGGTCCCAAGTTTCATAAAAAGGATTAGGATCAAAATTGTGATATGAAAAATATTGAGATTGGTTGGTTGGCTGGCGACTGGCAACTGCTAGTTGTTCAGCAACGGTCATGGGTGTAACAGATGCCGTATACGCCTCAAAATGAGTAACAATATTTTCATAAGGAAATGATGGTGTTTGTTGTCCTAACGGTTTGAAAGGATTGAATCTTTGACTTTCATCTTTCGCAATATGCTCAGTGATGGACATGCGTTTGGAGGTTCCCTCACTCGCCTTAAACAGATTATCAACATAAGAAGATGTTGAATTTTGATGCGATTGATAGGACCTTGAGTGAGGTGTCCAACTGTTTCTTTCCACCTGCTCTATCCTATCCCTTAAATACATGGTAGATTCAGATTTTGTACCGAAGCAATTAAGAGATATCTGGTTCTGGATAGCAAAGATCGGCAAGAGTTTGTCTATTTGGGTTACACATTATAAGAAGGTGAAAAGAAAAGAGGGTGAAAATGAAATGATTTGAGCTCTATTTGGATTGTTTTGCATTGAAAAAGGGACTTGAGAGTTGACTCAACAAATCAAAAAATGCACAAACAAACCTAAAACTAAGGTCACCTAGGTCAAGCACTAGACCGCTCCTAGACATCCAAATGTCAAGTCGCAGGATCAATCCTCTACCACTTCTTTATCACTCTCGTGGTCAGGTAAGTGCCAGTTAAGTGGGAGATTCCGCTATACGAATCACCGAAATATCGGGCCTAATTAAGTAACCACTTTTCTTTGTCACACTTGCCTAGACACTATAAAAGAAATGCGGATAAGCGATAGATTACTCACGACCCACCTCTGTCCTAATTAAGCGCGACGGTCCTTAGAGGTTTGGTCGAGATATTTTTTTAATTAATGTAGGGTTTGCGGAAGCTCGTTTTATGATTTGTGGGGCCTAGGAAGGGTGATGAAATCCCCACCTAATCTGGATTTGGGTTATTGCTCCTTAAAGTCCGTTTTAAAATATTCAAAAACAACCTGAAATCAATACCTGCAAAAAGATTTTTGAGCGGCGAAATTTGCAAAGAATCCTGCAGAAAATATCAGATTATTGGATCTTAGAAGAGAGAGAAGGATCTGAGAAAATTACCTAAAGATTTTAGGGGCTCAACACCCCCAGAGAGCCATAGTTCTGCGGTTAAACTGTCACTTTCGCCGCGGTTCCGCGGCACTTTGTAAGTGCACGGCAGCGCCCCGGCCGTCTGAACGAGGCCAAAATGCGGAAACGATACTTTTCTTTAACTTTTAAAACTGGCGCTACCGCGTACTAAAAACCCGGATCGGGCTATAACCTACTCCTAGCTAACTAGAGAATGGGTAGAGAGATATACCGAGCGATCCGTATCCTTCGGTCTTCTCGTCGTCATCCCGATCTCCCCGCGGAATCTCCGGTCTTCACCTCCTCGTCGGAAGGGTACCACATCGCCGGGTTCTTTTACGGGCTCCCACCTCTGGACCGAGGCAACTCGAGCACGAAGTTGGCGAGTCGACGTGTCCAAGGATGCTGTAGGCTAAGTGTAGAACACTGGGTCTCATGGGGTTACTAGAAGTTGCCATTTTATGAAGGTAGAGGAATGGGGTTTTGGAGATGAGCTAAAAGAATTTTGTGCAAGCCAAAAGAACAATTTTTCCCTACCCAAAAAATTGGGACAGCCCCCTCCAACTTGTGGCCGGCCATGCTTGGTGAAAGGAGAGAGAGAGAGAGAGAGAAGTCAAAGGGTGGGGAAGCAATAATGCAAGCATGAATAATGAGTAATGATTAGAAAAAATATGATCATAACCAAGTCTTCACTCCATCAACCATCTCATCTCCAAAAGTCAAGAAATCTTGAACAATCATGAACCAAGAAGTCAAATGATGGTTGGACCATCATGAAGCTATCAACTTACAAGAAACACCCTCCATAATCCTAATTTGCACATTTGCAAATAAGCCCATCCACACCAATTTTCAGCCAAAGAAAGAAACAAAGGAAAATGGCCGAAACGGAAAGCAAACTGGCAGCTTCAAAAAACTGATCCCGTAATAAATTACAGGAAAACCCCGTGACTGTATATGCTACCCGCATTTGTATTCCGACCGAATACAAATGCAATGAGATAAAATCTACATTGTACAATACTAGGATCCGGCTTAAACCAAAGCCCGCTAATATTATCCGTCCAATCATGATCCGTGCAATACCGCACGTATATGATCGAACCCTGCCATATCTCCATACGGCCTCTACAGCGTTTCGCCCGAAACTTGAGAAACTGTCTGTGGGGGACTCTAAAGACTCGTCAATACTTTGGCTGTGGATTTAACCACTAGCACGTCAGAGGTATTAGCCATACGTAACGGGCTACCAGGTATTGACCAAAAGGGACGTCGATGAGCGAACTCATCCTGACACCCTACTGAGTTTGTCAGTGACAATATCCGTACAGTTCGGTCCATTCGTCTATGAGCACTGCATGGCGGGCCTAGGGGTTTGGTAAAAGTCAGACCCCCAAAAGCGGTACAAGTCGTGTCGGAGTGTAGCCCAGAACACCCTGAGATACCACTGGAATACCTACCAGTAACTCTCCTGCCTTGGCCAAGGACTTCGTGTAATGGCTCTCCTAGACACAGCGCGACCTCACCCCCAATACCGGGAGAGACGAACCCCTGCAGATCTGCTCACTGCCTCCATGTGGCTCGGGACTGTACCCAACTAAAACCTGTTTGCACGACTCCTTTGAGCCGTGGTAGGGTAGTAATCAAAGTACAGTGGGAACTCATACGAGACAAATAACGATCTCAGGCCGATGAACTAACCTGTACACATGTCACCAGGGAACTGCTATCTGACGTCAGGTATAAGACCAACTAGCATGTTCCCGGCGAGTCCTGTCCGGTGTACTCATAACCCAATGAGCAGCTGTATACATCTTAGGTGAACTAACTGACACCAGTATCTTGTGAGACCGGCCACCGTCCCTCGTCGGGGTCTCGACTGTATACACTATTCTACTGTGGAGTGTCGATGCCCTGTCTCGAAAACTCCCACGACTAGGGACCTTTTAAGGATGCGCTTATAGACCCCAGCTCCCACGTATAAGATCGCCATCATACTGCTGGCCGTCAAGCAAGAATCCTATGGGCTCTATCAACGTGCAATAGTGACCTGTATGGTCACCTAAAGCAGTACACGATGATAAAGATAAACCAGATAGAATACTATCATCTTGAGTAAGATTGTCCTACCGGTATAAGTTCTCCCTCAATCATTGCAATCACGTGCCTGTGATCCAATAATTGACTCTGAGGGCACTATATCCAACAATCTCCCACTTGCACTCAAGGCTAATTATTGCGATGTCGCATACTCACAGCCCGTGTGATACCGAACACCCAACTCCTCTAATAATCAGTCTCACAAAGCCCGTTTGTAAAACTATTGCGTTCGATGAATAGCCTCAGTGAGTGGATCCGCCCTAATGTTTCTTTCTATGTCTCTCTTTATCTCAAGTTCACGGAGAAAGCCATCTCCCGAAATGAGTAATACCTGTCTCAGAATATGTCTGGATATCTGATAGAACCTAGTTCATAAATGAACTCCAAATCCAAACTTCTTAGACTGTATCAACAGCTGAACTTAATCAGTATCCTGCGCCATACCTCCCTCAGTATCCCCTTGGATCATCTGTCCAAAATACTGCCCCTCGTTAGAGGAAAAACTTTAACTCTGACAGTCACTCTGTCATCCAGGTCACCTTGGAAGCCTGGAATGATAACTGTCTCCCGAAGGAGGATGCCGTTATCATATCCCTAGAACATCCATTTATGTTCTAAAACTGCTTCCGACCGTTTCTCCAGGATTGGATTAATATCAACTTATTGCATCTACTGCAAAAACAACGTCTGGTGTGGTACTTGACATCTCATGATTGACTCAATTGCCTAAGCAAGTGATCTGCCAATCATGCACATCCCTCTCCCCTTTAGTCTGTAAGACACCTTTAGAGAAGGTGACTCCATCACCTGCAGGTACACTACCGTGCCAGGAGTCGTCCATTCTAGATACATTTAGAATGCTGTCTAAGTACCCTGATTGGGCTAGATCTAAAACCATAGATCTAGTAGCCAGAATGTCTGATATAATATCCATGTCTTATGTGGAGAAACCACTGTGTGACAACCAAAGTATTGTAAGCCCGCGGGGGCACCCCGGCCGTCGATCCGACGCCGGAAACGCGGAAAACAAAAACTTTGCGATCTTTGCAAAACGGCACCACCGCGGACTTTTTACCCGGATCGGGCCATTAACCTAGCAACTAGCAAAATAGAAAAGAGTAGAGATGCTATACCAAGCGATCCGTGTCATTCGGTCTTCGTCTCCACTCCGATCTCCCGCGGAATCTCCGTCACCTCCTCGCTCGTCGGAAAGGGCACCACGTAGCCGGAATCTTTTACGGGCTCCCGCCACTTGACCGAGGCAACTCGGACGCGAAGTTGGCTAGCCGACGCGTCCAAGGCTTGCTATAGAAATAGTGTAGAAGGTTATCTCTTTGGGGTTTATGAGGTTGCCATGGTTGGAGGAATTTTAGCACAAGAATTTTCCATGGATCCAAGCTAAAAAAAATGAGCATTCCATTAAACAAAAGAGCTCGGCCACAAGAAGAAATGTGCTCTCTGGAAAACCAAAAAATGTGTGAAGTGTGAAGTTCATTAATTAAAAACCATGCTCAAAGAATTAATCAATTCACAGCCACACACAAAGGAGGGGGGGCACCAAAAATGACATGAAGGAATTAACCACACACAAATTAAAACCCCTCTCCACTCATACAAAAACAAACTTGTTTCTCCTGGAAATGTGGCCGGCCCCACAACAAAAATGGGTGGGAAAAATGAATGGAAATTTTCAAGTGGAAAAAGAATTGATAAAGATAAGGTCACTGTTCCCCTCCGAAAGACGGCGCGCAAGGCTGCGATGTCTTGGCGCTGAGATTCGGGGCAGATGCTAATTGATGCTATCCGTTCACCTCTCCGAAGATGCCAAGTTGGTTTATGGCACCATGTATCGAAGGTTTGAGCGGATGCGACCGATGTAGCAGACTTCGTCAGATTCCCCCTCGTTGAGGGGTTTTTGATTGTGGGGACGCTCTTCCCTGCAGGCGCAAGCCCCTGCAGTTAATTACGCTACCGCATTGCGGTAACAACTTTCTCCTTCTCCAGATGGTCACTTCGTGTCGTGGGTTTTGTTTTATGTTTTACTGCCCGTGGATCGTCTACGGAGACTGAGTTATGTCGTCGCCCGTAGGGCATGGACTAGTCCAAATCCGCATTATCTTAAATTTGGGTTTGGGGGTTTGGTTTGAGGATACGTCAGCCATGCTTGGGGCTAAGATCAACTCAAACGTTTGTTAAGGATGCGTTAGTCTAGCTTTGTGACTAAGATCAACTTAACGGGATCGTTTAGATCCTACAAAAGAGTGTTTGGACTCTAATGTTCCAGTTTAGGGACGTGGCGGTCCATTGTATGTGTGGCCGTCGGGACCCCTCACCTCTCTGACGACGTTGAAGGATTACAACGACGGATGTCAGAGGGGTTCAGAGATGTACCCTCGAGCCAGAGTTAATTAGGGGGATTCGTAGTCCAGTCTGCTTGAAGGTTTAAGGACGCGTTAGCCATCTTTGAGGCTAAGATCAACTTAAACAGGACCGTTTAGATCTGACAAAAGAGCATATAGGGGGGGCTCTATTGTTCTAGTTTAAGGACATTGCGGTCCGTGGGTAGTTTTAAGGACATTACGGTCCGTGGGTAGTTTAAGGACATTGCGGTCCGTGGGTAGTTTTAAGGACATTGCGGTCCGTGGGTAGTTTAAAGACATTGCGGTCCGTGGGTAGTTTAAGGACATTGCGGTCCGTGGGTAGTTTAAGGACATTGCGGTCCGTGGGTAGTTTAAAGACATCTCGGTCAATGGGTAGTTTAAGGACATTGCGGTCCGTGGGTAGTTTAAGGACATTGCGGTCCGTTGGTAGTTTTAAGACATCTCGGTCAATGGGTAGTTTAAGGACATTGCGGTCCGTGGGTAGTTTAAGGACATTGCGGTCCGTTGGTAGTTTTAAGACATCTCGGTCAAGGTTAAGGACGTCATAGTCCATGGGTTTAAGGACTCCACAGTCCGGTATATGCTCTGGATGCTTCACACGGGTTCACTGCCGTGCTAGGCGAGGACCAGGCTCCGCTCTGGATGCTTCACACGGGTTCACTGCCGTGCTCTGCGAGGACCAGGATCCGCTCTGGACGTTTTCCGCGGGGTCAAAGAGTGACGTTATCCACGTTCCACGTAACCAGGAATTTTGTATCATGCATGGGTTTAAGGACCCCACAGTCCATGTCATGAATGGTCTTCGGGACCCGTCACCTCTTTGAAGACATTGAGGGATTACAATGCCAAATATCAAAGGAGTGAAGAGATGTACCCTAGAACCGGGGTGGATTAAATAGTCCTTGGCCCAATTTGGGTCAAGATTGATCAATTATGTTATGAGCCCATCGGCCCAGTTAATCACAAATTGAGGACTTATGGCCAGCTTGGGCTAAGTCCAGTCAGGTCTGGAATATTGACTCTTTGTTGGTCCATTGAGGGAGAGTGTTTACCTCTATCCCTTTAGCCAATTAGGCCAAAGCCTAGTGTTAAACACTTCGGAGCAATCAGTGTTGAACACTGGGAATAAGGTTGTTAAGTTAGTGTTCAACACTAAGAGATAATTGGTGTTAAACACCAGCAATAGGGCTTTCTCAAATTAGTGTTAAACACTAAAACAGATCAGTGTTGAACACTGCCGATAAGGCTTTTTAACCAGCATTGAATGCCAAGGCCCGACAGTGTTTTAACACTGGGCTTGAGAGTTTTAATTTTAGTGTTAAACACTAAGGTAAGAAGGGTCACGTGGCAGCACGTGAGAGCGCCCTCCCTTCAGTTGTTCTGCTGAAATTATCACTTCTTTCAAAGCATCACGTGCCATCACGTGACGGGCATTCAAATGCTTGTATATTAGAGTTTCTGCCAAGGTCACGTGGGTCACGTGGGGTGCTGCCTCAAAGGGGCTTTCTGTAGGGGTTTTTGGAGGGTCACGTGGTGGCACGTGACCCTACCTCTATGTTTTTTCTTTAGAGGATCTGTTACTCCTTTTTTCAGGAATTAAATTCCTCGGACTTTAAATTTCAGAGGAATTAAATTCCTATTTCCTTTTGAAGACTTATAGAGTTGAACTCTGAATTTTCTGTAGGAATTAAATTCCTCGTTTATATGGAGAACTGAAAAGGGTTCAACCCTTAATAAAAGCTTTCAAGGAATTATACTTCCCATTTTAAAGAATTATAATTAAGGGAATTAAATTCCTGTTATTTCCACAGAACCACATTCTTAATTAGGGTTCAACCCTGTTTCTTTTGTTTTAAAGGAATTAAATTCCCATGATACGGGGTCGAACCCTAATTTTATTATTTTTAAAGGAATTGAATTCCTATAGTTCTGGAGAATTAAATTCTCATGCTTGCGTTCCCTCTCTATGTTTTGGATCTGCATGGCAGGATCTCAACCCATTGAGAATTAAATTCTCAACCTAAAGGGGAGATGTGCACTTTGCAGATCCTCTATCAAAGAGAGAAGAAATGTGCTCTTCTGTTTTATGTATCAGAGTTAAACTCTGTTGGGAATTAAATTCCCCCTCTTTCAAAAGGCCTTCCCTTTCTTACCTAGGGTTTTCGCAGAAAATCGAAGTCTTTTCCAAGTATCAAAGCTTTTCTCCTTTTTTCTTTCTCTGCGCGTGTGTCCTTTTTGTATCTCTTGGCTCCTATTTATAGGAGAAGCAGCCGAGTCAATCAGTTTTTGACGAATCTTCATGGAGATATTTGATTTGCATCCATTGTTCATTCTGGACCTTTGGATTATTAGGTGAATTTTATTCACCGTTGGATTTCAAACCCAGAGATTCTCCCTTTTTATTTTGGTTAGATTTAAGGGGGAAATCTTTCCAAACCCGAGATTTTCCATAAATAAATGACCTCTGAATCTTTAATTTGATTGGATGCATATAGTTGCGTTCCTTTGGCAAGATCTGAATTTCTTTCAGAATTTAATTCTGTTGATAAAATGGGCTTTGAAAGCCGGTCACGTGTGACCACGTGATCCATGGTCACGTGTGAGCACGTGACCCCCTTTGGAATGAAGGATCCTCTTTCTTTCTGCGTTCTGCCCTCTTCTGCTGCTCAGCCGTCACGTGTTACCACGTGACCCCTGGTCACGTGTGAGCACGTGATCCTTGTTTGAACTTTCTTTCTTTGGTTGTTCTGAAGAATGCGTTTGCTGCCTTAAACGTCACGTGCCAACACGTGACCCTGGTCACGTGGGAGCACGTGACTTCTTCTGAAGCCTTTTTCTTGACTTGGTCAGTTACCCGACGTGCCTTTGACGCTTGCATTTAAACGTCACGTGTCGCCCTGTGACCCTGATCACGTGGGAGCACGTGACTCTCCTTGAAGCTTTTCTTTTCCTTCTTCGCAGTCAGGGAATTGAACTTGCCTTAATGACGTTTTTAGGTGTCACGTGCCAACACGTGACCACTAGTCACGTGTAAGCACGTGACCCCCTTTTGAAGCTTTCCACAGAAGCTTTCCACAGAAGCTTTCCTGATTTTAAATCAGGAAACAAATGCCCCCACAGCGTTGTTCTCACGTGTCTGCACGTGAGTGCAACGCTGTCATCTCTTGCGACCGTTGGATTCATTTAGGGATTTGGGAGATGAAGCGTTTCCACTGTTTTCTATAAATACCGCTGTCTCTTCATAGGAGCCTTCACTCTGCTCGTCTTCTTCCTCTGAGAACTTTTCTAAATCGGCCGGAACGGAATGCAAACTGGCAACCCCAGAAAACCGATCCCGTAATAAATTACAGGAAAACCCCGCTACTGCAAATACATGCCCGTATTTGTATTCCCACTGAACACAAATGCAAAGAGACAAAACTACACTATCTAAAACTAGAATCCGGCTTAAGCCAAAGCCGGCTAGTAAAAACCGTCCGATCACGATCCGTGCAATACCGCACGTATCTGATCGAACCCTGCCATATCTCCATACGGCCTCTACAGCGTTTCGCCCGAAACTTGAGTAACTGTCTGTGTGGTGGACTCTAAAGACTCGTCAATACTATGGTTGTGGATTTAACCACTAGCACGTCAGAGGTATTAGCCATACGTGACGGGCCACCAGCTATCGACCAAAAGGGACGTCGATGAGCGAACTCATCCTGATACCCTACTGAGCCTGTCAATGACAATATCCGTACAGTCCGGTCCGTTCGTCTATGTGCATCGCATGGCGGGCCTAGGGGGTTGGTAAAAGTCAGACCCCCAATAGCGGTACAAGTCGTGTCGGAGTGTAGCCCAGAACACCCTGAGATACTACTGGAATACCTACCAGCAAATCTCCTGCCTTGGACAAGGACTTTTCATGTTCTGGCTCTCCTAGACACAGCGCGACCTCACCCCCAATACCGGGAGAGACGAACCCCTGTAGATCCGCTCACTGCCTCCATGTGGCTCGGGACTGTACCCAACTAAA
This sequence comes from Agapanthus africanus, assembly GCA_030015575.1. NCBI lineage: Eukaryota > Viridiplantae > Streptophyta > Magnoliopsida > Asparagales > Amaryllidaceae > Agapanthus > Agapanthus africanus. Next base: position 44,527,571 of record JASDDO010000006.1, read on the forward strand.
ACCTGTTTGTATGACTCCTTTGAGCCGTGGTAGGGTAGTAATCAAAGTACAGTGGGAACTCACACGAGACAAATGACGATCTCAGGTCGATGAACTAACCTGTACACATGTCACCAGGGAACTGCTATCTGACGTCAGGTATAAGACCAACTAGCATGTTCCCGGCGAGTCCTGTCCGGTGTACTCATAACCCAATGAGCACCTGTATACATCTTAGGTGAACCAACTGACACCAGTGGCTTGTGAGACCGGCCACCGCCCCTCGTCGGGGTCTCGACTGTATACACTAGTCTACTCTGGAGAAACGATGCCCTGTCTCGAATCTCCCACGACTAGGGACCTTTTAAGGATGTGCTTGTAGACCCCCAGCTCCCACTTATATGATCGCCCTCATACTGCTGGTGGTCAAGCAAGAATCCTAGGGGCTCTATCAACGTGTAATAGCGACTTGTCAGGTCACCTAAAGCAGTACACGATGATAAAGATAAACCAGATAGCATACTATCATCTCGAGTAAGACTGTCCTACCGGGATAGGTCCTCCCCTCAATCATTGCAATCACGTGCCTGTGATCCAATAATTGACTCTGAGGGCACTATCTCCAACAATCTCCCACTTGCACTCGAGGCTAATTATTGCGATGTCGCATACTCACAGCCCGTGTGATACCGAACACCCAACTCCTCTACTAGTCAGTCTCACAAAGCTCGTTTGCGAGACTATTGCGTTCGAGGAATAGCTTCAGTGAGTGGATCCGCTCTGGTGTTTCTTTCTATGTCTCTCTATATCTCATGTTCGTAGAGAAAACCATCTCCCGAAATGAGCAATACCTGTCCTAGAATGTCTGGATGTCTGATGGGACCTAGCTCATAAGTGAACTCCAAATCCAAACTTCTTAGACTGTATCGTCAACTGAACTTAATCAGTATCATGTGCCATGCCTTCCCTCAGTTTCCACCTGGACCACCTGTCCAAAATACTGCCTCTCGTCAGAGGGAAAACTATAACTCTGGCAGCCACTCTGCCATCCAGGTCACCTTGGAAGCCTGGAATGATAACCGTCTCCTAAAGGAGGCTGCCGTCATCAATTCCTTAGAACATCAACTTATGTTCTAAAACTGCTTCCGATTGTTTCTCCAGGATTGGATCAATATCAACTTATTGCACCTACTGCAAGAACAACATCTGGTATGGTACTTGACATCTCATGATTGACTCAATTGCCTGAGCAAGTGATCTGCCAATCATGCACATCCCTCTCCCCTTTAGTCTGTAAGACACCTTTAGAGAGGGTGACTCCATCACCTGCAGGTATACTACCGTGCCAGGAGTCATCCATTCTAAATACTCATAGAATGCGGTCAAAGTACCCAGATTGGGAAACCACCCAAATCTAGATCTAAAACTATAGATCTAGTAATCAGAATGTCTGATATAATATCCAAGTCCTATGTGGAGAAACCACTGTGTGACGACCAAAGTATAACCGATCGTAGTATAGGAATATCACTTCCTACTGTGTGTATGTCATCAAATACCAGGACATCACACCCTACTACCTTCTTAACAGATCCATCCCCTATTCTGATGACGTCAAACCTATGACTGTCACATCAGAAATAGATGATCTATCTCCGCTATATCTGCTCTAGTCTATAGATAGACATAAGCCTGATGTCCACCAATGCTTCCGCTGCTCCCACTGACTACGACAACCCTCTGGCAGAGTCATATACACGTACGCTTCTAAAGCTAGTTTAGAATGACGCTATACTCATCCTCCTGCCGGGTCTCATAGTCTGGAACAACAGAAATGGCAAGTGTGGGTAAACAAGAACCTCCCTGCCACCGTCCTGGAGCATACCGAAGTACCTCTCGAGTGCCTGAGGTTACCCACCATATCTGCGGAGTGGCCAATGGAATGTCAAACCAGATTGAATCTTTAGGTTCTTATGAAATCTTCAGTAATCGTTTGTGGTTCTGGAATCACTTCCAGTTCTACCATACTCCCACTACTGTTTTTCTGAAAAAATCCATTTTTGATAAAACTGTGGCGAGTCAAGAACAATATCACTATTGATCTTCCAGATGGTAGAAAATCAACCCTCGTCATAGCCCGGGTCAACCCACAAACAGCCATTACTGAAACGTGCCTTGAGTTGTCCAGAGTCTGGTTTTAAGCATAAGCCGGACAACTCCCCGTATCTTAACAATGTCAAGATATGAACTGTTCTATATCCAAAAACAGAGGCACTGATTTAATTGAACCAGATTCAAATCATGCAGCTGTCTCCAGTGCATGTCAACTAAATGGAAAGAGGCCGATCAGCGTTACTCAAGTTAGGAGTACTTCCAATTATGAGTAACCTGAAAGAGAAGCTAGTTCTCTTAATCATTACTATCAACTGAATACCATTCACAAGTATCTACTCTTCGATCACCTTGAAGAATCCCGATACTTGCAACACCTGGTTCTCTACTTTACTCTTATACTTATAACTCCTCAAAACTTAGACCCTGTGTTTCTACGAAACACATGTCTAAGAACTAGAGAAGTTAAAAGTAAACAGAATATAGTACGAGGACCAACCCCTCTGTCCTAATGGACACAGGACAATATACAATACTCTTATAAGTCCCCTGAGTGTAGTGACTCATTCACTGTGTGTCGTAGGTTGAAAACTGTACTTTTGGTTAAGAAGAATTACACCGTTGTTCAATACTCCTTATCTAACCATCCACTGGTATAGGTAAATGTCATAGAAATAATTTCAAAAAGATATGTCTCACTCTATAAAAATAGACGTACAGATATATCAATTTGAAATTGGTGCACAACAACGGATATTCAAAACCAAATATTTGCCGACCGGCAAACAACCCAGGTGGCTTCCTCAAATATCACCAATTCCAACAAATCCCGATATAATGAGGATGGTCACCTAATTCCCAATAACTTACTCCTCTTCATCATCTGTAAAACCATACAGATGTGAGACTCATACCTGGTAAATACATACCCTGGAGTAAGTATGTAATCGGGAAATCAGTTTTCTTTTAACAGTACACAGTGAAACTGAAACATTGAAATGTTTCGATGGGGTATCCTGGTATTCCTAGTAATGCCTCTTCCATTAACCAGATTCACGACTGTAACCGTATAATTCTTTGCCATCTTTCCAAATCCCTTTACATGTCTTTTGTCATTACCTTCTGTACACCCCTTTAGGCCAAATGGTTTTCTTCCTTCCCTACCGTTCGGCACCAGCTTATGGTTTGGAAGAAGACTATCCAATAAGCATAATGGGTGTACTGTCCTAATCCTAGGAGCACTCGCAATGCGAGAGAAGGTGAGGATAAAAGACAACCGAATGAACTTAATTCATAGGTGATTTAGGATTGACAAAGAAGTACATGGTTTGGTCGTGAATAGCAGTCGCAATTTACTTTGCCCTCTTACTAATCCCTTGCTTTGTCTGAACTTAATACCTTCTGTACACCGTTTAGGCTAATTGGATTTCTTCATTCCCCACCGTTCGGCACCAGCCTAAGGTTTGGAATAAGACTGTCCAATTTGCATAATAGGTGTACTACTCCTAAACCAAGGAGTACTCGCAACCTGAGAGAAGGTGAAAAGAAAAGACAACTGAATAGTCCTATCCGTTTTCTCCAGAACCAGAAACCATCCTCGAAGTCCTTCAAGTTCGTATATAACCATACGATGGTTTTGTCCAATGGAAGTGGACGTTCGTAGTAATACGGGGTGTCCTGGAGAAAAGGGTAAAAGTAGGAGTGGCAATGAGGTTTGCAACTCTGACAATCCAAAAGCCAGTGTTAAGAAGGTTCGGTCAACTTGGTCACTGAGTCATAGTCTAGGGTCGGGTCAATGGTCGCTGCCAAAGAGAGAGAGAAAAGAAACACTCAGCGTGCACTCTAACCTAGATCAGAATGGTTATCACTTTATCTAATCTGGAAACCCCCCACAGTAACGTCAAATTCTTCCCCAAACCTGAAAGAAGAATTAGCCAGGATCACCCGAGGAGTAAACCAACTCATTAGTGGGAATCGGGATCCAACTATCATCGCATGATAATGTGACGGAATCCGCTCACGTTATCACACTCCAGAAGGTATGCGCATATCTGGCAAGTTTCAGTTCTTTTGAAACTCCCGATGTGGATTTTTACCCCATGCTCTTATAACCTTGGCGTGAGGTCAAAATATAATAAGTCACATGTCAAGTTCTACCCATCATTTTCCTGGTTAATTTGAACCCACCCGTACATACCCTTGACGTAGGCCAAAATAGTAGTACGACTGTCCCAAACCAACGTATCTATCTATGCAGCAGATAAATACCCGGCAGCTACCAAACACTATGCCTTGGCGTGAGGTCAAAATACATAGCTTGAATACTACCGAATATTTAACTGAAATGATGGAGGGCTACGAATGGTTTCTGGCGAAAACCTTTAACGTAATGAACTTGATATCGTTGAAGGAACTGATAGCTTTTAAAAATATAGTTACGAAAACCTTTGCTAAAGAGGTCACTCCCGGTGAAGAGATCTCGGCTCTTTCCCCGTAGAATGAGGTGCAGGATATTCCATCTGAATACCACGATGCAAAGCAAAAGTAATCGGCTATATTGAAGTTATTGCCCTGACGCAAACTTTTGTCCAAGGGGTCACTCCCGGTGAAGGGATCTCGGCCCTTGCCTCGTCGACTGAGGAGCTGGATATTCATAACCGAATACCACTGTGCAAAACAAAAGAGAACGCCCTTGCAATAACAGCTTTTGAAAAAGTGTTCCAACAACATCAGAATAGGTTTGTTTAACTTGCATTGATCCGAATCAATGCAGTCCCATCAATTGATCACACCACAAAGAACGAAAATATACTGATGTACGTATATGCCATCCGCATTCGCCACTGGGTCCCGTCATCACCCGTTAGGTTAGCTAACTAACGACAGAGCGGGGACTGGACTAGCGCGGATGCAAAACATATACAACATCTACAAATATATATACCAATATATAGTATTCGCTCAAGGCGCGATAAAATGCAACACAGAAATGTATAGCAACACAGATCAATACAGATATCTGGGATCCCCGGGTTTCACAGAGCCGCTGCTGAAACCCGACGTTCCCTTGGTCGTGTGGATAGCCTGTGCAATGAAAACCTAGACCCCTACGGGCACGGCAAGTTACCCGCCAAAACCTGAAGCGAGGCAGCCCCCTTCATCAACGTGAATGGACCACCCAGCACTTCACGGAATCCGGTAACTTGGGCACCCCTCCTGGGTCAACCTATACCCCTTACGAGTGCGGCGAACAGCTCGCCAATTCTAGAGTAAAGCCCCCTCCGTCTCAATGCCATGAGATGCGGGCTTGTTGCCCTCTAGAACCCGGCTACCCGTGCACCGCTCCGCGGGGTAATCCTAGTACAGAAAGTTAAATATACATACAACGGGTACATCGACCGCAACCAGGTCGTGCCCCAAAATAATAATACAAACAGGCAGTGACGGCAGTCCACATGTCGGACACTCGCCCCGCAATATCAAATGTACATATAAAACAGAACTGTACTATATTGCAACCAGGCTATCTCCCACGACCGATCCTCAACAACACAGCAAAAACACAGAACATCAACGTGAATGTCACGTTCGCAAATCCGTCTAAAAGGGCTATAGCAGATAGACTGGATTTACCGATCGAGTGACATTCACGGTCGCAGATATAATGTAAATACTGTGAACTGGCATATTTAAAATATCCGATCGAACAAAATTTACCAAGTGGGCCCCAAAGCATTACTGTAGCACTTACAGAAAATCTGGGCCCAAACATAATATCCCAAAATCCCTATTTCTAAGTATAAGACCTACTGGGAAATTTTGGTGCAATGATCACACATTCCCACCGCGGAACCGCGGCCAAACCAGGGGTTTGGCCGCGTTTCCGCGGCCGTACTAAGAGATCAATGCATGAAAATTTACCAGAAGTCTTAGAATTCCATGCTTGTGTTTCTGCAGTGACCTGAAAAATTTTTGGAGCTTGAAAAAATTTCGACAGAAACATGAAGTATGAAAAATACGGTTTTTAGGGATTTTGTTCAATCGGGTTTTAAACACACTAGACCATGCTAGGCAAAGTTAATGGCGTGGCTCTGATACCAATGTAAGCCCGCGGGGGCGCCCCGGCCGTCGATCCGACGCCGGAAACGCGGAAAACAAAAACTTTGCGATCTTTGCAAAACGGCACCACCGCGGACTTTTTACCCGGATCGGGCCATTAACCTAGCAACTAGCAAAATAGAAAAGAGTAGAGATGCTATACCAAGCGATCCGTGTCCTTCGGTCTTCGTCTCCACTCCGATCTCCCGTGGAATCTCCGTCACCTCCTCGCTCGTCGGAAAGGGCACCACGTAGCCGGAATCTTTTACGGGCTCCCGCCACTTGACCGAGGCAACTCGGACGCGAAGTTGGCTAGCCGACGTGTCCAAGGCTTGCTATAGAAATAGTGTAGAAGGTTATCTCTTTGGGGTTTATGAGGTTGCCATGGTTGGAGGAATTTTAGCACAAGAATTTTCCATGGATCCAAGCTAAAAAAAATGAGCATTCCATTAAACAAAAGAGCTCGGCCACAAGAAGAAATGTGCTCTCTGGAAAACCAAAAAATGTGTGAAGTGGGAAGTTCATTAATTAAAAACCATGCTCAAAGAATTAATCAATTCACAGCCACACACAAAAGGGGGGGGCCACCAAAAAATGACATGAAGGAATTAACCACACACAAATTAAAACCCCTCTCCACTCATACAAAAACAAACTTGTTTCTCCTGGAAATGTGGCCGGCCCCACAACAAAAATGGGTGGGAAAAATGAATGGAATTTTTCAAGTGGAAAAAGAATTGATAAAGATAAGGTCACACCAAATTTCACTCACACCCTTTCACTCTCATCACCATAAATGCAAGACATATGATGCAAAAGGAATCTCATCATGATGGAGGCACTACTGCAATAAAGCCCTCCACAAATAAGTTATTTGCAAACTGCAAATAACCCCCTCCAACGAAAAGTCCGGCCGAGAAGGAATAAAAGAAAATCGGCCGGAACGGAATGCAAACTGGCAACCCCAGAAAACCGATCCCGTAATAAATTACAGGAAAACCCCGCTACTGCAAATACATGCCCGCATTTGTATTCCCACTGAACACAAATGCAAAGAGACAAAACTACACTATCTAAAACTAGAATCCGGCTTAAGCCAAAGCCGGCTAGTAAAAACCGTCCGATCACGATCCGTGCAATACCGCACGTATCTGATCGAACCCTGCCATATCTCCATACGGCCTCTACAGCGTTTCGCCCGAAACTTGAGTAACTGTCTGTGTGGTGGACTCTAAAGACTCGTCAATACTATGGTTGTGGATTTAACCACTAGCACGTCAGAGGTATTAGCCATACGTGACGGGCCACCAGCTATCGACCAAAAGGGACGTCGATGAGCGAACTCATCCTGATACCCTACTGAGCCTGTCAATGACAATATCCGTACAGTCCGGTCCGTTCGTCTATGAGCATCGCATGGCGGGCCTAGGGGGTTGGTAAAAGTCAGACCCCCAATAGCGGTACAAGTCGTGTCGGAGTGTAGCCCAGAACACCCTGAGATACTACTGGAATACCTACCAGCAAATCTCCTGCCTTGGCCAAGGACTTTTCATGTTCTGGCTCTCCTAGACACAACGCGACCTCACCCCCAATACCGGGAGAGACGAACCCCTGCAGATCCGCTCACTGCCTCCATGTGGCTCGGGACTGTACCCAACTAAAACCTGTTTGCACGACTCCTTTGAGCCGTGGTAGGGTAGTAATCAAAGTACAGTGGGAACTCACACGAGACAAATGACGATCTCAGGTCGATGAACTAACCTGTACACATGTCACCAGGGAACTGCTATCTGACGTCAGGTATAAGACCAACTAGCATGTTCCCGGCGAGTCCTGTCCGGTGTACTCATAACCCAATGAGCACCTGTATACATCTTAGGTGAACCAACTGACACCAGTGGCTTGTGAGACCGGCCACCGCCCCCCGTCGGGGTCTCGACTGTATACACTAGTCTACTCTGGAGAAACGATGCCCTGTCTCGAATCTCCCACGACTAGGGACCTTTTAAGGATGTGCTTGTAGACCCCCAGCTCCCATTTATATGATCGCCCTCATACTGCTGGTGGTCAAGCAAGAATCCTAGGGGCTCTATCAACGTGTAATAGCGACTTGTCAGGTCAGCTAAAGCAGTACACTATGATAAAGATAAACCAGATAGCATACTATCATCTCGAGTAAGACTGTCCTACCGAGATAGGTCCTCCCCTCAATCATTGCAATCACGTGCCTGTGATCCAATAATTGACTCTGAGGGCACTATCTCCAACAAGTATAACCGATTGTAGTATAGGAATTTCACTTCCTACTCTGTGTATGTCATTCAAATACCAGGACATCACGCCCTACTACCTTCTTAACAGATCCATCCCCTATTCTGATGAAGTCAAACCTATGACTGTCACATCAGAAATAGATGATCTATCTCCGCTATATCTGCTTTAGTCCATAAATAGACATAAGCTACTTGTCCACTATGCTTCCGCTGCTCCCACTGACTACGACAACCCTCTGGCAGAGTCATATATACGTGCATTTCTAAAGCTTGTTTAGAACGATGCTATACTCATCCTCCTGTCGGGTCTCACAGTCCGGATCAACAGCAATGGCAAGTCTGGGTAAATAAGAACCTCCTTGTCACCGTCCTTGAGGATACCGAAGTACCTCTCGAGTGCCTGAGGTTACCCACCTTATCTACGGAGTGGCCAATGGAATGTCAAACCAGATTGAATCTTTAGGTTCTTATCAAATTTTCACTAATCGTTTACGGTTCTGGAATCACTTCCAGTTCTACCATACTCCCACTTCTGTTTTCTGAAAAAATCCATTTTACTTAAAACTGTGGTGAGTCTAGAACAATATCACTATTGATCTTTCAGATGGTAGAAAGTCAACCCTCGTCATAGCCTGGGTCAACCCATAAACAGCCATTACAGAAACGTGCCTTGAGTTATCCAGAGTCTGGTTTTAAGCATAAGCCGGACAACTCCCCGTACCTTAACATCGTTAAGATATGAACCGGTCTATATCCAATATAGAAACAGAGGCACTGATTTAATTGAACCAGATTCAAATCATGCAACTGTCTCCAGTGCATGTCAACTAAATGGAAGGGGGCCTATCAGCGTTACTCAACTTAGGAATGCTTCCAATTATGAGTGACCTGAAAGAGAAACAAGTTTCTCAAAATCATTACTATCAACTGAATACCACACACAAGTATCTACTTCTTCGATCACCATGAAGAATCCTGATACTTGCAATACCTGGTTCTCTACTTTATTCATATACCTATAACTTCTCAAAACTTGGACCTTGCATTTCTACGAAACACATGTCTAAGAACTAGAGACGTTACAAGTAAACAGAATATAGTACGAGTACCATCCCCTCTGTCCTCATGGACACTGGACAACATACAATACTCTGTATAAGTCCTTTGAGTCTAATAACTCATTTCCTGTGTGTCGTAGGTTGAAAACTGTACTTATGGTTAAGAAGAATAACACCGCTGTTTAATGCTTCTTACCTAACCATCCACTGATATAGGTAAATGTCATGGACATAATTTCAAAAAGGGTATATCTCACTCTATAAAAATAGGCGTACAGATATATCAATTTGAAATTGGTGCATAACAACGGATATTCAAAACCAAATATTTGTCGTCCGGCAAACTACCCAGGTGATTTCCTCAAATATCACCAATTACAACGAATTCCGATATAATGAGGATGATCACCTAATTCCCAATAACTTACTCCCACTCATTATCTGTAGAACCATACAGATGTGAGAATCATATCTGGTAAATACATACCCTGGAGCAAGTGTCTAATTGGGAAATCAGTTTTCTTTTAACAGTACACAATGAAACTGAAACATTGAAATGTTTCGTAGGGGTATCCGGGTATTCCTAGTAATGCCACTTCCATTATCCAGATTAACAACTGTAACCGTATATTTCTTTTCCATCTCTCCAAATCCCTTCATATGTCTTTAGGCATTACCTTCTGTACACCCTCTTAGGCTAAATGGTTTTCTTCCTTTCCTACCGTTCGGCACCAGCCTATGGTTTGGAAGAAGAATATCCAATAAGCGTAATGGGTGTACTGTCCTAATCCTAGGAGCACTCGCAACGCGAGAGAAGGTGAAGATAAAAGACACCTGAATAAACCTTATTCCTATTTCTCCTGAACCAGAATCCATCCCCGAACTGGAAAAAGTTCCTTTCGAGTTCGTATATAACCATACGATGGAGTATCCAATAAACTGTGGATCTTCGTAGTGATACGGAGTGTCTTGGAGAAATACAAAGGTGAAGTGGGAGTGGTAATGAAATACTTAGTTTGGTCGTGAATAGCAGTCGCAATTTACTTTGCCCTCCTTCTAATCCCTTTATTTGTCTTTACATAATACCTTCTGTACACCATCGTTAGGCTAATTGGTTTTCTTCATTCCCTACCGTTCGACACCTGCCTTTGGTTTGGAAGAAGACTATCCAATAAGCGTAATAGGTGTACTGTCTTAATCCAAGGAGCACTCGCAACCTGAGAGAAGGTAAAAGGAAAAGACAACTGAATAGTCCTATTCGTTTTCTTCAGAACCAGAAACCATCCTCGAATCTGGAACAAGTTCCTTCGAGTTCGTATATAACCATACGATGGTTTTATCCAATGGAAGTGGACGTTCGTAGTAATGCTGGTTGTTCTGGAGAAAAGGGTAAAAGTAGGAGTGGCAATGAGGTTTGCAACTCAGACAATCCAAAAGCCAGTGTTTAAGAAGGTTCGGTTAATCTTGGTCACTGAGTCATAATCAAGGGTCGGGTCATGGTCGCTGCCGAAGAGAGAGAGAAAAGAAACACTCAGCGTGCACTCTAACCTAGATCATAATGGTTATCACTTTATCTAATCAGGAAACCTCCCACTGTACCGTCAAATTCTCCTCCAAATCTGAAAGAAGAATTAGTCGGGATCACCCGAGGAGTAAACCAACTCATCAGTGGGAATCGGGATCCAACTATCATTGCATGATAATGTGATGGAATCCACTCACGTTATCACACTCCAAAAGGTATGCGCATATCTGGCAAGTTTCAGTTTCTTTAGAAACTCCCGATGTGATTTATGCTCTTATGACCTTGACGAAGGCCAACATATCATAAGTCACATGTCAAGTTCTACCCGTCATTATCCAGGTTGATTTAAACCCACCCGTACCTACCCTTGACTTTGGCCAACAAGGCAGTACGACTGTCCCAAACCAACGCATCTATCTATGCAAAAGAAAAGTAACAAATAGCTACCATACACTATGCCTTGACGAAGGCCAACATACATAGCATGAATACTAAGTGCTACCTTTCTGAAATGACGGAGGGCTACGAATGGTTTTGGCGAAAAACCTCTAACGTAATGAACTTGATATCGTTGAAGGAACCGGATAGCTTTATAAAAATATAGTGACGAAAACCTTTGCTAAAGAGGTCACTCCCGGTGAAAGGATCTCGGCTCTTTCCCCATAGAATGAGGTGCAGGATATTCCAACTGAATACCACGATGCAAAGCAAAAGGCAATCGACTATAGTGAAGTTATTACCCTGACGCAAATTTCTGTCCAAGGGGTCACTCCCGGTGAAGGGATCTCGGCCCTTGCCTCGTCGACTGAGGTGCTGGATATTCATAACCGAATACCACTGTGCAAAACAAAAGAGAACGTCCTTACAATAACAGCTTTTTGAAAAATATTCCAACAACATCAGAATAGGTTTGTTTAGCTTGCATTGATCCGAATCAATGCAGTCCCATCAATTGATCACACCAATAAAGAACGAAAAATGATGTACGTATATGCCATCCACATTCGCCACTGGGTCCCGTCATTACCCGTTAGGTTACTTAACTAATGACAGGGCGGGGACTGGACTAGCGCGGATGCAAAACATATACAACATCTACTAGTATATATATATCAATATATAATATTCTTTCAAGGCGTGATAAAATGCAACATCACAGAAATATAATACGCATCACAGAACAATACAGATATCTGGGATCCCCGGGTTTCATAGAGCCGCTACTGAAACCCGACGTTCCCCTGGTCGTGTGGATAGCCTGTGCAATGAAATCCTAGACCCCTACGGGCGCGGAAAGTTACCCGCTAAAACCTGAAGCGAGGCAGCCCCCTTCAACAACGTGAATGGACCACCCAGCACTTCACGGAATCCGGTAACTTGAGCACCCCTTCTTGGGTCAACCTGTACCCCCTACGAGTGCGGCGAATAGCCCTCCAATTCTAGAGTGAAGCCCCCTCGGTCTCAAAGCCATGAGATGCGGGCCCGTTGCCTTCTAGAACCCGGCTATCCGTGCACCCCACCTTGGGGTAATCCTAGTACAGAAAGTAAAAAATATACAACGGGTGCATCGACCTCAGCCCGGTCGTGCCCCAAAAGAATAATATACAAACAGGCAGTGGAGGCAGTCCACATGTCGGACGCTCGCCCCGCAATATCAAATGTACATAATACAACCAAACTGTACTAACATTACATCCAGGCTATCCACCACAAAAAATCCGCAACATCATAGCACAACACAGAACATCAACGTGAATGTCACGTTCGCAAATCCGTCTAAAAGGGCTATAGTAGTTAGACAGGATTTACCGATCAAATGACATTCACGGTCGCAGATATAATGTAAATACTGTGAACTAACATGTTTAAAATTTTCGATCGACTAAATTTCCCGAAGTGGGCCCCAAGAACAACTGTAGCACTCAAAGAAAATCTGGGCCCAAACAGAACATACCAAAAACCCTATTTCCATGTCAGAAGCCTACTGGAAACATTTGGTGCAGAGAGGAGTCATAATGGCCGCGGAACCGCGGCCAATGCATTGGTTTGGCCGCAGTTCCGTGGTGGAACAGTAATATCAGAGCACCAAATTTTCACAGAATGCATAAAAAAAACCTGCTCGTAATTTTACAATGTACCAAATAATTTTTACAGCACTGGAAAAATTCGACAGAAACTTGACATGGAAACGCGGTTTTTGGAAAATTCGTTTGATCGAAATTGTAAACACGTTAGTGCAAGCTAGACTAGGTTAATGGCGTGGCTCTGATACCATTGTAAGTGCACGGCAGCGCCCCGGCTGTCTGAACGAGGCCAAAATGCGGAAACGATACTTTTCTTTAACTTTTAAAACTGGCGCTACCGCGTACTAAAAACCCGGATCGGGTCATTAACCTACTCCTAGCTAACTAGAGAATGGGTAGAGAGATACACCGAGCGATCTGTGTCCTTCGGTCTTCTCGTCATCATCCCGATCTCCCCGCGGGATCTCCGGTCTTCACCTCCTCGTCGGAAAGGCACCACATCACCGGGTTCTTTTACAGTCTCCCACCTCTGGACCGAGGCAACTCGGGCACGAAGTTGACGAGTCGACGTGTCCAAGGATGCTGTAGGCTAAGTGTAGAACACTAGGTCTCATGGGGTTACTAGAAGTTGCCATTTTATGAAGGTGGAGGAATGGGGTTTTGTAGATGAGCTAAAAGGATTTTGTGCAAGCCAAAAGAACAATTTTTCCCCACCCAAAAAATTGGGACAGCCCCCTCCAACTTGTGGCCGACCATGCTTGGTGAAGGGAGAGAGAGAGAAAAGTCAAAGGGTGGGAAAGCAATAATGCAAGCATGAATAATGAGTGATGATTAGAAAAAATATGATCACAACCAAGTCTTCACTCCATCAACCATCTCATCTCCAAAAGTCAAGCAATCATGAACAATCATGAACCAAGAAGTCAAATGATGGTTGAACTATCATGAAGCTATCAACTTATAAGAAACACCCTCTACAATGCTAATTTGCACATTTGCAAATAAGCCCATCCACACCAATTTTCAGCCAAAGAAAGAAACAAAGGAAAATGGCCAAAACGGAAAGCAAACTGGCAACTTCAAAAAACTGATCCCGTAATAAATTACAGGAAAACCCCGCGACTGTATATGCATACCCGCATTTGTATTCCGACCGAATACAAATGCAATGAGACAAAATCTACACTGTACAATACTAGGATCCGGCTTAAACCAAAGCCCGCTAGTATTATCCGTCCGATCATGATCCGTGCAATACCGCACGTATATGATCGAACCCTGCCATATCTCCATACGGCCTCTACAGCGTTTCGCCCGAAACTTGAGAAACTGTCTGTGGGGGACTCTAAAGACTCGTCAATACTTTGGCTGTGGATTTAACCACTAGCACGTCAGAGGTATTAGCCATACGTAACGGGCTACCAAGTATTGACTAAAAGGGATATCGATGAGCGAACTCATCCTGACACCCTACTGAGCCTGTTAGTGACAATATCCGTACAGTCCGGTCCGTTCGTCTATGAGCACCACATGGCGAGCCTAGGGGGTTGGTAAAAGTCAGATCCCCAAAAGCGGTACAAGTCGTGTCGGATTGTAGCCCAGAACACCCTGAGATACTACTGGAATACCTACCAGTAAATCTCCTGCCTTGGCCAAGGACTTCGTGTAATGGCTCTTCTAGACACAGAGCGACCTCACCCCCAATACCGGGAAAGACGAACCCCTGCAGATCCGCACACTGCCTCCATGTGGCTCGGGACTGTACCCAACTAAAACCTGTTTGCACGACTCCTTTGAGCCGTGGTAGGGTAGTAATCAAAGTACAGTGGGAACTCACACGAGACAAATGACGATCTCAGGCCTATGAACTAACCTATACACATGTCACCAGGGAACTGCTATCTGACGTCAGGTATAAGACCAACTAGCATGTTCCCGACGAGTACTGTCCGGTGTACTCATAACCCAATGAGCACCTGTATACATCTTAGGTGAACCAACTGACACCAGTGGCTTGTGAGACCGGCCACCGCCCCTCGTCGGGGTCTCGACTGTATACACTAGTCTACTCTGGAGTGTCGATGCCCTGTCTCAAAAACTCCCACGACTAGGGACCTTTTAAGGATGTTCTTATAGACCCCAGCTCCCACGTATATGATCGCCATCATACTGCTGGCCGTCAAGCAAGAATCCTAAGGGCTCTATCAACGTGCAATAGTGACCTATAAGGTCATCTAAAGCAGTACACGATGATAAAGATAAACCAGATAGCATATTATCATCTTGAGTAAGACTGTCCTACCGGTATAAGTCATCACTCAATCATTGCAATCACGTGCCTGTGATCCAATAATTGACTCTGAGGGCACTATATCCAACAACTTTGATGTGGTCAACTTCCAATTTTTTTTCCAGTGGCCTCCTTTGCTCCTCTGACTTCGTTGAAAGTATCTGAATCTCTGTGTTCTTGTCCTAGTTACTCCAGGTTCTCTCAAAAAACGCACACAAATTGTCAAAAATGCGGTTTTTAATTTTTATTTTATGTTTATAGGATGTTATATGAAATCAACCCGTATAGTAAAAAAAATTACGCACGTATCCCCGGTAACGGCGCCATTTGATTGATATATAAAGTGTTTTAGTAATAATCGTAATCAAGACGATGTCACTAGTACCTAGCCGCGATGAGTACGGGTCGTTCGCAGGGATGCGTGGAACCTTTTACTTGCTTTGGATGAGTTGAATGAATATAAGATGATTGTATTATGATCTAAGTTAACACAGATGTAGAATGTATAAGGAAAAGGCTTGTAAGGTTCATAAAATTTGGTAGTAATGGATGACTAATTAAAGACTACTCTTTTTATCTTTTAATAGATTTAAAACTAGATCGATAGTGGTGAATGAAGATTAGGGTTTTTGGAGGAAACTAGGTTTTCCCCACTATTAACCCTTGTCCCTTCATTGATCTCTATTCATGTCTAGACTTTAATAAAACAATTGTTAATCTAATCTCAAATCGCGGTCGTGACTATCAATAAATTGATAGCGCGCCCGATAAAGATGTTAACAATTATTTTTGCTAAAGTTTATAAACTTCAAAAGATATAAAAAAAAAATTAAGAGATTTTATCATCCATTGATCTACCATAATCCTAAGAACCCCTACAAGCGTAGAATTACTCACGCGTGTTTTGAGAAAAAGAAAAAAGGATAGAAAAGAAGATCATAATGTAAGTGAAGAAAGTAATGCAGAAATTAAATGCAGAAAGTAAAATGCAAAGAACTAAACTAAAGATCTACCTTCATTGATCAACTTTAACATGTACAAATCCTTTGAAATTAGATTACAAAGAACTCTCGTGTTGCTCTCGTTCTTTATCTCGTAGGAAGTAGATGTTCAGTCGATGATCACGTCAATTTATCACGTCGATTTGTGGACCTGTCTTGGATCTCTTGATCTTATCGGTGATTTCGGTGATTCAAAAAGTGATCTATAGCGATCTATTTGGAGATGATTTTCCAAGAGTAGCACTCGGTTCTTTATATAGTGACATAAGATAGGAACCCTAATTGCCAGAAGTTAAGATATTCTGATACGATCCCACACAAAAAATCTTGAATCTCAAACCCTCAGAACCACCGGGGATCCGCCGCGAATTAGTGCATTTGGCCGCGGTTTGGCGGTAGAGTAGTGGGATCTCATTTTGAAAATTGTTCTGCTGCTTGATGTTGACACGTGGAGATTATTGTGATGTCAGAATTCTTCAAATATTCCTTTGAGTCTGCCGTTTTATGATTTATGATTTGACTCAACTTTATCGGCAGATTTGATCCCGACATCTTGGATCTCAAGGATTTCAGGTCTGAGCTGATATCTGCACAATATCTCAATTCATAGTATTAGTAATATTTGTTATATTATATTTGAGATATTATCCTAACCACTAATATGATACAATATTTTAAGAATATTGATCAGGGTTATTTGATATGATATGCATATTTTAATTACCAAAATATTATATAAATATTATATGCATATATTTTCCTTCATAATATTAATTATAATATATAAACATATGATAAAGAATATTTTGCAGATAAACCCACATATATTCCATATTTACAATAAACACCTTTAAGCTATTACCAAAAGTAAGGAAAATATTCCATCAAATGTGTAATATTTTTGACTAAACAATTACCTTGCGTAATATATATGTTTACTAATGCCTTAATTGTTTCGCCGCTTCTGCATGTGATTTCTAACTCGTTATGCGAATTCTACTCACGAGTTGGCAACTCACCACTGTTGTGCCATAGCTTTTTGCATGTTTGGTCGCTTGGATCGATAGCAACAGTAAAAGAGCTCATTTGGGCATGGTTGCATCTTTATCCTTGAGCTAGGTGGGTTAGAATTTGTTTTGGCATTTGTCTTGTATCTATTTTAATACCTATAAGTACTCCATCAACCAAGTCTAGTGTATTTTTTAGAGATCTTAGACGTATTGTTATTTTAGTCGAACTCGTGAGTAGTCGGCTTGACTTTATTTATATACAGTGTTTATTGCTTTCCGCTGGTTGTTCTCCGCCTTTCGGCATCGTATATTATGCATGGATTGTGTCTCCGACATGTCGGCGTTGAGTTAGCTCCCGTGTGGGAATGCATTTGTTTTACTGCTGTGGTATATGAATTTTATTAAAAGTTTACCAAGGAGGCGCTGTCTGTTTTTTAAACGATAACTCTTTCCAAAACAAACTTTACTTCATTTTATAATTTTTTTCTTAAAACTTCATCTCTATATTTTTAAATATATGATTTAGATTTCTGGTTTCGGCTTACTTGGGTTACGGTGGGGTCCACTGTACTTCACGTGATTCTTGTGCCGACACTACTAAAATAGGGGTTGCCCCTACGGATAACGACATCCGTAGGGGCAATTTTAGTTTGGCCCTACGGATTAATCCGTAGGGCCAAAAGGTTGCCCCTACAGTCCTTACATAATAATTTTGAAATATTAAATCTTAAATTGTTGTTTGCCCCTACGGAGCCGCAAACCAAGAACCTACGGACTTATCCGTAGGGGCATCTAAATAGGGATTTAAGTTAAAAGCTCGGATCGAACCCTACGCTCATTATTCCTAATTCTCGCGCGAACCCAAATTCCTAAACCCTCGTTCCCGCCGATCGATCGTCGTTCTCATCGTCGCCAGCACCGGCCGATTCGTCGTAGCCACCGCCTGCTTTCGTCGTCGCCAGCGCCGGCTCATCTCCGTTCTCGTCGTCGCCTCTGCACAGGTAAGGAAATCTTTAATTACTCAAATTTTTTATTGGGGCTGGGGCTAGGGCTGGGGCTGGGGCTCGGGCTAGGGTTGGGGCTGGGGCTGGGGCTGCGGCTAAGGCTGCGGTTGGGGTTGGGGCTCGGGCTGCGGTTAGCGTTAGGGTTGGGGCTGGGGCTGCGGTTGGGGTTGGGGTTCGGCAGGGGGTTGCGGTTAGGGTTGGGGTTAGGGTTAGGGTTGGGGTTGGGGTTTTGGATTTCAGGGTCTAAGTTAATTTCCATTCTATTTAGCATTAAGCTCGTTAATTGAAATGTTGATGATGATCATAAGAGGAAAATGTGTCTAGTTTGAGAAGGTGTTGGAAACTGGACTAATAATGTGGGTAAAGCCCAGTTTAATTAATAATTTTATTTGTCATTCTCAAATTTTCTTGGAAACGGAGACTGTTTTGTGGAACTTTTAGCCGTTGGGCATGTTGGGGTTTTGTTTTTGGAGTCTGGGACCTGGCATTTGGTAGGTATCCAAAGACCCCGTGTCTGATTTTGGATATTTTTGATTGATTTAAATTGTGGGTCTGAGTAGTCCCTTAATTTGATCTGGTTGAGGTTTGAGTATGCAAAGGATTTGTAGTCTGGTGGAAATTTTGAAGGTGTTTTCGGTTGAATATGTTTGCTAATTGCATAATATGCTCATAAGATTCTGGATTTTGAGGATGGGCCGTTGTAATTGGAAATGCTTAGAATTGTAGGACCTTCTTTGTTTTAGCTATATATAATTGCAAAAAAAAGACACATTTCTGATTTGAAGAAAAGGAAGGGCAAGATAGGAATTTAGTTATGGATTTTACTTGGGCGCCTCCTCTTTTAATACATGTCTATCTTTACAAGAATATCGTGTCACATATTCGGTTTTAGCATCTGTACGCAACTGCTTTGATTATCATCGTGTTATTAACATCTTGAACTTCTATCCTTTTTCTAATATGTTTCATAGTTAATATAATAATCCTTTGTCTCTATTTGTTGACAGTGGCCTTTCTTTTGGATGAATAAGTTTTTTTATGCATGTTTCAGTCATGTGAATTCATATGTTGCGTATAACGCTTTATGATATAAGTATCCTACATTTGTAGTTTTAATTGTTGATTGTTATAGATGAATGCCATTGCAATAATAGTTTTTGGTAGATGAATGCTATTGCAATGTAGGATGATCGGTTCTATCAATCTTGATCTCAATGGTTTAAAATTATGTTACACATACAACACGAATGCACAACAAACGCATCATTAGAGAGTGATTCGAGATGTTCAAGTTAAAACCAATATATGATACTCGATGATAATATGAAACCTTCATATTCTCATCGATACTCATATATGAAACTAAAAGCGCCACTTAGTCCGCGTCTATCGGTTAACATACATGCGATGTTCGTCGTGACATAGAACTATACGAAGGTTGTTAAATATCGGACGATATAGCTCGATACTAACAACCGTCGTATAGTCTATGCGACGAGAAAATTCAATCATATGGTAACCGATAGATTTGTCCCGTGTGGACATGTTAAGAATGTATAAAGCAAACACCTTCATTCACTTGTGTTTTCATCCGTTTCGAGATATTTCGTCGGTACCTTTCCACTGGTTTTCCGTGTACAAAGATAGATTAGATGTTCATTTCAACGTTGTTTCACAGCTTTGAAATGATTATCTATTCTATTACAGTGTACTCGGAGAACAGTGGGGAGGTGCTGCCGAAATTTACTCGAAACGGTTGAAAGCACAAGTGATGGGTGTTCGCTCTATACATTCTTAATGGGATAGAAGCCTTACCCCCGACAGCCGGAACACACACATACAACAATAATACACAACAATCGCATAATTAGAAAGTGATTCGAGATGTTCAAGTTAAAACCAATATATGATAATCGATGATAATATGAAACCATCATATTCTCATCGATACTCATATATGAAACTAAAAGCGTCACTTAGTTCCCGTCTATCGATTAACATACGTGCGATGTTCGTCGTGACATAGATTTATACGAAAGTTGTTAAATATTGGACGATATAGCTCGATACTAACAACAATCGTATAGTCTATGCGACGAGAAAATTCAATCGTATGGTAACCGATAGATTTGTTCCGTGTGGACAAGTTAGTAATGTATAAAGCAAACACCTTCATTCACTTATGTTTTCATCCGTTTCGAGATATTTCGTCGGTACCTTTCCGCTGGTTCTCCGTGTACAAAGATAGATTAAATGTTCATTTCAACGTTGTTTCACAGCTTTGAAATGACTATCCATTCTATTACAGTGTACTCGGAGAACAGTGGGGAGGTGCTGCCGAAATTTACTTGAAACGGTTGAAAGCACAAGTGATGGGTGTTCGCTCTATACATTCTTAATGGGATAGAAGCCTTATCCCCGACAGCCGGAACACACACATACAACAAGAATACACAACAAACGCATAATTAGAGAGTGATTCGAGATGTTCAAGTTAAAACCAATATATGATACTCGATGATAATATGAAACCTTCATATTCTCATCGATACTCATATATGAAACTAAAATCGCCACTTAGTCCCCGTCTATCGGTTAACATACGTGCGATAATTTATTCTTTTCAACGACAAACGCACACACAAAGCATATATACGGATTTTCTCCTTTGTCAGTAACTATCCCGTTCGTATATTTCTCAATATAGTCACCATAACCTACAATTTATATGTTATACAGTCTAACATGGCCCATGAGTACGTCAGAGTTAGGACTGGATGTATGTGGATTGGCAACAACGTATGCAACCTAAGTTTGTCGCAGGAGTTGCTGCTTTCATTGAATTTGCACGCGCACATAATAGGATAATAATAGAGAAGATTCTCTGTCCGTGCGATAGATGTGGCAATAAGTACTGGAATATGGTAGAATTGGCAGAGCTTCATATTGTAAAATATGGGTTTACTAGACCTTATACAATTTGGAAATATCATGGGGAAGGAGAAGAATGCAGTACTGCGGCAGAAGAAGAAGGAGAACACGATAATGCGGCAGGAGAAGAAGAAGAATTCGGTAATTCGGCAGAAGGAGAAGACGGTAATTTATTTCCATCAGAAGAAATGGAGGATATGGTAGAGGCTGTCCTAGGTGAATCTATTCGTACCGAAAATAACATTCCTTCCGGTCAAGGACCGCGTGCGGATAAATATGAAAATTTCATGAATGATGCTAGGAAACCAATTTATGAGAATGCGAAGTATTCCACCCTCTCATGGTTCGTCCAACTTTTCCAGATTAAGTGCCTAAATGGATGGAGCAACAAGTCATTCACAATGCTTCTTTCGTTCTTGAAAGATTTTATGCCTCCGGGAAATAACGTGCCCGACAGCTGGTACGGAGCCCAGAAGATGATGTCTGATTTGGATCGAAAGTGCGAGAAGATTCAAGCATGTCCTAAAAATTGCGTGTTGTACCGGAAAGAGAATTCAGATTTGAAAGAGTGTCCAACATGCGGAGAGGCCAGGTATAAGCTGAAAGATTCTGATAAGAAGCCTGATATACCTATCATGATAGCACGATACTTTCCCATAACACAGAGGCTACAGAGGCTATTCAGGTGCAAGAAAACAGCCGAGGCAATGATTTGGCATCACCGTGCTCCTCCAAGTGAAGATGGAAAAATGAGCCATCCAAGAGATTCACAGGCATGGAAGGATTTCGATAGGAGGCACGCAATATTCAGTAGCGATCCTCGCAATGTCCGGCTCGGACTGGCTAGTGATGGCTTCTGCCCATTCAACTATATGGCTGGAAGTCACAGCACATGGCCCGTTGTAATGATAATTTATAATCTGTCGCCTTGGTTGGGTATGGACCAATCATACTTTATGATACCTCTTCTTATCGACGGACCAAACTCACCGGGAAACAATATCGACGTCTATCTCCGACCTCTGATCGAGGAGTTGAAATCTTTGTTCATTGATGGTGTAGAGACATATGATGCAAACACAAATACAACCTTCATACTGCGTGCGGCTTTAATGTGGACAATTAATGACTTTCCTGCATATGGAATGCTATCAGGTTGGTCCGTACATGGTCACAAAGCATGTCCTCATTGCCATGAACACACAACATCAAAATTCTTGAATTTTAGCAGGAAGGTTTGTTATTGCGGCCATCGACGTTTCCTGCCTTCAGACCACCCCTATAAGTTAGACACGGTTCACTTTGATGGTCATCAGGAGCTTCTTGGACCTCCATCCCCATTGTCCGGAGAGGACGTGACTACTAAATAAGATGGTTACAATAATGTGACCTTCGGGATGGATCCGACGAAACAGGTCAAACCACCATTTTGGAACAAGTTAAGCATTTTCTTCGAGCTTCCGTTCTGGTCTACAAATTTAGTACGTCATTAACTGGACGTCATGCATATAGAGAAGGGAGTATCAGAGCACATACTTAACTTGCTTCTTTGTAAAGTCGGGAAATCGAAAGACAACCTGAATGCTCGGATGGATCTACAAGAGTGGGGAATAAGAAGTGAATTGCACCCTAGACCAGTAGCGGGTAAACCGGGCAAGTTTGTACTTCCCAATGCCGCTTATCATATGTCACAACCGGAGAAGAAAAGATTCCTGCAGGTGTTGCATGTTTTTTTTTGTATTTTCGGTCAGATTACGATTTTCAGCCTGTACCCGATCCTGATCACCTTGGGAGGGTGCTCGACCTTCATGCTCTGTACAATGACCTGATGAAGAACATGCAGACCAAGGTCCGATACAATAGGAATGAGCTGAAGGCCGACTGCTACTCCCTGTGGATGGAGACCCCCGAGGCAGAGAGAGCGGCCCTCCTATCTACTCCGGCGTTTGCGAGAGTTAACGTAGAGACATGGCCTCTATTGTGCGAATATTTCGACTCCCAACGCAAACAGGTATGTATTTTAAATGTAATTAATTGTTTAGGATATAATTTATTTTTTTGTGTTCCTTAATTAGAAAACTAAATGTTAATGCATTGTGCAGAAACAGGCCGCTCAGAATACAGAGAACAGAAAGTCGACGAAGAGGGGTCGCCCCACTTACACAGGTTGCTCGAGGAATATTACTCGAGCCATGGAGTTATCGGTAAATTACAATAGACCGACCTTTGTGATATTCTGCAATATTAAGAGTTATTTTCTAATATATCTAATATTAAGAATTATTTTCTAATATTGCAGACAGCTCAGACCCTGGCGCAAGGTGGTACACCGAGCGTGCTGTCCGCATATCTTGCCGTCTACGGCACCTCGACAGATCCCGCCACGGGCGAGCTTTGATATCCCGACGTCGCTATCCAGGAGTATTGCGTAAGTGTTAATATTTATTCTACCCATATTTGAAATTTTAGTTTTGAAAGGTTCAAATTTAAATTTTATACTTATACTTTACTGCTTAATGTGGGTGTAGGAGCGGGTGGTTGAGCAGGCCGAGGCCTCGGGGATCGATTTTACCGGAAAAAGCAATCCGAGGCTGCTGACCTCAGTCTTGGACGCCGCACACGGAGGGCACCACGGAGGTTGGGAGAGAGGCCGGGGACTGGGCCCTAGCAGGGCCCATATGAGGTTGGACTCCATCCCGGCGGTTACTTCCTCCGTCTCCAGTGAGCGACGTGTCCAGCAGGAACTGAAGAGATTGAGGGCTACCGTTCAGGAGTTGAAGGAGATGCTGGTATGTATACTATTTTATAGTAAAATATCATGTCAAATTATAGATATCAACATATCCATAATTAGTACGTAGCCTGAGCTTATTTGGTTGTAGACTTAGGTTTGATTAATCATACATACATATCTAATTAAAATAAACTACGGTTTTCCAAACTAGATATCCAAATGGGGTTTCGAAATAACTTGATAATGATACGAATTCGAATAATACACAGTTCTTACATGCTTATTACCTATGTCCAGACGCGACAGGGTACATCGGCCGAGCCTCCACATGCATTTCCTTCGGCTGCGGCTCCGCAAGCCACTACATCGGCTGCGGTTCCGCAGACAGCTTTTATAGCACAACCGCCCGCTCAGACTCCCGCAGCCGCGGCTCGGCAAACCACTACCTCGACGGCGGCTGCGCAGACCACATCGCCAGCTCCACAGCCCGCTCTGACTCCCGCACACGTCGAATTGCATGGTTTATTGACCGAGGAGCAGGCGCGCCAGATTCTAGCGTTTATCAGAGGTGGAGCTGGACCGAGCTAGGGTAGCTTTTTGATTCTTATTTTTTGAAACATGTATTTATTTATATGATACATATTGTACTACATTTTGAAACATTTTGGACAATATTGATATTGGTTTATATTTATATCATATTCAGTTTTTTGGTTTCTTTTGTATATTATATGCGTGAGATGTGATTATGAATACTGCGATATATGTTGTGTGATGATTAATTTTATATTTGATTGATGTATATATTATTGTGCACAGAGCGAGAAAAAATCAGACAGCTCTTTTTTTAAAAACAAACAGATAATATGTACCTACGGATTAATCCGTAGGTACATATGTTGCCCCTACAGAGTAGACCGTAGAGGGAAAATATCAGAATAACTGATATTTTCCCCCTTGATCTCAGTTTCAGGGGGTTGGGTGTGTCCCTACGGATATATCTTTAGGGGCAAAGAAAGGTCCCTACGGAGTTATCCGTAAGGGCAAAATATAAGGATTCTTGATATTTTGCCCCTACGGATATGGACCTACGCATGTATCCGTAGGGGCTATTGCTTGGCCCTACGGATTAATTCGTAGGTACAAGTAATATATTTAAAAAAACTTTAAATAAAATAATTTTTTTGTCCTTACGGACTACTCTGTAGGGGATACGGGACCTACACATAAATCCGTAGGGGCAAGTGTTTGTCCGTATGGGCAAGTTGAGGGCTTCAACTTGCATCTACGGCGTTTGTACCTACAGGGTATTTTTTTCCCTACGGATTTATCCGTATGGGCAACCCTTATTTGTTGTAGTGCGATCACGTGTCTTTTCGGGACGTGACAACAGTGGTACCTCAGGGACCTCTTAAAGATGGTCTATATCAATTATCGTCCAGTTATTCTTTAACTTCATTCGCTCTTCTAGCCTCTCCAAATAAGGTTGCGTCCACATCCATGTGGCATCAATGATTTGGTCATGCATCTATGTCAACTGTTGTTAGAGTGTTAAATAAAGCTTGAAACTACTATAATATTCCAATAAATTTTCTATATGTTCGTCTTGCCAAATGATTAAAATTCATCAACTATCATATGTTTGTTCTAAAAAAATCTCTAAAAGTCTACTTGATATCATATTTACTGACATTTAGGGTCAGGGTCCTGATCCATTAACATCACACATTGAGTGTAAATATTAAATTCATTTCTCGATGACAATACTAAATTCTCTTGGTTTAAGCCAATGAAAAGCCGAACTGAGACACTTAAATTTTTTTATTCACTTTCAAAAACATGTAGAAAATTTGTGTAACCGTAAGTGTGGATCAGTCTTAAAGTGTGAGTTCAAGGTGTCCCTGAAGGTGCATCTTGATGCCAAAGTACCCGAAGCCTATCCTTGGTTCCGGTTGAGTTTTGCAATCGCCATTGCTTTCTGACTTGGGAAGCTAGCGAGCCTTCGATTGATTATCGCTTTGCCTGAGAGATTGTGGTTCCCTTGCCTTTTAAATTGGCACCAAACCAATCACAAGCTTTCTTCAGTATGAATCTCCCGTAACAGTAAAATTTCCTTCCTTTAGAGAACATGCGTGTGATAATTAATTCAAGAAAAAGAACATGAAAGAAAGAAAGAGGAAAAGAGAGAACCCACCAGTCTTTCAACAGGGGAAAATCTATCTCTGCCCCTTTAAATTTAAAAAAGTTTGATTTTATGAAAAAGATTATATTTTATGGGTTTTTTCCGATTTTTTTATGAATGCAAGAAATTAAATAGAAGAATGATGATTAATTAAGAAAAAGGATTAGAAGTAGCCAAATTGCGCTTGTGTTGCTACGTACGAAAAACTCTAAAACTTCCGCGATCCCCTCTAGTAAACACCGAATTATAAAAGAGAAAGAAATTTGCCTCTAGAGAGCTATGAGAAGTTGAGGATGAAAAGTTCTGTAGAAAGGGGCTGCCTATATAGCCTTCCCACCAAATCTAGGGCGAATCTTAGAAATTTAGAAAAATCTAACTTGATTGCGCGCATGCGGATGACAGTCGTCTGTATGTGTGTCAAATTGAATTGTTTTTGGCAATTTTGCACGATAAAATTTTTGAAAATCTTTAAAATTCCATTGACGGCGTGCATGCAAACTATTTGCATCCGTATATGTGCCACGCTTGGAAGATTATTGCCATTTTTAAATGCCTTGAATGCTAAGTAAAATCAATTTTTGCGATCGGGCGCATGGGTACGGGATGTGTTCGCATGTGTGTCACCGGTTGCAAATTTTGAAAATATTTTGAATCTTTGAATCTTTCTTTTAAAAAAATTGAGTTTTTATGAAGATTGTTTCTAAGAACTTCAAAATTCTTTTGAAAACATGTGCAAAATCCATAAACCAATTTTCCAAATTCCAAAAACCAAGTTTTAGATTTTTTAATGATTTAAAATCAAATAATACTTGAAAATAGTTCAATTCACCACTCATGACACCTATGAAGACAGGGGTCGCCCTCATGTGCACCATGTGTAGATGTACAGTGCTAGGGTCATAACACTTGTGGACCGCGGCGGAAATATAGAACGAAATTTTTTAAAACATAGCACCGAACACAATACCCAAAATTATCCAAATACTAGGAATTGCAAAACTCAAAAGAACAAACAAGGGGTTAGGGGGATATAACCTTTGTAGCATGTCCACTCTCTAGTGAAAAGATTCATGCTAGGCTCCGTGGATGTAGAGATCGAGCTTGGTCGCCGACCGCCTCGCCGAAGATAATCCACATTGAAAGCGACCTATCCAAACTCCCACTTCATAATAGAACACTTCTATGTGAAGTAACTAGCTCTTACATATCTTTTTAACGTGTCCACTCTCCCGTGGAAGACCCATACTAGACTCCGTGGATGTAGGGATCGAGCTTGGCCGCCAACCGTCTCGCCGAAAATGATCCACGTTGAAAGAATCCCACCCAATCTCCCACTTTACAATAGAACACTTCTATATAAAGCTACTAGATCTCACATATTGTTAATAGGTAGAGCTAGTAGATGATGTGAGGAAACTCTTTCTTTCTCTCTCTTGAAAAATGAAGAGAAAGATGAAGCGCTCTCTCTCTCTCTCTCTTTTCTTTTTCCTTCTCTTCTCTTGAAAAATATCAAGAAGAATTAGAATGAGCATCTCATTCTTATTTACCCCCTCATCTTTCTCTCTCTTCCTTGTGTCAAAGTAAAGAGGGTGAGTATTGCTTATGGCCCCCACCTAGTCACATGGCTCATTTGTCATCACATGACAAAGTGTATATGTATCAAATACTACATGCAAATGAAGAGAGAGAGAGAGAGAGAGAGAGAGAGTGAATGTGTATCATACACACACACATATAAAGAGAGAGTGTATATGTATCATATACATATATATATATTATGTATCATATACTAATGACAGAGAGAGAGAGAGTATCATATACACAATACTAGCTACCATATCACATATATGGATATAAGACAACACATGACTTAATAATCCGGCTTATAAATAAACAAGCTAGTATTATCAAACGTCCTATTGATTAACGTGTATTATATACATATGTTTAATCGAACTCCCACACATTTCTCCATACGATCGCTACATCATCATTTCGTCTGGGCATGTACTTTCGTTGTGGGAATCTAAAGACCTGACAATACGCTGGCAGTAGGTTAAATGTGATTATATTCGATTAAATCTGAAACACTTTTATATCAATTCTATCACAGGTTAACCCACAAGCACGTCAGCGGTACCAGCTGCACATAATGGATACCCATGTATTGATTAAGAGGTAGGTCGATGAGCAAACTCATCCGAACCAAAAATCCTATCAGTGATAATTACCGCACAGTCCGGTCTCTTCGTCAAATAGTATCACATACCATGTCTGGAGGTGGAAATTGTCAGACCCACAAAAACCCAATAAATCATGCAGATATCGAACTCATAACCATCCGAGATACGACTGATAACACTTATCAATTGATCTCAATCGCCCTGGCTAGGGACTTCTTGTTATAGTCATGTCCTGCATAGCATGACATCGACTCCCTATACCGGGAGAGACGAATCCCCTCGACTGCTCACTGCCTCTATATGCTTCGGGAGTATACCCAACTAAAACCTGTATGCACTGCTCTTTAAAGTCATGGCTAGGTAGTAATCAAAGTATAGTGAGAACACATACAAGATACTATACCGATCTCAGGTCAAAGGTGTTAGTTATATATATGCCCTGGAGGCCATTATTGTATATGAGATGTATATTATAATGGATGCTTGGACATATATAGGGATGACTTTCTTACCCGACATGATAGTATACTATCTGGTTGCTCTTTATCTTAACATGTTGACTTGTATATGTTGGGTTAGCCTAGCACCACATGAAGGGTTTGGAAGCATCACATGTACCAAAGATTGAATTTTTAGGGTGCTAAGTTAACAAACAAAGAATCGTTCCTAAAAATTAGGGTTTCAAAATTTGCATATCATCTCATGAAAGAAAAGCTAGGGTTTTGAGAGTACAACCTTTGTAGCTCCCTATGCTAGACTTCTCGGCTACTTGGGGTTTGGAAAAGGTCCGCTTGAACTCCTCTAGGTCACCGATGATCCACCCGGAGTCCGCTTTGTCCAAGCTAGCAACTTCGCAAGATCAAGAATGAAAATTGAAGCTAACACTCTAAACAAGTGGGAAAGACTTGTGTAGAATGATGTTATGGTGGCTTTTCTCACTTCAAAATCCTAACTTGATGAGTATTTTGCTCACTTCAAAAATCTAGAGAGCAAAAGATGAAGGAGGAAGAAGATGGTGGCCTTTTGGAATATGAGAAAAGAAAAACCTCTCTTTGGAAAAAGAAAATATATCTATATATATATTTTTTATCTCTCATCTCAAACCATGGTTGATCAATTAGGATATTATTGAACTTGAGTTAAAACCCAAAAGGAAAAGTAATCCATGGTTAAATAGTGGGTGAGAATGGTTAGGTCAAGAAGAGTGTAGAAAGCATCCATGAATTATCCTTTTCTTTTCTTTTGTTTTAAATAAAATTCAATAATAATTTATATATAAATCAAACCATGGTGTGAGTCTTATATTGCCACCATTTTCATGTATGTACAACCATGAAGGATGTATGTATGTATGTATGTGTGTATGTACATCCATATGTGCATGAATCTATAAAGAAAGCATACATGCATGCATACATCCATCAAACTCAAGAAAGGATTTCAAGTGAGAAGCTAATGGTTAAATGATAAATCAACACTTGATTTATCAATCCGGTCATATCACATACGACCCCACCAAAAACAAGCCGCCCGATCAATATACGGTATCCTATACGCGCATTTTAATCGGGTCCATGCGCATATCGCATACGCGCACCACAACGTTTCGCCTGGACTAGGAAACTCCATTGTGGGACTCTAAGATTCGTCAATTCGCCGGCAGTGGGTGATGATCATATCAAGCACCCCCAAGCCGCAAGCGGTCAGCTAAACGTAACGGCCACCCGGGTATTGAGCGATCAGAAGAAAACAAGCGAACCTGCTACAACTCCCGTCGAGCCAATCGGCAACACTTCCCGTGCAGTCCGGTCTCCTCGTCCGATATGTCGCATATCAAGTCTAGGGGTGGTAAACGTCAGACCCCAATAACCGATAAGTCGTGTCAATGTGAGGCTCATAACGGGTCGAGAAACTACTGGTAACACTTACCAGTAAATCTCTAATCAGCCCTGGCCAGGGACTTCCCTGTTACGGCCAATCGAGCACAGTGCAACATCAACCCCCAATACCGGGAGAGACGAAACCCCTCCTATCGCTCATTGCCTCCATGTGACTCGGGACTGTACCTAAAAACCACCGTTTTGCACGCCCTTGTGGACGTGGTAAGGTGGAAATCAAAGCACAGTGGGAATCACACAAGACTCTATGACGATCTCGGGTCTACAGACTAACCTGCATAAGTGTCACCTGATAACTGCCATCTGACGTGATGTATAATACCATCTGAGAGTTCTCGGCTAGTCCGTCCAGTGTATCCAGTCTCCACTGAGCACCCGTATACCATCTCTGATGTCAAACACCAATGGATATGGGATCATCCATCGCCCATCTCATGGTTCGAGAAGCGTATACGCTAGTCTACACTGGTATATCGATGCCCCGTCTCGATACACCCACGACTAGGGACCTTGAAGGATGTACTTATGGACTACCATGTCCCCACTAATATGATCCGTATCATAGTCCAGGTAGTCAAGTACACATCCTAAGGGCTTTACCAACATGTAACTATAAGACAGTATAAAGAGACAAGTATACATGTTAAGATAAAGAGCAACCAGATAGCATACTATCATATCGAGCAAGAAAGTCATCTCTATATATGCCAAAGCATCCAATATAATATACATCATCTGTACAATACTGGCCTCTAGGGCATACATACAACTAACAATCTCCCACTTGCACTAGGGCCAGCTGCTGTAGTATCGCATACCGAGCATCCCGAAGAGTCTCTCAAACTGTATCTGGGGAATGGCCTTCGTGAGTGGATCCGCTGTGTTATTCTTCGTGTCAACTCTCCTGACCTCGATCTCCCGGCGATCAACTATCTCCCGGATCAGGTGATATCGCCTCAGAATATGCCTGGATCGTTGATGGGACCTGGATTCCTTGGCCAAAGCCACCGCTCCATTGTTATCGCAATACAAAGGTATTGGATTCTCAAAGGATGGAACCACTCCAAGTTCAGTAATGAACTTCTTGATCCAGACAGCCTCTTTGGCAGCATCGTTGGCAGCGATGTATTCAGCCTCCATCGTCGAGTCTGCCACGGTTTCCTGCTTGGAACTCTTCCAGCTAACCGCCCCTCCGTAAAGGGTAAAGACAAATCCCGACTGCAACTTAGAGTCGTCCTTATCACTCTGGAAGCTCGAATCGGTAAAGGACTCCACTTGGAGTTCTCCGTTACCATACACCAAGAGCATCTCTTTAGTCCTTCGTAAGTACTTGAGAATGCTCTTCACAGCTGTCCAGTGACTCTCTCCAGGATCAGCTTAATACCTGCTCACTACACTTAGTGAGTATGCTACATCGGGTCTGGTACATAGCATCGCGTACATGATAGAGCGTACAGCCGAAGCATAGGGTATCCCTTGCATGCGAGCTCTCTCTAAATCAGTCTTGGGAGATATCTCTTTGGAGAGAGTGGCTCCAGAGATCGTGGGTAAGTTCCCACGCTTGGATTCTTCCATACTAAACCTCTTTAGTATGGTGTCAATGTACCTGGATTGAGACAATCCCAATATCCGTTTGGATCTATCTCTATAGATCCTAATTCCCAATATGCAGGAGGCATCACCATGATCTTTCATTGAGAATCTTTGTGATAAGAAGAGCTTGACCGATTGCAGCATAGAAATATCATTTCCTATCAAGAGTATGTCTTCCACGTATAATACGAGGAAGACAACCTTACTCTCTGCTACCTTCTTGTAGATACAAGGTTCATCTACGTTTTTGACGAAATCAAACTCTTTGATAACGACGTCAAAGCAGATGTTCCAACTCCGCGACGCTTGCTTTAATCCATAAATGGATTTAAGCAGCTTGCACACCTTCCCGCTGCTCCTACTATCTACGAAGCCCTCTGGCTGAGTCATGTACACGCACTCTTCTAAATCACCGTTTAGAAAGGCGGTCTTAACATCCATTTGCCAGATTTCGTAGTCATGATATGCAGCGATGGCAAGCATGATCCGGATGGATTTAAGCATAGCCACTGGAGAAAAGGTCTCGTCATAGTCCACACCTGGTCTTTGACAAAAACCCTTTGCAACAAGTCTAGCTTTGAAAGTCTCCACTTTCCCATCTACACCAAGTTTTTTCTTGAAGATCCACTTGCTCCCAATGGGTTTTACCCCTTCAGGAGCAACTTCCAAAGTCCATACTTTGTTGGTGTACATGGATTCCATCTCGGACCGCATAGCATCTAGCCATTTCACTGAGTCCCCACTCGTGATGGCCTGCTCGAAGCTAGTTGGGTCATCATCCTCCATGATGCAATCCTCGCTCCCACCATCCATGAGAAAACCGTAGTATCTCTCAGGTTGGCGAGGAACCCTACTAGATCGGCGGAGAGGCTGAGGTTCGTTGGGAGCTACTGTACATGGACCCGGTTAAAATGCGCGTATAGGATACCGTATATTGATCGGGCGGCTTGTTTTTGGTGGGGTCGTATGTGATATGACCGGATTGATAAATCAAGTGTTGATTTATCATTTAACCATTAGTTTCTCACTTCAAAATCCTAACTTGATGAGTATTTTGCTCACTTGAAAAATCTAGAGAGCAAAAGATGAAGGAGGAAGAAGATGGTGGCCTTTTGGAATATGAGAAAAGAAAAACCTCTCTTTGGAAAAAGAAAATATATCTATATATATATTTTTTATCTCTCATCTCAAACCATGGTTGATCAATTAGGATATTATTGAACTTGAGTTAAAACCCAAAAGGAAAAGTAATCCATGGTTAAATGGTGGGTGGGAATGGTTAGGTCAAGAAGAGTGTAGAAAGCATCCATGAATTATCCTTTTCTTTTCTTTTGTTTTAAATCAAATTCAATAATAATTTATATATAAATCAAACCATGGTGTGAGTCTTATATTGCCACCATTTTCATGTATGTACAACCATGAAGGATGTATGTATGTATGTGTGTATGTACATCCATATGTGCATGAATCTATAAAGAAAGCATACATGCATGCATACATCCATCAAACTCAAGAAAGGATTTCAAGTGAGAAGCTAATGGTTAAATGATAAATCAACACTTGATTTATCAATCCGGTGATATCACATACGACCCCACCAAAAACAAGCCGCCCGATCAATATACGGTATCCTATACGTGCATTTTAACCGGGTCCATGCGCATATCGCATACGCGCACCACAACGTTTCGTCTGGACTAGGAAACTCCATTGTGGGACTCTAAGACTCGTCAATACGCCGGCAGTGGGTGATGATCATATCAAGCACCCCCAAGCCGCAAGCGGTCAGCTAAACGTAACGGCCACCCGGGTATTGAGCGATCAGAAGAAAACAAGCGAACCTGCTACAACTCCCGTCGAGCCAATCGGCAACACTTCCCGTGCAGTCCGGTCTCCTCGTCCGATATGTCGCATATCAAGTCTAGGGGTGGTAAACGTCAGACCCCAATAACCGATAAGTCGTGCCGATGTGAGGCTCATAACGGGTCAAGAAACTACTGGTAACACTTACCAGTAAATCTCTAATCAGCCCTGGCCAGGGACTTCCCTGTTACGGCCAATCGAGCACAGCGCAACATCAACCCCCAATACCGGGAGAGACGAAACCCCTCCTATCGCTCATTGCCTCCATGTGACTCGGGACTGTACCCAAAAACCACCGTTTTGCACGCCCTTATGGACATGGTAAGGTGGAAATCAAAGCACAGTGTGAATCACACAAGACTCTATGACGATCTCGGGTCTACAGACTAACCTGCATAAGTGTCACCTGATAACTGCCATCTGACGTGAGGTATAATACCATCTGGGAGTTCTCGGCGAGTCCGTCCAGTGTATCCAGTCTCCACCGAGCACCCGTATACCATCTCTGATGTCAAACACCAATGGATATGGGATCATCCATCGCCCATCTCATAGGTCGAGAAGCGTATACGCTAGTCTACACTGGTATATCGATGCCCCGTCTCGATACACCCACGACTAGGGACCTTGAAGGATGTACTTATGGACTACCATATCCCCACTAGTATGATCCATATCATAGTCCAGGTAGTCAAGTACACATCCTAAGGGCTTTACCAACATGTAACTATAAGACAGTATAAAGAGACAAGTATACATGTTAAGATAAAGAGCAACCAGATAGCATACTATCATATCGAGCAAGAAATTCATCTCTATATATGCCAAAGCATCCAATATAATATACATCATCTATACAATACTGGCCTCTAGGGCAAACATACAACTAACAGTATAAGTGATACCGTTTTGCTCTCACATGTTGATAAAGCCCTTAGGATGTGTACATGACTACTTTGACTATGATGGAGATCACACTAGTGGGGAAAAGGGTAGTCCACAAGTACACTTTATAATTGTTCCTAGTCGAGCGTGTATCGAGACAGGGCATCGATATTCCAGAGTAGACTAGCGTATACGCATCTTCACCCATATGATGGGTAATAGATGATCCCACATCCATTGGTGTATGACATCAAAGATGGTATACGAGTGCTCAGTGGAGACTGGGTACATTGAACGGACTCGCCCAGAACTCCTAGATGGTATTATACCTATCGTCAGATAGCAGTTCTCTGGTGACACTGGTACAGGTTAGTCTGTCGACCCGAGATTGTCATAGAGTCTTGTGTAATTCCCACTGTGCTTTGATTTCCACTATACCACGGTCAAGAGATCGTGCAACAGGGTGGTTTTTGGGTACAGTCCCGATTCACATGGAGGCAATGAGCGATGGGAGGGGATTCTTCTCTCCCGGTATTGGGAGTTGATGTTGCGCTATTCTCGATTGGCCATAACAGGAAATCCCTCGCCAGGTTTGCTGAGATCTACTGGTAAGTGTTATCGGTAGTTTCTCGAACCGTTATGGACCTTGCATCGGCATGACTTATCAGGGCTATTGGGGTCTGACGTTTACCACCCCCAGGCTGAGATATGCAACATATCTGACGAAGAGACCGGACTGTATGGTAGTATTACTGATTGAATTCATAGGAGTATGAGCAGGCTTGCTTGTTGATCTTCTGATCGCTCAATACCCGGGTGGCCGTTACGTTTAGCAGACCGCTTGCGGCTTGTGGGTGTTTGATATGATCATCACCTACTGCCGGCGTATTGACGAGTCTTTAGAGTCCTACACAGAGGTTTCCTGGTTCATGCGAAACGAAGTAGGAGCACATATGTGATATGTGCGGGACCGAGATTAATGCGCGTATGTGATACCGCATTCTATTCTCGCGATATGTGATATCGGTCGGTTATATGTGATATAGCCGGGTTATCGGATCAAGTGTTGATTCGATAGATTGTTACGTTTAATATTAGTCGGTTGTATATGATATAACCGGATTATTAAATCAAGTGTTGATTTAATAATTTAATGTATAATTATATATTTGATATTTTAACTTACATTAACTAATATTAGCTCACTTAAGATTTCTTTTTCTTACTAGTGTACACTTAGTATATATGTGATATATATTAAGGTACATTATTTATGTATCATGCTTGATGCCACATGCTACATGGGTATATGAGACCCACACAATGTAAAAAATAATGAAGGGTTTTTATTTATTTAAAGTAAATCAAAATTGGTTGGAAATTGTCACTCGTAGAAGCTTGTGGAACCATTGACCAAGTCCACTCTTTTTGTTTTACTTAAAGATATTTATTAACCCAACCATTATTGTTTAGCCATGGTTTATTCTTTACATGAGTTAGTGTATGGCACTAACTCACCCATGGTTTCTATTCTCACCTCATGAGTTTCATTTTTTCTCTTCATCATTTCATCTTCTTCTTCATGAGAAAAAACTTGCTAGTTTTTTTCTAAGTGAGAAAAATATTGTGAGAAAAACAAATCTAAAGTGAGCTCATTTCCTACTTCATCATCCTCTACTATTAGTCATTTAGTTTAGGGTGTTTGCTTCACTAATCTACAATTAGTGAAGAGGTAGCTTGAGCTTGAGTCTCCTCGACATAGATCATCTTCGGCCTCGAAGACTTTGACCAAGCTTGTTCATTTCTTCATGTGAACTCTTACTAGAGTTCGGGTGTTCACTACTTGGAGCGAAGGGAATACTACACGGAGCTTTAGAAGTGAAGGACCGGTCTACAAAGGTTGTATTCCTCATTCACTTAGTATGTAAAGATATTTGCATGTTGTATTGTTTAATCATCTAGTTAAAGATTTTAGGTTAGGGTTCTTTAGAACGGCAAAAATTTAAAAACGGCATGGACGATACCTCTCGAAACTTTGCTACCGCCCTGGGGAACCCAACAGTGGTATCAGAGCCAAGCTAGAGATTTAAACAATGTTTGTTAGAATTACGAAACCGAAACAACTCCGAAACACCCGATATAAAATCTAGTTTATGTCGAATTTTTAAAGGTGTCAAAAAAATTTTCTAGCAACTGCAAAATGTTGTATGAGATATAACATGAACACTGTGAAAATTTGAAGCAATTTGACCTCAAAGTGGCCGGACACATAGCCCTAAAAACCGTCCTGCTCGGTTCATTTGGCTTCTCTGGGCTTCAAATTTTTAGGGTGTTCCAGTCTCTAGGTTTTGGTGTTTCAGGTGTTGCTTGTTTTTGCTAAATTTGCATGTGATGTTAATTTTCTGCAAAAGCAATTCGGAGTGTTTCATGGTCGTAATTATAACATGTATTCGGGTTATTTAGACGACGTTAAAAAGTTCAAACGGATATCAATAACCCAATTTTTCCCTCGCTGGAAATTTTCCAAGAGTTGGATTTTTCCGAGTTTAAAATCTTCAGAAAATCATGCAAGCGATTCTGTGGACCCTCTAGAAGAACGATACCCAAACTCGACTTTTTGGATCGCGGAACCGCGGTCATAACCTAGGGTTTGCCGCAGTTCCGCGGCGACATGAGTGAGGCATGGGTCGGCCCTTCTACGGATGGTTCATAGGAGCTATGGAATGTTTTGGGTATTTTTTAAACTCCGCTCAAGTGTTGAGCTCTTTGGGAAATTTTGGGTGTTTGTTTATTCGATCGAAAAGTTTAATATCGTTTAGCTGTCTGTGATTGTGATACAATATTTGGAATCCACATAATTAGTTATATGATAACTAGTTTGAATTTTATAAATCTAGCAGTTTAGTCTCACTTGATCGGTTGCCATGGAATTTTGATGTGGATCAAAAGTCCGTCGTAATTACGTAGTGTACGCGGATACTCGCCGGGTAACCTTATTAGATTGTCATGCCCCATAGCCCCGACCAAGTGACTGTAGGAGAACCCCGTCGCCAAAAGCATCTGTTCGGATGCTCACGACCGTGGTGTTCCGCCTTAGTGCACTTCGTCGACGACATCGGGGGTGCGGCCGTCTACTAAAGTTTCCGATGAGCATTCGATCAGATTATCGGGAATCTTGTTGAATTACCCGACAGGTTATTGAAAAGTGATTTCAATATCGAGACTAAAATGCGGGGTTTATAATTGTTAGGCATGTGATGTTTAATGAATTCATTTGTTAGGCATGAAATCCAAAGTATATGATACATTGGGTTTATGATGTCTAAGATGGTTGAGGATTCCAATTGTTGTAGTTTTTCATTTTCTTTTCTGCGACCGTAAGTGTAATATGTGGTGTATCGCCAGTTTCGGTGCTATATGTCAACGAAAATTGGGATACGCATATTTACTTACGTTGATGACATGTGATGTTATGTGATGCTGTGATATGTTATATTGGATCATCGCGTTTTGAATAGCCGGGTTTTTTTTATGTGAGATGAGAGTTTTTCATTTTCATTCATGTAAAAGCTTGTATGTAATATTCTTTTATTGGGGCACTTACAGGTTGAGGATGATGTCACCATTGATGTATATTATTTACTTTTCCGCATTAGGATAGACCCAAGAAGGAGAGCACAAGTAACCGGGTCCTAGGGTCCAGTGGGAGACCATCTCGAGGAGTCGAGACTGGGTCTCCTAACTCTAGAATTGGGAGAGTTGCTTGCCGCTCTTGTAGGGGTCTAGGGATGTGGGTTTGGCTATTCATCGCGATCGTGAAATCCGTGTTTTATACAGGCTTAATTTAAAACACGGGATTCCTAATATATCCAATATTTCATATGTGATTCTTCTGTTGCTGATATTTTGTGATATGATCACTTGATATGTTCTAAGACGAATGCCTATATTATATATATAATATATAATAACTATTGCTGCTTTCGTTTCTTCTGTGATACTTAGGAAGCATATTTGATGGGACTTCATTAATGGGATTAATGAAATAAAAGAAACCTAAAGATGTTGTAGAAACTTATTTAAAAATTAGTAGCTCTAGTTCTTTCTTTGCATATAGGTATTCCTTGTAGAATATCCAGCACCTTATTCGATAAGGAAAGAGCCGAGATCCCTTCACCAGGAGTGACCTCTTTAGCGAAACTGGCAGATGCTACAACCCACTTGGTTTGTCTTTTGATTGCTTCTATAGTTTTTGCTTTGCATAGTGGTATTTGTGAAATATCCTGCACCTTATTCTATAAGGAAAGAGTCGAGATCCCTTCACCGGGAGTGTCCTCTTTAGCAAAACTAGTAAAAGCCTCAGAAACACTCCTTTTTAAAATTCACTCGATTCTACAACGATATCAAGTTCATTACGCCAAAGGTTTTCTTAAAAACCTGTCATAACCCTCTATCATTTTAGGAAGTAGAGTACTCAGTATTCGTGCTATGTTTGTTGACCATAATTAAGGTGTAGTGTGTGGTTGCTAAGTGATGTCTTCTTACAAAGCATATGATGCAATTAATTAAGACAGTCATATGATTTTGTTGACAATGGTTAATGATCATGTGGGTGGGTCTAATTAATCATGAAATGACGGGTAGAACTTGACTAGTGCTTATGATTTGTTGACCATAGTTAAGGTCATAAGTCACCAGGGGTAAAATATTATTATCGAGAATTTCAAGTGTTGAAATTTGCAATGAGATTGCATACCTTCTATGAGATAGTTGGATCCCGATACTTACTGCGAGTAAGAGTTACTCCTGTGAGAGTTTTACACATTACAA
Organism: Agapanthus africanus; assembly: GCA_030015575.1. NCBI lineage: Eukaryota > Viridiplantae > Streptophyta > Magnoliopsida > Asparagales > Amaryllidaceae > Agapanthus > Agapanthus africanus. The sequence continues at coordinate 44,567,047 of JASDDO010000006.1, forward strand.
TTAGCCGATCAAGTAGGTGTCTAGAAAGGTGTTAATGGGGTTACGCCCCTGGGAAAACGAGGTTTATTTTAATTAGGTCCGTGCGAAAGAACGGGGAACCTCCCTCAAAGTACCGACACTGGCCTGGCCGAAAGATTGACGAACTTGTAGGGTGTAATTAATCCCGGTTGATATTACCTTTTAAGGTTTGAAGGAAGATTTGATAAAAACAGTGGGAGCCATCCTGATTAGATAAAATAATAATCAATCTAATCTTGCAAGAGCGCACGCAGAGTGTTTTCTTCTCTCTCTCTCCTGGTAGCGACCATGTCACGCCTTAATCAAGATAATAATATGGATGCATTGACCGAACCTGCTTATTATACTGAGCTAGGGAACGTTGGTTCCACTCTATCTTATAACTGTTATAAGTCCGAGTAGGAAATAGGAGAATATCCAGATTCCCATGTCACGTAATCAAGGAATAAAGCATGTTGATGCATATTCTTCGGGTGTGTTCATTACCGAGAACTATTTCTCAGTATCCTCTACGTCCTGGGTATGTGATACTGAATCAGGATCCCGCATATGTAATATGTTACATGGGCTACAGAAAGGTAGAGAACTGGGAATTCGTGATATGTCTCTAAATATTAGAGAATGGTGCAATTGTTATAGCCAACTCAGTTGGCAAATATCACCTTGTATTACCAAATGTTAAATACATTGATTCTGAACGAATGTTATTACATACTGAACCTGATATACAACATTACATCGATTTCTTTAATGAGTTAAAGAATGATATAATTCTGTATTGGAGGATAATATTGTGAACATTTTCCTGAATCAAGAGTTGATTGGATCAGGCACGTTATATAATAGCATATACATTCTAAATCAAACCACAGTTCAAAGTATATAGCGCACACACAAGAGGAATGGTTCAGAAATGAACAAATCCTTCTTGCGGCATTGTAGACTAGGTCATATCAATGCGACATGACCAGCTAAGTTACATAAGGATGAATATTAGAATCTGTTCGAATTTTCATCTTATGATACTTGCCAGTCTTGTCTCAAAGGTAAAATGACCAATACTCCGTTTACTGGAAACAGAGAGAGAGTTACTGAACTCTTAGTACGGATACATGATGATGTATACGGTCCTATGTCTACAAATGCCAAGGTTGGTTCTTAGTACTTCATTGTATTCACTGATCATCTCTTAGGATTCGGACATATGTTCCTGTTGAAAAATAAGTCTGAAACTTTTAAGAAATTTAAGGAATATAAACTTGAAGATTGAGAACCAGAAGGGTGGAAGTATAAAGTCCTTCGATGTGATCGAGGAGGAGAATACTTACGCAAGGAGTTCCTGGAGTTTCTAAAAGGAGAATGTGATTCTCTTTCAGCTTACTCCTTCGAGTACACCACAGCACAACGGTGTATCGGAGCAGAGGTATCGCATCCTATGAGATATGGAGCGCTCTATGATGAGTATTGCTGAGTTACCTATTTCCTTTTGGGTGTTATGCACTTGAGAAGCTGCATACCTATTGAATGGGGTTCTATCCAAATCATTGCCTACCACTCCATATGAGATATGGTATGGGAAGAGACCATGTCTTAAACAAATTAAGATATGGGGTTGTCCGGCCTATGTTGAAAAGCAAAATCCGGACAAGCTCGAGGTAAGGTCAGTTCTGTATTAGTTTGTTAGGATATCCTAAACATTTGCGGGGGAATATCTTCTACCAAACTGAGGAGCAAAAGGTGTTTTGTTTCTCAGCATGCCACCTTTTTTTAGAAAAGGAATTTCTTATGAAGAAATTAGTGGACATGAGGTAGAACTGGAAGGAGTTCCAGCTAGATAAACTAACAGCTGATGATTTGGTAAAACCAAAGGATCCAATAGTCTCCAACGAACCTCAGCCTCTCCGTGAATCTGGTAGGGTTCCTCATCCACTTGAGAGATACTACGGTTTTCTCGGTGACAGTGGGAGCGAGGATTGCATCATGGTAGATGATGGCCCAACTAGATTCAGGCAGGCCATCATGAGTGGGGACTCTGTAAAATGGATGGATGTTATGTGTGAAGGGTTACTAGGCACACTCAAGAGGTTCCACAAGGAATCAACCATGCCAAACAAAAATTTTCCGGTGCCGAGAAACCCTAAACTAGATCGTTAACTAGAAGTTAAGGCGAAACTACAAGCAAGCAAACAACTTTGCTAATAAGTGAAAGGGATTACAACCTTTGTAGATCCGGTCCACCGCTTCTTTAGCTCCGTGTTGACGTCCCTCCACTGCGATCATCGGATCCCAGACTCTAGCGATGGTTTCGTCGGAGAAATGATCGGGCTAGGTCGTTGACTTCGAGGCCGAAGATGATCTACGTCGGGGAGACTCAAACTCAAGATATTCCTTCACTTGGTCAAAAACTTTATGAAGAGAACACACTCTACTACATGGAAAGTAGTAGAGGATGAAGAAGTAGGAAGTGGGTTCACTTTAGAATTGATTTTCTCACTCTTTTGCTCAAGGCACCATTGGAGTTAGTAAGCTTTTGGATGGAGCTTGATGATCAAGAAGAAGAAGAAAGAATTTTCCATCCAAATGAAAACTTATCCAAAAGAATAATTGCACCATGGTTGAGTTAAGCCCTCATGCTTAACTCATGCAGAGAATTAACCAAGGCTTTAGGTTAAAGGTTAGGTTAGGGAATATCAAATGAAATGACAAAAGGGTGGACTTTGTCAAAGCTTCTCCAAGCTTCTTCAAGCTTGACAACTTTGACCAAGTTTAATCCTTTTGTTAAATCTTAAGATAAAACAATAACCCTAATCTTGGTATGAGTCTCATACACCCATCTTGTGTGTATCATCAAGCATGATACATACATGTACACTTGCATATATCATATATAAACAATGTGCACAAACTAGTGAGAAAATAAATCATAAGTGAGCTAATACTAGTTAATGCAATATAATATATCAACTATATAATTATGTATTAAATTATTAAATCAACTCTTGATTTAATAATCCGGCTATAACCGACTAATATCAAAAGTAACAACTTATCGAATCAACACTTGATCCGATAACCCGGCTATATCGCATACAACCGATCAATGTTACAAATCGCGAGAATAGAATACGGTATCTCATATCGTATTAATCTCGGTCCCGCACATATCACATATGTGCTCCTACTCCGTTTCGCTTGAGCAAGGAAACCCCTGTATACGACTCTAAAGACTCGTCAATACGCCAGCAGTAGGTGATGATCAAATCAAACACCCACAAGCCGCAAGCGGTCTGCTAAACGTAACGGCCATCCGGGTATTGAGCGATTAGAAGATCAACGAGCAAGCCCGCTCACACTCCTGTGAATCCAATGAGTAACACTACCGTACAGTCCGGTCTATTCGTCTGATATGTCGCATATCTCGTCTAGGGGTGGTAAACGTCAGACCCCAATAACTCAATAAGTCGTGTCGATATGAGGCTCATAACGGTTCGAGAAACTACTGGTAACACTTACCAGTAAATCCCTAAAGCAGCCTTGGCCAAGGACTTCCTGTTATAGCCAATCGAGCACTGCGCAACATCAACTCCCTATACCGGGAGAGACGAAACCCCTCCTATCGCTCATTGCCTCCATGTGACTCGGGACTGTACCCAAAAACCACCATTTTGCACGCCCTCTTGGACGTGGTAAGATGGAAATCAAAGCATAGTGGGAATCACACAAGACTCTATGACGATCTCGGGTCTACAGACTAACCTGCACCAGTGTCACCAGAGAACTGCCATCTGACGTAAGGTATAATACCATTTGGGAGTTCTCGGCGAGTCCGTCCAGTGTACCCAGTCTCCACTGAGCACCCGTATATCATCTCTGATGTCAAACACCAATGGATATGGGATCATCCATCGCCCATCTATATGGGTCGAGAAGCTACACGCTAGTCTACTCTGGTATATCGATGCCCCATCTCGATACACCCACGACTAGGGACTTTGAAGGATGTACTTATAGACTACCACGTCCCCACTAGTATGATCCGCATCATAGTCCAGGTAGTCAAGTACACATCCTAAGGGCTTTACCGACATGTAACAGAGAGACAATCAGTGTACACATTAAGGTAAAGAGTAACCAGATAGCATACTATCATATCGAGCAAGAAAGTCATCCCTATATATGTCCAAGCATCCACTACAATATACATCCTATGTATAGTAATAGCCTCTAGGGCATACATATAACTAACAATCTCACACTTGCACTAGGGCCATCTGATAGCAGTGGTTGTAGTATCTCATACTCAACCATCCCATAAAAGTCTCTCTCTGGGAAAAGGCCTTTGTGAGTGGATCCGCCGTGTTGTCCTCTAAGTCTACTCTCCTAACCTCGATCCTCTGGAGATTAACCATCTCCACGATCAGGTGATACTGCCTAAGAATATGTCTGGATCACTGATGGGACGGGCGTTCCTTGGCATAAGCCACAACTCCATTGTCACACAATGGGAGGAACGAAGTTCATCTCATGAACTAATATACACCCAGACTTCCTCTTTGGTAGCATCTTTGGTAACGATATATCTTGTCTTTAATCGTCTAGTATGTCCCGGTATCTAGCTTGGAACTCTTCCAACATACCGTCCCTTTACTGAGGGTAAAGACAATGCCTGTGACTGACATTCAGTCATCCTTATCACCCTGGAACCTTTCCTGTGATTCTCCCTAGGATCGATTGATACCTTCTCACTACAACTAGTGAGTATCCTAACATCCAATTAGATCTATCTCATAGATCCAAAACCCAGGATTTAGTAGGTATCACTTTGATCCTATATAGAGAATCCTTGTGATAAGCCGAGATTGACCGAGCGTAGCATAGGAAACTCCTTCCCTATCAAGAGTATGTTATCCACGTACTCTACGAGGATCACCACCATACTCTCTACTACCTTTTTGTATATACAAGGTTCATCTACCATTTTGATGAAGTCAAACTCTTTGACTTATCTCATCAAAACAGATGTTCCAACTCCGCGATGCCTGCTTTATCACATAAAACATCTTGCATACGTTTCCGCTGCTCCCACTGTCTACGAAGCCCTCTGCCTGTGTACTTATAGACGCTTTCTTCCAAATCATCATTTAGAAAAGCAGTCAAGACACCCAACCGCCAGATATCGTAGTCATGGTATGTAGCCGTAGCAAGTAGGATCTGGATGGACTTAAGCATAGCTACTTAGAAAAGGTTTCATTATAATCCATACCTGGTCAATGATGCAAACCTTTAACAAGTCTAGCTTTGAAAGTCTCAACTTTTCCATGTACACCAAGTAATCTTCTCAAGATATACTTGCTCCTGATGGGGATTTAACCCTTCAGATTAAGCAACCAAAGTCCATACTTTGTTGGTGTATAAGGATTCCATCTCAGACCGATAAGCATCCAGCCATTCTTACAGAGTCCTACTCCTGATGGCCAGCCCGAAATTAGTTGGGTCATCATCTCATGATGCAGTCCTTGCTCCCACTGTCATAGAAAAACCGAAGTATCTCTCAGGTGGGTAAGGAACCCTACTAGATTGGCGGAGAGGCTGAGGTTCGTTGGTTTCTATTGAATCCTTTGGTTCTACCAAATCATCAGCTGCAGTTTGTATAGCTGGAACTCTTTCCAGTTCTACCTCATTACCAATAATTTCTTCACAAGAAATTCCCTTTCACAAAGGTGGCATGCTGAGAAACAAAACATTTTTGTTCCTCGGTTAGGTAGAAGATATCCCCTTGCGAATGCTTGGGATATCCAACAAAATTTCACAGAACTGACTTTGCCTCGAACTTGTCCGGATTTTGCTTTTAGACATAGGCCGGACAACCCCAAATCTTAACAAACTTAAGATATGGGCTCTTCCCTTTCCATATCTCATATGAAATGGTAGGCAAATGATTTGATCGGAACCCTATTCAATATGTATGCAACTTCATAAGTGCATAACTCCCTAAAAGGAAATAGAAAACTCAGTAGTACTCATCATAGAGCACACCATACCACATAGGGTGCTATTGCTCCGCCCCGATATACCATCGTGCTATGGTGTATACGGAGGAGTAGTGCTGAGAGAGAATCTCATTCTCCTTTAGAATAATCCAGGAATTCCGTGCTCAAGTATTCTCCTCCTTGATCACATCAAAGGACATAATACTTATACCCGTATTTTGGTTCTCTACTTCTAACTTATATTCTATGAATATCTCAAAAGGTTCGGACTTGTGTTTCAACAGGAACATATGTCTGAATCTTGAGAGATTATCAGAGAATGTAGTGAAGTACAAAGAACCGGTCTTGGTATTTGTAGACAGGGGACCTTCATACATCATATGTATCATCCCAAGGGTTCACTAACTCTTTCTCTGTTTCCAATAAACAGAGCTATGGTCATTTTATCTCTGTGACATGACTGGCAAGTTTCACAAGATATAAATTCAAACTAATCTAAATATGCATCTTAATGTAACTTCAGCTAGTCGGGTCGCATTGATATGACCTAGTCTACAATACCTCAAGAAGGATTCGTTCATTTCTGAACTTTTCTTCTTGTGTGTGTTCTGTATACTAAGAACTGTGGTTTGATTTAGAACGTCAATGCTTTTAGATAACGTGCCTGAACCGATCAACTCTTGATATAGGAAATATACAAAACATTATCCAACAATACAAAATTATATCCTTCTTTATCTAAATAAAGAGTATGATATGATTTTGTATATCAGGTTCGGTATCTAATAACATTTGTTCAGAATCAATGTATTCTGGTAATACATGGTGACAGTGACCAACAGACTTGGCTGCAACACTTGCACCGTTTTCTTCCTCATGAAACTTATCACCCGTTCTCAGTTCTTTACCTTTCTGTAGCCCATGTAATATATTACATATGTGGGATCCTGATCCGGTATCATATACCCAGGACGTAAAGGACATTGAGAAACAGTTCTCTGTAACGAACACACCCGAAGATGATGCATCAACATGCACTTTCTTCGTTTGGGCGGTACGGGAAATCTGGTATTCCCCAATTTCCTGCTCTGTCTTATAACAATTATAAGTTGGAGCGGGACCAACGTTCCCCAGCTCAGTATAACAAGCGGGTTCGGTCAATATATCCGTTTTATTATCTTGATTAAGGCGTGATATGGTCGCTACCAGGAGAGAGAGAGAAGAAAACACTCTGCGTGCGCTCTTGTAAGATCAGATTGGTTATTATTTTATCTAATCAGGATAGCTCCCACTGTTTTTATCAAATCTTCCTTCAAACCCTAAAAGGAAAGACTAGCCGGGATTAATTACACGCTACAAGTTCGCCAATCTTTCAGCCAGGCCAGTGTCGGTACTTTGAGGGAGGTTCCCCGTGCTTTCGCACGGACCTAATTACAGTAAACCTCGTTTTCCCAGAGGGGTAACCCCGTTGACACCTTTCTAGACACCTACTTGATCGGCTAATTGTAATGTGTAAAACTCTCCCAGGAGTAACAATTACTCGCAGCGGGTATCGGGATCCAACTATCTCATAGAAGGTATGCAATCTCATTGCAAATTTCAACACTTGAAATTCCCGATAATTTTGCCCCTAGCACTCTATGACCTTGACGGAGGTCAACAAACCATAGGCTACTAGTCAAGTTCAACCCGTCATTTCTTGATTGAATCAAACCCACCCGCACGACCCTTGACGGAGGTCAACAAGAGCGTACGATTACCCTAACCCAATCTGCATCATATGCATAAGCAGATAAATACTAGTTAGCTACCGCACACTACGCCTTGACGGAGGTCAACAAACGTAACACGAATACTAAGTAGGACTTATCTGAAATGACGGAGGGCTACGACAGGTTTTTCTGAAAACCTATTGCGTAATGAACTTGATATCGTTGTAGAATCAAATGATTTTAAAATGGAATGTTTTTTAGGCTTTTCTAGTTTTGCTAAAGGGGTCACTCCCGGTGAAAGGATCGTCGGCCCTTTCATCGTCGAATAAGGTGCAGGATATATCATATACATCACTGTGCAAAGTAAAAACTATAGAAGCAATTAAAAGACAAACCGAGTGTTGTAGCATCTGCCAGTTATTGCTAAAGGAGTCACTCCCGGTGAAGGGATCTCGGTCCTTTCCTTATCGAATAAGGTGCAGGATGTTCTAGAAGGAACACCGCGATGCAAAGCAAGAACTGTAGCTACCTGTTTTTGAAAATTCGATTCCACAACATCTTTAGGTTTCTTTTTCTTTCATTAATCATATTAATGAATTCCCATCATATAAGTCACCTAAACATCACAGATAAATACGACATACTCTTATGCCATCCGCATTCGCCTCGATGTCCCCTAGTGCACCGTTAGGTTAAGTAACTAACGACAGAGCGGGGCAGGGCTAGCACGGGTGTAAAACATAAGTAACGCCTATATAATATATCATATATACTATATACAGTATTTATCACAGAACATCAAATGATCACATCACAGATATTGCAGCAGAAGAATCATATGAAATATTGGATATACTAGGACGTCCGTGTTTTGAATACGAGCCTGTATAAAACACGGATTCCACGGTCGCGATGAATAGCCAAACCCACACCCCTAGACCCCTACGAGAGCGGCAAGCAACCCTACCAATTCTAAAGTTAGGAGACCCGGACTTGACTCCTCGAGTTGGTCTCCCACTGGACTCCAGAACCCGGTTACTTGTGCTCTCCTCCTTGGGTTTATCCTAGTGCGGAAAAGTAAATAATATACAATAGTGACATCTTCCGCAACCTGGAAGTGCCCCAATAAAAGAATATTACATACAAGTTTTTACATGAATGAAAATGAAAAACACTCATCTCACATAAAAAAAACCCCGGCTATTCAAACACGACGATCCAATATAACATATCCAGCAACACATAACATCGCATGTCATCAACGTAAGTAAACATGCATATCCCAATTTTCATTGACATATAGCAACGAAACCGGCGATATCACATATTACACTTACGGTCACAGAAAAGAAAGTGTAAAACTACAACAGTTGGAATCCGCAATCTCCTTAGACATCGCATGCCTAATCAAATGAATTCCTTAGACATCACATGCCTAACAATTATAAACCCCGCATTTTAGTCTCATTATCGAAAACACTTTTCAATATCAAGTCGGGCAATTCAGCAAGATTCCCGGCATTTTGATCGAATGCTCGTCGCAAACTTTAGTAGGTAGCCGCACCCCCGATGCCGTCGACAAAGTGCACCAAGGCGGAACACCGCTGCCGCGAGCACCCGAACGGATGCTTTCGGCGACGGGGTTCTCCTACAGTCACTTGGTCGGGGCTATGGGGCGCAGCTATCTATTAAGTTTACCCGGTGAGTATCCGCGTACGCTACGTGATTGCGACGAACTTTTGATCGCATCAAAATTCCGTGGCAACCGATCAAGTGAGACTAAAGTGCTATGTTTATAACATTCAAATCGGTTATCTCATAACTACTTGTGGATTCCAAATATTGTATCAAATTCCAGATAAATAGAAAATGTTAAACTTTCCAATCGAACAATGAAACACCCAAGTTTTCCCGAAACAGCTCAACACATGAAATAAGTTTTAAAACATCCACTTCATGCCACAGTACCAACGGTCCAGCCGTAGAAGGGTCAAGCCAACGCCTCACATGTGGCACGCCGTACTGCCCCAAACCCGAAGGTTCAAAGGGCAGTTCAAGACAGTCACATAATCGAGTTAAGGTTTGTTGTCTTCTAGAGGGTCCATCGCATTACTTACACTACTTAGAACGTTCTCAAACTACGGAAAAATCCAACACTTGGAAATTTCCCGGTAGGGAAAAAATTGGGTATTTATATCCGGTCGAACTTTTTAACATATTCAAAATTATCCGGAAAAACACAGACAAAGTTAAAGATTCCGATCGAATTGTCGAACTCCCAATACAACCCAGAAAAACTCAACTGTTGAGTATAATTTAAAAATTCCCAGAAAACTCAGATGCTCCAGAAATAAGTTACTATGCAAACCACGTGGCCTAACTCACCAACATGGCCGTGGAACCGCCGCACAAGCCATGGTGGGGCCACGGTTCCGCGACGCTTTGGTCGAGTTGGGGTCATGTGCTTCACAGTAACTCATACAATTCCCTGCTGAATTTTTTGGATATTTTTAATCTGGAAAAAACCACATTTTCAGAAAATGTCCAGAGAGGGTTAAAAATTAGGGTTTTGGGGTTCGATCGGATTTCTAACATCGTCTACGCATCGCCTAAAGCTCTAGCATGGCTCTGATACAACTGAAGGGTTACTAGGCACACTCAAGAGGTTCCACAAGGCATCAACCATGCCAAACAAAAATTTTTCGGTGCCGAGAAACCCTAAACTAGATCGTTAACTAGAAGTTAAGGCGAAACTACAAGCAAGCAAACAACTTTGCTAATAAGTGAAAGGGATTACAACCTTTGTAGATCCGGCCCACCGCTTCTTCAGCTCCGTGTTGACGTCCCTCCTCTGCGATCATCGGATCCCGGACTCTAGCGATGGTTTCGTCGGAGAAATGATCGGGCTAGGTCGTTGACTTCGAGGCCGAAGATGATCTACGTCGGGGAGACTCAAACTCAAGCTATTCCTTCACTTGGTCAAAAACTTTGTGAAGAGAACACACTCTACTACATGGCAAGTGGTAGAGGATGAAGAAGTAGGAAGTGGGCTCACTTTAGAATTGATTTTCTCACTCTTTTGCTCAAGGCACCATTGGAGCTAGTAAGCTTTTGGATGGAGCTTGATGATCAAGAAGAAGAAGAAAGAATTTTCCATCCAAATGAAAACTTATCCAAAAGAATAATTGCACCATGGTTGAGTTAAGCCCTCAAGCTTAACTCATGTAGAGAATTAACCAAGGCTTTAGGTTAAAGGTTAGGTTAGGGAATATCAAATGAAATGACAAAAGGGTGGACTTTGTCAAAGCTTCTCCAAGCTTCTTCAAGCTTGACAACTTTGACCAAGTTTAATCCTTTTGTTAAATCTTAAGATAAAACAATAACCCTAATCTTAAACCTAATCTTGGTATGAGTCTCATACACCCATCTTGTGTGTATCATCAAGCATGATACATACATGTACACTTGCATATATCATATATAAACAATGTGCACAAACTAGTGAGAAAATAAATCATAAGTGAGCTAATACTAGTTAATGCAATGTAATATATCAAATATAAAATTATGCATTAAATTATTAAATCAACACTTGATTTAATAATCCGGCTATAACCGACTAATATCAAAAGTAACAACTTATCGAATCAACACTTGATCCGATAACCCGAGTATATCGCATACAACCGATCAATGTTACAAATCGCGAGAATAGAATACGGTATCTCATATCGTATTAATCTCGGTCCCGCACATATCACATATGTGCTCCTACTCCATTTCGCTTGAGCAAGGAAACCCCAGTGTAGGACTCTAAAGACTCATCAATACGTCGGCAGTAGGTGATGATCATATCAAACACCCACAAGCCGCAAGCGGTCTGCTAAACGTAACGGCCACCCGAGTATTGAGCGATCAGAAGATCAACGAGAAAGCCCGCTCACACTCTTGTGAATCCAACGAGTAACACTACCGTACAGTCCGGTCTGTTCGTCTGGTATGTCGCATATCTCGTCTAGGGGTGGTAAACGTCAGACCCCAATAACTCGATAAGTCATGTCGATATGAGGCTCATAACGGGTCGAGAAACTACTGGTAACACTTACCAGTAAATCCCTAAAGCAGCCTTGGCCAAGGACTTCCTGTTATAGCCAATCGAGCACTGCGCAACATCAACTCCCTATACCGTTAGAGACGAAACCCCTCCTATCGCTCATTGCCTCCATGTGACTCGGGACTGTACCCAAAAACCACCATTTTGCACACCCTCTTGGACGTGGTAAGGTGGAAATCAAAGCACGGTGGGAATCACACAAGACTCTATGACGATCTCGGGTTGTCACGACCCGAAAGAGCACGTGACTGGCCCTTGAACCATATGAAGTCTATAGGACCCCATCTGATCCAAGTAAGCCAAAAGCCCAGCAATCTAAAACCATTTAAAGAGTAAATAAGGAAACTGGTTTTGAAAAGTAAGGAAATCATGTTTGGAAATCAAAGTTTTTAAATAACTAAGCCGAATATGCATTTTTTAAAATGTGTAACCTTTCCTGAAAATTTCGGCAGGGTTTCCTTTGTAAAAACTGGCCCCGAACGGGGTACAACAAGAATAATATATATAACATGATAAAAGGCATCCCCAAGCGGGAGCTAGCTCTTCGTCAATCGACGGTCACAACCACGCAAGCAATAATAATATACAACGCCAAAGGGCGAGATCAAATCCAAAAAAAGAACTCAAAACAGCCAGAAAACCGTAATACTACTAGCGCGACTCTAAGGTCGAAATAGAACAACACTGTTCTCTAAGTCTGAAACAATATACAAGTTTTGGTTGATGGAAATTCTAGATACAATAAATGGTACATGAACAATGGCGGATCTGATACAAAAGAACCCACCTATCCAAGCAAGTCACCCCTAAGGAAGCGGTGTGCCAGAAATGCCGCTATGGAATCTGTACGGCAACCTGCAAGAACTGGGGCACAACGGGGGTGAGTTGCCAACTCGTGAATAGAAAATATCTACAAGCAGAGATCGAATGCATGACCCATCCTAGGTCAATACGATCAGATATAAATAAACCTCAATATGAATAAAGCTGAAGCATGCTAAACTGGCAATGTAATCTCTATACATGAGTGTAGTGCCAAGTGCTCGTGCTAGTGCCTCAGGTAATAGCATGTCATGAATATGAGGTATGATCAATGTAATCAAATCTGCACACACGTGGATCCCGTCCACTCGTCACCCAATGACAATAACCATCATGCAAGTAAATATCATGAAACCTGTGCATGGAAATATGAGGATATAACCCACCCGTGTCCCTCGCGACACGTCAAAATCATGGAACCGGAGTGCTCAGCATCGGCACTCGAAAACATCATGAAAACTGTGCCCAGCATCGGCACGTAAATCCTCATATATCGGGCTCCGTCAGTCCGGATCGGCCCGCGGGCTCTGTCTGCGGTATCGGCCCTCGGCCCCGGTAGCACGCCCAAATCTATCCATCGACTCTGGTCAGTATCCTCCGGATAACTGCCAGGTCCAACCAATCACCGGTAGGTACTCGCCCACCTCCAGGCTCAATCGGCAAAACCCATCGATCATCTCGCCGAGGGGAACCATACCGGGCCCACCACGAACCCGCAAACGGAACATCCACTCCTCGAATCGGGTTTCAAGCACACGTCTCAGCACCGAGAAAACGCGTGGTGGACACACCAAAATATCATATCACGGGTAACCGGGTTTTTAAAACAATTACATATTCTCTTTGAAACACCCACGGTTCCCAAAACCAGAAATATCATGGAAACATCATATCTCAATGCGTATAATCAGAAAGCAGCATATATGCGACATATAGCAGAAAGGTAAGCATATCAGTATGTCATGCAAGGGTCGTATCCTGAATGCAATAGTACTACAGTGTAGTGACATGGCAATTATCGATGATGAAGTGTGTGAGCCGGCAACAGTGTACGTGGAACATACGCATCATCGATAATGGTGCTGGTGTCCTAGCAGCATGACTGAAATATATCCACAATATAAGCGATGCAATACAAACAGCATGAATGTGCGGAATCAAGTAATCAACGCAACAGTAGAGAATCTACACCAATAGCTATATCATGCAACCTTGCCTTTTAAAATAAGATGAATCAGGGCTTTTGGTAAAATAAGGGCTACGGTGTTTTAATCAAAGATGCGCCTTTTAAAATATCCGTATAAACCCTTTTGCTGATCTTCAAAATATCCCCGATTCGTTAGTTTTGAAATAGGTATGACTCGGTCTAGTCTAACGCCTACTATGCGAACTACGAACCCATAGTCAAGTCAAAAGAGAGGGGTATGGAAACCACCTAAATCTGAGTCGAGATCACACTATCTCATCACATGACAGGTATCACTACCATCATATCACATCTCCAATACGACTCTGTCATGTCGCCAAATCTCACGGCCTCAATCGAATCTCATCGACTCATCTCAATCCCACGTATCATCCTTAAAACCCGTATATAAACACATAGTCCCATACCCATGTGTAGATATACCCACCACCATATGCGCACAGATATATGAAAGAATGTATGCAAGTATGTGTGTATGTGTGAGTGTGGGTGCAACCACTACTCTAGGGTTTCGCACTACTCAACCAATACATCCTTATCACCATAATCCATTATTACCATCAATTACCCTAAACAACACATAATAAATATATGTGTGTATACGTATTCGTATACATCACCACGGACTGCGGGGGTGCTATATACGCCATCCACCCGACTTCTCCCCGTAGATATAATCTACTCACCTTGTTTCTAGTGTACCAAAGCGGATGTCGCCATCTTCATCTTCTTTGTCTCAACATCTCGTAGGGTACCTACAAGTACATCACAATGCTAAAGCACATGAAAATCACATCGGAAACCAAAATAGCACACGCTACCCGCATTGGTAAAAACCTGTCGACTCGCATGTAAACACAATCAAAATCCACTTGTCGTTGACGTCCAAACGCCACCCGACAGGAATGAATCACAAAACACTAAAATCCATGCTAAATCAAGTCGTAAATCATACACCAACATAGGAAAATCAACCCAGATTTCATCCTAGATGGAATCAGTCAAAACTAGAAGTACCCAGGGTCAATACTAGAGGAAATGGGGGCATGCACAGAAAACGAGGAAATTCCACCCTGCTCTGGCCGCAAATTGCGGCCAGAATGGGAGAATTGGCAGCCTGGTAAGGGAGGTGGGAGCTAGGGTTTGGGGTGGTGGTTCACTGGTGCCTGCACATCTCACTGTTAACTCAGTTTCATTTTTAGGGTCTCGGGGTAATAGCAGATTCTTAAAAACAGTGACAGATTTCTAGTTTTTCCGATAACGGTTCCGTAATCCCGTATACTGGTTTCACTTCCAGGTTTGGGTTCAATTTAGCATTACACCAGGGTTTCTAAGGTTACCACCATCCTCAATTTCATCTTAAGTTTCAGTTTTACCCTAAACCCTAACTTGAATTCTCTAAAATCCACAAACATCACAATATCGATACAAAACTAGTATGGATGCACAAGGAATTGAAATACTACTCTATAGGTGCAGGAATTACCTCCTTTGGCAACTCAAGAAAATTCTTGAGTTGCTCAAAGTCCACCAAATCCAATCTTGCTAGGTTCAAAGTGTAGCTAGTGAGCTCGGGAACATTTTTTGTGAAGGGGGAATGAGGTTTTGGCTTGGCTTTCATTGTGGATCTAGGATTTTATGAAGAGGGAGAGAGAGGGAAAGAGAGAGCAGCAGCAAGAGGAAAGAGAGGAGAGAGAATGAGAAAGGGAAAATGATGAAGGATGGCTCAAAAAGGTGGGTTGACTTGGTCTCTCTCTCTCTCACTCATTACCTACCCTTTTTCCTTTTCTTTTCTTTTCTAACACTTCTCACTTGAATAGTGAACCCAAAAAAAAACCATGGCAAAAGAAATGTAACAAAAGCGTAACAAGTGTGGAAAACGATATGTGCACATTTTTGCTCAAAAGTGCTAAAAATCCAATTAGCGATTTTTAATCGCGATTAACACTAAATTAGCATATAACTAATCTTAAAAACTTTAAAATGGCATAATTCCTTAAAATACCTTATTTTAGAATTTTCCATAATTTTTCCCCATTTATTTGTATTTAATTATCCCAGAATATTAAAATATTCATTAAAATAATATTAAATTATAAAATTTCCCAAAAATTATATTTTATTATTTTGAAGACATTACAATCTACCCCCCTTAAAGAAATTCGGTCCCCGAATTTAAGTTTAAAACCCCCAAATACTAAAATATTGCAATACAATTTCTAAGTTATCGGGGCTCCAAAATCATCAACACATAAAACGTCACAGCGCAATGCCTGCGCATGAGTACTGAGCAGATAACTCAAAATCGAAACTCCGTCAAGCATCTCGCAATCATCGAAGTCAAGGTAAAGACACAAATGTCAAATCCAATACAAAACCAATATGATATGGATCAGACTATACATGTAGACATCCAATCTATACATGTAAATAGCTGATGCAAATGTATGCCAAATCTTTTTAAGTCGCTGTGCGATGCGCGTAACACTACACAGTGGCGGACGTTTCTCATAAGAAAATAACTATATATGTGTATATATATCCTTTGTTTAATAGGTACGTTCCGCCGTTTTGAAAACAGTTTAGAAGTGTTTCCTTGTTTTTAAAACGTTTCGTGTCATATCGGACACGTAGGTATATACTGAGACTATAGCTCGCTTTTCGGAAATCCCTTCGATAACTATCGATGCATGAAAAATATATCCAAGTACTGCCCACTGACTAGTCCTGCTCAGTATGAAAGCAAATATCCAACATCATAAAAATGTACTGCTCAAAAAGGAATAAATCCCAAAAATCACATAACACCACCCTGTGCGTCTGGTGCGCACGGAAATCAAAATCCATATATGTGCTAAACATGTGCACAAAACAACATCTAGGTGCAACGGGTGTGTACGAAGCATCTGTCATAGGCAACGGGTGTGCCTGACAGCCAGAAATCCGGTGCATCTGACATGCACGAAGAATCTCGATTTAGTGCATCGGGTGTACACCAAAATCGTATCTCAAAACATGCGCCCAACATGCGCGAAGATCCAAATCGGTGCATCCATCGTGCACGAATGAAAATCTAGACCCTGCGCACTCAATATGCGCGGAATCACAAAAATCCAATAGCAACGCCGAATATGCGTAAGTCCAGTCAAAATCACGGAGTGCAAGAATCCACATCAATATCACAATCAAAATCGACATACCGAAAGGCATCAAATCGAAGTCAGGTGCAACCGAAGTGCACAAAATATAAATCCGGTGCAACAAAGGCACGAAATATAAATCTGATGCGATAAACGCAAGAAACATAAAACTGGTGCGACAAATGCACGAAGTATAGAACTGGTGCATCCCATGCACAAATACCAAGCAATAACTCAAATACGTAAGCAGCAACACCAAGTGTATCCAGATATGAAGAAAATCATAAACGTGTGCAGCTGCGGGCACAAAACACATATCGATGCACTACAAGCACATATAAGCTATACCGAGTGCAAAATCAAAACACTAAAAGTACATGAAACTCTGCTGGAAGCGTAAATCAAATCACCAGCATAAAATAGGTATGAAATCACAATCAACAGCTCAAGAGCAATAACTATGTACAAGGTATAAATACCCAGTAGGTGCAACCATGGTGCACAAAATCAAATATCATGAAACTCAGCCATCAAAACTAAATCATGAAAACAGGACGCCAAAATACCAATATCCAAAGTGACGGATACGTGATAGTCGAATCACAAAATCATAAATCATAAATACCGTCGTCGGTATATCCTCCTTCGAAGTCGAGAAGGTGCCGGTGCATCCAATGCTAGTAACGCAAGATATCTACTTTCCTCTTGCTCGCGGCTGGCGTCCTCTGCCTCTGGTTCCTGATCTTTCCTGTAGATTACCAATCTCGCAATCTACCGGCTCATCGGCCCGGTCAGGAGTGCTGACAGGAACGATTCCGTTCTGGCACTTCTTTGGAAATCTCTCGGTCAATCCTCACGACTGCTCGTAAAGCAACACATCTTTGGCACCGACCTCGGGTCCTCTGAATGCACATCACGCATCTACTCCTGGTGCAAATCTTATAGCAGCAGTGTACTGGAAGGAATCCTACTCAAGGTCTCTTCTGATCTTGCCTAAGCCAAACTGTAAGGAGGCTGGTACTCTGGCGTAATCTTTCCTCGCTTTCTGAACATCTGCACCCTTAGTACAACATCTCCTCGAAAGCTGGTCGCATCTCTGCACCTCTGTATGCATGTCCGACCTTAAATCTTAACGGGGTGTAGTGACAGCTCTCCTGCCTCTCGCACGAACTTCTCGTCCCGCTTGTCTGTATCATCGACCATTCGACGCCGCGTCTTTATCTGCGCACTGCAATGTCCTCGGCTACGGTCCATCCGAAGTCTCTAACACGGACTCGAAATCACGAACTCGGTATCTTCATCACTCCGTAGAAGATATCTAGCCGAACACGTCCTCAACGTGCATGTCACATCTCTGATGTCAGCGGAGTGGAACGTCAACTCGTCGAAATCTCGTGCAAACTCTTTACTCCACCTTGCTCCACTATCGACTGATTCGGACTCATCTCATCGTGGCTACACGGACTGCGCTCCGACGGCTATGCTCGTATCTGGAGTCTTTCAAGCAGTGTCCCATCACAATATCCGAAAGATGTCGAACCATCCGATCGACTCGTCAGAACCTCATAATCCCCCAAGAGATCAACATCTCGGGTACAGTTTAATAGTATCGAGTACATGCCACAGCGTCGGTGGTCCAGCCGTAGAAGGGCAAACCCAAGCCTCACTAATGGCGCCGAGGAACT
Organism: Agapanthus africanus; assembly: GCA_030015575.1. Lineage (NCBI taxonomy): Eukaryota > Viridiplantae > Streptophyta > Magnoliopsida > Asparagales > Amaryllidaceae > Agapanthus > Agapanthus africanus. The sequence goes on from JASDDO010000006.1 coordinate 44,585,735, forward strand.
GCCGCAAACCCTAAGGTTCAAAGGCTTTCACACGGTCATTAAGTCGAGTTAGGGTTTCATTCTTCTAGAGGGTCCATAGAATCACCTGCATGTCCTTTCGTATACTTTAAACTTGGAAAATGGGTTCCTGACCTTCGATCGTCCCAATCGACTCTCAATGAATCTGCGTGAAGTCGCCTCTAGCTGGAATCAATCTATCTGATGACCTCGCATCGGGGTAAGCGAACGAACCACATGTCCTAGTCATTAATCCTCGGTGACTAGCGACTCACCATCACATATCTAAGGATATGCTCATGCTGCAGTAGCTCCAATCATCTGGGCGATATCTCATCACTCGCAGCAACAACTGGCTCATTCGTCGGTACGCTAAGCAGTGCCTCAACCATCATGAATAAGCGATACATCAACGGTCATCACATCCTGGCTGGCCTCTATCAGTGGCTCAATCCTCTGGTACCGTCCGGTACATCCTAAAAATCTCACAACAGCGATCTGTCAAACGCCCATAGTGCGGAAACACAAAATACGAAGCCTCAATGCAACCGTATGTTTCTGGAATCACGCCCCGGTCAGCCCTCGTCCCCGACGAGCTCATGCTGACGCAACTCGAGCCGTAGCTCACTCTGCCCGTGCAATCGCGGCAGCAAAACCATAACCAGTATCGATGAAGATAGATCATAGGAAGGAATATGACACAATGCAAGGAAATGTACAACCTAAGGTTTCTTAAGCGGAGTGGCGTGTCGTAAGTATGCCGCGGAATATACCAACGGTACGTCACTCTACTTTAGTCACTTATTCCATCAACCAAAGGTCATCCTACGCGAAGAAAGTTCGGGTCTAATACCCCCTCGACCAAGTCTAAGTTCTGTAAGGTCAAGCCTAAGTTCCGTATATAGATAACGCCCTAGGCTCCACATAGTCAAACTTAGACTCGAACCAAGCTCAACCTAGCGCTCTGATACCAACTTTGTCACGACCCGAAAGAGCACGTGACTGGCCCTTGAACCATATGAAGTCTATAGGACCTCATCTGATCCAAGTAAGCCAAAAGCCCAACAATCTAAAACCATTTAAAGAGTAAATAAGGAAACTGGTTTTGAAAAGTAAGGAAATCATGTTTGGAAATCAAAGTTTTTAAATAACTAAGCCGAATATGCATTTTTTAAAATGTGTAACCTTTCCTGAAAATTTCGGCAGAGTTTCCTTTGTAAAAACTGGCCCCGAACGGGGTACAACAAGAATAATATATATAACATGATAAAAGGCATCCCCAAGCGGGAGCTAGCTCTTCGTCAATCGACGGTCACAACCACGCAAGCAATAATAATATACAACGCCAAAGGGCGAGATCAAATCCAAAAAAAGAACTCAAAACAGCCAGAAAATCGTAATACTACTAGCGCGACTCTAAGGTCGAAATAGAACAACACTGTTCTCTAAGTCTGAAACAATATACAAGTTTTGGTTGATGGAAATTCTAGATACAATAAATGGTACATGAACAATGGCGGATCTGATACAAAAGAACCCACCTATCCAAGCAAGTCACCCCTAAGGAAGCGGTGTGCCAGAAATGCCGCTATGGAATCTGTACGGCAACCTGCAAGAACTGGGGCACAACGGGGGTGAGTTGCCAACTCGTGAATAGAAAATATCTACAAGCAGAGATCGAATGCATGACCCATCCTAGGTCAATACGATCAGATATAAATAAACCTCAATATGAATAAAGCTGAAGCATGCTAAACTGGCAATGTAATCTCTATACATGAGTGTAGTGCCAAGTGCTCGTGCTAGTGCCTCAGGTAATAGCATGTCATGAATATGAGGTATGATCAATGTAATCAAATCTAAACACACGTGGATCCCGTCCACTCGTCACCCAATGACAATAACCATCATGCAAGTAAATATCATGAAACCTGTGCATGGAAATATGAGGATATAACCCACCCGTGTCCCTCGCGACACGTCAAAATCATGGAACCGGAGTGCCCAGCATCGGCACTCGAAAACATCATGAAAACTGTGCCCAGCATCGGCACGTAAATCCTCATATATCGGGCTCCGTCAGTCCGGATCGGCCCGCGGGCTCTGTCTGCGGTATCGGCCCTCGGCCCCGGTAGGACGCCCAAATCTATCCATCGACTCTAGTCAGTATCCTCCGGATAACTGCCAGGTCCAACCAATCACCGGTAGGTACTCGCCCACCTCCAGGCTCAATCGGCAAAACCCATCGATCATCTCGCCGAGGGGAACCATACCGGGCCCACCACGAACCCGCAAACGGAACATCCACTCCTCGAATCGGGTTTCAAGCACACGTCTCAGCACCGAGAAAACGCGTGGTGGACACACCAAAATATCATATCACGGGTAACCGGGTTTTTAAAACAATTACATATTCTCTTTGAAACACCCACGGTTCCCAAAACCAGAAATATCATGGAAACATCATATCTCAATGCGTATAATCAGAAAGCAGCATATATGCGACATATAGCAGAAAGGTAAGCATATTAGTATGCCATGCAAGGGTCGTATCCTGAATGCAACAGTACTACAGTGTAGTGACATGGCAATTATCGATGATGAAGTGTGTGAGCCGGCAACAGTGTACGTGGAACATACGCATCATCGATAATGGTGCTGGTGTCCTAGCAGCATGACTGAAATATATCCACAATATAAGCGATGCAATACAAACAGCATGAATGTGCGGAATCAAGTAATCAACGCAACAGTAGAGAATCTACACCAATAGCTATATCATGCAACCTTGCCTTTTGAAATAAGACGAATCAGGGCTTTTGGTAAAATAAGGGCTACGGTGTTTTAAGCAAAGATGCGCCTTTTAAAATATCCGTATAAACCCTTTTGCTGATCTTCAAAATATCCCCGATTCGTTAGTTTAGAAATAGGTATGACTCGGTCTAGTCTAACGCCTACTATGCGAACTACGAACCCACAGTCAAGTCAAAAGAGAGGGGTATGGAAACCACCTAAATCTGAGTCGAGATCACACTATCTCATCACATGACAGGTATCACTACCATCATATCACATCTCCAATACGACTCTGTCATGTCGCCAAATCTCACGGCCTCAATCGAATCTCATCGACTCATCTCAATCCCATGTATCATCCTCAAAACCTGTATATAAACACATAGTCCCATGCCCATGTGTAGATATACCCACCACCATATGCGCACAGATATATGAAAGAATGTATGCAAGTATGTGTGTATGTGTGAGTGTGGGTGCAACCACTACTCTAGGGTTTCGCACTACTCAACCAATACATCCTTATCACCATAATCCATTATTACCATCAATTACCCTAAACAACACATAATAAATATATGTGTGTATACGTATTCGTATACATCACCACGGACTGCGGGGGTGCTATACGCCATCCACCCGACTTCTCCCCGTAGATATAATCTACTCACCTTGTTTCTCGTGTGCCAAAACCGATGTCGCCATCTTCATCTTCTTTGTCTCAACATCTCGTAGGGTACTTACAAGTACATCACAATGCTAAAGCACATGAAAATCACATCGGAAACAAAAATAGCACACGCTACCCGCATAGGTAAAAACCTGTCGACTCGCATGTAAACACAATCAAAATCCACTTGTCGTTGACGTCCAAACGCCACCCGACAGGAATGAATAACAAAACACTAAAATCCATGCTAAAGCAAGTCGTAAATCATACACCAACATAGGAAAATCAACCCAGATTTCACCCTAGATGGAATCAGTCAAAACTAGAAGTACCCAGGGTCAATACTAGAGGAAATGGGGGCATGCGCAGAAAACGAGGCAATTCCACCCTGCTCTGGCCGCAAATTGCTACCAGAATGGGAGAATTGGGGGCCTGGTAAGGGAGGTGGGAGCTAGGGTTTGGGGTGGTGGTTCACTGGTGCCTGCACATCTCACTGTTAACTCAGTTTCATTTTTAGGGTCTCGGGGTAATAGCAAATTCTTAAAAACAGTGACAGATTTTCAGTTTTTCCGATAACGGTTCCGTAATCCCGTATTCTGGTTTCACTTCCAGGTTTGGGTTCAATTTAGCATTACACCAGGGTTTCTAAGGTTACCACCATCCTCAATTTCATCTTAAGTTTCAGTTTTACTCTAAACCCTAACTTGAATTCTCTAAAATCCACAAACATCACAATATCGATACAAAACTAGTATGGATGCACAAGGAATTGAAATACTACTCTATAGGTGCAGGAATTACCTCCTTTGGCAACTCAAGAAAATTCTTGAGTTGCTCAAAGTCCACCAAATCCAATCTTGCTAGGTTCAAAGTGTTGCTAGTGAGCTCGGGAACATTTTTTGTGAAGGGGGAATGAGGTTTTGGCTTGGCTTTCATTGTGGATCTAGGATTTTATGAAGAGGGAGAGAGAGGGAAAGAGAGAGCAGCAACAAGAGGAAAGAGAGGAGAGAGAATGAGAAAGGGAAAATGATGAAGGATGGCTCAAAAAGGTGGGGTTGACTTGGTCTCTCTCTCTCTCACTCATTACCTACCCTTTTTCCTTTTCTTTTCTTTTCTAACACTTCTCACTTGAATAGTGAACCCAAAAGAAAACCATGGCAAAAGAAATGTAACACAAGTCTAACAAGTGTGGAAAATGATATGTGCACATTTTTGCTCAAAAGTGCTAAAAATCCAATTAGCGATTTTTAATCGCGATTAACACTAAATTAGCATATAACTAATCTTAAAAACTATAAAATGGCATAATTCCTTAAAATACCTTATTTTAGAATTTTCCATAATTTTTCCCCATTTATTTGTATTTAATTATCCCAGAATATTAAAATATTCATTAAAATAATATTAAATTATAAAATTTCCCAAAAATCATATTTTATTATTTTGAAGACGTTACACGGGTCTACAGACTAACCTGCACCAGTGTCACCAGAGAACTGCCATCTGACGTAAGGTATAATGCCATCTGGGAGTTCTCGGCGAGTCCGTCCAGTGTACCCAGTCTCCACTGAGTACCTGTAGCGTCTTGAAAAGTCGTTTTGGTGTTTTCCTGAAATTCAGTGAAAATTCGGTATTTTTCCGAAAACCGTCTTTCTTTTTATCTTGCAGTTTAGGGCTAATTATACCTAAAATGGATAGGTAATTGCTTGTTTTTAGTAGCTAAAGAGTTAATTATGAAATTCTGGTCGTTTAAAAATTTTCCCTAATTTTTCAATTTTTTAATATTATTTTAAGCCGGTAAGAAAATACATTAAATTAGCGATAAATACAAATTTTTCCGGGCTAATTTTAATCTCTAAAATTATGATAATTAAAATCTAGTGGTAACATAAATTTTTAGTAATTTATTTTGATTTTTAACAAATTTTTATGATATGAAACGAATTTATTGAATTTTTGAGCTAAAACTTGCAATTTTTGACTTGTAGGGGGCCTTTTTGCATAAAATTTCTTTTGTAAAACCCCTCTCTCTTCTCCCTCAGCCCTAGAACAGCCCCACCTTGTGCAAGTCCAGAAATTTCTGGCCTCATTTCTTTGGTTGCTTTCTTGTGTTGAATTGTTGGTTTATGGAATTATTTTAAACATAGTTGATAAGGTATGGTGCATTTGACTTTGGAGACTTGACCATTGACTTTCCCCACTCACCCACACCCCTCCCCCTCACCTCCTCTGGCCGAAACCTGGACACCCCTCTTCTTCATCTCTTTTCTTTTCATTTTTCTTCAATTTCTTCAAGAAAACACATCAAAATCCATGATTAATTCAAAAATCCAAACAAAATCCTTATGCTATCATTATCCTTAGCCATTTTTACTTGAATCTTGGAGCTAGGAAGCCATCCTTAGAGGCAAATCACTTGCTTGATCCATAGATCTTGAGGTATAATTTCCATCAAGTTACTTTCTTTTTGCTAAATTCCTTTAATTGTATGGTTTAGTGTTAAAAGCTAGCTAATTTCTAATCTTTTTATAAAAAAAAAGGAATAGTTTGTATTAAACTAGGGTTTTGAAGCCATGATAGTTAATTAGATTGTTTTATAGTTAATCTAGTTGTTAATTAACTAATCTATATGGTTACTTTGTTTATGTAGTCTTCAAATTTTGCTAAATTAGTTAATGTTAGAAGTGTGATTTGGTTGTAAATTGTTGTTTTAGGATTTTCAAGAGAAGGTTTATGTATGGATTGGGTCGTGAAGCATGATTAGTGAGTTGAATTAGGGTTTAGAAACCATTATTTAGTTGTTTAAACCTAATTTATTATCTAGTTGTTTTGCTAACCTAATCTAGAAGGTTAACTTGCTAATTGGGTTTGAAATTAGTGTTAAATTAAGGTTTTCATGTAAAGTTTGGATTAGAATTGCTAGGTTATATAATTCAAGTAATGGTTGTTTATGGAAAATAGGTTTTGAATCTTTGCTAATGTGTTGTAATTATAGTGGTTGTAGATTGCTTGTTGTGTGGTTGGATATTGTGTTGGATTGTGATATCCGTATCGCTAATCTTCGATTTTGCACCAAAATTGCTAGTTTGTGCTTACTAGATTTTTTATAAAAATTATGTGATGAATTATTTTTGATATCTTGATGATTGTAATGGCTTGTCCTACGACTTTTAGGATGCGTGAGTGCGGATTTTTGGGTAGTCGGGTTTTAGTTTTGCCGGGCGACCAAGTCGGCGTATTTTTGGCAGTTTTTGCGATTTTCGCGTGTGTTCCGCGCACTTTGTGCACGTTGTACCTAGCTAGCGAACTTTAGTAGTTTCGTTGGGGTTTTGCGTCGTTCTTGATATGTAACCTTATGTTTGGTATTGATGTAAATTCCAGGTTCGGTCGCGGAGACGTCAGACGCGGCGCGAAAGGGAAAGGCGGTGATTGGACACAGCTAGCCAGGGATTCCGGTGAGTAGATGTAATATCTACGGGGGACTATCGTTGGATGGCGCAAGCCGCCCGATAGTTTTAGTAACTTACAAGATCCTTAGTAATGTTAGTAATTAGGGGTGAAATACTTAATTGACAATTTGCTGCATCTATGCATTATATTGACACACCTATACGAAACCATTTTATAGGACACCTGCACCATTGCCAGGGTTTTTATATGCAGCACGAGCACTATTCATGCTTACACACACACCCTGGTAATTGCCATGCCGCCACACTAGATAACCTTTAATTTAAACCTTTTACTAATTGATACTTAAACTGGTGCTATTGCCTTTAATTCCTTAAAATGAAACCGTAGAATTGCTATTCATGTGCATGTACTTCATCATATTAATTGTTCATGCTTAATCCATTGATCACACATCGCAACTTGATTATTGATATCATACGCATTCATTATCATTGATATATGCACTTATGAGGATTTCTTGAGATTTTATGATATTGCTGGATTTCGGGGGAAAACCGCAAAATTTCTAAACTTATTGTATTTTTAAAACATGTAAATTGCTGTTTTCTAGTGATGTAAGTGTCGTCCACCATGAGTTTGCTGTGGTTTTGGAAATCCGTGTCGAGGAGTGGAGGAACCGGCACGGGTACATGGTGGGCCCGGTAGGGTACCCCGGGGCAAGAAGCTCGTGGTGCTGACGATGAGCCTGGCAGGGGACGGATTACCTACCGGTGACTTCATTGGGCACGGCGGATATCCAGAGGATACCGACCGGGGCCGCGAGGGGATGAGATATTGATATTGAGATGGGTCAGCCGGATGGCTGAGGCCAGAGACACTATGACATGGATTTATGAGATTTGAGACAGCTTTTGGGTGTCGTTGCTGGACACCGATTTTCGTCGATTCATTGACATTATGCTGGCATTCTAAAAGAGTTTCAAAAACAAAAAGAGATAAAATGTTCTTATATATATACCTATCGAGACCTCAGATATTCATGTTGCATACATACACCTGCTAGTACACTGATGTTGTATACACACCTGCTAGTGCATCCAGTCATACCTGTATTTTAGATGCTAGGATGCTTGTGTGCATGCATACGATAGCCTTTGTAGATGTTATTTATTACTCACGAGTTGGCAACTCACCCCCGTTGTGCCACAGTCTTTTGCAGGTCCGCTCCGTCAGTTCGGTAGCGGCGGGCGCACTTGTTCTTTTGCCTCTTTTGCCTGAGCTCGAGATTTGCTCATAGGTGGGTTATGTTATTATTTTTGTACCACCTTGTATATTCTTTGTATCTAGTGTACTCCATCTACTGTTTCTACCAGTATTATTGTATATTGACCTAGAAATGAGACTGTGAGGTTTGGGGACTTTTATGCTGTATTTTGGGGTCGAGCTCACTTGAGTCGACATGATGTTTTCTTATGCTTTATTATGATTATTATGCTTGTTGTCATTTATATTGCGTGGGATTTGTGACCGTCTTGTGGCGAAGAGCTAGCTCCCGCTTGGGGATGCCCTATTTTGTTGGATTCATGCATATTTTTGTTGTACCCATTTTGGGGGCCAGTATTTACAAAGGAGACTCTGCCGAAATTTTCGGAAAAATTGGTATTGTTTTTAAAAAGGGTTTTACATGACTTATTTGATAAACTTGCTTTCAAATGTTTGGGTTTTCTTCATTCTTTTGCTTAATTGGTTTTGTTTTCTGGGCTTTGGCTTACTTATTTTACGGACGTCTTTAGACGTTCCGTAAACTTAAGTGCCAGTCACGTTCCGTACCCTGCGGGTCGTGACAAAGTTGGTATCAGAGCGATAGGTTTTACCTTTGTGAGTGTAGGATGACCCTTGGTAGATGGAGTATGTGACTTAAGTAGGGTAACGTAGCGTGCGTATGTCCGCGGCATACTTACGATACGGTACTCCGCCTAAGTGACTTTAGGATATACTTGCTTGAAAAATTCCTTCTTCAATTCCGTGTATCCTATGATCCTCTTGCACTGTCCTTACTATCCGTTTTCCTGTAACAGCCACTATGCCGCCGAAGGCTACGAGGGCACAGAGGGCTGCCGCCAGAGACGAGATTCGAGCTGGCTCGTCCGAGACTAGGACTGAGCAGGGTGGTATGCCTACGCCGCAGGGACAGACCGATCCACCTTCCCCAGGCCGTATGGATAGGCTCGAGACCGGTATGGAGGAGTTGCGACAGATGATGGGAGGCATGCAGGAGCTACGTCAGATGGTAGGATCCCTAGTTGCAGCCAGTCGTACACCGAGGCCGGATGACGTACCTACTACATCACAGACGACCATGATACCTGCTCCTACTACTACCATCGTGGCCATTCCGGTTTCACTACAGGATTTCATGAGGCTAAGACCTCCAGTATTCACCGGCACCGAGGCAGCGGAGGACCCACAGACGTTCCTTGACAGTTTAGCCAGGATCTGCCATTCGCTGAGATGTTCGGATGATCGATGGGTAGAGCTTGCGAGTTTCCGACTAGAGGGTCTCGCGCAGACATGGTGGGAGTCAGTCTTGAGAGGTCGAGCTGCAGGTCTACCGCCTATGACTTGGGTCGAGTTTACAGCGGTCTTTCTAGCCCGTTTCCTTCCAGAGAGCGTTCGTGACGCCAGAGCTCGTAGCTTCGAGGCCTTAGTCAAGACACCTGGGATGACGGTGTCTGAGTATGACATCCAGTTTACACAGTTATCCCGATATGCTCAGTATTTGGTGGATACCGAGGAGAAGATGGTGAAGAGGTTCGTACAGGGACTTGATGCCCAGCTATATCTTGCCATTGGCGCCCAGCACTACGACACTTATTCAGCGGCTATGGATAAGGCATTGCGGATGGAGGCACGCATATCACGGACTTCGGCCGTTTCTGGGCCGAAGAGGATGCGCACCGATGTACCGTCTCAGAGGCAGCGCGCCGGATTCTTTCCGAGAGATAGGCCTGGCAGAGGATTTGGGCGGGGACAGTTATATGGTTCTTATCCCCAGGGGCAGCAGCAGTCGCCAGGATGTTTTGGGTGCGGGAGTTTGCACCATCTTATCAGAGACTGTCCGGTGAGACGACAGGGAGTAGCAACCGTTCCGCATGTGACCCTACCACCATCACCACCCCTCCTCAGAGAGCCCTACTTCCTACCCCAGGCGATGCTCCACGCCAGTTAGGTGCACCCAGAGGCCGTGGACGCGGCGGTCCTGTTCAGAGAGGACGAGGAGGCAGAGGCCGAGGTCGAGGTCAGCCCGCTATCGGTGGAGGTCAGGCCCGAGTATTTGCTTTGACACCGCAGGATGCGCAGGCATCCAATGCCGTTGTGACAGGTACCTTGCCAGTTTGTTCTTTCGACGCACGGGTATTATTCGACCCAGGTTCCACACATTCGTACGTCTCTACACACTTTGCACCGATGTTGTGCCGTGAGTCGTCGTCGTTAGATCAGCCGCTTGTTGTTGTTACTCCGGTAGGCGAGTCGTTTGTCGCTCGGTTTGTATTTCGTTTGTGTTCCGTTCGTATCGGGGAGAGGGATTCATCAGTTGATTTGATACTCCTCGATATGTTGGACTTTGATGTGCTTCTGGGCATGGATTGGCTAGCCACTTGTTATGCTTCGGTGGACTGCCGTGAGAAGGCAGTCAGATTTAGCTTTCCGGGAGAGCCAGTCCTTGTTATTCAGGGAGACCGCGGTGTCACCCTTCCCAGCTTAATTTCGTCTCTTCGCGCTGGTCAGCTCTTGCAGAAGGGATGTCAGGGATTCTTAGCGTATATTTGTGATACTCGAGCTGCAGAGGTTCCGTTGGATCGGGTCCCTGTTGTTTCTGAGTTCCCTGATGTTTTCCCTGATGAGCTACCTGGGCTACCGCCTGAGTGCGAGGTTGAGTTCTGCATTGATTTGATTCCCGGCTCGGGGCCTATTTCTATACCGCCTTATCGGATGGCCCCGGCAGAGCTTCGAGAGCTGAAGGATCAGTTGCAGGATTTGTTAGATAAGGGGCTTATTCGACCGAGTGTTTCTCCGTGGGGTGCTCCGGTCCTGTTTGTCAAGAAGAAGGATGGAAGTTTGCGCTTATGTATCGACTACCGCCAGCTGAACAAAGTTACCGTTCGGAACAGATATCCGTTGCCGCACATTGATGATTTGTTCGACCAGCTTCACGGTGCGGGGTATTTTTCGAGGATCGACTTGCGATCAGGATACCATCAGCTGCGAGTTCGACAGGAGGATATACCGAGGACAGCTTTCCGCACGCGCTACGGCCACTACGAGTTTTTGGTGATGTCGTTCGGACTCACCAACGCCCCAGCAGCATTCATGGATTTGATGAACCGTACATTCAGGCCGTATCTTGACTTGTTCATCATCGTGTTTATCGACGATATCTTGGTGTACTCCCGGAGCAGAGAGGAGCACGAGCAGCACTTGCGGATTACGTTACAGACTCTGAGGGAGCACCAGCTGTTCGCGAAGTTCTCCAAGTGTGCATTCTGGCTAGACAGCGTCGGATTCTTGGGTCACGTGGTTACGAGAGATGGCATTTGTATGGACCCGAAGAAGATTGAGGCTGTTCAGCAGTGGCCCCGACCTACATCGGTTACTGAGATCCGTAGTTTTCTAGGCTTGGCGGGCTACTACAGGCGTTTTGTTCAGGACTTCTCCCGTATAGCTGCACCGTTGACCGGTTTGACCCGGAAGGTAGTTCCTTTCATTTGGACAGAGGAGTGCGAGCGCAGTTTTCAGCAGCTACGGACTTGTTTGACTACGGCGCCGGTATTATCTTTACCTTCGGGATCAGGCGGATTTGTTGTCTACTGTGATGCTTCGCGAGTGGGATTAGGATGCGTATTGATGCAGCATGGCCGGGTGATCGCTTATGCTTCTCGGCAGTTGAAGAAGCATGAACAGAACTACCCCACTCATGATTTGGAGATGGCTGCAGTGGTCTTTGCACTGAAGATTTGGCGACATTACCTTTACGGCGAGTCGTGTCAGATATTCACCGATCATAAGAGCTTAAAGTACATATTTCAGCAGCGAGACCTGAACCTCAGACAGCGTCATTGGATGGAGTTGGTGAAAGACTACGACTGCGAGATCTTATATCACCCCGGCAAGGCGAATGTGGTGGCAGATGCGTTGAGTAGGAGGCCCGGGGGTAGTCTATCCTTTTTGTGCGCAGTGCAGAGGCAGTCGTCAGCAGATTGGCAGATGTTATGCGACAGCCGAGTTGAGTTCGAGTTCACTCAGATAGGGGGACAGCTCGCGCATGTTCGTGCACGCCCACAGTTGCTTGACCGTATATATGAGGCACAACGCAGTGACGACCGTTGCTCAGAGATCATGGCACAGATGGGACAGGGCAGATTTTCCGAGTTCGTGATTGACGATCAGGGGATTTTACGATATGGATCTAGACTGTGCGTACCAGATGCTGATGGATTGCGGCGCGGCATTCTTGAGGAGGCACACCGATCAGTGTATAGTGTCCACCCCGGTTCCACCAAGATGTACCATGATATGAGAGGGACCTACTGTTGGGACGGGATGAAGAGGGACATTGCGGAGTTCGTTTCGAGATGCCTGACTTGTCAGCAAGTCAAGGCCGAGAACCAGAGGCCCGCAGGAGAGCTACAGCCGTTACCCATTCCAGAGTGGAAATGGGAGCAGATTTCGATGGATTTCGTTGTGGGTCTACCCAGGACCAGTCGAGGGTACGACTCTATCTGGGTGATCGTGGATAGATTGACGAAAGCGGCTCACTTCCTGCCAGTGAAGACGACTTTCAGCTTCGCTCAGTATGCTCAGCTCTATATTGACGAGATCGTGCGACTACATGGCGTACCGAGTTGTATCGTGTCAGATAGAGGCACTCAGTTCACCAGTCGACTTTGGCAGAGACTTCAGGAGGCTTTGGGCACTCGTTTGAGCTTCAGCACAGCGTTTCATCCGCAGACAGACGGACAGTCAGAGCGAACCATTCAGACTCTCGAGGACATGCTCAGAGCGTGCGTTTTAGACTTTGGTGGTAGCTGGGATCGTCATTTACCTCTAGTGGAGTTCTCCTACAACAACAGCTTCCAGGATACTATTCAGATGGCACCTTTCGAGGCATTGTATGGGAGGAGATGCAGATCGCCCGTTTGTTGGACAGAGCTCAGCGAGAGCAGCATTTTGGGGCCGCAGCTTGTTGAGGAGACGACAGCGAAGATACAGTTGATCCGAGACCGGATGAGAGCGGCTCAGAGCAGGCAGAAATCCTATGCAGACAGGCACCGTCGCAGATTAGAGTTCGCAGTTGGCGACCATGTTTTTCTGAAAGTCTCTCCGATGAAGGGCGTGATGCGTTTTGGGCGAAAGGGGAAGCTTAGCCCTAGATTCGTAGGTCCCTTCGAGATCCTCGAGCGTGTTGGCGCTGTTGCATATCGTTTGGCTCTTCCTCCCAGCTTTCCCGATGTTCACCCCGTCTTCCATGTTTCGATGCTCCGCAAGTACCTTCACGACCCTTCGCATGCGATTCAGCACCCGACAGTCCAGCTAGAGCGCGACCTTTCTTTTGCAGAGAAGCCGGTGGCCATCCTGGATCGGCAGGTGAAGAAGTTGAGGTCGAAGATTATACCAACCGTCAAGGTCCTTTGGCGTAGCCCGAGCAGCGAGAAGGTTACCTGGGAGACCGAGGGCGAGATGAGGAAGAAATATCCCCATCTCTTTGAAGGTACGCGTAGCTATATTTTTAAATTCGGGGACCGAATTTCTTTAAGGGGGGAAGATTGTAGCGTCTTGAAAAGTCGTTTTGGTGTTTTCCTGAAATTCGGTGAAAATTCGGTATTTTTCCGAAAACCGTCTTTCTTGTTATTTTGCAGTTTAGGGCTAATTATACCTAAAATGGATAGGTAATTGCTTGTTTTTAGTAGCTAATGAGTTAATTATGAAATTCTGGTCGTTTAAAAATTTTCCCTAATTTTTCAATTTTTTAATATTATTTTAAGCCGGTAAGAAAATACATTAAATTAGCGATAAATACAAATTTTTCCGGGCTAATTTTATTCTCTAAAATTATGATAATTAAAATCTAGTGGTAACATAAATTTTTAGTAATTTATTTTGATTTTTAACAAATTTTTATGATATGAAACGAATTTATTGAATTTTTGAGCTAAAACTTGCAATTTTTGACTTGTAGAGGGCCTTTTTGCATAAAATTTCTTTTGTAAAACCCCTCTCTCTTTTCCCTCAGCCCTAGAACAGCCCCACCTTGTGCAAGTCCAGAAATTTCTGGCCTCATTTCTTTGGTTGCTTTCTTGTGTTGAATTGTTGGTTTATGGAATTATTTTAAACATAGTTGATAAGGTATGGTGCATTTGACTTTGGAGACTTGACCATTGACTTTCCCCACTCACCCACACCCCTCCACCTCACCTCCTCTGGCCGAAACCTGCACACCCCTCTTCTTCATCTCTTTTCTTTTCATTTTTCTTCAATTTCTTCAAGAAAACACATCAAAATCCATGATTAATTCAAAAATCCAAACAAAATCCTTATGCTATCATTATCCTTAGCCATTCTTGCTTGAATCTTGGAGCTAGGAAGCCATCCTTAGAGGCAAATCACTTGCTTGATCCATGGATCTTGAGGTATAATTTCCATCAAGTTACTTTCTTTTTGCTAAATTCCTTTAATTGTATGGTTTAGTGTTAAAAGCTAGCTAATTTCTAATCTTTTTTTAAAAAAAAAAGGAATAGTTTGTATTAAACTAGGGTTTTGAAGCCATGATAGTTAATTAGATTGTTTTATAGTTAATCTAGTTGTTAATTAACTAATCTATATGGTTACTTTGTTTATGTAGTCTTCAAATTTTGCTAAATTAGTTAATGTTAGAAGTGTGATTTGGTTGTAAATTGTTGTTTTAGGATTTTCAAGAGAAGGTTTATGTATGGATTGGGTCGTGAAGCATGATTAGTGAGTTGAATTAGGGTTTAGAAACCATTATTTAGTTGTTTAAACCTAATTTATTATCTAGTTGTTTTGCTAACCTAATCTAGAAGGTTAACTTGCTAATTGGGTTTGAAATTAGTGTTAAATTAAGGTTTTCATGTAAAGTTTGGATTAGAATTGCTAGGTTATATAATTCAAGTAATGGTTGTTTATGGAAAATAGGTTTTGAATCTTTGCTAATGTTTTGTAATTATAGTGGTTGTAGATTGCTTGTTGTGTGGTTGGATATTGTGTTGGATTGTGATATCCGTATCGCTAATCTTCGATTTTGCACCAAAATTGCTAGTTTGTGCTTACTAGATTTTTTATAAAAATTATGTGATGAATTATTTTTGATATCTTGATGATTGTAATGGCTTGTCCTACGACTTTTAGGATGCGTGAGTGCGGATTTTTGGGTAGTCGGGTTTTAGTTTTGCCGGGCGACCAAGTCGGCGTTTTTTTGGCAGTTTTTGCGATTTTCGCGTGTGTTCCGCGCACTTTGTGCACGTTGTACCTAGCTAGCGAACTTTAGTAGTTTCGTTGGGGTTTTGCGTCGTTCTTGATATGTAACCTTATGTTTGGTATTGATGTAAATTCCAGGTTCGGTCGCGGAGATGTCAGACGGGCGCGAAAGGGAAAGGCGGTGATTGGACACAGCTAGTCAGGGATTCCGGTGAGTAGATGTAATATCTACGGGGGACTATCGTTGGATGGCGCAAGCCGCCCGATAGTTTTAGTAACTTACAAGATCCTTAGTAATGTTAGTAATTAGGGGTGAAATACTTAATTGACTATTTGCTGCATCCATGCATTATATTGACACACCTATACGAAACCATTTTATAGGACACCTGCACCATTGCCAGGGTTTTTATATGCAGCACGAGCACTATTCATGCTTACACACACACCCTGGTAATTGCCATGCCACCACACTAGATAACCTTTAATTTAAACCTTTTACTAATTGATACTTAAACTGGTGCTATTTGCCTTTAATTCCTTAAAATGAAACCGTAGAATTGCTATTCATGTGCATGTACTTCATCATATTAATTGTTCATGCTTAATCCATTGATCACACATCGCAACTTGATTATTGATATCATACGCATTCATTATCATTGATATATGCACTTATGAGGATTTCTTGAGATTTTATGATATTGCTGGATTTCGGGGGAAAACCGCAAAATTTCTAAACTTATTGTATTTTTAAAACATGTAAATTGCGGTTTTCTAGTGATGTAAGTGTCGTCCACCATGAGTTTGCTGTGGTTTTGGAAATCCGTGTCGAGGAGTGGAGGAACCGGCACGGGTACATGGTGGGCCCGGTAGGGTACCCCGGGGCAAGAAGCTCGTGGTGCTGACGATGAGCCTGGCAGGGGACGGATTACCTACCGGTGACTTCATTGGGCACGGCGGATATCCAGAGGATACCGACCGGGGCCGCGAGGGGATGAGATATTGATATTGAGATGGGTCAGCCGGATGGCTGAGGCCAGAGACACTATGACATGGATTTATGAGATTTGAGACAGCTTTTGGGTGTCGTTGCTGGACACCGATTTTCGTCGATTCATTGACATTATGCTGGCATTCTAAAAGAGTTTCAAAAACAAAAAGAGATAAAATGTTCTTATATATATACCTATCGAGACCTCAGATATTCATGTTGCATACATACACCTGCTAGTACACTGATGTTGTATACACACCTGCTAGTGCATCCAGTCATACCTGTATTTTAGATGCTAGGATGCTTGTGTGCATGCATACGATAGCCTTTGTAGATGTTATTTATTACTCACGAGTTGGCAACTCACCCCCGTTGTGCCACAGTCTTTTGCAAGTCCGCTCCGTCAGTTCGGTAGCGGCGGGCGCACTTGTTCTTTTGCCTCTTTTGCCTGAGCTCGAGATTTGCTCATAGGTGGGTTATGTTATTATTTTTGTACCACCTTGTATATTCTTTGTATCTAGTGTACTCCATCTACTGTTTCTACCAGTATTATTGTATATTGACCTAGAAATGAGACTGTGAGGTTTGGGGACTTTTATGCTGTATTTTGGGGTCGAGCTCACTTGAGTCGACATGATGTTTTCTTATGCTTTATTATGATTATTATGCTTGTTGTCATTTATATTGCGTGGGATTTGTGACCGTCTTGTGGCGAAGAGCTAGCTCCCGCTTGGGGATGCCCTATTTTGTTGGATTCATGCATATTTTTGTTGTACCCATTTTGGGGGCCAGTATTTACAAAGGAGACTCTGCCGAAATTTTCGGAAAAATTGGTATTGTTTTTAAAAAGGGTTTTACATGACTTATTTGATAAACTTGCTTTCAAATGTTTGGGTTTTCTTCACTCTTTTGCTTAATTGGTTTTGTTTTCTGGGCTTTGGCTTACTTATTTTACGGACGTCTTTAGACGTTCCGTAAACTTAAGTGCCAGTCACGTTCCGTACCCTGCGGGTCGTGACAAAGTTGGTATCAGAGCGATAGGTTTTACCTTTGTGAGTGTAGGATGACCCTTGGTAGATGGAGTAAGTGACTTAAGTAGGGTAACGTAGCGTGCGTATGTCCGCGGCATACTTACGATACGGTACTCCGCCTAAGTGACTTTAGGATATACTTGCTTGAAAAATTCCTTCTTCAATTCCGTGTATCCTATGATCCTCTTGCACTGTCCTTACTATCCGTTTTCCTGTAACAGCCACTATGCCGCCGAAGGCTACGAGGGCACAGAGGGCTGCCGCCAGAGACGAGATTCGAGCTGGCTCGTCCGAGACTAGGACTGAGCAGGGTGGTATGCCTACGCCGTAGGGACAGACCGATCCACCTTCCCCAGGCCGTATGGATAGGCTCGAGACCGGTATGGAGGAGTTGCGACAGATGATGGGAGGCATGCAGGAGCTACGTCAGATGGTAGGATCCCTAGTTGCAGCCAGTCGTACACCGAGGCCGGATGACGTACCTACTACATCACAGACGACCATGATACCTGCTCCTACTACTACCATCGTGGCCATTCCGGTTTCACTACAGGATTTCATGAGGCTGAGACCTCCAGTATTCACCGGCACCGAGGCAGCGGAGGACCCACAGACGTTCCTTGACAGTTTAGCCAGGATCTGCCGTTCGCTGAGATACCATCGTGGCCATTCCGGTTTCACTACAGGATTTCATGAGGCTGAGACCTCCAGTATTCACCGGCACCGAGGCAGCGGAGGACCCACAGACGTTCCTTGACAGTTTAGCCAGGATCTGCCGTTCGCTGAGATGTTCGGATGATCGATGGGTAGAGCTTGCGAGTTTCCGACTAGAGGGTCTCGCGCAGACATGGTGGGAGTCAGTCTTGAGAGGTCGAGCTGCAGGTCTACCGCCTATGACTTGGGTCGAGTTTACAGCGGTCTTTCTAGCCCGTTTCCTTCCAGAGAGCGTTCGTGACGCCAGAGCTCGTAGCTTCGAGGCCTTAGTCAAGACACCTGGGATGACGGTGTCTGAGTATGACATCCAGTTTACACAGTTATCCCGATATGCTCAGTATTTGGTGGATACCGAGGAGAAGATGGTGAAGAGGTTCGTACAGGGACTTGATGCCCAGCTATATCTTGCCATTGGCGCCCAGCACTACGACACTTATTCAGCGGCTATGGATACGGCATTGCGGATGGAGGCACGCATATCACGGACTTCGGCCGTTTCTGGGCCGAAGAGGATGCGCACCGATGTACCGTCTCAGAGGCAGCTCGCCAGATTCTTTCCGAGCGATAGGCCTGGCAGAGGATTTGGGCGGGGACAGTTATATGGTTCTTATCCCCAGGGGCAGCAGCAGTCGCCAGGATGTTTTGGGTGCTGGATTTTGCACCATCTTGTCAGAGACTGTCCGGTGAGACGACAGGGAGTAGCGATAGTTCCGCATGTGACCCTACCACCATCACCACCCCCTCCTCAGAGAGCCCTACTTCCTACCCCAGGCGATGCTCCACGCCAGTTAGGTGCACCCAGAGGCCGTGGACGTGGCGGTCCTGTTCAGAGAGGATGAGGAGGCAGAGGCCGAGGTCGAGGTCAGCCCGCTATCGGTGGAGGTCAGGCCCGAGTATTTGCTTTGACACCGCAGGATGCGCAGGCATCCAATGCCAATGTGACAGGTACCTTGCCAGTTTGTTCTTTCGACGCACGGTATTATTCGACCCAGGTTCCACACATTCATACGTCTTTACACACTTTGCACCGATGTTGGGCCGTGAGTCGTCGTCGTTAGATCAGCCGCTTGTTGTTGTTACTCCGGTAGGCGAGTCGTTTGTCGCTCGGTTTGTATTTCGTTTGTGTTCCGTTCGTATCGGGGAGAGGGATTCATCAGTTGATTTGATACTCCTCGATATGTTGGACTTTGATGTGCTTCTGGGCATGGATTGGCTAGCCACTTGTTATGCTTCGGTGGACTGCCGTGAGAAGGCAGTCAGATTTAGTTTTCCGGGAGAGCCAGTCCTTGTTATTCAGGGAGACCGCAGTGTCACCCTTCCCAGCTTAATTTCGTCTCTTCGCGCTGGTCAGCTCTTGCGGAAGGGATGTCAGGGATTCTTAGCGTATATTTGTGATACTCGAGCTGCAGAGGTTCCGTTGGACCGGGTCCCGGTTGTTTCTGAGTTCCTTAATGTTTTCCCTGATGAGCTACCTGGGCTACCTCCTGAGCGCGAGGTTGAGTTCTGCATTGATTTGATTCCCGGCTCGGGGCCTATTTCTATACCGCTTTATCGGATGGCACCGACAGAGCTTCGAGAGCTGAAGGATCAGTTGCAGGATTTGTTAGATAAGGGGCTTATTCGACCGAGTGTTTCTCCGTGGGATGCTCCGGTCCTGTTTGTCAAGAAGAAGGATGGAAGTTTGCGCTTATGTATCGACTACCACCAGCTGAACAAAGTTACCGTTCGGAACAGATATCCGTTGCCGCGCATTGATGATTTGTTCGACCAGCTTCAGGGTGCGGGGTATTTTTCGAGGATCGACTTGCGATCAGGATACCATCAGCTGCGAGTTCGACAGGAGGATATGCCGAGGACAGCTTTCCGCACGCGCTACGGCCACTACGAGTTTTTGGTGATGTCGTTCGGACTCACCAACGTCCCAGCAGCATTCATGGATTTGATGAACCGTACATTCAGGCCGTATCTTGACTTGTTCATCATCGTGTTTATCGACGATATCTTGGTGTACTCCCGGAGCAGAGAGGAGCACGAGCAGCACTTGCGGATTTCGTTATAGACTCTGAGGGAGCACCAGCTGTTCGCGAAGTTCTCCAAGTGTGCATTCTGGCTAGACAGCGTCGGATTCTTGGGTCACGTGGTTACGAGAGATGGCATTTGTGTGGACCCGAAGAAGATTGAGGCTGTTCAGCAGTGGCCCCGACCTACATCGGTTACTGAGATCCGTAGTTTTCTAGGCTTGGCGGGCTACTACAGGCGTTTTGTTCAGGACTTCTCCCGTATAGCTGCACCGTTGACCGGTTTGACCCGGAAGGGAGTTCCTTTCGTTTGGACAGAGGAGTGCGAGCGCAGTTTTCAGTAGCTACGGACTTGTTTGACTACGGCGCCGGTATTATCTTTACCTTCGGGATCAGGCGGATTTGTTGTCTACTGTGATGCTTCGCGAGTGGGATTAGGATGCGTATTGATGCAGCATGGCCGGGTGATCGCTTATGCTTCTCGGCAGTTGAAGAAGCATGAACAGAACTACCCCACTCATGATTTGGAGATGGCTGCAGTGGTCTTTGCACTGAAGATTTGGCGACATTACCTTTACGGCGAGTCGTGTCAGATATTCACCGATCATAAGAGCTTAAAGTACATATTTCAGCAGCGAGACCTGAACCTCAGACAGCGTCGTTGGATGGAGTTGGTGAAAGACTACGACTGCGAGATCTTATATCACCCCGGCAAGGCGAATGTGGTGGCAGATGCGTTGAGTAGGAGGCCCGGGGGTAGTCTATCCTTTTTGCGCGCAGTGCAGAGGCAGTTGTCAGCAGATTGGCAGATGTTATACGACAGCCGAGTTGAGTTCGAGTTCACTCAGACAGGGGGACAGCTCGCGCATGTTCGTGCACGCCCACAGTTGGTTGACCGTATATATGAGGCACAACGCAGTGACGACCGTTGCTCAGAGATCATGGCATAGATGGGACAGGGCAGATTTTCCGAGTTCGTGATTGACGATCAGGGGATTTTATGATATGGATCTAGACTGTGCGTACCAGATGCTGATGGATTGCAGTGCGACATTCTTGAGGAGGCACACCGATCAGTGTATAGTGTCCACCCCGGTTCCACCAAGATGTACCATGATATGAGAGGGACCTACTGGTGGGACGGGATGAAGAGGGACATTGCGGAGTTCGTTTCGAGATGCCTGACTTGTCAGCAAGTCAAGGCCGAGCACTAGAGGCCCGCAGGAGAGCTACAGCCGTTACCCATTCCAGAGTGGAAATGGGAGCAGATTTCGATGGATTTCGTTGTGGGTCTACCCAGGACCAGTCGAGGGTACGACTCCATCTGGGTAATCATGGATAGATTGACGAAAGCGGCTCACTTCCTGCCAGTGAAGACGACTTTCAGCTTCGCTCAGTATGCTCAGCTCTATATTGACGAGATCGTGCGACTACATGGCGTACCGACTTGTATCGTGTCAGATCGAGGCACTCAGTTCACCAGTCGACTTTGGCAGAGACTTCAGGAGGCTTTGGGCACTCGTTTGAGCATCAGCACAGCGTTTCATCCGCAGACAGACGGACAGTCAGAGCGGACCATTCAGACTCTCGAGGACATGCTTAGAGCGTGCGTTTTAGACTTTGGTGGTAGCTGGGATCGTCATTTACCTCTAGTGGAGTTCTCCTACAACAACAGCTTCCAGGATACTATTCAGATGGCACCTTTCGAGGCATTGTATGGGAGGAGATGCAGATCGCCCGTTTGTTGGACAGAGCTCAGCGAGAGCAGCATTTTGGGGCCGCAGC
Source organism: Agapanthus africanus (assembly GCA_030015575.1). Classification (NCBI taxonomy): domain Eukaryota; kingdom Viridiplantae; phylum Streptophyta; class Magnoliopsida; order Asparagales; family Amaryllidaceae; genus Agapanthus; species Agapanthus africanus. The sequence continues at coordinate 44,607,650 of JASDDO010000006.1, forward strand.
TTGTTGAGGAGACGACAGCGAAGATACAGTTGATCCGAGACCGGATGAGAGCGGCTCAGAGCAGGCAGAAATCCTATGCAGACAGGCGCCGTCGCAGATTAGAGTTCGCAGTTGGCGACCATGTTTTTCTGAAAGTCTCTCCGATGAAGGGCGTGATGCGTTTTGGGCGAAAGGGGAAGCTTAGCCCTAGATTCGTAGGTCCCTTCGAGATCCTCGAGCGTGTTGGCGCTGTTGCATATCGTTTGGCTCTTCCTCCCAGCTTTCCCGATGTTCACCCCGTCTTCCATGTTTCGATGCTCCGCAAGTACCTTCACGACCCTTCGCATGCGATTCAGCACCCGACAGTCCCGCTAGAGCGCGACCTTTCTTTTACAGAGCAGCCGGTGGCCATCCTAGATCGGCAGGTGAAGAAGTTGAGGTCGAAGATTATACCAACCGTCAAGGTCCTTTGGCGTAGCCCAAGCAGCGAGGAGGTTACCTGGGAGACCGAGGGCGAGATGAGGAAGAAATATCCCCATCTCTTTGAAGGTACGCGTAGCTATATTTTTAAATTCGGGGACCGAATTTCTTTAAGGGGGGAAGATTGTAGTGTCTTGAAAAGTCGTTTTGGTGTTTTCCTGAAATTCGGTGAAAATTCGGTATTTTTCCGAAAACCGTCTTTCTTGTTATTTTGCAGTTTAGGGCTAATTATACCTAAAATGGATAGGTAATTGCTTGTTTTTAGTAGCTAATGAGTTAATTATGAAATTCTGGTCGTTTAAAATTTTTCCCTAATTTTTCAATTTTTTAATATTATTTTAAGCCGGTAAGAAAATACATTAAATTAGCGATAAATACAAATTTTTCCGGGCTAATTTTAATCTCTAAAATTATGATAATTAAAATCTAGTGGTAACATAAATTTTTAGTAATTTATTTTGATTTTTAACAAATTTTTATGATATGAAACGAATTTATTGAATTTTTGAGCTAAAATTTGCAATTTTTGACTTGTAGGGGGCCTTTTTGCATAAAATTTCTTTTGTAAAACCCCTCTCTCTTTTCCCTCAGCCCTAGAACAACCCCACCTTGTGCAAGTCCAGAAATTTCTGGCCTCATTTCTTTGGTTGCTTTCTTGTGTTGAATTGTTGGTTTATGGAATTATTTTAAACATAGTTGATAAGGTATGGTGCATTTGACTTTGGAGACTTGACCATTGACTTTCCCCACTCACCCACACCCCTCCCCCTCACCTCCTCTGGCCGAAACCTGCACACCCCTCTTCTTCATCTCTTTTCTTTTCATTTTTCTTCAATTTCTTCAAGAAAACACATCAAAATCCATGATTAATTCAAAAATCCAAACAAAATCCTTATGCTATCATTATCCTTAGCCATTCTTGCTTGAATCTTGGAGCTAGGAAGCCATCCTTAGAGGCAAATCACTTGCTTGATCCATAGATCTTGAGGTATAATTTCCATCAAGTTACTTTCTTTTTGCTAAATTCCTTTAATTGTATGGTTTAGTGTTAAAAGCTATCTAATTTCTAATCTTTTTTTAAAAAAAAGGAATAGTTTGTATTAAACTAGGGTTTTGAAGCCATGATAGTTAATTAGATTGTTTTATAGTTAATCTAGTTGTTAATTAACTAATCTATATGGTTACTTTGTTTATGTAGTCTTCAAATTTTGCTAAATTAGTTAATGTTAGAAGTGTGATTTGGTTGTAAATTGTTGTTTTAGGATTTTCAAGAGAAGGTTTATATATGGATTGGGTCGTGAAGCATGATTAGTGAGTTGAATTAGGGTTTAGAAACCATTATTTAGTTGTTTAAACCTAATTTATTATCTAGTTGTTTTGCTAACCTAATCTAGAAGGTTAACTTGCTAATTGGGTTTGAAATTAGTGTTAAATTAAGGTTTTCATGTAAAGTTTGGATTAGAATTGCTAGGTTATATAATTCAAGTAATGGTTGTTTATGGAAAATAGGTTTTGAATCTTTGCTAATGTGTTGTAATTATAGTGGTTGTAGATTGCTTGTTGTGTGGTTGGATATTGTGTTGGATTGTGATATCCGTATCGCTAATCTTCGATTTTGCACCAAAATTGCTAGTTTGTGCTTACTAGATTTTTTATAAAAATTATGTGATGAATTATTTTTGATATCTTGATGATTGTAATGGCTTGTCCTACGACTTTTAGGATGCGTGAGTGCGGATTTTTGGGTAGTCGGGTTTTAGTTTTGCCGGGCGACCAAGTCGGCGTTTTTTGGCAGTTTTTGCGATTTTCGCGTGTGTTCCGCGCACTTTGTGCACGTTGTACCTAGCTAGCGAACCTTAGTAGTTTCGTTGGGGTTTTGCGTCGTTCTTGATATGTAACCTTATGTTTGGTATTGATGTAAATTCCAGGTTCGGTCGCGGAGACGTCAGACGCGGCGCGAAAGGGAAAGGCGGTGATTGGACACAGCTAGCCAGGGATTCCGGTGGGTAGATATAATATCTACGGGGGACTATCGTTGGATGGCGCAAGCCGCCCGATAGTTTTAGTAACTTACAAGATCCTTAGTAATGTTAGTAATTAGGGGTGAAATACTTAATTGACTATTTGCTGCATGCATGCATTATATTGACACACCTATACGAAACCATTTTATAGGACACCTGCACCATTGCCAGGGTTTTTATATGCAGCACGAGCACTATTCATGCTTACACACACACCCTGGTAATTGCCATTCCACCACACTAGATAACCTTTAATTTAAACCTTTTACTAATTGATACTTAAACTGGTGCTATTGCCTTTAATTCCTTAAAATGAAACCGTAGAATTGCTATTCATGTGCATGTACTTCATCATATTAATTGTTCATGCTTAATCCATTGATCACACATCGCAACTTGATTATTGATATCATACGCATTCATTATCATTGATATATGCACTTATGAGGATTTCTTGAGATTTTATGATATTGCTGGATTTCGGGGGGAAACCGCAAAATTTCTAAACTTATTGTATTTTTAAAACATGTAAATTGCGGTTTTCTAGTGATGTAAGTGTCGTCCACCATGAGTTTGCTGTGGTTTTGGAAATCCATGTCGTGGAGTGGAGGAACCGGCACGGGTACATGGTGGGCCCGGTAGGGTACCCCGGGGCAAGAAGCTCGTGGTGCTGACGATGAGCCTGGCTGGGGACGGATTACCTACCGGTGACTTCATTGGGCACGGCGGATATCCAGAGGATACCGACCGGGGCCGCGAGGGGATGAGATATTGATATTGAGATGGGTCAGCCGGATGGCTGAGGCCAGAGACACTATGACATGGATTTATGAGATTTGAGACAGCTTTTGGGTGTCGTTGCTGGACACCGATTTTCGTCGATTCATTGACATTATGCTGGCATTCTAAAAGAGTTTCAAAAACAAAAAGAGATAAAATGTTCTTATATATATACCTATCGAGACCTCAGATATTCATGTTGCATACATACACCTGCTAGTACACTGATGTTGTATACACACCTGCTAGTGCATCCAGTCATACCTGTATTTTAGATGCTAGGATGCTTGTGTGCATGCATACGATAGCCTTTGTAGATGTTATTTATTACTCACGAGTTGGCAACTCACCCCCGTTGTGCCACAGTCTTTTGCAGGTCCGCTCCGTCAGTTCGGTAGCGGCGGGCGCACTTGTTCTTTTGCCTCTTTTGCCTGAGCTCGAGATTTGCTCATAGGTGGGTTATGTTATTATTTTTGTACCACCTTGTATATTCTTTGTATCTAGTGTACTCCATCTACTGTTTCTACCAGTATTATTGTATATTGACCTAGAAATGAGACTGTGAGGTTTGGGGACTTTTATGCTGTATTTTGGGGTCGAGCTCACTTGAGTCGACATGATGTTTTCTTATGCTTTATTATGATTATTATGCTTGTTGTCATTTATATTGCGTGGGATTTGTGACCGCCTTGTGGCGAAGAGCTAGCTCCCGCTTGGGGATGCCCTATTTTGTTGGATTCATGCATATTTTTGTTGTACCCATTTTGGGGGCCAGTATTTACAAAGGAGACTCTGCCGAAATTTTCGGGAAAATTGGTATTGTTTTTAAAAAGGGTTTTACATGACTTATTTGATAAACTTGCTTTCAAATGTTTGGGTTTTCTTCACTCTTTTGCTTAATTGGTTTTGTTTTCTGGGCTTTGGCTTACTTATTTTACGGACGTCTTTAGACGTTCCGTAAACTTAAGTGCCAGTCACGTTCCGTACCCTGCGGGTCGTGACAGTACCCGTATATCATCTCTGATGTCAAACACCAATGGATATGGGATCATCCATCGCCCATCTATATGGGTCGAGAAGCTACACGCTAGTCTACTCTGGTATATCGATGCCCCGTCTCGATACACCCACGACTAGGGACTTTGAAGGATGTACTTATGGACTACCACGATCCCACTAGTATGATCCGCATCATAGTCCAGGTAGTCAAGTACACATCCTAAGGGCTTTACCGACATGTAACAGAGAGACAATTAATGTACATGTTAAGGTAAAGAGTAACCAGATAGCATACTATTATATCGAGCAAGAAAGTCATCCCTATATATGTCCAAGCATCCACTACAATATACATCCTATGTATAGTAATGGCCTCTAGGGCATACATATAACTAACAATGTGATCAAAGATGGAATCCATGTACACCAACAAAGTATGATTTTGATTATTGCACATGAAGGGGTAAAACCTATTGGGAGAAAAATGAATCTTGAGAAGATTCTTGGTGTAGATGGAAAAGATGAGACTTTCAAAACTATGCTTAAGTCCATCAGGGTCAATGAAAGCATCGCGGAGTTGGAACATCTGTTTTGATGTGGTAGTCAAAGAGTTTGACTTCATCAAAATGGTAGATGAACCTTGTATATACAAGAAGGTTGTAGAGAGAGAGGTTGTCTTACACGTATTGTACGTAGATGATATACTCTTGATAGGAAATGGTTTCCTATGCTACACTCGGTCAAGCTCCTCTTATCTCGAGGATTCTCCATGGAAGATCTGGATGATACATACTACATCTTGTGGAATATGATTTATGGTGATAGATCTAAGTGGATATTGGAAGTGTCCCAAATCTAGGTACATTAACACCGTACTAAAGGGGTTTAGTATGGATGATTCTAAGTGTGGTGGCTCGCCCACTTATTCAGAAATCACTCTCTCCAAAAAGAAGTCTTCCGAGACTGATTTGGAGAGAGCTCGCGTGCAAGGGATACCCTATGCTTTCGCAGTAGGCTCTATCATATATGCGATGTTAGTACAATACCAGATTTAGATGACTCACTAGGTGTAGTGATCAGGAATCAATCGGATCTTGGAAGAATCACTGAAAAGCTGTGGAGGACATTCTTAAATACTTGAGAAGTACTAAAAGAATGTTCTTGGTTCGAGCTACCAGAGTGATAAGGTCGACTGAAAGTTAGTCAAAGGTATTGTCTTTACCCTCAGTGGAGGGATGGTATGTTGGAAGAGTTCCAAGCTAGATACCGTGGCATACTAGACGGTAAAGGCTGAATACATTGCTACCAACGATGCTATCAAAGTGGCTTTCTAGGCATTTCTTGTTCATGAGATGAACATGGTTCCCACCATTGAGCGTCCAATAACTGTTATTGTGATAACAATGGAGTTGTGGCTTTGGCCTAGGAACATCGGTCCAATCAGCGATCCAGACATATTCTGAAGCTAGTATCACCTGATCAGGCAGATGGTTGATCTCCAACGGATCGAGGTCAGGAGAGTTGACACGAAGGATAACACGGCAGATCCACTCACCAAGGCCTGCTTCCCCAAATACTATTTGAGAGATTTTAGGATGGTTGAGTATGAGATACTACAACCACTGCTATATTGTTGGGTATTGGATACTACAACAGATGGCCTTAGTGCAAGTGGGAGATTGTTAGTTATATGTATGCCCTAGAAGCCATTATTGTATATGAGATGTATATTATAATGGATGCTTGGACATATATAGGGAGGACTTTCTTGGTCCACATGATAGTATGTTATCTGGTTGCTCTTTGTCTTAACATGTTGACTTGTATAAGTGATGTTTTCTTGCCCTCACATGTTGATAAAGCCCTTAGGATGTATACTTGACTATCAGGACTATGATAGAGATCATACTAGTGGAGCCTGTTAGTTATATGTATGCCCTAGAGGCCATTACTGTATATGGGATGTATATTGTAATGGATGCTTAGACATATATAGGGAGGACTTTCCCGCTCGACATGATAGTATGCTATCTGGTTGCACTTTATCTTAACATGTTGACTTGTATAAATGATGTTGTCTTACTCTCACATATTGATAAAGCCCTTATGATATGTACTTGACTACCAGGACTATGATGGAGATCATACTAGTGGGGCCAGGGTAGTCCACAAGTACACCCTATAATTTTTCCTAGTCGTAGGAGTATCGAGACAGGGCATCGATACTCCAGAGTAGACTAGCGTATGTACTTTTTGACCCATATGATGGGCGATGGATGATCCCACATCCATTGGTGTTTGACATCAGAGAATGTATACGGGTGCTCAGTGGAGACTGGGTATACTGAACGGACTCGCCAAGAACTCCTAAATGGTATTATACCTATCGTCATATAGCAGTTCTCTGGTGACACTGGTACAGGTTAGTCTGTCGACCCGAGATCGTCATAGAGACTTGTGTGATTCCCACTGTGTTTTGATTTCTACCATACCATGGTCAAGAGATCATGCAAAAGGGTGGTTTTTGGGTACAGTCCCAATTCACATGGAGGCAATGAGCGATAGGAGGGGATTCGTCTCTCCCGGTATTGGGAGTTGATGTTGCGCTATGCTCGATTGGCCATAACAGGAAATCCCTGGCCAGGGTTGCTGAGATCTACCGGTAAGTGTTATCAGTAGTTTCTCAAACCGTTATGGACCTTGCATCGGCATGACTTATCAGGGCTATTGGGGTCTGACGTTTACCGCCCCCAGACTGAGATATGCGACATATCTGACGAAGAGACCGGACTATACGGTAGTGTTACTGATTGGATTCGCAGGAGTATGAGAAGGCTTGCTTTTTGAGCTTTTAATTGCTCAATACCTGGGTGGTCGTTATGTTTAGCAGACCGCTTACGGCTTGTGGGTGTTTGATATGATCATCACCTACTGCCGGCGTATTGACGAGTCTTTCGAGTCCAACACAGAGGTTTCCTGGTTCATGCGAAATGAAGTAGGAGCACATATGTGATATGTGCGGTACCGAGATTAATACGAGTATGTGATACCGTATTCTATTCTCGTGATATGTGATATCGGACGGTTGTATGAGATATAACCGGGTTATCGGATCAAGTGTTGATTCGATAAGTTAATTCATTTGATATTAGTCGGTTGTATGAGATATAACCGGATTATTAAATCATGTGTTGGTTTAATAATCTAATGTATAATTATGTATTTGATATATTAATGTGCATTAACTATTATTAGCTCACTTATGATTTCTTTTCTCACTTGATTGTGCACATAGTATATATGTGATATATATTAGTGTGCATAATTTTGTGTCATGCTTGATGATACATGATACATGGGTGTATGAGACTTATACCATAATTGGTATAATGTAGGGTTTATATTTATCTAAGTAATTAAAAAATGGATGGATTTTTGGCATGGCTATAAGCTTGTAGAAACATTGACCAAGTCTACCATTTTTGTTTCACTTGTAGATATTTATTAACCCAACCATTATACTAAGCATGGTAAACTCTCTACATGGGTTAGTGTATGACACTAACTCACCCATGGTTTATTTTCTCATCTCACTTGAGTTCATTCTCTCATTCTTCACTTGAGCTTCTTCTTCCTCATTGAGAAAGCTCACTAGCTTTTTCTAAGGTGAGAAAATATTGTGAGAAAAAGAAAACTAAAGAGACCTCATTTCCAACTTCATCATTATCTACTATTAGCCATTTAGTTTAGGGTGTTTGCTTCACTAAATCTTAATTTAGTGAAGAGATAGCATGAGCTTGAGTCTCCTCGACGTAGATCATCTTCGGCCTCGAAAACTTCGAGCAAGTTTACATGTTTCACCTTGTGGAGCCTCTCAAGAGTTCGGGAGATTCTTACTCGCTGCGAAGGGACTTCTACACGGAGCATTTGAAGTGAAGGACCGGTCTACAAAGATTGTATTCCGCAGTCACTTAGTATGTAAAGTTGTTTACATGATGTTTTGTTTAAATTTCTAGTTAAAGATTCTACGGTTAAGGTTCTTTAGTTCGGCAAAAATTTGAAAACAGCATGGATGATGCCTCCGAAACCTTGTTGCCTTGCTAAGTAACCCTCTAGTGGTATCAAAGACAAGCTAGAGATTTAAATGATGTTTGTTAGATTACGAAACCGAAACTGCTCCGAAACTTGAAACACTAGAAACTGGTTTCTGTCGATTTTTTAATGGTCTCTAAATTTTATTTAAACAACTGCAGAATGTTGTATGTGATATGACATGAACACAGAACAAATTTGAGGCAACTTGGCCAGATTTTGGCCGAGCACAAGACCAAAATATCCGAGGAGGCCGGCCCTATTTGAGGATTTTGGCTTCAAATTTGCACTGTGTTCCAGTCTCTGGGTTTCGGTGTTTCTGGTGTTATTTGTTTTTGATAAATTTTCATGTGATGTTAACTTTCTACAAAGGCAACTCGGAGTATTTCGTAGTCGTAATTCTAACATGTATTCGGGTTATTTAGACGATATTAAAAAGTTCGAACGGATATCATTAACTCAATTTTTCCCTCACTGAAATTTCCAAGAGTTGGATTTATTTCGAGTTTAAAATCATCAGAAAATCATGCAAGCGATTCTGTGGACCCTCTAGAAGAATGAAACCCTAACTCAATTCTGTGACTGTCAGAACCTCCATCAAACCTTAGGGTTTGTGGTAGTTCAGCGGTGCCACAGGTGAGGCATTGGTTGACCCTTCTACGGCCGGTTCATAGGAGTTGTGGCGTGTTCTGGGTACTTTTTGAACTCCGCTCAAGTGTTGAGCTTGTTAGGAAATTTTAGGTGCTTGCTTATTCGATCGAAAAGTTTAACTTCGTCTAGCTATCTGTGATTGTGATACAATATTTGGAATCCACATAATTAGTTATGAGATAACTAGTTTGAATTTTATAAATCTACTGGTTTAGTCTTATTTGATCGGTTGCCACGGGATTTTGATGTTGATCAAAAGTCCGTCGCAATTACGTTGTGTACGCGGATACTCGCCGGGTAACCTTACTAGATAGCCACGCCCCATAGCCCCGACCAAGTGACTGTAGGAGAACCTCATCGCCAAAAGAATCCGTTCGGATGCTCGTGGCCGCGGTGTTCCGCCTTAGTGCACTTCGTCGACGGCATCGGGGGTGCGGCCGTCTACTAAAGTTTCCGACGAGCATTCGATCAGGTTGTCAGGAATCTTGTTGAATTGCCCGACTGTTTATTGGAAAGTGTTTTCAATATTGAGACTAAAATGCGGGGTTTATAATTGTTAGGCATGTGATGTCTAAGGAATTCATTTGGTTGGGCATGAAATCCAAAGTATGTGATACGTTAGGTTTATGATGTCTAAGGTGGTTGCGGATTCCAATTGTTGTAGTTTTTCACTTTCTTTTCTGCGACCGTAAGTGTAATATGTGGTGTATCGCCGGTTTCGTTGCTATACGTCAACGACGATTGGGATACGCATATTTACTTACGTTGATGACATGTGATGTTATGTGTTGCTGTGATATGTTATATTGGATCGTCGTGTTTGAATAGCCGGGTTTTTTTTATGTGAGATGAGAGTTTTTCACTTTCATTCATGTAAAAGCTAGTATGTAATATTCTTTTATTGGGGCACTTCCGGGTGGAGGATGATATCACCATTGATGTATATTATTTACTTTTCCGCATTACGATAGACCCAAAGAAGAGAGCACAAGTAACCAGGTTCTAGAGTCTAGTGGGAGACCATCTCGAGGAGTCGAGACCGAATCTTCTAACTCTAGAATTGGTAGGATTGCTTGCCGCTCTCGTAGGGGTCTAGGGATGTGGGTTTGGTTATTCATCGCGACCGTGGAATACGCGTTTTTTTATTGGCTTAAATAAAACACGGAATTCCTAGTATATCCAATATTTTATATGTGATTCTTCTGTTGCTGATATTTTGTGATGTGGTCACTTGATATGTTCTGAGACGAATGCCTATATTATATATAAGAGATATAATTAATATTGTTGCTTTCGTTTCATATGTGATGCTTGGGAAGCATAATTAATGGGACTTTATTAATAAGATTAATGAAATAAAAGAAACCTAAAGATGGTATAGAAACTTGTTTAAAAACTGGTAGCTCTAGTTCTTGCTTTGCATAGCGGTATTCCTTGTAGAATATCCAGCACCTTATCCGATAAGGAAAGAGCCGAGATCTCTTCACCGGGAGTGACCTTTTTAGCGAAACTAGTAGATGCTACAACCCACTCGGTTTGTCTTTTGATTGCTTCTATAGTTTTTGCTTTGCATAGTGGTATTTGTGAAATATCCAGCACCTCATTCAATGAGGAAAGAGACGAGATCCCTTCACCGGGAGTGAGCTCTTTAGAAAAACTAGTAAAAGCCTCAAAAACACTCCTTTTAAAAATCACTCGATTCTACAACGATATCAAGTTTATTACGCAAAGGGTTTTCTTAAAAACCTGTCGTAGCCCTCCGTCATTTCAGATAATTAATATTTAGTATTCGTTCTGCGTTTGTTGACCTCTGTCAAGGCGTAGTGTGCGGTAGCTGATTAGTGCTTATCTGCAAAGCATATGATGCGATTGGATTAGGGTAGCCGTATGACCTTGTTGACCTCTGTCAAGGGTCGAGCGGGTGGGTTTAATTCAATCATGAAATGGCGGGTTGAACTTGACTAGCAGCCTATGGTTTATTGACCTCTGTCATGGTCATAGGACGCTTGGGGCAAAATATTATCGGGAATTTCAAGTGTTGAAATTTGCAATGAGATTGCATACTTTCTATGAGATAGTTGGATCCCGATACCTACTGCGAGTAAGAGTTACTCTTGGGAGAGTTTTACACATTACTATTAGCAGATCAAGTAGTGTCTAGAAAGGTGTTAACGGGGTTACGCCCCCTGGGAAAACAAGGTTTATTTTAATTAGGTCCGTGCGAAAGCACGAGGAACCTCCGTCAAAGTACCGACACTGGCTTGGCCGAAAGATTGGTGAACTTGTAGGGTGTAATTAATCCCGGCTAGTCTTACCTTTTAGGGTTTGAAGGAAGATTTGATAAAAACAATGGGAGGCATCCTGATTAGATAAAATAATAACCAATCTGATCTTGTAAGAGCGCACACAGAGTGTTTTCTTCTCTCTCTCTCCTGGTTGCGACAATGTCACGCCTTAATCAAGATAATAAAATGGATGTATTGACCGAACCTGCTTATTATACTGTGCTTGGGAACGTTGGTTCCTCTCTATCTTATAACTGTTATAAGTCCGAGCAAGAAATAAGGGAATATACGGATTCCCATGCCACCCAATCAAAGAAAGTGCGTGTTGATGCATATTCTTCGGGTGAGTTCATTACCGAGAACTATTCTTCAGTATCCTCTACGTCCTAGGTATGTGATACCGGATCAGGATCCCGCATATGTAATATGTTACATAGCCTACAGATAGGTAGAGAACCGGGAATGAGTGATATATCTCTAAGAGTTAAAGAATGGTGCAATTGTTGCAGCCAAGTCATTTGGAAAATATCACCTTGTATTAATACATTGATTCTGAATGATTGTTATTACATACCGAACCTGATATACAACATTACATCAGTTTCTTTAATGAGTTAAAGAAGGATATAATTTTGTATTGAAGGATAATGTTGTGTACATTTTCCTGAATCAAGAGACGATTAGATCAGGCACGTTATATAATAGCATATATGTTCTAAATCAAACCACAGTTCAAAATATACCGAACACACACAAGAGGAGTAATTTAGAAATGAATGAATTCTTCTTGTGGTATTGTAGACTAGGTCATATCAATACGACATGACCAGCTAAGTTACATAAAGATGAATATAAGAATCTGTTTGAATTTTCATCTTATGATACTTGCCAGTCTTGTCACAAAGGTAAAGTGACCAATACTCCGTTTACTTGAAACAGAGAAAGAGTTACTGAACTTTTAGGACGGATACATGATGATGTATACGGTCTTATGTCTATACATGCTAAGGTTTGTTCTTCGTACTTCATTATATTCTCTGATCATCTCTCGAGATTCGAACATATATTCCCGTTGAAACAAAAGTTTGAAACTTTTGAGAAATTCAAAAAATATAAGCTTGAAGTTGAGAACCAGACAGGTAAAAGTATTAAGTCCTTCGATGTGATCGAGGAGGCGAATACTTGGGCATAGAGTTCCTGGATTTTCTAAATGGAGAATATGATTCTCTCTCAGCTTACTCTTTCGTATACACCCTAGCACATTGGTGTATCGGGACGGAGGTATCGCGCCCTATAAGATGAGGTGCACTCTATGATGAGTACTGCTGAGTTGCCTGTTTCCATTTTGTGTTATGCACTTAAGAAGCTGCATGCCAGTTGAATAGGGTTCCAACCAAATCATTGCCTACCACTACATATGAGGTATGGAATGGAAATAGAACATGTCTTAAACAAGTTAATATATGGGGTTGTCCGGCCTATGTTGAAAGGCAGAATCCGGACAAGCTCGAGGAAATGTTAGTTCTGTATAAGTTTGTTAGGATATCCCAAACATTTGCGAGGGAATATCTTCTACCACGCTAAGGAGCAAAAGGTGTTTTGTTTCTCAGCATGCCACTTTTTTAGAAAAAAGGAATTTCTTGTGAAGAAATTAGTGGATATTAGGTAGAACTGGAAGGAGTTTCAGCTAGACAAACTAACAGCTGATGATTTGATGAAACCAAATGATTCAATAGTCTCCAACGAACCTCGACCTCTCCGCGAATCTGGTAGGGTTCTTCATCCACTTGAGAGATACTGCGGTATTCTCGGTGACAGTGGGAGCGGGGATTTCATCATGGTAGATGATAGCCCAACTAGGTTCAGGCAGGCCATCATGAGTGGCGACTCTGTGAAATGGCTGGATGATATGCGGTCAAAGATGGAATCCATGTACACCAACAAAGTATGACTTTGATTATTGCACCTAAAGGGGTAAAACCCATCAAGAGCAAATGGATCTTGAGAAGATTCTTGGTGTAGATGGAAAAGTTGAGACTTTCAAAACTATGCTTAAGTCCATCAGGATTAAAGCAAGCATCGCGGAGATGGAACATCTGTTTTGATGTGGCAGTCAAAGAGTTTGACTTCATCAAAATGGTAGATGAACCTTGTATATACAAGAAAGTTGTAGAGAGTAAGGTTGTCTTCCACGTATTGTACGTAGATAAACATACTCTTGATAGGAAATGGTTTCCTATGCTACACTCGGTCAAGCTCCTCTTATCACTGGGATTCTCCATAGAAGATCTGGATGATACCTACTACATCTTGTTGTTTATGATCTATGGTGATAGATTTAAGTGGATATTGGGAGTGTCCCAAATCCAGACTAGATGTAGATGGCTCACTATGTGTAGTGATCAGGAATCAATCGGATCTTGGGAGAATCACTGGAAAGCTGTGGAGGACATTCTTAAGTCCTTGAGAAGCACTAAAAGAAAGTTCTTGGTTCGAGCTTCCAGAGTGATAAGGACGACTGAAAGTCGGTCATAGGTATTGTCTTTACCCTCAGTGCAGGGACGGTATGTTGGAAGTGTTCCAAGCCAGATACCGTGACATACTAGACGATAAAGGCTGAATACATTGCTACCAACGATACTACCAAAGTGATGGTCTGGACATTTCTTGCTCGTGAGATGAACAAGGTTCCTACCATTGTGCGTCCAATAACTGTTATTGTGACAACAATGGAGTTGTGGTTTTGGCCTACGAACGCAGGTCCCATGAGCGTTCTAGACATAATCTGAGGAAAGTATCATCTGATCAGGGAGATGGTTGATCTCCAAGGGATCAAGGTCAGGAGAGTAGACACAGCGGATCCACTCACCAAGGCCTTCTTCTCCAAATACTATTTGAGAGATTTTGAGATGGTTGAGTATGGGATGCTACAACCATTGCTATTTTGTTGGGTATTGGATACTACAACAGAAGGTCTTAGTGCAAGTGGGAGATTGTTAGTTGTGTCGTAGAGGCCATTACTTTACATGGGATGTATATTGTAGTGGATGCTTGGACATATATAGGGAGGACTTTCTTGCTCGATATAATAGTATGCTATCTGGTTGCACTTTATCTTAACATGTTGACTTGTATAAGTGATGTTGTCTTGCTCTCACATGTTGATAAAGACCTTAGGATGTGTACTTGACTACCAGGATTATGATGGAGATCATACTGGTGGGTCCAGGGTAGTCCACAAGTACACCCTATAATTGTTCCTAGTCGTAGGAGTATCGAGACAGGTCATCGATACTCAAGAGTAGACTAGTGTATGCGCTTCTTGACCCATATGATGGGTGATGGATGATCACACATACATTGGTGTTTGACATCAGAGAAGGTATACGGGTGCTCAGTGGAGCTGGGTACACTGAACGGACTCGTCGAGAACTCCTAGATAGTATTATACATATCGTCAGATAGTAGTTCTCTGGTGACACTGGTACAGGTTAGTCTGTCGACCCGAGATCGTCATAGAGTTTTATGTGATTCCCACTGTGCTTTGATTTCCACCATACCACGGTCAAGAGATCGTGAAAAAGGTGGTTTTTAAGTACAGTCCCGAGTCACATGGAGGTAATGAGCGATAGGAGGGGATTCGTCTCTCCCGATATTGGGAGTTGATGTTGCGCTATGCTCGATTGGCCATAACAGGAAATCCCTGGTCAGGGTTGCTGAGATCTACTGGTAAGTGTTATCAGTAGTTTCTCAAACCGTTATGGACTTTTCATCAGTATAACTTATCAGGCTATTGGGGTCTGACGTTATACCACCCCCAGGCTGTGATATGCGACATATCATACAAAGAGACCGGACTGTACGGTAGTGTTACTGATTAGATTCACAGGAGTATGAGCATTCTTGCTTGTTGATCTTCTGATCGCTCAATACCCGGGTGGCCGTTACGTTTAGCAGACCGCTTGCGGCTTGTGGGTATTTGATATGATCATCACCTACTACCGGCGTATTGACGAGTCTTTAGAGTCCTACACAGAGGTTTCCTAGTTCATGCGAAACGAAATAGAAGCACATATGTGATATGTGCGGGGCCGAGATTAATACGAGTATGTGATACCGTATTCTATTCTCGCGATATATGATATCGAATGGTTGTATGAGATATTATCGGGTTATCGGATTAAGTGTTGATTCAATAAGTTGATTCATTTGATATTAGTCGGTCGTATGAGATATAGACGGATTATTAAATCAAGTGTTGGTTTAATAATCTAATGTATGATTATATATTTGATATATTAATGTGCGTTAACTAATATTATCTCACTTATGATTTCTTTTCTCACTTGATTGTGCACATAGTATATATGTGATATATATTAGTGTACATAGTTTTGTGTCATGCTTGATAATACATGATACATGGGTGTATGAGACTTACACCATACTTGGTATAATGTAGGGTTTATATTTATCTAAGTAATTAAAAAATGGATGGATTTTTGGCATGGCTACAAGCTTGTAGAAACATTGACTAAGTCCACCATTTTTGTTTCACTTGTAAATATTTATTAACCCAACCATTATACTAACCATGGTAAACTCTCTACATGGGTTAGTGTATGACACTAACTCACCCATTGTTCATTTTCTCACCTCACTTGAGTTCATTCTCTTATTCTTCACTTAAGCTTCTTCTTCCTCATTGAGAAAGCTCACTAGCTTTTTCTAAGTTGAGAAAATATTGTGAGTAAAAGAAAACTAAAGAGAGCCCATTTCTACTTCATCATCCTCTACTATTAACCATTTAGTTTAGGGTGTTTATTTCACTAAACCCTAATTTACTGAAAATTTAGCATGAGCTTGAGTCTCCTCGACGTAGATCATCTTCGTCCTCGAAGACTTCGAGCAAGTTTGCATCTTTCACCTTGTGGAGCCTCTCAAGAGTTCGGGAGATTCTTACTCGCAGCGAAGGGACTTATACACGGAGCATTTGAAGTGAAGAACCGGTTTACAAAGGTTGTATTTTGCATTCACTTAGTATGTAAAGTTGTTTACATGATGTTTTGTTTAAATTTCTAGTTAAAGATTCTAGGGTTAGGGTTCTTTAGTTTAGCAAAAATTTGAAAACGGCATGGACGATGCCTCCCAAAACCTTTCTACCTTGCTAAGTAACCCTACAGGGCCAAGGGTAGTCCACAAGTACACCCTATAATTGTTCTTAGTCGATGGTGTATCGAGACAGGGCATCGATATTCCAGAGTAGACTAGCGTATACGCATCTTGACCCATTTGATGGGCGATGGATGATCCCACATCCATTGGTGTTTGACATCAAAGATGGTATACGGGTGCTCAGTGGAGACTGAATATACTGAACGGACTCGCCCAGAACTCCTAGATGGTATTATACCTATCGTCAGATAGCAATTCACTGGTGACACTGGTACAAGTTAGTCTGTCGACCCGAGATCGTCATAGAGTTTTGTGTGATTCCCACTGTGTTTTGATTTCACCATACCACGGTTAAGAGATCGTGCAAAAAGGTGTTTTTTGGGTACAGTTCCGAGTTACATGGAGGCAATGAGCGATAGGAGGGGATTCGTCTCTCTCGGTATTGGGAGTTGATGTTGCGCTATGCTCGATTGGCCATAACAGGAAATCCCTGGCCAGGGTTGCTGAGATCTACTGGTAAGTGTTATCGGTAGTTTCTCGAACAGTTATGGACCTCGCATCGGCATGACTTATCAGGGCTATTGGGGTCTGACGTTTACCGCCCCCAGACTGAGATATGCGACATATCTGACGAAGAGACCGGACTATACGGTAGTGTTACTGATTGGATTCGCAGGAGTATGAGAAGGCTTGCTTTTTGAGCTTTTAATTGCTCAATACCTGGGTGGTCGTTATGTTTAGCAGACCGCTTGCGGCTTGTGGGTGTTTGATATGATCGTCACCTACTGCCGGCGTATTGACGAGTCTTTAGAGTCCTACACAGAGGTTTCTTGGTTCATGCGAAACGAAGTAAGAGCATACATGTGATATGTGCGGGACCAAGATTAATGCGTGTATGTGATACCGCATTCTATTCTCGCGATATGTGATATCGGTCGGTTATATGTGATATAGCCGGGTTATCGGATCAAGTGTTAATTCGATAGATTGTTACATTTAATATTAGTCAGTTGTATGTGATATAGCCGGATTATTAAATCAAGTGTTGATTTAATAATTTAATGTATAATTATATATTTGATATATTAATTTATATTAACTAATATTAGCTCACTTAAGATTTCTTTTTCTCACTAGTGTACACTTAGTATATATGTGGTATATATTAATGTACATTATTTATGTGTCATGCTTGATACCACATGCTACATGGGTGTATAAGACTCACACCATGCAAATAATAATGAAGGGTTTCTATTTATTTAAAGTAAATCAAAATTGGTTGGAAATTGTCACATGGTTGAAGCTTGTAGAAGTTTGTGGAACCATTGACCAAGTCCACTCTTTTTGTTTTACTTGAAGATATTTATTAACCCAACCATTATTGTTTAGCCATGATTTATTTTCTACATGACTTAGTGTATGATACTGACTCATCCATGGTTGCTATTCTCACCTCATGAGTTTCATTTTTTCTCTTCATCACTTCATCTTCTTTTTCATAAGAAAAAACTTGCTAGATTTTTTCTAAGTGAGAAAATATTGTGAGAAAAACAAATCTAAAGTGAGCTCATTTCCTACTTCATCATCCTCTACTATTAGCCATTTAGTTTAGGGAGTTTGCTTCACTAATCTACAATTAGTGAAGAGGTAGCATAAGCTTGAGTCTCTTCGACGTAGATCATCTTCGGCCTCGAAGATTTCGAGCAAGCTTGTTTATTTCTTCATGTGAACCTTTATTAGAGTTCGGGTGTTCACTACTTAGAGCGAAGGGACTACTACACGGGGATTTAGAAGTGAAGGATCGATCTACAAAGGTTGTATTCGTCATTCAGTTAGTATGTAAAGATGTTTGCATGTTGTATTGTTTAATTCTCTAGTTAAAGATTCTAGGTTAGGATTCTTTAGAACGGGAAAAATTTGAAAACAGCATGGACGATACATCCCGATGCTGCCGCCCTAGGGAACCCAACAAAAGGACTACCGTATACTATTGTCGCCAGAGAATTGCCATCTAACAATAGGTATAATACCATCTAGGAGTTCTCGGCTAACCCGTTCGATGTACTCATTCTCCAATGAGCACCGGTATACAATTTTTGGTGTCAAACACCAATAGCTGTGGGACTAGCCATCGCCCCGGTCGAGATCAAGAAACGTATACACTAATCTACTCTAGAGTAACAATACCCAGTCTTGATACTCTCACGACTAGAAACATTTAAGGATGCTTATGGAATAGCCAGACCCCACTAGTATGGTCGCATCATAATCCTGATAGTCAAGCAAAGATCTTAAGGGCTTTATCAACATGTTTTAGCGATACGTAATAGCAAGTAAAATACACACACATGAATGATAAAGACAAACCAGATAGCATACTACTATGTCGAGCAAGAATGTTCTATCCATATAGGTCCTTGTACAATTACAATAATTACCTTCAGGATACCTATATCCAACACCATGTTGCCTTAAATTTTTTGTAAAAAAGTTAAAAAAATTTGTTAAATCATTTTGAAGCTTGTGGCACAACTTGGTCATATTTTGAGCTAATTTCACGTACTATATAGATAGAATCCGAAACTAGGCCGAATCAGTCGAAATAGCATATCAACAAATGCCCATCATTCATTGATGTTGCAAAACGCAATATTGTGGAATGAAATTTCGGTGGAGGAAAAGAAGATTACATTGAAGAACGAGAGGGTGCAATCAGGTCCGAAGAGAAGGGTTTGTGGAAAGGTAAGAGGGGATTGATGGAGAATATGACAGGATGGATGCAATGCAGTTTTGAATCCAAGAATAATAGAATAACTCAGGATTGTTTCCTTGCATCTTATGATTTGTGATAGTCAGCATGAAATTGTTGTGGTGTGAAACTGTGAGATTAGAAACGAGGCAAGACTTCTCTGCTGCCTAGGATCCGTGTCCTGTGGCCTTTAGGGGGAATTCATCCATCTGGTCTCGTGTTCTAATGTTTTAGGAGGATAAGCTAGTAGGTGAGGTGGCTCAGGTGGCACGCTTCATACACAGGGGCTGTGCTGGAAACTACCAATTTTTCTTTTTGATTGTTTGTTTATGAAAGATGATGCCGTGATGGCTATCACACGTCGTTTGAATTGAGGAGGTTCCTCCTGTTTTGTCCTTTCCTATTCAAAGGTGGAGATGAGAAGCAATATGCTGGTTTGATGCAAAGTGCTAAATCATGCAGCTT
Source organism: Agapanthus africanus (assembly GCA_030015575.1). NCBI lineage: Eukaryota > Viridiplantae > Streptophyta > Magnoliopsida > Asparagales > Amaryllidaceae > Agapanthus > Agapanthus africanus. Next base: position 44,627,332 of record JASDDO010000006.1, read on the forward strand.
TCGATGAAAAATATTTTTATGCAAGTTTTGAAAACAGGGTTGTTCAACCCCTCGGAAAGTGAATGCCTCGGTGTATCGGCACCACTGTCCGAGACGAGGCTTTCAAAAACAATTTGTAGTTCCCAAGGCTTTAACCTCAGCACTATTGTACTTCTAAGCAATGATATGATCATTACTTAAGACACTCATGACCGAGCGAATTCCCGTGCGACTATATAGAAGTTAGGGCATAGATGGTGCATTTCACACCGATTTCAGTGCCTTAATGCGCTTTTGACAGGAAACGTGGCTCGTCAGCGAAATGTTTCAGGAAACATGGCTCGTCAGCATATTTTGCCGCTTTGGGCCTTTTCTTGAATGGACTTCGCTTTTGGGGCTTCTTGTTTGAGATTCATTGTTTAGGTCTTTCTTTTTGAGATTCACCGTGTAGGTCCTTCTGCTTTAAATTCACCGTATTAGTCTTTCTGCTCCAGATTCACCGCTCAGGTCGTTCTGCTTGAGATTGGCCGCCGTGGGCATTACTAGTTGGAATCTGAAAACTCATACTTTCTTCTTTGCTACTGAAGAGATGACACCTTCGTTTGAAGATGTGGAAACGGCTCTTTCGTTTTTGTTTTAAGGAAGAGATCTCTTCTGCTAACCCAGCTTATGCTGTTAGTATTCTTGGTGATTCTGATATTTTGCATCGCTTAGATGTTGATGGTAATCTTCCCAAATCCATGATAAGTGGAGACTACTTGAACCAGTTTGAGATGTGGGAATACTTGAAGTTTTTTCCTCCTACTTGAAGATATCAAGGTTGCTCGTCGTGTTCGCTTCAGTTTTCTCCTTGTTATTTGCGGCATTGTTTGCTTCCCTATTGGTCATAACATGATTTCTCTTCGCCGTGTAAGCTTGATCGAGTGGCATTTCTTGATGGAGCGTGGCTTGCTTGCAGCTCCGGTCTTTACGCATCTTTATAAAGGGCTAAATTCGGCGGTGAACGGGACAACTTTCTTTGGTTTCCCTTATGTCTTGTGGCTCTGGCCTGAGGGACATATTCCATAGACGACTCGGATTACAACGGCCCAAATAAATACTTTCGAGTTTGAGCACCGCACAATTTCTATGAAGCTTATGACTGAGAAGTTCTTTAGGAGATTTGATGAGCTTACGGAGAATGAAGTGATGTTTCGCTTGCATGGTAATGTTCGTCTCCCCAGGTGCTTTGCTGTGGTCTTATCTTGATCGGGGCAAAATCTTTTATAGCTTATCCTGTTCATCATTGCCTTCGTAAAATCAGTATTGGGTTCAAGTTTCCTTATCCGGCGAGTCACATCCCTCGAGTGAATCGACTCGTATCAATGAGGCAAAAGATCTTCGTCGTGTTTAATATGTTCTGGCGTGCTGGGAGCACTTTACTGTCCTTTACTCTTCTAAGCTTGTTGGTGGCTTGACTAGAGGAGAGGGCAAGGAGTTGTTCATGCAGTGGATTCGACAAAGGGCTCCGGCGGGCTTGGCGTCGATTCATGATGTTCAATTGCATATTTTGAGTGAAGTTCCGACTACTCCGTATCCGAAGAGCCGTCGTGGCAAGCACTAGAGTTTTCCTTTTTATTATTATGCTTGTTTTTAGCTCCCGTATGCCCTTAATTTTGAAGTTTTAATAAAATTTTGCTTTTATTTCACTCATAGAGACGACCCTAGTCCCTACAGGCCTTATATTTGGATTTGAATGGGTCGAATTTTTCAATTTGGGCTCTGGGGGCATGCATGCGGACGATGGTTGTCTGCATGTGCGCCAACGACGTTTTGCTGACGTGGCAACGCATGCGGACGAATTTCGTCAACATTCATGCCATGGTTTTAAACCGAGGGAAGCGCCTCTTCCTTCTTCTTTTTTTCTTCTTCTTCTTTCCACCTCTTCCTCAAAATCGCCACCGCCATCGACCCTCATCGCCGCTGATGTCTTGCTGGAGTCTCCGCCGCCTCCCCCGTTGATTGCCGGAGCTTGATCTCATGCAGATTTCCTTTGGATTTTGGTGAGTTTTCTCTTTTCTTCTCGCAATCTTCTTTTCATATCAAATACTCATGATTGTTGGATAGAAATGTGATGGAACCAAGAACGTGTTCATGGGGACTTGATTGTGTTTGGTAATGTTTTGAAATTGCGTGGATTTAGAATCAGATTGAATAGGAATTTTTGAATATTCAACGTTTAAACTGATTCGTAATGGACGTTGATTGAAATTTGTCATGAATGTGAGTGGAAATCATATCAATCTTGTAACCGAAAGTGTCGATATTTAGGAAAGAAGTTACCGAATTTTTTGGAAATTTCAAGCTGCGGAAGCAGATTTTCACGAGTATTTAAATCCACTTTTTGCGAATGAATTTTACTTAGCTAATCTGTGTTTTGTTTCTGATGATGCTCGATATAGGCGATCTCCCAGATCGTGACACGTGGCAGATGACGTGTCCCAGAGCTCATAAGAAAGGGCCAACAGGGGCCGACCAGGCCACCCCTGTGCCCGACCCGCAAGTACAAGCTGGCTCTCCTCAGAGCCCCCATGCACAAATTGGCTCCCTCGGCCTCCCAGCTCGCCTCCGGGCTATCACAGGACCAAGATGCCTCGGCTCTCCCGCTCGTCCCAAGCTCTCCCGTCGAGGCCATTTTCCTCGGTCTCATCGACCGACCAGCTGTACCACTCGCAGGCGTAACCGCCGCTCCGCGAATCTCGCCATGCACGAGATCTCCGCCGGCCACATCTCACGTTCCACGTCATTACGATCCCCATTAACGAGCCTATCTCGCCATTAATGGGAAGATCCGCTTATCACGCGGGCGTGATGTCAGGAGCGTAACGGCCGGCGCAATTCTCGCGCCTGTCCCTCCATGCTGCCGCCGCTATATAAACCCCTCTCCCAGAGAGATCAAGTAAGCCATTTTTACTCCACTAAGCCGTTACGCTGCTCGGATCTTATTACTGACTTGATCGTCGGAAGGTCCTCGGTGGTACCAAACCACCCTGGGACTTCCTTGCAGGTACTCGGCGCAAATCTCCTCCAACCTATTAAGATCCACACATCGCTGGAGATCACACTCCAGATCAAATTCCAGCCGTCAATTGCAGCCATCGGCAGATCAACGGGAGACAACATCTGAAGGAGACCGGGTATGGCCCCTCTATCAGATGGCGCCGTCTGTGGGAACTTAACTCCACAAAAACAAAAGTTCGTCTCCCAATCTCCAACCACATAGCGAGAGATCACCCTGAAGATCCAAGCACCAGCCGCCGCCTTCCCTTCAACGAAAACGCGGATGAACCTCCCCCGGCGATTGTCATCAACGCCCTTGCCGGCCGAATATACCGACTAGCGTCCATCGTGGAGGCGCTCGTCCGCGTCCAAACGGCAGGGCCTGAACCCCAGATTGTCGCTCCTCCGCCTCGAAAAGACTCCGCTCGCCTCGGCACGGCCGACCACCGACAAGCTACCTCCCACGGCTACATATCTCCCGGACCAGTACTCTCTGCAGCCCGCTGGGCGTCCCATAACTCCACGCCAAGATCCGCCGCCAGGGCGCCTCGCCTCGAGCCTCTTCGCGACCCTTACCCTCCCGAGGAGATGTCGGTCAGCTCGCCTGTTCCCAGGCATGACCAACACCCCCTCCCTCGACGGGGTCGTGAGGACGGGGCTCGCCACGGCGGCTCTAGGGCCACCTCACCCGGGAATCTGAGGAACCTCATTGAGAGGAATCGGGGCCGCGCCCAGACGCGGGTCTCCCACAGCAGAGGCCAGGGATCGGGGGGTGCTGAATCCTCGGGGTACTACGGCCGACTCGACGCCCTCGAGAAGAAGATCGAGGGCATACGTCGGGAAGGTCATCTCTCGGGCGACGGGGCTAAGTACGCCACCGACTCATTCACCAAGCCATTCACCAAGGAGCTGCTCGCCGTCCAAGTCTCCTCGCGCAACAAGCCCCCAAAGGTCTCTCTCTTTGACGGGAAAACCGGCCCGAAGGACCATTTGGATGCTTTCACCACAGGGATGAGTTTCCAAGACCACTCCGACGCCGCCCAGTGCCGAGCTTTCCCGGCCACCCTCATCCGCTTCGGGCGGGACTGGTTCCGAGAACTCGAGCCTCGCTCGATTTCAACCTTCGACGAGCTGGCCACTCAGTTCCTCGGCCACTTCGTCGGGAACCGTCGGTAGAAGCGCACGGTCGACTACCTCTTCACAATCAAGAGCGGGGACAAGGAGACGTTCAAACCTTACGTCACCCGCTTCTACAACGCTCTTCTTGAGGTCCCCGAGCATCGAGACGAAACAGTCATCACGGACTCAGGTCGGGTCTCAGGCACAAGGAGTGGCTACGCTCCTTTGCACTGGCGCAATCTAAGACTATGGCCGAAGTGAAGGCATGGACCGAGCGCGAAGTCCAGCTCGAGTCCGAGGTGAATGCAAACCTTCCTCGGGCAGACCGACCCGACCAGAAGAAGAGGGCAAGGGAAGAGAGACCAGAGCTTCAGCAGCCCTACCATCCGAATTTCCAGGAGTATACCCCGCTCAACGTCTCCCAAGCAGTGCTACTGGAGGAGGCTGAGGGCGAAGGGTTCTTCAAGTTCCCTCCGATCCCGCGTCAGGCCTCGAAGAGAACCCGGGGCCCCTACTGCGGTTTCCACAGGTCGCTCGGCCACTCCACGGAGAGTTGCAAGCAGCTCCGGGACTATATCGAGGAACTCATCCAAACAGGGCACCTCGCTACCTACCTGAGGGATAAGCGGCAAGCCGACCATGAGCAGGAGCAGCGTCCCTCTCCCGCCGAGCTGACCATCGGCCAAATCATGCTCGTATCAACAGATGATACGTTCGACGCCCGCGGAGCCTGTTTGCCCCAATCAGAGCAAAGCTCTGTTCAAATTCCAAGACGGGAGAGGAAGAAACGCTTCATCTTCCCCCAATCAGAGCAAAGCTTTGCTTTGAAAATTTAAACTTTAATAAATGAAGCAACGATTCAGATTTTTTGCGCTGCGCGCAACGCGCCACGTGTCAGGCGCTGATACATCAACGCAGCACCCGAGGCAGCGCGCCCAATCAGAGCAAGGCTATTTAAAAATAAAAGTAAAGGAAGCAACGCTTCAATTGCGCAAGCGCTGTGCGACACGTGTCTGCGCGGTTGCGTAGGCATAGCTGCGCGAGCGCTGTGCTGTGCGACACGTGTCTGCACGGTTGCGCAAGCACAGCTGCGCTGCGCGATGCATGTCTGCGCAGTTGCGCAGGCACAGCTGCGCAAGCGCTACGCTGCACGACGCGTGTCTGCGCAGTTGCGCAGGCACAGCTGCGCAAGCGTAGCTGCGCGACACGTGTCTGCACAGTTGCGCAAGCGCTGCACGACACGTGTCAAGCGCTGGGGCGTTTACGCCAAACAGAATTAAAATTCTAATAAGATCTTTCTGTTCTTGTTAAAATAAGAAGATTTTTTTCTGTAAAACAGAAGCCCTTGGATCAAAAGATCCAACGGTGAGGAAAATTCCCCAAATCACTCAGAAAAATATCTCTTTAACAAATTTAACTAATTTATGGGCACTATAAAAAGGACCCTAGATCTCAATTCAAAGGCATCAATATTTTGTGAAAAATTAAACAGAGAGAACTCTGAAGAATTGGAGAGAAATTCTCAAGAACAAAAAAGGTAAAAAAACCTTTAGAAAAAGAGAAAATTCTCTTATGAATAGATCATTGATCTGAGAACAAGATCAAGGATCTCTAATAAAAAGAAAAATAAATAATAATAAGTGTTTTGCACTTTTCTATGAACCATTGGTTCCCCGAGGTAAGAAAAACAAGAAGAACTTGTTTTCTTTGATCTAAATTAGATCAAGAAAACAAACAGTGCTTTGCACTTCTTTTTATGAGCCATTGGTTCTGAATCTAAAAGATTCTCAAGTTAACAGTGCCCAGCACTTGCCAAAACTGCACTATTGCGCAAGCCGTCAGGAAGCGCCACGTGTCAGCAATGCAACAGCGCGGCCCACTGACGCAGCGCACTGCGCTGTTGCGCTTGCGCTCACCAGAACGTGACACGTGTCACCTCCACGAGCGCTTGCGCTTATTAATTGGCGCAAAGCACCTGACAAGCCACGTGGGGCACTATCAGAGTATTTAATGCTCTGCATTATTAAGAAAAGGGACAGAGCCCAATTAAAAGGCCTAACAGGCCTAATAAAAAATGCTATGCATTTTAAAAGAGAGACAGAGCCCAACCAAAATAAAGAAAAATAATACAGTAAAAGGGCAAGGGCCTAGCACAGGTCCAATAAGCCAAAGACAAAAGAATCTTGAAACTGGACTTAGCCCAATCATGGCCATAAGTCCTCAAATTAAATTGACTGAGCATGGATGCTCCCTAAATCAATTTACGACCGGTTCGAAGGTACATCTCCGAACTCCTCTGACACCCATCGTTGTAATCCTTCAACGACGTCAGAGAGGTGACGGGTCCCGACGACCACACATCGATATGGACTGCGGGGTCCTTAAACTCGTGGACCGAAACGTCCTTAAACTAATGTTGGACCGAAACGTCCTTAAACTAATGATGGACCACCACGTCCCTAAACTGGCGATGGACCACCACGTCCCTAAACTGGAATATGGACCACCACGTCCGTAAACTAGAATATGGACCACTATGTCTCTAAACTGGAACAGTAGAGCCCCCAAATGATCTCTTGTCGGATCCAAACGATCCCGTTAATTTGATCTTAGTCTCAAATCAGACTAACGTATCCTTAACAAACGTTTAAGTCGATCTTGGTCTAAAAACGGCTAACGTATCCTTAAACCAAAACCCCAAACCCAAATCTAAATAAATACGGATTTGGACTAATCCACGTCCTACGGGCGACGGCATAACTTAGTCTCCGTATACAATCCACGGGCAACCACAAACAAAACAACACACATGACACGAAGTGAAATTCTGGAGAAGGAGAAAGTGGTTACCGCAATGCGGTAGCGTAATTAACTGCAGGGGCTTGCGCCTGCAGGGAAGAGCGTCCCCACAATCAAAAACCCCTCAAACGAGGGGGAATCTGACGAAGTCTGCTACACCGGCCGCATCCGTCTAAACCTCCGATACATGGTGCCATATATCAATTTGGCATCTTCGGAGAGGTAGACGGATAAAACCAAATAGCATCTGCCCCGAATCTCAGGCAAGGCGTCCTCGCGTCTTTCGGAGGGGAACAGATTCTGGCACGTTCGGTGGGACCTTTTACTCTTTCCACTCCACACTTCGTGTGTCGTCTTCGCGAACGAATCGCGGTTTGTTAATGGTTGCCTTTGGATTTCAAGTTTACTAAGATTTGGGCTTTTTCCTGGCGCAGAACTCAAGCATCAATGGCCTCTACCCATTCGAAGTGCTCTAACTGCAGCTGCAGCTCGCGTCCGGCCTCAACTGGGGGCATAACCTACGAACCCCAAGCGGCCTCTTTGTTCACCATGCCCGTGGAGCAGATTACTCAAGCCACCACGGGGTTGTTTTTCGGAACTATGCTTCCGCCAACAAGCTTTAGCACCCCCGTGCCCGTACAAGAAGCTCCTAAGAAGTCGGTCTTCGATCGACTTTCAATTACTGCGGCCCCTCTCAACGGGTCGCCCAACACCAGTGCCTCGGTCTTCTCCAGACAGGGCCAAAACTCCCGCGGGGCCACGATGAAGCTTGCAGTCCCGGAAAAGGTTATTCCAAAAAGAATGGCCAAACCTGCTCATGAAGTCGTCAAGGCGGCTTCTCCGGCTAAGAGATTGGTCTTTACAAGACTGACCGTCCCAAATCCCACTCCTGCTCCTGCTGCTCAAAAGATATCAGTCTTCAATAGGCTGACGCCGGCGACAGCCCCACACCTGAATAGGGGGCAAGAAGAAGTTGTTTCTGTCTCTGAGCCAATACCGACAACTCGTCGCGCCCGGAGACGCCACTGGCGACGGATAAGGAAGACTGGAGGCAACTCCCCCTCAGGGATAACTCCACCTACTCCAGTGGTGGGGGTCAACGCTGCTGTTCCAACTGGGAACAGTTTTGAACTGCTGAGGAGGGTACGTAAGAACTCTCCAACCACTACACTAAAAAGATTTCCTCCACCTATAGAGAGAGTTCCGGAAACAAAGCAAGAGCAGCCCCCTCAACGGCTGTCCTAAAAAATATACAAGGTTTGGCGGAGGGTTCAAGATTCCGTAATTGACCCAGAGCGTTCTCGTCAACAGAAAAAGGCGAAAGTGCCAACGCCGATGACGAATATCAGAGGTGATGAACCCAAACGCCCTAAGTCAGGGGGCATTGTAGTTCATACCGTCTACGTGGCGTCTGGTAAAGAAGACAGTCGAATATCTACGGGTCATCGACCGCTTAGGCGATCAGTGACCAAAGCGCAGGAGCAGCAACAGAAGCTCCAAGAGATGATGAACGCTATGGCCGCACTTACTGGGCCAAAAGAAAACCTTGAAACGTTCTCGGATGAACGCCAAGAGGAAGAAACCGACGCCGAATTCCTTCGTCGAATATTGGAGAAGAAGGACAAAGAGGCTGCTGAACAAGCAGCCAACATAAAGCGTATGGGCCTCCTATTCCAAGATATGGTGGGGATGATGATCCAACAAGAACCTCCGGCCGAAGATCCCCCGATCGTCCTTGAAGACGATAGGGGAGAGACGTCAAATCCTCCGCCAGCTCTATCAACAGCTAAGGAGGATACAATCTCCAAAGCTGATTTGGACGAGTACATAGCCCAAAAAATACGGGTTCATCATGCGACTGAAGCAGCTGGCCAGGTCGTAAAAATGGGGCGGCCATATCCAAGTTGGTACGACCAAATCAAGTACCCGCCCGGTTACACAATTCCCAAGTTCCATGTCTACAAGGGGACGGGCAATCCTCACCAGCATGTTGCCCAGTTCAAGGCACTCTGCGGCAACACCGGCGGTGACGACAAGCTGTTGCTTCGCCAGTTTATTGGAAGCTTATCAGATACGGCGTTCGAGTGGTACTCTGAGCTCCCGAACGACTCTATCAAGACCTTCGCGGAGAAGGAGCTGTTGTTTACTCAGCGTTTTGCAAGCGCCAGTGAACGCACCCCGATGACGGCACTGATTAACGCCAGGGTAAAGCCGGGCGAGACATGGGTTCAATATGCTATACGGTGGCGGAACTTATGGTCAAAGTGCGAGCAGCGCATTGAAGAAGCTCTCGCGGTGGGTATGTTTGTGGGAACCCTTGATCCGCAAGCAACCATCTCACAATTTATGATGTTTTTCAAGCCGACTACCTTCCAAGCCTTGAATGACAAGCTAGCGCAAATGGATCAGATGGGCTATAAACCCCCTCTTCCAAAGACAGACTCCCGAAATGATAAAGGGAAGGGGGAAGCGATCGTTGTCGCTAATGCTCAACAAAAACCGAGCAACTCGAAGCCGGTTGTTCGTCAAAATAATACGCGTCCGTACGTAGCCCTTGAGGAGAGGCTAGGACGTTCTTACTGTTAGTTATATGTATGCCCTAGAGGCCATTACTGTACATACGATGTATATTGTAGTGGATGCTTGGACATATATAGGGAGGACTTTCTTGCTCAACATGATAGTACGCTATCTGGTTGTACTTTATCTTAACATGTACTCTGATTGTCTCTTTTTTAACATGTTGATAAAGCCCTTAGGATTTGTACTCGACTACTGGGACTATGATGAGATCATACTAGTGGGGCCATAGTAGTCTATGAGTACGTCCTATAAACTGTTCCTAGTCGAGGGTGTGTCGAGATAGGGCATCGATACACCAGAGTAGACTAGCGTATACGCATCTTGACCCATATGATGGGCGATGGATGATCCCATATCCATCGGTGTTTGACATCAAGGATGGTGTACGGGTGCTCAGTGGAGACTGGGTACACTGAACGGACTCGCCGAGAACTCCTAGATGGTATATATACCTATTGTCAGATAGCAGTTCTCTGATGACACTTGTACAGGTTAGTCTGTAGACTCGAGATCGTCATAGAGTCTTGTGTGGTTCCCACTGTGCTTTGATTTCCTCCCTACCACGGCTCTACTGAGTTGTGCAAACAGGTGGATTTTGGGTACAGTCCCGAATCATATGGAGACAGTGAGCGATAGGAGGGGTTTCGTCTCTCCCGGTATGGGGAGTTGATGTCGCGCTATGTTTGATCGGCTATAACACCTAAAATCCCTGGCCAGGGTTCTCGAGGATTACTGATAAGTGTTATCAGTAGTTCCTCGACCTGTTATGAGCCATAAATCAACATGACTTATAAAGTTACTGGGGTCTGACATTTACCACCCCTAGACTGCATATGCGACGTATCAGACGAAGAGACCGGACCGTACGGTAAGTGTTGCTAGTTGGCTCGACGGGAGTTTTTACAGCTTCGCTGGTTTTCTTCTGATCGCTTCAATACCCGGGTGGCCGTTATGTTTAGCTGACCTCTTGCGGCTTGTAGATGTTTGATATGATCATCATCTACTGCTGGCGTATTGACGAGTCTTAGAGTCCCACAATGAAGTTTCCTGGCTCAGGCAAAAGATGTGGTGTGCATATGAGATATGCGCGGGACCCGCTTAAATACGGTTATGTGATAACGTATATTAATCGGGCATTTTCTATTTGACGGATCGTATGTGATATGACTGGTTTGGTAAATCAAGTGTTGATTTAACAAATTACATTTAGATAAATTCTTTAAGTAAATCCTTTTGTATGCATGCATGCATGCACATGATGATGTGCATGAACACATACATGCATACATAGTATCATGGTTGTTGATACAAGAATGGTGGCAATATAAGACTTATATTGAAGCTTTTAATTTGTATTTATCATTTTAAGTTAATGTAAAGAATACCTTCACATGCTTCTTTATATCTTTTCATTTTAAGTTAATGGAAAAAAAAACATACACATGCTCCTTTATTCTTAGTGGGTATACTTTACTTAACTTAATGAAAAGAATTTCCACCCATGCTTAATTGTTTAGGAAAAGAATTTCCACTCATAATTATGGTGGTAATGGAATAATGGTGATTATTCCTTCCTTATCACTATAAATAGCTTCATATGTGATATGAAGCAATGTACAAAACAAGGTGTACAAAACTTGTGCAAAATTGAGTGCAAGGGTGTGAAGAATACAAGTTATCATATGTGATATGATAGAAAGCTCAAGCCACCATTATCTTCTTCTTCCTCTCTTAATTTCTTTTTGAGTGAAGTTGATAAAAGAAAGGATTTGAATTGTTGAATACAAACCACATCATCATACTACACACCTCTAGCCGATTTGTGTAGGGTGTTTGCTCTACTTCGTTTGCGAAACAAGTATGGCAAGGAGCTTTGGGCAAAGGGACTTCGGGTGGATCATCGTGGACAAGGAAGGCTTCCATCGATCCGTTACAAACTCTCAAAGTGCCAAGGAGTCACCGAGGAAGATCTAAAAGGTCGTATTTTTCCTCTTAGTGATAGTTTTACAATTGCATGTGATGTTTAGTTGCATGAATCCCTAAAACTTCTAGCTACGATTCTCGTCGGGGCTAGCTTAGCACCTCTAAAATTTTGATTATGGCATGTGTGATGCCACCGAACCCTTGACCAGGTGCTAGGCCATCCCTACAGTGGTATCAGAGCCAGGCTAGAGCTTTAGGCGATGCGTAGGCGAAATTAAACGTCCGATCGAACCGCGAAAAATCAGTTTTTGACAGCTCTCTGGAAATTTTTTGAAAATGGGATTTTTCCAAATTTAAAGGTCCTAAAAAAATCAGCAGGCAAATCTAAGAATTACCATGTAAAAATTTTTGAACGATCTCTCTAAAGCGCGGCGGAAGGGCGGCCAAAACATGGTTTTGGCGGCGCTTTAGCGGCCGTACTGTAGCATCAGGTAAAAATTTTTTGTGCACAGTACCTGATAAATTCTTACTATGCCTCTGAAATATTTAAAACTCACTCAAGTGTTGAGTGTTCTGGAGATAAATTGGATTTGGTGATTCGATTGGAAAAGTTTAATTTCGTTCAGATTTTCAGATTTTTAGAACGTGTTAAAATGTTTGAACGAATATAAGAAACACAGTTTTTTCCCGTATTGGAAAAATTCCAAGTGTTGGATTTTTCCCTAGTTCGAAACTTTCGAAAAACGTGCAAGCGCATTTGTGGACACTCTAGAAGAACATAACCATAACTCGATTATGTGACCGTCAAAACTATCACCGAACCTTAGGGTTTGTGGTAGTTTAGCGTTGCCACATGTGAGGCGTTGGTTTGGCCCTTCTACGGTTGGTCCATAAGGGGCTGTGGCATGTTCTAGAAACTTTTGAACTCGGCTCAAGTGTTGTGCAGTTTGGGAAATCTTGGGTGTTTGTTTATTCGATCGAAGAGTTTAACATTGTCTATTTATCTGAAATGTGATACAATATGTGGAATTCATATAGTTAGGCATGAAATACGAAGTATGTGATATTTCGAATTTATGATGTCTAAGGTAATTGTGGATTCCAAATGTTGTAGTTTTTCATTTTATTTTCTGTGACCGTAAGTGTAGTATGTGGTGTATCGCCGTTTTCGTTGCTATATGTCAAGGACAATCGGGATACGCATACTTACTTACGTTGATGATATGAGATATTATGTGTTGCTGAAATATGATGAGCAGGATAGTCGCGAATGAATAGCCGGGGGTTTTTATGTGAGATGAGAGTTTTATTTTTCATTCATGTATAAATCAATTGTATATTATTTACTTTTCCGCATTAGGATAGACCCAAGGAGGGGAGCACAAGCGACCGGGTTCTAGGGTTCAGTAGGAGGCCATCTCGAGGAGTCGAGACCGGGTCTCCTAAACTCTAGAATTGGCAGGGTCACTTGCCGCTCTCGTAGGGGTCTAAGGGTGTGGGCTTGGCTATTCATCACGACCGTGGAATCCTTATTTTCTATTGTTGGCTCGATACAAAATACGGACATCCTAGATATCCTTTTATATGCTTCTGCTGTTGATATTCTGTAATGTGATTACTTAGTATCTGAGACGAATGGATTATTATTATATATATGATATATAATAAACGTTGCTTATGTTTTGCACCCGCGCTAGTCCAGCCCCCGCTCTGCCGTTAGTTAAGTAACCTAAAGGTGCATGACGGGGCCCAGTGGCGAATGCGGATGGCATAAGCGTGCGTTCTATTTGCGTTTCTTTTCTGTGATGTTTAGGAAACATAAAAGATAGGAAACATAATTGATGGGACAACATTAATCTGATTAATATTAAAAGAAAGAAACCTAATGATGTTATAGAATCAAACTTTTTTGAAAAATGGTAACTCTAGTTTTTGTTTTGCATAGTGGTATTGTTGAATATCCTGCACCTCATTCGATGAGGAAAGGGCCGAGATCCCTTCACCGGGAGTGACCCCTTTAACGAAACTGGAAAAAGTTACAAAGAACTCGAATTGATTTTATAGTTGATCTATTGTTGCTTTGCATCGTGGTATTTACATATCCAGCACCTTATTCGATAAGGAAAGAGCCGAGATCCCTTCACCGGGAGTGACCTCTTTAGCAAAATTAGAAAGATACTACAAAACCATTCGATATTTAAAACTGGAGCTTAAACCACTCCTTCCCACTTGATTCTACAACGACATCAAGTTCAAAACGTTAAAGGTTTTCATAAAAACCATCCGTTGCCCTCCGTCATTTTAGGAAGCAGAGTACTTAGTATTCGTGCTACGTATGTCGACCATAGCCGAGGCGTAGTGTTCGGTAGCTAAGTGATGAATTCCTACAAAGCATATGATGCGATTAGTCAGGACATTCATGTGATTATGTTGATCATAGTCAAGGGTCATGTGGGTGGGTCTGGCTAATCACGAAATGACGGGTAGAACTTGACTAGTACTTATGATATGTTGATCATAGTCAAGGTCATAAAGACTAGGGGTAGAAACCATATCGGGAATTTCAAAAGTTGAAATTTGCAATGAGATTGCATACCTTCTATATGATAGTTGGATCCCGATCTCACTGCGAGTAAGAGTTACTCCTGGGAAAGTTTTACACAAGACAATTTGATGAAATTATAGGGTGTAATTATTCCCGGCTAATCTTACCTTTTAGGGTTTGAAGGAGGATTTGATAAAAACAGTGGGAGACATCTGGATTAGATAAATAACCAATCTAAATCTTGCAAAGAGCATACGCTAAAATGTTTTATTCTCTCTCTCTCTCAAGATAGTGACCATATCATGCCTTAATCGAGATAATAAATATGGATATTTTGACTGAACCCGCTTGTTATACTAAGCTGCGGAACGTTGGTCCCGCTCCAACTTATAATTGTTATAAGACAGAGCAGAAAATTGGAGAATACCAGAATTTCTATGCCGCCCAAACGAAGAAAGTGCATATGATGCATTTCCTTCGGGTGTGTTCGTTACAAAGAACTGTTTCTCAGTATCCTCTGCATCCTGGGTATTTGATACTGGATCATGATCCCAGATATGTAATCAGTTACATAGGGCTACAAAAGGGTAGAAAAACTGAGAACGGGTGATAAGTTTCATGAGACAGAAAACGGGGCAAGTGTTGCAGCCAAGTCTGTTGGTCACTGTCACCCTGTATTAAGAATACATTGATTCTGAACAAATGCCATTAGATACCGAACCTGATATACAAAATCATATCAATCTCTTTATTAGTAAAGAAATGATAAAATTTTGTATTGATGGATAATGTTTTGAACATTTCCTATATCAAATGTTGATCGGTTCAGGCACGTTATCTAAAAGCATAGACGTTCTAAATCAAACTACAGTTCTCAGTATACAGAACACACAAAAGAGGAAGAGTTCAGAAATGAACGGATCCTTCTTGAGGCATTGTAGACTAGGTCAGATCAATGCGACCCGGCTGGCTGAAGTTACATTTTAGATGCATATTTAAACCAGTTTAAATTTACATCTTGTGAAACTTGCCAGTCATGTCACATAGATAAGATGACCATAGCTCTGTTTATTGGAAACAGAGAAAGAGTTAGTGAACTCTTGGGATTGATACATGATGATGTATGAAAGGCCCCCTGTCTACATATGCCATGACCGGTTCTTTATACTTCATTATTTTCTCTGATAATCTCTCAAGATTCAGACATATGTTCCTGTTGAAACATAGGTCCAAAGCTTTTGAGATATTCACAGAATATAAGTTAGAAGTAGAGAACCAAAAACGGGTATAAGTATTATGTCCTTTGATGAGATCAAGGAAGAGAATACTTGAGCATGGAAATCCTGGACTGTTCTAAAGGAGAATGAGATTCTCTCTCAGCATTACTCCTCCGTATACACCATAGCACGATGGTATAACGGGGCGGAGCAATTGCACCCTATGTGATATGGTGTGCTCTATGATGAGTATTACTGAGTTTCCTATTTTCCTTTTGGGAGTTATGCACTTGTGAAGCTGCGTACCTATTGAATAGGGTTCAAATCAAATCAGGTGCCTACTACTCCATATGTGATATGGTATGGGAAGAGCCCATATCTTAAAGATGTTAAGATTTGGGGTTGTCCGGCCTATGTTTAAAAACCTAAATCCGGACAAGCTCGAGGCAAAGTCAAAACTGTGGAAGTTTGTTGGATATCCCAAGCATTAGCAAGGGAATATCTTCTACCTAACCGAGGAACAAAATTTGTTTTGTTTCTCAGCATGCCACCTTTGTGAAAGGGAATTTCTTGTGATGAAATTAGTGGTCATGAGGTAGAACTGGAATGAGTTCCAGCTACAGCAAATGATTTGGTAGAACCAAAAGGATTCAATAGACACTAACGAACCTCAGCCTCTCCGCCGATCTAGTAGGGTTCCTCACCCACCTAAGAGATACTCTGGTTTCTCTATGACAGTGGGAGCGAGGTTTTCATATTACCCCAGCGTTTCCCGAGACCGGAAGGTGTTCCGACGGGTTGTAGTCCTCGCAATGGGGACTGCATAGAAAGTAGCAGCTGAGGGACCTTTTGGTACCACGGCGACCCTATGGGATGGGGTTGTTGCCTGACCAAAATGGTATGACCTAACTAGTTTCGAGCAGGCCATCAGGAGTGGGGACTCTGTAAGAATGGCTGGATGATTAGCGATCTGAGATGGAATCCTTATACACCAACAAAGTATGGACTTTGGTCGCTTTATCTGAAGGGTTAAATCCCCATCAGAAGCAAGTATATCTTGAGAAGATTACTTGGTATACATGGAAAAGTTGAGACTTTCAAAGCTATGCTTAAAGTCCATCCAGATCCTACTTGCTACTGGTACATACCTTGACTGCGATATCTGGTGGTTGGGTGTCATGACTGCTTTTCTAAAAGAAGTTTTAGAAGAGAACGTCTATAAGTACACAGCCAGAGGGCTTCGTAGACAGTGGGAGCAGCGGAAAAGTGTGCAAGATGTTTTATGTGATAAAACAGGCATCGCGGAGTTGGAACATCTGTTTTGATGTGGTAGTCAAAGAGTTTGACTTCATCAAAATAAATAGATGAACCTTGTATATACATAAAAGGTAGTAGGGAGTATGGTGGTGATCCTCGTAGAGTACGTGGATGACATACTCTTGATGGGAAAGGAGTTTCCTATGCTACGCTCAGTCAATCTCCTCTTATTATAAATATTCTCCATATAGGATCAAAGGAGATACCTCCTAAATCCGGAGTTTTGGATCTATGAGATAGATCTAAATGGATATTAGGATACTCACTAAGTTGTAGTGAAATAGTATAAATTGATCCAGGGGAGAATCACAGCGGAGTGGGAACTTTTGGTAGTCAAAGAGTTTGACTTCATCAAAATGGTTGAACCTCGTGGTATGGAGTATGGTGGTGATCCTCGTAGAGTACGTGGATGACATACTCTTGATAGGGAAGTAGTTTCCTATGATACACTCGGTCAATCTCCGCTTATCACAAGGATTCTCCATATAAGATCAAGGTGATACCTCCTAAATCCTAGGTTTTTGGATCTATGAGATAGATCTAAATGGATGTTAGGATACTCACTAGTTGTAGTGAGATAGTATCAATCGATCCTGGGGAGAATCACTGGAAAGGTTCTAGAGTGATAAAGACGACTGAATGTCAGTCGCAGGCATTGTCTTTACCCTTAGTAGAGGGACGGTATGTTGGAAGAGTTCCAAGCTAGATACCGTGACATACTAGAAAGGCAAGATACGTCATTATTAAAGATGCTACCAAAGATAAAGTCTGGATAAATATATAAAAGTTCATAAGATGAACTTCGTTCCTACCATTGTGTGACAATGGGGTTGTGGCTTTAGCCAAGGAACAACCGTCCCATCAGAAATCCAGATATAATTCTTAGGCAGCACCACCTGATCATAGAGATAGTTGATCTCCAGGGAGAACGAGGTTAGGAGAGTAGATACAGAGGACAACAGAGCGGATCCACTCACTAAGGCTTTTTCCCAGTAGAGACTTTTATGGGATGGTTGGGTATGAGATACTTCAACCACAGCTGATTGTATGGTATGTGATACCACAACAGATGGCCCTAGTGCAAGTGGGAGATTGTTAGTTATATGTATGCCCTAGAGGCCATTACTGTACATACGATGTATATTGTAGTGGATGCTTGGACATATATAGGGAGGACTTTCTTGCTCAACATGATAGTACGCTATCTGGTTGTACTTTATCTTAACATGTACTCTGATTGTCTCTTTTGTTACATGTTGATAAAGCCCTTAGGATTTGTACTCGACTACTGGGACTATGATGAGATCATACTAGTGGGGCCATAGTAGTCTATGAGTACATCCTATAAACTGTTCCTAGTCGAGGGTGTGTCGAGACAGGGCATCGATACACCAGAGTAGACTAGCGTATACGCATCTTGACCCATATGATGGGCGATGGATGATCACATATCCATCGGTGTTTGACATCAAGGATGGTGTACGGGTGCTCAGTGGAGACTGGGTACACTGAACGGACTCGCCGAGAACTCCTAGATGGTATATATACCTATTGTCAGATAGCAGTTCTCTGGTGACACTTGTACAGGTTAGTCTGTAGACCCGAGATCGTCATAGAGTCTTGTGTGGTTCCCACCGTGCTTTGATTTCCTCCCTACCACGGCTCTACTGAGTTGTGCAAACAGGTGGATTTTGGGTACAGTCCCGAATCATATGGAGACAGTGAGCGATAGGAGGGGTTTCGTCTCTCCCGGTATGGGGAGTTGATGTCGCGCTATGTTTGATCGGCTATAACACCTAAAATCCCTGGCCAGGGTTCTCGAGGATTACTGATAAGTGTTATCAGTAGTTCCTCGACCTGTTATGAGCCATAAATCAACATGACTTATAAAGTTACTGGGGTCTGACATTTACCACCCCTAGACTGCATATACGACGTATCAGACGAAGAGACCGGACCGTACGGTAAGTGTTGCTAGTTGGCTCGACGGGAGTTTTTACAGCTTCGCTGGTTTTCTTCTGATCGCTTCAATACCCGGGTGGCCGTTATGTTTAGCTGACCTCTTGCGGCTTGTAGATGTTTGATATGATCATCATCTACTGCTGGCGTATTGACGAGTCTTAGAGTCCCACAATGAAGTTTCCTGGCTCAGGCAAAAGATGTGGTGTGCATATGAGATATGCGCGGGACCCGCTTAAATACGGTTATGTGATAACGTATATTAATCGGGCATTTTCTATTTGACGGATCGTATGTGATATGACTGGTTTGGTAAATCAAGTGTTGATTTAACAAATTACATTTAGATAAATTCTTTAAGTAAATCCTTTTGTATGCATGCATGCATGCACATGATGATGTGCATGAACACATACATGCATACATAGTATCATGGTTGTTGATACAAGAATGGTGGCAATATAAGACTTATATTGAAGCTTTTAATTTGTATTTATCATTTTAAGTTAATGTAAAGAATACCTTCACATGCTTCTTTATATCTTTTCATTTTAAGTTAATGAAAAAAAAAACATACACATGCTCCTTTATTCTTAGTGGGTATACTTTACTTAACTTAATGAAAAGAATTTCCACCCATGCTTAATTGTTTAGGAAAAGAATTTCCACTCATAATTATGGTGGTAATGGAATAATGGTGATTATTCCTTCCTTATCACTATAAATAGCTTCATATGTGATATGAAGCAATGTACAAAACAAGGTGTACAAAACTTGTGCAAAATTGAGTGCAAGGGTGTGAAGAAAACAAGTTATCATATGTGATATGATAGAAAGCTCAAGCCACCATTATCTTCTTCTTCCTCTCTTAATTTCTTTTTGAGTGAAGTTGATAAAAGAAAGGATTTGAATTGTTGAATACAAACCACATCATCATACTACACACCTCTAGCCGATTTGTGTAGGGTGTTTGCTCTACTTCGTTTGCGAAACAAGTATGGCAAGGAGCTTTGGGCAAAGGGACTTCGGGTGGATCATCGTGGACAAGGAAGGCTTCCATCAATCCGTTACAAACTCTCAAAGTGCCAAGGAGTCACCGAGGAAGATCTAAAAGGTCGTATTTTTCCTCTTAGTGATAGTTTTACAATTGCATGTGATGTTTAGTTGTATGAATCCCTAAAACTTCTAGCTACGATTCTCGTCGGGGCTAGCTTAGCACCTCTAAAATTTTGATTATGGCATGTGTGATGCCACCGAACCCTTGACCAGGTGCTAGGCCATCCCTACACTTACTCGTTTCCCCGAGATAAAACGAGAAGGCTATTCGAGCTCGCGTTGCGCAATCGACTCATAAATCTTCCGGATCCAAAACGCCCGTCGCAACCAAATGATGTCAATGATCCCAACTACTGTCCTTATCATCAAGTATGAGGCCATCCGATCGAAGATTGCTACGTTTTCAAAAATTGGCTTGAAAACCAGTACCGACATGGCAAGTTCGCGTTATCGGACAAATGGAAGGTGAATCCCCCGCAGCCCTACACATCTAAGGGGATGAATACGTCGGGGGCAACATGCTCCGTCGTTGAAGAAGCTCCTTGGGAGGTTGTATTATCAACCAAGACAAAGAAAATGCTATACGGTCTTCAGACAAGTCCAGCGATTAGGTGGAAGAACCCGTTGGAACCGCAGGTCATTGAAGGGATGTTGAAGCCACGTCCAACTCCAAAGACCGATGGTGGTGGCCCAAGCACTCACAACCAGCCGTCAAAATCTTCAAGGAAGAAGAAAAAGAAATCAAAGAAGCCCGTGAAGCCTGGCGACAAGCACACGGACTTGCAAAAACAAATTGACGCGCTGGAGGAATACAACCAGAAGGCACGGACTCCCATTACGTTCCAAGAGTTCCTTAATCATGTCTTTCAAGAGGAAGATGAGGGAGAAAGTTCATCTGATGAATCTGGAGAATATGTGGCGAGCTGTAATGTGATTTCCCATTCGTTCATGGAAAATGAGGAGACTCTTTGTACTGAAACGCTGGGGGCAGATACCGAATCAAAAATTCTGGGGCCATCAGATGAAGTAATTGACGCATTCCTCAACGAAGCTCGATTGAAAAGTAAAGCTGATCGAGAACGCGAGACGGCTGTATTTGAAAGGGCCAAGCGCCAGCGACTTGATGAAAGAGCTGAGACGATCCCGCTAGAGCAAAATACATCCACTACGGACAAAAGCCAATTCAAGATGAGGAAAAGGTTTGCTAAGGCCATATCAATGGGCATGAAGCTACCATCCTCCGAAGGAAAAATTACTGGTGAAATAGAAATGCACCCCTCCTATTTCTTATATCATCAGAAGGTTTCGCACCCCACTCAAGAGTGCAAAGCTTTCGATAGATGGTGGCAAGGATACGTTGCTCATCCACAACGCTTTAAGAGGGAAAAGCGCAAAACTCGTCGGGGGCAAAGAAATACGACCGAAGGGCTTAAAAGAACTACCGGCAATTGTCGCATGGTTAACACCGGCGGGTCACAAGTGCCTACATTCGGGAGCGATTCTGATGAGGAGATGGAACTTTCCCTTCTCTTTAAAGAGTCCACTTCAGGAAAAGAAGAAGAGCCGAAGGTTTGCGAAAATATCCGGCTGCGTAATCGGACGCTGCCTGAAAAGAATCTCGGACCCTTAAACAGAAAAGATAAAAGGAAAGAAAAGGTCTCTGAAGATATCGTCTTAGAGGACCAAATGGTGGAGGAGCTAAGTGCCAAGGACCCACCGAAGAGGAATAAGTTAGATTACAACGTCTTAGCGCATCTGAGGAAGCTACCGTCATAGCTCAGCATTCTTGACGCCCTTTTGCTATCAAAGGAAGCGAGAGATTCATTAATCAAGGCACTACAGGATCCGAAGCAATTCCAAGCTTTCCTGGCCGAAGAAAAGATGAAGGATGAATTGGAGGAAGTGCACACTGCTGATGTCGCTTTTGGTGATGAAGACCTTCTCCTTGGGACGTGCGAACACAATCGCCCCCTCTACGTCTCAGGATACTGTCACGATATAAAGATAGACAAAATTCTGATCGATAATGGATCCTCCGTTAATCTCCTCAATGTGCGGGTGTTAAAAGAAATCTGCATGAGCGTCCAGCACCTTGCTCGGGATAAGATTACCATCTCCGGGTTCGACTCCCAATCATCAAGAACTCTTGGGTCTGTGATACTGACGCTACGCTTTGGGCTACTCGTCACGGACATTAAGTTCCACGTCATAGACGCCAAGACATGCTACAACGCTCTGCTCGGCCGACCGTGGTTACACGAGTACAACATCATCCCTTCTACACAACATCAGTGTATGAAGTATTCTAAGGATGGTCTCGAGTATACCGTGGCGGGAGAACTGAAACCGTGGCGGGATTCTCTGTGAACGAGGTCCGCAAATATGAAGATGCCAAATACTTCTTACCGGATTTCGAAGACACAGAGAGGTGTCACAAGCCGGAGAATAAAGCTAATGCCACCATCCCTGTCTTCGGCAGTGATACCGAGGAGGAAGAGGAGATAGTTTATTCAGGGTCGCCCCAACACAACAAGCCAGGGTCATCTACTCCTACGTTAATCTTTGGTAGTGACTCGGAAGATGAAGTCCATGCTATATTCCCTGCTCGACCTTCAATACAAACGTCCGCTGACGAAGAGCAAAGTCTACAAGTCGCCATGGTGCCGCTTAAACACCGTAAAGAACTGGATGCACTTGATATTTACAATGCATACGAAATAGCCGAAATGATGGGGCAACTTATAATAAAAAGCAGCAAGTAAAATGTATGCATGCAAAATAGCCGAAATGATTGGGCAACTCGCAATGAAAAGCAGCGAGTGAAAACAAAATAAACAGCCGAAATGATTGGGCACCGCGAGAAATAGCCGAAATGATTGGGCAATCGCAACCTTCGCGATATAAAAGATGAAATGATAGAGCATCGCGGAAATAAAACAAAAAAAATGATGATGATAAAACTTTTGCCCTACAATTAAGATCACATCGATCCCTGTATACAATCCAAGGGCGCAAATAAAGAGGGAACCATACTTTCCCAACAGGCTCCGCCAGAAAATGAAGCCAAATCTCGACGGTTCATCCCAACCCAGAAGAAACCAGTGTCTTCGGCAAATCCTTCGACTCGAGAAAAAAAAGTGTCCTTGATGAAGAAAAACCTGATTCGCGTCGACTCGCAGAGAAACCAGTATCTCCGTGGGAAATTCTCGATCCGTTTCAACACCAAGGAAACAAATAATCCTTGACACCAGGGAAACAAATAATCCTTGGCAAATACCTCAACTCAGGGAAACAAACAATCCTTGATGAGAGCCTCCTGATCCGCGTCGACTCGCAGAGCAATCAGTATCTCCGTGGGAAATTCTCGACTCGTTTCAACACCAGGGAAACAAATAAACCTTGGCACCAGGGAAACAAATAATCCTTGGCAAATACCTCAACTCAGGGAAACAAACAATCCTTGATGAGAGCCTCCTGATCCGCATCGACTCGTAGAGCAACCAGTGCCTCCGTGAGAAATTCTCGACTCGTTTCAACACCAGGGAAACAAATAATCCTTGGCAAATACCTTAACTCAGGGAAACAAACAATCCTTGATGAGAGCTTCCTGATCCGCGTCGACTCGCAGAGCAACCAGTGTCTCCGTGGGAAATTCTCGACTTGTTTCAACACCAGGGAAACAAATAATCCTTGGCACTAGGGAAACAAATAATCCTTGGCAAATACCTCAACTCAGGGAAACAAACAATCCTTGATGAGAGCCTCCTGATCCGCATTGACTCATAGAGCAACCGGTGTCTCCGTGGGAAATTCACGATTCGTTTCAACACCATGGAAACAAATAATCCTTGGCAAATACCTCAACTCAGGAAAACAAACAATCCTTGATGAGAGTCTCCTGACCCGCGTCGACTTGCAGAGCAACCAGTGTCTCCGTGGGAAATTCTCGACTCGTTTCAACACCAGGGAAACAAATAATCCTTGGCACCAGGGAAACAAATAATCCTTGGCAAAAACCTCAACTCAGGGAAACAAACAATCCTTGACGAGAGCCTCCAGATTCGTGTCGGCTCGCAGAGAAACCAGTGTCTCCTCGGGAAAATTCCCGATTCGTCTCAAATTGCAAGATGAAGTCTCAGGCAGCAGGGACTAAAAAAACTTGCTTCTTGAACAATGGGACCCTGCAAGTCGATCTAAAACGGTCTCTTGCATACTATTCACGGGTCTCACTCTCCGAAGTCGAGTTTCGACAAGTAGGGAAACAACCGCTTACGGGTCCTCTCGACTCGTAAGAGGGAAAAATTCTCTTATAGGATCCTTACGACTTACAAGAGAAAACACACTTAGGAATCCTCACGATTCCTAAGGAGAAAACCCACCTACGAGATCCTCTCGATCCGTAGGGAGAAAAGTCTCTATGAGACCCTCACGGCTCATAGAGTTGAAAAGTCTTAGGCGGCAGATCCGAACCTACGGCCTAAGCCATCGCTATCTTTTGGAAAAACTAAGTTATCTTTCAATTATGTTTATCTAGACAGCATGCTGATAATAAGGGAAAGAAGAAAGCAACAGAAAGAGTATCCGATTTACAATTGATCAAGCGTTCGAGACACACTCATTCATGCATAAGCAAAAGACTCAGAACAAAAGATAAGACAGGCTAGGAAAAACAAAAATTTCCATTAATATTGCCAACATTCTTACAATCATAAAAGCGATAAACGAGAAACATTATTACAATGGAATAACCTCAAACCCAGGGCACGGATTGAGGAATTCAAAAGTAAGGCCATTCAGAGTTCTTCTGGCCTTTCTGATTATTCTCGTGCGCAACCTCTCGTGCTCCTGAGTGTCAAGATCCTCGGCAAGGCCCCCCAGCCTTTGATAAGCAGCGACTATCGTCGTCTGCTGTAAAATTTGGTGCAGTATATCGATAAGGTTATCCCGCCGTTTCTTCGAGATCAGCCCCGACAGGTACACTGAATGCACCTTGTCTTCGGCATCATCCAGCACATTGAGCGGTAGGGCCTCGTGGAACCCTGGGAGTGCTCTCCAAATTGCTCCCAGCACGACTTTCAAGAGAGCAGAGCGGCGAGGGAGCAGCCAACCAACACGTGCGTTCAGACGACCCATGACGTTCGCACATTGGGCATCCGTAAACTCTTAGTTTTGCTGACAGCCCTGTACACGGATATCTTCGTAGGTGATGAATTCATGCAGACTGTATAGACGCACCGCCATAATGCCTAGAGGAAACATCACAGGAAGATTAGCTATAAAAAAATACACGGAGAGTTAAACTCCTTGAGAGCAATGCTCTGCAAACAGGAGTGACTGTCAAAATCCTAATAAGGGGAATTTAAAGAAATCCCCCCGAAGACTCTGAGATCATTACTATTAAAAGATGATATAATCCATTAAATACAAAACTACATTTTTAATTTTCATTATCCATATTCGAACTCTTAAGAGTTCATCTTTCTTTTAGATCAAAGAGGTCTATGTTTTGCCAAAGATGCAAGGTTCTGTTCATGGGTTAAGAAACCCTGAAACAGGTTCCTGAGAGCAAGGCTCTATTTGGTGAAACCCCAAAAGGATTTTCTTTAGATCAAAGATCTATGAGAGCAAAGCTCTATTAATTAAGATTGATTTAATTCAAGACTAATTCTTACTTAAATAGTTTCTGTTTAGGAAAATATAACTCGAGGAGTTCTTGAAGGCAAGAGCAAAGCTCTGAAGTTTTTGAAAATGAAAATTTTAAAGATGATAATCATCTGTGCAGGACCAAAGGTCCTATTTATAGGCATCAAGTGCCCTTTCAAGTTCCAAAAGTTGCCGCAACGGTTGAAATTCTGCCACCGTTGCGCTCGCGTTTGGGGCCACGTAAGCGCAACGGTGGGGGGGCATTTGTTTACCCCAATCAGAGCAAAGCTCTGTTCAAATTCCAAGGCGGGAGAGGAAGCAACGCTTCATCTTCCCCCAATCAAAGCAAAGCTTTGCTTTGAAAATTTAAACTTTAATAAATGAAGCAACGCTTCAGATTTTTTGCGCTGCGCGCAACGTGCCACGTGTCAGACGCTGATACATCAACGTAGCACCCGAGGCAGCGTGCCCAATCAGAGCAAGGCTCTTTAAAAATAAAAGTAAAGGAAGCAACGCTTCAGTTGCGCAAGCGCTGCGCTGCGCGACACGTGTCTGCGCGGTTGCGCAGGCATAACTGCGCGAGCGCTGCACTGTGCGACACGTGTCTGCGCAGTTGCGCAACCACAGCTGCGCTGCATGATGCGTGTCTGCGCAGCTGCGCAAGCACAGCCGCGCAAGCACAGCGCTGCGCGACGCGTGTCTGTGCAGTTGCGCAAGCACAGCCGCGCAAGCATTGCGCTGCGCGACGTGTGTCTGCACAGTTGCACATGCACAGCCGCGCAAGCATTGCGCTGTGCGACACGTGTCTGCACAGTTGCGCATTCACAACTGCGCAAGCGCTGCGCTGCGCGACACGTGTCAAGCGCTGGGGCGTTTACGCCAAACAGAATTAAAATTCTAATAAGATCTTTCTGTTCTTGTTAAAACAAGAAGATTTTCATCTGTAAAACAGAAGCCCTTGGATCAAAGATCCAACGGTGAGGAAAATTCCCCAAATCACTCAGAGAAAGATCTCTTTAACAAATTTAACTAATTTATGGGCACTATAAAAAGGACCCTAGATCTCAATTCAAAGGCATCAACATTTTGTGAAAAATTAAACAGAGAGAACTCTGAAGAATTGGAGAGAAATCCTCAAGAACAAAAAAGGTAAAAAACCTTTAGAAAAAGAGAAAATTCTCTTATGAATAGATCATTGATCTAAGAACAAGATCAAGGATCTCTAATAAAAAGAAAAATAAATAATAATAAGTGCTTTGCACCTTTCTATGAACCATTGGTTCCCCGAGGTAAGAAAAACAAGAAGAACTTGTTTTCTTTGATCTAAATTAGATCAAGAAAACAAACAGTGCTTTGCACTTCTTTTTATGAACCATTGGTTCTGAATCTAAAAGATTCTCAAGTTAACAGTGCCCAGCACTTGCCAAAACTGCACTATTGCGCAAGCCGTCAGGAAGCGCCACGTGTCAGCAGCGCAATAGCGCGGCCCACTGACGCAGCGCACTGCGCTGTTGTGCTTGCGCTCACCAGAACGTGACACGTGTCACCTCCACGAGCGCTTGCGCTTATTAATTGGCGCAAAGCGCCTGACAAGCCACATGGGGCACTGTCGGAGTATTTAATGCTCTGCATTATTAAGAAAAGGGACAGAGCCCAATTAAAAGGCCTAACAGGCCTAATCAAAAATGCTATGCATTTTAAAAGAGAGACAGAGCCCAACCAAAATAAAGAAAAATAATACAGTAAAAGGGCAAGGGCCTAGCACAGGTCCAATAAGCCAAAGACAAAAGAATCTTGAAACTGAACTTAGCCCAGTCATGGCCATAAGTCCTCAAATTAAATTGACTGAGCACGGCTGCTCCCTAAATCAATTTACGACCGGTTCGAGGGTACATCTCCGAACTCCTTTGACACCCATCGTTGTAATCCTTCAACGACGTCAGAGAGGTGACGGGTCCCGACGACCACACATCGATATGGACTGCGGGGTATTTAAACTCGTAGACCGAAACGTCCTTAAACTAATGTTGGACCGAAACGTCCTTAAACTAATGATGGACCACTACGTCCCTAAACTGGCGATGGACCACCAGGTCCCTAAACTGGAATATGGACCACCACGTCCGTAAACTGGAATATAGACCACCATGTCCCTAAACTGGGATATAGACCACTATGTCCCTAAACTAGAACAATAGAGCCCCCAAATGCTCTCTTGTCGGATCCAAACGATCCCGTTAAGTTGATCTTAGTCTCAAATCAGACTAACGTATCCTTAACAAACGTTTAAGTCGATCTTGGCCTAAAAACGGCTAACGTATCCTTAAACCAAAACCACAAACCCAAATCTAAGTAAATACGGATTTGGACTAATCCAGGTCCTACGGGCGACGGCATAACTTAGTCTCCGTATACAATCTACGGGCAACCACAAACAAAACAACACACATGACACGAAGTGAAATTCTGGAGAAGGAGAAAGTGGTTACCGCGATGCGGTAGCGTAATTAACTGCAGGGGCTTGCGCCTGCAGGGAAGAGCGTCCCCACAATAAAAACCCCCTCAAATGAGGGGGAATCTGACGAAGTCTGCTACACCGGCCGCATCCGTCTAAACCTCCGATACATGGTGCCATAAATCAATTTGGAATCTTCGGAGAGGTAGACGGATAAAACCAAATAGCATCTGCCCCGAATCTCAGGCAAGGCGTCCTCGCGTCTCCGCCGCGTCTTTCGGAGGGGAACAGAGCCCAGTACCCTCTGCCGAGCACAGAGACCAACAAGCATCCGAGGGGCTCGGACTGTGAAGATAAGGTCATCTACTAGCATGTACTTCTTTTTCAAAGTCAATGTAAACTCTTCCTAGAATCTGCTGCTTATGTAATAAAAAAGATCGATGGAACATTGCAAAAAAGAGGAAAACAGTCTTATTTTTTGAAATAAAAATTACAACAGCGGAGGAAGGGGGTGCAGAGAGCACTGCTCGTGGTACACCGAGAAGATTTCCTCCAGCCGAGGCCTCGCGGAATCCAGCCTCTGCCCTCGATTCCCCCCGCGCGCGTTGGCATCGAGCCTCAATTGGTAGCACTCACGAAGGAGCGCCACGGAGCGGTTCAGCCGACCCGCAGAGATCAGGAAGAAACGCCTCAGAGACCATAGCTTGCCCACGGCCTCGTCTTGGAGCTGCTCGGACAGGGGGTTGTAGAGCCCCGGCGATGCCCTCCAAATGGAGTACATCAACAGCTGCAGCAGGGGCGAGTGCCGGGGGAGAAGCCGGCCGAAGTGTTCCTCGATCCTGTCAAAAACCAACTGCACCATGTCCTCGGTGCAGTTCTGGTCATAGAGGTACACGTCTTCAAAGTGAATGATGTCGGTGATGGTGAAGGGGAAGTCTTCCATCTTTACGATTTTCTTGTGAAGAGAGGAAGGACCAACACTCCCTCCACTTTATAGCCCGCTGCGCTCCCAAAGAACCCAACAGTCGCCCGTTTTCGCCCACAAAGGTACCGCCACGCGGCAAACATTGAGCCTTTTGTGGCGAAATCGAAAGGACGCGGCTCTGGCACTTCACCTCCCCCACGCATTCAATGCGCATGTTACGCGTATCCACCGCGACTGTTCCCATTCCCCATACCAACACCGGGAAGGTCGGACAGAACATCTTGAAGAGTTAACCGTGCAGCTTCACTACCCGGTTATCCTTAGCAGGCCTCCTACGGCCCCTCAGCGCTAAGGTATCAAAGCCCTCATCTAGAGGCAGCCGCGCAGCTACCCTGCCCGGCTATCCCTGGCCGGTAGCTTTCCTACACACAACGCCAGGGATCAAAGCCCTCGCCAAGAGGCAACCGCGCAGCTTCACTGCCCGGTTATCCTTAGCAGGCCTCCTACAGCCCCTTCAACGCTAAGTATCAAAGCCCTCGTCTAGAGGTAGCCACGCAGCTAACCTTCCCGGCTATCCCTGGCCGGTAGCTTCCCTACACACAACGCCAGGGATCAAAGCCTTTGCCAAGAGGCAACCGCGCAGCTTCACTGCCCGGTCATCCTTAGCAGGCCTCCTACGGCCCCTTCAACGCTAAGGATCAAAGCCCTCGTCTAGAGGCAGCCGCGCAGCTACCCTGCCCGGGTATCCCTGGCCGGTAGCTTCCCTACACGCAACACAAGGGATCAAAGCCCTCGCCAAGAGGCAACCGCGCAGCATCACTGCAAGGTTATCCTTAGCAGGCCTCCTACGGCCCCTTCAACGCTAAGGATCAAAGCCCTCGCCTAGAGGCAGCCGAGCGGCTACCCTGCACGGCTATCCCCGGCTGGTAGCTCCCTACCCATGACGCTAGGGATCAAAGCCATCGTTAAGATTCACCGGGCAGTAACCCTGCTCGGCCCCATCCTAAAGGACAAAAGCCCTCGCCAAGAGGCACCGGGCAAGAACCCTTCCCGTCCCCCATCCTTAGTAGGCTTCTTACAGCCCCTCCCGTGCTAAGGATCAAATTCCTCCCTAGAGGCGGTCGAGCCCGACCATTGCTCGGCTATCCCCGGCCGGTAGCTTCCTACCACAACCGACAGGGATCAAAGCCCTCGCCAAGAGGCACCGGGCATTAACCCTGCTCGGCCCCCATCCTAAAGGATGAAAGCCCTCCCTAGAGGTAGCCGAGCCCGACCCTTGCTCGGCTATCCCCGGCTGGTAGCTCCCTACCCACGACGCCAGGGATCAAAGCCCTCCCCAGAGGCAGCCGAGCCCGACCCTTGCTTGGCTATCCCCAGCTGGTAGCTCCCTACCCATGACACCAGGGATCAAAGTCCTCCCTAGAGGCAGCCCAGCCCGACCCTTGTTCAGCTATCCCCGGCTGGTAGCTCCTTACCCACGACGCCAGGGATCAAAGCCCTCGCCAAGAGGCACCGAGCAGCTACCATGCTCGGTCATCCCCGGATGGTAGCTCCCTACCCACGACGCCAAGGATCAAAGCCCTCACCAAGAGGCACTGAGCAGCTACCCTGCTCGGTCATCCCCGACTGGTACCTCCCTACCCACGACCCCAGGGATTAAAGCACTCACCAAGAGGCACCGAGCGGCTACCATGCTCGGTCATCCCCGGCTGGTAGCTCCCTCCCCACAATGCCAGGGATTAAAGCCCTCGCCAAGAGGCACCGAGCGGCTACCCTGCTCGGTCAACCCCGGCTAGTAGCTCCCTACACACGACGCCAGGGATCCAAGCCCTCGCCAAGAGGCACCGAGCGGCCGCCCTGCTCGGTCATCCCCGACTGGTAGCTCCCTACCCACGACAACAGGGATCAAAGCCCTCGCCAAGAGGCATCCGAAGCCCTCAGAGTGAGGACACCAAGCTCTTTTCGGCTCGGTACATCTGCAGCGGGCACCCTATTACCCATCAAACGCCGCGGATCTAAAGCACTCTCCAACAGACACCAGGTATATATAAGCCCGAGCGACCCCCCCTTGACTTCGGGGCCATGGAGATACCTTCTTTCCAACAAAATCAACTTGACGCACAATCGCCAGACGAAGAACTGACCTGACATGGAAGCTCAATAGTGCAAGTCCGAATATTCTACAAGTATTCTTCACCGAACAAAGGATAATGTGCAAGTAATGAAACAACAAAAGTTTTATTCGCACAAACGAAATTCTTTACAAAGGTATTGGGGGCTCTTCAGCCTTACAAAATTCCCGATGAGACAAAATAAAAAAGCAGGAAGACGAGGGCTTCAGGCCTCGGGGCCAGGCGTGACCCCGGGAACCTCAATATCTGCCACGGCTCGGGCAGGGTCATCGGCCACTTCCTCGTCAGGGACCTCTTCTTCTTTGAGGTCGTCCCTCTGCTCGTCGGCAACTGCAAGGGTGTATTCGGCCCGGAGCTCTTCATCAGTGAATTCCGGCATCCGGGCCTTGACGGCGTCGAGGGCCTCCTGCCAGATGTTCATAGTGGCCACGGCTAGGTCGGAGTAGTAGTCTTTTGACTTCTTATAGTCCTCCACCACCTTAGCCGCCCCGAGATTGGCCCGCTTCACCTCCTCGGCCTCCACCTCCAACTCCTTCCGGAGGGTCTCCACCGTCTTCTTCATGGTGCCGACGAGCACCCTGGCATCCTAGAGCTTGTCCTTGGCGGCCAGGGTGGCCTCATGGTGCCGGGCAGCCTCCTGCTTCGAAGCCGCCGCCGCCCGCCCCGCAGCGGCCACCTTCTGCTTCCCGGCCACCACCTCGCCCTCCAGAGCGGCGACCCTCACCATCACCGCCTCCAGCTCCCGCTAGGAGCTCTCCTCCAGCGAGGTAAGCTGGCCCGCAACCTTCATCTCCGGGGTTATCACCTCTTCCTCCATGCGGATGGTGAGAGCGACATGTTGGAGGACCTGAGATAATCAAAGAGAGGTCAGAAAGACAAAGGAGGCACCAAATCTCATGAATAGCCGAGCGCTTACCTGCATGGCCTCCTGGGCAATGGACACCATTTGGCCTCTGAGGGTCCCCCCGGGGACCCTGCCCCCTACCGACTTCTCGATGTCGAACAGCAGGCTGTCAGCGACGGCGAGCCCCGAGGGCACCGCAAAGCAGAGGCCCTTCTCCTCCACCATGATCGGGAAGGCCGGGGTCCAAGGAGCCCTTCGATGGACCCTCTTGAGGGGGGATGACGGAGACCCGGTCTCCTCCTCCGAGGTTGGGCCCTCCTATTCACGCACCCGCATCCGGCTCGGCACTTTGCTGGACTTCGGGGCGGGGCCCGCCCCCGAACGCTGAGGAGGTACGGCCACCGGAGGCACCGGGACGGCGGCCGAAGGAACTGGGACAGGCTTCGAGCGGGAAGAACTGGCGCCTCCAGCCTTTGGGCCCTTCTTCGGCTGCCGCATGGAGGCTCGGAGTTCGTTCATATCCATGGGTTCTGCACAAAACAAGATGCAGTGGAGTCAGCGCCGCATACAAAAATAAAGCAAAACGCAAGCTTAACTCACCGATGAACTCGACGGGGCTGAGCCCGGCCCAACTCTAGGCCCGCTCAGATAGCAGCACGTCAGATCGGGGAACGGGCTCCCACGACGCCACTCTCACCGCGGCGGGGTCATTGGACTGATTTCCCGGGAAGCACTTATCCCTTGACCATTGGGTCGGCACGGTCCAGTCCTCACCCTCAGGCGGCTCAACAAAGAAGAACTTCTTCTTCCAGTCATGGATAGAAGAAGGAAGGACTATAACTCCTGACCCGGCGGCACCCCCTGTCGCTTCCTAAAAGAGAGGTAGACCCACCTCGGGTCTCCCGCTCGACCCCCAGGATGATTTTTGAAGAGGAGAGAGGAATCAAGGTTGGAGAGACTGAAGGGGACCGCCTGTAGCTTCAGGCGGACCAGGAACCCGAGGACGATCCTCTATGAGTTTGTCACTAACTGGCCCAGAGCTAACCCGAAGAAGTTCAGCGCATCGACGATCTCTGGAGGGAAGGGCAGGCGCATTCCGCCCCAAAAGGCTTCCAGGTACAGGGCGATCTCCCTACCCCGTACTTGGTCTGCCCTCTCCCCTTCCTTAGCCAAGCGAAGCGTATAGTCAAAAGGGATATGGAAACGAGCGCGAGCATTGGTGAGATCATCCTCGTGCCTCATCAAGGACGGCGCGCCAGGAGCGGCGTCCGCCTCCTCCTCCCTGGGGACTGCCCCAGTCGCACGACCCCGGGAAGATGATCTGACCCCTGCTCCCCGAGAAGACTCAGGCTCAACTGGAGGGTCCCTAGAGCCTACTCCCACCATATCTACAGACTCCACAAAGGAAGACATCAAACCTAGGGAAGAGGGATTCTCGGGAGGCAAAAGCAGAAGAAATAAGAAGAGCGCCGAGCTATCAGGACTTAAAGCGAGGAAAATATGGAGAGATAGGGGCTCCGGAGTGGACCCCATCCCTATTTATTGTTGCCATCGCCTTCATCCAACAGCGCCCTTCATCTCTCGCCAAAACGACTCCTCGCATCCGACGACCCCGATTGCTCCACCTGTCGCTCCAGCATTGGGCCGCATCCCATCAGACGCCGCAGGTCTGCAACATGTTGCGTCATCCAACCAACGCTCAACACGTGGACCGTCGCTTCAGTGACGGAACGCACGAACCGGTGCACCTTCCTTAAATGCAGATATCTCGCCCATGATTCACTGGAAGAAAAGACAACAGATTTCCCGGGGACACATCCTGGCGATAACTTCGAAGGGAGCTCACCCCGGGTGGCCCGGCAGTCCACTCTCGACCCGAACCATCAGCTGGTTGGGATGAGAGTGGGGGGCTAATGATGATGCTCGATATCGGCGATCTCCTAGATCGTAACACGTGGCAGATGACGTGTCCCAGAGCTCATAAGAAAGAGCCTACAGGGGCCGACCAGGCCACCCCTATGCCCGACCCGCAAGCACAAGCTGGCTCTCCTCAGAGCCCCCATGCACAAATTGGCTCCCTCGGCTTCCCAGCTCGCCTTCGCTATCACAGGACCAAGATGCCTCAGCTCTCCCGCTCTCCCCGAGCTCTCCTGCCGAGGCCACTTTCCTCGGTCTCATCGACCGACCAGCGGTACCACTCGCAGGCGTAACCTCCGCTCCGCGAATCTCGCCATGTGCGAGATCTCCGCCGGCCACATCCCATGTTCTACGCCATTACGATCCCCATTAACGAGCCTGTCTCACCATTAATGGGAAGATCCGCTTATCACGTGGGCGTGACGTCGGGAACGTAACAGCCGGCGCAATTCTCGCGCCTGCCCCTGCATGCTGCCGCCGCTATAAAAACCCCTCTCCCAGAGAGATCAAGTAAGCCATTTTTACTTCACTAAACCATTACTCTGCTCAGATCTTATTACTGACTTGATCGTCGGAGGGTCCTCGTTGGTACCAAACCACCCCGGAACTTCCTTGCAGGTACTCGGCGCAAATCTCCTCTAACCCATTGAGATCCACACATAGCAGGAGATCACACTCTAGATCAAATCCCAACCGTCAATTGCAGCCATCAGCAGATCAACGGGAGACAACATCTGAAGGAGACCGGGTACGGCCCCTCCATCAGTTTCAGGATATGGATAGCAGCGATGGTTCTAGTACTCCACCACCACCCAAATTCTCAGGTTTTCCGTTTCTGATGGTGGAGGATTTGGCGGGGACCGGTCTTTCTGAGGACCGCTCGGTCTCTTTGACAAGGCTTGTTAGCGCGGCCCTGTCCACTTCTACTACTGTTGCTGAGCCGGGCCTAGCGGCTGAGTCTGCCCCAGCGGCGGACGTTGCTTCTTCGCAAGCATGATGATGCGGATGATGCAGAGCCTATTCTTGGGCATATTAAGCGTTCCGGGAGAACGCTTCAGCCGATGCTCCCCGAGCATCTCCACAAGGAGTATTGATATCGAGCGGCCGCTCACCGCCGCTTCTGGTCGCTCGCAGAGGGAGTGGTAAGTAGTTAGCTTTTCCATTTTTCATAGCCTGTTTTCTCCTTTACGCTTTCAAGAACTATTATGACATTAAGTTTTAATCATTTCCAGGATCCATGCCTTGCGGGCATGAAGAGCGCTTGACCTCTTAGTCTTATGAGTGGCACATGCCACTTTCTCCCATTTCTCAGATGTCGGGGATGCAGATGGGCGTCGGCTGCTTCTTCGAGATTCCAGTCTTCACGGTTTCTCACATGATTGTGGTATATCTATCCATACGCTTCGATTCTACCACCCGGACGATCATCACTCGGGCGGGCGTGCTTGGGATCACGCTCAGCGACGTGGTCTGGGTCTTGTGTGCACCAGTGCACGGTCGTCTTATTCATATGGTTGATTCTCCTGGAGACTATCGAGAGATGTGCCAGCGCCTCTTATGATACGTTCCTGAGACGAACCGTCGTACTGAGACGGTTACCCTGTTCCACCCGCTGAGTCTCCTCACGTATTATCCATACCGGCGTGAGCCGGATGCTGCCAGATGAGTTTCATTTGCGCGCCTTTTTCATCTACTTCCTTTCTGTGTTCATCTTGGGCACATCGGGCATGAAGAACTCCTTTTCTTTGTATCTTTGTGCATATGAGCATTTACCCTTTCTTCTCCCTACTCATCGGGCTGCTGATGATGCCTCCTTTGCTAGGGGCGTGAGATGGGGACGAGCGCTTCGCCACCATACCGGTTCGATCGAGGAGATCGAAGTATTCAGTGCGGACCGGTTGGACGAGCTAACCGTTGAGGGGGTCATCTGGGATCCCTTCACGGAGTATAGCTGGGCGGCATACCTTGACCTTGCTCTTGGTGAGTTCATCGCTGATCGAGATTGCTGGATCTTCTTCTATGATATGACCCAGGCCGTACACATGAGCCAGGTCTTACAGCAGGTCGGTCGGAAGTAGAGGGTGCCAGGCCTACCTCGTCTTTGCAGTGACGAGTTAGGCTATCCTGAGCAGTTGGTGGCTCATGCTACAGAGTGGGCTGCTGGTGGGACCGAGGTCCATGTACTTATGCCGGAGTCGGTGGCCCACTACTGGCACTGGTCCAGACAGATCTTCTTCCTATATCTTTATATGTACACCGGTCCGAGGAGCATTGCTCGGTGCTTGATGGTCGAGGCGAGATCTATGGTGGAGACAGCGGCGCCGCCGATTGTGGAAACGATTCCGGCTCTTCGGGATCAGCTGGCTATGCCCCAGAGAAAGGCTGAGACTGCGACGGCCCATTGAGTTGCGGCTGAAGCTGAGATGGCCGAGCTGCAGAGACATGTTGTCGGGACCCGGTTCTTGCTCACGGAGCAAAGTGCCACACGGAACAAAGTGCCATGCCAAGTGTCGTGTTAAGTGGGCGGGGGCCACCTCTTGAATCCGTGGAGGCCACCTCTTGTCCGTGGGGCCTACTGTAGAACAATGGGGACTCTTCGGAATACATTCCGAAAGGGGGCAGATCTGTACTATAAATGGAATGATACCACTCTTCAATACAGAGGCGCCTTTTAAGTGAACCGGAACTACAGGAGCATGAGAACTCCGTAGTTAAGCGTGCTCGGGCCAGGGAAGTCTTGGGATGGGTGACCTCCTGGGAAGTGGCCCCTGGTCAGGTCCGGTTCACTCTAAAGGGAAAAACCGTGCGGTTTCGGTCAAAACGGACAATACTTTCTGTATTGGGGGTGGGGCGTGACTGAATGGTATCAGAGCTGGTCCCTCAATAGTAGGTCTGTGGTTCGAGGACGAACCAATGTTCAAAGGTGGGGAGAATGTCGGGACCCGGTTCTTGCTCACGGAGCAAAGTGCCACACGGAACAAAGTGCCACGCCAAATGTCGTGTTAAGTGGGCGGGGGACACCTCTTGAATCCGTGGGGGCCACCTCTTGAGTCTGTGGGACCTACTGTAGAACAATGGGGACTCTTCGGAATACATTCCGAAAGGGGGCAGATCTGTAGTATAAATGGAATGATACCACTCTTCAATACAGAGGCTCCTTTTAAGTGAACCGGAACTACAGGAGTTTGAGAACTCCGTAGTTAAGCGTGCTCGGGCCAGGGAAGTCTTGGGATGGGTGACCTCTTGGGAAGTGGCCCCTGGTCGGGTCCGGTTCGCTCTAAAGGGAAAAATCGTGCGGTTTCGGCCAAAGCGGACAATACTCTCTGTATTGGGGGTGGGGCGTGACTCATGTGGAGCACGTCGAGCGTAAGCTGGTACGTGTTTTACTGTTTCATTTCATTCTGATTTTATTTTATTAGAATAGGATGCTGAATAGTTACATTCTTATGCAGGCTTCTCTCCTATCCAGTCGGCGATCTGCCGGCGAGGCTTCCTCATCGAATCCCCTCCCAGGGATATTTGCTAAGCGCGATCGCTTTGAGTGGTAGTCCTTGGAGGCATGGGCAAAGGCAGCTTGCCTTCAGGTGGTGGAGGCGGAGTCGAGACATGAGCTCGAGTCGTTGCGCCGAGCTTATGATCGTCAGCTTCTATGAGCTGGGCGGACGATGAGTGCCTCGGACGAGGTGCATTGCTTGAGGGCCCAGCTTGAGGGCCCAGCTTGAGGAGCGTGATGCTTGGATCGCAGAGCAGCGGGCGACGATTGTCGTAGTGATGGAGGTCCTTTTCAGATCTCCTTCAGATGTTGTCTTCCGTCGATCTCCCGGTGGATTCTGGAGGGGATCCCCTATTATGTGTGGGTCTCAATGCCTTTTTAGGAGATTTGGTGATTAGAGGAGTTTGACGCCAA
Organism: Agapanthus africanus; assembly: GCA_030015575.1. NCBI lineage: Eukaryota > Viridiplantae > Streptophyta > Magnoliopsida > Asparagales > Amaryllidaceae > Agapanthus > Agapanthus africanus. Next base: position 44,664,691 of record JASDDO010000006.1, read on the forward strand.
GTACCTGCAAAGAAGTCCCGGGGTGGTTTGATACCACCGAGGACCCTCCGACGATCAAGTTAGTACTAGATCCGAGTAGCGTAACGGCTAAGTGGAGTAAAAAATGGCTTACTTGACCCTTCTATGATGGGGGTTTATATAGTGGTGGAGGCATGCAGCAGCAGGCATGAGAATCTTGCCGGCAATTACGCTCTCGACGTCACGCCCGCGTAGAGAGCGGATCGCCCATGAATAGGGATCGTGAAAGTGTGGAACGTGAGATGTTGCTGGCGGAGAATCCGCGCATGGCGAGATTCGCGGAGCTGCGGTTACGCCTGTGATCGGCGGAACTGGTCGGAGGACCGAGGAAGACGGCCTCGGCAAAGGGGCTCGGGGACGAGCGAGAAGGCCGAGGAGACTTGGTCTTGCGGCAGCTCGGGGCGAGCTGAGGGGCCGAGAAGGCTAATCTGCGGGGAGCCCCGAGGAGGGCTAGCTTGCGCTGGCCGGTCGAGTACAGGGTTGGCATGGTCGGCCTTTGTAGGCCCTTTCTTCCGAGTTCTGGGAGGTGCCGTCCGCCACATGTCCTGATCTTGAGGGTCGCCAATATTGAGCATTATCATTAGCCCCCCACTCTTGTCCCGACCAGCTAACGGGTCGGGTCAGGAGTTGACCGTCGGGCCGCCCGGGGCGAGCTTCCTCCTAAGGTTTCGTCGGAACACGTCCCCGGGCCGCGAGCTGTCTTTTCTGCCAGCGAGTCAGAGGGAGATCCCCGCATTTAAAGAGGGTGCGCCGGTTCGTGTATCTTTCCTTTGAAGTGATGGCCCATGTGTCGAGCGTCGGTTGGCTGACGCGACGTGTGCAGACCTGCGATGCCTGAAAGGGTGCGGTCCAGTGCGGGGACGACAAGTGGAGCAATCAGAGTCGTTGGATGCGAGGAGGCGTCTTGGCGGGAGATGAAGGGCGCCGTTGGATGAGGTCGCTCATGGCGATAAAATAGGGGTGGGGCCCGTTCCAGGGCCTCTACTCCTTCATATTTACTGTTCTAAGTCTCGGTTGCTCGGCGCTCGTCTTCTTCCTTCCACTATCGTTCCCCGAGGATCATTCTTCCCAAGGTTAGATGTCTTCTCTTGTCGGGTCGGTAGATGTCATTGAGGTAGGTTGTAGAAACCCTTTAGGTGAGCCTGAGTCCTCCCGGGGAGCAGGGGTTGTCCCCTCTTCCCGGGATCATGTGGCGGGGACAGCCCCCAGGGAGGAGGCGGTAGATGCTGCCCCTAGCGCCTTGTGTTGGATAAGGCATGGGCATGAGCTTGCCAACGTTCGGGCTTGCTTCCACATCCCCTCACGCTACACGCTCCGCCTAGTCAAGGAGGGAGAGAGAGAAGACCAAGTACGGGGCAGGGAGATCGCCATGTATTTGGAAGCATTTTGGGGTGGAATACGTCTGCCCTTCTCTCCTGAGGTCGTTGAAGCGTTGAACTTCTTCGAGTTAGCCCCCGGTCAGTTGGTGCCAAACTCGTAGAGGATTCTCCTTGGGTTCCTAGTCCGCCTGAAATTACAGGCGATCCCCTTTAGCCTTTGCCTCCTTGATTCTTCCCTCGTCTTCAAAAATCACCCCGGTGGTCGAGCGGGCAACCCGAGGTGGGTCTATCTCTTTTTCAGAAAGAGACCAGGGGGCGCCGTCGGGACGGGGGTCGTGGCCTTGCCTTCCTCCATTCAAGACTAGAAGAAGAAGTTCTTCTTCATTTCCCCTCCCGAGGGCGAGGACTGGCCCATGCCTACAGAGTGTTCGAGTGAGAAGCACTTGCCGGGGAACCAGTCCAGTGACCCCGTCGCAGTGAGAGTGGCGTCGTGGGATCCCATCCCCCGTTTCGAAGTGCTGTTGTCTGAGAGGGTTCTGAGTTGGGCCGAGCTCAGCCCCGTTGAGTTCGTCGGTAAGTTTAGGTTTTCCTTTTTGGTTCGTATATTTCCTGTGTCGCTGAGTCCCTTTACACTTGGTTCTGTGCAGGACCCATGGACATGGACTCGCTCCGGGCTTCAATGCGCCAGCCGAGGCCGGTTGCGAAGGTTGGGGGCACCGGCTCTTCCCGTTCATAGCCTGCCCCGGCTCCTTCTCCCCCGGCGGTAGTGCCCCGCGAGCGCTCGGAGGCAGATCTCGCCCCGAGGCCCAGCAGAACATCGGGTCGGAGGCGGGCTCGGATTCTGGAGGACCCAGCCTCGGAGGAGGAGACCGGCACTCCCTCAAGGCTGCTCAAGAGGAGATCTGCCCGGGGACCGTCTTCACCTATCACGGTGGAGGAAGGCGGTCTCCAGTTCGCCGTGCCTTCGGGGCTATCCGTCACGGATAGTCTGCTGCATGAGATAGAGGCATCGGCCGGGAGTAGAGTCCCCGGGGGGACCTTCAGGGCTCAGCTGGCGTCCATCGCCCAGAAGTCCGTGCAGGTAAGCGCTTGTCTTTTATTATTATTATTTTCGAGGTTCGGTACCTCTCTCATCTTCCTGATCTCTCTTCTGCTTTTCAGGTCCTTCAGCACGTCGCCCTCGCCTTGCGCATGGAGGTCGAGGTGGTAGCCCCGGCGATGAAAGCTGCGGGCCAGCTCACCTCGCTGGAAGAAAGCTCCAAGCGGGAGCTGGAGGCGATGAAGGCGAGGGTCCTCGCCCTGGAGGGCGAGGTGGAGGACGAGAAGCGGGAGGTTGCCTGGCACCGCGAGGCCGCCGCGGCTGCTGAGGCCAAGCTCGAGGACGCTCAGGTGTTGGCCGGCAACCTGAAGAAGACAGTGAAAACCCTCCGGAAAGAGCTGGGGGCGGCGGCTGAGTGGGCGAAGTCGACCGACCTGAGGGCGGCCAAGTTGGCCGACCTATCGGCAGCGAAGGCGGTGGAAGGCTACAAGAAGTCGAAAGACAACTATGATGACCTTGCCATCGCCACGACCCTCATCTGGCACGAGGCCCTCGACGCTGTTAAGGCCCGGGTGCCGGGGTTTGCCGATGAGGAGCTCCAGGCCGAGTACCTCCTCGCGGACACCAGCGGGCAGAGGCAGGAGATTCCTGGCGAGGAAGCTGCCGAGGACCCGGCTCGCCTCATGGTGGAAGTCGGGGGCCTCGAGGTCGCTCCTGGCTCCGAGGCCTAAAGCCCCCGTCTTCCCCCTCCTTTTTATTTTGCTGCGTCTGGAATTTTGTAAGCCTCCGGGCATTTTGTGAGGCCGGGGAGCCAAAAATACCCTCTGTAAAGACTACCTTTTAGTAATAAAACTTTTTCTTTCTTTCGTTTCATCGATTTGCACTTTTGTCTTTTGTTCATGAAGAATGCTTGCAAAATTTTTCTTCTTGCGTTGTTGGGCTTCCATGTCAGGTCGTCTATCTGCCTAGCGATCGTCTGTCGAGTTGATTCAAGCGCTGATGAGGAGAATGCGTCTCCATGGACCCGAAGTTGAGGGGAGATCGCTCGAGATTTGGATAGACCTGATGCCCCTGGTTGGAAGCTCGGATCGTCTGCGTATGGTGGGCGGAGGGTTGTCCGCCTTATTTTGGCCGAGGATGGATGGAGGCTGCTCCGTCGCTCTTTAGCGAGGGCTTCTGATTCCTCGGGACAGGGACCGAGCAGGGTCACTGCCCAGTGCCTCTTGGCGGGAACTTTGACCACAGGCGTTGCGGTAGGGAAGCTACCCGCCGAGGATAACTGGGTTGGGATGACCGGGCAGTGAAGCTGCGCGGTTGCCTCTTGTTGAGGGCTTTGATCTCTGGCGTCGTGGGTAGGCAACTACCAGCCTAGGTTGACCGAGCGTGGTAGCCGCTCGGACGCCTCTTGCGAGGGCTCCGATCCCTGGCGTCATGGGTAGGGAGCTACCAGCCAAAGATGACCGAGCAGAGTAGCTGCTCTGTTTCCTCTTGCGAGGGCTTTGATCCTTCAGGATGGGGACCGAGCATGGTTACTGCCCAGTGCCTCTTGGCGAGGAATTTGATCCCTATCGGTTGTGGTAGGATGCTACCAGCCGGGGATAGCCGAGCAAGGACTCGACTGCCTCTGGGAGGACTTTGGTCTTTGGCATGAGAGCGGCTGTAGAAGCCTACCAAAGACCCTTGGTCGGGCAGGGTTACTGCCCGATGCCTCTTGGCGAGGGCTTTTGTCCTGAAGGATAGCCGAGTGAGGGATCCTTGGGCTCGACTGCCTCTGGGAGGGCTTTCTGATCCTTGGCGTTAAGGCAGGGAAGCTACCCTCCAGGGATAGCCGAGCGATGGTTGGTCTCAACTGCCTCTGGGAGGACTTTCTAATCCCTGGCGTTGCGGTAGGGAAGCTACCCGCCAGGGATAGCCGAGCGATGGTGGGGCCCAACTGCCTCTGGGAGGACTTTTTTATCCCAGACGTTGCGGTAAGGGAGTTACCCGCCTGGGATAACCAAGCAGGGCAGCCGATAGGTTGCCTCTTGGTGAGGGCTTTGGTCCTTTAGCGCTAGTGGGCCTGAAGAGGCTGGCTAAGGATAACCGAGCAGGGCAGCCGCTCGGCCAAATCTTCATGAGGTTTCGCCCGACCATCACTTGCAGACATGGGGAACAGGAACGGTTAGCATGCGCATTGAATGTAGGGAGAGGTGAAGCGCCAGGGTCGCGTCGCTTCGATTTCGTCGGAGGAGGCTTAACGATCGCCGCGTGGCGGCGACTCCTTGGGCGAGAGCAGGCGACCATTGAGTTCTTTTGTGGGTTTGTTGCGCGAGGAGACGTGGACAGCGAGCAGTTCCTCGATGAATGGTTTGGTGAGCGAGTCGGCGGCGTACTCGGCCCCGTCGGCCGAGAGGTGACCTTCCCGGCGCATGCCCTTGATCTTCTTCTCGAGGGCGTCGAGTCGGCCGTGGTACCCCGAGGACTCAGCGCCTCATGATCCCTGGCCTCTGCTGTGGGAGACCTGCGTCTGGGCATGGCTCCGGTTCCTCTCGATGAGATTCCTCGGATCCCCGGGCGCGGTGGCTCTCGAGCCGTCGTGGCGAGCCCCTTCTGTGCGACCCCGTCGAGGAAGAGGGTGCCGGTCATGCCTGTAGGCAGGCGAGGTGACCGACATCTCTTCAGGGGGGGAAAGGGTTGCGAGGAGGTTCGAGGAGTGGTGCTTCGGCGGCGGACCTCGGGGTGGAGCCGCGAGGCACCCAACAGGCCTCAGGGAGTATCGGTCCGTGAGATCCGTGGTCAGGAGTCGTAGCTCGCCGGTGGTCGGCCGTGCCGATGGGGGTAGAATATTCAGGAGGCGGAGGAGTGGCGATCTGGGGCCCAGGCCCGGCCGTTTGGGCGAGGATGAGCGCCTCCACGATGGACTGTAGCCGATCTATTCGGCTGGCGAGGGCGTGGATGGCAGTCGCCGGAGGGGGTTCATCCGCGCCTTCGGTGAGAGGGAGGCAACGGCTGGTACCCGAATCTTCAGGATGGTCGCTTGCCATGTGGACGGAGATCGGAAGGCCAACTTTGTTTTTGTGGAGTTTGTTGTCCCACAGACGGTGCCAACTGATGGAGGTCCTTTTCAGATCTCCTTCAGATATTGTCTTCGGTCGATCTCCCAGTGGATTCTGGAGGGGATCCCCTGTTGTGTGTGGGTCTCAATGGGTTTTTAGGTGATTTGGTGATTGGAGGAGTTTGATGCCAAGTACCTGCAAAGAAGTCCCGGGGTGGTTTGATACCACCGAGGACCCTCCGACGATCAAGTTAGTACTAGATCCGAGCAGCGTAACGACTAAGTGGAGTAAAAAATGGCTTACTTGACCCTTCTGTGATGGGGGTTTATATAGTGGTGGAGGCATGCAGCAGCAGGCACGAGAATCTCGCCGGCAGTTACGCTCCCGACGTCATGCCCGCGTAGAGAGCGGATCGCCCATGAATAGGGATCGTGAAGGCATGGAACGTGGGATGTTGCTGGCGGAGAATCCGCGCATAGCGAGATTCGCGGAGCTGCGGTTACGCCTGTGAGCGGCGGAACTGGTCGGAGGACCGAGGAAGACGGCCTCGGCAAAAGGGCTCAGGGACGAGCGAGAAGGCCGAGGAGACTTGGTCTTGCGGCAGCTCGGGGCGAGCTGAGGGGCCGAGGAGGCCAATCTACGGGGAGCCCCGAGGAGGGCTAGCTTGCGCTGGCCGGTCGGGTGCAGGGGTGGCATGGTCAGCCTTTGTGGGCCCTTTCTTCCGAGTTCCGGGACGTGTCGTCCACCACGTGTCCTGATCTTGAGGGTCGCCAATATTAAGCATTATCACGTAGTAAGTTTTTTTTCCTTTATGCACCGATTCTTAGTCATTCTTCATTCGCGAAATCTGATGATATGTCCTTTATGCAGCTCACTCGTCAGTTGTAGGAGGCTCCGAGGAGTCGTTCTACGAGCCGCCGCTCTTCAACCCACCGATCCCATCATGCGGCGGGTAGTCATGTGAGTGTGGCTGGAGCTAGATATCTTGCCTCGTCTCCACCTGAGGGTTCCACAGTGAGTGGAGATGTGGCTACTAGCCAGCCAGTAACTGCCCCATAGAGGGATGAGTGAGAGAGTGACCCGATCCTCTTTTTCGTAGTTCTTTTGCCCCATACTTGTATATTTTTTGAACTCATTTGATTGTATATATGATGATCTATTTCGTCTTTTATTCTTTCCTATTGCATTCACACTTTCACACATTTGTAAAACGTTCAGCAGGATAAAACACCACATAAATCGCTTAAATGTTTTGCCTCGAGAACCCGGTTAAGGATGCGAGTAATTAACAATAAATTATGAATTATCATTCCTTCCTAAGCAAATCATTCAAATGCTTTACGGGCCTCTTCTACGCGAGTAGTAGAGAAGTAGGTTTGGGGGAGTTCTTTTTGGCTCAAGACGTCTTGGATTGCCCCTTGACTTAGCTTAACCGGATTGGTCAACCATTCCATCATAGCCAAAAGAAAGGCTCGAGTTCCTTGCATCGCCTGGAGGCAAACACTAGGAACACGAGTGTAAGAATAAATCGATGAAGGAAAAATCCTAGTCGAGCTCAGAAATTCTGAGACATGCAAGCATGCCCCACCGGACCTGTTTGATAGGTTTCTATAAAATGATGCATCCCTGCTTTTACAAAGAGGTTTTGATGAATGTTGTCTCATGTAAATGATTTTTTGAGGATGTTTTTCTCCCTTAGTACCGGTTAGGTTTTGCCTTACAGTCATTGACAACAAATACCTCATACCCCGTTAAGGGCCGTAGTTTAACGTCTTTGGACGTAAAGAGAATATTTGTAAGTTGGTTTCTTTCTGGATTTTGTAAGCGATCTTTCTAGTTCGAAAAGTTGGCAGATTGCATCGTGGCTTTTATTTCATGTAAGCCTGCAAATGTCGGGTAGGTTACCCTCATTTGTTTATTTTGAAATGTTTTCTATCCTTGTTTCAACTTGTAAAAAGTTTAAACCTTTATTATTATCCGTCAAAATATCGTTTGGCCATTAGGCGGTCATCTTTACCGACGTGGGTAAAGATGGACAACTCCTAAGTTTTATATTTTTATATTCGAAATCTTTTCCTCTTTTCTTTATTTTATTTTAAGCGCAACTAGCTCTTTTAACCGTTAGGCAGGTTTCCTGTATCGGCCCGCTTCCTAATAGACGGAAACGGTGACGTGGTAAGCCCGCGGTATATTTATCCAGAGAAGGTCATTCCCTAAATAAATATACTAAGCGTATTGAAACAATAATACACAATACAAGAATAAATTGAGACTGTAAAAATTTTCAATAAATATCTTTATTTACATTCAAATTCAAATATGTACAAGTACAAGAGTTTATGTTAGAAAGTAAATACAATAAGAAAAATGCCTAAAAAGGTAGCATACAAAAACTGAAGGAAAAAAGCTGAGCTAACCCTGAGTAGCGATCTGGTTGTAGTCCTCCTTTATGGTTTCAACCTCCTCCGTCTCGACCGTATTTGACGAACATTCCAAGAGAAGAAAAGTTGATGGAATGCCCGTCAACGAACTAGCGCTCGGTAAGTCCCAAAGATAGGTAAGAGTAAAAAAAATGACAAGAGAAGAATATATATATGATGAATAAGAGTATATGATCATGGATAAATATATATACTATAGGTTTCTAAATAATCACTATGTTAACGTTACGTTCCATGTGTGAATGTCAACGCAGCCGTATAAGTATTCACGAGCTCAAAAGTGGGGCCCCAGGAGCAAGGAAACACGGGCTCATTTCATGTGTTAGTATCGGAGCTCTAGGCTGTGGATGAGTCAACCAGACCGATATTCGAGTAAAATAAAAAAAATGTTAATACGGGACTCCTGAAGCTCCGTTGGATTCACACAGAAAACTATCCCAAACACCCCATGTATAATATATATAACTGGCTAATATACTTGATTGATTAATTAACATGTCTTGACCGAAATCTTAGATTGCAAAAGGTGTAGATTATATTTGAGTGAGTCGAGTAATGTGCGAGTCATGATGATTGCAATCTGGGTTCGAGTAGATTGGATTCGAGTTCATATTCGAGTTAGATTAGAGTTCGAGTTAAGTTTAGATTTGAGTTCATATCTTTTCATATGAATTGATGTAAATTGTTAAAATCTTATGTTCGGGAGAAATCGGCAACTGCTGCATATGGACGACAGGATTTGTGTCTTTTTCCAAGAAAATTTTCATTGATAACTCCGTTAAATTGTCTAACCTGAAAAGGCAAGCACTCACTTTCTCCGGCTCTCTAGGGCTCAAGAGAATTAATCCCGCTTAAACCTATATTTATCTAAAGTCCTTAAAATATTGTTTGCATATCTCGAGGGGGTTTTATGAAAAATAATTTAATATAGTTTGAAAATAAACCTCGAGGGTGATTTATAACATTTAGAGTTTATCATGAATATATATTTTAATTGTTGTGATGATTAAACCTAGCTTTCTTGAAATTTTGTGGTATTTCTATGAAAACTGGTTCTTTTGGAAATTTGGTGGTATTTTATTAACAAATTCTAATCTTTCATTTTAAAAATACAGTTTCTTAATTTGTTTTTATTGAAAATACGGATTTCATAATTTTATATAATTTTTCCAAAAAATAGTTTTTTATTAGAAAAGCCGCGTTTCTTAAAAAACGTATTTTTTTATTCCTTTCGAGACCAAATACTCCGTGAGGAGTTCTGCATCTGGCTCTACTGTCCCAAGAATGTGCGATAATCCGCGCCATCCATTAGAAGGACTCCTAACGAGAGTTGTAGAGGCGTAATTGCCAAGGATTTCGAAATACCGATTTAAAGAAACCCGTTTTGAAACGGTGTGGTATTTTAATGAAAAAGTTCTTTTACTTTGAATTACCCTTATGCTTAGAATACCGTGCTATAAAACCATATTGTACATGTGGGGTAGTTCATTACCCCGAGAAGGTTCTGGGGTTTGGGTATACTAGATATCGAAAAGAGGTTATACTAAAGTTCATGGTATTTTAATGAAAAAATGCTCCTTATATATTTGTTTCACATGAAAATTTGTTACAACTAAAAACTAATTGATGTGAATAAGGTTGGGATTAGTGTAGCATATTAGTTTGATCTCGTTTTCTTATCATATGGTTTACAAATGTTAAAAAGAAAACTATATCGGAGATAACTTCTCTTTTGTCGGTTTGTTTTAAAAATAAGTTTTGAGATAGAAAGAGAGAGGGATGAAGAGACTTATGATTTTTATATGATTAATAAGAGATCGAAGAAGCTTTCGGGGGTCGTGGTTTTGTCGGAGATGCTCCGGTCGTCGAGTTTGGCTCGCTACTCCACTTGAGGGGCTTAACTCCACTTGGCACTTAGAACGTTTTGAAAAAAATTTTGCTAGAATTTCAGAATGGTGAAGAGCTAAGGCATGTGGTAGTATTAATAGTGGAGAACTAGGGTTTGAGAATTAAAAATGTGGATTAAAATACATTAAAAAATGTTAAATGGTGAAATGAAGGGTCTCTGTTTGATTGCAGGGAAATCAAACAGTGCAGAGGAGTTAAGGGGAGTCGAAGGGGTGTGTGTGCAAAGCACGGAGCCAATTGGGCTCATCTTGATCGTCGGCGCCAGCCAGATGAGGAGAATGGGTGGTCGGATCTTGAGGTTTTGCCTCGAGATTCGTGCCACGTGGGTATATCTGTGTTTACTCCACTTTGCGCATGTTTGATTTTTCTGAAACTTTTCATTTTCCCGTGTATTGCACGTGCAACTCTTGGGCTTCAAAAAATTAAAAAAGAAAAATCATAAAAAATAATTGTGTCTGATGGGAATCGAACACACAAGCTACATCACAGCAGTGTAGAAGCTTTACCAGTGAGCTATAAGTTGTTTCTTGCTTTTCTTTTACAAAAATAACTTTTAACTCTTACACAGGCTGAAATACCCTTTACTGTACAATAACAAGAAAATTCTGTACAGTGATTTCAGAATCGTCACATTTCCTGTCGGAGACCAAGTTTATTTTTAGACAAAGGAACGTTAAGACTTTTAGCTTGGTGAAAAAACTTGCTTAGCGGGAGTGAAGAGACGAGACATATCCGCACACATATACCCCCTATCTAATGGGTTTTTTTTGTTGAAAAGGATCTAGATGTTCTGTTTTCTTTTCAATTGCGAGCTAAAACGCTCTGCTCAGGTGTTGTAATTTAAAAGGCAGAAATCAGTTGATAACCGCCGTTTTGACTTTCCTGATGTTAACTTTTGATGATTTTGAGAGTTTTTGACTTATTTAAAGATGCGAAAAAGACAGTAACATTTTAAATAAACCACTTAGGTGACCTATTGCATCTCTAATCTTTTGGCTTACACTTCCTAATTAGTTACGATTTGACCGTTTCCTTTTCGACTTTGAACGAAACGCTTAGAATTTTCTTAAATGCGAATCGTGGCACAAAGTGCTTTGGTTGCATCCTTATTTGTTAACCAATTTATACACATTCCCTTTAAGGGCTTTTTTAATGAAGTATGGGCCCTCCCATGCCGCTCATTCGAGCACGATTGTTGCTCTTTACGCCATCTCCCATTTGTCATACCTTGCCTTCTTTTTCGACTGTATTGATTTTTCAGGGGTTTAACTTTTCTCTTTCGAGATTCGCTGTGTGCCATTGCACTTCGGAGCTAACGTATCCAGTCCGGATCAATTTTTTGGGATTTGGAACAATGAGGCAAGGCTCCTCTACTTTGTATGGAGTGGTTCTTTTGACATTTCACGGTGCTTATGAGCTTTCTAGTTTTGCGTCGAGCGTGTTCTTTCTTTCTTCTTCTTCTTCTTAATAAGCTTTATGGAGCAACATCTCCCACTCGATCTGTTCTTTTTTAGTTCTCCACGGGGAAGGATCATCATCTTCAGTATGGATTGAGTTGCATCCTTCCTACGGAGTATTACTTTCTGGTACGTTCAAGGTGATGGAGATATTTTCAAGTGCGTCCATGATCCATTCGGCAATTTCTTCAGCGGGAATGGACTTCTTCAGGATGCGATACTTGGGCTTTCTTTTCTGTCTCAACCTGCATGCTGGAGTATTAGGATTGATTGGAGGTGGAAGATTTGGATCTGCGTTCCTCCGGCATGCAGCTTCGCAGAAAGCCCTTTTCTTCTTTGTTTGTTTGCTAATGTAAAGTTTTTCGGAACGTCTCACAGGGAGTTCTTCATCGGTACTATTGTCATCAAAACTGTTGTACTGAGAAGTATCATCTTCTATTTGCTTTCCCTTAGGGTCTTGCTTTTTACCTTTGGGTTCATGTTGAAGAGTGCTGGATTTAGCGGGATCAGGATTAGAAGGCTTATCTTCTTATTTCTCGTTCTCCTTCTTCTCGTTGTCAGGGAACTCAGGTCCCTATCCTTTTCCATGCCATTCGGTTGACTCGTCACGGAGCATCTATTTGATGGGATCCTTGTATAGATAATGAGGTGCCCACAATTCTTTGTCTTGGTTGATACATTCGATTAATCAGGCAAAGGCCTTCTTCTCTTCAAGTTCTTTTTTTGGGACCCATTTCTGTACGTATCGTATAGGTTTCTTGCAGGGAGGTGGTCCGGATGGTTCACCAATATCAATGATGCCCTTGAGTCTTGAGATCATCTTCTAGGGCGGATCACCTTCTAAAGAGCCGACGTTCGACATCTCATTCCCTTGCAGCGAGAAGGCTTATCGAAGATATGACAAGCCATTAATGAGTATGATCTTTCCGTCGTGTGGAACTTAAGGCTTTGGTGACGATATGATGAAATAGCCCCCATGTCATTCATCCACTTTCTTCCAAAAATTTCAAACTGGGACGGAGCATCGACTATAGTGAAGTTGGTAAGAACTAATTTGGGTCCCAAGTTGACCAAGGCTGATATCTTGCCATAGATGGATCTTCTTGACTGGTCTTAGGCAACTTACCTACCTCTCAGACGTTTAGCCAAGCACCAGTTTCTATGAGGGATTCCTTCACCATGCGATTATTGATGATAACCAACACGTACAGGGCGGCTGCATGGTCTTTAGGCACGACAAATTCTGAATCCGTGAATGATATGATGCTATCTTTGAAAGCGAGAGTAGCTACTCTCCCTAAGGCATCTAGTGACATATCAGTAATACTCTATGCTCACTTAAGAACCCAGAACAACTTATCCTGGTGCTTAAGTGAATCTTTGATCAGCTAGAGGATGGAAATGCGAGCAAGGATTTTTCTTAGCTGCTTTTTGAGGTTGTATCGATCCCTGACTCCTTCTTCATCGTCTTCAACTGGGATTGGCGCTTCTTCCTCTTTTAGTAACTGGCGCAGCTTCATCTGATGGTATTTCTATCACTTCCGGCGTTGTTTGGTGAATGACCGGCTTATCTTGAGCTAGTCCTTCGGGCCAATCTTGAACTACCGATGAAGGTGGAATTCTCTTGAAGAACCGACTCTCTGGCAAACCTGGAACAACATGTCGAGGGAAATATCGAGATATGGGCATTGAGGTCGTTCCAATGGTGTGATATTCTGTTGGGGTATATGAGTTAGAACTTCCAGATGATTCATAATTCCTCATGCATTCTGATCCAAGACTTATAACATTGACCGAGTTCGGAGCTATGACTGCTGCGGTCGGTGCTGCTGGAGCGGTATGATGATTTGGAAGTGGATTTCGTACGACCTTTATGTTTTCTTGTAGCACTTTATCTTTTTTGGTCGCCGTTATTTCCCAGCTGATACTTGCTTTTCATGAAGATCGTAGATTGTGTCACGAGCTGTGTGACATTCCTCAAGGGTGTGTCCAATCATTCGGTAGCATGGACAATATATGTTTGGGTTGGCCCTTGCGGATGGCAGTTTTGGTAGTGGCAAGGCTATCACTCTATGTGCATTGAGTACGCGAAAGGCATCTTCGAACCTTTCGGGGAGTGGCGGATAACTCGTTTGTTTTGCACCAAATTTTCTATATGTAGGAGCGACATTGGGATATCCTTGATTAGCAGCGGGATAAGATTGCACGACTTATTGTCATTGTGGTACTGGCGCAGGTTAAGGAACTTGTGGCTGAGGAGCATGGTACGGCTGGTAGTATTGAGGTTGTTGTGGGTACGTAGGACCTGTTTAGAAATTATTGATCACATTCCTTACCTGTTCTCCTATTGCACCTTGATGTCATTCTTCTTGTTCCTTGGAGTTTTGTCATTTTGCGTGTTCCGCTGAGGATTGAGCATGACTGAAGCTCTTCCTTCTCGGACGATCTTTTGCATTACCGGTCCCTCTTCATATAGCTTTGCATAGGTATTGCATTTTGACATAGCCAACATTGTCTTAAGAGGATCTCCTCAATTTTTACGGGTGGGTTCAAATTAACCTGGACAATGACGGGTAGAACTTGACATGTGATTTATGATATGTTAGCCTTCGTCAAGGTCATAAGAGCATGGGGTAGAAATCACATCGGGAGTTTCAAACATACAGGAAACTTGTCAGGCATGTGCATACCTTCTGGAGTGTGATAACTTGAGTGGATTTCATCAGGTTATCATGCGATGATAGTTTGATCCTGATTCCCACTGATGAGTTGGTTTACTCCTCGGGTGATTTTAGATGATCCCGACTAATTCTTCTTTCAGGTTTGGAGGAGAATTTGAGGATACAGTGGTAGACATCCTGATTAGATAAAGTGATTGACCATTCTGATCTAGGTTAGAGTGCACGCTGAGTGTTTCTTTTCTCTCTCTCTCTCTTTGGCAGCGACCATGGCCCGGCCCTAGACTATAACTCAGTAACCAAGATAACCAGACCTTCTTAAAACATATTGACTTTTAGATTGTCTAAGTTGCATACCTCATTGCCACTCCTACTTTTACCCTTTGCTTTTCTCCAGAACATTCCGTATCACTACGAAGATCCACAGTTATTGGATATGACCATCGTATAGTTACATACGAACTCGAAGAAACATATTTCAGATTCGAGGATGGTTTCCGGTTCAGGAAAAATTGAATAGGACTATTCAGTTGTCTTTTCCTTTTAACTTCTCTCAGGTTGTGAGGGCTTCTAGGATTAGAAGAGGGTACACCTATTGCGCTTATTGGATAGTCTTCTTCCAAACCACAGGCAGGTGCCGAAAGATGGGGAAGAAAGAAAACCAATTAGCCTAAGTGTGGTGTACAGAAGGTAATAAGTAAAGACAAATAAGGGATTAGAAAGAGGGCAAAGTAAATTGCGACTGCTATCATTCACGACCAAACCGTACATATCATCGCCACTCCTACTTCACCTTTGAATTTCTCCAGAACACCCTGTATCACTACGAAGATCCATAGTTATTGGATAATCCATCGTATAGTTACATACGAACTCGAAGGAACTTGTTCCAGTTTGAGGATGGATTCTGGTTCAGGAGAAATAGAATAAGGTTTATTCAGTTGTCTTTTATCTTTACCTTCTCTCAGGTTGCGAGTACTCGTAGGATTAGGAGAGTACACCTATTATGCTTATTGGACAGTCTTCTTCCAAACCATAGGCCGGTGCCGAACGGTAGGAAAGGAAGAAAACCATTTAGCCTAAGGGTGGTGTACAGAAGGTAATGAGTAAAGATAAATAAAGGGATTTGGAGAGATGGCAAGGAAATATACGGTTAAAGTCATGAATCTGGATAATGGAAGAGGCATTACTAAGAATACCCGACTGCCCCTTCGAAACATTTTCATATTTCAGTTTCACTATGCGTTGTTAATTGAAAACTGATTTCCCAATTAGATCCTTACTCCATGATATGTATTTACCAGGTTTTGATTCTCACATCTGTATGGTTTTACAGATGATGAGTTGGAGTAAGTTATTAGGAATTAGGTGATTATATCCTCATTATATCGGAATTCGTTGTAATTGGTGATATTTGTGGAAATCACCTGGGTTTTTGCCGGACGGCAAATATTTGGTTTTGAATATCCGTTGTTATGCACCAATTTCAAACTGATATATCTGTACGTTTATTTAATAAAGTGAGATATAACTTTTTGAAATTATGTCCATGACATTTATCTATATCAGTTGATGATTGGGTAAGGAGCATTAAACAGCGGTGTAATTCTTCTTAACCATAGTACAGTTTTCAATCTACGACACGCAGGGTTTGAGTTATTCAACTCAGGGGACTTATATAAAGTATTGTATGTTGTCCAGTGTCCATTAGGACAGAGGGGTTGGTACTCGTGCTTTATTCTGTTTACTTGTGACTTCTCTAGTTTTAGACAAGTATTTCGTAGAAATACAAGGTCTAAGTTATGAGACTTGTGTTTGGTATTCAGTTGAAAGTAATTGTCACGACCCGCAGGGTACGGAACGTGACTGGCACTTAAGTTTACGAAACGTCTCAAGACGTCCGTAAAATAAGTAAGCCAAAGCCCAGAAAACCAAAACCAAATAAGCAAAAGAGTGAAGAGAACCCAATCAATTGAAAACGAGTTTATCAAATAAGTCATATAAAACCCTTTTTAAAAACAATATCAATTTTTCCGAAAATTTCGGCAGAGTCTCCTTTGTAAATACTGGCCCCCAAAATGGGTACAACAAAAATATATATGAATCCAACAAATAAGGCATCCCCAAGCGGGAGCTAGCTCTTCGCCACAAGGCGGTCACAAATCCCACGCAATATAAAGCAACAACATGCGAAATAATCATAATGAAGCATAAGAAAAACAGCATGTCGACTCAAGTGAGCTCGACCCTAAAATACAGCATAAAAGTCCATAAACCTCACAGTCTCATCTCTAGGTCAATATACAATAATACTGGTAGATACAGTAGATGGAGTACACTAGATACAAAGAATATACAAGGTGGTACAAAAATAGTAATATAACCCACCTAAGAGCAAAACCTCGAGTCCAGGCAAAGGAGGCAAAAGAAACAAGTGCGCCCGCCGCTACTGTACTGACGGAGCGGGCCTGCAAAAGACTGTGGCACAACGGGGGTGAGTTGCCAACTCGTGAGTAATAAATAACATCTACAAAGGCTATCGTATGCATGCACACAAGCATCCTAGCATCTAAAATACAGGTATGACTGGATGCACTAGCAGGTGTGTATACAACATCAGTGTACTAGCAGGTGTATGTATGCAACATGAATATCTGAGGTCTCAATAGGTATATATAAGAAACATTTTATCTCTTTTTGTTTTTGAAACTCTTTTAGAATGCCAGCATAATACTCATAGAATCGACAACAATCTGTATCCAGCAACGACACCTAAAAACTGTCTCAAATCTCATAAATCCATGTCATAGTGTCTCTGGCCTCAGCCATCCGGCTGACCCATCTCAATATCAATATCTCATCCTCTCGCGGCCCCGGTCGGTATCCTCTGGATATCCACCGTGCCTAATGAAGTCACCGGTAGGTAATCCGTCCCCTGCCAAGCTCAACGCCAACACCACATTCATCTTGCCCCGGGGTACTATACCGGGCCTGTTCATAACATAATATTGCATTTTGTATTCCCCATTCTTATGCATTTTACAATAAAAACAGGTGCTTTTGACCCATGTCTGCTACATGTTACAGGTTACAGGTTCTTGGAGCGAAAACAGTGAAAAACACAAAAGACGACACAAAAGAAGGATTTTGACCAACAATAGGACGATCTTAGTAAAGCCCGGCAGAAGAACGGTTCACCATCAACAAGGCAACTCAAGATTCAAATTTGCAAGAAAGATGGGTAAAAGATCCAATGCAAAGAGTTCACTGAAAATCTGGAATTACTGCAGAAGCCTAACCGATGAAAAGAATAAATAAACAAGAAGCCCAGAAGAACCACAAGAAGCCCAAGAAAAATACAAAGATGATCTCATCATTGGGCCGTGGAACCGCGGCCCAAGCGCGCCCATGCCGCGGTTCCGCGGCTACCTTAAGCCCTTGTGCGCATTAATTTTTACCATAACTCCTTGGCGGCTGTGGAAAGATTTTCTAGGGGTATATTTGTAACTTTAGACATGCGGTGCAATCTGTAGCCCTAGGGTTTCTATGTCCTATAAATAGAACCCAAGACCTTGTATTTTCTTATGCCTCTATTCATGAATAAAATTCTATTTTCTTGAAGTTAGAGCGCATCAACAGTAAGTAGGTTATTTTCCTTGCAATAGTTATAGTTTTTTATCTGCTCTTATTTTCTCGCCTTAGTTTAATTTAGTTTAGTTTTTATTAACGTGCAATCGATGTCTTCTTTCTTTAACAAATTCTTGTTTTCTTTCATCCCCTCAATGAGCAAGTAGTTTCCTCGCTTGTTAGGGTTAGGAATAAGGAAGGATTTGAGAGATGAAGATCTCTCATCTCTTTTCGTTGCTAAAACTTTTATGAATATTAGAACTTCATGCATACCTTTTGATTCCGCTCCCTACGGCACTTTTACCCTCAAGGTAACGGTGAACTCCGTAGTCTAAAGGCCCGGATCTTAAGGTTTTCCATGGAGGTTAGGGTGAAGATTAAGAAAGGAAGGACAAGGATCTAGAGGAAGAATCAATCTTCCCAATCATCCTAATCCCCTTTGTTAATATTTACCATAACTCTAATATGATACATTTAATTAATAGTAATGGAAAGAGATGTAGATCTTTGTTTACCAAATTTTCCCTAGACCTAATCCTAGCAAGTTTCTAATCCTAGTCTCATACAACTTCAATTTTTAGGTTTAATTATAAATCCAAACACCATTTGGAATTAACTCGTAAGAACTTAAAGGAAATTTTCACATCCCTGTGGACCGACCCGTACTCACCGGCTAGCTTCAAGCGACGCCGTTCTTGATTGCGGTAAATATTTTTGATCGACAAAACCTCTCTTAATCAAATGGCGCCGTTGCCGGGGATGGCGTAAAATTTTCTTTTTGTAATTTCGGGTTAATATAAAATCTGAAAAAAATCATAAAAATCTGAAAATTCCAAAAATAAAAAATTTTATCATCTTTTATTGTTTGAAGGGTTTCTTTGTGAATCTTTGCAGGTTTGACGGATCTGAAACAACACAGAAAGGGAAACAGAAAACGATACATCAGAACAGGAGGATATTGGAAGTACAGAGCAGCTGATGAAATCCAGAGACCTGAAGCCTCCAAACCACCGCGCTTCCGCCGCATAACCCCACCTCGCGCCGCGCTTCCGCCGCATACTGGAGCCTTCTCTGCGAAATTTTTGCACTGTTTGTTTCCTTATTCTTCCCTCTACAAATCCCCATATATCTTTTGCCAAATCTTCTGCAGGATTCTTTGCGCTAAAATCTTCTTCCCCCTTCCAATAATTGATTTTCTGCAGGATTCTTTGCGCCGCGCTAAAAAGCAAATTGATTGCAAGTGATTTACTGCTTTGCATACTTTAATCTGACTTTAAGGGGCTATTGACCAAATCAGATTGGGTGGGGATTTCATCACCCTTCCCAGGACCCCAGAAATCACTTAAAGCATTTGCATTGACCACTTTTAATTTAAAAAATATTAGACTCGGCCCTAAGGACGTCGAGCTCAATAGGACAGAGGACTAGTATAGGCATCGGCCGTTTATCCTAACCGACATTGCGGTGTCTAGGCTGGTGGTTTTTAATTAGGCCCACTGTCGTGGTGGTTCCTTCCCACTTAGCTGGCCGTACTTGTCCGTGAAGAGGCGGTTTGAGGTCCTATCTCTAGCCCTTTGGAACAGTTAGGAGCTGTCTAGCTGACCTAGGCGACCCTAGACTTAGGCCTGATTGTGCATATGTGGTTAATTGCAGTTGTGTCACTAGTCTCTTTTCAAAATATTTTTGCAAAAGCACACTTAAAAAGAAAAAGGAAAATCTTTTCAAAACTTGCAACTTGTCGCTAAAGAATCTTTGCACTCACTTACACCACTTCTTCTCATTGACGTTTTCTTACCTTCACATTCTGTCTTTCATCTTTCGACTACACTAACCCTTTTAGTGTATGTCCGGTTGGACTAGGGACCCTAGCGCCCGATTAGTCCGTGTTTCGTTGGTACCGACCGACGAACCTTTCGACTCCGAAGTCGAAATCTTGTCCACTTCTTCACTTTCACCATCACATTCTTTCGAAGGTATGTCGGGATACGATCCTAACAACACCTTACAGACGGGAAGGATTCCACCTCCGCCAGGTGCGAATAACCCGAATCTTCCGCCTGTCGAAGCGCCCGCACGAGTCGCGCTCCAGGATCTTTTCTACCCCATCCGCACCGCCCTTCCTACTTGTCTTTCCCTTCCACCGGCTAATGGGGAAAACTTTCAGATCAAACCCCACTTTATCAACATGCTGCCTAAGTTTCATGGTTTGGAATCCGAAGATGCATATATCTTTATCAACAAATTCCAAAACGTTTGCGCCATGATGAAAACTACCCAATTAAGTGATGACGCTATAAGGCTAAGGGTCATTCCTTTCACCTTATGTGACCTAGCCGAGAAGTGGCTATACAGCACCGCATCACACTCAATCAGAAATTGGGACGAGTTTGTGAAAGCTTTTCTTAAAAAGTTCTATCCTCATCACAAAACTGCAAAAATCCGTAATGAAATTATACAATTTTCACAGCTTCCTGCCGAACCATTTTGGAAATGTTTTGAAAGATTCAAAGACCTTCTCGTTCAATGCCTTCACCATGGAATCGAAGATGGCAACTTTGCCAAACATTATACGAGGGATTGAACCCGGCAACGAAGCAGTTGCTAGAAACCATTAGTCAATGTCATTTTCTCTCCAAATCTAGCGACAAAGCTTGGCAGTTTCTTGAGGATCTTAGTGAGCAAACAATTCAATGGGAGAGCACCAAGACCACATCATCTTCTTCTATTGGTCAACCTAGGGCAGGCATACATCAAGTAGAGATGTTAATTGCTATGAAGGCCGAGATGGCCGCTCTTACGAAAAAGCTAGAAGCGCTTGAGACCAAAATCTCAGCACCTTCTCCTGCCCCTGTTGTGCCCCCACGAACTGTTTGTGCTTGTTGTTCGGATCCATCACATCTCACCGAAGAGTGTCCTTACACTGCATCCACTCAAGGACAAGATCAAGTCAATGCTGCCTTTCAGCAACGACAAAGAAATGATCCATACTCTTCGACATACAATCCGGGTTGGAAGAGCCACCCTAATTTCACTTGGAACCAAAATCAACAAGTCCAAGGAAACAACAATTTTCAAAGAGCTCCTCCTCCACAACAACAACAAGCACCTCCACAAGCTCAATTTCAGCAGCCTCCCCAACAGCAACCTTACCCTAATCAGATGAACAATTTTGTACCCAACAACTTTGTTCCCCCTCAAAATGCTGTTAGCTCGCTCGAAAGAAGTCTAGAAGCATTCCTAAAGCAATCTGCACAGTCCACAGCTAGGATAGAGACTTCTGTTCAATCTTTGGTGCGAAACAGTGCCTCACATGATCAAAGCATCAAAGCTATTGAGGCACAAATTGCACAACTCAACGCAGCATTGAAAGAGCGAGAGAAAGGAAAGCTTCCATCTCAACCACTCCCAAATCCCGGTCACGCACATATTGCACATGGACAGCAGAATCATAACGTGAATGCTGTGACTACGTTGAGATCCGGAAAAGTGCTGCAAAACAATGTGGGTACTCACCATGACACCTCTGCCGGTGGTTCTTCATCTTCCTCTTCTTCTTCGTTAGAGCCTATTCTCCATCCTTCACATGGCTCTACTTCTTCTAGCTCGAACGGACCCTCTTCTCACAACACGAACACATATACACGGGGTTCCGTTCCAACTCAACAATCGGATCCGCAAAAATTGGACTCAACAACTTTTCAAAATGTTCCTTTTCCAAATCGGTTGAGATCCAATAAACCAACTCCACAGATGGAGAAGATTATAGAGTTGTTCAAACAGGTTAGCATAAATATCCCTCTTTTGGATGCAATCCAACAAGTTCCTTCATATGCAAAAATCTTAAAGGACTTATGCACCAAAAAGAGGAAGTCACAAGTACCAAAGAAAGTTTTCGTGGCTAGTGCTGTTAGCGATGCTCTTGTCAATTCTTTACCCCCAAAGCACAAGGACCCCGGTTGTCCTACTATTTCGATCACAATTGGGAACAAGACCATCAATAGAGCACTATTAGATCTTGGTGCTAGTGTCAATTTGCTACCCTATTCGGTGTACGAACAATTAGGCGTTGGAGAGCTCAAGCCTACTCATTGCACTCTCCAAATGGCCGACCGATCAATCACCCACCCTAGGGGGGAGTTGGAGGATGTGTTAATTAGAGTAGGGGATTTCATTTTCCCCGTAGACTTTATTGTTATGGATACACAACCCGTCGCTAACCCCCGTAATCAAATTCCGGTGATACTTGGTCGACCATTCCTCGCGACTTCTAACGCGGTAATCAACTGTCGTAATGGTTCAATGAATCTATCTTTTGGCAAGATGACAGTTGAACTTAACATTTTCAAGTTAGGAAGTCAGCCTTGCGAGCCTAATTCTAGCGTACTTGATGTGTGCTCGATCGATGGGATCGCGGAGGAGGACTGTGAGTTCGAGAATTTCATGTTTGATCACAGAAATATTGACGCCACTAGTGCGTTCCTCCTAGAATCCGACACAGCTTTCACGACGGACAAAGATTATGAGTGTTTCACCTTTGTTGATGATCTTGAAGACTCTCCACCCGAGTTTGAGTCTTTTGCTTTTTCGGATGAGTTAGTTGAACCATCCGACTCGGTAGCGTACACTCAATTTGAACCTTTGATGGAATCCTTCGAGTTTGAAACAGTTACTCCATTGTTACCATCTATTGTTTCACCTCCTAAACTCGAGCTAAAGCTTTTGCCGTCGCACCTAAAATATGCTTATCTAGGTGAAAATGAGACCTTACCAGTTATCATATCGGCCTCTCTAGCTCGTGAGCAAGAGAAGGCTCTTTTAACGGTCTTATACAATAATCGGCAAGCTTTTGGCTGGTCTATGGCGGACATCAAGGGGATTAGTCCCCTCATAGTCGAACATCATATACACTTGATGGATGATGCCAAGCCGGCAAGGGATCCACAAAGACGCCTCAACCCCATCATGAAAGAGGCGGTCAAGAAGGAGATTGTTAAGTGTCTTGATAGCGGTATCATTTACCCTATCTCGGATAGCCAATGGGTTAGCCCCATTCATGTCGTGCCAAAGAAATCGGTCATCACGGTCATCACCAATGAGGCAAATGAGTTAATTCCCACTCGCACCCAAACTGGGTGGCGAGTTTGCATCGACTACCGAAAACTCAATGCCGCGACAAGGAAGGATCACTTTCCTTTACCATTCATTGACCAAATGCTAGAACGATTGGCGGGGCACGAATTCTACTGCTTTTTAGATGGCTATTCCGGTTATAATCAAGTCCCCATAGCCAAAGAGGATCAAGACAAGACTACATTTACTTGTCCCTTTAGCACTTTTGCTTATCGTCGCATGCCCTTTGGGTTATGCAATGCACCCGCTACATTTCAGCGGTGTATGATGGGGATCTTTTCGGACATGATGGAGAAGTTTTTGGAAATCTTTATGGATGATTTCTCCATCTTTGGTGACTCCTTCGATGAGTGTTTACGACATCTTGGCGCAGTTCTCACCCGCTGTAGGGAAAAGAACCTAACTTTGAATTGGGAGAAATGCCACTTTATGGTACGAGAAGGCATTGTCTTAGGACATGTGATCTCGCAAAACGGCATAGAGGTTGATAGAGCTAAAATCGAAGTCATTTCTAATCTTCCTCCTCCTAAATGCGTCAAAGATATCCGAGCTTTCCTTGGCCATGCCGGTTTTTATAGACGGTTCATCAAGGACTTTAGCAAGATTGCTAGACCCTTGACTCTCTTGTTGGCCAAGGACACTACTTTTGTTTTCGACTCAACTTGCATGAAAGCGTTCGAGTCTTTGAAACACTCACTCATTTCTGCGCCCATTCTTTCATCTCCAGACTGGACGCACCCTTTTGAAATTATGTGCGACGCATCAGATTTTGCCATTGGTGCTGTTCTTGGACAGCATATTAACAAGATGCCGCATGTAATTTACTATGCTAGCCGAACATTAAATGAGGCCCAATTAAACTACACAACAACAGAAAAAGAGTTTTTAGCGGTTGTGTTTGCACTTGAAAAATTTCGGCCTTATTTAATCGGCTCTCGAGTTATAGTGTACACGGATCACTCAGCTCTTCGCCACCTTTTTGCGAAGAAGGATGCTAAGTCTAGGCTAATACGTTGGATCCTTTTGCTGCAAGAATTTGACCTTGTTATAAGGGACAAAAAGGGATGTGAAAACGTAGTGGCCGATCACCTTTCACGACTTCCTTCTTCGCCTACACTTGAACTGCCTATCACTGATGCTTTCCCCGATGAGCAACTCTTGACCGTTTCTTGCGAACCATGGTTCGCCGATATTGTAAACTACTTAGCCACCGGCTTGATACCTAACGATTGGTCGAAACAAGACAAACTACGATTTTTGTCCCAAGTAAAGCATTTTTACTGGGATGAACCTTATCTTTTCAAATATTGTTCCGACCAAATCATTCGCCGGTGTGTACCTGAAAATGAGGTCAAGAGTGTGCTGTCTTTTTGCCACGATCAAGCATGTGGCGGGCACTTTGGCCCAAAGAAGACAGCCGAGAAAGTTTTGCAGTGTGGTTTCTATTGGCCACGACTCTTCAAAGATGCATTCGAATACTGCAAAACTTGCTCCTGGTGCCAACACTTGGGCCGGATATCGCGGAGAAATGAAATGCCGCTCCAACCGATTTTGGTTGTAGACATTTTTGATGTTTGGGGTATAGACTTCATGGGACCATTTCCTAACTCTTTTGGAAATGTGTATATTCTTTTGGCTGTTGACTATGTTTCAAAATGGGTCGAGGCTGTGCCTAGTCGAACGAATGATAACAAGGTTGTCGTTCGATTTCTAAAAGAACACATCTTTTCTCGATTTGGGCACCCTCGCGCAATAATAAGTGATAATGGTTCTCACTTTTGCAATAGGACTTTTGAGTCCCTAATGCGCAAATACTCTATCACCCATAAGCTGTCAACACCATACCATCCCCAAACATGTGGGCAAGCCGAGATCTCGAATAGACAAATTAAGCAAATCTTGGAGAAAACGGTTTCTAAAAACCGTAAAGATTGGTCACTAAAATTGATCGATGCACTATGGGCTTTCCGTACTGCATACAAGACCGATCTCGGCATGTCTCCATACCGGCTTGTCTACGGGAAGGCGTGCCACCTCCCTGTAGAAATTGAGCATAAGGCATTTTGGGCCATTAAAGAGCTGAATCTATCTTTAGGAGATGCGGGCAGCAATCGAAAGCTGCAATTGAATGAATTGGAGGAGCTGCGGGATGAGGCATATGATAATGCCGTGATTGCTAAGAACCGAGTTAAGGTATTTCATGATAAAAACCTTTTACGAAAGACATTTAAACCAGGTCAACAGGTTTTATTATATGATACTCGGTTACACTTTCACCCCGGCAAGCTCCGTTCTAGATGGAGAGGACCTTTTGTTGTCCGCACCGTTTATCCGCACGGTGCGGTTGATCTTGAGAATCTAGAAGACGGTACTTTATTCAAAGTGAATGGACATCGTTTGAAACCGTTCTTCTCTGCGGACCATTCGGAGGAGCTCCTGCTTTTGCAGGAGCCGATTTACACCGATTGATTTCCTCCACCTTCACCCTCGAATTTCTTTTTTTTCCAAAACTTTATTTCAAATAAGTTTGGGGGTGTGTATACTATGTAAATATAATAATAAGCAGGAACTCGCCGATATTATCAACTCATTTGGTGCAGCATGACAGTGAGGACACTGTCCATTATAAGTTTAGGGGTATGTTCGGTAAGTTTTCCTTTTGCATTCATATGTATATTTCTGCATTGCATCTTTATATAAAAATCATAAAAATTTGAAAAAATTTGAAAAATAAAAAAAATTAGAAAACAGAAAAACCCATAAAAAATTGAAAAATTCAAAAATTATAAAAATTAATGTATTCAATTCTGGTTAATTGACTTGAGTTTGATAAATAGGTTAACTGGCTAGGAAAAACTAAATCTTAGACTTAGCAAATTAAAAACCCTAAAAATAACCTTCCTTAGAGTTTAACTGTGGAAAGCATATGTCTTTGTAGGTTATTTAGAAATAGGCAAATTTTGGGTTCAGTTCTTGGGCTAAGTCGAAACGAAGGAAAAGTATTAAAACTTTTATTAGAGTATAAGTTTGAAAAATAGTTCCTAGCTTAAGTCTAGATTCTGAAAATGTATACCCTACAAAATGCACAAACACGCACCTTGAAACTTGGATTAGTAGAAGAGACCTTGAAATACTCTTGTCTAACGTCCTTAGCATAATGAAAAAGGAAAAAAGAGTGGATAAAGAAAAAAAATGGACACTGGTTTTTGTGATTACTCAAGGCTGAAAAAAAAAATAGAAGAATATTTAGCGAAGGTGCTACTGCTAAAAGCCTTGGGTGTTGCAAAACTAGGAAGTACGCCTTAAAGTGCTAACGCATCTGGTAATCGGTTGTTGGTACCTCAAGAAGTATTAACAGTCGCATGAAGGATGTGAAAGCGAAGTCTCACAAGTGCTTTGGACAATGGACGGGGGTACGATTGCTTGATTTGAATTTCCAAGTGTAGGGGTGATATTTACACACACGTGGGGATATGTGATTAGACTTTAGATAAGAGAAAGGAATGAAGAATAGAACTTGTGTCTTTAATAGAGTTGATAAAAATTCCTAAGTGGAGATGGAACTCTAGAAGGAAAACTTAAGAAATGCCGAAAGCTAGGTAATTCTACAGGATATATGTAATCTTAAGTTAAATAATGAGCAAGCGTAAAGAATATGGGTGGATAATTTGCGGGTCGACGATAATAGAATTCCTTGTTAGAAAACCTAAATGGAGAACAAAAGTCGAGAAACCAAGTTGATAGGATTTTATGGGTAGTATCCGCTGAAAACCCTCAGGAGACAACACTCCTCCTACTAGGGACACCTAGAGGTTTAACGGCTTGTTGCACGAGCTCAGTGCAATCGCGTTTCCCTGCGAAAGTGTGGCTAGGTTAAATTTTTATTTAAATAATAAGTTTGGTCGAGGGCGAGCAAAAGATAAGTTTGGGGGTATTTGTTCATAACATAATATTGCATTTTGTATTCCCCATTCTTATGCATTTTACAATAAAAACAGGTGCTTTTGACCCATGTCTGCTACATATTACAGGTTACAGGTTCTTGGAGCGAAAACAGTGAAAAACACAAAAGACGACACAAAAGAAGGATTTTTGACCAACAATAGGACGATCTTAGTAAAGCCCGGCAGAAGAACGGTTCACCATCAACAAGGCAACTGAAGATTCAAATTTGCAAGAAAGACGGGTAAAAGATCCAATGCAAAGAGTTCACTGAAAATCTGGAATTACTGCAGAAGCCTAACTGATGAAAAGAATAAATAAACAAGAAGCCCAGAAGAACCACAAGAAGCCCAAGAAAAATACAAAGATGATCTCATCATTGGGCCGCGGAACCGCGGCCCAAGCACGCCCATGCCGCGGTTCCGCGGCTACCTTAACCCTAGTGCGCATTAATTTTTACCATAACTCCTTGGCGGCTGTGGAAAGATTTTCTAGGGGTATATTTGTAACTTTAGACATGCGGTGCAATCTGTAGCCCTAGGGTTTCTATGTCCTATAAATAGAACCCAAGACCTTGTATTTTCTTATGCCTCTATTCATGAATAAAATTCTATTTTCTTGAAGTTAGAGCGCATCAACAGTAAGTAGGTTATTTTCCTTGCAATAGTTATAGTTTTTTATCTGCTCTTATTTTCTCGCCTTAGTTTAATTTAGTTTAGTTTTTATTAACGTGCAATCGATGTCTTCTTTCTTTAACAAATTCTTGTTTTCTTTCATCCCCTCAATGAGCGAGTAGTTTCCTCGCTTGTTAGGGTTAGGAATAAGGAAGGATTTGAGAGATGAAGATCTCTCATCTCTTTTCGTTGCTAAAACTTTTATGAATATTAGAACTTCATGCATACCTTTTGATTCCGCTCCCTACGGCACTTTTACCCTCAAGGTAACGGTGAACTCCGTAGTCTAAAGGCCCGGACCTTAAGGTTTTCCATGGAGGTTAGGGTGAAGATTAAGAAAGGAAGGACAAGGATCTAGAGGAAGAATCAATCTTCCCAATCATCCTAATCACCTTTGTTAATATTTACCATAACTCTAATATGATACATTTAATTAATAGCAATGGAAAGAGATGTAGATCTTTGTTTACCAAATTTTTCCTAGACCTAATCCTAGCAAGTTTCTAATCCTAGTCTCATACAACTTCAATTTTTAGGTTTAATTATAAATCCAAACACCATTTGGAATTAACTCGTAAGAACTTAAAGGAAATTTTCACATCCCTATGGACCGACCCGTACTTACCGGCTAGCTTCAAGCGACGCCGTTCTTGATTGCGGTAAATATTTTTGATCGACAAAACCTCTCTTAATCAGGGCCCACCATGTACCCGAGACGGTTCATCCAACACCTCGAAACGGGTCTCGAAAACCACAGCAAACTCATGGTGGACGACACTTACATCACTAGAAAACCGCAATTTACATATTTTAAAAATATAATAAGTTTAGAAATTTTGCGGCTTTCCCCCGAAATCCAGAAATATCATAAAATCTCAAGAAATTCTCATAAGTGCATATGTCAATGATAATGAATGCATATGATATCAATAATCAAGTTGCGATGTGTGATTAATAGACTAGGCATGAACAAATAATATGATGAGGTACATGCACATGAATAGCAATCCTACGATTTCATTTTAAGGAATTAAAGGCAATAGCACATGTTTAAGTATCAATTATAGTAAAAGGTTTCAATTTATAGGTTATCTAGTGTGGTGGCATGGCAATTATCAGGGCGTGGGTGTAAGCATGAATAGTGTTCGTGCTGCATATAAAAACCCTGACAATGATGCAGGTGTCCTATAGAATGGGTTCGTATATGTATGTCAATATAAGGCATGAATATAGCAAATAATCATACAAGTATTACATCCCTAATTACTAAAATTACTAAGAATCTTTTTAAGCTACTAAAACTATCGGGCGACTTGCGCCATCCAACGATAGTCCCCCGTAGATGTTACATCTACTCACAGATATCCTCAGCTAGCTACGTCCGATCACCGCTTTCTCTTTTCGTGCCGCATCCGAAGCCTCCGCGACCGAACCTGGAATTTACATCAATACAAAACATAAGGTTACATATCATGAAACGACGCAAATTCCGAACGAGAATATCTACGTTCACAAGCTAGGCACAACGTGCACAAGGTGCGCGGAACGCACGCGAAAATCACATAACTAACTAGAATCGTCGATTAGGTCGCCCGGAAAAACTGAAATCCGAACACTCAAAATTCGCACTCACACATCCTAAAAGTCATAGGATGCGCTAAAAATGTCATCAAGACATCGCAATTAATTCATCACAATATTTTAATAAAAACTAGTAAGCTAGAATTGCAATTTGGTGCAAACATCGACAATTAGCGACAAAGTTAACACAATCCAACACAACAATCCAAACTAACCCACTAGCTAGCCATTACACTAATTTTAAACCATTAATTACGCATCAAATCATAATTCTAACACAACCCTTCTCTTGATTTTTGGTAATTAGCAATCTTAATGAAAATTTCACACAAGTTTAACATAGATTAGCATAATATGAAGCCACTTAAGCAAAGTAACCTTAAAGATTGGTTTAGTAATTAACTAGATAGCTAATTAGCTTTAATTAACTAAATAATGGTTCCTAAAAACCCTAGTTTAACTCTAACCATAAACCTTTAAAAACTAGATTAGAATCTAACACTAAATTAACACTAGATTTTAGCCCAATTAGCAATTTAACCACTTAGATTAAGCTAACAAAATAACTAGATAACAAAATAGCTTAATTAACCTCTTAATGGTGATCTAAACCCTAAATTAATTTCAAACCACAAACTTTAAAAAAACTAGTATGCAAATAGCACTAAAATTAACACTAAAACAATTCAATTAAAGAATTTTAACCATAGATTGAAATTATACCTCACAATCTATGGATCTAGCATGATCATTTACCTCTAAAATTGCCTCCTTTCCACAAGATTTAAACCAATTTGGGCTTGAAAAGAGATAGAATAAGGTTTTGTGTTGAATTTGTGAAGAAAATTAGGGATTTCGGTGGATTTTTTTGATGAAATTGAAGCAAAAGGAGATGGGGG
Organism: Agapanthus africanus; assembly: GCA_030015575.1. Classification (NCBI taxonomy): domain Eukaryota; kingdom Viridiplantae; phylum Streptophyta; class Magnoliopsida; order Asparagales; family Amaryllidaceae; genus Agapanthus; species Agapanthus africanus. Next base: position 44,694,439 of record JASDDO010000006.1, read on the forward strand.
AAAATGGGGACCTGCACATTCTTGAGGCTCGGCCAGGGAAAAGGGTGGGGGAAAAGTGAGGAATTGGAGTTGGAAAAACCAAGGTCAAAGCTCTCACATGTCACTCAAAACCCATACCTAAATTACTATATTTTAATCATATTCAAAACAATTCATTCACAATTGTTAAAGTCAAATGGAGGGGAATAGGGCTGTTGCAGTAGTGGTGGGGCCGGCCTTGGGGTGTGGGGGTGAGTGGGAGAGGTTACAAAAAGAATTCCATGCAAAAAGACCCCCCACAAGTCCAAAATTGCAAGTTTTAGCTTAAAATTCAATAAATTTCGATTTCCATAAAAAAAATTAGTTAAAATTTAAAATAAAATACTAAAAATTTATATTACAGCTAGATTTTAATTAACATAATTTTAAAGCTTAAATTTAGCCCATTTAAATTTGTATTTATCGCTAATTTAATGTATTTTCTTACCGGCTTAAAATAATATTAAAAATTGAAAAATTAGGGAAAAATTTTAAACGACCAGAATTTCATAATTAACTCATTTGCTACTAAAAATTAGCAATTACCTATCCAAATTAGGTATAATTAGTCCTAAACTGCAAAATAACAAAAAGGACGGTTTTCGGAAAAATACCGAATTTCCACCGATTTCAGGAAAACGTCAAAACGACTTTTCAAGGCGTTACAATCTTCCCCCCTTAAAGAAATTCGGTCCCCGAATTTAAAAATATAACTACGTGTACCTTCAAAGAGATGGGGATATTTCTTCCTCATCTCGCCCTCGGTCTCCCAGGTAACCTCCTCGCTGCTCGGGCTACGCCAAAGGACCTTGACGGTTGGTATAATCTTTGATCTCAACTTCTTCACCTGCCGATCCAGGATGGCCACCACCTGCTCTGCAAAAGAAAGGTCGCCCTCTAGCTGGACTGTCGGGTGCTGAATCACATGCGAAGGGTCGTGAAGGTACTTGCGGAGCATTGAAACATGGAAGACGGGGTGAACATCGGGAAAGCTGGGTGGAAGGGCCAAACGATATACAACAGCGCCGACACGCTCGAGGATCTTGAAGGGACCTACGAATCTGGGGCTAAGCTTCCCATTTCGCCCAAAACGCATCACGCCCTTCATCGGAGAGACTCTCAGAAAAACATGGTCGCCTACTGCGAACTCTAATATGCGACGGCGCCTGTCTGCATATGATTTCTGCCTGCTCTGAGCCGCTCTCATCCGCTCTCGGATCAACTGTATCTTCGCTGTCGCCTCCTCAACAAGCTGCGGCCCCAAAATACTGCTCTCGCTGAGCTCTGTCCAACAGACGGGCGATCTGCATCTCCTCCTATACAATGCCTCGAAAGGTGCCATCTGAATAGTATCCTGGAAGCTGTTGTTGTAGGAGAACTCCACTAATTGTAAATGACGATCCCGGCTACCGCCGAAGTCTAAAACGCACGCTCTGAGCATGTCCTCGAGAGTCTGAATGGTCCGATCTGACTTTTCGTCGGTCTGCGGATGAAACGCTGTGCTGAAGCTCAAACGAGTGCCCAAAGCCTCCTGAAGTCTCTACCAAAGTCGGCCGGTGAACTGGGTGCCTCGATCTGACACGATACAAGTCGGTACGCCATGCAACCGCACGATCTCGTCGATGTAAAGCTGGGCATACTGAGCGAAGCTGAAAGTCTTCTTCACTGGCAGGAAGTGAGCCGCTTTCGTCAATCGATCTACGATCGCCCAGATGGAGTCATACCCTCGACTGGTCTTGGGTAGACCCACAACGAAATCCATCGAAATCTGCTCCCATTTCCACTCCGGAATGGGTAACGGCTGTAGCTCTCCTGCGGGCCTCTGGTGCTCGGCCTTGACTTGCTGACAAGTCAGACATCTCGATACAAACTCCGCAATGTCCCTCTTCATACCGTCCCACCAGTAGGTCTCTCTCATATCATGGTACATCTTGGTGGAACCGGGGTAGACACTATACACTGATCGGTGTGCCTCCTCAAGAATGTCGCGCCGCAATCCATCAGCATCTGGTACGCACAGTCTAGATCCATATTGTAAAATCCCCTGATCATCAATCACGAACTCGGAAAATCTGCCCTGTCCCATCTGTGCCATGATCTCTGAGCAACGGTCGTCGCTGCGCTGTGCCTCATATATATAGTCAAGCAACTGTGGGCGTGCACGAACATGCGCGAGCTGTCCCCCTGTCTGAGTGAACTCGAACTCAACTCGGCTGTCGCATAACATCTGCCAATCTGCTGACGACTGCCTCTGCACTGCGCGCAAAAAGGATAGACTACCCCCGGGCCTCCTACTCAACGCATCTGCCACCACATTCGCCTTGCCTGGGTGATATAAGATCTCGCAGTCGTAGTCTTTCACCAACTCCATCCAACGACGCTGTCTGAGGTTCAGGTCTCGCTGCTGAAATATGTATTTTAAGCTCTTGTGGTCTGTGAATATTTGGCACGACTCGCCATATAGGTAATGTCGCCAAATCTTCAATACAAAGACCACTGCAGCCATCTCCAAATCATGAGTGGGGTAGTTCTGTTCATGCTTCTTCAACTGCCGAGAAGCATATGCGATTACCCGGCCATGCTGCATCAATACGCATCCTAACCCTACACGTGAAGCATCACAGTAGACCACAAATCCGCCTGATCCCGAAGGCAAAGATAATACCGGCGCCATAGTCAAACGAGTCCGTAGCTGCTGAAAACTGTACTCGCACTCCTCCGTCCAAACGAAAGGAACTCCCTTCCGGGTCAAACCGGTCAAAGGTGCAGCTATACGGGAGAAGTCCTGAACAAAACGCCTGTAGTAGCCCGCCAGGCCTAGAAAACTACAGATCTCAGTAACCGATGTAGGTCGGGGCCACTGCTGAACAGCCTCAATCTTCTTCGGGTCCACACAAATGCCGTCTCTCGTAACCACGTGACCCAAGAATCCGACGCTGTCCAGTCAGAATGCACACTTGGAGAACTTTGCGAACAACTGGTGCTCCCTCAGAGTCTGTAACGTAATCTGCAAGTGTTGCTCGTGCTCCTCTCTGCTCCGGGAGTACACCAAGATATCGTCGATAAACACGATGATGAACAAGTCAAGATACGGCATGAATGTATGGTTCATCAAATCCATGAATGCTGCTGGGGCGTTGGTGAGTCCGAACGACATCACCAAAAACTCATAGTGGCCGTAGCGCGTGCGGAAAGCTGTCCTCGGTATATCCTCCTGTCGAACTCGCAGCTGATGGTATCCTGATCGCAAGTCGATCCTCGAAAAATATCCCGCACCCTGAAGCTGGTCGAACAAATCATCAATGCGTGGCAGCGGATATCTGTTCCGAACGGTAACTTTGTTCAGCTGGCGGTAGTCGATACATAAGCGCAAACTTCCATCCTTCTTCTTGACAAACAGGACCGGAGCACCCCAAGGAGAAACACTAGGTCGAATAAGCCCCTTATCTACCAATTCCTGCAACTGATCCTTCAGCTCTCGAAGCTCTGCCGGGGCCATCTGATAAGGCGGTATAGAAATAGGCCCCGAGCCGGGAATCAAATCAATGCAGAACTCAACGTCGCGCTCAGATGGTAGCCCAGGTAGCTCATCAGGGAAAACATCAGGGAACTCACAAACAACCGGGACCCGGTCCAACGGAACCTCTGCAGCTCGAGTATCATAAATATACGCTAAGAATCCCTGACATCCCTTCCGCAAGAGCTGACCAGCGCGAAGAGACGAAATCAAGCTGGGAAGGGTGACGCTGCGGTCTCCCTGAATAACAAGGACTGGCTCTCCCGGAAAGCTAAATCTGACTGCCTTCTCACGGCAGTCCACCGAAGCATAACAAGTGGCTAGCCAATCCATGCCCAGAAGCACATCAAAGTCCAACATATCGAGGAGAATCAAATCAACCGATGAATCCCTCTTCCCGATACGAACGGAACACAAACGAAATACAAAACGAGCGACAAACGACTCGCCTACCGGAGTACTAACAACAAGCGGATGATCTAACGATGACGACTCACGGCCCAACATCGGTGCAAAGTGTGTAGAGACGTACGAATGTGTGGAACTTGGGTCGAATAATACCCATGCGTCGAAAGAACAAACTGGCAAGGTACCTGTCACAATGGCATTGGATGCATGCGCATCCTGCGGTGTCAAAGCAAAAACTCGGGCCTGTCCTCCACCGATAGCGGGCTGACCTCGACCTCGGCCTCTGCCTCCTCGTCCTCTCTGAACAGGACCGCCGCGTCCACGGCCTCTGGGTGCACCTAACTGGCATGGAGTATCGCCGGTGGTAGGAAGTAGGGCTCTCTGAGGAGGGGTGGTGATGGTGGTAGGGTCACATGCGGAACTATCGCTGCTCCCTGTCGTCTCGCCGGACAGTCTCTGACAAGATGATGCGAACTCCCGCACCCAAAACACCCTGGCGACGGCTGCTGTCCTTGGGGATAAGAACCATATAACTGTCCCCGTCCAAATCCTCTGCAAGGCCTATCTCTCGGAAAAAATCTGGCGCGCTGCCTCTGAGACGGTACATCGGTGCGAATCCTCTTCGGCCCAGAAATGGCCGAAGTCTATGATATGCGTGCCTCCATCCGTAATGCCGTATCCATAGCAGCTGAATAAGTGTCGTAGTGCTGGGCGCCAATGGCAAGATATAGCTGGGCATCGAGTCCCTGTACGAACCTATTCACCATCTTCTCTTCGGTATCCACCAAATAAGGAGCATATCGGGATAACTGTGTAAACTGGATGTCCTACTCAGACACCGTCATCCCAGGTGTCTTGACTAAGGCCTCGAAGCTGCGAGCTCTGGCGTCACGAACGCTCTCTGGGAGGAAACAAGCTAGAAAGACCGCTATAAACTCGACCCAAGTCATAGGCGGTAGACCTGCAGCTCGACCTCTCAAGACTGACTCCCACCATGTCTGCGCGAGACCCTCTAGTCGGAAACTCGCAAGCTCCACCCATCGATCATCCGAACATCTCAACGAACGGCAGATCCTGGCTAAACTATCAAGGAACGTCTGTGGGTCCTCTGCTGCCTCGGTGCCGGTGAATACTGGAGGTCTCAGCCTCATGAAATCCTGTAGTGAAACCGGGATGGTCACGGTGGTAGTAGTAGGAGCAGGTATCATGGTCGTCTGTGATGTAGTAGGTGCGTCATCCGGCCTCGGTGTACGACTGGCTGCAACTAGGGATCCTACCATCTGACGTAGCTCCTGCATGCCCCCCATCATCTGTCGCAACTCCTCCAAACCAGTCTCGAGCCTATCCATACCGCCTGGGGAAGGTGGATCGGTCTGTCCCTGCGGCGTAGGCATACCCCCCTGCTCAGTCCTAGTCTCGGACGAGCCAGCTCGAATCTCGTCTCGGGCGGCAGCCCTCTGTGCCCTCGTAGCCTTCGGCGGCATAGTGACTGGTACAGGAACAGGACAATAAGAATGGTGCAGTAGAATCATAGGATACACGGAATTGAAGAAAGAATTTTCAAGCAAGTATATCCTAAAGTCACTTAGGCGGAGTACCGTATCGCAAGTATGCCGCGGACATACACACGCTACGTTACCCTACTTAAATCACTTACTCCATCTACCAAGGGTCATCCTACACTCAAAAAGGTAAAACCTATCGCTCTGATACCAACTTTGTCACGACCCGCAGGGTACGGAACGTGACTGGCACTTAAGTTTACGAAACGTCTCAAGACGTCCGTAAAATAAGTAAGCCAAAGCCCAGAAAACCAAAACCAAATAAGCAAAAGAGTGAAGATAACCCAATCAATTGAAAACGAGTTTATCAAATAAGTCATATAAAACCCTTTTTAAAAACAATATCAATTTTTCCGAAAATTTCGGCAGAGTCTCCTTTGTAAATACTGGCCCCCAAAATGGGTACAACAAAAATATATATGAATCCAACAAATAAGGCATCCCCAAGCGGGAGCTAGCTCTTCGCCACAAGGCGGTCACAAATCCCACGCAATATAAAGCAACAACATGCGAAATAATCATAATGAAGCATAAGAAAAACAGCATGTCGACTCAAGTGAGCTCGACCCCAAAATACAGCATAAAAGTCCACAAACCTCACAGTCTCATCTCTAGGTCAATATACAATAATACTGGTAGATACAGTAGATGGAGTACACTAGATACAAAGAATATACAAGGTGGTACAAAAATAGTAATATAACCCACCTAAGAGCAAAACCTCGAGTCCAGGCAAAGGAGGCAAAAGAAACAAGTGCGCCCGCCGCTACTGTACTGACGGAGCGGACCTGCAAAAGACTGTGGCACAACGGGGGTGAGTTGCCAACTCCTGAGTAATAAATAACATCTACAAAGGCTATCGTATGCATGCACACAAGCATCCTAGCATCTAAAATACAGGTATGACTGGATGCACTAGCAGGTGAGTATACAACATCAGTGTACTAGCAGGTGTATGTATGCAACATGAATATCTGAGGTCTCAATAGGTATATATAAGAAACATTTTATCTCTTTTTGTTTTTGAAACTCTTTTAGAATGCCAGCATAATACTCATAGAATCGACAACAATCTGTGTCCAGCAACGACACCTAAAAACTGTCTCAAATCTCATAAATCCATGTCATAGTGTCTCTGGCCTCAGCCATCCAGCTGACCCATCTCAATATCAATATCGCATCCTCTCGCGGCCCCGGTCGTTATCCTCTGGATATCCGCCGTGCCCAATGAAGTCACCAGTAGGTAATCCGTCCCCTGCCAGGCTCAACGCAAACACCACATTCATCTTGCCCCGGGGTACCATACCGGGCCCACCATGTACCCAAGACGGTTCATCCAACTCCTCGAAACGGGTCTCGAAAACCACAGCAAACTCATGGTGGACGACACTTACATCACTAGAAAACCGCAATTTACATATTTTAAAAATATAATAAGTTTAGAAATTTTGCGGCTGTCCCCCGAAATCCAGAAATATCATAAAATCTCAAGAAATTCTCATAAGTGCATATGTCAATGATAATGAATGCATATGGTATCAATAATCAAGTTGCGATGTGTGATTAATAGACTAGGCATGAACAAATAATATGATGAGGTACATGCACATGAATAGCAATCCTACGATTTCATTTTAAGGAATTAAAGGCAATAGCACATGTTTAAGTATCAATTATAGTAAAAGGTTTCAATTTATAGGTTATCTAGTGTGGTGGCATGGCAATTACCAGGGCGTGGGTGTAAGCATGAATAGTGCTCGTGCTGCATATAAAAACCCTAGCAATGGTGCAGGTGTCCTATAGAATGGGTTCGTATATGTATGTCAATATAAGGCATGAATATAGCAAATAATCATACAAGTATTACATCCCTAATTACTAACATTACTAAGAATCTTTTTAAGCTACTAAAACTATCGGGCGACTTGCGCCATCCAACGATAGTCCCCCGTAGATGTTACATCTACTCACAGAAATCCTCAGCTAGCTACGTCCGATCACCGCTTTCTCTTTTCGTGCCGCATCCGAAGCCTCCACGACCGAACCTGGAATTTACATCAATACAAGACATAAGGTTACATATCATGAAACGACGCAAATCCCGAACGAGAATATCTACGTTCACAAGTTAGGCACAACGTGCACAAGGTGCGCGGAACGCACGCGAAAATCACAAAACTAACTAGAATCGTCGATTAGGTCGCCCGGAAAAACTGAAACCCGAACACTCAAAATCCACACTCACACATCCTAAAAGTCATAGGATACGTTAAAAATGTCATCAAGACATCGCAATTAATTCATCACAATATTTTAATAAAAACTAGTAAGCTAGAATTGCAATTTGGTGCAAACATCGACAATTAGTGACAAAGTTAACACAATCCAACACAACAATCCAAACTAACCCACTAGCTAGCCATTACACTAATTTTAAACCATTAACTATGCATCAAACCATAATTCTAACACAACCCTTCTCTTGATTTTTGGTAATTAGCAATCTTAATGAAAATTTCACACAAGTTTAACATAGATTAGCATAATATGAATCCACTTAAGCAAAGTAACCTTAAAGATTGGTTTAGTAATTAACTAGATAGCTAATTAGATTTAATTAACTAAATAATGGTTCCTAAAAACCCTAGTTTAAGTCTAACCATAAACCTTTAAAAACTAGATTAGAATCTAACACTAAATTAACACTAGATTTTAGCCCAATTAGCAATTTAACCACTTAGATTAAGCTAACAAAATAACTAGATAACAAAATAGCTTAATTAACCTTTTAATGGTGATCTAAACCCTAAATTAATTTCAAACCACAAACTTTAAAAAAACTAGTATGCAAATAGCACTAAAATTAACACTAAAACAATTCAATTAAAGAATTTTAACCATAGATTGAAATTATACCTCACAATCTATGGATCTAGCATGATCATTTGCCTCTAAAATTGCCTCCTTTCCACAAGATTTAAACCAATTTGGGCTTGAAAAGAGATAGAATAAGGTTTTGTGTTGAATTTGTGAAGAAAATTAGGGATTTCGGTGGATTTTTTTGATGAAATTGAAGCAAAAGGAGATGGGGGAAAATGGGGACCTGCACATTCTTAAGGCTCGGCCAGGGAAAAGGGTGGGGGGAAAGTGAAGAATCGGAGTTGGAAAAACCAAGGTCAAAGCTCTCACATGTCACTCAAAACCCATACCTAAATTACTATATTTTAATCCTATTCAAAACAATTCATTCACAATTGTTAAAGTCAAATGGAGGGGGATGGGGCTGTTGCAGCAGTGGTGGGGCCGGCCTTGGGGTGTGGGGGTGAGTGGGAGAGGTTACAAAAAGAATCCCATGCAAAAACACCCCCCACAAGTCCAAAATTGCAAGTTTTAGCTTAAAATTCAATAAATTTCGATTTCCATAAAAAAATTAGTTAAAATTTAAAATAAAATACTAAAAATTTATATTACAACTAGATTTTAATTATCATGATTTTAAAGCTTAAATTTAGCCCATTTAAATTTGTATTTATCGCTAATTTAATGTATTTTCTTACCGACTTAAAATAATATTAAAAATTGAAAAATTAGGGAAAAATTTTAAATGACCAGAATTTCATAATTAACTCATTTGCTACTAAAAACTAGCAATTCCCTATCCAAATTAGGTATAATTAGTCCTAAACTGCAAAATAACAAAAATGACGGTTTTCGGAAAAATACCGAATTTTCACCGATTTCAGGAAAACGCCAAAACGACTTTTCAAGGCGTTACAGTAATGGTTTTTGTTCCCCTCCGAAAGGCGACGCACAGGACCGCGATGTCCTGGTGCTGAGATTCGGGGCAGATGCTATTTGGTTTTATCCGTCCACCTCTCCGAAGATACCAAGTTGATTTATGGCACCATGTATCGGAGGTTTAGACGGATGCGGCCGATGTAGCAGACTTCGTCAGATTCCCCCTCAGGGTGAGGGGTTTTTGATTGTGGGGACGCTCTTCCCTGCAGGCGCAAGCCCCTGCAGTTAATTACGCTACCGCATCGCGGTAACAACTTTCTCCTTCTCCAGAATTTCACTTCATGTCGTGTGTGTTTGTTTTGTTTGTGGTTGCCCGTGGATTGTATACGGAGACTGAGTAATGCCGTCGCCCGTAGGACGTGGATTAGTCCAAATCCATATTTACTTAGATTTGGGTTTGGTGTTTTTAGTTTAAGGATACGTTAGTCGCGTTGCGGCTAAGATCAACTTAAACGTTCGTTAAGGATACGTTAGTCCTGTTTGAGACTAAAATCAACTTAACGTGATCGTTTAGATCCGAAAAAAGAGCGTTTGGGCCCTATTGTTCCAGTTTGGGAGATTCATAGTCCAATTTAGGACTAAAGTCTGTTTGGAGGATACGTTAGCCATTTTTGAGGCTAAGATCGACTCAAACGTTTGTTAAGGATACGTTAGTCTAGTTTGAGACTAAGATCAACTTAACGGGACCGTTTAGATCCGACAAAAGAGCGTTTGGAAGCTCTGTTGTTCCAGTTTAAGGACGTGGTGGTCCGTCGCCAGTTTAGGGACGTAGTGGTCCATATTCCAGTTTAGGGACGTCTCGGTCCGATATTAGTTTAAGGACGTTTCGGTCCAATATTAGTTTAAGGACGTTTCGGTCCACGAGTTTAAGGACCCCGCTGTCCATATTGATGTGTGGTCGTTGGGACCCGTCACCTCTTTGACGTCGTTGAGGAATTACAATGACGGATGTCAAAGGAGTTCGGAGATGTACCCTCGAACCGGATGTAAATTGATTTAGAAGAGCAATTTTGCTCAGTCAATTTAATTTAAGGACTTATGGCCAAAATTGGGCTAATTCCAGTTGAAATGTTCAACATTTTATTTGCTTTTGCATTGCATTTCTTTTTTTTATTTTTATTTGGGTCTTGCCCAGAAAGGATGCAGAGCATCAATTTGTTTTGGGCTCTGCCCTTTTAGGAATGATGCAAGGCATCAATTTTATTTGGGCTCTGCCCTTGTATAAAGAATGCAAAGCATCAATTTATTTGGGCTCTGCCCATTTATTGCCTTGCAATTTATTTTGGCCTGTCAGGTCATTTTGATTTGGGCCTGGCCCTTTAATTAATGCATTGCATTTGTGCAAAAAACTGTTAATTTGAGAATCTTTTAGATTCAAGAACCGATGGTTCATAAAATAAGTGCAAAGCACTATTTGATTTAGAAACAAGTTTTTTTCTTGTTTTTCTTATCTCAGAGAACCAAAAGTTCATAAAAGTGCAAAGCACTATTAATTTAATAACCTTTTAGGTTCAAGAACCGATAGTTCATAAAACAAGTGCAAGGCACTATTTTATTTATTTCTTTATTTATTATTGAAGATCCATGATCTTGTTTATAAGAGAATTTTCTCTTCTTTTAAAGGTTTTTACCTTTTTTTTTATTCTTCAAAAGTTCTCAAGAGTTCTCTTCTTTCTTTTTTCTTTAGCCCCATCTTTATTGAAATGAGGTCTGGGGTCCTTTTTATAGTGCCCATAAATTAGTTAAATTTGTTCAATAAATGTTTTCCTGAGTGATTTGGGGAATTTTCCCCACCGTTGGATCTTTGATCCAAAGGCTCCTGCCTTATACAAGAAAATCTTCTTGTTTTAACAAAATTTATTCTGTTTTGCACAACTCTCCCAGTGAGTGACACGTGTCGCGCAGTGAAGCGCTTGCGCAACAGCGATTGCGCAACTGCGCAGACACGTGTCGCGCAGTGAAGCGCTTGCGCAACCGCGCAGACACATGTCGCGCAATCGTGAGCTTGCGCAACTGCGCAGACACGTGTCGCACAGCCGTGCGCTTGCGCAGTTGTGCTTGCGCAACTGAGCAGACACGTGTCGCGCAGTGAAGCACTTGCGCAACTGCGCAGACACGTGTCGCGCAGCCGTGCGCTTGCGCAGTTGTGCTTTTGCAACTGCGCAGACACGTGTCGCGCAGCCGTGCGCTTGCGCAGTTGAGTGTTGCTTATGTTTTTTTTGTTTTTAAAGAGCCTTGCTCTGATCGGACGTACCGCCTCGGGCGTTGTGCTGCCGTGTCAACTTCTGACACGTGGCGCATTGCGCGCAGCGCACGGGAACCGAAGCGTTGCTTCAAAATTTGAATTTTCAAAATTCAAACAGAGCCTTGCTCTGATTGGGGTAAACAAATGCCCCCCCACCGCTGCGCTTACGTGGCCTCCAAACGCAAGCGCAACAGTGGCAGAATCCGAACCGTCGCGGCACCTTTTGGCAGTTGAAGAGGCGATTGATGCCTATAAATAGGACCTTTGGTCCTCAAAAAAATTCTTTACCACTTCAAGAATTTTGACTCAGAGCCTTGCTCTTGCTTAAGAATTTTCAGAGCCTTGCTCTTGATTTTTTTTTCCAAGAACTCTAGAGTTCATAACCATCATAGGTAAAAATAAAATTAAATTAAATTAAAGCTGATTAATAGAGCCTTGCTCTCCATAGATCCCTGATCTAAAGAAAACCCATTTAGGGTTTCATTTAGCAGAGCTTTGCTCTAAAGAGGTCCAAAGAGAACTCAGGAGAATCCTGTTAGGGTTCCATTAATAGAGCTTTGCTCTATAAAAGATTTTTCTTATATCTTCTTAATTAATGGAGCTTTGCTCCTCCCAAATTATATGGCACTTGAGAATATTATTATTATTATATCATTTTTTTTCCAGAGCGGAGCTCTCAATATTCTCAGGGAATTTTCCTCAAATTCTCCTCATAACTGATTTTGACTGGTGTCGCTCCTGTCTGCAGAGCATTGCTCTCGAGGAGTTTAACTTTTAACTTTCTGTATTTTCTTGTTTGTTAATATCCCTATATTGTTTTCTTCAGGTATTATGGCGGTGCGTCTATACAGCTTGCACGAGTTCATCACTTATGAGGATATCCGTGTACAGGGCCGTCAACAGAACCAGGAGTTTACGGACGCTCAATGTGTAGAGGTCATGGGTCGCCTGAATGCCAGCGGTGGCTGGCTGCTACCTCGTCGTTCGGCCCTTTTGAAAGTCGTGCTGGGGGCAATATGGAAAGCACTCCCAGGTCTTCACGAGGCCTTACCGCTCAATGCGCTAGATGATGCCGAAGACAAGGTGCATTCAGTGTACCTGACGGGGCTGATTTCGAAGAAACGGCGAAACAACCTCGTTGACATCCTACATCAAATCTTTCAGCAGACGACGATCGTTGCTGCTTATCGAAGGCCGGAGGGGCTTGCCGATGATATCGACACCGAGGAGCGCGAGAGGCTGCGCATAAGAATAATTAGAAAGGCCAGAAGAAGTTTGGACGGCCTTACTTTTGAATTCCTCAATCCCTGCCCCGGATCTGAAGTTATTCCATTGTAATAATGTTTTCCTTTTACTGCTTTTCAAAATTGTAAGAATTTTTGCCAATATGAATGGAAACTTTTTATTTCAGCTTCTCTTATTTCTCGTCCTGAGTTTTCTGTCCATGCATAAATGAATGCGTCACGCATGCCAGATCAAACGTAAACCGGATATTCTTTCTGTCATCTTCTTTCTTTTAATGTCAGCAGGCTGTCTTAATAACCATGGTTGATGGATGTCTAAAACGAGTATTCTGACTTCCTCAGGAAATAGCGATGGCTTAGGCCGCAGGTTCAGGTCTACTGCCTAAGACTTTTCAATTCTATGAGCCGTGAGGGTCTCATAGAGGCTTTTCTCCCTACGGATCGAGAGGATCTCATAGGTGGATTTTCTCCTTAGGAATCGTGAGGATTCCTAAGTGTGGTTTTCTCTTATAAGTCGTAAGGATCTTATAAGAGAATTTTCCCTCTTACGAATCGAGAGGAATCATAAGTGGTTGTTTCCCTCCTCGTCGAAATTCGACTTCGGAGAGTGAGACCCGTGAATAGTATGCAAGAGACCAGTTTGGATTGACTTGCAGGGCCCCATTGCTTAAAAAGCAAGCTTTTCAATCCTTGCTGTCTAAGACTTTATCTCACGAGTCGAGCCGCCTCGACAATTTTTCACAAGTCAAGACGAATCGAACGTTTCTCGCAAGAACATCTTAACGTCACATTTAACCTCTGCTCTTTACGAAAGAAGCCCGTTAAGGTCGGTGGTACTTAGGGTTTTGGCCATCGTACCGTCGCATAAGCTGATATAGTCCTCGATAGGCAATCGTGCTGTTCGAGTAGCCCCGCGACTGCCGTGTCTCTGATCCCTTCGGGGGATGGACAAGACGTCTTCAAGCAATCCTCCTTGGCAGTTTGACCGTCGGAAGAGAAAGCGCTAGGAATTTGCCATGCCGCTTTTTACTTGAGGTTAGGCTCATTTTGGAGAGCCCCGATGAGTCATAACCACTCCGCGCTGGTGTGGGATGATCTCCGATAGTCTTTCAGGCTTTATATGACTTGCCGTTAAGACCCTGAAGCTAGGAATTTGGCCTTTGCTTCGTTTGCTGGCATTGCGTCCTCTGTATCGAGACGAATATCATGGTGGGAACTAGGGATTTTGCCATGGCTCCATTTGTTTGATGACGTTGCATCTGCTGTGTCGAGACGAACGTTGGGGCGACATCTCGTCTGCTGTATCGAGACGGACGTCGAGGTTGTCTTTAGGTTGCTGGTGAACCGTCGAGGTTTGGAACTAGGGATTTTTCCGTGGCTCCATTTGTTTAATGACGTTGCGTCTGCTGTGTCGAGACGAACATTGGGGTGACATCTCGTCTATTGTATCGAGACGGACGTCGAAGTAGTGACCACTCTGTGCTGGTGCAAGATGATCTCCGATTGTCTTTCCGGTTTTATGTAAGTTACCGTCAAGACGTCGAGGTTAGGAATGTGGCCTTCGCTTCGTTTTCTTTGGTGTGTCCAAATCCTGTTGGAGGAAGAACGCTGGGGTTGACATTTCGTCTGCTGTATCGAAACGAACGTCAAGGTGGTGACCACTCTGTGCTGATGCGAGATGATCTCCGATTGTCTTTCCGGTTTTATGTGAGTTACCGTAAAGACGTTGAAGCTAGGAATGTGGCCTTCGCTTCATTTGCTTTGTCATGTCTGAATCCCTGCTGGAGGAAGAATGCTAGGGTTGACATTTTGTCTGCTGTATCGAGACGAACGTCGAGGAGGTGACCACTTTTATGTGAGTTGATCTCCGGTGGTCTTTCAGGCCTTATATGACTTGCCGTTAAGATCTTGAAGCTAGGAATTTGGCCTTCGCTTCATTCGCTCACACTGTGTCTGGTGTATTGAGACGAATGCTGAGGTGGAGCTGGGATTTTGCCATCACTCCGCTTTGTTTCGACTATGGGATCTTTTGTTAACTTTGCATGTACACCCTGCTGGGCTGCGAAGGAACGCCGTTGTTGACATTGCGTCTGTTGTAACGAGACGAATGCTAAGGTGCAGTTGGGATTTTGCCGTTACTCCGCTTTGTTTTGACCGTGAGGTCTTTTGTTGACGTTGCATCTGCCTCCAGCTGGACTGCGGAGGAACGCTGTTGTTGACATTGCGTCTACTGTATCGAGACGAATGCTGAGGTGAAGCTGGGATTTTGCCATCGCTCCGCTTGATGGTGTAACATCTGTGTCCTGTTGGAATGAGGAGGCACACCGTTGTTGGTCTCCAGGCTGTAGACGTGGCCATTGAGATTTGGAACTAGGGACTTTGTCATGGTTCCGCTTCGTTGCGATTCTGAGGTCAGTTGTTGACGTCATGTCTTCATCTAATTGGAGTGAGGAGAAACGCCGTTGGTGATCTCTAAGTTGTCGATGTTAACGTCGAGACCCTGAAGCTCGGGATCTTCGTTTGCTTCATTTGTTGACATCGTGTCTGTAATATTGCGACAAATGTCGAGATTGTCTCTAGGTTGTCTATGAACCGTCGAGATTTGGCTTCGCTTTCTGATGGAGCCTATTGGGAAGGTATGGTTCCCTCTTTATCTGTGCCCCTGGATTGTATACAGGGATCGATGTAATTTCACCTGTAGGGCAAAAGTTTCATTCATTTTCATATTATTATTTTATTTCCGCGATGCTCTATCATTTCAGCTTTTATATCGCGAAGGTCGCGATTGCCCAATCATTTCGGCTATTTTTCGCGGTGCCCAATCATTTCGGCTATTTATTTTATTTTTACTCGCTGTTTTTTTTATTGCGAGTTGCCCAATCATTTCGGCTATTTCGTATGCATACATTTTTACTTGCTGATTTTGTTTGCAAGTTGCCCCATTATTTCGGCTATTTCGTATGCATTTTTTTTGGCTCGCTGATTTTTTTTTCGCGAGTAGAGGATTTGGGATCTGATACCAATCTTGGCATCAGCATCGCTGCGACTGGAATATTGCCAGGAGCGAATCATCATTTGCCGTAAAAGGACTTGGAATTTGATACCGGTCTAGGCATCAGCATCGCTGCAACTGGGATATTGCCAGGAGCGAATCATCATCTGCCATGAAAGGACTTGGAATTTGATACCGATTTAGGCATCAGCATCGCTGCAACTGGGATATTGCCAGGAGCGAATCATCATCTGCCATGAAAGGACTTGGAATTTGATACCGATTTAGGCATCAGCATCGCTACAACTGGAATATTGCCAGGAGCGAATCATCATTTGCCGTAAAAGGAATTGGAATTTGATACCAGTCTAGGCATCAGCATCGCTGCAACTGGGATATTGCCAGGAGCGAATCATCATCTGCCATGAAAGGACTTGGAATTTGATACCGATTTATGCATCAGCATCGCTACAACTGGAATATTGCCAGGAGCGAATCATCATTTGCCTCTGTCGATCCCGAACAAAGGTGTCTTAGTAAACAGGATTAAGGGTCCTGTCGGCTAAGGCTTTTGACTTCATGAGCCGTAAGGGTCTCACAAAGGTATTTCTCCCTACAAGTCGTGAGGATCTTGTAGGTGTGTTTTCTCCTTGGGAATCGTGAGGATTCCTAAGTGCATGTTCTCTTGTAAGTCGTAAGGATCTTACAAAAGGGTTTTCTCCTTATAAGTCGAGAGGACTTACAAGTGTTGTTTGCTGTACAAGCATATCCCTAGTCACGGATGAGACTTTGTTAGGGAAATATTTATTCGTGCCCGTGGATTGTATACAAGGGCCATTATGAGCCGCTTGTAGGGCAATATCGAAGGTTGTGGGGGCTGCTTAAGAACAGGTTAAGGTTTCTGCAACTTAAGACTTTCAAATCTTATGAGTCGTAAGGGTCCCACAAGAGAGTTCTCCTTACGAGTCGTGAGGATCTCGTAAGTGTAATTTCTCCTTAGTAATCGTGAGGATCCTAAATGTGTTGCTCCCTTGTGAGTCGTAAGGATCTCACGCAGGTGGTTTCTCCTTACAAGGTCGAGAAGATCCTATAAGTGTCTCTTAACGAGGTTGCGCCCTTTCAGGTTTTCACAAACACTCGCCGGTAGCCCTAATGTTTTTACTCACGGAGGCCTTTCGGGTTTTCATCCGTGCCCATTTTGCTTGTGGACATACCATTTTTTTATTCTCTTTTTTTTTATTTTTCTTTTTCTTTTTTTTAAAACGAGGTCGCGCCCTTTCGAGTTTTCACGAACACTCGCCGGTAGCCCTGCTGTTTTTACTCACGGAGCCCCTTCGGGTTTTCATCCGTGCCCATTTTGCTTGTGGACATACCGTTATTATTATTTTTTTATTATTTTTTTATTTTTTTAGAACGTCAGCCTGAAGATGCTGCGGGTTGGGAGTAGTTTAACGACGTTTCGGTCATTTGCAAGTTTTAGGACATTGCGGTCCGCCGTTAGTTTAAGGACGTTTCGGTCCGTTGTTAGTTTAAGGACGTTTCGGTCCGTTATCCAGTTTTAGGACGTAGTGGTCCGTTAGGCTTTCTCTATGAATGAGCATGATGCCCCCGGCGTGTCCATATTTTTCAGAGCATGCGGTTGTGGCGGGTTCACCTTCCAAATTTCGGACAACGCGAACTTTCCCTGTTGGTATTGGTCTTCAACCCAGTTCTTGAAGACGTAGCAATCCTCGATCAGATGACCTACCGTTTGGTGGTAAGGGCAATAATTAGGATTATTAATATCGCCTGGCCGCAATGGACGTTTTGGACTCGGCAGATTGATGAGTCTGTCGCACACTGCCAGCTCGAACAGTCCCCTTGTTTTATCTTGCGGAAATGAGTAAGGACGTTTCAACTTTTCCTGGAGGGATTGCCGCTTGTTGCTTTGGCAAGCAACCGGTCTAGGGTCACCTGATTGTTGTTGAGCACTGGCGACGATGGCCTTTTTTCCTTTTCCTTTATTCTTTTTGATCGGTCCCTTGTTTACGGGGCCGAGATTTTTTTCGAATAGCGTGCGATTACATGGCTGAACGTTCTCGCAGCTTCTCAATTCCTTTATTTTCGAAATAGATTCCCCGAGGGAAAAGTTGGGGATAGCTTCTTCGTCAGAGTCGCTTCCAAAGGTGACAATTTGTGATCCCTTGAAGTCGGCTATATGACAGTTTGCGGCGGCTCCTTTGCGCTCATATATCGCATTTTTCCGATGTCCACGAGATTCACACTTTGTCTTGTCGAAGTGTTGCTTTTGAGCGACATACCCTTGCCACCAACAGTTAAAGGACTCGCAGTCTTCGGTAGGATGTATGATCTTCTGATGATATAAACAGAAGTTAGGGTGCATCTCTACCTCAGCGAAAGAATTTTCTTCAGAGGGCGGTAGCTTCATTCCTACTGATAGAGCTTTGGCGAACCGTTTCCTCGTCTTGAATTTGTTTTTACCCGCAGTGTATGGCTTTTGATTTGATGGGAATACCTTGGTTCTTTCCAGTATGACCATTTCATGCTCTTGATTGGCTTTTGCTTTCAGACGAATTTCATTTAGGAAGGTATCGATCAACTTGTCTGACGGCCACGGAATTTCTGTTTCAGGGTCCGCCATTGATTTCTCAGCGCAAGGAGCCTCCTCATCATCCGTCAGTGAATGAGAAATCACATGACAAGTCGCTACGTAGTCTTCGGATTCATCCGATAAGTTTTTTCCATCGTTTTCATCCTCGACGAAAGAACAAGTTGCCCCCGGCGTGTCCGTCTTCTTTGGAGAGTACGGCTGTGGTGGATTTACCTTCCAGCTTTCAGACAGCGTGAACTTGCCTTGCAGGTATTGATCCTCGATCCATCCCTTAAAGACGAAACAATCCTCAATCTGGTGACTTACCGTTTGGTGGTAAGGGCAATAATTGGGATTATTAAGATCGCCTGGCTGCGACAGACGCTTTGGACTCGGCAGATTGATGAGTCTGTTACGCACTGCCAGCTCAAACAGTCTTCTCGTTTTATTTTGAGGAAACGAGTAATGACGTCCTAGCCTCTCTTCGAGGGATGGGCATGGACGCACGTTGTTTTGGCGAACGACCGGCTTTGAGTTGTTCGACCGTTGTTGAGTATTGGCAACGAAGGTTGCCTTCCCTTTGCCCTTTTCATTCCAAGGCTCTGTCTTTGAAGAAGAAGGCCTATGGCCCATCTGGTCCATTTGGGCTAATTTGTCAATCAAGGCCTGGAAGGTGGTCGGCCTGAAGAACATCATGAATTGTGAGATGGTCGCCTGCGGATCGAGAGTGCCCACAAACATGCCTACCGCAGGTGCCTCTTCTATGCGTTGTTCGCATTTCGACCATAGGTTCCGCCAACGTGTTGCGTATTGGACCCACGTTTCGCTGGGCCTTATCCTGGCATTTATCAGTGCTGTAATCGGGGTGCGTTCACTAGCACTTGCGAATCTTTGTGTAAACAGCAGTTCCATCTCTGCAAATGTTTTGACAGAGTCGTTAGGTAGCTCCGAATACCATTCAAAGGCTGTTTCTGCTAAGCTGCCGACGAATTGACGTAGCAACAATTTGTCATCGCCTCCAGTATTGCCGCATAAGGCCCTGAATTGAGCGACATGCTGATGCGGTTTCCCTGTCCCTTTATATACGTGGAATTTAGGGATCGTATATCCTGGCGGGTAATTGATTTGGTCATACCAGCTCGGATACGGTCGTCCGGTTCTAACAATTTGCCCAGCCGCTTCTTTTGCCTGATGAACCCGGATCTGCTGAGCTATATATTCATCTAGGTCAACTTTGGAGATTGCCTCCTCCTTGGCTGTTGATAGAGCCGGCGGAGGATTTGACGTTTCTCCTCTGTCGTCTTCAAAGACGATCGGAGGATCTTCAGCAGGAGGGTCCGGCTGTAACATCATCTCTACCATATCTTGGAAGAGGAGCGCCATCTGTTTTATATTAGCCGTTTGCTCTGCAGCTTCTTTGTCCCTCTTTTCGAGGACTCTGCGTAAAAGTCAGCGTCGGTTTCTTGTTCTTGACGCTCATCCGAAGACGTTTCAGAGCTTTCTTTTGGCTCAGTGAGTGCAGCCATTGTAGTCATCATTTTCTGAAGCTTTTGTTGTTGCTCCTGGGCTTTCGTCACGGATCGGGTGAGCGGTCGGTGGCCCGTAGAAGTGCGGCTTTCCTCCTTTCCAGAAGCCATATAAACAGTGTGCACCACCATGCCCCCAGACTTGGGGCGTTTGTGTTCGGTATCTTTGCGATTTGCCGAAAACACAGGGGCTTTTTGCGGCCTCCTTTTTTGAGTGATTGGAGTTAAGGGAGCCGTTGTAGTGGGCACCCAAGTAGCTTTTGCTTTTTGTGGTTTGACAGAGTAATCCTTCCCCTGCCGGACCTTCATCTTTTTCTGTCGTCGGAGGCAGTCTCGATCGATCACCGACTCTTGGACCCGTCGCCAGACTTTGTAAATTTTAGAGGACAGCCGTTGAGAGGGCTGCTCTAACTTCTTCTCTGGAGTATTCTCCACAGGTGAAGGAGTTCGTTTCAACATCGCAGTAGGAGAGTTTCTGCGCACCTTGTTGAGCAGTTCAAAGCTGTTCTTGGTTGGAACAGCAGTATCGATCCCAACCATTAGAGTTGGACGAGTAAGTCCAGAGGGGGAGTTGCCCCCAGCCTTCCTAACTCGGCGCCAGTAGCGATGTTGAGCATGTCGTGCTGATGGAATTGTTTCAGATATAGGGGTGACATCCTCATACCCCCTGTGTTGGTCAGAATATGCTGGTACCAGCCTTTTAAAGATCGACGTCCGTTGAATGGGGACGGCCAACCTGTCAGAAGCGGGCTTCCGAACATGGGAAGCAACCTTGGTGACTTCGCCAAGAACGGGAGCTGGGATAGCTATCCGCTTCGGGATAACGCCTTCTGGTATAGCAGGCTTCTTCATGGGCCCGATGGAGCTCTGGCCTAATCCATTAAAACCTGAAGCAGTAGAGTTGGGCGACCTGTTGAGAGGGGTCGCGGCAGTTGTGAGTCGATCGAAGACCGACTTCTATGGAGCTTCTTGCAATGTCATTGGGGCGTTGAAGCTCATTGATGGGAGCATGGTCCCAAAAAATAGTCCAGTGGTGGCTTGAGTCACCTGCTCCACCGGCATTTTGAAAAGGGAGGACGCTTGGGGCCCATAAGTCACTCCTCCAGCAATGATGGAGCGAAAGTTATCGCTGCGGACGGTGCAGTTCGAAGCCATCGATTTTCTGTTTTCTGCATAGAGCAAGACACCAGATTTTAGTACCTTGAGTCCACAGGAAATCACAGCAAACCGCGATTTGTTCGCGAACACGACACATGAAGTGTGGAGTGGAAAGAGGAAGAGGTCCTACCGGGCGTGCCAGAATCTGTTCCCCTCCGAAAGGCGGCGCACAGGACCGCGATGTCCTGGCGCTGAGATTCGGGGCAGATGCTATTTGGTTTTATCCGTCCACCTCTCCGAAGATACCAAGTTGATTTATGGCACCGTGTATCGGAGGTTTAGACGGATGCGGCCGATGTAGCAGACTTCGTCAGATTCCCCCTCAGGGTGAGGGGTTTTTGATTGTGGGGACGCTCTTCCCTGCAGGCGCAAGCCCCTGCAGTTAATTACGCTACCGCATCGCGGTAACAACTTTCTCCTTCTCCAGAATTTCACTTCGTGTCGTGTGTGTTTGTTTTGTTTGTGGTTGCCCGTGGATTGTATACGGAGACTGAGTAATGCCGTCGCCCGTAGGACGTGGATTAGTCCAAATCCGTATTTACTTAGATTTGGGTTTGGTGTTTTTAGTTTAAGGATACGTTAGTCGCGTTGCGGCTAAGATCAACTTAAACGTTCGTTAAGGATACGTTAGTCCTGTTTGAGACTAAAATCAACTTAACGTGATCGTTTAGATCCGACAAAAGAGCGTTTGGGCCCTATTGTTCCAGTTTGGGAGATTCATAGTCCAATTTGGGACTAAAGTCTGTTTGGAGGATACGTTAGCCATTTTTGAGGCTAAGATCGACTCAAACGTTTGTTAAGGATACGTTAGTCTAGTTTGAGACTAAGATCAACTTAACGAGACCGTTTAGATCCGACAAAAGAGCGTTTGGAAGCTCTGTTGTTCCAGTTTAAGGACGTGGTGGTCCGTCGCCAGTTTAGGGACGTAGTGGTCCATATTCCAGTTTAGGGACGTCTCGGTCCGATATTAGTTTAAGGACGTTTCAGTCCAAAATTAGTTTAAGGACGTTTCGGTCCAGGAGTTTAAGGACCCTGCAGTCCATATCGATGTGTGGTCGTTGGGACCCGTCACCTCTTTGACGTCGTTGAGGAATTACAACGACGGATGTCAAAGGAGTTCGGAGATGTACCCTCGAACCGGATGTAAATTGATTTAGAAGAGCAATTTTGCTCAGTCAATTTAATTTAAGGACTTATGGTCAAAATTGGGCTAAGTCCAGTTGAAATGTTCAACATTTTATTTGCTTTTGCATTGCATTTCTTTTTTTTATTTTTATTTAGGCCTTGCCCAGAAAGGATGCAGAGCATCAATTTGTTTTGGGCTCTGCCCTTTTAGGAATGATGCAAGGCATCAATTTTATTTGGGCTCTGCCCTTGTATAAAGGATGCAAAGCATCAATTTATTTGGGCTCTGCCCATTTATTGCCTTGCAATTTATTTTGGCCTGTCAGGTCATTTTGATTTGGGCCTGGCCCTTTAATTAATGCATTGCATTTGTGCAAAATACTGTTAATTTGAGAATCTTTTAGATTCAAGAACCGATGGTTCATAAAATAAGTGCAAAGCACTATTTGATTTAGAAACAAGTTTTTTTCTTGTTTTTCTTATCTCAGAGAACCAAAAGTTTATAAAAGTGAAAAGCACTATTAATTTAAGAACCTTTTAGGTTCAAAAACCGATGGTTCATAAAACAAGTGCAAGGCACTATTTTATTTATTTCTTTATTTATTATTGAAGATCCATGATCTTGTTTATAAGAGAATTTTCTCTTCTTTTAAAGGTTTTACCTTTTTTTTTATTCTTCAAGAGTTCTCAAGAGTTCTCTTCTTTCTTTTTTTTAGCCCCATCTTTATTGAAATGAGGTCTGGGGTCCTTTTTATAGTACCCATAAATTAGTTAAATTTGTTCAATAAATCTTTTCCTGAGTGATTTGGGGAATTTTCCCCACCGTTGGATCTTTGATCCAAAGGCTCCTGCCTTATACAAGAAAATCTTCTTGTTTTAACAAGATTTATTCTGTTTTGCGCAACTCTCCCAGTGAGTGACACGTGTCGCGCAGTGAAGCGCTTGCGCAACTGCGCAGACACGTGTCGCGCAGCCGTGAGCTTGCGCAGTTGTGCTTGCGCAACTGCGCAGACACGTGTCGCGCAGCCGTGAGCTTGCGCAGTTGTGCTTGCGCAACTGCGCAGACACATGTCGCGCAGCCGTGCGCTTGCGCAGTTGTGCTTGCGCAACTGAGCAGATACGTGTCGCGCAGTGAAGCACTTGCGCAACAGCGCTTGCGCAACTGCGCAGACACGTGTCGCGCAGCCGTGCGCTTGCGCAGTTGTGCTTGCGCAACTGCGCAGACACGTGTCGCACATCCGTGCGCTTGCGCAGTTGAGTGTTGCTTATGTTTTTTTTTAAAGAGCCTTGCTCTGATCGGACGTACCGCCTCGGGCGTTGTGCTGCCGTGTCAACTTCTGACACGTGGCGCATTGCGCGTGGCGCATTGCGCGCAGCGCACGGGAACCGAAACGTTGCTTCAAAATTTGAATTTTCAAAATTCAAACAGAGCCTTGCTCTGATTGGGGTAAACAGTTTTGAGAACTTGCTTCTTTTTCAGGTTACTCATATCTGGATGCACTCCTAAGTTGAGTAATGCCGATCAACCTCTCTCCATTTAGTTGACATGCACTGGAAACATATGCATGATTTGAATCTGGTTACAATTAAATCAGTGCATCTGTTTCTATATTGTATATAGAATGGTTCATATCTTAACAAAGTTAAGGTATATGGAGTTGTCAGGCTTATGCTTAAAACCAGACTCTGGATGACTCAAGGCACGTTTCTGTAATGGCAGTTTGTGGGTTATCCCGGGCTATGACAGGGGTTAACTTTCTGCCATCTGGAAGATCAATAGTGATATTGTTCTTGACTCACCACAGTTTTAGTAAAATAGATTTTTTCAGAAAACAGTAGTGGGAGTATGGTAGAACTGGAAGTGATTCCAGAATCACAGACGATTACTAAAAATTTAATAAGAACCTAAAGATTCAAT
Source organism: Agapanthus africanus (assembly GCA_030015575.1). Classification (NCBI taxonomy): domain Eukaryota; kingdom Viridiplantae; phylum Streptophyta; class Magnoliopsida; order Asparagales; family Amaryllidaceae; genus Agapanthus; species Agapanthus africanus. Next base: position 44,718,540 of record JASDDO010000006.1, read on the forward strand.
CGGGTTTGACATTCCATTAGCCACTCCGCAGATATGGTGGGTAACCTCAGCCACCCGAGAGGTATTTGGAGATCATTTATGAACTGGGTCCCATCAAGATATCTAGACATATTCTAAGACAGGTATTGCTCATTTCAGGAGATGGTTTTCTCTGCGAACTTAAGATAAAGAGGGATATAGAAAGAAACATTAGAGCGGATCAACTCACCGAGGCTATTTCTCGAACGCAATAGTTTTACAAACGAGCTTTGTAAAACTGATTAGTAGAGAAGTTGGGTGTTCGGTACCACACGGGCTGTGAGTATGCGACACCGCAATAATTAGCCTTAAGTGCAACTGGGAGATTGTTGGCTAAAGTGCCCTCAAGTTAATTATTGGATCGCAGGCACGTGACTGCAATGATTGAGGGAGGACCTATACCGGTAGAACAATCTTACTCGAGATGATAGTATGCTATCTGGTTTGTCTTTATCATCGTGTATATGCTTCAGGTGACATTACATATCACCATTACATGTTGATAGAGCCCATAGGATTCTTACTTGACGATCAGCAGTATGATGGCGATCATATACGTGAGAGTTGGGTGGCCTATAAGCACATCCTTAAAGTGTCCCTAGTCATGGGGGTTTCGAGACTGGGCATCGATACTCCGAGAGTAGACTAGTGTATACGGATCGAGACCCCGACGAGGGGTGGTGTCACGACCCGAAAGAACGGAACATGACCGGCACTTAAACTACGAACGTCTCGAGGCGTACGTAATCTAAGTAAACCGAAAACCCAGAAATCCAAACCAAGAAAAGTAGTAGAGTGCAGGAAAAACCAACTTAAAGCAAGTAGTTTCAAAAGCATAAGCCGAATTATGCGGTTTTTAAAACATCAAAAATTTACTGAAAATTTCGGCAGAGTCTCCTTTGTAAATACTGGCCCCCAAACGGGATACAACATGAATAGTATACGAAATCAAGAAAAGGGCATCCCCAAGCGAGAGCTAGCTCTTCGTCAATCGACGGTCACAACCACACAAACAATATAATATACAACGCCAACGGCGAGGATCAAAACTCAAAAGGAAACTCAAAACCACCAGAAATATAACGAGCGACTCTAAGGTCGAAAGAATAACCAACACTGGTCTCTATCTCAATAAATACATGTTTGGTTGATGGAATTTACTAGATATAACTGAATAATATCATACAAGGTAAATAATGGGGGTATGATACAAGTAAACCCACCTACTAGCAAATCACCCGAATGAAACTATGCCCGCAAAGCCGTAAGGAAACCTGTACGGCAAACCTGCAAGAAACTGGGGCACAACGTGGGTGAGTTGCCAACTCGTGAATAGAAAAATATCTACGTACAGAAATCGCATAAATAACGTAATCCTAGGTCAATAATCATAATATATCCTCAAATATATGTATAACAGGCAGCCTATGACAATGTCTAGGGTAAATCTAACCCGAGAGAAATCTCATGTGCCCGTGTCGGTGCCTCAGGTAGCAATATATCATATGAGTGAGGTATGAATGCATGAAAACAGCATACATGTAAATGAAGAAACTGTTTTCATAAATTAGTGAGATTTCCTTTGTATTTTTTTTCAAATGAGGTATCATAACTGAAATCAACACCAACGGTGTCTAGCATCGACACAAAACATAAGTCTCAATGTCTAAATCACAATATCTAGGGCGCCGCCAATCCAGACCGGCCCCTACCATCCATCTCAAGACCACGACGGTATCCTCCGGATATCCGACGCGTCGGGTAATATCACCGGTAGGTAGTCTCCCCCTGCCAGGCTCATCGTCATCACCACGAGCTTCTTGCCCCGGGGTACCTTACCGGGTCCACCATGTACCCGAAACGGTTCCTCCACTCCTCGAACTCGGGTCTCACATGTCGCTCTCAGCACCGAGAAAACACATGGTGGACGCACTGAAATATCATATCCAGGATAACCGGGTTTTTAAAACAATTACATATTCTCTTTTGAAATCTCCACGGTTCCCAAATCCAGAAATATCAAGGAAATCCGAGTCCAAAACCTCAATAGCACATAAACTAGTGAATAAAGGCATGAGAATCCATGCGTACGGTATAACAATGAATAACAATATGCATGAAGTAGCAAGTAATAACTGAAATGTCTAATATGGCATATAAGAAAAGTACACTAATATCATGTCAAAACTACTAGCTAACAAGCTAATTCAAGCAAATATATTCTCTAAAGTGTACGTGACATGGCAATTACCGATGAAGATGTGTGTGAGCCGGCAAGTAGGTGTACGTGGTACATACGCATCATCGGTAATGGTGCTGGTGTCCTAACAGCATGATATCAATAATGGAATATGCAGCACAATAAGTATGCGAGGCAGAGCGAAAAGCAATAATGTGCGGGAGCTGAATACTAGACACAACGATAACTAATCTACAATAATCTAATATAAGTCCTACGAATGGTGCCTTTTGAAATAACACGAATAATGGGGTTTTGAAAATAGGGGCTACGGTGTTTTTATGAAAAGATACGTCGTTTTTGAAATATCCGTAGATTCCCTTGAGCTGTCTTTAAAAATGCCCACGATTCGTTAGTTTTTGAAATAGGTAAGAAGTCTAATCTAATCTAACAACTACACTAAACTATACGGCTGAACTAACAAGCTGAACTACAGGTAAGGAAACCGCCTATTATCTGAGTCGATACATATACCTACCTGTATATGTATAGTCGGTGATCCCGCCTCAATAATATCATATCCGATACCATATCTATAATCAGACATCATAAGTCAAGAGTGTGGATCAAACATCAAAATATAGCTCGTACGTAAATCCGTCGTACGGCATCCCAAATCTGGGTACGGGTCAATATCACATTCATCATACTATTCACCTGGTATCCTCTTTATCAAATATCATGATCGGGGTACTGATCTACGTCTAGTATCATACTGATACCGCCTACGTAAGCATGGACGTGTGTGAAACACTACGTCAAGAACCCGCTACAACGTCATGTCGTATCTAAGATACGAACCCTGCTATATCACCGATCTCACGGCCTCGATCCAATCTCATCGACTCAGCTCAACCCCAAGTATCATCCTCAATCCGTATGTGAACACATAGTCCCATACCCATGTGAACACATAACTATAAAGAATCCCATGAGCACATATCAATAGGAATGTATGCAAGTATGTATGTGTGTATGTGTAGTGCAACACTACCCTAGGGTTCGCAACACTAAAAAAAATAGTCCAACACACCAATATCCATCCTAAGCATCGTTATTAATCCTAAATAACATAAAATAAATGTTGGTGTGTATACGCATCCGTATACACCACCACGGACTGCGAGGGTGCTATACGCCATCCACCCGACTTCTCCCCGTAGATATAAATCTACTAACCTGAACCTCGCTCGCCGGTGCCGACGTCGCCACGCGCTTGCTTGTCGTCTCGAAGTCCACATGGGGGTACCTACATATCATAACGCACCATATCTCATTAAAATCCGACTCATGATCAAAACGACACACGAATCCCACATAGGTCAAAACCTATGGTTGCTTTCACAAATCAACCCAAAAACCCTCGACGTCGGCGTACAAACGCCAAACCATCGAGAAAAACCCAAATACACTCATTTGCACATTCACGAACACTAATTTTAATATAAACTAGGTTGAAACTCACAAAAACGCCAATTTCACTCAAAAAGTCATTTTTTCCGAAAATCTAGCAAGCACAATTCGCCGTTTTTGTACAAAACACGATATTTAAATGAATGTAGCGGCCAATATATCTATTAAATATCTTAAATAAGTCATAAAAACCATTTCCATAATTTAAACTCATAAATTTGCATAATTTCCAAAATCCTAGTTTGCAAAATATCAAATTTAACACCCTTTAAAGCAAAATTCACAATTCATCAATTAAGCTTCGTTTTGCATGAACCAAAGTCATTAAACCACTCATTATAATAGTTATAATGACATGAACACTTAATTATATTTTAATCTAAGCATTTGATAATTTTTCAAAAACTCTAGTTAGCAAAAACAAAACTTAATTTAGACATTTCCATGCAACAATATGAAATTTAACTACTAAATTACTTTCTACAAATTCTAAGATGGTAAGCTACCCATCACAACCATACACCAATTCACAATAACCTAACTTGCATTCAAACCCTTTTCTTGAATTCCAAAACGTGCAATTAAACTCACATATTCAAATAACACTTAAATAAATTAGCTTAAGAAATTAGTAACAATTTAAGCAACAAAATGTTTAGAAATATACCCAAAAGCATATGAAGATCCACAAGCATCCATGGCACTCCAAAATGCTCTCTTTTCACAAGGATCCATGCTTGAAATGCTAAGGAATAATGGGTAAGTGTTGGATTTGGAAAAAAGCTTTGAAATTGTATGGATTTTGAAGCTTTTTTTTGGATTTTTGAAGCAAAATAGTGTGGATTTTGGGGGGGGGGGGGAAGGGCTGCTGCTGTGGGGATCATTTTCAGCCAGAAGTGGGTGAGAGGAGAGAGAGGGAGGTGAGGAAAATGCAAGGGAGGAAAGTCAAGGTCAAGGTAAGGTCAAAGTCTAACTACTTTATCTATTTTCTAATGTTTTCTTTTATTTCTTTTCATTTCTTTTTCCTTTGCAAACCAAGTGGGGAAAAAGTGAGGGCTGCTGAATTTGGCTAAGGGGAGGAGTAAGTGGGGGTGTGTGGATGTGGGTACGGGTGTGGGGTGATGAAAAATGATAAATACAATACCCCAGGCATCCATTTACGCTAAAAAAAGCCTTTTTTCTTCAATAATTTCTAAACCGTTTTGGCAAATGATTTCGTTCCAAAAACCACATGATAAATTTTTATTTAATGTTTTATGATGCACAAAATTTGTTTCAACTCATTCCAATTTGTAATTTTCCCTAATTAAATGTATTAGTGACTGCTTAAAATAATAATAAAATAATATTTTTTTCAGAAAATTTGAAATTTCACCAGCGGCTCAATAAACACCAAATAATAGCAATTACATAGCTAGAATATGTATATTTAATTTTTATAATAAGATATTTGCATTTTGACTTTTTACAGAAAACACTCTTATTTTACCGAATTTTCGAAATTTCACCGAAACGATTTTCAAAGCGTTACAATCTTCCCCTCTTAAAGAAATTCGGTCCCCGAATTTAAATTCAAACTCTCCCAAATACTAAAACATCTAAGAAAACCTATCAAGTCGTCGGGGCTCCGAAATTGTAAATACATAAAACAAATCGTAGCGCAGCGCATGCGCTTGAAAAATGAGCATATAACTCAAATCAAAACTCCGTCAAGCATCCCGCAATCATCGGAGTCATGGAGAAGACATCAATGCCAAATCCAAATCAAAACCAATATGACATAACTCGAAACTATACATGTAAATATCGAATCTATATCTGTAAGTATCTGAAGGAAATGCATGCCAAATCTCTTTAAGTCGCTGTGCAACACGTATAACACTGCACAGTGGCGGACGTCTATCATAAGAAAATAACTATATACATATATACCTTTGTTTGAAATGTACGTTCCGCCGTTTTGGAAACAATTTAAAAGGGTCTCCTTGTTTTAAACATTTCGTGTCATATCAGACACGTAGGTAAATACTGAGGCTATAGCTCGCTTTTTGGAAATCCCTTCAATAACTATCAATGCATGCAAAATATATTCAGGTACTGTCCTCTGACTAGTCCTGCTCAGTACGAAAACACATAGCAATATCATAAAAACGTACTGCTCTATAAGAAATCAATCCCAAAATATGCACATGCATACTACGTGCGTCTGGTGCGCACGGAAATCAAAATCCATGAATGTGCCATACATGCGCACAGAAACAACATCTAAGTGCATCGGTGTGCACGAAACATCTGTCGTAGGCAACCTGTGTGCCTGACAGCAAGATCAGGTGCATCTGACATGCACGAAAAATCTCGATTTAGTGCATCTGGTGTGCACCAAAATCGCATCTCAAGACATGCGCGAAAATTCAAATCAGGTGCATCCATCGTGCACGAAATCATGAAATCCAATATCAAGCGCCGAACGTGCGCAAAATCAATCAGGTGCACAAGGTGCACAAAACAAATATCGAGTATCACAATCGAAATCGAAGTCCAGTGCATCTAAGTGCACAAAAGGCGTATCACTGCACTGCAAGCATATATAAACTATACAGAGTGCAGGAACGAAATCGTGTGCGTGTATACGCACAAAATCAACTCAAATGTCTGAAACCGTAAAATCATAAACATGTGAAACCCAAGCACGAAAACGATATCAAGTGCAACACTGTGCAAGAATCGTAAATTCTCAATCATCAAAATCAAATCAAGCGAATAAATCACCCAAAACATCGAAATCGATAATGGCGGAATAGTACCGTTCAAGTGCATCCTCTAAGAATCTCGGGCCAACTGTCGCGGTCACTAGTGGGACGTCTCGTCGATGATCATGAACTCTGTCCTGCTGGTGTGCGTAACCATGACCACTCCTGGGTCAAGGTCTTCACTGTGAATTACCAATCTTTCGGTCCATCGGCTCATCGGCCCTGTCGGGTGTGCTAACGGGGATGATCCAGTTCTGGCACGTCTCTTGTCATCTCCCGGTCAATCATCACGACCACTCGTAAGACAGCATATCACTAGCGTCGGCCTCTGGCTCTTTGAATGTACATGACACCTCTGATCCTGGGTGCAAGTATCATTGCAGCAGTGTCCTGGAAGGAATCCTGCTCACGGTCTCTTCCATGTCTCGTCTCTGCCAACTGTCCGGAAGTCATTGTCCTTTCCTATATCTGCATCTTACTCTGGAGCGACTGCATACTCATCGCGACTCCTTCTGGAAGGTAAGTCCAAGTACCATGCCTCGGCATGCGCATAGCATCTCTAATGTCGGCGGAGTGGAACGTCATCTCATCTAGATCTGGTGCGAACCTCTTACTCCACTTTTCTCTAATGTCGTCTGCTTTGGGTTCGTCTTGTCGCGGCTGCATGGACTGAGCTCCAACGGCTATTCTCGTATCGGGAGTCTCCCAAGAAATGCATCTCACCACCTAGCATCCGAATTGAGTCGAGCCATCCGATCGAGTCGTCAAAACCTCATAATCCCCCAAGAGCTCAACATCTTGGGCACAGTTTAATAGTATCGAGTACATACCACAGCATCGGTGGTCCAGCCGTAGAAGGGCAAACCCAAGCCTCACTAATGGCGCCGCAGAACTGCCGCAAACCCTAAGGTTCAAAGGCTTTCACACGGTCATTAAGTCGAGTTAGGGTTTCATTCTTCTAGAAGGACCATAGAATTGCCTGCATGTCTTTCCGACTACTTTAAACTTGGATAAATAGGTTTCTGACATTCGATCGTCTCTGTCGACTCCCAACGTCTCCGCGTGAAGTCGTCTCTAGCTGGAATCAATCTATCTGATGACCTCGCATCGGGGTAGCGAACGAACCACCTGTCCTAGTCATTCATCATCGGGTGACTAGCGACCTTCTATCATCTATTCGTACAACTCGCCCCACAATAGCTCCAACATATGGGGTGATATCTCGTCGCTAGCAGCAACCACTGGCTTGCTCGTCTGCATGCTGAACAGTGCCTCAATCATCAGGAGTAAGCAACATACCAACGGTCATCAAAATCTGGCTGGCCTCTATCATTGGCTCAATTCTCTAGTGTCGATCAGCGCCTCCGAGTAACCTCATAAAGGTGATCCGCCAATCGCTCGTGGCGCGGAAACACAGTAAAAAGACACATCTCTGCAATCGTGTGTCGCCGGAATTTCGCCCTGGTCAGTCCTCGTTCGTGACGAGCTTGTGCTGACCGCAACTCTAGCCGTAGCTCTCCCTGCCCGTAACCGTAGCAGCAAAACCAAACTGGTACCGATGAGGCTAGATCAGGAAGGAATATAATACTGAACAAGGAAATATACATCCTAAGGCTTCATAAGTGGAGTAGCGTATCGTAAATATGCCGCGGAACATACCAACGGTACGTCACTCTACTTTAGTCACCTATTCCATCAACCAAGGGTCATCCTACGCTCCGAAGGTAAAACCTAACACTTTGATACCAACTTTGTCACGACCCGAAAGAACGGAACATGACCGGCACTTAAACTACGAACGCCTCGAGGCGTACGTAATCTAAGTAAACCGAAAACCCAGAAATCCAAACCAAGAAAAGTAGTAGAGTGCAGGAAAAACCAACTTAAAGCAAGTAGTTTCAAAAGCATAAGCCGAATTATGCGGTTTTTAAAACATCAAAAATTTACTGAAAATTTCGGCAGAGTCTCCTTTGTAAATACTGGCCCCCAAACGGGATACAACATGAATAGTATACGAAATCAAGAAAAGGGCATCCCCAAGCGGGAGCTAGCTCTTCGTCAATCGACGGTCACAACCACACAAACAATATAATATACAACGCCAACGGCGAGGATCAAAACTCAAAAGGAAACTCAAAACCATCAGAAATATAACGAGCGACTCTAAGGTCGAAAGAATAACCAACACTGGTCTCTATCTCAATAAATACATGTTTGGTTGATGGAATTTACTAGATACAACTGAATAATATCATACAAGGTAAATAATAGGGGTATGATACACGTAAACCCACCTACTAGCAAATCACCCGAATGAAACTATGCCCGCAAAGCCGTAAGGAAACCTGTACGGCAAACCTGCAAGAAACTGGGGCACAACGGGGGTGAGTTGCCAACTCGTGAATAGAAAAATATCTACGCACAGAAATCGCATAAATAATGCAATCCTAGGTCAATGATCATAATATATCCTCAAATATATGTATAACAGGCAGCCTATGACAATGTCTAGGGTAAATCTAACCCGAGAGAAATCTCATGTGCCCGTGTCGGTGCCTCAGGTAGCAATATATCATATGAGTGAGGTATGAATGCATGAAAACAGCATACATGTAAATGAAGAAACTGTTTTCATAAATTAGTGAGATTTTCTTTGTATTTTTTTTCAAATGAGGTATCATAACTGAAATCAACACCAACGGTGTCTAGCATCGACACAAAACATAAGTCTCAATGTCTAAATCACAATATCTAGGGCGCCGCCAGTCCAGACCGGCCCCTACCATCCATCTAAATACCACGACGGTATCCTCCGGATATCCGACGCGTCGGGTAATAGCACCGGTAGGTAGTCTCCCCCTGCCAGGCTCATCGTCATCACCACGAGCTTCTTGCCCCGGGGTACCTTACCGGGTCCACCATGTACCCGAAACGGTTCCTCCACTCCTCGAACTCGGGTCTCACATGTCGCTCTCAGCACCGAGAAAACACATGGTGGACGCACTGAAATATCATATCCAGGGTAACCGGGTTTTTAAAACAATTACATATTCTCTTTTGAAATCTCCACGGTTCCCAAATCCAGAAATATCAAGGAAATCCGAGTCCAAAACCTCAATAGCACATAAACTAGTGAATAAAGGCATGAGAATCCATGCGTGCGGTATAACAATGAATAACAATATGCATGAAGTAGCAAGTAATAACTGAAATGTCTAATATGGCATATAAGGAAAGTACACTAATATCATGTCAAAACTACTAGCTAACAAGCTAAGTCAAGCAAATATATTCTCTAAAGTGTACGTGACATGGCAATTACCGATGATGATGTGTATGAGCCGGCAAGTAGGTGTACGTGGTACATACGCATCATCGGTAATGGTGCTGGTGTCCTAACAGCATGATATCAATAATGGAATATGCAGCACAATAAGTATGCGAGGCAGAGCGAACAGCAATAATGTGCGGGAGCTGAATACTAGACACAACGATAACTAATCTACAATAATCTAATATAAGTCCTACGAATGGTGCCTTTTGAAATAACACGAATCATGGGGTTTTGAAAATAGGGGTTACGGTGTTTTTATGAAAAGATACGTCGTTTTTGAAATATCCGTAGATTCCCTTGAGCTGTCTTTAAAAATGCCCACGATTCGTTAGTTTTTGAAATAGGTAAGAAGTCTAATCTAATCTAACAACTACACTAAACTATACGGCTGAACTAACAAGCTGAACTACAGGTAAGGAAACCGCCTATTATCTGAGTCGATACATATACCTACCTGTATATGTATAGTCGGTGATCCCGCCTCAATAATATCATATCCGATACCATATCTATAATCAGACATCCCAAGTCAAGAGTGTGGATCAAACATCAAAATATAGCTCGTACGTAAATCCGTCGTACGGCATCCCAAATCTGGGTACGGGTCAATATCACATTCATCATACTATTCACCCGGTATCCTCTTTATCAAATATCATGATCGGGGTACTGATCTACGTCTAGTACCATACTGATACCGCCTACGTAAGCATGGACGTGTGTGAAACACTACGTCATGGACCCGCTACAACGTCATGTCGTATCTAAGATGCGAACCCTGCTATATCACCGATCTCACGGCCTCGATCCAATCACATCGACTCAGCTCAACCCCAAGTATCATCCTCAATCCGTATGTGAACACATAGTCCCCATACCCATGTGAACACATAACTATAAAGAATCCCATGAGCACATATCAATAGGAATGTATGCAAGTATGTATGTGTGTATGTGTAGTGCAACACTACCCTAGGGTTCGCAACACTAAAAAAAATAGTCCAACACACCAATATCCATCCTAAGCATCGTTATTAATCCTAAATAACATATAATAAATGTTGGTGTGTATACGCATCCGTATACACCACCACGGACTGCGGGGGTGCTATACGCCATCCACCCGACTTCTCCCCGTAGATATAAATCTACTCATCTTAACCTCGCTCGCCGGTGCCGACGTCGCCATGCGCTTGCTTGTCGTCTCGAAGTCCACATGGGGGTACCTACATATCATAACGCACCATATCTCATTAAAATCCGACTCATGATCAAAACGACGCACGAATCCCACATAGGTCAAAACCTATGGTTGCTTTCACAAATCAACCCAAAAACCCTCGACGTCGGCGTACAAACGCCAAACCATCTAGAAAAACCCAAATACACTCATTTGCACATTCACGAACACTAATTTTAATATAAACTAGGTTGAAACTCACAAAAACGCCAATTTCACTCAAAAAGTCATTTTTCCGAAAATCTAGCAAGCACAATTCGCCGTTTTTATACAAAACACGATATTTAAATGTATGTAGCGGCCAATATATTTATTAAATATCTTAAATTAGTCATAAAAACCATTTCCATAATTTAAACTCATAAATTTGCATAATTTCCAATATCCTAGTTTGCAAAATATCAAATTTAACACCCTTTAAAGCAAAATTCACAATTCATCAATTAAGCTTCGTTTTGCATGAACCAAAGTCATTAAACCACTCATTATAATAGTTATAATGACATGAACACTTAATTATATTTTAATCTAAGCATTTGATAATTTTTCAAAAACTCTAGTTAGCAAAAACAAAACTTAATTTAGACATTTCCATGCAACAATATGAAATTTAACTACTAAATTACTTTCTACAAATTCTAAGATGGTAAGCTACCCATCACAACCATACACCAATTCACAATAACCTAACTTGCATTCAAACCCTTTTCTTGAATTCCAAAACGTGCAATTAAACTCACATATCCAAATAACACTTAAATAAATTAGCTTAAGAAATTAGTAACAATTTAAGCAACAAAATGTTTAGAAATATACCCAAAAGCATATGAAGATCCACAAGCATCCATGGCACTCCAAAATGCTCTCTTTTCACAAGGATCCATGCTTGAAATGCTAAGGAATAATGGGTAAGTGTTGGATTTGGAAAAAAGCTTTGAAATTGTATGGATTTTGAAGCTTTTTTTTTTATTTTTGAAGCAAAATAGTGTGGATTTTGGGGGGGGGGGGTAGGGCTGCTGCTGTGGGGATCATTTTCGGCCAGAAGTGGGTGAGGGGAGAGAGAGGGAGGTGAGGAAAGTGCAAGGGAGGAAAGTCAAGGTCAAGGTAAGGTCAAAGTCTAACTACTTTATCTATTTTCTAATCTTTTCTTTTATTTCTTTTCATTTCTTTTTCCTTTGCAAACCAAGTGGGGAAAAAGTGAGGGCTGCTGAATTTGTCTAAAAGGAGGAGTAAGTGGGGGTGTGTGGGTGTGGGTACGGGTGTGGGGTGATGAAAAATGATAAATACAATACCCCAGGCATCCATTTACGCTAAAAAAAAGCCTTTTTTCTTCAATAATTTCTAAACCGTTTTGGCAAATGATTTCGTTCCAAAAACCACATGATAAATTTTAATTTAATGTTTTATGATGCACAAAATTTGTTTCAACTCATTCCAATTTGTAATTTTCCCTAATTAAATGTATTAGTGACGGCTTAAAATAATAATAAAATAATATTTTTTTCAGAAAATTTGAAATTTCACCAGCGGCTCAATAAACACCAAATAATAGCAATTACATAGCTAGAATATGTATATTTAATTTTTATAATAAGATATTTGCATTTTGACTTTTTACAGAAACCCCTTTATTTTACCGATTTTTCGAAATTTCACCGAAACGATTTTCAAAGCGTTACAGGTGGTGGCCGGTCTCACAAGCTATTGGTGTCAGTTGGTTCACCTAAGATATATACAGGTGCTCATTGGGTTATGAGTACACCGGACGGACTCGCCGGGAACATACTAGTTGGTATTATACCTATTGTCAGATAGCAGTTCCCTGGTGACATGTGTATAGTGTTAGTTTTACCTAGCACCCTATGAGAGGTTTGGAAGCATCACAAGTCACAAAGATCAAATTTTTATGGTGCTAAGTAAGCATACAAAGGATCTATCCTAGAAAATTAGGGTTTCTAAACATTACAAGTAGCAAAGACTAGGGTTTTGAGAGTACAACCTTTGTAGCTCCCTATGCTAGACTTATTAGCCATTTGAGGGTTGGAGGAGGGTTCGCTTGAAGTCTTCTAGTGTCCACGACGATCCACCCGAAACTCCTTGTCCAAGCTAACAACTTCACTTTTCCAAGAGAATAAAATGAAGCAAACACTCTAAGCAAGTGGGCTAAACTTGTGTAGAATGATGTTATGGTTCTTATTCTCACTTCAAAATCCAATCTTGTTAAGTATTTTGCTCACCACAAAAGTCTAGAGAGCAAAAGAGGAAGGAAGAAGAAGATGATGGCTTTTCTTTGAACAAGAGTAAAAGAATAACTCATGAAAAGAAAATGAAAATATATGTATATATATATTTATTTCCTCTCATCTCAAACCATGGTTAAATGTTTAAGATATTATTTAATTTGAGTTAAAACACAAAGAGAAGGTTAACCCATGGTTAGAAGTAGGTGAGCATGGTAAGGTTAAGGAAGAGTGTAGAAACTAACTAAGAATTATCATTTTCTTCTTTTCTTTTGTTTTAACAAAAAATTAAATAATAATCCATATATTTAAACCAAGGTGTGAGTCTTATATTGCCACCATTTTTAATGTGTAATCAACCATGAAGGATGATGTATGTATGTATGCACATCCATATGTGCATGAAAATAAAAAGAAAGAAAGCATACATGCATGCATACATCCATCATATACAAGAAAAAATTTTAAGTGAGAAAACTAATGGTTAAATGATAAATCAACACTTGATTTATCAATCCGGCCATATCACATACGACCCCACCAAAAGCAAGCCGCCCGATCAATATACGGTATCCTATACGTGCATTTTAATCGGGTCCATACGCATATCGCATACGCGCACCACAACGTTTCGCCTGGACTCGGTAACTCCTTTGTGGGACTCTAAGACTCGTCAATACGCCGGCAGTGGGTGATGATCATATCAAGCACCCCCAAGCCGCAAGCGGTCAGCTAAACGTAACGGCCACCCGGGTATTGAGCGATCAGAAGAAAACAAGCGAACCTGCTACAACTCCCGTCGAGCCAACCGGCAACACTACCATACAGTCTGGTCTCTTCGTCAGATATGCTGCATATCGAGTCTAGGGATGGTCACGTCGAACCCAATAACTCAATAAGTCGTGCCGGTGAATGGTCTATAACAGATCGAGAAACTACTGATAACACTTATCAGTAAATCTCAGCAGCCCTGGCCAGGGACTTACTGATATAACCAGTCGAGCAGAGCACAGCATCAACTCCCAATACCGGGAGAGACGAAACCCCTCCTATCGCTCATCGCCTTCGTGTGTCTCGGGACTGTACCCAACGGCCACCTGTTTGCACGACTCAGTAGAGCCGTGGTAGGGTGGTAATCAAAGTACAGTGGGAGAGCACACAAGACTCTATGACGATCTCGGATCTACAGACTAACCTGTACCAGTGTCACCTGAGAACTGCTATCCGACGATAGATATAATTCCATATAGGAGTTCTCGGTGAGTCCTTCCAGTGTACCCAGTCACCACTGAGCACCCGTATATGATCTTGATGTCAAACATCGATGAATGTGGGAACATCCATCGCCCATCACATGGGTCTAGTATCATATACGCTAGTCTACCCTGGTATATCGATGCCCCGTCTCGATACACCTCCGACTAGGGACATTTCAGGATATGCTTATAAACTACAGATGTCCCACTAGTATGATCTCTATCATAATCACTGTAGTCAAGCCAATATCCTCAGGGCTTTATCAACATGTATGAATTAGTTAAAGCATGATCAAATCAACATGTCAGATAAAGAAGAACCAGATACCATACTATCATGTCGAGCAAGAATGTACACTGAATATATATATATATATATATATATATATATACACACACACACACATGTATAAATACATCCACTATCACATAATGGCCTCTAGGGCATACATATTCCCACTTGCACTAAAGCCAGTTATTGGCGTATCTCATACCCAACATCTCAAAAAGTCACTCATGCTGCGACTGAGGGAGGGCCTTGGTGAGTGGATCCGCGGCGTTATTCTTTGTGTCTACTCTCTTAATCTCGATCTCGCGGCGATCAACAATCTCCCGGATCAAATGAAAGCGCCTCAGGATGTGTCTGGACCGCTGATGGGATCTGGGCTCCTTGGCTAACGCCATAGCCCCATTATTGTCACAATACAATGGTATTGGATCAATAATGGTTGGAACTACTCCTAGCTCCGAGACGAACTTCTTCATCCAGACGGCTTTCTTGGCGGCATCATTTGCAGCAATGTACTCAGCCTCCATGTTTGGAACTCTTCCAACTTACCGCCCCTCCATTGAGGGTAAATATAAACCCTGAGATAGATTTGCTGTCGTCCTTATCGCTCTGGAAGCTCGAATCGGTAACGGCCTCCATTTGGAGATCTGCATTACCATACACCAAGAACAATTCTTTAGTCCTTCGTAAGTACTTAAGAATGGTCTTCACAGCTGTCCAGTGGTTCTCCCCTGGGTTAGATTGATACCTGCTTACAACACTAAGTGCATAAGCTACATCTGGGCGTGTACATAACATCGCATACATTATAGATCCTACTGCCGAAGCATAGGGTATAATGCTCATGCGAGCTCTCTCTTCATCGGTCTTTGGACAAGAATCCTTGGAGAGAGTGACTCCATGGCAAGCGGGTAAGGCACCCCGCTTGGAGTCTTCCATACTAAACCTTTTTAGGATGGTGTTGATGTACCTGGTTTGGGACAATCCCAATAACTTTTTGAATCTATCCCTATAGATCCTTATGCCCAGGATGTATGTGGCATTACCCAGGTCCTTCATGGAGAACCTTAGTGATAAAAAAGATTTGACCGGCTGTAGAATAGGAATATCATTTCCTATCAGAAGAATGGCATCCACGTACAATACGAGGAATGTGACAGCTCTTCCTACAGCCTTCTTATAAACACAAGGTTCATCTGGATTTTTGATAAAATCAAACTCTTTGATAACATCATCGAAACAGATGTTCCAACTCCGAGATGCCTGCTTTAACCCATATATGGATTTAAGCAATCTACATGCTTTCCCGCTGCTCCCACTGTCAATGAAGCCCTCTGGCTGATCCATATAAACGCATTCTTCTAAATCTCCATTTAGAAATGTTGTTTTAACGTCCATCTGCCAGATTTCATAGTCGTAGTGAGCAGCAATAGCAAGTAGGATCCGAATGGATTTAAGCATGGCTACGGGCGAAAAAGTTTCGTCATAGTCCAAACCTGGTCTTTGACGAAAACCTTTCGCCACAAGTCTTGCCTTATAGGTCTCTACCTGCCCATCTACACTAATCTTTCTTTTAAAAATCCATTTGCATCCCACAGGTTTTACCCCAGGGGGTACAATGTCCAAAGTCCATACTTTGTTGGTGTATATAGACTCCATTTCGGATCTCATGGCATCGAGCCACTTCACAGAGTCTCCACTCGTGATAGCTTGCTGAAAACTGGTAGGATCATCATCATCATCCATGATGCAGTCTTCTCCGTTACCATCAATGAGGAAACCGTAGTACCTCTCCGGTGGGCGAGAAGTCCTACCAGACCTTCGGAGTGGCCGAGGTTCCTCAGTTTCTATTGCAACAGCCGGTTCAACCAAATCGTCATTTGTAGTTTGTGTCTCTAGAACCTCTTCTAGATCCACCACTTTGCCATCATCTTTATCTGTGAAAAACTCTTTTTCCAAGAATGTAGCATACTGAGAAACAAACACCTTTTGTTCCTCTTTGTGGTAGAATAGATATCCATATGAGTTCTTTGGATATCCCACAAAATTACACATGACCGACCGTGTCTCGAGTTTGTCCGAATTCTGCTTTTTAACATAAGCCGGGCAACCCCAAATCTTAATTCTCTTAAGAGATGATCTCTTCCCATGCCATATCTCATATGGCGTGGTAGACACGGTTTTGGTTGGAACCCTGTTCAGTAGAAACGCTGCAGTCTCCAATGCATGCCCCCAAAATGAGACGGGTAACTCAGCATCACTCATCATGGATCGGACCATATCTAATAGGGTCCTATTCCGTCGTTCAGACACACCGTTGTGCTGTGGTGTGTAAGGAGGAGTAAGCTGAGAGAGAATCCCATTCTCTTTTAGGAAGTTTGCAAATTCCGTACTGAGATACTCTCCACCTCGATCTGATCGAAGCATCTCGATACTCAAGCCGGTTTGTTTTTCTACTTCTTGTTTATATTCAATGAATTTCTCGAAAGCTTCGGACTTGTGCTTTAATAAAAATACATGACCGAATCTTGAGAAATCGTCAGTGAAAGTAATGAAGTATGAAAAGCCGCCTCTAGCCTGTGTAGACATTGGCCCACATACATCACTATGTATGAGGCCTAGGAGCTCAGTAGCTCTTTCTCCGTGTCCGGTAAATGGAGTTTTGGTCATTTTACCCTTGATACAAGACTGGCAAGTCGCATAAGATTTATATTCAAAAGAGTTTAAATATCCATCTTTGTGTAACTTGTTTAGTCTTGTTTCGTTAATATGACCAAGTCTACAGTGCCAAAGAAAAGCTTCATTTAATTCTAAAAGTTTTCTTTTCTTAGTGTGTTGTATACTGAAAACTGTGTGTTGATTTAGGACGTATATCCCGTTATTAAGTGTACCATACCCAACCAACATTTGATTCAGATGAATGTTCATAACATTGTTCTGCAATATAAAGTTATATCCTTCATTGTCTAACAAAGAAACTGATATTATATTACATAGCATACTTGGTACAAAATAACATGGGTTCAAAACCAATATATACCCAGATGGCAACCCCAAGTGATACTCTCCCACTGCGACTGTATGTACATTGGAACCATTTCCAACGCGGAGAGTATGGTCACCTGTCTTCAAAACTTTGTTATTTCTCAGTCCCTGCATAGAATTGCAAATGTGAGAACCTGAACCGGTATCTAATACCCAGGAAGCAGAGTTTATTGAAAAACAGTTTTCTGTCACAAACACACCTGAAGCGGAAGCATCCCCATGCTTCTTCTTGAGGTTCAAGTACTCCGTACAGTTGCGCTTCCAATGTCCTGTCTTGTGGCAATGAAAACATTCACCTTTTCCCGAGTCTCCAGCTTTGGACTTTTCCTTTCCCTTCACCTTTTTAACTCCACCCTTAGGATTGGTGGGCTTCTTCTTTTTCTTTCCTTTGGCCTTAGCTTTTGGGCGAGAAGAAGAAGATTGCCCAATAGTCATAACGGGAGTTTTCATTGATTTCATAGTGCTCTCTGCACTCCTTAACATATTAGGGAGTTCAGGTAGCTCCTTCTCCATGCCGTGCATGTTGAAGTTAACTATGAACTGAGCAAAGGTGGAGGGGAGGGACTGCAGAATAATATCCGTATATTGTTCATTGTCCATTGTCTATCCTAGGTCCTCAAGCTCTTCTATAAGAGCCATCATCTTCAGAACATGGTCTCCTGCCGGTGTGCCAGGGGCCATTCGCATCTGAAACAATTTCTTTGATGCTTCGTATCGTAATACGCGGGATTGCACTCCATACAACTCCTTTGTATGGAGGAATATTGTTTGAATGTCCATATTCTCGTGCTGCTTTTGATGTGTATTATCCATCGATGCAAGCGCGAGGCATTTGGCCGTGGCACAGTCAGCGTCCCATGTCTTGCGGACTTCAATGTCCGCAACTAAGGATTTTGGACCTGGGGTAGGCGGGGCTGAAGCCGTGAGGACATATGATACTTTATCATAAGTCAAGGCTATTTTCATATTCCTCAGCCAGTCTTTATAATTGGTCTTATTCAGTTTGTTTTTATCTAGTAGAAGCTTGGGTCCAGTCATTGGTATCTGCCATTAAGAGAGAGAAAAGAATACACTCAGCGAAAGCTCTTGCATAGATCAGATTGGTTATTATCTTGTCTAATCGATGTCTCCCACTGCTTTAATCAAGTTTTTCTTTCAAACCTTAAAAAGAAAACTAGCCAGGATTAATTACAGTCTACAACTTCGCTAACCGTTCAGCCAGGCCAGTGTCGGTACTTGAGGGAGGTTCCCTATGCTTTCGTACGGACCTAATTAAAGTAAACCTCGTTTTCCCAGAGGCGTAGCCCAGTTAACACCTTTCTAGACACCTAATGAGTTAGCTAATTGTAAACTGCAAAACTCTCCTAGGAGCAACTATTGCCCACAGTGGGATCGAGATCCAACCATCATATGGAAGGTATGCAATCTCATTGCAAATCTCAACACTTGAAATTCCCGATGTGATTTTTATCCCTAGTATTTATGACCTTAACTATGGTCAACAAATCATAAGTACCAGTCAAGTTCTACCCGTCATTTCTTGATCAATTAGACCCACCCATATGACCCTTAACTATGGTCAACAAAGTCGCATGAATGTCCTAATTAATCTGCATCATATGCAGTGTAGGAAGACATCACTTAGCTACCGTACACTACGCCTTAACTAAAGTCAACAAACGTAGCACGAATACTAAGTACTCTACTTCCTAAAATGACGGAGGGTTGCGGATGATTTTTAAGAAAATCTTTAACGCTTTGAACTTGATATCGTCGTAAAATCAAATGGTTTTGAAAAGGAGTGGCTTGTGCTCCGTAGTTTTTGAAATACAGCTTTTTCATAAAGAGCCGAGTGGTTTTCAAATCCGATTCTACAACATCTTTTTAGGTTTATTTTCTTTACATTAATCATATTAATGTAATCCCATCATTTAAGTCCTTAAGCCAATCACAGAAAAGAAACGAAAATAACACGTACGCTTATGCCATCCGCATTTGCCGCAATGTTCCGTTATGCACCGTTAGGTTACTTAACTAACAGCATACCAGGACGAGACTAGCGCGGGTGTAAAATATAAGCAACGTCTACTATATATCATATATATAATATGTCATTCGTCTCAGATATCTCAGAACACAGGCAGCAGAAACATATATATAATGTGGGATATACTAGGACGTCCGTATTTAGTATTTTAGCCAACAATAGAAAATACGGATTCCACAGTCGCGATGAATAGCCAAGCCCATACCTATAGACCCCTACGAGAGCGGCAAGCGACCCTACCAATCCTGGAGTTTAGGAGACCCGGTCTCGACTCCTCGAGATGGCCTCCCACTGAACCCCAGAACCCGGTCACTTGTACTCCCCTCCTTGGGTCTATCCTAATGCGGAAAAGTAAATAATATAGAACACTGGTGACAGCAACCTCAACCCGGAAGTGCCCCAAATAAAAGAATATTACATTACATTTGAATTTACATGAATGAAAATATAAAACTCTCATCTCACATAAAAAAAAAACCCGGCTATTCGATCACGACAATCCTGCACATCATATCTCAGCAACACATATTATCATATATCATCAACGTAAGTAAGTATGCGTACCCCGATTGTCGTTGATGTATAGCAACGAAACCGGCGATATCGAACATAGTACACTTACGGTCACAGAAAAGAAAGTGTAAAACTACAATATTTGGAATCCACATTCTCTTTAGACATCATAAATGCGAAATATCACATACTTCGTATTTCATGCCTAAACTATATGAATTCCACATATTGTATCACATTCCAGATAAATAGACAGTATTAAAGTTTTCGACCGAATGTTCAAATACCCAAAATTCCCTAAAGCTCAACACTTGAGCGGAGTTCAAAAAATCCGGAGTGTGACACAGTAGCAGCGGTCCAGCCGTAGAAGGGCCAAGCCAACGCCTTATATGTGGCACACCGTACTGCCCCAAACCCTAAGGTTCAAAGGGCAGTTCAAGACGGTCACATAATCGAGTTAAGGTTTGTTGTCTTCTAGAGGGTCCACCACAAAACTTGCACGTATCTCCAAAAGATTTAAACCCCGTGAAAAGTGAGCAAATGATACTCGTTCGAACACTTCAATACTTTCTAATTTACCCGGAAAAGCAACGAAATGAAAATTCCGATCGTATCGTCGAGTCCAAAACCATCTCCAGAATATTCAGTACTAGATTCAGATTAAACATACCCAAAAATATACACAAGCAGGTAGGAGAGAAACCATGCAAAAACGAGCCAGTGAGTCACCTATACGGCCGCGGAGCCGCGGCCTAAGCAAGCTATTGCCGCGGTTCCGCGGCGGAATTTACTGTTCACTGCTTCGTTTTTCAGGGTTTGTCTTAGATTTTCCTGCTGTATTTTTTACATATTTTTAATTCTGAAAAATAACATAATTTGAAAAATGTCTAGAGAGAGTCCCGAAATACCGTATTTTGATCCGATCAGGATTTTTACTTCGTAAAAGTGTCGCCTAATGTTCTAGGTCGGCTCTAATACCAATGTTAGTTTTACCTAGCACCCTATGAGAGGTTTGGAAGCATCACATGTCACAAAGATCAAATTTTTATGGTGCTAAGTAAGCATACAAAGGATCTATTCTAGAAAATTAGGGTTTCTAAACATTACAAGTAGCAAAGACTAGGGTTTTGAGAGTACAACCTTTGTAGTTCCATATGCTAGACTTCTTAGCCACTTGAGGGTTGGAGGAGGGTTCGTTTGAGGTCTTCTAGTGTCCACGACGATCCACCCGAAGCTCCTTGTCCAAGCCAACAACTTCACTTTTCCAAGAGAATAAAATGAAGCAAACACTCTAAGCAAGTGGGCTAAACTTGTGTAGAATGATGTTGTGGTTCTTATTCTCACTTCAAAATCCAATCTTGTTAAGTATTTTGCTCACCACAAAAGTCTAGAGAGCAAAAGAGGAAGGAAGAAGAAGATGATGGCTTTTCTTTGAACAAGAGTAAAAGAATAACTCATGAAAAGAAAATGAAAATATATGTATATATATTCATTTCCTCTCATCTCAAACCATGGTTAAATGTTTAAGATATTATTTAATTTGAGTTAAAACACAAAGAGAAGGTTAACCCGTGGTTAGAAGTAGGTGAGCATGGTAAGGTTAAGGAAGAGTGTAGAAACTAACCAAGAATTATCCTTTTCTTCTTTTCTTTTGTTTTAACAAAAAATTAAATAATAATCCATATATTTAAACCATGGTGTGAGTCTTATATTGCCACCATTTTTAATGTGTAATCAACCATGAAGGATGATGTATGTATGTATGTATGTATGCACATCCATATGTGCATGAAAATAAAAAGAAAGAAAGCATACATGCATGCATACATCCATCATATACAAGAAAAGATTTTAAGTGAGAAAACTAATGGTTAAATGATAAATCAACACTTGATTTATCAATCCGTCCATATCACATACGACCCCACCAAAAGCAAGCCGCCGATCAATATACGGTATCCTATACGCGCATTTTAATCGGGTCCATGCGCATATCGCATACGCGCACCACAACGTTTCGCCTGGACTGGGTAACTCCTTTGTGGGACTCTAAGACTCGTCAATACGCCGGCAGTGGGTGATGATCATATCAAGCACCCCCAAGCCACAAGCGGTCAGCTAAACGTAACGGCCACCCAGGTATTGAGCGATCAGAAGAAAACAAGCGAACCTGCTACAACTCCTGTCGAGCCAACCGGCAACACTACCGTACAGTCCGGTCTCTTTGTCAGATATGCTGCATATCGATTCTAGGGATGGTTACGTCGACCCCAATAACTCAATAAGTCGTGCCGGTGAATGGTCTATAACAGATCGAGAAACTACTGATAACACTTATCAGTAAATCTCAGCAGCCCTGGCCATGGACTTACTGATATAACCAGTCGAGCAGAGCACAGCATCAACTCCCAATACCGGGAGAGACGAAACCCCTCCTATCGCTCATCGCCTTCGTGTGTCTCGAGACTGTACCCAACGGCCACCTGTTTGCACGACTCAGTAGAGCCGTGGTAGGGTGGTAATCAAAGTACAGTGGGAGAGCACACAAGACTCTATGACGATCTCGGATCTACAGACTAACCTGTACCAGTGTCACCTGAGAACTGCTATCCGACGATAGATATAATTCCATATAGGAGTTCTCGGTGAGTCCGTCCAGTGTACCCAGTCACCACTGAGCACCCGTATATGATCTTGATGTCAAACATCGATAAATGTGGGAACATCCATCGCCCATCACATGGGTCTAGTATCATATACGCTAGTCTACCCTGGTATATCGATGCCCCGTCTCGATACACCTCCGACTAGGGACATTTCACGATATGCTTATAAACTACAGATGTCCCACTAGTATGATCTCTATCATAATCACTGTAGTCAAGCCAATATCCTCAGGGCTTTATCAACATGTATGAATGAGTAAAAGCATGATCAAATCAACATGTCAGATAAAGAAGAACCAGATAGCATACTATCATGTCGAGCAAGAATGTACACTGAATATATATATATATATATATATATACATGTATAAATACATCCACTATCACATAATGGCCTCTAGGGCATACATATATCCAACATATAGGTTAGTCTATCGACCTGAGATCGTCATTTGTCTCGTATGAGTTCCTACTTTGCTTTGATTACTACCTTACCACGGCTCAAAAAAGTCATGCAAACAGATTTTAGTTGGGTACAGTTCCGAGCCACATGGAGGCAGTGAGCGGATCGTCAGGGGATTCGTCTCTCCCGGTATTGGGGTTTGAGGTCGCGGAGTGCACGGATGTCCATCACCAGAAATCCTCGGCCGGGGTAGACGAGAATAACTGATTCGGATCAGTAGTTTCTCAGTTAGTGATAGGCTTCATACCGACACTAAATGTTAAGTTATTAGGGGTCTGACTTTATCCACTCCCTAGGCTCGACATGCGATACTCATAGACGAACGGACCAGACTGTACGGATATTATCACTGTCAGGCTCAGTAAGGTTTTAGGATGAGTTTGCTCGTCGGCCTTCCTTTTGCTCAATACTTGGGCAGCCGTTACGTACAGCTAGTGCCACTGACGTGCTTGTGGTTAAACCCACTGCCAATGTATTGACGAGACTTTAGAGTCCCACATAGAGGGTTTTCTTGGTTCGGGTGAAACGTTGTAGAGGCCGTATGGTTTTATGGCAGGGTTCGATCATATACGTGCACTTGTGCACGGATCATGATCGGACGGATAATACTAGTGAGCTTTGGTTTAAACCGGATCCTAATATTATATTGTTGGATTATTTTCGTCTCGTTGTATTCGTATTCAGTCAGAATACGGATGCAGGTATGTATATACGGATGAGGGGTATTCTTGTAATCCGTTACAAGATTACTTTTGAAGATACCATTTCTTTTTCTAGTATTAAACATTTAGGGTTTTGTTTAAATGTTTAATATTGTTTATGTGGAAAGTGTGATTGCAAGTCTTGGCATTGGGCATTGATGAGGCATGGGCTCTTGGTTTTGTTTGATTGTGAGATATTTGTTGTGGCAAAAAGGCAGATATTTTTTTTGGTGTTGGTTTTTTTCTCTGGTTCACAATATCTCACAACACACACAAAAGCAATGCCCATCACAAGACATTATTTTCTTCACTTGTTTTTCTTTTAGTGCCAAGTCTTGAGCTCACACTTGCTTCACCTATGGCTTCTTCACCTCCATCCATACCCTCTCATGAGTCGAGAATCCATGGATGTATTGAGACAAAATGATCACACACACTCTCTACTTCATCTTGTGCATCTAGGCTAGAAAACTGGATGCCCGAGTTGCTTCGGTTTTGAAGCGGGAGCCCGTATTAAGAATCCTCGACGTGGATCGTTTTCGACGAGAGAGACCGGAGAGCGAACTTGATCGAGGCAGCCACAACGAGCTAAAGACAGAGATTGGAGACCGAAGGACATGGATCGATCGGTATAATCTCTTAAACTCCTTTATGATAACTAATATAGGGTTAATGGTTCGATCCGGGAATCGGATTCGGTTAGAGCCGGTTTTTAAAAGTTTTTGTTCCGCGTTTGGCCACGAATTGATAGCCGGGACGCTGGCGTAACCTTACAAACTAGGGATAGCAAAGATAACCAAAAATCTTGAGATGTTTGTAGTTTGGTGGACGTTGAAATAAGATTTCAAATGGGAATTGGAAGTTAAGAACCGGTGTGGGAAGACGATTTATGAGATAAACAATTATTTGAAAAGCTTAACTCCAATACTTAGAGAAAAGTGAGTCCGTATGCAATAGTGTGATACCAGTTTCGACAACATGATGATAACGACGTTCTGATGTGCCATTGTGTTCAGGGGTGTGTGGAGGAGTGGAGAGATGAAGGTAAGGATGGAGACAAGAGATGTGTATTCACCACCAATATCAGAATATTGATATGAGCGCTAATTGAAAATAATTTTCGAAGAGACTTTCGAATTGGGAAAAGATGGTGGCAATATCAGATTTACATCTTATAGGGTACAACCAGATGAATTTTGTGTAATAATCAACAAAGATTACGTAATAACGAAAACCATCATATGACAATTCAGTGGGTCCCTAAACGTCGGTGTAAATTAATTGCAAAGGTTTAGAAGCACGAAGGGAATTTTCAAAAAAAGTAATTTTATAACTTTTATTGCAATCACACAAATTATATTGAAAATTATTAACTACCGAGATATTAGACAATAACTTATTTCTCCTAACGATTGACTGAAGGATTCTGATGGGGGGATGAATAAGACGACATTGCCACTCACTTATTTCATACTTGGAAGTAGCATGAATTTGAGGTTAGATGGAGAATAGTAAGAAGTAGACATCATTATGGGTATCCCTGCGAAGAAAAGGCGCCCCGTGCGAAGATCCTTCACCAAAAAATTATGGAGAAAAAACTGAAGTGAGGCTTTATTTGATTTACAAAATTTAGCAACAATAATTAAGTTTAAGTAATAGATGGTGCACAAAGGACATTATCTAAAAGAAAGGATTTTTGGGGTGAGTGCAGTGTTGTGTTACCGATGTGAGAAATTTTCAAACCTGAACCATCGCCTATGTTGATCTCATTGGGACCACTATAATCGGTGTAGTTATGAGAGAAGAACTGGTATCCAATATCCAGGAGGAGTGAGCGGGCTGGTTGATATTTGTGTTTTTTGCCACAGGTTGAGGGAGCGTCTGTGCTGGGTGTTGCGGTGAATATGATTACACTGTGTTCTCACGAAGAAAGTGAGCGAGTTGATGACAATCTTTAGAGTTGTGACCGGGACGCTTGCAAAAGTTGTAGGAGTTGGAGCAAGACAAGTTGTTGTGTGCGCTGGAGTACTGGTTGTTGTTGCTGTTGTGTGCGCTGGAGTACTGGTTGTTGTTGCTGTTGCGAGCGAACTTGTTGTTGTTGTTGTTGCGATTGTAGGAGACGCTTCCATGCTGTTACGGAGAGAAATAGAAGGAGCGATTGAGTTTGTTGGCATAGTTGGCAGTTGTGAGAAAGAGAGAGAGACGCACCCGTGTCTTCCTTCTTCAGATGGCATTAATAGTCTATGAGTTTTTTTTATAGTGTTCGTTAAAAGTGATGGCGTTATCATGAACTTGGATAGCAGCGGTGACCTCTTTGAATTTAGGTCCAAGACCAGGAAGGATGTGCAGAACTAGGTCATCTTGGGGAAAAGGGTGGTCGACAAGAGCGAAGTCATCGGAGATAGAATGCATCTCTTGTAGGTACTCGTTTATAGGTCGTGAATCTCATTGATTGTTGATCAGACGTTCTTTGAACGATATAACTCGTGAGCGAGATTTATTCGCAAGAAGAATAACAAGGCGATCTCATGCTTCCTTGGAAGAGGAAAACAAAGGAGATATAGGACTGGATCGTCTCGACACAGCTGCCAAAGATAGCATTGAGAATAAGTTGATCTTGACGGTGCCATTGATGGTAGTCTAGATTTGCAATACGTTTGGTTGTGTCGTTGACGTCGGCGATGGTCCTTGTAGGAGAGGATTTAGATCCGTCGATGTGACCAAGAAGATCGTGGTCAATTAGAGCTGATTGGATTTGAGATTTCCACATAATGAAATTTGCGTGGGAAAGTTTTGCTGAAAAAAGGAATTTGGTGATGATGAGAATTGAGTTTTCAGAAGAGGCCATGGATCAAAAATTGTGCTTTTAATCGTAAGACTCTGATACCATATAGAATTTTAAAGAAGATAGTTTTAGGGTTTGAACTTGGTATGTATTGAATATCAAAGGTGTATATATAATACATTGTACATGATAGAAACCTAAAATAAAATAAAATAAAATCTTTTCTAATCATAAATATCACAAGTTATGGAAAGTTCGGCTGCTGCTGCATTCCGATGAGCAGACGTTTGAACACCAAAGATGTAGACGTCTATGTATTCTCTGTTATTGTCGAAGACTCAAGACCAGGCGTCTGGCTCTTCTCCTTCAGTCATCTCGCTTCGCTCTGTTCTTTGGTCCGACGATTGCAGACGTCTGCATCTCCTTCTTCAAACGTCTGGAACCTCTGGCAGACGTCTGCACGTATATTTTCAGACGTCTGCTTCTATTTGCCGCTAATAACGATGACTATTCCGATTCCTTTCTTTCAGCAGCTTACAGGGATTAATGTGATCATGTTCTGTGCTCCTGTATTGTTCAAGACTATTGGGTTTGGTGATGATACTTCTCTCATGTCTTCTATTATTACTGGTTTGGTTAATATGTTTGCGACATTTGTCTTGGTGTTTACTGTTGATTAGGCAACGCAAACTTTTTCTCGAAGGCGGATCTCAAATGTTCATATGTCAGGTATATTTGATTTTATTATGGAAGTGTGTGGTCGCAAAGAAATAAATCACAAATATTACTTGTTATGCAGATTGTCATGGGGTCTTCTAGGTTGGCTCGTGCCTATCGAAATCTTCCCACTCGGTTCGATCAGCTGGGCAAAATGTCTCGGTTAGCATGCTCTTTACCTTCATCATAGCTCAGATGTTTCTTGCTATGCTCTGTCAAATAAAATTTAGTCTTTTCTATTTCTCAGGCGGTTGGGTTATGATTATGTCTACTTCATCGCTTTCTTCTTGCCCTAAACAAAGAATGTTCCAATCGAAGAAATGGTTCTCGTGTGGAAAGGCCACTGGTTTTGGAGCAGATTCATTGTTGATTCTGATGCCTACATTAGCTCTGTATAGATAGGAATAGTCGAGAAGTTGATGAGGGTTAATTTTACACTATCGTGATATACATATTATTGCTTAAAATTTTTGGCTCAAAATTAATTCATTTTTAATTTAGTTTGAAATTATTTAAATCAACTGGATTGTTATGGTCTAACAATTTTATTTTGGTAATCCCCCACCTCTTTCAATTAAAATAATAGAGATAGAATTTTAAAAACTTTTGTAAAGATTTTTAAATTTCAATAGATTTGAAAAGTTAGTCGTAATTTTATTTAATATTGCTTTTCAAAATAATGAGAATATTTTTTGCCATGTGTGTTCTGACGAGAATAAAATTGGCAATTTTATTTTGAGAACCCCCTCATTTTTGACATTAAAATAGAAGAAGATAGATGGATAGTTTTAATTTGTGGGGTGGTTATTCTAGTACCATAAAATGTGGATAGTCATTATCAATATTTAATAAAATTCACTCATTTGATTTAGTTTTGGTAATAAGATGAAACCTAGTTAATTCTCTTTAAAAAAAATTTTAAAACCAAGAGGGTTCGTTAGGTCCTAGAAATTCAGTTTAGTGACTCATATCATCTTTGTATTAAAATGTACAAGTAGAGATTTACTACTATTTTGGCAGTTACGGTTATTATTATAATAGTAGATAGAGATAACGTTATCATCTTATAAATAATGTTATGGTTTAATAAATAGTGTTATGATTTGATAAACAGTGTTATGGTTCGATGAATATTGTTATTATTTCATAAACAATGTTATGGTTTGATAAACAGTGTTATAATGATTTGATAAATAATGTTATAGTTGAATCAATTAAATCATTAAACTTAGGTGCATGAGAAAGGGCGTAAACTAGTATTTTTGAAAACAGTATCTCTATTAGAATACATTTGGACTTGAAACACTCGTACTTTCTAAGTAATTGGTTTCTTAACAATTTTGAAAGTGCATGGGTTTAAAAAAAGGTCATTTTTCAAAACTAAGCTCGGAAACAACTCTCCTTAAATATTAATAGACACATTCCCCCAGGATTGAATAAAAAACATGTTAATTTATATATAGCCGATCAGTATTCGATCTTCCATTTACATGGTCTCTCTCTGTGTATGTATATGTGTGTGTGTGTATTCGATCTTCCATTTACATGGTCTCTCTGTGTGTATGTATATATGTGTGTGTGTAACACAAATACATTATATTATACACAGATACTAAAGGGAATATATATATACTCTCCACCAATATATAGTTAATACTTGATAGTTTTCCAAATCCATCTTTATATATATAGAGTAAACCTAACTTCATCACCAGGTGCTCTCCCTGCCATCTTCTCTCATTCTCACCCTAAAAGTCTCTGCAGTATAAACCCTAATGCCGTTGCCAACCGAAGATAGTTTTATTTTCCTGGGGTTGGTGTGGAAAACACGATGGCATGGCGATTTCTTTGGTAAGCGAAGAGCACGAACAACACAGGCTTCTTCCAATTTCGGAATTGCATGGAGATGAGACGGGAGATCAATGATGAACTCCCCGTACTTGTCAGTTGTTGCGTTGGCCCGGTTTGTATATGTTCTTCTTGTTTTGCCATGGGTCCTGCATGTTACCGAGATCTTGGCACCTTGATATATTTTCATGCATGCATATGCAAAGTTTGTGTTAGAGATTACTGTTTGGAATTTTGTACGCACAAGAAATCGACATAAATATATTGAATAAATTAAAGAATTTAATTAAAAAAACACAGGCTCGAAATAGTTATTTTAAGGATTTTTCTACTTACATAGACTTAGGGAACAAATGAGAGAAACAAATATAATTTGAATTGAGAATTAAGTGGTTATAACCCGGCACCTTTTGAGCCTGGTGTGCTCTGATACAATGTTAAGAACCACTTTATTCAAAACTTTAAATTGTTTGGTATGGGATAACAATGTATATCAAGACAATATTATACTTTAATACCCTTAAATTTCTATTTGATTTCTGTACCTATTTATTAATTGTTCATAACAAATATTAATTTTACGTGAGCGTATTTTGAAAACAAACTTTTGATTTTAATAGAAAAGGTTACATATACACATTAATTAATAGGAGACAAACTGGGGATGTTCAAAAGATCTAGGATCATTGACTTTTACAATTTAAGAAGTAAGAATCTCCTATGAAGCCAAATTAATTTAATTTCAAAAACACCATTTTACTTCTATTTCTAGTACTATTTTAATCGATATTTTTACCGGATGTATTATGAAAACAAAATCTTGATTTTAACAAAAAATGGTTATTTATAAGCATTAATTAATAGAAGGCAAACTGCAGATATTCAAACACATCGGATTAATTATCTGGGGGCAAAAGTTAAAGGAGTCTCCTGCAACTTTGCTTTTGAGATTATGACGATGATGATGGTGATTTCAACAATAATTACTATTTCTTTTAATTATACATGTGTGTGATGATTGTCTTAATGAAACAATAAATGATAAAGGATTTTGCGCAGACAACGACACAAAGAAGATCGCGCGCATGTATATTTGCAAGATACCAGCTAAAGGTATTCCAACAAAGAGAAGCAATTTATAAAGTGTAGGATAGAAATCAATGTTATTATTAGTTAATTTATTGTCATATATAATTAGAAGCAATATTGGGAGGGTGAGGTAACCTAAAATGGTAAATTAATCCCTATATTTTTCTTTTCATGATGTTTGGGAGAAAAATGCATATCTAATTAGTTTGTTCTAATGGAACATTGCGTAGGATTAATAAAAGCAAATTGACAATAGAAATGAAATCGGTAATTTGAAAGCAGAAGCAACTAATATTGCTTCTATTTTCGATCTTAATTAACCGCTATTGTACGTATATAGACCGTTTAATTCCTTTTCATGAAATTAGAAATAAATTTGGTGACCTAACAGAAAAGAGAAAGTCATTTTGCCTCGAGTAACTTAATTTTGAGAATGCAAATATGACTTTCCTTGGTCCATGTTAGGTTAGCAAACCCCAAATTAAGCAACTCAATTACTAGTTTCAAACTCTTACATATTTGGTTATTAATTACTTCTTTTTAATACACACAGCGCGCGCATGTAGTCACCAAGCCATGCAAAAACTGCATGAAAAGTTAGTTGCAACCCTCTTACCTAAATCCCAAGTTGTCAGGTTACGCCCACGGCCGAAAATAGATGAGCTCAAAGATTGTGAATCTATATACTAATTTAGCATTTGAAGCAGTCTTAATTCTTAGACAACTGCCTCGTTCGAATTAAGAAATGTTTATCTTCTCTTTTTTGTTTATTTTGCTATTTTTATCGGCTTCCTTTGAAGGCAATATTCCCCTATAAACTTTCATCGAGAGATTACGTACAATCCACCACCACAAATTTGTGGACGAGCTATCTAGAGAAAAACATTTTAATATGTGTTGGAATGTCATTGTTTTGATCCAACAAGGATGTAAACATTTGCTTCATCATTTAGTTTTACCTCAACAACATTGAAAATGACTATCTACTTAATTGACCATTATTAATCTAGTTGTCAAAAATCAAAGGCAACTATATATTTATAAGAATTGAAGTTAATGTGAAAGAAATTTATAATTTACATAGGTGAAGTATTCCCTATGTTCAACTAATCAATGCAATCGTGTATAAACGTATGGCTCAATCATCACCATTAATTTTGGAGTTCCCTGCTTATATATAAAGCTTTAAACAACTTGCATATGCCAATTGATTATCGAAGAAAGTTACCATGTGATTAAACCTATAATTAATAAGTTTGATATTCCAAGAATAAGTTGTATGTGTGTGTATAAGAATAATGGAGGAAAGAGGTCATAGAAGGGAATTTCCTTCTATGGTGTCGAAAAAATACGTCATTTATCGTGTTTTACGACGATCGGAATCCATCATCTTCATCGTTATCATCTAAGATGTGGGCACGCCAAATTTCATGTGATTCTACAACTTTTTCACCGTTGATTTAGCAATGTAAAAAGTTCTATTGTCGGTAAACCGTTAATTTTGAACCCACTAATTCAATGGTGAAAAGGTTGTAGAATCATATGAAATTTGGTTTACCCACATCTTAGATGATAACGATGAAGATGATGCATTCCGATCGTATGAAAACACGATGGAGGTTTTTTTTCGACGCCATAAGAGGAAATTCCCTCCTGGCATCTTTCCTCCATTATTCTCATATATATATATATATATATATATATATATATATATTCTGAGAGAAAAAAATGTAGTATTCAAATTATGTTTCTAGGGAAAAACAAAAACATTTGGATATGGTATATAGTCTCAAATAAACTTTACGAAAATGATTAGAAGCATATATATTAAAGTTTTCCTACATATACATAATTATTAAATTGATCTAATGAGATTTTTTTGTAAGAATAACTAATAAATTTAACCAGATCTAATTACCTGCCACATGAGATGTGTGGAGCTGTGATCCAGGCTTGTGGCATGACTCACAAACGACATCCCCCATGATCAAAACCGAAGAGAGCTTCTCTTCACCATAGCCCGCCATGCTCACGAGCTCCTCACGCGGGAGCTGCCGCTGCACAGCCGTCCCCTCGTCCCTCCGAGCTCCCGTCGTCTGCCACAACGACATATTAAGGAAGAAGAAGAAGACGACGACGACATAGGCACCTCTTAACCTGTGCATCTGTTATATAATTAGGGTTTTAGTTTTTCTGCAGCTGTTTTTGTTTGTCGTAAAACTTTGGAAGACAAATTAAGAGAGGCTGCAGGGTATGTGTGTGTGTTTTTATAGGGAAGCCTGGTTTGAGAATGCCCTTTAATGGTGAATTAAATTACCAGACTGGGATGGCAAGAAAAGACAATTTAAGTCAAATGGTGGTTGATGGGGAAATGACAGAAATGCCCTGTTCGTTGAGCTAGAACTGAGAAAATTAGCAGGAGAATTTTTTTTTCCCGCCTGCCAGCTTAACATATTCTAGTTTTTTTGCGCGTGCGTTCCACGTATCAGTTCACTCGATTATATCATATGGCAATCGTGATTAAAATTGTGAAGCGATATTATGATTATGGTAATCACAATGCCCTGTTCGTTGAGCTAGAAGTGAGAAAATTAGTAGGAGATTTTTTATTCCGTACCAGCTTAATATATTCTAGTTTTTTGCAGGTGCGTTGTACGTATTAGTTCATTCAATTATATGGTAATTGTGATTAAAATTGTGAAGCGAGATTATCATTCTGTTAGTTAAATGAATGGTTCCTTTAAAGCGTTGTGCTTGAGTTATCAGATATATTGCAAAAAATTATTAAAATGTAATTTAAAACATTCAAAATAAAAATGCAAGGTTATGGAAACTTCTAGAAAGACAATACCACATATTTTAGTGGATGTACAATGAATGATTTTAAATAAGGAAGACATTCAAGTAAAATGGTAAATTTAAGAGAAATCTAGAAAATTGAAATATGCTATGATAAAACTTTGTCTACAAAGTTCTTTTGCCTTTTGTTTTTAGGAATTGAATGTTCAGAATTCAAATGAACAATATTTTATTGTTGTATTATGCTTTATTGATGATGTGGACATCTTAGGAATAGAGAAATTTTCTCCTTTCTTTCTTTGTTTTTTTGTTTTTGAAAAATGGAGAATGGCAAATCTAATTACCGTCCATTTGCATTATAAAATAGTATATAGATTTACTCCTTCCTTTTATAATACTACAGTCTTTTTTAATTTCCCACACCTATTAAGAAGATCAGAAGAATATTCCTAATGTTTAAAATTATATAGATATTAAATTTCTTAGT
Organism: Agapanthus africanus; assembly: GCA_030015575.1. Classification (NCBI taxonomy): domain Eukaryota; kingdom Viridiplantae; phylum Streptophyta; class Magnoliopsida; order Asparagales; family Amaryllidaceae; genus Agapanthus; species Agapanthus africanus. The sequence goes on from JASDDO010000006.1 coordinate 44,752,479, forward strand.
TAACCCTAGAATATTTTTCATTATTTTTTTGACGCTATAGCATGAATACCTATGAAGATATCTCTTGAGACTTGTATATTTATTTTTCCAATTTAGGGATAGATTAGGAAATATTTTAAGCTTATTGGTAATTAAAATATGTTTTTTAATACTGTAAAGGAATAAATTAATAAAAACAAGTATTATGAAATGGAGCGAGTATCTATACATGCAACCCTAAGACTCACAATGTTGTTTTTATAAAAACCATACCTTTTAATTTAAGGCGTTGTTTTTATGCTTGGTTATATGGTAATTAACATGCATGATAACCACGAAAAATAAAAGTAGAAAGAGTATATACCATTTCTATTTATCACTTTTCCCTTCTGCCCAAAAATAAATATAGAAACTAATCAACTGCTTAACTTTCTTTTTTTGTTATATATACTTTCGTATCGAAAGTTCTTTTGATTTATGATTACCGCACATTGAATAGTTCTTATAAACATATGTTATGTGCATCAAATTTATTAGATTATAAAATATTTGAATATAACTGTATTAGATATTATGGTTATCACAAATCACATAAGTTCTGATTTTTTTTATTAAGATTATGATCAGGGTGCTAGATTGTTAGGATTATTAGTTGTCAGTTTGTTATGTTATAAGGTATATAAATTGAGATGATTTATGTTGTTGAGATTATGATTGGTGTGTTAAATTGTTAGGATTATTAGCTACTTGTTTGTTATATTATAAGATGTATAAATTGAGATGATTTATCTTTTAATAAAATTGATCGAGTTTATTGCTTCCTTATCAAAATTAATGAAGTGTTGAATTGGAATTACCCGTCTTTGCTTCTATATTCATTAATTAAGGTTCCCGAAGGTTTATGAAAACTGGGAAGAGTACTTAATGATTACTATACTGGCTATAATTGGAGTTGATGTGGACTAATATTATCGAGTAATATGAACTAATTGAGAAATGAGATTACGTATCCTTTTATTGGGCTTACTTCATTAATTTTCTTTTTTGATTTAATTCATAAATATTTCAGGGACAACTCAAAAGAAAAAATGAAAAGTAAAATTATTTAGTTGCGGTTGACCGTAAGCAGTTTCCTTTGAATATACAACTCTATTTTCACTATAGAATTAAAAGTTAAAACTCAATTTTTGAACATTGCAGATTTCCACTGTACCGTCATAGCAAGGACCTATTGATAACAAGTTCTCAAATTTTATAGTGCTTGACAAATCACTCATCAATTTCGTTTTGCCCATCGAATTTTTTTAATATATAGTTCTTTTACTCGAAGATTAGGTGTCCATTATGGTTAATTTATGTAATAGGCTTCAGCCTCATTCCGCTCAACGTCTCACACTTTTTTTGAAAGACTTTTACTAAGAGAATATGTCAGATTAATTTTACTCTGATAAGCACAATCGCAGTTAACCCAATTTTTTTGCAATTGCCTCTTTTATATATATATAGAGAGAGAGAATAATGGAGGAAAGAGGCCATACGAGGGGATTTCCTCCTACAGCGTCGAAAAAATATAACTTCTACCATTTTTTTCCGACGATCGGCATTCATCATCATCATCGTTATCATCTAAGATGTGCATACACCAAATTTCATGTGATTCCACAACTTTTCACCGTTGAATTAGCAATGTAAAATGTTCTATTGTCGGTAAACCATTAATTTTACTCCGACTAAATCAACGGTGAAAAATGGTATAATCACATGAATTTTGGTGTATTCACATCTTAGATGATAAAGATAGAGGTGATTTATGCCGATCGTCGAAAAAAATCATGGATAGTGCATTTTTCCGACGCCATAGGATGAAATTCCCTCCTATGACACTTTTCCTCCATTAACCTTTTATATATATATATATATATATATATATATATATATGGAGAAAGGGAGAGGAAGAGGGGGAGGGAAGGAGAGAGAGCGGGAGAGTGTGTGTTTGTAGGTGCACGCGCGCGTATGAGAATAATGAAGAAAAGATGCCCTATGAGGTTTTTTCATCAGGTGACGTCAAATATTTATATCCTCCGCTATTTTATTCGACGATTGGCACACATCATTATCATCTTTATCATCTAAGATTTGGATATGCTAAATTTCATATGATTCCACCACTTTTTCACCGTTGAATTAGCAATATAAAAAGTCCTATGTTGTGGATAAATTGGTGGAATCATATGAAATTTGGTGTATCTACATCTTAGATGATATAGATAGAAGTGATGAGTGTGGTGTTAGTTATATGTATGCCCTAGAGGCCATTACTATACATGAGATGTATATTATAATGGATGCTTGGACATATATAGGGAGGACTTTCTTGCTCGACATGATAGTATGCTATCTGGTTACTCTTTACCTTAACGTGTACACTGATTGTCTCTCTGTTACATGTTGGTAAAGCCCTTAGGATGTGTACTTGACTACCAGGATTATGATGCAGATCATACTAGTGGGGCCATGGTAGTCCATAAGTACATCCTTTAAAGTCCCTAGTCGTGAGTGTATCGAGATAGGGCATCGATATACCAGAGTAGACTAGCGTATACCTTCTCGACCTATATAGATGGGCGATGGATGATCCCATATCCATTGGTGTTTGACATCAGAGATGATATACGGGTGCTCAGTGGAGACTGGGTTCACTGGATGGACTCGCTGAGAACTCCCAGATGGTATTATACCTCACGTCAGATGACAGTTCTCTGGTGACACCGGTACAGGTTAGTCTGTAGACCCGAGATCGCCATAGAGTCTTGTATGATTCCCACTGTGCTTTGATTTCCACCTTACCACGTCCAAGAGGGCATGCAAAACGGTGGTTTTTGGGTACAGTCCCGAGTCACATGGAGGCAATGAGCGATAGGAGGGGATTCGTCTCTTCCGGTATTGGGGGTTGATGTTGCGCTGTGCTCGATTGGCCATAACAGGGAAGTCCCTGGCCAGGGCTGGTTTAGAGATTTACTGGTAAGTGTTACCAGTAGTTTCTCGACCCGTTATGAGCCTCATATCGGCATGACTTATCGGTTATTAGGGTTTGACGTTTACCATCCCTAGACTTGATATGCGACATATCAGACGAGGAGACCGGACTGTACGGTAGTGTCACTGTCAGGCTTTTGCAGGAGTTGGAGCGGGCTTGCTTGCTGATCTTCTGATCGCTCAATACCCGGGTAGCCGTTATGTCCAGCTAGTACCGCTGACAGCTTGTGGGTGCTTGATGTGATCATCACCTACTGTCGGCGTATTGACGAGTCTTTAGAGTCCTACATATAGTTTTTAACTGCTCAGGCAAAACGAAATAGGAGCGCATATGTGATATGTGCGGGACCGAGAATAATGCGTGTATGTGATACCGTATTCTATTCTCGCGACTATTGTATTGGCCGGTTATATGTGATATAACCGGGTTATCGAATCAAGTGTTGATTCGATAAGTTGGTACATTTTGTGTTAGTCGGTTATATGTGATATAGCCGGATTATTAAGTCAAGTGTTGATTTGATAATTTAGTGTATAATTGTATATTTGATATACTAATTTACATTAACTAACATTGTCTCACTTGAGTATTCTTTTCTCACTTGTGTGTACATGTAATATATATGTGATATATATTAATGTGCATTGTTTAGTTTTGTATCATGGTTGTTGATACACTATGCATGGGTGTATGAGACATACACCATTATAATTATATTGGTAGGGTTTTAATATTCAAAATAAATACAAAATTAGTGGATAATTGTTCAAGTGCATGAAGCTTCATGAAGCTTGTGAGTGCATTGACCAAGTCCACTAGTTTTGTTTTACTTAGGATATTTATTAACCTAACCACTATAATTAGCCATGATTATATTTCTACATGAGTTAGTATATGATACTCACTCACTCATGGTTAGCTCACTCACTTGGATTAATTTTCATTCTCATCTTCTTTCTTCATCTTTTTCTTTCAAAAGAAAAGCTTGCTAGGGTTTGATCCAAAGTGAGAAATAATATGAGAAAAGAAATTCTAAAGTGAGCCCACTTCCTATTTCTCCATCCTCTACTATATTAGAATTTTATTTTAGGGTGTTTGCTTCACTTTGGTGAAGTGGTAGCTTGAGTTAGTAATCCCTCGACGTAGATCATCTTCGTCCTCGAAGACTTCAAGCAAAACCATTGCCCTCTTCTCATGGAGCCGTCCGAGAGTCCGGGAGTTCGAAGATCGCAGCGAAGAGACTACTACAAGGAGCTTATGAAGTGAAGGACCGATCTACAAAGGTTGTATTTCGATTTCACTTAGATAGTAAATGGTTTATTATGTTTCCGTATTAATTTCTAGTTATCGATTCTTGTTTAGAGTTCCTTGAAACAGTAAAAAATTTTAAATGGCATAAACGATGCCTCCCGAAACCTTGCTGCTGTCGAGAGGAACCCTACAGTGGTATCAGAGCCTAGCCAGGAAATTATACGGATATTGTTAGATTACGGACACGAAACAAACTCCGAAACTTGCATCGCTAAAACCCACTTTCAGTCGTTTTTCAAAAGAGCCATGAATTTTTTTTAAACATGTACAGAATGTAGTATGTGTGATACGATGAACACTGGAGAAATTTGGAGGCAATTGGACATGTTAGGGCCGGTGACCCCCCCTCACCGGCCAAATCCGAGCCTCCCCTCCAAATTTTTTCAGTATTCTATTTCCTGGGTTTTGGTGCTTCAGGTGTTGTTTACTTTTGCTAAATTGTCATGTGATGATTAATTTACTATAATAACAACTCGGACTGTTTCGTAGTCATAATTTTAACAATGTTTCGGGTGTTTCACATATTGTCTGGACAATGTTAAAAGGTTCGATTGAATGTTAAAAACCCATTTTTCCAAGTTTAACGTACTCGGAAAAACATGCAAGTGATTCTTTGGACTCTCTAGAAGAACGTAAACCTTAACTCGATTATGTGGCCGTCAAAACCACCACTTGAACCCTAGGGTTTTTGGTGGTTTAGCATTTCACATGTGAGGCGTTGGTTTGACCCTTCTATGGCTGGTTCATAGGTACTGTGGCATCTTCTGGGTATTATTAAAACTGTGCTCAAGTGTTGAGCTGTCGGGAAATTGTGGGACTTTGATGAATCAATCGAAAAGTTTAACTTCGTCCGGATATTATGTGATGGGATACAATATTTGGAATCCACAAGTAGTTATGAGATAACTAGAATGAATTTTGTAAATCTAGCAATTTAGTCTCATTGATTGGTTGCCACGGGATTTTGATGTGATCAAAACTCCGTCGCAATCACGTAGCGTACGCGGATACTCGCCGGATAAACTTAATAGATAGCCACGCTCCATAGCCCCGACTAAGTGACTGTAGGAGAACCCTGTCGCCAAAAGCATCCGTTCGGGTGCTCGCGGCAGCGGTGTTCCGCCTTAGTGCACTTCGTCGACGGTATCGGGGTGCGGCCGTCTACTAAAGTTTCCGACGAGCATTCGATCAGGTTGTCGGGAATCTTGTTGAATTGCCCGACTTGTTATTGAAAAGTGTTTTCGATATTGAGACTAAAAGGAGGGGTTTATAATTGTTAGGCATGTGATGTCTAAGGAATTCATTTGATTAGGCATGTGATGTCTAAGATGGTTGCGGATTCCAACTGTTGTAGTTTTACAGTTTCTTTTCTACGACCGTAAGTGTAATATGTGATATCGCCGGCTTCGTTGCTATATGTCAATGACAATTGGGATGCGCATATTTACTTATGTTGATGACATGTGATGTTATGTGTTGCTGGATATGTTATATTGGATCGTCGCGTTTTGAATAGCCGGGGGTTTTATGTGGGATGATAGTTTTTCATTTTTATTCATGTAAAATTAAATGTGTGTAATATTCTTTTATTGGGGCACTTCCGGGTTGAGGTTGATGTCGCCATTGATGTATATTATTTACTTTTCCGCATTCGGATAGACCCAAGGCGGGGAGCACAAGTAACCGGGTTCTAGGGTCCAGTGGGAGACCATTTCGAGGAGTCGAGACCAGGTTTCCTAACTCTAGAATTGGTAGGGTTGCTTGCCGCTCTCGTAGGGGTCTAGGGATGTGGGTTTGGCTATTCATCGCGACCGTGGAATCCGTGTTTTATAAAGGCTCAAAATAAAACACGGACCTCCTAATATATCCAATATTTCATATGTTTCTTCTGCTGCGATATCTGTGATGTGATCATTTGATATGTTCAGATGGATACTATATATAGTATATATGATATATTATATAGACGTTGCTTATGTTTTACACCCGCGCTAGCACTGCCCCGCTCTGCCGTTAGTTACTTAACCTAACGGTGCACGAGGGGGCATCGAGGCTAATACGGATGGCATAAACGTACGTTGTATTTATCTGTGATGTTTAGGTGACTTAAATGATGAGACTTCATTAATGTGATTAATGAAAGAAAAGAAATCTAAAAGATGTCGTGGAATCGAATTTTCAAAAATAGGTAGCTACAGTTCTTGCTTTGCATAGCGGTGTTCCTTGTAGAACATCCTGCACCTTATTCGATAAGGAAAGGGCCGAGATCCCTTCACCGGGAGTGACCCCTTTAGCAATAACTAGCAGATGCTACAACCCTCGGTTTTGTTTTTGATTGTTTTTCTAGTTCTTGCTTTGCATAGCGATATATATGATATATCCTGCACCTTATTCCATAAGGAAAGAGCCGAGATCCCTTCACCGGGAGTGACCTCTTTAGAAAAACTAGCAAAGGCCTTAAAAACACTCCATTTCAAATCATTTGATTCTGCAACGATATCAAGTTCATTACACAATAAGTTTTCAGAAAAACCTGTCGTAGCCCTCCGTCATTTCAGATAGATACTGCTTAGTATTCGTGCTACGTTTGTTGACTATGTTAAGGTGTAGTGTACGGTAGCTAACTAGTGTTTATCTGTTTATGCATATGATGCAGATTGGATTAGGGTAATCGTACGACTTTGTTGACTATGTTAAGAGTCGTACAGGTGGGTTTAATTCAATCAAGAAATGACGGGTTGAACTTGGCTAGCGTTTATGATTTGTTGACTATGTTAAGGTCATGAGTTGCTAGGGGCAAAATTATCGGGAATTTCAAGTGTTGAAATTTGCAATAAGATTGCATACCTTCTATAAGATAGTTGGATCCCGATACCCACTGTGAGTAATTGTTACTCCTGGGAGAGTTTTGCACTTTACAATTAGCCGATCAAGTAGGTGTCTAGAAAGGTGTCAACGGGGTTACGCCCCTGGAAAAACGATGTTTATTTTAATTAGGTCCGTGCGAAAGCACGGGGAACCTCTCTCAAAGTACCGGCGCTGGCCTGGCTGAAATATTGGCGAAATTGTAGGGTGTAATTAATCCCGGCTAGTCTTTCCTTTTAGGGTTTGAAGGAAGATTTGATAAAAACAGTGGGAGCCATCCTGATTAAATAAAATAATAACCAATCTAATCTTGCAAGAGCGCGCACAGAGTGTTTTCTTCTTTCTCTCTCCAGGTAGCGACCATGTCACGCCTTAATCAAGATAATAATATGGATGTATTGACCGAACCCGCTTGTTATACTGTGCTGGGGAACGTTGGTCCCACTCCAATTTATAATTGTTATAAGACCGAGCAGGAAATAGCGGATTACCAGGATTCCCGTGCTGCCCAAAGGAAGAAAGTGCATACTGATGCATCTTCTTTGGGTGTATTCATTATCGAGAACTGTTTCTCAGTATCCTCTACGTTGTTAGTTATATGTATGCCCTAGAGGCCATTACTGTACATACGATGTATATTGTAATGGATGCTTGGACATATATAGGGAGGACTTTCTTGCTCGACATGATAGTATGCTATCTGGTTGTACTTTATCTTAACATGTACTCTGATTGTCTCTATGTTACATGTTGATAAAGCCCTTAGGTTATGTACTCGACTACTCGGACTATGATGAGATCATACTAGTGGGGCTACGGTAGTCGACGAATACATCCTATAATTGTTCCTAGTCGAGGGTGTATCGAGACAGGGCATCGATGCACCAGAGTAGACTAGCGTATACGCATCTTGACCCATATGATGGGCGATGGATGATCCTATATCCATTGGTGTTTGACATCAAGGATGGTGTACGGGTGCTCAGTGGTGACTGGGTACACTGGACGGACTCGCCGAGAACTCCCAGATGGTATTATACCTTACGTCAGATGGCAGTTCTCCGGTGACACTGGTACAGAGTAGTCTGTTGACCCGAGATCGTCATAGAGTCTTGTGTGATTCCCACTGTGCTTTGATTTCCATCATACCACGTCCAAGAGGGCGTGCAAAAAGGTGGCTTTTGGGTACAGTTCCGAATCACATGGAGGCAATGAGCGATAGGAGGGGATTCGTCTCTCCCGGTATAGGGAGTTGATGTTGTGCTGTGTTCGATTGGCTATAACCAGAAATCCCTGGCCAGGGTTGCTGAGATTTACTGGTAAGTGTTATCAGTAGTTTCTCGAACTGTTATAGACCTTATACCGACACGACTTATCGAGCTACTGGGGTCTGACGTTTACCACCCCTAGGCGAGATATGCGACATATCAGACGACGAGACCGGACTGTACGGGAGTGTTACTGTTTGGATTCACCGGAGAATGTCAAGGCTTGCTTGTTGATCTTCTGAGCGCTCAATACTTGGGTAGCTGTTACGTTTAGCTGACCGCTTGCAACTTGTGCGTGTTTGATATGATCATCACCTACTGCCGGTGTATTGACGATTCTTTAGAGTCCTACACAGAGGTTTCTTAGCTCAGGCAAAACGGAGTAGGAGCACGTATGTGATATGTGCGGGACCGAGGATAATGCGGTATATGATACCGTATTGGATTCTCGCGATATGAGATATCGGCCGGGTATATGTGATATAGCCGGGTCATCGTATTACTCGGTTATATGTGATATAGCCGGATTATCGGATCAAGTGTTGATTCGATAATTTAATGTATAATAATATATATGATATATTAAATTACATTAACTAATATTAGCTCACTAAAAGATTCATTTTCTCACGGGATAATACATTGATATATATGCGATATATGTTAATTGTATTATTTTCTATTGTTACAAAATATATTGTATATGTGATATATAATATTGTAACATGTTAGGGTTACAAATTTAACAATGGATTAGGGTTTAAACTTGGTTAGGATTTGGATTAGGGTTAGCTTTTGCATGAAGCTTCCATGAAGCTTCATGAAGCATTGACTTTGTGGTTGCTTGATATTTTTTGTGAGATATTATGTTAACCCAATCCAAACCATTTAACTCTAGTTAACTCTCTACAAGGGTTAACTCTCTCATGCTTAACCCTTGGTTAGATTTGTAACCACTACAATAATTCATTGTTCATCACAAAAGGAAAAAGTTATCATCTTCATTCATGCTTCTTCTTCCTTGAGTTTCTTCATGAAAAAGCTTTCTTTTGTGATGAAAGTGAGTGAGAAAAAGATAATAAATGAGAGCAAAAATACTATTTCATCATCCTCATCTATCCTTGCCATTTAGATGAGGGTGTTCACTTCATATTATAAGTGTTAGCTTGTGTTAACGAAACTTCAAGGTAGATCATCTTTGTATCAAAGATCGGAAGCAAAGGTTGCATCATTCTCTTCGTGAAGCCTCTCGAGAGTCCAGAACACGATGATCGCAGCGAAGGGACCTCAACATGGAGCTTAAGAAGTGAAGGACCGGATCTACAAAGGTTGTAATCCCTCTCACTTAGTGTTAAAGTGTTTAACATGCATGTTTTCGCCTAAATCCTAGTTTAAAGATCCGGCTTCGGGTTGTTCAGCACGGCTAAAATTTTAATCGGGCATGGTTGATGCCTCGTAGGCCCTCGTGCGCTTGCTTAGCAACCCTACAGTGGTATCAGAGCCAAGCTAGAGCTTTAGGCAAAGTGTAAGCGAAGTTTAAAGTCCGATCGAACCCGAGAACCCCGATCAAACCCCTTCTCTGGATAATTTTTCAAAATGTTGATTTTTCTGAATTAAAAATGCTCAGAAAATAGAGCAGGTAAATATAAGGATTACTGTAGAAAACGATCCCCTGAATCCACTGTAGCGCCGCGGAATCGCGGCCATAGCCTGCTTTTTGCGGCGGTTCCACGGCCGCATGCAAAGATCAGGGAATTCTGTTGCTACAGTAATCTCCGTAGGTGATGCCTGATTCTTCTGGGAATTTTTTATTTTCACTCCAGTGTTGAGTTTTCTGGGTTGTATTGGGGAATTTAATGATTCGATCGGATATTTTAACTTTGTTTTGTTTTTCCGGATAATTTTAGAAACTGTTAAAAAGTTCGACAGGATATCAATAACTCACTTTTTCCCGACCCGGAAAATTTCTAAGTGTTGGATTTTTCCGTTGTTTAAGAACGTTCTAAGTCATGCAAGTAACGCGATGGACCCTCTAGAAGACAACAAACCTTAACTCGATTATGTGACCGTCTTGAACTGCCTTTTGAACCTTAGGGTTTGGGGCAGTACGGCGTGCCACATGTGAGGCGTTGGCTTGACCCTTCTACGGCTGGACCATTGGTACTGTGGCATGTAATGGATATTTTTGAACTCCGCTCAAGTGTTGAGCTATTTGAGAAAACTTAGGTGTTTGATTATTCGATCGGAAAGTTTGACATTGTCTATTTATCTGGATTGTGATACAATATTTGGAATCCACAAGTAATTATGAGATAACTAATTTGAATGTTATAAACATAGCAGTTTAGTCTCAGATGATCGGTTGCCGCGGAATTTTGATGTGATCAAAAGTCCGTTGCAATCACGTAGTGTACGCGGATACTCGCCGGGTAAACTTAATAGATAGCCATGCCCCAAAGCCCCGACCAAGTGACTGTAGGAGAACCCCGTCGCCAAAAGCATCCGTTCGGGTGCTCACGGCAGCGGTGTTCCGCCTTAGTGCACTTCGTCGACGGCATCCGGGGGTGCGGCCGTCTACTAAAGTTTGCGACGAGAATTCGATCACGATGTCGGGAATCTTGTTGAATTGCCCGACCAGATATTGAAAAGTGTTTTCGATAATGAGACTAAAATGCGGGGTTTATAATTGTTAGGCATGAGATGTCTAAGGAATTCATTTGGTAAGGCATGCGATGTCTAAAGAGGTTGCGGATTCCAACTGTTGTAGTTTTACACTTTCTTTTCTGTGACCGTAAGCGTAGTATGTGGTGTCTCGCCGGCTTTGTTGCTATACATCAACGACAATCGGGATACGCATACTTGCTTACGTTGATGATATGAGATATTATGTGTTGCTGTGATATGTTGTATTGGATCGTCGCGTTTGAATAGCCGGGGTTTTATGTGAGATGAGAGTTTTTCTTTTTTCATTCATGTAAAATTCATTTGTATGTAATATTCTTTTATTGGGGCACTTCCGGGCTGAGGATGATGTCACCATTGTATATTATTTACTTTTCCGCATTAGGTAGCCCAAGGCGGGGAGCACAAGTAACTGGGTTCTGGGGTCCAGTGGGAGACCATCTCGAGGAGTCGAGACCGGGTCTCCTAACCCTAGAATTGGCAGTGTTGCTTGCCGCTCTCGTAGGGGTCTAGGGATGTGGGTTTGGCTATTCATCGCGACCGTGGAATCCGTGTTTTATACAGGCTCGTATTGAAAACACGGACATCCTAGTATATCCAATATTTCATATATGTTCTTCTGCTGCAATGTTCTGTGATGAGATCATATTACTGCCTGAGACGAATGTTTATATTATATATATGAGATATATGTTATATTGCAGATTTCGTTTCAAATGTGATGCTTGTGAAGCATAATTAAAAATGGGACTTCATTAATGAGATTAATGAAATAAAAGAAACCTAAAGATGTTGTAGAAACTTGTTTAAAAACTGGTAGCTCTAGTTCTTACTTTGCATAGCGGTGTTCCTTGTAGAACATCCAGCACCTTATTCGATAAGGAAAGAGCCGAGATCCCTTCACCGGGAGTGACCTCTTTAGTGAAACTAGCAGATACTACAAACTCGGTTTGTCTTTTGATTGCTTCTATAGTTCTTGCTTTGCATAGTGGTATATATGATATATCCTACACCTTATTCGATGAGGAAAGGGCCGACGATCCCTTCACCGGGAGTGACCCCTTTAGCAAAACTAGAAAAGCCTAAAAAACACTCCATTTAAAATCACTCGATTCTACAACGATATAAAGTTCATTACGCAAAGGGTTTTCTTAAAAACCTGTCGTAGCCCTCCGTCATTTTAGATAAGTAATAGTTAGTATTCATGCTGCGTTTGTTGACTCAGTCAAGGTGTAGTGTGCGGTAGCTGATTAGTGCTTATCTGCAAAGCATATGATGCGATTGGATTAAGGTAGTCGTGCGGCCTTGTTGACTCAGTCAAGGGTTGTGCGTGCGGGTTTAATTCAATCGGGAAATGACGGGTTGAACTTTACTTGCGGTCTATGGTTTGTTGACTCGGTCAAGGTCATAGATCGCTTGGGGCAAAATATTATTGGGAATTTCAAGTGTTGAAATTTGCAATGAGATTGCATACCTTCTATGAGATAGTTGGATCCCGATACCCGCTGCGAGTAAGAGTTACTCCTGGGAGAGTTTTACACATTACAATTAGCCGATCAAGTAGGTGTCTAGAAAGGTGTTAACGGGGTTACGCCTCTAGGAAAACGAGGTTTACTTTAATTAGGTTCGTGCGAAAGCACGGGGGACTTCCCTCAAAGTACCGACACTGGCCTGGCTGAAAAATTGGCGAACTTGTAACGTGTAATTAATCTCGGCTAGTCTTTCATTTTAGGGTTTAAAGGAAGATTTGATTAAAACAGTGGGAGACATCCTGATTAGATTTATTAGATAACCAATCTAATCTTGCAAGAGCATACGCTGAGTGTTTTCTTCTCTCTCTCTCCAGGTAGCGACCATATCACGCCTTAATCAAGATAATAATACGGATATATTGACCGAACCCGCTTGTTATACTGAGCTGGGGAACGTTGGTCCCGCTCCACTTATAATTGTTATAAGACAGAGCAGGAAATAGGGGATTACCAGAATTCCCGTGCCGCCCAAACGAAGAAAGTGCATGCTGATGCATCATCTTCGGTTGTGTTCATTACAGAGAACTGTTTCTCAGTATCCTTTACGTCCTGGGTATGTGATACCGGATCAGGATCCCGCATATGTAATCTGTTACATGGGCTACAGAAAGGTAGAGAACTGAGAACGGGTGATAAGTTTCATAAGATAGAAACGGTGCAAGTGTTGCAGCCAAGTCTGTTGGTCACTATCACCCTGTATTACCAGAATACATTGATTCTGAACGAATGTTATTAGATACCGAACCTGATAAACAACATCATATCAATCTCTTTATTAGTAAAGAAGGATATAATTTTGTATTGTTGGATAATGTTTTGAACATTTCCTATATAAGGAATTGATCGGTTCAGGCACGTTATCTAAAAGCATAGACGTTCTAAATCAAACTACAGTTCTTAGTATACAGAACACACACAAGAGGAAGAGTTCAGAAATGAACGCATCCTTCTTGAGGTATTGTAGACAAGGTCATATCAATGTGACCCGACTAGCTGAAGTTACATATAGATGCATATTTAAATTAGTTTGAATTTACATCTTGTGAAACTTGCCGGTCATGTCACAGAGATAAGATGACCATAGCTCCGTTTATTGGAAACAGAGAAAGAGTTAGTGAACTCTTGGGATTGATACATGCTGATGTATGTAAGTCCCCTGTCTACACATGCCAAGACCGGTTCTTTGTACTTCATTACATTCTCTGATAATCTCTCAAGATTCAGACATATGTTCCTGTTGAAACACAAGTCCGAACCTTTTGAGATATTCACAGAATATAAGTTAGAAGTAGAGAACTAAAATACGGGTATAAGTATTATGTCCTTTGATGAGATCAAGGAGGAGAATACTTGAGCACGGAATTCCTGGACTATTCTAAAGGAGAATGAGATTCTCTCTCAGCATTACTCCTCCGTATACACCATAGCATGATAGTATATCGGGGCGGAGCAATAACACCCTATGTGATATGGTGTGCTCTATGATGAGTACTACTGAGTTTCCTATTTCCTTTTGGGAGTTATGCACTTGAGAAGCTGCATACCTATTGAACAGGGTTCAAATCAAATCAGTTGCCTACCACTTCATATGTGATATGGAAAGGGAAGAGCCCATATCTTAAGTTTGTTAAGATTTGGGGTTGTCCGGCCTATGTCTAAAAGCATAATCCGGACAAGCTCGAAGCAAAGTCAGTACTATGGAAGTTTGTTAGATATCCCAAGCATTCGCAAGGGAATATCTTCTACCAAACAGAGGAACAAAAGATGTTTTGTTTCTCAGCATGCCACCTTTGTGAAAGGGAATTTCTTGTAAAGAAATTAGTGGTCATGAGGTAGAACTGGAAAGGTTCCAGCTACACAAACTGCAGCTGATGATTTGGTAGAACCAAAGGATTCAATAGTTTCCAACGAACCTCAGCCTCTCCGCCGATTAGTAGGGTTCCTCACCCACCTGAGAGATACTTAGGTTTCTCTATGACAGTGGGAGTGAGGATTGCATCATGAGATGATGACCCAACTAGTTTCGAGCTGGCCATCAGGAGTGAGACTCTGTAAGAATGGCTGGATGCTTATCGATCTGAGATGGAATCCTTATACACCAACAAAGTATGGACTTTGGTTGCTTTATCTGAAGGGTTAAATCCCCATCAGGAGCAAGAATATCTTGAGAAGATTACTTGGTGTATATGGAAAAGTTGAGACTTTCAAAGCTATGCTTAAGTCCATCCAGATCCTACTTGCCACGGCTACATACCATGACTACGATATCTGGTGGTTGGGTATCATGACTGCTTTTCTAAATGATGTTTTAGAAGAGAGCGTCTATAAGTACACAGCCAGGGGGCTTCGTAGACAGTGGGAGCAGCGGAAACGTGTGCAAGATGTTTTATGTGATAAAGCAAGCATCGCGGAGTTGGAACATCTATTTTGATGTGGTAGTCAAAGAATTTGACTTCATCAAAATGGTAGATGAACCTTGTATATACAAAAAGGTAGTAGGGAGTATGGTGGTGATTCTCGTAGAGTACGTGGATGACATACTCTTGATAGGGAAGGAGTTTCCTATGCTACGCTTGGTCAATCTCCGCTTATCACAAGGATTCTCAATATAGGATCAAAGTGATACCTCCTAAATCCTGTGTTTTGAATCTATGAGATAGATGTAATTGGATGTTAGAATTCTCACTAGTTTTAGTGAGATGGTATTAATCGATCCTGGGGAGAATCACTGGAAAGGTTCCAGGGTGATAAGGACGACTGAATGTCAGTTGCAGGTTTTGTCTTTACCCTCAGTGGAGGGACGGTATGTTGGAAGAGTTCCAAGCTAGATACCGTGACATACTAGACGATTAAAGGCAAGATACATCGTTACCAAGGATGCTACCAAAGAGGCAGTCTGGATATATATAAGTTCATGAGATGAACTTCGTTCCTACCATTGTGTGACAATGGAGTTGTGGCTTTGGCCAAGGAACTACCGTCCCATTAGAAATCCAGATATAATTCTTAGGCAGTATCACCCGATCATGGAGATGGTTGATCTCCAGGAAGATCGAGGTTAGGAGAGTAGACACAGAGGACAACAGCGCGGATCCACTCACAAAGGCCATTTTCCCAGTAGAGACATTTTTGGGATGGTTGAGTATGAGATACTTCAACCGCAGCTAATTGTTGGGTATGTGATACCACAACAGATGGCCCTAGTGCAAGTGGGAGATTGTTAGTTATATGTATGCCCTAGAGGCCATTACTGTACATACGATGTATATTGTAATGGATGCTTGGACATATATAGGGAGGACTTTCTTGCTCGACATGATAGTATGCTATCTGGTTGTACTTTATCTTAACATGTACTCTGATTGTCTCTATGTTACATGTTGATAAAGCCCTTAGGATATGTACTCGACTACTCGGACTATGATGAGATCATACTTGTGGGGCCACGGTAGTCTACGAGTACATCCTATAATTGTTCCTAGTCGAGGGTGTATCGAGACAGGGCATCGATGCACCAGAGTAGACTAGCGTATACGCATCTTGACCCATATGATGGGCGATGGATGATCCCATATCCATTGGTGTTTGACATCAAGGATGGTGTACGGGTGCACAGTGGTGACTGGGTACACTGGACGGACTCGCCGAGAACTCCCAGATGGTATTATACCTTACGTCAGATGGCAGTTCTCCGGTGACACTGGTACAGAGTAGTCTGTTGACCCGAGATCGTCATAGAGTCTTGTGTGATTCCTACCGTGCTTTGATTTCCATCATACCACGTCCAAGAGGGCGTGCAAAAAGGTGGCTTTTGGGTACAATCCCGAATCACATGGAGGCAATGAGCGATAGGAGGGGATTCGTCTCTCCCGGTATAGGGAGTTGATGTTGTACTGTGTTCGATTGGCTATAACCAGAAATCCCTGGCCAGGGTTGCTGAGATTTACTGGTAAGTGTTATCAGTAGTTTCTCAAACTGTTATAGACCTCATACCGACACGACTTATCGAGCTACTGGGGTCTGACGTTTACTGTTAGTTATATGTATGCCCTAGAAGCCATTACTGTACATTGGATGTATATTGTAGTGGATGCTGAGACATATATAGGTATGACTTTCCTGCTCGACATGATAGTACGCTATCTGGTTGCTCTTTATCTTAACATGTATACTTTCTGTCTCTCTGTTACATGTTGATAAAGCCCTTAGGATGTGTACTCGACTTCCAGGACTATGATGTAGATCATACTAGTGGGGCCTGGGTAGTCCATGAGTATATCCTTCAATGTTCCTAGTCGTGGGAATATCGAGACGGGGCATCGATATTCCAGAGTAGATTAGCGTATATCTTCTTGACCTATGTGATGGGCGATGGATGATCCCATATCCATTGGTGTTTGACATCAGAGATGGTATGCGGGTGCACAGTGGAGACTGGGTACACTGAACGGACTCGCCGAGAACTCCCAGATGGTATTATACCTCACGTCAGATGGCAGTTCTCTGGTGATACTGGTGCAGCTTAGTTTGTAGACCCGAGATCGTCATAGAGTCTTGTGTGTCTCCCACTGTGCTTTGATTTCCACCCTACCACGGCTCTACTGAGTCGTGCAAACAGGTGGTTTTTGGGTACAGTCCCGATTCACATGGAGGCAATGAGCGATAGGAGGGGATTCGTCTCTCCCGGTATTGGGGGTTGATGTTGCGCTATGCACGACTGGCCATAACAGGAAATCCCTGGCCAGGGTTGCAGTGATATACTGGTAAGAGTTATCAGTAGTTTCACGATTGTTATGGACCTTACGTCGGCATGACTTATCAAGCTACTGGGGTCTGACGTTTACCACCCCTAGGCGAGATATGCGACATATCAGACGAACAGACCGGACTGTACGGTAAGTGTTACTGGTTGGATTCACAGGAGTGTGAGCGGGCTTGCTCGTCGATCTTCTGATCGCTCAATACCCGGGTGGCCGTTACGTTTAGCAGACCGCTTGCGGCTTGTGGGTGTTTGATATGATCATCACCTGCTGCCGGCGTATTGACGAGTCTTTAGAGTCCTACACAGAGGTTTCCTGGCTCAAGCGAAACGAAATAGGAGCGCATATGAGATATGTGCGGGACCAAGAATAATGCGTGTATGTGATACCGTATTCCATTCTCACGATGAATGTATCGATTGGTTGTATGTGATATAACCTAGTTATCGAATCAAGGATTGATTCGATAAGCCGATATATTGGATATTAGTCGATTATATGCGATATGACTGGATCGTTAAATCAAGTATTGATTTAATGATTTAATGCATAATTGTATATTTGATATATTATTTTGCATTAACTAGTATTGGTTCACTTTAAATGGATTTTCTCACTTGAAATACACAAGTTGTATATATGATATACTTTTGTGCACTTGTTTGTATCATGTTTGATGATACATGCAAACTTGGGTTTGTGTAAAGAATTAAACCATGGTTATGTTAATGGTTAGGGTTTTGATTTACTTACTTATTCATTTATTTATTTATTCATTAATTCATTTTGGGCAAAAATGAAATGGTGGCTTAGTTTGTTTTGTTGTTGAAGCTTCATGAAGCTTTGACTAAGTGACTAGTTTGTTTTTTGCCTTAATTCTAACCATTCAACCTAACCCTAGTTTAGTCTCTACACTTAACCATAGTTGCTATATGATAAGTATCATTTTATTTTCTATTTTTAATATACTCATCATATTCTTTTCTTCTTCTTCTTCTTCTTCAACAAAGAAGAAAGCTTGCAACCATTAATGGCAACATGAGAAAAAGAGTGAGAAATCCAATTCTAAAGTGAACCCACTTCCTATTTCTTCATCCTCTACCACTTGCCAAGTAGTATAGGGTGTTTTCTTCACAAGTTTCATGACTTGGTGAAGTTGGAGCTTGATCTTGAGTTGCCTCGACGTAGATCATCTTCGGCATCGAAGTCGACGACCTAGCCCGATCAATTCTTCGATGAAACCACCGCGAGAGTCCGGGATCCGAAGGGTACAGCGGAGGGTCGTCAACACGGAGCTAGAGAGGTGGAGGACCAGATCTACAAAGGTTGTAATCACATTCCTCTTAGCTAAAGTAGTTAACTCGCATTGCATCGCCTTATTATCTAGTTAATGATCCGTACTAGGATTTGTAGGCACATGAAAAATTTGAATTGGGCATGTTTGATCACTTGTGAGACCTCATTAGTGTGCCTAGGAACCCTACATTTACCACCCCTAGGCGAGATATGCGACATATCAGATGACGAGACCGGACTGTACGGGAGTGTTACTGTTTGGATTTACAGGAGAATGTACAGGCTTGCTTGTTGATCTTCTGAGCGCTCAATACCTGGGTAGCTGTTACGTTTAGCTGACCGTTTGCAGCTTATGGGTGTTTGATATGATCATCACCTACCGCCGGCGTATTGACGATTCTTTAGAGTCCTACACAGAGGTTTCTTAGCTCAGGCAAAACGGAGTAGGAGCACATATGTGATATGTGTGGGACCGAGGATAATGCGGTATATTATACCGTATTGGATTCTCGCGATATGAGATATCGGCCGGGTATATGTGATATAGCTGGGTCATCGTATTAGTCGGTTATATGTGATATAGCCGGATTATCGGATCAAGTGTTGATTCGATAATTTAATGTATAATAATATATATGATATATTAAATTACATTAACTAATATTAGCTCACTAAAAGATTCATTTTCTCACGGGATAATACATTGATATATATGCGATATATGTTAATTGTATTATTTTCTATTGTTACAAAATATATTGTATATATGATATATAATATTGTAACATGTTAGGGTTACAAATTTAACAATGGATTGGGGTTTAAACTTGGTTAGGGTTTGGATTAGGTTTAGCTTTTGCATGAAGCTTCCATGAAGCTTCATGAAGCATTGACTTTGTGGTTGCTTGATATTTTTTGTGAGATATTATGTTAACCCAATCCAAACTATTAACTCTAGTTAACTCTCTACAAGGGTTAACTCTCTCATGCTTAAACCTTGGTTAGATTTGTAACCACTACAATAATTCATTGTTCATCACAAAAGGAAAAAGTTATCATCTTCATTCATGCTTCTTCTTCCTTGAGTTCCTTCATGAAAAAGCTTTCTTTTGTGATGAAAGTGAGTGAGAAAAAGATAATAAATGAGTGTAAGTCTACGCTAGCACCCCGGCAGTCTACAGACGCCAAATGCGGAACAAAAACTTTTAACTTGGCGCTATCGTATACTTTAACCCGGATCTGCCATTATTGCTAAACTAACAAACTGTAAAGAGTGTAGAATGGTTATACCGAACGATCCGAGTCCTTCGTTCTTCAACCATCATCCCACGCTCCGTTGCGGCTGCTCCGATCTCGTCGATCTCCGATCTCCTCGTCGAGGTGGCACCACATGATCGGTTCTTTAAACGGGCTCCCGCCTCTGACTCGAGGCAACTCGATCGTCAAGTTTGCTAAAAGAGACGACCAAGATTGATGTAGAGAATGAGTAGATGACTTTGTCTCACTTCGTCCAAATCCGTGGACGATCGGTTAATGAAGTTGCCGAGGGAATCGGGTGATGGAATGAAATGGACTGTGAAATTCCATACACCGATAAAACCTATCATAATCTTTTCTCTCTAAAATGAAATCAACAAGTGAGAGTGAGAATGAGAGAGAGAGGGCAAGCCATATATATGAAGGAGGGAGGTGACCGTAGGAGTAAGTGGTGACAATAAGAGAAAGCTTCTCACTCTAAAATATCTTAAGCAATCCAAGAAGCTTTAATAACAAAGCATGAATCACTAAACCTAGTAACTCTTTAATAAATGCAACCAATGAAAACCCTACACCAATAAGCCTAGTCACCTCATCTAGAATATTCTAGAACACTGACTCACCTCATCTGTAGAAAAGATAAATCCGTCTTTAACCAAATGTTAAAAGACGGCTGATAGAAAACTGGAAACTGGCAACTTCCAAAAGTGATCCTGAAACGAATTTCAGGACAACCCCGAAACTGTATAAATATACCCGCATTTGTATTACGACCGAATACAAATGCAACTGAGACAAAGATATTATACCTACTCAATATAATACTCGGATCCGGCTTAAACCAAAGCCGACCAGTATCATCTGCCCGAAAACTGACACGTGCGTAAACGCACGTGCATTTTCCGAACCCTGCCATAAAACCATACGGCCTCTACAACGTTTCGCCCGAACTTGGGAAACTGTCTGTGGGGAACTCTAATGACTCGTCAGCACCCTGGCAGTGGGTTTAACCACAAACCGTCAGCGGCACTAGCAATGCGTAACGGCTGCCCACGGACTGACCTCAAGGGTGGCCGAGGAGCGAACTCAAGGAAGACCGATGAGCGAACTCCTCCGAAAACCCTACTGAGCCTAACAGTGACAATGTATATACAGTCCGGTCCGTTCGTCAATGAGTATCGCATATCTGCCTAGGGGGCTAGCAACGTCAGACCCCCAAGAGCAGTATAAGTCGTGTCGGAGTGTAGCCCAATAACACCCTGAGATACTACTGGAGTACCTACCAGTAAATCTCCTGCCACGGCCGTGGGCTTTGTGTAATGGCTCTCCTAGACACAGCACGATCTCGCCCCCAATACCGGGAGAGACGAATCCCCTGCCGATCCGCTCACGTGCCTCCATATGGCTCGGGACTGTACCCAAAAGCTACCTGTTTGCACGACTCCTTTGAGCCGTGGTAGGGTAGAAATCAAAGCACAGTGGGAACTCACACGAGACAAATGACGACCTCAGGTCAATGAACTAACCTGTACACATGTCACCAGGGAACTGCTATCTGACGATAGGTATAGTACTAACTAGCAGATTCTCGGCGAGTCCTGTCCGGTGTACTCATAACCCAATGAGCACCTGTATACATCTTAGGTGATCCAACTGACACCAGTGGCTTGTGAGACCGGCCACCGCCCCTCGTCGGGGTCTCGACTGTACACACTAGTCTACTCCGGAGTATCGATGCTCTGTCTCGAAACTCCCACGACTAGGGACCACAATTAAGGATATGCATATAAACTACCCAACTCTTACGTATATGATCGCCATCATACTGTTGGTAGTAAAGCAAGATCCTAAGGGCTCTATCAAAGTGTAACATGCAATCAGTCACCTGAACATGAACACGACTGATAAAGGCAAACCAGATAGCATACTATCATCTCGAGTAAGACTGTCCTACCGGGATAGGTCCTCCACAATCTTTGCAATCACGTACTTGCGATCCAATAATTGACTATGAGGGCACTATCTCCAACAATCTCCCACTTGCACTCAAGGCTAATATTGCGATGTCGACTACTCACAGCCCGTGTGAAACCGAACATCCAACTCCTCTACTAATCAGTTTCACAAAGCCCGTTTGTAAAACTATTGTGTTCGAGAAATAGCCTCAGTGAGTGGATCCGCCTAGAAGTATCTTTCTATATCTCTCTTAATCTCAAGTTCGCGGAGAAAACCATCTCCCGAATTGAGTAATACCTGTCTTAGAACATGTCTGGATATCTGATGGGACCTTAGTTCATAAATGAACTCCATATCCAAACTTCTTAGACTGTATGGATCACTGAACCTAATCAGTATCGGGCACCTTGCTTCCCACAGTATCCTATTGGACCACCTGTCCACAATACTGTCCCTCTTCGTCAGAGGGAAAAACTAAAACTCTGACAGTCACTCTGTCATCCACGTCACCTTTGAAGCCTGGAATGATAATCGTCTCCCGAAGGAGGCTGCCGTCATCAAATCCGTAGAACATGTACTTATGTTCTAAAACTGCTTCCTTATGTTTCTCCAGGATTGGATTAATACAAACTTATTGCATCTAGTGCAAAGCCAACATTTGGTGTGGTACTTGACATCTCATGATTGACTCAATTGCCTAAGCAAGTGATCTGCCAATCATGCACATCCCTCTCCATCACCTGTATGTACACCACCATGCTAGGAGTCAAATATTCCAAAAACCATTAGAATATTGTCAAAGTACCCACATTTGGGAAACTACCCAAATCCAGATCTAAAACCATAGATCTAGAGACCAGAATGTCAAATATTATATCCATATCCTGTCTGGAGAAACAACTGTGTGACGACCACAGTACAACCGATCGTAGTATAGGAATTTTACTTCCCACTCTGTGTATGTCATCCAGATACCATGACATCACACCCTACTACCTTCTTAACTGATCCATCCCCTATTCTGATTGAAGTCAAACCCATGACTATCACATCAAAATTAGATGATCTATCTCCGCTATAACTGCTCAAGTCTATAAATAGACATAAGCTACTTGCCCACCATGCTTCCGTTGCTCCCACTGACTACGACAACCCTCCTACCGGGTCTCATATCCTGGAACAACAGTAGTGTCAAGTCTTGGTAGATAAGAACCTCCCTGTCACCGTCCTTGAGGCTACCGAAGTACCTCTCGGGTGTCTGAGGTTACCTACCATACCTGCGGAGTGGCTATTGGAATGTCAAACCTGATTGAATGTATAGGTCCTATTAAATTTTTCCGTAATCGTTCGCGGTTCTGGAATCACTTCCAGTTCTACCATACTCCCACTACTGTTTTCTGAAAAAGATCCATTTTTACTAAAACTGTGGCGAGTCAAGAACAATGTCACTATTGATCTTCTAAATGGTAGAATATCAACCCTCGTCATAGCCAGGGTCAACCCACAAACAGCCACTATAGAAACGTGCCCTGAGTTATCCAGAGTCTGGTTTTAAGCATAAGCTGGACAATTCCCCATACCTTAATTTCTTTTAAGGTACGATCCATTCTATATCCAATACAGAAAATTTGGCACTTATTTAATTGGAACCATATTCAAATCATGCAGCTGTCTCCAGTGCATATCAACTTAATGGAAAGAGGCTAATCAGCATTACTCAACTTAGGAATCCATCCAATTATGAGTAACCTGAAAGAGAAACACGTTTCTCAAAACCATCGCTATCATCTGAATACCAATCACAAGAATCTACATCTTCGATCTCTTTGAAGAATCCCGATACTTGTGACACCTGGTTCTGTACTTTATTCTTATACCCACAACTTCTCAAAACTTAGACTTTGTATTTCCACGAAACACTCGTCTAAATACTAGAGAAGTTATAAGTAAATAGAACATAGTACGAGGACCTACCCCTTTGTCCTGATGGACACTGGACAACATACAATACTCTGTATAAGTCCGCTGAGTTGAACAACTCATAACCTGTGCGTTGTAGGTGGAAAACTGTACCCTGGCGATTTCCTCAAATATCACCAATTACAACGAATTCCGATATAATGAGGATGATCACCTAATTCCCAATATCTTACTCCCACTCATCATCTGTAAAACCATACAGATATGAGAATGAAACCTGGTAAATACATACCCTTGGAGTAAGTGTCTAATCGGGAAAACAGTTTTTCCTTTAACAATGCACTGAAACATGAAAAATGTTTCGTAGGGGTATCCTGGTATTCATAGCAATGCCTCTTCCATAATCCAATTCATGACTTCAACCGTATATTTTATTGCCGTCTCTCCAAATCCCTTTATTTGTCTTTAGTCGTTACCTTCTGTACACCATCGTTAGGCTAAATGGTTTTCTTCCTTCCCTACCGTTCGGCACCAGCCTATGGTTTGGAAGAAGACTATCCAGTAAGCATAATAGGTGTACCCTCCTAAACAAAGGAGTACTCGCATCTCGAGAGAAGGTGACGATAAAAGACAACTGAATAATACCTTATTCTTTTTAAAGGTGAAATAGGAGTGGCGATGAAGCACGCGGTTTTGGTCGTGAATGATATCAGTCGCAATTTACTTTGCCCTCTTTCTAATCCCTTTATTTTGTCTTTACATATTACCTTCTGCACACCCTACTTAGGCTAATTGGTTTTCTTCATTCCCTACCTTTCGGCACCAGCCTATGGTTTGGAATAAGACTATCCAATAGGCGTAATAGGTGTACTCTCCTAAACCAAGGAGCTCTCGCAACCTGAGAGAAGGTGATAATAAAAGACAACTGAATAAGCCAATTCTATTTCTCCTGAACCTGGATCCATCCCCGAAGAAGTCCCTTCGAGTTCGTATATAACCATACGATGGATCTATCCAATGGAAGTGGATATCCGTAGTAATACGGGTGTTCTGAGAAATTCAAAGGGTAAAAGAAGGAGTGGCAATGACTTATGCAACTCAGACAATCCAAAAGCCAGTATTTTAAGAAGGTTCGGTCAACCTGGTCACTGAGTCATAGTCTAAGGTCGGTCAAAGGTCGCTGCCAATAGAGAGAGAGAGAAAAGAAATACTCTGCGTGCACTCTAACCTAGATCAGAATGGTCATCATTTTATCTAATCCGGAAACCTCCCACTGTCCTGTCAAATTCTCCTCCAAACCTAAAGAAGAATCAATCGGGATCACCCGAAGAGTAAACCAACTCATCAGTGGGAATCAGGATCCAACTCTCATCGCATGATAACGTGATGGAATGCATCCACGTTACTCATACTCCAGAAGGTATGCGCATACTCGGCAAGTTTCAGTTTCTTTAGAAACTCCTGATATGATTTTTGCCCCATGCTCTTATAACCTTGGCTTTGGTCAAAATGTCATAAGTCACATGCCAAGTTCTACCCATCACTATCTTGTCAATTTGAACCCACCCGCACATGCCCCTGACTTTGGCCAATCGGCAGAACGACTGTCCCAAACTAACTCATCTATCTATGCAACAATTGAATACCCAGCAGCTACCAAACACTATGCCTTAACTTTGGCTAAAATGCATAGCTTGAATACTACTAAATACCCAAAATAAGTGACGGAGGGCTACGGCTGGTTTTTGGCAAAAAACCTTTAGCGTAGTGAACTTGATATCGCTGAAGGAACCTGATAGCTTTTTAAAATATAGTGGCGAAAACCTTTTGCTAAAGAGGTCACTCCCGGTAAAGGGATCTTGGCTCTTTCCTCGTGGAATGAGGTGCAGGATATTCCACTGAATACCGCTATGCAAAGCAACTTGTAATCGACTATAGTGAAGTTATTACGCTGACGCAAACTTCTGCCCAAGGGGTCAGTCCCGGTGAAGGGATATCGGCCCTTGCCCCGTCGAATGAGGTGCAGGATATTCCACTGAATACCGCTATGCATAACAAAAGGAAACGTCTTTGTAACAACACTTTTTAAATTGTTCCAACAACAGTATACAGGTTTGTTTTACTTTGCATTGATCAGAATCAACGCAGTCCCATCAATAATCACACCAGAAAAGAACGAAAATAAAATGTACGTATATGCCATCCGCATTCGTCACTGGGTCCCGTCATCACCCGTTAGGTTACTTAACTAACGACAGAGCGGGGACTGGACTAGCGCGGGTGTAAAACATATACAACATCTAATAGTATATAAACCAATATACATAATCGCTCCAGGCGTGATAGTATGCAACATTACAGAAAAGTAATAAGCATCACAGAACAATACAGATAATCTGGGATCCCCGGGTTTCACAGAGCCGCTGCTGAAACCCGACGTTCCCCTCTCGTGTGGATAGCCTGTGCAATGAAACCTAGACCCCTACGGGTGCGGCAAGTTACCCGCCAAGACCTGAAGCGAGGCAGCCCCCTACAACATAGTGAATGGACTACCCAGCACTCCACGGAATCCGGTAAGCTTGGGCACCCCTCCTTGGGTCAACCTGTACCCCCTACGAGTGCGGCGAATAGTCTGCCAATTCTGAAATGGGACCCCTCTGCTTCTCAAAGCCATGAGCTGCGGACCCGTTGCCCCCCAGAACCCGGCTATCCGTGCACTCCGTCTCGGGGCAAAACCTAGTACAGTAATGAAAAATAGTACAATAGGTACATCGACCGCATCCTGGTCGTGCCCCAAAAGAATATTATACAACAGGCAGTGACGGCTGTCCAAAAGTTGGACGCTCGCCCCGCAATATCAAATGTACATATAAACTCAATCTGTACTACCATTGCACACTGCTATCCATCACGACAAATCCGCAACATCACAGCACAACACAGAACATCAACGCGAATGTCACGTTCGCAAACCCGTCTAAAAGAACTATAGCAATTAAACGCGGTTTACCGATCAAATGACATTCCCGGTCGGAGATATAATGTATGCACTGTAATCTAACGTGTTTAAATTACGATCGACCAAAGAGCAAATATCAAAAAGTGGGCCCCACAGCTTACTGGTGAACAGTAACAAAACCTGGGCCCAAACTGTATATATCAAACACCCCAAAATCCCAAACAGAACCCACTGGAAAAATTTGGGAGTACGTGCTCCCCACGTGGCCGCGGATGCGCGGCCAAACCATGGGTTTGGCCGCCCTTCCGCGGCAGCTTGGAGGGATCACGACCCCAAATTTTGTCGTGGCTCTTAGAATTCCCTGCACGGATTTTTAAGACATCCAGAAATAAATTTTGACACTGTTTAAAATCGACAGAAACTGTCGGGTAAGGATTTTGTCGGTTTTGATTTTCGGTCGGATCGATATTTTAAACGCGTTAGCACAAGTTAGGATAGCAAAATGGTTAGGCTCTGATACCACTGTAAGTCTACGCTAGCGCCTCGGCAGTCTACAGACACCAAATGCGGAACAAAAACTTTTAACTTGGCTCTATCGTATACTTTAACCCGGATCTGCCATTATTGCTAAACTAACAAACTGTAAAGAGTGTAGAATGGTTATACCGAATGATCCGAGTCCTTCGTTCTTCAACCATCATCCCACGCTCCGTTGTGGCTGCTCCGATCTCGTCGATCTCCGATCTCCTCGTCGAGGTGGCACCACATGATCGGTTCTTTAAACGGGCTCCCGCCTCTGACTCGAGGCAACTCGATCGTCAAGTTTGCTAAAAGAGACGACCAAGATTGATGTAGAGAATGAGTAGATGACTTTGTCTCACTTCGTCCAAATCCGTGGACGATCGGTTAATGAAGTTGCCGAGGGAATCGGGTGATGGAATGAAATGGACTGTGAAATTCCATACACCGATAAAACCTATCATAATCTTTTCTGTCTAAAATGAAATCAACAAGTGAGAGTGAGAATGAGAGAGAGAGGGCAAGCCATATATATGAAGGAGGGAGGTGACCGTAGGAGCAAGTGGTGACAATAAGAGAAAGCTTCTCACTCTAAAATATCTTAAGCAATCCAAGAAGCTTTAATAACAAAGCATGAATCACTAAACCTAGTCACTCTTTAATAAATGCAACCAATGAAAACCCTACACCAATAAGCCTAGTCACCTCATCTAGAATATTCTAGAACACTGACTCACCTCATCTGTAGAAAAGATAAATCCGTCTTTAACCAAATGTTAAAAGACGGCTGATAGAAAACTGGAAACTGGCAACTTCCAAAAGTGATCCTGAAACGAATTTCAGGACAACCCCGAAACTGTATAAATATACCCGCATTTGTATTACGACCGAATACAAATGCAACTGAGACAAAGATATTATACCTGCTCAATATAATACTCGGATCCGGCTTAAACCAAAGCCGACCAGTATCATCTGCCCGAAAACTGACACGTGCGTAAACGCACGTGCATTTTCCGAACCCTGCCATAAAACCATACGGCCTCTACAACGTTTCGCCCGAACTTGGAAACTGTCTGTGGGGAACTCTAATGACTCGTCAGCACCCTGGCAGTGGGTTTAACCACAAACCGTCAGCGGCACTAGCAATGCGTAATGGCTGCCCACGAACTGACATCAAGGGTGGCCGAGGAGCGAACTCAAGGGAGACCGATGAGCGAACTCCTCCGAAAACCCTACTGAGCCTAACAGTGACAATGTATATACAGTCCGGTCTGTTCGTCAATGAGTATCGCATATCTGCCTAGGGGGCTAGCAACGTCAGACCCCCAAGAGCAGTATAAGTCGTGTCGGAGTGTAGCCCAATAACACCCTGAGATACTACTGGAGTACCTACCAGTAAATCTCCTGCCACAGCCGTGGGCTTTGTGTAATGGCTCTCCTAGACACAGCACGATCTCGCCCCCAATACCGGGAGAGACGAATCCCCTGCCGATCCGCTCACGTGCCTCCATATGGCTCGGGACTGTACCCAAAAGCTACCTGTTTGCACGACTCCTTTGAGCCGTGGTAGGGTAGAAATCAAAGCACAGTGGGAACTCACACGAGACAAATGACGACCTCAGGTCGATGAACTAACCTGTACACATGTCACCAGGGAACTGCTATCTGACGATAGGTATAGTACTAACTAGCAGATTCCCGGTGAGTCCTGTCCGGTGTACTCATAACCCAATGAGCACCTATATACATCTTAGGTGATCCAACTGACACCAGTGGCTTGTGAGACCGGCCACCGCCCCTCGTCGGGATCTCGACTGTACACACTAGTCTACTCCGGAGTATCGATGCCCTGTCTCGAAACTTCCACGACTAGGGACCACAATTAAGGATATGCATATAAACTACCCAACTCTCACGTATATGATCGCCATCATATTGTTGGTAGTAAAGCAAGATCCTAAGGGCTCTATCAAAGTGTAACATGCAATCAGTCACCTGAACATGAACACGACTGATAAAGGCAAACCAGATAGCATACTATCATCTCGAGTAAGACTGTCCTACCGGGATAGGTCTTCCGCAATCATTGCAATCACGTACCTGCGATCCAATAATTGACTATGAGGGCACTATCTCCAACAATGAGAGCAAAAATCCTATTTCATCATCCTCATCTATCCTTGCCATTTAGATGAGGGTGTTCACTTCATATTATGAGTGTTAGCTTGTGTTAACGAAACTTCAAGGTAGATCATCTTTGTATCGAAGATCGGAAGCAAAGGTTGCATCATTTTCTTCGTGAAGCCTCTCGAGAGTCCAGAACACGATGATCGCAGCGAAGGGACCTCAACATGGAGCTTAAGAAGTGAAGGACCGGATCTACAAAGGTTGTAATCCCTTTCACTTAGTGTTAAAGTGTTTAACATGCATGTTTTCGCCTAAACCCTAGTTTAAAGATCCGGCTTCGGGTTGTTCGGCACGGCTACAATTTTAATCGGGCATGGTTGATGCCTCGTAGACCCTTGTGCGCATGCTTAGCAACCCTATATACGTCCTGGGTATGAGATACCGGATCAGGATCCCACATATGTAATATGTTACATGGGCTACAGATAGGTAGAGAACTGAGAACGGGTGATAAAATTTCAAGAGTTGGAAACGGTGCAATTGTTGCAGCCAAGGTGTTGGCAGTTATCACCCTGTATTACTGGAATACATTGATTCTGAACGAATGTTATTAGATACCGAATCTGATATACAACATCATATCAGTCTCTTTATTTAGTAAAGAAGGATATAATTTTGTATTGTTGGATAATGTTTTGAACATTTCCTATATCAAGAGTTGATCGGTTCAGTCACGTTATCTAAAAGCATATACGTTCTAAATCAAACTACAGTTCTTAACGTACAAAACACACACAAGAGGAAGAGTTCAGAAATGAACGAATCCTTCTTGAGGCATTGTAGACTAGGTCATAACAATGCGACCCGACTAGCTGAAGTTATATTAAGATGCATATTTAAATCAGTTTGAATTTACATCTTGTGAAGCTTGCCAGTCATGTCATAAAGATAAGACGACCATAGCTCCGTTTACTGGAAACAGAGAAAGAGTTAGTGAACTCTTGGGATTGATACATGATGATGTATGTAGGTCCCCAGTCTACACATGCCAGGTTTGGTTCTTTGTACTTCATTACATTCACTGATAATCTCTCAAGATTCGGATATATGTTTCTGTTGAAACACAAGCCTTAACCTTTTGAGATATTCAAAGAATATAAGTTATAAGTAGAGAACCAAAACGGGTATAAGTATTATGTCCTTTGATGTGATCAGGGAGGAGAATACTTGTGCACGGAATTCCTGGACTATTCTAAAGGAGAATGAGATTCTCTCTCAGCATTACTCCTCCGTATACACCACAGCACAACGGTGTATCGGGGTGGAGCAATTGGACCCTATGAGATATGGTGCGCTCTATGATGAGTATTACTGAGTTGCCTATTTCCTTTTGGGGTTATGCACTTGTGAAGCTGCATACCTGTTGAATGGTGTTCCAACCAAATCAGGTGCCTACCACTCCATATGAGATATGGTATAGGAAGAGCCCATCTCTTAAGTTAATATTTGGGGTTGTCCGGCCTATGTCTAAAAGCAAAATCCGGACAAGCTCGAAGCAAGGTCAGTTCTGTGGAAGTTTGTTGGATATCCCTAGCATTTGTAAGGGAATATCTTCTACCGCACCAAGGAAAAAAAGGTGTTTTATTTCTCGGCATGACCACCTTTTTGGAAAAGGAATTTATTTTGGAAGGAAATTAGTGGTCATGAGGTAGAACTGGAAGGAGTTCCAGCTATACAATCTACAGCTGATGATTTGGTAGAACCGGAGGATTCAATAGCTCCCGACGAAACTCAGCCTCTTCGCCGATCTAGTTGGGTTCCTCATCCACCTGAGAGATATTTTGGTTTCTCTATAACAGTGGGAGAAAGGATTGCATCATAAGATGATGACCCAACTAGTTTCGAGCAGGCCATCAAGAGTGGGGACTCTGTAAGAATGGCTGGATGCTAAGCGATCTGAGATGGAATCTATGTACACCAACGAAGTATGGACTTTGGTTGCTATATATAAAGGGTTAAATCCCCATTAGGAGCAAGTATATCTTGAGAATATTACTTGATGTACATAGAAAAGTTGAGACTTTCAAAGCTAAGACTTGTTGCAAAAGGTTCTCGTCATCAAACAGGCGTGGCTTATGATGAAACCTTTTCTAGTGCCTATGCTTAAGTCCATCCAGACGCTACTTGCCACTGCTACGTACCATGACTACGATATTTGGCGGTTGGGTGTCATGACTGCTGTTCTAAATAGTGATTTAGAAGAGAGCGTCTATAAGTACACAGCTAGAGGGCTTCATGGACAGTGGGAGCAGCGGAAACGTGTGCAAGTTGCTTTACAGGTTAAAGCAGGCATCGCGGAGTTGGAACATCTGTTTTAATGTGGTAGTTAAAACGTTTGACTTCATCAAAATGGTAGATGAACCTTGTAAATACAAAAAGGTAGTAGAGAATAAAGCTGTCATCCTCGTATTGTACGTAGATGACATACTCTAGATAGGAAAGGAGTTTCCTATGCTACACTCGGTCAATCTCCTCTTATCACAAGGATTCTCCATAAATGATTAAGGCGATACCTCCTAAATCCTGGGTTTTGGATCTATGAGATAGATCTAAATGGATGTTAGGATTCTCACTAGATGTAGTGAGATGGTATCAATCGATCCTAGGGAGAATCACTGGATAGCGTCCAGGGTGATAAGGCTGACTGAATGTCAGTCACAGGCATTGTCTTTACCCTCAGTGGAGGGACGGTATGATTGGAAGAGTTCCAAGCTAGATACCGTGGCATACTAGACGATAAAGGCTGGATATATCTGTTGGATATAGTGCCCTCAGAGTAAATTATTGGATCGCAGACACGTGATTGCAATGATTGAGAGAGGACCTATGCCGGTAGGACAGTCTTACTCAAGATGATAGTATGCTATCTTGTTTATCTTAATCATCGTGTACTGCTTTAGGTGACCTTACAGGTCGCTACTACACGTTGATAGAGCCCTTAGGATTCTTACTTCACTGCCAGCGGTATGATGGCAATCATATACGTGGGAGCTCAGGTCTATAAGCACATCCTTAAAAGGTCCCTAGTCGAAGGAGTTTCGAGACTGGGCATCGATACTCCATTAGTAGACTAGTGTATACAGTCGAGACCCCGACGAGGGGCGGTGGCCGGTCTCACAAGCCATTGGACTCAGTTGGTTCACCTAAGATGTATACAGGTGCTCATTGGGTTATGAGTACACCGGACAGGACTCACCGGGAACATGCTAGTTGGTATTATACCTGACGTCAGATAGCAGTTCCCTGGTGACATGTGTACAGGTTAGTTCATCGACCTGAGATCGTCATTTGTCTCGTGTGAGTTCCCGCTGTGCTTTGATTACTACCCTACCACGGCTCAAAGGAGTCGTGCAAACAAGTTTTAGTTGGGTACAGTCCCGAGCCACATGGAGGCAGTGAGCGGATCGGCAGGGGTTTCGTCTCTTCCGGTATTGGGGGTGAGATCGCGCTGTGTCTAGGAGAGCCATTACACGAAGTCCTTGGCCAAGGCAGGAGATTTACTGGTAGGTATTCCAGTAGTATCTCAGGGTGTTCTGGGCTACACTCCGACACGACTTGTACCGCTTTTGGGGGTCTGTCTTTTACCAACCCCTTAGGCCCGACATGCGATGCTCATAGACGAACAGACCGGACTGTACGGATATTGTCACTGACAGGCTCAGTAGGGTGTCAGGATGAGTTCGCTCATCGACCTCCCTTTTGGTCAATACCTGGTAGCCCGTTACGTACGGCTGGTACCACTGACGTGCTAGTGGTTAAATCCATAGCCAAAGTATTGACGGGTCTTTAGAGTCTCCCACAGACAGTTTCTCAAGTTTCAGGCGAAACGTTGTAGAGGCCGTATGATATATGGCAGGGTCCGATCATATACGTGCAGTAGTGCACGGATCATGATCGGGCGGATCAAACTAGTGGGCTTTGGTTTAAGCCGGATCCTAGTATTAGATTTGTTGGATTACTTTAGTCTCATCGCATTCGCATTCAGTCGGAATGCGGATGTAGGTATGTATATACAAGTGAGGGGTATCCTTGTGATCCGTCACGAGTTTACTTTTGATGTTGCCGTATCTTTTTACTGTTGTAAACATTTGGATTAATATTTACAAATGGAAATTGTGAGCTTATTTCATCATTTTTGTGCATTTAATGTGACATAGACTTCATTAGTGACTCATGGTCTCTTTTCTTGTGCTAATGTCACATTATTTGATTGATTTTGTGTTGATATGATGAGAAGAGAGAGAGAGAGGGCAACCAAGAGGGAGTTTGGTCTTGTATTTTTTCACTCTCACTCTTTCATTTCATTATAAGAAACACATAAGAAAAAATGGCTCTTCTTCTTCTTCTCACTCTAGCTCACAACCTCCATTAATGGCATCATCTCTAACCTCCATCCATACACTCTCATGTGATGAGAATCAATGGATGCTTGAGACAAAATTATCACACACATTCTCTACATCGCCTTGGACACGTCGGCTAGCGAACTTCGTGCCCGAGTTGCTTCGGATGAAGCGGGAGACCGTAAAAAGACTTGATGATGTGGTGCCCTTTCCGACGAGGAGATCGAGATCGGAGATGCCGCGAGGAGCTTGGGATGGTGGCCAAAGACCGAAGGACACAGATCGATTGGTATAGCCTTTCCAACTTTTCTCTAGTTTGCTAGTTGTAGGTTAATGGTTCGATCCGGATTTAAAGTATACGATAGCGCCGGTTTCTAGTTTGAAAAAAGTTTTCGTTTCCGCATTTTGGCCTCGGAAAGATGACCGGGGCGCTACCGTAGACTTATATGGTATCAGAGCCACGCCATTTACCTTTACTGGCTTGTTCTAACGTATTTAAAACATCGATCGATCAAAATTTCCGAAACCGCG
Source organism: Agapanthus africanus (assembly GCA_030015575.1). Classification (NCBI taxonomy): domain Eukaryota; kingdom Viridiplantae; phylum Streptophyta; class Magnoliopsida; order Asparagales; family Amaryllidaceae; genus Agapanthus; species Agapanthus africanus. The sequence goes on from JASDDO010000006.1 coordinate 44,786,884, forward strand.
TTTTCATTTTCTGAGTTTCTGTCGAATTTTTTTTATCATAAAAAAATTATTTTGAGTATTGCAGAAAATCAGGCAGGCTTTTTAAAGAAATCTGAGAAAATTTGGTGCACTGATTTCACTGTAGCATCGCGGAACCGCGACCGTACCCACGTTTTGGCCGCGGTTCCGCCGTCGTACTGTAGCAACACTGCACCATTTTTCCTACAGTGGTTTCTGACTTGGAAATGGGGTTTCTGGAATATTTTGTTTTGGCCCAGATTATTTTGAGTACTGGATTTGTGCTTGGGGCCCACTTCAGGAAATTTTGCCGATCGAGAATTTTAAATATGTTAGTTCACAGTGCTTACTTTATATCTGTGACCGTGAATGTCATTCGAGCGGTAAATCTTGGCTAATTGCTATAGCTCTTTTAGATGGATTTGCGAACGTGACATTCACGTTGATGTTCTGTGTTGTGCTGTGATGTTGCGGATTTGTCATGGTGGATAGCCTGGATGCAATGGTAGTACAGTTTGGTTGTATTTGTACATTTGATATTGCGGGGCGAGCATCCGACATGTGGACTGCCGTCACTGCCTGTTTGTATATTATTCTTTTGGGGCACGACCGGGCTGAGGTCGATGTACCCGTTGTATATATTTTACTTTCTGTACTAGGATTACCCCAAGGTGGGGTGCACGGATAGCCGGATTCTAGAGGGCAACGGGCCCGCATCTCATGGCTTCGATATGGAGGGGGCTTTACTTTAGAATTGGCGGGCTATTCGCCGCACTCGTAAGGGGTATAGGTTGACCCAAGGATGGGTGTGTTTACCTCAATCAGAGCAAAGCTCTGTTTAAATTCCAAGGTGGGAAAAGAAGCAATACTTCTGTTTTTCTCTAATCAGAGCAAAGCTCTGTCTTGAAAATTAAAAATAAAATTAAAGTTAAAACAAATGAAGTAGCGTACTCTATAAGAGCAAAGTTCGGGAGAGAAGAAGAAAAAAAAAAATGTTCTGCGCAACTGCGCGCCGCGCAGTGCGCACAGCGCGCAACTGCGCGCCGCGCAGTGCGCGCAACTGCGCGCCGCGCAGTGCGCACAGCGCGCAACTGCGCGCCGCGCAGTGCGCGCACTGCGCGCCGCGCAGTGAGCACTGCGCGCAACTGCGCGCCGCGCAGTGCGCGCACTGCGCGCCGCGCAGTGAGCAGCGCGCGCTGCGCAGTAAAAAAATTAAAAATAAAATAAAAAATAAAAAAATGAATAAAATTTTTTATTGAAAAAACAGAATAAAAATTTGAGGAAATCTTTTCTGTTTTTGTTAAAACAATAAGATTTCTTCTGTAAAACAGAGACCTTTGGATTAAAGATCCGACGGTGGGGAAAATTCCCCAAATCACTTAGAGAATGATCTCTTTAACAAACTTTAACTAATCTATGGGCACTATAAAAAGGACCCTAGACCTCATTTCAAAATCATCAACATCTTGCTAAAAAAGAAGAGAAGAGAACTCTTGAAGAATAAAGAAAAAAGGTAAAAACCTTTTAAAGAAGAGAAAATTCTCTTATGAACAAGATCATAGATCTTTAACGATAAATAAATAAATAAGTAAAAATAGTGCCTTGCACTTGTTTTATGAACCATCGGTTCTTGAACCTAAAAGGTTATTAAATTAATAGTGCCTTGCACTTGCTATGAACCTTTGGTTTTCTGATATAAGAAAAACTTGTTTTTTCTTAGATCTAAATCAAATAGTGCCTTGCACTTGTTTTATGAACCATCGGTTCTTGAATCTAAAACATTCTCAAATTAACAGTATTTTGCACAAATGCAATGCATTAATTAAAGGGCCAGGCCCAAATCAAAATGACCTGACAGGACAAAATAAATTGCAAGGCAATAAATGGGCAGAGCCCAAATAAATTGATGCTTTGCATCCTTTATACAAGGGCAGAGCCCAAATAAAATTGATGCCTTGCATCATTTCTAAAAGGGCAGAGCCCAAAATAAATTGATGCTCTGCATCTTTTCTGGGCAAGGCCCAAATAAAAATAAAAAAAAGAAATGCAATGCAAAAGCAAATAAAATGTTGAACATTTCAACTGGACTTAGCCCAATTTTGGCCATAAGTCCTTAAATTAAATTGACTGAGCAAAATTGCTCTTCTAAATCAATTTACATCCGGTTCGAGGGTACATCTCCGAACTCCTTTGACATCCGTCGTTGTAATTCCTCAACGACGTCAAAGAGGTGACGGGTCCCAACGACCACACATCAATATGGACTGCGGGGTCCTTAAACTCGTGGACCGAAACGTCCCTAAACTAATATCGGACCGAAACGTCCTTAAACTAATGATGGACCGAAACGTCCCTAAACTAATATGGACCACTACGTCCTTAAACTGGCGACGGACCGAAACGTCCCTAAACTAATGATGGACCGAAACGTCCCTAAACTAATATCGGACCGAAACGTCCCTAAACTAATGATGGACTGAAACGTCCTTAAACTAATATCGGACCGAAACGTCCCTAAACTGGAATATGGACCACCACATCCCTAAACTGGCACAATAGAGCCCAAATGCTCTTTTGTTGGATCTAAACGATCCCGTTAAGTTGATCTTAGTCTCAAATTGGACTAACGTATCCTTAACAAACGATTAAGTTGATCTTAGTCTCAAATATGGCTAACGTGTCCTTAAATCAAACCTTCAAACAAACTTTAGTCCCAAATTGGACTATATATCTCTTAACCAACTTTGGTTCAAGGGTACATCTCTGAACTCCTCTGATATTTGTCGTTGTAATCCTTCAACGTCGTCAGAGAGGTGACGGGTCCTGACAACTACACATTAATACGGACTGTGGGGTCCTTAAACTCATGGACTTATGCGTCCTTAAACCAATATTTGCCCCCCCAAAATGGGAATGTTGGACCACTATGTCCCTAAACTGGAACAATAGAGCCCAAACGCTCTTTTGTCGGATCTAAACCATCCCGTTAAGTTGATCTTAGTTTCAAACTGGACTAACGTATCCTTAACGAACGTTTAAGTTGATCTTAGCTGCAACGCGACTAATGCATCCTTAAACTAAAAACACCAAACCCAAATCTAAGTAAATACGGATTTGGACTAATCCACGTCCTACGGGTGACGGCATTACTCAGTCTCCGTATACAATCCACGGGCAACCACAAACAAAACAAACACACACGACACGAAGTGAAATTCTGGAGAAGGAGAAAGTTGTTACCGTGATGCGGTAGCGTAATTAACTGCAGGGGCTTGCGCCTGCAGGGAAGAGCGTCCCCACAATCAAAAACCCTTCAAGCGAGGGGGAATCTGACGAAGTCTGCTACATCGGCCGCATCCGTCTAAACCTCCGATACACGGTGCCATAAATCAACTTGGCATCTTCGGAGAGGTGGACGGATAAAACCAAATAGCATCTGCCCCGAATCTCAGCGTCAGGACATCGCGGTCCTGTGTGCCGCCGTTCGGAGGGGAACAGATTCTGGCACGCCCGGTGGGACCTCTTCCTCTTTCCACTCTACACTTCGTGTGTCGTGTTCGCGAACAAATCGCGGTTTGCTGTGATTGCCTGTGGATTCAAAGTACTAAGATTTGGTGTCTTGCTCCGTGCAGAAAACAGAAAATCGATGGCTTCGAACTGCACCGTCCACAGCGATAACTCTCGCTCCGTCATTGCTGGAGGAGTGACTTATGGGCCCCAAGCGGCCTCCTTTTTCAAAATGCCGGTGGAACAGGTAGCTCAGGCCGCCACTGGATTATTCTTCGGGACCATGCTCCCACCAATGAGCTTCAACGCCCCAATGACATTGCAAGAAGCCCTAAAGAAGTCAGTCTCTGATTGGCTTACCACTGCCGCAACCCCTCTCAACGGGTCGTCCAACTCCACTGCTTCAGTTTTTAACGGACTAGGCCAGAGCTCTAACAGGCTCATGAAGAAGCCTGCCATACCAGAAGGCGTTATCCCGAAGCAGATAGCCATTCCAACTCACGTTCCTGGAAAAATCACCAAGGTTGCTTCCCATGTTCAGAAGTCCGCTTCTGACAAGTTGGCCGTCCCCGTTCAACGGACGTCGATCTTTAAAAAGCTGGTACCAGTATATTCTGACCAACACAGGGGGCATGAGGAGGTCACCCCTATAGCTGAAACAACTCCATCAGCACGACATGCCCGACGTCGCTACTGGCGCCGAGTGAGGAAGGCTGGGGGCAATTCCCCCTCTGGACTTACTCCTCCAACTCCGATGGTGAGGATCGATGCTGCTGTTCCAACTAAGAACAGCTTTGAACTGCTCAACAAGGTGCGCAGAAATTCTCCTACTGCGATGTTGAAACGAACTCCTTCACCTGTGGAGAATACTCCAGAGAAGAAGTTAGAGCAGCCCCCTCAACGGCTGTCCTCTAAAATTTACAAAGTCTGGCGACAGGTCCAAGAATCGGTGATCGATCAAGACTGCCTCCAACGACAGAAAAAGATGAAGGTTCGGCAGGGGAAGGATTACTTTGTCAAACCACAAAAAGCAAAAGCTACTTGGGTGCCCACTACAACGGCTCCCTTAACTCCAATCACACAAAAAAGGAGGCCACAAAAAGCCCCCGTGTCTTCGGCAAATCGCAAAGACACCGAACACAAACGCCCCAAGTCTGGGAGCATGGTGGTGCACACTGTTTATATGGCTTCTGGAAAGGAGGAAAGCCGCACTTCTACGGGCCACCGACAGCTCACCCGATCCGTGACGAAAGCCCAGGAGCAACAGCAAAAGCTTCAGGAAATGATGACTACAATGGCTGCACTCACTGAGCCAAAAGAAAGCTCTGAAACGTCTTCGGATGAGCATCAAGAACAAGAAACTGACGCTGAATTTTTACGCAGAGTCCTCGAAAAGAGGGACAAAGAAGCTGCAGAGCAGGCGGCAAACATAAAACAGATGGCGCTCCTCTTCAAAGATATGGTAGGGATGATGTTACAGCCGGACCCTCCTGCTGAAGATCCTCCGATCGTCCTTGAAGACGACAGGGGAGAAACGTCAAATCCTCCGCCGGCTCTATCAACGGCCAAGGAGGAGGCAATCTCCAAAGTTGACCTAGACGAATATATAGCCCAGCAGATCCGGGTTCATCAGGCGAATGAAGCGGCTGGGCAAATTGTTAGAACCGGACGACCGTATCCGAGCTGGTATGACCAAATCAGTTACCCGCCAGGATATACGATCCCTAAATTCCACGTATATAAAGGGACAGGGAATCCGCATCAGCATGTCGCTTAATTCAGGGCCTTATGCGGCAATACTGGAGGCGATGACAAATTGTTGCTACGTCAATTCGTCGGCAGCTTAGCAGAAATAGCCTTTGAATGGTATTCGGAGTTACCTAACGACTCTGTCAAAACATTTACAGAGATGGAACTGCTGTTTACACAAAGATTCGCAAGTGCCAGTGAATGCACTCCGATTACAGCACTGATAAATGCCAGGATAAGGCCCGGCGAAACATGGGTCCAATACGCAACACGATGGCGAAACCTATGGTCGAAATGCGAACAACGCATAGAAGAAGCACCTGCGGTAGGCATGTTTGTGGGCACTCTCGATCCGCAGGCGACCATCTCGTAATTCATGATGTTCTTCAGGCCGACCACCTTCCAGGCCTTGATCGACAAATTAGCCCAAATGGACCAGATGGGCCATAGACCGTCTCCTCCAAGACCCGATCCCCGAAATGAGAAAGGAAAAGCGATCATCGTCGCCAACGCTCAGCAACAGTCGAGCAACTCAAAGCCAGTCCCTCGCCAAAACAACGTGCGTCCACGCCCATCCCTCGAAGAGAGGCTAGGACGTCCTTACTCGTTTCCTCAGAATAAAACGAAAAGACTGTTTGAGCTAGCAGTGCGTAACAGACTCATCAATCTGCCGAGTCCAAAGCGTCTGTCGCAGCCAGGCGATCTTAATAATCCCAATTATTGCCCTTACCACCAAACGGTAAGTCACCCAATTGAAGATTGTTTCGTCTTTAAGGGATGGATCGAGGATCAATACCTGCAAGGCAAGTTTGCGCTGTCTGAAAGCTGGAAGGTAAACCCCCCATAGCCACACTCTCCAAAGAAGACGGACACGCCGGGGGCAACTTGTTCTTTCGTCGAGGATGAAAACGATGGAGAAAACTTATCGAACGAATCCGAAGACTACGTAGCGACTTGTCATGTGATTTCTCATTCACTGACGGATGATGAGGAGGATCCTTGCGCTGAGAAATCAATGGCGGACCCTGAAACAGAAATTCTGCGGCCGTCAGACAAGTTGATCCATGCCTTCCTAAATGAAATTCGTCTGAAAGCAAAAGCCAATCAAGAGCATGAAATGGCCATACTGGAAAGAACCAAGGTATTCTCGCCAAATCAAAAGCCATACATTGCGGGTAAAAACAAATTCAAGATGAAGAAACGGTTCGCCAAAGCTCTATCAGTAGGAATGAAGCTACCGCCCTCTGAAGAAAATCCTTTCTCTGAGGTAGAGATGCACCCTAACTTCTGTTTATATCATCAGAAGATCATACATCCTACCGAAGACTGCGAATCCTTTAACTGTTGGTGGCAAGGGTACGTCGCTCAAAAGAGACACTCCGACAGAACAAAGTGTGAAGCTTGTGGACATCGGAAAAATGCGATAGATGAGCGCAAAAGAGCCACCGCCGACTGTCATATAGCCGACTTCAAGGGATCACAAATTATCACCTTTGGAAGCGACTCTGACGAAGAAGCTACCCCCAACTCTTCCCTCGGGGAACCTATTTCAAAAATAAAGGAATTGAGAAGCTGCGAGAACGTTCAGCCATGCAATCACATGCTACTCGAAAAAAATCCCGACCCCGTAAGCAAGGGACCGAACAAGAAGAACAAAGGAAAAGGAAAAAAGGCCCTCGTCGCCAGCACTCACCAACAATCAGGTGACCCTAGACCGGTTGCTTGTCAAAGCAACAAGCGGCAATCCCTCCAGGAAAAGTTGAAACGTCCTTACTCGTTTCCGCAAGATAAAACAAGGGGACTGTTCGAGCTGGTAGTGCGCAACAGACTCATTAATCTGCCGAATCCAAAACGTCCGTTGCAGCCAGGCGACGTTAATAATCCTAATTATTGCCCTTACCACCAAACGGTAGGTCATCTGATCGAGGATTGCTACATCTTCAAAAACTGGGTTGAAGACCAATACCAACAGGGCAAGTTCGCGTTGTCCGAAATTTGGAAGGTGAACCCGCCACGACCGCATGCTCCGAAAAATATGGACACGCCGGGGGCATCATGCTCATTCATAGAGAAAGCCTAACGGACCACTACGTCCTAAAACTGGATAACGGACCGAAATGTCCTTAAACTAACAACGGACCGAGATGTCCTTAAACTAACGAAGGACCGCAATGTCCTAAAACTCGCAAATGACCGAAATGTCGTTAAACTACTCCCAACCCGCAGCATCTTCAGGCTGACGTGTAAAAAAAAAAAAAAAGAAGGTACGTCCACAAGCAAAATGGGCACGGATGAAAACCCGAAAGGGCTCCGTGAGTAAAAACAGCAGGGCTACCAGCGAGTGTTCGTGAAAACCCGAAAGGGCGCGACCTCGTAAAAAGAAAAAAAAAACGGTATGTCCATAAGCAAAATGGGCACGGATGAAAACCCGAAAGGGTTCCGTGAGTAAAAACAGCAGGACTACCGGCGAGTGTTTGTGAAAACCCGAAAGGGCGCAACCTCGTTGAGAAACACTTATAGGGTCCTCTCGACCCTGTAAGGAGAAACCACCTGCGTGAGATCCTTACGACTCACAAAGGAACAACACACATAGGGATCCCCACGATTCCTAAGGAGAAAATACGCTTGCGAGATCCTCACGACTCGTAAGGAGAACTCTCTTGTGGGACCCTTACGGCTCATAAGATTTGAAAGTCTTAAGTTACAGAGGCCTAAATCTGTGCTTAAGCAACCCCCACAACTTTCGACATTGCCCTACAAGCGGCTCATAATGACCCTTGTATACAATCCACGGGCGCGAATAAACATTCCCCTAACCAAATCCCATCCGTGACTAGGGATATGCTTGTACAGCAAACAACACTTGTAAGTCCTCTCGACTTATAAGGAGAAAACCCTTTTGTAAGATCCTTACGACTTACAAGAGAACATGCACTTAGGAATCCTCACGATTCCCAAGGAGAAAACACACCTACAAGATCCTCACGACTTGTAGGGAGAGATACCTTTGTGAGACCCTTACGGCCCATGAAGTCAAAAGCCTTAGCCGACAGGACCCTTAACCCTGTTTACTAAGCCACCTTTGTTCGACATCAACGGAGGCAAATGATGATTCGCTCCTGGCAATAGCCCAGTTGCTGCGATGCTGATGCCTAGACCGGTATCAAATTCCAAGTCCTTTCACGGCAGATGATGATTCGCTCCTGGCAATATCCCAGTTGCAGCGATGCTGATGCCTAGACCGGTATCAAATTCCAAGTCTTTTTACGGCAGATGATGATTCGCTCCTGGCAATATTCCAGTCACAGCGATGCTGATGCCAAGATTGGTATCAGATCCCAAATCCCCTACTCGCAAAGAAAAAAAAAATATATATATATATATATATATATATATGCATACGAAGTAGCCGAAATGATAGGGCAGCTTGCAAACAAAATCAGCAAGTAAAAATGTATGTATGCAAAATAGCCGAAATGGTTGGGCAACTCGCAATAAAAAGCAGCGAGTAAAAAGAAAAATAGCCGAAATGATTGGGCACCGCGAAAAATAGCCGAAATGATTGGGCAATCGCGATTTTCGCGATATAAAAAGCTGAAATGATAGAGCATCGCGGAAAAAATAAAAAAAATAAAAAAAATGAAACTTTTTGCCCTACAGGTGAAATCACATCGATCCCTGTATACAATCCAGGGGCACAGATAAAGAGGGAACAATACCTTCCCAACAGGCTCCACCAGAAAGCGAAGCCAAATCTCGACGGTTCATAGATAACCTAGAGACCATCTCGACATTTGTTGCAATAGTACAGACACGATGTCAACAAATGAAGCAAACGAAGATCCCGAGCTTCAGGGTCTCAACGTCAACATCGACAACTTAGAGATCACCAACGGCGTTTCTCCTCACTCCAACTAGATGCAGACATGACGTCAACAACCGACCTCAGAATCGTAACAAAACGGAACCATGGCAAAGTCTCTAGTTCCAAATCTCAATGGCCGCGTCTACAGCCTAGAGACCAACAACGGTGTGCCTCCTCATTCCAACAGGACACGGATGTTACACCATCAAGCGGAGCGATGGCAAAATCCCAACTCCACCTCAGCATTCGTCTCGATACAGTAGACGCAATGTCAACAACGGCGTTCCTTCGCAGCCCAGCGGGGTGTACATGCAAAATTAACAAAAGACCCCATGGTCGAAACAAAGCGGAGTAACGGCAAGATCCCAACTCCACCTTAGCATTCGTCTCGTTACAACAGACGCAATGTCAACAACGGCGTTCCTTCGCAGCCCAGCGGGGTGTACATGCAAATTTAACAAAAGACCACATGGTCGAAACAAAGCGGAGCGATGGAAAAATCCCAGCTTCACCTCAGCATTCGTCTCGATACAGTAGTCGCAATGTCAACAACAGCGTTCCTCCGCAGTCCAGCTGGAGGCAGATGCAACGTCAACAAAAGACCTCACGGTCGAAACAAAGCGGAGTAACGACAAAATCCCAACTCCACCTTAGCATTCGTTTCGTTACAACAGACGCAATGTCAACAACGGCGTTCCTTCGCAGTCCAGCGGGGTGTACATGCAAAGTTAACAAAAGACCCCATGGTCGAAACAAAACGGAGTGATGGCAAAATCCCAGCTCCACCTCAGCATTCGTCTCAATACACCAGACGCAGTGACAAAGCAAATGAAGCGAAGGCCACATTCCTAGCTTCAACGTCTTTACGGTAACTCACATAAAACCGGAAAGACAATCGGAAATCATCTCGCATCAGCACAGAGTGGTCACCACCTTGACGTTCGTCTCGATACAGCAGACAAAATGTCAACCCCAGCGTTCTTCCTCCAACAGGATTTGGACATACCAAAGCAAATGAAGCGAAGGCCAAATTTCTAGCTTCAACGTCTTTACGGTAACTCACATAAAACCGGAAAGACAATCGGAGACCATCTCACATGAAGTGGTCACCTCCTTGACGTTCGTCTTGATACAGTAGACGAAATGTCAACCTCAGCGTTCTTCCTCCAGCAGGGATTCAGACATGATAAAGCAAATGAAGCGAAGGCCACATTCCTAGCTTCAACGTCTTTACGGTAACTCATATAAAACCAGAAAGACAACCGGAGATCATCTCGCACCAGCACAGAGTGGTCACCACCTCGACGTCCGTCTCGATACAGCAGACGAGATGTCGACCCCAGCGTTCTTCCTCCAGCAGGGATTCAGACATGACAAAGCAAATGAAGCGAAGGCCACATTCCTAGCTTCAACGTCTTTACGGTAACTCATATAAAACCGGAAAGACAATCGGAGATCATCTCGCATCAGCACAGAATGGTCACCACCTTGATGTTCGTCTCGACACAGCAGGCGCAACGTCATCAAACGAATGGAGCCGCGGCAAAATCCCTAGTTCCAAACCTCGGCGGTTCACTAGCAACCTAGAGACAACCTCGACGTCCGTCTCGATACAGCAGACGAGATGTCACCCCAACGTTCGTCTCGACACAGCAGACGCAACGTCATCAAACAAACGGAGCCACGACAAAATCCCTAGTTCCAAACCTCGGCGGTTCACCAGTAACTTAGAGACAACCACGACATTCGTCTCGATACAGAGGACGCAATGCCAGCAAACGAAGCGAAGGCTAAATTCCTAGCTTCAGGGTTTTAACGGCAAGTCATATAAAACCGGAAAGACAATCGGAGATCATCTCGCACCAGTGTGGAGTGGTCACCACTTCGACGTCCGTCTCGATACAGCAGACGAGATGTCACCCCAACGTTCGTCTCGACACAGCAGACGTAACGTCATCAAACAAACAGAGCCACGGCAAAATCCCTAGTTCCCACCGCGACATTCGTCTCGATACAGAGGACGCAATGCCAGCAAACGAAGTGAAGGCTGAATTCCTAGCTTCAGGGTCTTAACGGCAAGTCATATAAAACCGGAAAGACAATCGGAGATCATTTCGCACCAGTGTGGAATGGTCACCACTTCGACGCCCGTCTCGATACAGCAGACGAGATGTCACCCCAACGTTCGTCTCGACACAGCAGACGTAACGTCATCAAACAAACGGAGCCACGGCAAAATCCCTAGTTCCCACCGCGACATTCGTCTCGATACAGAGGACGCAATGCCAGCAAACGAAGTGAAGGCTGAATTCCTAGCTTCAGGGTCTTAACGGCAAGTCATATAAAACCGGAAAGACAATCGGAGATCATTTCGCACCAGTGTGGAATGGTCACCACTTCGACGCCCGTCTCGATACAGCAGACGAGATGTCACCCCAACGTTCGTCTCGACACAGCAGACGTAACGTCATCAAACAAACGGAGCCACGGCAAAATCCCTAGTTCCCACCGCAACATTCGTCTCGATACAGCAGATGCAATGCCAGCAAACGAAGCAAAGGCCAAATTCCTAGCTTCAGGGTCTTAACGGCAAGTCATATAAAGCTTGAAAGACTATCGGAGATCATCCCCACACCAGCGCGGAGTGGTTATGACTCATCGGGGCTCTCCAAAATGAGCCTAACCTCAAGTAAAAAGCGGCATGGCAAATTCCTAGCGCTTGCTCTTCCGACGGTCAAATTGCCAAGGAGGATTGCTTGAAGACGTCTTGTCCAGCCCCCGAAGGGATCAGAGACACGGCAGTCGCAGGGCTACTCGAACAGCACGATTGCCTATCGAGGACTATATCAGCTTATGCGACGGTACGATGGCCAAAACCCTAAGTACCACCAACCTTAACGGGCTTCTGTCGTAAAGAGCAGAGGTTAAATGCGACGTTAAGATGTTCTTGCGAGAAACGTTCGATTCGTCTCGACTTGTAAAAAATTGTCGAGGCGGCTCGACTCGTGAGATAAAGCCTTAGGCAGTGGGCATAAAAGAAGTCTGTTTCCTAAGCACTGGGACCCTGCAAGTTGGCCCAAAACGGTCTCTTGCATACCATCCACGGGTCTCACTCTCCAACATCGAACTTCGACAAGGAGGGAAACAACCGCTTACAAGTCCTCTCGACTCGTAAGAGGGAAAAATTCTCTTGTAGAATCCTTACGACTTACAAGAGAAAACCACACTTAGGAATCCTCACGATTCCTAAAGAGAAAAACCCACCTACGAGATCCTCTCGATCCGTAGGGAGAAAAATCTCTATGAGACCCTCACGGCTCATAGAGTTGAAAAGTCTTAGGCAGCAGATCTGAACCTGCGGCCTAAGCCCTCGCTGTCTCATGAAAAAATCAAGAAGCTTACTCTATTACCTGCTAATTGTGACGACATGCTGAGAAAGAGGAAAAGCAACAGAAAGAGCACCCGATTTACGTTTGATCAAACGTTCAGGACGTATTCATTCATGCATGGGCAAAAAGACTTGGGACAAAGATATATAATAAAGACAAGCTGGGATAAAAAAATTTTTTCCATTAATATTGCCCGAAGTTCTTACAGTCATAGAAACAATAAACGAAAGTTACAATGGAATAACCTCAGATCCAGAGCATGGATTGAGGAATTCAAAAGCGGCCCTAACTATGACTTTCTAAGCCTCGCGGACCATCCTAGTGTGCTTCCTTTCGCGAGCACAAGCGTCAGGGTCCCTCCCAATGTCTTCCACCCTCCGATAAGTAGCGAGTATGGCAGACTGTTGAAAGATCTCGTGCAAGAGGTCAATAAGACTGTCTCGCCGTCTCGTCGAGATAAAGTTCAATAGGTACACAGAGTGCACCTTGTCCTCAGTGGCGTCCAACGCCCTAAGCGGCACGCCGGAACAGAATAGGGGAAGCGCTTCCCAGATAGCTCCCACGATAAGTTTAAGAAGAAAGTAACGTCGGGGAAGCAGTGGACCGTTGTATGCGTCGAAGCGACTCATTATTTCAGCACACTCCTCGTTTGTGAACTCCCGATTTTAAGAGCGGCCAAATAGGCGGATGCCCTCATGAGAGATGATCTCGTTAAGAGCATACATGTGGACGTTCATTGTTCCTATGAAAGAGGATCAACAAATTATCAGAAAGACTAATTAAGTAAAATGATATAATGCACTGAGGAATAGAATGCCATATTTAACTTCCAAGATCCATGAAGAATTCTTAAGAGTTCTTCTATATGATTTGGGAGGAGCAAAGCTCCATTAATGAAATGAGAAAATACAGGGAAAATCTTTTAGAGAGCAAAGCTCTATTAATGGAACTCTAATAGGGCTCTCCGTAGTCTTCTATAGACCCCCTTAGAGCAAAGCTCTACTAAGTGAAACCCTAAATGGGTCTTCTTTAGATCTGGGATCTATTGAGAGCAATGCTCTTAAAATTGATTTAATTTAATTAAAATTAATATTTTTACCTAAAATTCTCTAAAAGTTTGAACTTTTAAAAGTGTTTAAATAAGAGAGCAGGGCTCTGAGTTCTGAAAGTAAAATTTTAGAGATGAGAATCTAAGGGACCAAAAGTCCTATTTATAAGCATCAAGTGCCCTTTCAGCTTCAAAGAGATAGCGTGACGGTTCGGAGTCTGCCACCGCTGCGCTAATGTTAGGAGGCCACGTAAGCGCAACGGTGGGGGGGGGCATTTGTTTACCTCAATCAGAGCAAAGCTCTGTTTAAATTCCAAGGTGGGAAAAGAAGCAATACTTCTGTTTTTCTCCAATCAGAGCAAAGCTCTGTCTTGAAAATTAAAAATAAAATTAAAGTTAAAACAAATGAAGTAGCGTACTCTATAAGAGCAAAGCTCGGGAGAGAGAGAAAAAAAAAAATGTTCTGCGCAACTGCGCGCTGTGCAGCGCGCGAAACTGCGCGCTGCGCAGCGCGCTGCGCAGCGCGCTGCGGGCAACTGCGCGCAACTGCGCGCTGCGCAGTAAAAAAAATAAAAATAAAAATAAAATAAGAAATAAAAAAATGAATAAAATTTTTTATTGAAAAAACAGAATAAAGATTTGAGGAAATCTTTTCTGTTTTTGTTAAAACAATAAGATTTCTTCTGTAAAACAGAGACCTTTGGATTAAAGATCCGACGGTGGGGAAAATTCCCCAAATCACTTAGAGAATGATCTCTTTAACAAACTTTAACTAATCTATGGGCACTATAAAAAGGACCCTAGACCTCATTTCAAAATCATCAACATCTTGCTAAAAAAAAAAGAGAAGAGAACTCTTGAAGAATAAAGAAGAAAGGTAAAAACCTTTTAAAGAAGAGAAAATTCTCTTATGAACAAGATCATAGATCTTTAACGATAAATAAATAAATAAGTAAAAATAGTGCCTTGCATTTGTTTTATGAACCATCGGTTCTTGAACCTAAAAGGTTATTAAATTAATAGTGCCTTGCACTTGCTATGAACCTTTGGTTCTCTGATATAAGAAAAACTTGTTTTTTCTTAGATCTAAATCAAATAGTGCCTTGCACTTGTTTTATGAACCATCGGTTCTTGAATCTAAAACATTCTCAAATTAACAGTATTTTGCACAAATGCAATGCATTAATTAAAGGGCCAGGCCCAAATCAAAATGACCTGACAGGCCAAAATAAATTGCAAGGCAATAAATGGGCAGAGCCCAAATAAATTGATACTTTGCATCCTTTATACAAGGGCAGAGCCCAAAATAAATTGATGCTCTGCATCTTTTCTGGGCAAGGCCCAAATAAAAATAAAAAAAAGGAATGCAATGCAAAAGAAAATAAAATGTTGAACATTTCAACTGGACTTAGCCCAATTTTGGCCATAAGTCCTTAAATTAAATTGACTGAGCAAAATTGCTCTTCTAAATCAATTTACATCCGGTTCGAGGGTACATCTCCGAACTCCTTTGACATCCGTCGTTGTAATTCCTCAACGACGTCAAAGAGGTGACGGGTCCCAACGACCACACATCAATATGGACTGCGGGGTCCTTAAACTCGTGGACCGAAATGTCCCTAAACTAATATCGGACCGAAACGTCCTTAAACTAATGATGGACCGAAACGTCCCTAAACTAATATCGGACTAAAACGTCCCTAAACTAATATGGACCACTACGTCCTTAAACTGGCGACGGACCGAAACGTCCCTAAACTAATATCGGACCGAAACGTCCCTAAACTAATGATGGACCGAAACGTCCCTAAACTAATATCGGACCGAAACGTCCTTAAACTAATATTGGACCGAAACGTCCCTAAACTAATGATGGACCGAAACGTCCCTAAACTAATATCGGACCACCACGTCCCTAAACTGGAATATGGACCACCACGTCCCTAAACTGGCACAATAGAGCCCAAATGCTCTTTTGTTGGATCTAAACGATCCCGTTAAGTTGATCTTAGTCTCAAATTGGACTAACGTATCCTTAACAAACGATTAAGTTGATCTTAGTCTCAAATATGGCTAACGTGTCCTTAAATCAAACCTTCAAACAAACTTTAGTCCCAAATTGGACTATAGATCTCTCAACCAACTTTGGTTCAAGGGTACATCTCTGAACTCCTCTGATATTTGTCGTTGTAATCCTTCAACGTCGTCAGAGAGGTGACGGGTCCTGACAACTACACATTAATACGGACTGTGGGGTCCTTAAACTCATGGACTTATGCGTCCTTAAACCAATATTTGCCCCCCAAAATGGGAATGTTGGACCACTATGTCCCTAAACTGGAACAATAGAGCCCAAACGCTCTTTTGTCAGATCTAAACGATCCCGTTAAGTTGATCTTAGTCTCAAACTGGACTAACGTATCCTTAACGAACGTTTAAGTTGATCTTAGCTGCAACGCGACTAATGCATCCTTAAACTAAAAACACCAAACCCAAATCTAAGTAAATACGGATTTGGACTAATCCACGTCCTACGGGTGACGGCATTACTCAGTCTCCGTATACAATCCACGGGCAACCACAAACAAAACAAACACACACGACACGAAGTGAAATTCTGGAGAAGGAGAAAGTTGTTACCGTGATGCGGTAGCGTAATTAACTGCAGGGGCTTGCGCCTGCAGGGAAGAGCGTCCCCACAATCAAAAACCCCTCAAGCGAGAGGGAATCTGACGAAGTCTGCTACATCGGCCGCATCCGTCTAAACCTCCGATACACGGTGCCATAAATCAACTTGGCATCTTCGGAGAGGTGGACGGATAAAACCAAATAGCATCTGCCCCGAATCTCAGCGTCAGGACATCGCGGTCCTGTGCGCCGTCTTTCGGAGGGGAACAGGGTGCTCAAGTTACTCGATTCCGTGAAGTGCTGGGTGGTCTATTCACTTTGTTGAAGGGGGCTGCCTCGCTTCAGGTTTTGGAGGGTAACTTGCCGCGCCCGTAGGGGTCTAGGATTTCATTGCACAGGCTATACACACGACCAGGGGAACGTCGGGTTTCAGTAGCGGCTTTATGAAACCCGGGGATCCCAGATTATCTATATTGTTCTGTGATGCTTATTTCATTTCTGTGATGTTGCATTTTATCATGCCTTGAGAGATTATTATATATTGATATATATACTAGTAGATGTTGTATATGTTTTACACCCGCGCTAGTCCAGTCCCCGCTCTGTCGTTAGTTAAGTAACCTAACGGGTGATGACGGGACCCAGTGGCGAATGCGGATGGCATATACGTACATCATATTTTCGTTCTTTTTGGTGTGATTAATTGATGGGACTGTATTGATTCAGATCAATGCAAGATAAACAAACCTATTCTGATATTGTTGGAACATTTTTCAAAAAGCTATTATTGCAAGGACGTTTTCTTTTGTTTTGCACAGCGGTATTCAGTTGGAATATCCTGCACCTCAGTCGACGAGACAAGGGCCGAGATCCCTTCACTGGGAGTGACCCCTTGGACAGAAGTTTGCGCCAGGGTAATAACTTCACTATAGTCGATTACTTTTTGCTTTGCATCGTGGTATCCAGTTGGAATATCCTGCACCTCATTCTACGAGGAAAGAGCCGAGATCCTTTCACCGGGAGTGACCTCTTTAGCAAAGGTTTTCGCCACTATATTTTTATAAAAAGCTATCCGGTTCCTTCAACGATATCAAGTTCATTACGTTAAAGGTTTTTCGCCAAAAACCATTCGTAGCCCTCCGTCATTTCAGACGGGTAGCACTTAGTATTCATGCTATGTTTGTTGGCCAAAGTCAAGGCATAGTGTATGGTAGCTATTTGTTACTTTTCTGTTGTATAGATAGATGCGTTAGTTTGGGACAGTCGTACTACTATTTTGGACTTCGTCAAGGGTATGTACAGGTGGGTTCAAATTAACCTGGATAATGACGGGTAGAACTTGACATGTGACTTATGATATGTTGGCCTTCATCAAGGTCATAAGAGCATGGGGTAAAAATCACATCGGGAGTTTCTAAAGAAACTGAAACTTGCCAGGCATGCGCATACCTTCTGGAGTGTGATAACGTGAGTGGATTCCATCACGTTATCATGCGGTGATAGTTGGATCCCGATTCTCACTGATGAGTTGGTTTACTCCTCGGGTGATCCCGACTAATTCTTCTTTCTGGTTTGGAGGAGAATTTAAGGTTACAGTGGGAGGTTTCCTGATTAGATAAAGTGATAACCATTCTGATCTAGGTTAGAGTGCACGCAGAGTGTTTTTTTTCTTTCTCTCTTTGGCAGCGACCATGGCCCGACCCTTGACTATGACTCAGTGACCAAGATTAACTGAACCTTCTTAAAACACTGGTTTTTGGATTGTCTGAGTTGCATACCTCATTGCCACCCCTACTTTTACCCTTTTCTCCAGAATACCCCGTATTACTATGAACATCCACTTCCATTGGATAAAACCATCGTATGGTTATATACGAACTCGAAGGAACTTGTTCCAGATTCGAGGATGGTTCTGGTTCTGGAGAAAATGAATAGGATTATTCAGTTGTCTTTTCCTTTTACCTTCTCTCAGGCTGCGAGTGCTCCTTGGATTAGGACGGTACACCTATTACGCTAATTGGATAGTCTTCTTCCAAACCATAGGCAGGTGCCGAACGGTGGGGAATGAAGAAAACCAATTAGCCTAAGTGGTGTACAGAAGGTATTAAGTAAAGACAAATAAAGGGATCAGAAAGAGGGCAAAGTAAATTGCAACTGCTATCGTTCATGACCAAACCAAGTATTTCATCGCCACTCCTACTTCACCTTTGTATTTCTCCAGGACACCCCGTATCACTACGAAGATCCACGGTTATTTGGATACTCCATCGTATGATTATATACGAACTCGAAAGGACTTGTTCCAGTTCGGGGATGGATTCTGGTTCAGGAGAAATAGGAATAGGTTTATTCAGTTGTTTTTTATCTTCACCTTCTCTCAGGTTGCGAGTACTCCTAGGATTAGGAGAGTACACCCATTACACTTATTGGATAGTCTTCTTCCAAACCTTAGGCTGGTGCCGAACGGTATGGAATGAAGAAAACCATTTAGCCTAAAGGGGTGTACAGAAGGTAATGACTGAAGACATATAAAAGGATTTGGAGAGATGGCAAAGAGATATACGGTTACAGTTGTGAATCTGATAATGGAAGAGGCATTACTAGGAATACCCGGAAAACCTTTCGAAACATATTCATGTTTCAGTTTCACTGTGCATTATTAATAGAAAACTGATTTCCCAATTAGACACTTGCTCCAGGGTATGTATTTACCAGGTATAATTCTCACATCTGTATGGTTTTACAGATGATGAGTGTGAGTAAGTTATTAGGAATTAGGTGATCATCCTCATTATATCGGGATTCGTTGTAATTGGTGATATTTGAGGAAATCGCCTGGGTTGTTTGCTGGACGGCAAATATTTGGTTTTGAATATCCGTTGTTATGCACCAATTTCAAATTGATATATCTGTACGTTGATTTTTATAAAGTGAGATATAACCTTTTGAAATTATGTCCATGACATTTACCTATATCAGTTGATGGTTAGGTAAGGAGCATTAAAAAGCGGTGTAATTCTTCTTAACCATAAGTACAGTTTTCAACCTACGACGCACAGGGTTTGAGTTATTCAACTCAGCGGACTTATACAAAGTATTATATGTTGTCCAGTGTCCATTAGGACAGAGGGGTTGGTCCTCATACTATATTCTTTTTACTTGTGACTTCTCTAGTTTTTAGACAGGTGTTTCGTAGAAATACAAGGTCTAAGTTTTGAGAAGTTACAGGTATAAGAATAAAGCAGAGAACCAGGTGTTTCAAGTATCAGTATTCTTCAAGGTAATCGAAGATGTAGATACTTGTGTATGGTATTCAGTTGATAGTAATGGTTTTTGAGAAACTTATTTCGCTTTCAGGTTACTCATATCTGGATGCATTCCTAAGTTGAGTAACGCTGATCGGCCTCCTTCCATTTAGTTTACATGCACTGGAGACAGCTGCATGATTTGAATCTGGTTCCAATTAAATCAGAGCCTCTGTTTCTATATTGGATATAGAACGGTTCATAGCTTAACGATTTTAAGGTACGGGGAGTTGTCCGGCTTATGCTTAAAACCAGACTCTGGATAACTCAAGGCACGTTTCTGTAATGGCTGTTTGTGGTTTGACCCGGGCTATGATGAGGGTTGACTTTCTACCATCTGGAAGATCAATAGTGATATTGTTCTTGACTCGCCACAGTTTTAGTAAAATGGATTTTTTCAGAAAACAGTAGTGGGAGTATGGTAGAACTGGAAGTGATTCCAGAACCGCAAACGATTACTGAAAATTTAATAGGACCTAAAGATTCAATCTAGATTGATATTCCATTGGCCACTTTGCAGATATGGTGGGTAACCTCAGGCACTCGAGAGGTACTTCAGTATGCTCAAAGACGGTGACAAGGAGGTTCTTGTTTACCCAGACTTGACACTACTGTTGTTCCAGACTATAAGACCTGGCAGGAGGATGAGTATAGCGTCGTTCTGAACTGGCTTTAGAAGTGCACGTGTATATTATTCTGCCAGAGGGTTGTCGTAGTCAGTGGGAGCAGCGGAAGCATAGTAGACAAGTGGCTTATGTCTATTTATAGACCAAAGCAGATATAGCTGTTAGTTGTATGTATGCCGTAGAGGCCAGTATTGTACAGATGATGTATATTATATTGGATGCTTGGACATATATAGAGATGGCTTTCTTGCTCGATATGATAGTATGCTATCTGGTTACTCTTTATCTTAACATGTATACTAGTCTCTTTAAACTGTCTTATAGTTACATGTTGGTAAAGCCCTTAGGATGTGTACTTGACTACCTGGACTATGATGCAGATCATACTAGTGGGGACATGGTAGTCCATAAGTACATCCTTCAAGGTCCCTAGTCGTGGGTGTATCGAGACGGGGCATCGATATACCAGTGTAGACTAGCGTATACGCTTCTCGACCCATGAGATGGGCGATGGATGATCCCATATCCATTGGTGTTTGACATCAGAGATGATATACGGGTGCTCAGTGGAGACTGGGTACACTGGACGGACTCGCCGAGAACTCCCAGATGGTATTATACCTTACGTCAGATGGCAGTTCTCAGGTGACACTTGTGCAGGTTAGTCTGTAGACCCGAGATCGTCATAGAGTCTTGTGTGATTCCCACTGTGCTTTGATCTCCACCTTACCACGTCCATGAGGGCATGCAAAACGGTGGTTTTTGGGTACAGTCCCGAGTCACATGGAGGCAATGAGCGATAGGAGGGGTTTCGTCTCTCCCGGTATTGGGAGTTGATGTTGCGCTGTGCTCGATTGGCCGTAACAGGGAAGTCCCTGGTCAGGGCTGATCAGAGATTTGCTGGTAAGTGTTACCAGTAGTTTCTCGACCCGTGTTGAGCCTCACATCGGCATGACTTATCGGTTATTGGGGTCTGACGTTTACCACCCGTAGACTTGATATGCGACATATCAGACGAATAGACCGGACTGTACGGTAAGTTTTACTGGTTGGATTCACAGGAGTGTGAGCGGGCTTGCTCGTCGATCTTCTGATCGATCAATACCCGGGTGGCCGTTACGTTTAGCAGACCGCTTGCGGCTTGTGGGTGCTTGATATGATCATCATCAACTGCCGGCGTATTGACGAGTCTTTAGAGTCCTACGCAGAGGTTTCCTGGCTCAAGCGAAACGAAATAGGAGCGCATATGAGATATGTGCGGGACCGAGAATAATGAGTGTATGTGATACCGTATTTCATTCTCGTGATGAATGTTTCGATTGGTTGTATGCGATATAACCTAGTTATCGAATCGAAGATTGATTCGATAAGTCGATACATTTGATACTAGTCGGTTATGTGTGACATGACAGGATCATTGAATCAAGTGTTGATTTAATGATTTAATTTATAATTATATATATTGGATATATTACTTTGCATTAACTAGTATTGGTTCACTTTAAAAAGGATTTTCTCACTTGATATGCACATTGTATATGTGATATATTTTTGTGTACACTTGATTGTATCATATTTGATGATACATGTTAACTTGTGCATGTGTAGAGATTAAACCATGGTTATATGAATGGTCAGGGTTATGTTTACTTATTCAATTATTTATTTTGTTTATTTATTTTGGAAAAGCAAAAAGGAAATGGTGGCTTTTCTTGTTTCTTTCATGAAGCTTCATGAAGAGTTGAAAGCTTGACCATTTTGTTTGCTTATCTTACCTAACCATTCACCTAACCCTAGTTTACTCTCTACACTTGACTATGGTTAGTATATGATAAGTATTCATATTAGTTTCTTTTTTAAAATGAAGATACTTATCATATTCTATCTTGATCTTCTTCTTCTTCTTCAAGAAGAAAGCTTGACTCCATTAATGGCATCTTGAGTAAAAGAGTGAGAAATCCAATTCTAAAGTGAACCCACCTCCTATTTCTTCATCCTCTACCTCTTGACAAGTAGTATATGGTGTTTTCTTCACAAGTTTCATTGCTTGGTGAAGTTGGAGCTTGATCTTGTGTTGCCTCGACGTAGATCATCTTCGGCATCGAAGCCGACGACCTAGCCCGCCCATTTCTCCGATGAAGCCGATGCTAGAGTCCGGGATCCGACATGGACAGCGAAAGGACGTCTACGTGGAGCTAAGGTGTAGGGTTCATAGGCACTCTTGTGAAGGTTCATGAGGCATCAAACATGCCCGGATTAAATTTTAGACGTGCCGAACAACCCAAAGCCGGGATCTTTGCTAGATTATTAGGGTTTAACATGCAAATAGATAACATTTATCTAAGTGTGAGGGATTACAACCTTTGTAGTCCGCTCCTTCACTTCACAAGCTCCGAGTAGAAGTCCCTTTGCCGCGATCCACGATCTCCCGGACTCATGAGAGGCTCCACGACTCGAACGATCCATTCTAGCTCGTCGTAATCCAAAATCTCCGATGATCTACGTCGAGGTTTCGAAGAACTCAAGCTATCTCACTCTAAAGAGAAGAACACCCTAATCCCAAGGGCTAGATGAGATGAGGATGAGAGAGTAGTGATTTTGCTTTCTTTCTATATCATTTTCTCATATTTTATCATCACTTAAGAAAATCAAGAGAGCTTCTTCAAGAGAGAAGAAGAAGAAGATGATAATGGAAAAAGAATAATCATTAACCTTTTTCTTTTGTGATGAATAGAAATATAAACATATGATTTAATTATTAACCATGGTCAAGGATGATAGGATGAGAAGAAGTAGAGAAACAACTAGGGTTAGGGTTTGGTTGAGTTAAAAAGGTGTCATCACAAAATATCTTTACAAATGACAAAAGAAAATTGCTTCTAGAAAGAACTTGAAGCAACTAAACCCAATCAAACCCTAACCTCAATTAATCATCCTTAAACATGTTTAACAATTAATCATATCATGTCACAATAATATATATCACATATATATTATATATTTGCAACAAAAGAAAATAATACAATTAACATATATCGCATATATATCAATGTATCATCCACTGAGAAAATGAAATAATAAAGTAAGCCAATATTAGTTAATATAATAATATATCATATATATTATTATATATTAAATCATCGAATCAACACTTGATCCGACGATCCGGCTATATCGAATATAACCGACTAATATATCATGTACCGATTCATCGAATCAACACTTGATCCGATGACCCGGTTCATATCCATATATCGCGAGAATCTAATACGGTATCCCATATCGCATTATTCTCGCTCCTGCGCATATCACATATGTGCCACTACTCTGTTTCGTCTGAGCCAAGAAACCTCTGTGTAGGACTCTAAAGAATCGTCAATACGCCGGTAGCAGGTGATGATCATATCAAACACCCACAAGCTGCAAGCGGTCAGCTAAACGTAACAGCCACCCAGGTATTGAGCGATCAGAAGATCAACAAGCTAGCCTGTGCGTTCTCCTGTGAATCCGATCAGTGACACTCCCGTACAGTCCGGTCTGTTCGTCTGATATGTCGCATATCAAGTCTAGGGGTGGTATACGTCAGACCCCAGTAACCGATAAGTCGTGTCGATGTATGGCTCATAACGGGTCGAGAAACTACTAGTAACACTTACCAGTAAATCTCTATATCAGCCCTGGCCAGGGACTTCCAGTTATAGCCAATCGAACACAGCACAACATCAACTCCCTATACCGGGAGAGACGAATCCCCTCCTATCGCTCATTGCCTCCATGTGATTCGGGACTGTACCCAAAAGCCACCGTTTTGCACGCCCTCTTGGACGTGGTAAGGTGGAAATCAAAGCACAGTGGGAATCACACAAGACTCTATGACGATCTCGGGTCTGCAGACTACCCTATACCTGTGTCACCGGAGAACTGCCATCTGACGTGTGGTATATCACCATCTGGGAGTTCTCGGCGAGTCCGTCCAGTGTACCCAGTCTCCACTGAGCACCCGTACACCATCTCTGATGTCTAACACCGATGGATATGGGATCATCCATCGCCCATCATATGGGTCAAGATGCGTATACGCTAGTCTACTCTGGTGTATCGATGCCCTGTCTCGATATACCCTCGACTAGGAACAGTTATAGGATGTACTCATCGACTACCGCGGCCCCACTAATATGATCTCATCATAGTCCCAGTAGTCGAGTACAAGTCCTAAGGGCTTTATCAATATGTGAGAGTAAAACAGTAAACCAATACTAGTCAACATGTTAAGATAAAGTGAAACCAAATAGCATACTATCATGACGAGCAAGAAAGTCTTCTCTATATATAATCAAGCATCCATTATAATATACATCATATGTACAACAATGGCCTCTAGGGCATATACATAACTAACAATCTCCCACTTGCACTAAGGCCAGCTGCTGTAGTATCTCATACCTAGCATCCCGAATAATCTCTCAAACTGTATCTGGGGAATAGCCTTCGTGAATGGATCCGCAGTGTTGTCCTTCGTATCTACTCTCCTAACCTCGATCTCCCGGCGATCAACTATCTCCCTGATCAGGTGATACCGCCTCAGAATATGTCTGGACTTCTGATGGGACCTGGGTTCCTTGGCCAAAGCCACAGCTCCATTGTTATCGCAATACAGAGGTATTGGATGCTCAATGGATGGAACCACACCAAGTTCACTAATGAACTTCTTGATCCAGACAGCCTCTTTGGCAGCATCGTTGGCAGCGATGTATTCAGCCTCCATCGTTGAGTCTGCAACGGTATCCTGTTTGGAACTCTTCCAACATACCGCCCCTCCATTGAGGGTAAAGACAAAACCCGAATGCGACTTAGAGTCGTCCTTATCACTTTGGAAGCTGGAATCGGTAAAGGACTCCACCTGGAGTTCTCCGTTAACATACACCAAGAACATCTCCTTAGTCCTTCGTAAGTACTTGAGAATGTTCTTCACTGCTGTCCAATGACTCTCTCCAGGATCTGCTTGATACCGACTCACTACACTTAGTGAGTATGCTACATCGGGTCTGGTACATAGCATCGCATACATGATAGAGCCTACTGCCGAAGCATAGGGTATCCCTTGCATGCGAGCTCTCTCCAAATCAGTCTTGGGAGACATCTCTTTGGAGAGAGTGAGTCCAGATATCGTGGGCTGATTCCCACGTTTGGATTCTTCCATACTAAACCTCTTTAGTATGGTGTCAATGTACCTGGATTGGGACAATCCCAGTATCCGTTTAGATCTATCTCTATAGATCATGATTCCCAATATGCAGGAGGCATCACCTAGATCTTTCATTGAGAATCTCTGTGATAAGAAGAGCTTGACTGATTGCAGCATAGGAATATCATTTCCTATCAAGAGTATGTCATCCACGTACAATATGAGGAAGACTACCTTACCCTCTGCCACCTTCTTATAGATACAAGGTTCATCTATATTTTTGATGAAGTCAAACTCTTTGACTACAACATCAAAACAGATGTTCCAACTCCGCGATGCTTGCTTTAACCCATAAATGGATTTAAGCAGTTTGCACACCTTTCCGCTGCTCCCACTATCTACGAAGCCCTCTGGCTGAGTCATGTACACGCACTCTTCTAAATCACCGTTTAGAAAGGCGGTCTTAACATCCATTTGCCAGATTTCGTAGTCATGATATGCAGCAATGGCAAGTAAGATCCGGATGGACTTAAGCATAGCCACTGGAGAAAAGGTTTCGTCATAGTCCACACCTGGTCTTTGACGAAAACCTTTTGCTACAAGTCTAGCTTTGAAAGTCTCAACTTTTCCATCTACACCAAATTTCCTTTTAAAAATCCACTTGCTCCCAATGGGTTTTACCCCTTCAGGAGCATTTTCTAAAATCCATACTTTATTGGTGTACATGGATTCCATCTCAGATCGCATTGCATCCAGCCATTTCACAGAGTCACCACTCGTGATGGCCTGCTCGAAACTAGTCGGTTCATCATCATCCATGATGCAATCCTCGCTTCCACCATCAATGAGAAAACCGTAGTATCTCTCAGGTGGACGAGAAACCCTACTAGATCTTCGGAGAGGCTGGGGTTCGTCGGGTACTATTGAATCTTCTGGTTCCATCAAATCATCAGTTGCAGTTTGTGGTGCTGGAACCTCTTCCAGTTCTACCTCTCTGCCACTAATTTCTTTTGCAAGAAATTCCCTTTCCAAAAAGGTGGCATGTTGAGCAACAAACACTTTTTGTTCCTCAGTGTGGTAGAAAAAATATCCTTGAGAATTCTTTGGATATCCCACAAATTTGCAAAGGACTGATCGTGCCTCGAGTTTGTCCGGATTTTGTCTTTTGACATAGGCCGGACAACCCCATATCTTAACTCGTTTAAAATATGGTCTCTTCCCACTCCATATCTCATATGGTGTGGTAGGTACAGATTTTGATGGAACTAGATTCAATATGTATATGGCTGTCTCAAGCGCATACCCCCAGAAGGAAATAGGTAACTCAGCATCGCTCATCATAGATCGTACCATATCTAATAGGGTCCGATTCCTTCGTTCCGATACACCGTTGTGCTATGGTGTATAAGGAGGAGTAAGCTGAGAGAGAATCCCATTCTCTTTTAGATAATCTAGGAACTCATTACTTAAGTATTCACCTCCTCGATCAGATCGAAGAATCTTAATACTTTTGCCCGTTTGATTATCTACTTCGTGCTTATATTCTCTGAATTTCTCAAAAGCTTCAGACTTGTGTTTCATCAGGAACACATATCCGAATCTTGAGAGATCGTCAGTGAATGTAATGAAGTAGGAAGAACCGTTCCTGGCATGCGTAGACATGGGACCGCAAACATCACTATGTACCAGTCCTAAGAGTTCGGCAACTCTTTCTCCGTGTCCACTAAACGGAGCTTTGGTCATTTTTCCTCTGAGACATGAATGGCAAGTATCATAAGATGATAATTCGAACGGATTCAAATAACCATCTTTATGTAACTTAGCTAGTCGTGTCGCATTGATATGACCAAGTCTACAATGCCACAAGTAGGATTCGTTCACATCTGAACTTTTCCTCTTGTGTGTGTTTTGTATATTCAGGACTGTATTCTGATTTAGAATGAATATGCCGTTATGTAACGAGCCTGATGCAATCAACTTTTGATCTAGGAATATGTTCATAACATTATCCTGTACTACAAAATTATATCCCTCTTTACTCAATAAAGAAACTGATATAATGTTGCACATCATGTTCGGTATATAATAGCACTCATTTAGAATCAGTGTATTACGACTCGGCAATACAAGGTGATATTCGACAACTGCTTTGGCTGCAACATTTGCACCGTTCCCTACTAGAACGGAATGATCATCTTTTCCCAGTTCTCTACCTTTACGTAGCCCATGTAACTGTTTACATATATGGGATCCTGATCCGGTATCTAATACCCAGGACGTAGGGTGAACTGAGAAACAGTTCTCAATAACTAACACACCTGAAGAAGATGCATCAACATGCATGTTCTTTTGGGCGGCGTGAGAATCTAGATATTCTCCTGTTTCCTGTTCAGTCTTATAACTCTTATAAGAAAGAACGGGTCCAACGTTCCCTTGCTCAGTACAATAATCAGGTTTAGTCAATACATCCATATTATTATCTTGATTATGGCCTGAAATGGTCGCTACCTGGAGAGAGAGAGAAGAAAACACTTTAGCGTATGCTCTTGCAAGATTAGATTGGTTATTATCTTATCTAATCAGGATGTCTCCCACTGTTTTTATCAAATCTACCTTCAAACCATAAAAGGTAAGATTAACCGGGATTAATTACACCCTACAATTTCGTCAATCTTTCAGCCAGATCAGTGTCGGTACTTTGAGGGAGGTTCCCCGTGCTTTCGCACGGACCTAATTAGTAAACCTCGTTTTCCCAGAGGCGTAACCTCGTTAACACTTTTCTAAACACCTACTTGAATGACTATTTGTCCTGTGTAAAACTCTCCCAGGAGTAACTCTTACTCGCAGTGGGTATCAGGATCCAACTATCTCATAGGAGGTATGCAATCTCATTGCAAATTTCAACACTTGAAATTCCCGATAATATTTTTGCCCCTAGCGATCTATGACCTTGGCTAAGTCAACAAACCATAAATCGCAAGTCAAGTTCAACCCGTACATTTCTTGATTGAATTAAACCCACCCGTACGACCCTTGACTGAGTCAACAAGGCCGTGCGAATACCCTAATCCAATCACATCTCATGTTTTAGCAGATAAGTACTACTTAGCTACCGTACACTACGCCTTGACTAAGTCAACAAACATAGCACGAATACTAAATAATATCTATCTGAAATGACGGAGGGCTACGCAGGTTTTTCTGAAAACCCTGAGCGTAATGAACTTGATATCGTCGTAGAATCGAGTGTTTTTGAAAAGGAGTGTTTTGAGGCCTTTCTTAGTTTCGCTAAAGGGGTCACTCCCGGTGAAGGGATCGTCGGCCCTTTCCTCATCGAATAAGGTGCAGGATATATCATATATACCGCTGTGCAAAGCAAAACACTAAAAAGCAATCAAAAGACAAACCGCGTTTTGTAGCATCTGCCAGTTTTGCTAAAGGAGTCACTCCCGGTGAAGGGATCTCGGTCCTTTCCTCATCGAATAAGGTGCAGGATATATCGTATATATCACTGTGCAAAGCAAAACTGTAGCTACCCCTTTTATAAAGTTTTTGATTCTACAACATCTTTAGGTTTCTTTTCTTTTATTAATCTCATTAATAAAAATCCCATCAGCTTATGCTTCCTAAGCATCACAGAAGAAACGAAAGCAGTAATATTTATATATCAACATATATATATAGTATAAGCATTCGTCTCAGGCAGTAATATGATCTCATCACAGAACATTGCAGCAGAAGAACATATATGAAATATTGGATATACTAGGACGTCCGTGTTTTCAATACGAGCCTGTATAAAACACGGATTCCACGGTCGCGACGAATAGCCAAACCCACATCCCAAGACCCCTACGAGAGCGGCAAGTAACACTGCCAATTCTAGGGTTAGGAGACCCGGTCTCGACTCCTCGAGATGGCCTCCCACTGGACCCTAGAACCCGGTTACTTGTGCTCCCCTCCTTGGGTCTACCTAATGCGGAAAAGTAAATAATATACACTGGTGACAGCAACCGCAACCAGGAAGTGCCCCAAATAAAAGAATATTACTTTACAAAAGAATTTTACATGAATGAAAATAAAAACCCTCATCTCACATAAAACCCCCGGCTATTCTGATCGCGACGATCCAATATAACATATCACAGCAACACATAATATCTCATATCATCAACGTAAGCAAGTATGCGTATCCCGATTGTCGTTGATGTATAGCAACGAAGCCGGCGATACACCACATACTACGCTTACGGTCACAGAAAAGAAAGTGTAAAACTACAATATTTGGAATCCACAATCACTTTAGACATCGTAAATCCGAAATATCACATACTTCGTATTTCATGCCTAACTCTATGAATTCCACATATTGTATCACATTCCAGATAAATATACGGTATTAAACTATTTGAACAGATAATCAAACACCCAAGATTTCCCGAAGTGCTCAACTCTTGAGCGGAGTTCAAATAATCCCAGAATATGTCACAGTACCAGTGATCCAGCCGTAGAAGGGCCAAGCCAACGCCTCACATGTGGCACGCCGTACTGCCCCAAACCCGAAGGTTCAAAAGGCAGTTCAAGACGGTCACATAATCGAGTTAAGGTTTGTTGTCTTCTAGAGGGTCCACCGCTTAACTTGTACAATTTTCCGAAAGATTTAAACCCAATAAAAATTCAACGCTTGAAAGTTTGCCGTGCCGGAATAAAGTGGGTTAATGATATCCGTTCAACCAGTTTAACAGTTTCTAAATATCCGGAAAGAAATACGAATTTAAATATTCCGATCGAATCTACGAATACAAAATAAACCCCAGATTTTATAAACACCTGGAACAGAACAAAAATATCCAGAAGCCTCAGCAAGTACCTACGGACATTACCATGAAGCCACGTGTCCTGATGTTACTGAAGCGCCGCACAAGCCATGCTTGTGCCGCGCTTCCGCCGCCGTTTGGTGGAATTAGGGGCTCGGGTTTTATGGTAATTCTTACAATTCCCTGCTGATTTTTTTACATATTTTTAATTCAGAAAAAACCCAAAATTTAAAAAATTTCCAGAGAGGGGTCATTTTGCGTCGTTTCGGGTTCGATCGGAGTTTTAACTTCGTAAACACATCGCCTAATGCTCTAGCTAGGCTCTGATACCACTGTAGGGTTCATAGGCACTCTTGTGAAGGTTCATGAGGCATCAAACATGCCCGGATTAAATTTTAGACGTGCCGAACAACCCAAAGCCGGGATCTTTGCTAGATTATTAGGGTTTAACATGCAAATAGATAACATTTATCTAAGTGTGAGGGATTACAACCTTTGTAGTCCGCTCCTTCACTTCACAAGCTCCGAGTAGAAGTCCCTTTGCCGCGATCCACGATCTCCCGGACTCATGAGAGGCTCCACGACTCGAACGATCCATTCTAGCTCGTCGTAATCCAAAATCTCCGATGATCTACGTCGAGGTTTCGAAGAACTCAAGCTATCTCACTCTAAAGAGAAGAACACCCTAATCCCAAGGGCTAGATGAGATGAGGATGAGAGAGTAGTGATTTTGCTTTCTTTCTATATCATTTTCTCATATTTTATCATCACTTAAGAAAATCAAGAGAGCTTCTTCAAGAGAGAAGAAGAAGAAGATGATAATGGAAAAAGAATAATCATTAACCTTTTTCTTTTGTGATGAATAGAAATATAAACATATGATTTAATTATTAACCATGGTCAAGGATGATAGGATGAGAAGAAGTAGAGAAACAACTAGGGTTAGGGTTTGGTTGAGTTAAAAAGGTGTCATCACAAAATATCTTTACAAATGACAAAAGAAAATTGCTTCTAGAAAGAACTTGAAGCAACTAAACCCAATCAAACCCTAACCTCAATTAATCATCCTTAAACATGTTTAACAATTAATCATATCATGTCACAATAATATATATCACATATATATTATATATTTGCAACAAAAGAAAATAATACAATTAACATATATCGCATATATATCAATGTATCATCCACTGAGAAAATGAAATAATAAAGTAAGCCAATATTAGTTAATATAATAATATATCATATATATTATTATATATTAAATCATCGAATCAACACTTGATCCGACGATCCGGCTATATCGAATATAACCGACTAATATATCATGTACCGATTCATCGAATCAACACTTGATCCGATGACCCGGTTCATATCCATATATCGCGAGAATCTAATACGGTATCCCATATCGCATTATTCTCGCTCCTGCGCATATCACATATGTGCCACTACTCTGTTTCGTCTGAGCCAAGAAACCTCTGTGTAGGACTCTAAAGAATCGTCAATACGCCGGTAGCAGGTGATGATCATATCAAACACCCACAAGCTGCAAGCGGTCAGCTAAACGTAACAGCCACCCAGGTATTGAGCGATCAGAAGATCAACAAGCTAGCCTGTGCGTTCTCCTGTGAATCCGATCAGTGACACTCCCGTACAGTCCGGTCTGTTCGTCTGATATGTCGCATATCAAGTCTAGGGGTGGTATACGTCAGACCCCAGTAACCGATAAGTCGTGTCGATGTATGGCTCATAACGGGTCGAGAAACTACTAGTAACACTTACCAGTAAATCTCTATATCAGCCCTGGCCAGGGACTTCCAGTTATAGCCAATCGAACACAGCACAACATCAACTCCCTATACCGGGAGAGACGAATCCCCTCCTATCGCTCATTGCCTCCATGTGATTCGGGACTGTACCCAAAAGCCACCGTTTTGCACGCCCTCTTGGACGTGGTAAGGTGGAAATCAAAGCACAGTGGGAATCACACAAGACTCTATGACGATCTCGGGTCTGCAGACTACCCTATACCTGTGTCACCGGAGAACTGCCATCTGACGTGTGGTATATCACCATCTGGGAGTTCTCGGCGAGTCCGTCCAGTGTACCCAGTCTCCACTGAGCACCCGTACACCATCTCTGATGTCTAACACCGATGGATATGGGATCATCCATCGCCCATCATATGGGTCAAGATGCGTATACGCTAGTCTACTCTGGTGTATCGATGCCCTGTCTCGATATACCCTCGACTAGGAACAGTTATAGGATGTACTCATCGACTACCGCGGCCCCACTAATATGATCTCATCATAGTCCCAGTAGTCGAGTACAAGTCCTAAGGGCTTTATCAATATGTGAGAGTAAAACAGTAAACCAATACTAGTCAACATGTTAAGATAAAGTGAAACCAAATAGCATACTATCATGACGAGCAAGAAAGTCTTCTCTATATATAATCAAGCATCCATTATAATATACATCATATGTACAACAATGGCCTCTAGGGCATATACATAACTAACATAAGGAAGTGGAGAACCGGATCTACAAAGGTTGTAGCCTCTTTCTTTTAGTTAAAATGTTAACTAGTTTCACTTTTCACCTAAACTCTAGTCAACGAATCCGTATTAGGGTTTCTCGGCACTTGTAAAATTTGAAATTGGCATGGTTGATGCCTTGTGAGACCTCATTATAGTGCCTAGGAACCCTACAGTGGTATCAGAGCCTAACTAGAGCCTTAGGCGAAGTGTAGACGACGTTTGAAACCCGATCGAACCGAAACCCTAATTCCAAAATGCTCTCTGGACTTTTTTTCAAAAACTGGGTTTTTTCAAGATTAAAAATTCTTAAAAAATTCAGCAGGAAATTCTAAGAATTACGGTGCAAAATTTTCCGAAAGATACGTCCAAAGTGCGGCGGAATCGCAGCAGAAGCCTGCCTTCGGCGGCGGTTCCGCGGCCATCTGATGACGTTAGCCTTCCAATTTTGCACAGCAATTTGTTATTTGAGGTGCTGAGTTTTCTGGGATTTTTTAATCTGAACTCAAGAGTTGAGTTTTCTGGGGTGTTTTGGAGCATAGATGATTCGATCGGATTATCAGTTTTGTCTATGTGGCTTTCCGGATATTTTAGAAAATGTTAAAATGTTCGACCAGATAAAAATACCCACCTTTTCCCCTGCCGAAAAATTTTCAAGTGTTGGATTTTTCTGTGGTTTAAGAACGTTCTAAGTAGTGCAAGTAACGCGATGGTCCCTCTAGAAGACAACAAACCTTAACTCGATTATGTGACCGTCTTGAACTGCCCTTTGAACCTTAGGGTTTGGGGCAGTACGGCGTGCCACATATGAGGCGTTGGCTTGACCCTTCTACGGCTGGACCGTTGGTACTGAGGCATGAAGTGAATGTCTTTGAACTTATTTCATGTGTTGATCGGTTTCGGGAAAACTTAGGTGTTCGAATGTTTGATCGGAAAGTTTAATATTTTCTATTTATCCGGAATGGGATACAATAATTGGAATTCACAAACAGTTATGAGATAACTGAATGAATGTTATAAATCTAGCGGTTTAGTTTCACTTGATATTGAAAAGAGTTTTCGATAATGAGACTAAAATGCGGGGTTTATAATTGTTAGGCATGTGATGTCTAAGTATTTCATTTGATTAGGCATGCGATATTTAAAGAGGTTGCGGATTCCAACTGTTGTAGTTTTACACTTTCTTTTCTGTGACCGTAAGTGTAATATGTGATATCGCCGGTTTCGTTGCTATATGTCAACGACAATTGGGATACGCATATTTACTTACGTTGATGACATGTGATGTTATGTGTTGCTGGATATGTTATATTGGATCGTAGTGTTTGAATAGCCGGGTTTTTTTTATGTGAGATGAGTGTTTTTCATTTTCATTCATGTAAAAACTTGTATGTAATATTCTTTTATTGGGGCACTTCCAGGTTGCGGAAGTTGTCACCTTTTTGTATATTATTTACTCTTCCGCATTAGGATAGACCCAAGGAGGGGAGCCTAAGTAACCGGGTTCTAGGGTCCAGTGGGAGACCATCTCGAGGAGTCGAGTCCGGGTCTCCTAACCCTAGAATTGGTAGGGTTGCTTGACGCTCTCGTAGGGGTCTAGGGGTGTGGGATTGGCTATTCATCACGACCGTGGAATCCGTGTTTTATACTGGCTCGTATTAAAAACACGGACGTCCTAGTATATCCAATATTTCATATGATATTTTCTGCTGCGATATCTGTGATGTGATCATTTGATATGTTCTGATGGATACAGTATATAGTATATATGATATATTATATAGACGTTACTTATGTTTTGCACCCGCACTAGCCCTGCCCTGCTCTGTCGTTAGTTACCTAACCTAACGGTGCACGAGGGGACATCGAGGCGAATGCGGATGGCATAAGTGTACGTCGTATTTATCTGTGATGTTTAGGTGACTTAATTGATGGGACTTCATTAATGTGATTAATGAAAGAAAAAAAACCTAAGATGTTGTAGAATCAAATTTTAAATAAAACAGGTAGCTACAGTTCTTGCTTTGCACAACGGTATATGTGATATATCCTGCACCTTATTCGATGAGGAAAGGACCGAGATCCCTTCACCGGGAGTGACTCCTTTAGCAATAACTGGCAGATGCTACACACTCGGTTTGTCTTTTGATTGCTTCTATAGTTTCTGCTTTGCACAGTGATATATATGATATATCCCGCACCTCATTCGACGAGGAAAGGGCCGACGATCTCTTCACCGGGAGTGACCCCTTTAGCAAAACTAGAAAAGCCTCAAAATCACTCCATTTCAAAACTTCATTTGATTCTACAACGATATCAGGTTCATTACGCAATAGGTTTTCAGAAAAACCTGTCGCAGCCCTCCGTCATTTCAGATAAGTACTAGTTAGTATTCGTGCTACGTTTGTTGACTATGTTAAGGCGTAGTGTGCGGTAGCTGATTGGTGCTTATCTGTATAAGCATATGATGCGATTGGATTAGGGTAGTCGTGCGACTTTGTTGACTATGTTAAGGGTCGTGCGGGTGGGTTTAATTTAATCAGGAAATGATGGGTTGAACTTGACTAGCACTTATGATTTGTTGACTATGTTAAGGTCATATAGCTGCTAGGGGCAAAATATTATCGGGAATTTCAAGTGTTGAAATTTGCGATGAGATTGCATACCTTCTATGAGATAGTTGAATCCTGATACCCACTGCGAGTAAGTGTTACTCCTGGGAGAGTTTTACACATTACAATTAGCTGATCAAGTAGGTGTCTAGAAAGGTGTCAACGGGGTTACGCCTCTGGGAAAACGAGGTTTACTTTAATTAGGTCCGTGCGAAAGCACGGGGAACCTCCCTCAAAGTACCGACACTGGCCTGGCTGAAAGATCGACGAAGTTGTAGGGTGTAATTAATCCTGGCTAGTCTTTCCTTTTAGGGTTTGAAGGAAGATTTGATAAAAACCAGTGGAAGCCATCCTGATTAGATAAGATAATAACCAATCTGATCTTGCACGAGCATACGCTAAAGTGTTTTCTTCTCTCTCTCTCCAGGTAGTGACCATGTCATGCCCTAATAAAGATAATAATATGGATGTATTGACCGAACCCGCATGTTATACTGTGCTGGGGACCGTTGGTTCCGTTCTTTCTTATAAGAGTTATAGGACTGAACAGGATATAGGGGAATACCAGGATTCCCATGCCACCCGAATGAAGAAAGTACATGTTGATGCATTTTCTTCGGGTGTGTTCGTTACAGAGAACTGTTTCTCCATTTGCTCTACGTCCTGGGTATTAGATACCGGGTCAGGATCCCATATATGTAATCGGTTACATGGGCTCAGGAAAGGTAGAGAACTTGGAGAAGGTGATAAAGACATTAAAGTTGGAAATGGTGCAATTGTTGCAGCTAAGACTGTCGGGGAATATCACCTTGCATT
This sequence comes from Agapanthus africanus, assembly GCA_030015575.1. Classification (NCBI taxonomy): domain Eukaryota; kingdom Viridiplantae; phylum Streptophyta; class Magnoliopsida; order Asparagales; family Amaryllidaceae; genus Agapanthus; species Agapanthus africanus. The sequence continues at coordinate 44,822,974 of JASDDO010000006.1, forward strand.
ACCAACTGGTAATACATTGGTTCTGAACGAATGCTATTACATGCCGAACCTGATATGCAACATTATATCGGTTTCTTTGTTGAGTAAAGAGGGATATAATTTTTTATTACAGGACAATGTTATGAACATTTTCCATAACCAAAAGTTGGTTGGATCAGGCACGTTGTGCAATGGCATTTATGTTCTAAATCAATCAACAGTTCTGAGCATAACAAACACACACAAGAGGAAGAGTTCAGAACTGAACGAATCCTTCTTGTGGCATTATAGACTGGGTCACATCAATGCGACATGACTGGCTAAGTTGCATAAGGATGGATATTTGAAACCATTCGAATTTTCATCTTATGACACTTGCCAGTCATGTCTCAAAGGCAAGATGACCAAAACTCCGTTTACGGGACACGGAGAAAGAGTTACCGAACTCTTGGGACTGATACATAGTGATGTATGCGGTCCTATGTCTACACATGCCACGGATGGTTCTTCGTACTTCATTACATTCACTGACGATCTCTCTAGATTCGGATATGTATTCCTGATGAAACACAAATCAGAAGCTTTTGAGAAATTTAGGGAATACAAACAAGAAGTCGAGAACCAAACCGGAAAAAGTATTAAAATCCTTCGATCTGATCGAGGAGGTGAGTACTTAAGCAATGAATTCCTGGACTTCCTAAAAGAGAATGGGATTCTCTCTCAGCTGACTCCTCCATATACACCACAGCACAACGGTGTATCAGAACGGAGGAACCGCACCCTATTAGATATGGTGCGCTCTATGATGAGCACAGTTGAGTTACCTATTTCCTTCTGGGGATATGCGCTGGAGACAGCAACATACCTATTGAATCAAGTTCCATCTAAATCTGTACCTACCACACCATATGAGATATGGAGTAGGAAGAGACCATATTTTAAACGAGTTAAGATATGGGGTTGTCCGGCCTATGTCAAAAGGAAAAATCCAGACAAACTCGAGGCACGGTCAGTTCTTTGCAAGTTTGTGGGATATCCTAAGAATTCCCAAGGATATTTTTTCTACCACGCTGAAGAACAAAAAGTGTTTGTTTCTCAATATGCCACCTTTTTAGAAAAGGAATTCCTTGAAAAAGAAATTAGTGGCAAAGTGGTAGAGCTGGAAGAAGTTCCAGATACACAAACTGTAACTGAAGATTTAGTGGAACCAGAAGATTCAGTAGCTCCCAATGAACCTCAGCCTCTCCGCCGATCTAGTAGGGTTCCTCGCCAACCTGAGAGATACTACGGTTTTCTCATGGATGGTGTGAGCGAGGATTGCATCATGGAGGATGATGACCCAACTAGCTTCGAGCAGGCCATCACGAGTAGGGACTCAGTGAAATGGCTGGATGCTATGCGGTCCGAGATGGAATCTATGTACACCAACAAAGTATGGACTTTGGAAGTTGCTCCTGAAGGGGTAAAACCCATTAGGAGCAAGTGGATCTTCAAGAAAAAACTTGGTGTAGATGGGAAAGTGGAGACTTTTAAAGCTAGACTTGTTGCAAAAGGTTTTCGTCAAAGACCAGGTGTGGACTATGACGAAACCTTTTCTCCAGTGGCTATGCTTAAATCCATTCGGATCATGCTTGCCATCGCTGCATATCATGACTACGAAATCTGGCAAATGGATGTTAAGACCGCCTTTCTAAACGGTGATTTAGAAGAGTACGTGTACATGACTCAGCCAGAGGGCTTCGTAGACAGTGAGAGCAGCGGGAAGGTGTGCAAGCTGCTTAAATCCATTTATGGATTAAAGCAAGCATCGCGGAGTTGGAACATCTGCTTTGACGTCGTTATCAAAGAGTTTGATTTCGTCAAAAACCCAGATGAACCTTGTATCTACAAGAAGGTAGCAGAGAGTAAGGTTGTCTTCCTCGTATTGTACGTGGACGACATACTCTTGATAGGAAATGATATTCCTATGCTGCAATCGGTCAAGCTATTCTTATCATAAAGATTCTCGATGAAAGATCTTGGTGATGCCTCATGCATATTGGGAATTAGGATCTATAGAGATAGATCCAAACGGATATTGTGATTGTCCCAATCCAGGTACATTGACACCATACTAAAGAGGTTTAGTATGGAAGAAACCAAGCGTGGGAACTTGCCCACGATCTCTGGAGTCACTCTCTCCAAAGAGATGTCTCCCAAGACTGATTTGGAGAGAGCTCGCATGCAAGGGATACCGTATGCTTCGGCTGTAGGCTCTATCATGTACGCGATGCTATGTACCAGACCCGATGTAGCATACTCACTAAGTGTAGTGAGCAGGTATCAAGCTGATCCTGGAGAGAGTCACTGGACAGCTGTGAAGAGCATTCTCAAGTACTTGCGAAGGACTAATGAGATGCTCTTGGTGTATGGTAACGGAAAACTCCAAGTGGAGTCTTTTACCGATTCGAGCTTCCAGAGTGATAAGGACGACTCTAAGTCGCAGTCGGGATTTGTCTTTACCCTTTATGGAGGGGCGGTTAGCTGGAAGAGTTCCAAGCAGGAAACCGTGGCAGACTCGACGATGGAGGCTGAATACATCGCTGCCAACGATGCTGCCAAAGAGGCTGTCTGGATCAAGAAGTTCATTACTGAACTTGGAGTGGTTCCATCCATTGAGCATCCAATACCTTTGTATTGCGATAAAAATGGAGCGGTGGCTTTGGCCAAGGAACCCAGGTCCCATCAGCGATCCAGGAATATTCTGAGGCGGTATCACCTGATCCGGGAGATAGTTGATCGCCGGGAGATCGAGGTCAGGAGGGTTGACACGAAGAACAACACGGTGGATCCACTCACGAAGGCCATTCCCCAGATACAGTTTGAGAGACTCTTAGGGATGCTCGGTATGCGATACTACAGCAGCTGGCCCTAGTGCAAGTGGGAGATTGTTAGTTGTATGTATGCCCTAGAGGCCAGTATTGTACAGTTGATGTATATTATATTGGATGCTTGGACATATATAGAGATGACTTTCTTGCTCGATATGATAGTATGCTATCTGGTTACTCTTTATCTTAACATGTATACTAGTCTCTTTAAACTGTCTTATAGTTACATGTTGGTAAAGCCCTTAGGATGTGTACTTGACTACATGGACTATGATGCAGATCATACTAGTGGGGACATGGTAGTCCATAAGTACATCCTTCAAGGTCCCTAGTCGTGGGTGTATCGAGACGGGGCATCGATATACCAGTGTAGACTAGCGTATACGCTTCTCGACCCATGAGATGGGCGATGGATGATCCCATATCCATTGGTGTTTGACATCAGAGATGATATACGGGTGCTCAGTGGAGACTGGGTACACTGGACGGACTCGCCGAGAACTCCCAGATGGTATTATACCTTACGTCAGATGGCAGTTCTCAGGTGACACTTGTGCAGGTTAGTCTGTAGACCCGAGATCGTCATAGAGTCTTGTGTGATTCCCACTGTGCTTTGATCTCCACCTTACCACGTCCATGAGGGCGTGCAAAACGGTGGTTTTTGGGTACAGTCCCGAGTCACATGGAGGCAATGAGCGATAGGAGGGGTTTCGTCTCTCCCGGTATTGGGAGTTGATGTTGTGCTGTGCTCGATTGGCCGTAACAGGGAAGTCCCTGGCCAGGGCTGATCAGAGATTTGCTGGTAAGTGTTACCAGTAGTTTCTCGACCCGTTATGAGCCTCACACCGGCACGACTTATCGGTTATTGGGGTCTGACGTTTACCACCCGTAGACTTGATATGCGACATATCAGACGAATAGACCGGACTGTACGGTAAGTGTTACTGGTTGGATTCACAGGAGTGTGAGCGGGCTTGCTCGTCGATCTTCTGATCGATCAATATCCGGGTGGCCGCTACGTTTAGCAGACCGCTTGCGGCTTGTGGGTGCTTGATATGATCATCATCTACTGCCGGCGTATTGACGAGTCTTTAGAGTCTTACGCAGAGGTTTCCTGGCTCAAGCGAAACGAAATAGGAGCGCATATGAGATATGTGCGGGACCGAGAATAATGCGTGTATGTGATAACGTATTTTATTCTCGCGATGAATGTTTCGATTGGTTGTATGCGATATAACCTAGTTATCGAATCGAAGATTGATTCGATAAGTCGATACATTTGATACTAGTCGGTTATGTGTGACATGACAGGATCATTGAATCAAGTGTTGATTTAATGATTTAATGTATAATTATATATATTGGATATATTACTTTTCATTAACTAGTATTGGTTCACTTTAAAAAGGATTTTCTCACTTGATGTGCACATTGTATATGTGAAATATTTTTGTGTACACTTGATTGTTTCATGTTTGATGATACATGTTAACTTATGCATGTGTAGAGGTTAAACCATGGTTATATGAATGGTTAAGGTTATGTTTACTTATTCAATTATTTATTTTGTTTATTTATTTTGGAAAAGCAAAAAGGAAATGGTGGCTTTTCTTGTTTCTTTCATGAAGCTTCATGAAGAGTTGAAAGCTTGACCATTTTGTTTGCTTATCTTAACCTAACCATTCACCTAACCCTAGTTTACTCTCTACACTTGACTATGGTTAGTATATGATAAGTATTCATATTAGTTTCTTTTTTAAAATGGAGATACTTATCATATTCTATCTTGATCTTCTTCTTCTTCTTCAAGAAGAAAGCTTGACTCCATTAATGGCATTTTGAGTAAAAGAGTGAGAAATCCAATTCTAAAGTGAACCCACCTCCTATTTCTTCATCCTCTACCTCTTGCCAAGTAGTATAAGGTGTTTTCTTCACAAGTTTCATTGCTTGGTGAAGTTGGAGCTTGATCTTGTGTTGCCTCGACGTAGATCATCTTCGGCATCGAAGCCGACGACCTAGCCCGCCCATTTCTCCGATGAAGCCGATGCTAGAGTCCGGGATCCGACATGGACAGCAAAAGGATGTCTACGTGGAGCTAAGGAAGTGGAGAACCGGATCTACAAAGGTTGCAGCCTCTTTCTTTCAGTTAAAATGTTAACTAGTTTCACTTTTCGCCTAAACTCTAGTCAACGAATCCGTATTAGGGTTTCTCGGCACTTGTAAAATTTGAAATTGGCATGGTTGATGCCTTGTGAGACCTCATTATAGTGCCTAGGAACCCTACAATAGCGGAGATAGATCAACTATTTTTGATGTGACAGACATGGGTTTGATTTCATCAAAATAGGGGATGGATCTGTTAAGAAGGTAGTAGGGTATGATGTCCTGGTATTTGGATGACACACACAGAGTAGGAAGTGAAATTCCTATAGTATGATCGGTTATACTTTGGTTGTCACACAGTGGTTTCTCTACATAGGATATAGATATAATATCAGACATTCTGGTTACTAGATCTATGGTTTTAGATCTGGATTTGGATAGCATCCCAATCTGGGTACTTAGACAGCATTCTAAAGGTGTTTTAGAATGGACGACTCCTGGCATGGTAGTGTACCTGCAGGTGATGGAGTCACCCTCTCTAAAGCTGTCTTACAGACTAAAGGGGGGAGGGATGTGCATGATTGGCAGATCACTTGCTTAGGCAATTGAGTCAATCATGAGATGTCAAGTACCACACCAGATGTTGTTTTTGCTTAGATGCAATAAGTTGATATTAATCCTATCGTGGAGAAATGTTCAGAAGCAGTTTTAGAACATAAGTGGATGTTCTAGGGATATGATAACAACAGTCTCTTTTAGGAGACGGTTATCATTCCAGGCTTCCAAAGGTGACCTGATTGACAGAGTGACTGTCATAATTACAGTTTTCCCTCTCGACAAGGGGAAGTAGTTTGGACAGGAGGTCCAAGGGGATACTGAGGGAGGCATAGCGCAGGATACTGATTAAGTTCAGTTGACGATACAGTCTGAGAAGTTTGTATTTGGAGTTCATTTATGAACTAGGTCCCATCAGATATCCAAACATATTCTAAGACAGGTATTGCTCATTTCGGGAGATGGCTTTCTCCGCGGACTTTAGATAAAAAGAGACATAGAAAGAAACATCAGGGCGGATCCACTCACTGAGGCTATTCCTTGAACGCAATAGTTTCGCAAACGGGCTTTGTGAGACTGATTAGTAGAGGAGTTGGGTGTTCGGTATCACACGGGCTGTGAGTATGTGACATCGCAATAATTAGTCTTGAATGCAAGTGGGGGATTGTTGGATATAGTGCCCTCAGAGTCAATTATTGGATCGCAGGCACTTGATTGCAATGATTGAGGGAGGACCTATGCCGGTAAGACAGTCTTACTCAAGATGATAGTATGCTATTTGGTTTATCTTTATCATCGTGTACTGCTTTAGGTGACCTTACAGGTCGCTATTACACGTTGATAGAGCCCTTAGGATTCTTACTTGACTGCCAGCAGTATGATGGCGATCATATACGTGGGAGCTGGGGTCTATAAGCACATCCTTAAAAGGTCCCTAGTCGAAGGAGTTTCGAGACTGGGCATTGATACTCCATTAGTAGACTAGTGTATACAGTCGAGACCCCGACGAGGGGCGGTGGCCGGTCTCACAAGCCCTTGGTGTCAGTTGGTTCACCTAAGATGTATACAGGTGCTCATTGGGTTATGAGTACACCGGACAGGACTCGGCGGGAACATGCTAGTTGGTATTATACCTGACGTCAGATAGCAGTTCCCTGGTGACATGTGTACAGGTTAGTTCATCGACCTGAGATCGTCATTTGTCTCGTGTGAGTTCCCGCTGTGCTTTGATTACTGCCCTACCACGGCTCAAAGGAGTCGTGCAAACAGGTTTTAGTTGGGTACAGTCCCGAGCCACATGGAGGCAGTGAGCAGATCGGCAGGGGTTTCGTCTCTCCCGGTATTGGGGGTGAGATCGCACTGTGTCTAGGAGAGCCATTACACGAAGTCCTTGGCTAAGGCAGGAGATTTATTGTTAGGTATTCCAGTAGTATCTCAGGGTGTTCTGGGCTACACTCTGACACGACTTGTACAGCTTTTGGGGGTCTGACTTTTACCAACCCCCTAGGCCCAACATGCGATGCTCATAGACGAACGGACCGGACTGTACGGATATTGTCACTGACAGGCTTAGTAGGGTGTCAGGATGAGTTCGCTCATCGACCTCCCTTTTGGTCAATACCTGATAGCCCGTTACGTACGGCTAGTACCACTGACGTGCTAGTGGTTAAATCCACAGCCAGAGTATTGACGAGTCTTTAGAGTCCCCCACAGACAGTTTCTCAAGTTTCGGGCGAAACGTTGTAGAGACCGTATGATATATGGCAGGGTCCGATCATATACGTGCAGTAGTGCACGGATCATGATCGGGCGGATCATACTAGTGGGCTTTGGTTTAAGCCGGAACCTAGTATTAGATTTTTTGGATTACTTTAGTCTCATCGCATTCGCATTCAGTCGGAATGCGGATGCAGGTGTGTATATACAGGTGAGGGGTATCCTTGTGATCCGTCACGAGTTTACTTTAGATGTTGCCGTATCTTTTTACTGTTGTAAACATTTGGATTAATGTTTACAAATGGAAATTGTGAGCTTATTTCATCATTTTTGTGCATTTAATGTGACATAGACTTCATTAGTGACTCATGGTCTCTTTTCTTGTGCTAATGTCACATTATTTGATTGATTTTGTGTTGATATGATGAGAAGAGAGAGAGAGAGGGCAGCCAAGAGGGAGTTTGGTCTTGTATTTTTTCACTCTCACTCTCTCATTTCATCATAAGAAACCCATAAGAAAAAAGGGCTCTTCTTCTTCTTCTTCTTGATCTAGCCCACAACCTCCATTAATGGCATCATCTCTAACCTCCATCCATACACTATCATGTGATGAGAATCAATGGATGCTTGAGACAAAGTTATTACACACATTCTCTACATCGCCTTGGACATGCCGGCTAGCGAACTTCATGCCCGAGTTGCTTCGGATGAAGCGGGATCCCGTAAAAAGACTCGATGGTGTGGTGCCCTTTCCCACGAGGAGATCAGGATCGGAGATGCCGCGAGGAGCTTGGGATGGTGGCCAAAGACCGAAGGACACGGATCGATCGGTATAGCCTTTCCAACCCTTCTCTAGTTTGCTAGTTGTAGGTTAATGGTTCGATCCGGATTTAAAGTATACGATAGCGCCGGTTTCTAGTTTGAAAAAAGTTTTCGTTTCCGTATTTTGGCCTCGGACAGACGGCCGGGACGCTACCGTAGACTTACAACATCGCTACCAAAGATGCTACCAAAGAGGCAGTCTGGGTGTATATTAGTTCATGAGATGAACTTAGTTCCTACCATTGTATGACAATGAAGTTGTGGCTTATGCCAAGGAACAACCGTCCCTTCAGTGATCCAGACATATTCTAAGGCAGTATCACCTGATCATGGAGATGGATGATCTCCAGGGGATCGAGGTCAGGAGAGTAGACTCAGAGGACAACACGGCGGATCCACTCACAAAGGCCTTTTCCTAGAGAGAGACTTTTATGGGATAGTTGGGAGATTGTTAGTTATATGTATGCCCTAGAGGCCATTACTATACATGAGATATATATTGTAGTGGATGCTTGGACATATATTCGGAGGACTTTCTTGCTCGACATGATAATATGCTATCTGGTTACTCTTTACATTAACGTGTACACTAACTGTCTCTCTGTTACATATTGTTAAATCCCTTAGGATGTGTACTTGACTACCAGGACTATGATGCAGATCATACTAGTGGGGCCATGGTAGTCCATAAATACATCCTTTAAGATCCCTAGTCGTGGGTGTATCGAGACAGGGTATCGATATACCAGAGTAGACTAGCGTATACCTTCTCGACCCATATAGATGGGCGATGGATGATCCTATATCCATTGGTGTTTGACATCAGAGATGATATACGGGTGCTCAGTGGAGACTGGGTACACTGGACGGACTCGCCGAGAACTCCCAGATGGTATTATACCTCACGTAAGATGGCAGTTCTCTGGTGATACTGATACAGGTTAGTCTGTAGACTCGAGATCGCTATAGAGTCTTGTGTGATTCCCACTATGCTTTGATTTCCACCTTACCACGTCCAAGAGGGCGTGCAAAACGGTGGTTTTTGGGTACAGTCCCGAGTCACATGGAGGCAATGAGTGATAGGAGGGGATTCGTTTCTCTCGGTATTGGGGGTTGATGTTGCGCTGTGCTCGATTGGCCATAACAGGGAAGTCCCTGGCCAGGGCCGGTTTAGAGATTTACTGGTAAGTGTTACCGGTAGTTTCTCGACCCGTTATGAGCCTCAAATCGGCATGACTTATCGGTTATTGGGGTCTGACGTTTACCACTCCTAGACTTGATATGTGACATATCAGACGAGGAGACCGGACTGTACGGTAGTGTCACTGTCAGGCTTTTGCAGGAGTTGGAGCGGGCTTGCTTGCTGATCTTTCGATCGCTCAATACCCGGGTAGCCATTACGTCCAACTAGTACCGCTGACGGCTTGTGGGTGCTTGATGTGATCATCACCTACTGCCGGCGTATTGACGCGTCTTTAGAGTCCTACATAGAGGTTTTATTGGCTCAGGCAAAACGAAATAGGAGTGCATATGTGATATGTGCGGGACCGAGAATAATGCGTGTATGTGATACCGTATTCTATTCTCGCGACTATTGTATTGGCCGGTTATATGTGATATAACCGGGTTATCGAATCAAGTGTTGATTCGATAAATTGGTATATTTTGTGTTAGTCGGTTATATGTGATATAGACGGATTATTAAGTCAAGTGTTGATTTGATAATTTAGTGTATAATTGTATATTTTATATACTAATTTATATTAACTAACATTGGCTCACTTGAGTATTCTTTTCTCACTTGTGTGTACATGTAATATATATGTGATATATATTAATGTGCATTGTTTAGTTTTGTATCATGGTTGTTGATACACTATGCATGGGTGTATGAGACATACACCATTATAATTATATTGGTAGGGTTTTAATATTCAAAGTAAATACAAAATTAGTGGATAATTGTTCAAGTGCATGAAGCTTCATGAAGCTTGTGAATGCATTAACCAAGTCCACTAGTTTTGTTTTATTTAGGATATTTATTAACCTACCCACTATAATTAGCCATGGTTATGTCTCTACATGAGTTAGTATATGATACCTACTCACCCATGGTTAGCTCACTCACTTGGATTAATTTTCATTCTCATCTTCTTTCTTCATCTTCTTCTTCCAAAAGAAAAACTTGCTAGGGTTTGATCCAAAATTAGAAATAATGTGAGAAAAGAAATTCTAAAGTGAGCCCACTTCCTATTTCTCTCTACTAGATTAGCACTTTAGTTTAGGGTGTTTGCTTCACTTTGGTAAAGTGGTAGCTTGAGTCAGTAATCTCTCGACGTAGATCATCTTCGGCCTCGAAGACTTCAAGCAAAACCGTTGCCCTCTTCTCATGGAGCCGTCCGAGAGTCCGGGAGTTCGATGATCGCAGCGAAGGGACTACTACAAGGAGCTTATGAAGTGAAGGACCGATCTACAAAGGTTGTATTTCGATTTCACTTAGATAGTAAATGGTTTACTATGTTTCCGTATTAATTTCTAGTTATCGATTCTGTAAGTCGATGTACAACACCCCATGACTTGCGGGGAGGCGGAAAATTGAAAAACGATATTGTTCTTTGCATAAACATCGACTAACCGAGAATCATTGCTAAACTATAACTAACAAGAATCATAGAAGTTATCAACTACTATGAAAAGTGATTATACCTAATGAACCGTGTCCTTCGTCTTTTCGTTCTCGACTTCCTCTCCGGCCTTCTCTATGTAGTAGATGATCCACCCGAGAGCTTTACTTTAAGCTTCACCTCTAACTTGAGGTAACTAGGTTTCTTAAAGTGCTAATCTAAGTAACCTAGGTGATATAGAGAAGGGTTATGGATTAAGTAGTCTATTCTAATCCTTGGTCTCAACACATGAGAGGGGAGGATTAGGGTTTGAAGAGAGAGAGCTTGAGGAGAGAGAAGGTGAGCAAGAGAATGAGAAGAGATAATGAACTCATTTGAATATATGAAGCATAATGTTTAATGAAATAAATAAATTAAATCATTTAATAACCATGCTTCACTCATTCATATGAGTGATTCATCTCATGAGTCATTAGATCAATAAATGACGCATTAACTCCATGGATGAATCACACAAATGAGTCATTAACACAATAAATGCAAATGCCACCTTAACCCTCAAGTCACTGTTCCCCTCCGAAGGACGGCGCACAGGACCGCGATTTCCTGACGCTGAGATTCGGGGCGGATGCTATTTGGTTTTATCCGTCCACCTCTCCGAAGATGCCAGGTTGATTTATGGCACCGTGTATCGGAGGTTTAGATGGATGCGGCCGATGTAGCAGACTTCGTCAGATTCCCCCTCGCTTGAAGGGTTTTTGATTGTGGGGACGCTCTTCCCTGCAGGCGCAAGCCCTTGCAGTTAATTACGCTACCGCATCGCGGTAACAACTTTCTCCTTCTCCAGAATTTCACTTCGTGTCATGTGTGTTTGTTCTGTTTGTGGTTGCCCGTGGATTGTATACGGAGACTGAGTAATGCCGTCGCCCGTAGGACGTGGATTAGTCCAAATCCGTATTTACTTAGATTTGGGTTTGGTGTTTTTAGTTTAAGGATGCATTTTTCGCGTTGTGGCTAAGATCAACTTAAACGTTTGTTAAGGATACGTTAGTCCTGTTTTAGACTAAGATCAACTTAACGTAGTGATTCATTTAATATATGGCCGTAAGGACTCGTCACCTCTCTGACGTCGTTGAAGTATTACAACGACAGATGTCAGAGGAGCTCGGAGATGTACCCTCGAACCAGAGATGATTTGGAATTTTGTAGTCCACTTGAATGTTTAAGGATACGTTAGCCGTGTTTGGGGCTAAGATCGACTTAAACGGGATCGTTTAGATCCGGTAAAAGAGCATTTGGAGGCTCTATTGCTCCAGTTTAGGGACGTAGTGGTCCATGTTCCAGTTTAGGGACGTAGTGGTTCGTATTCCAGTTTAGGGACGTGGTGGTCTATGTTCCAGTTTAGGGACGTGGTGGTCCGTATTCCAGTTTAGGGACGTGGTGGTCTATGTTCCAGTTTAGGGACGTGGTGGTCCGACATTAGTTTAGGGACGTCTCGGTCCATTATTAGTTTAAGGACGTCTCGGTCCGATATTAGTTTAAGAACGTCTCGGTCCAACATTAGTTTAAGGACGTCTCGGTCCAACATTAGTTTAAGGACGTCTCGGTCCAATATTAGTTTATGGACGTTTCGGTCCACGAGTTTAAGGACCCCGCAGTCCATATTCATGTGTGGTTGTTGGGACCCGTCGCCTCTCTGACGTCGTTGAAGAATTACAACGAGAGGTGTCGGAGGAGCTCGGAGATGTACCATTGAACCGGATATAAATTGATTTAAGGGAGCGATACCGCTCAGTCAATTTAATTTGAGGACTTACGGCCAAAATTAGGCTAAGTCCAGTTGAAAATGTTCAACACCCTTATTTATTTTTGGTCTATTAGACCTGTGCTAGGGCTTTGCCCACACTTAAATAATGCACTGCATTACTTCTATTTTTTTTGTTTTGGGCTCTGCCCATAAAAGATGCAGAGCATCAATTTCACTTGGACTCTGCAAGGCCTTTGCCTGGCATTCTTATTATTTTGTTTGGGCTCTGCCCATTTATGAATGATGCAGAGCATCAATTTTGTTTGGGCTCTGCCCCTTTATGAATGATGCAAGGCATCTGTTTTGTTTGGGCTCTGCCCCTTTTAAAATGCGTAGCATTTTTATTATTTCGTTTGGGCTCTACCCATTTATAAATGATGCAGAGCATCGATTTAATTAGGCCTGCTTGGTCTTTTAATTGGGCCTGGCCCTTCAGGAAAAGAAATGCATTGCATTTGTCAGGCGCTTTGCACCAATTACTGAGCGCAAGCGCTTGTGGTGAGGCCACGTGTCATGCTCTGGTGAGCGCAAGCGCAACAGCACAGTGCGCTGCGCTAGTATGCTGCGCTAGTACGCTGCGCTGTTGCGCTGCTGACACGTGGCGCGCTCTGGTGAGTTGCGCCAATTCCAGAGAGCAAAGCTCTATTTCAAGAGCGCGTAGCGCAAGTTGTTCTGTAGCTGACACGTGGTGCTTTCTTAAGAGCGCAACAGCGCAGTTTGGAAGTGCAAAGCACTAAGAATCTTTTAGATTCAAGAACAGAAGTGCAAAGCACTATTTGATTCCTTGATCTGATTTAGATCAAAGAAAAACAAGTTTTTCTTTTTGTTTGAAGAACCAGAGGTTCATAAAAGTGCAAAGCACTATTTTTATTTTGTTGTTTTCTTGTTTTTTAAAGAACCAGTGGTCCATGAGAAGTGAAAAGCACTGTTTATTATGTGAAGAACATTGATCTGGTTTTTAGATCAATGATTTATTAAAAGAGATTTTTTTCTCTCGTGAAGGTTTTTACCTTTTTCTTTGAAATTTTCTCAGAGTTCTCTCTCTGTTTGAAGCTCTTGACCTTTTTTTTTCAAGAAATGTTCCTGCTTTGAATTGAGGCCTAGGGTCCTTTTTATAATGCCCATAAATTAGTTAATTTTGTTGAAGAGATCTTTTTATGAGTGATTTGGGGAATTTTCCCCACCGTTGGATCTTTGATCCAAGGGCTTCTGCTTTGCAGAAGAAAATCTTCTTGTTTTAACAAGAAATGAAAAGATTTCTTAGAATTTTAATTCTGTTTGGCGCAGATGCCCCAGCGCGTGACACGTGTCGCGCAGCGCACAGCGCACAGCGCTGCGCATCTGCGCTGACACGTGTCGCGCAGCGCAAAGCGCAGCGCAACTGCGCTAGTGCATCTGCGCTGACACGTGTCGCGTAGCGCATCTGCGCTAGCGCATCTGCGTTGACACGTGTCGCGCAGCGCAGTGCTTGCGCAGCTGAAGCGTTGCTTCATTTAATTTTTCTTTAAACAGAGCTTTGCTCTGATTGGGTGCGCTGCCTTGGGCGCTGCGCTGACGTATTAGCGCCTGACATGTGGCGCGTTGCGCCCGAGATTTGAAGCGTTGCTTCAAAATTTTGAATTTTGAATTTCAACAGAGCTTTGCTCTGATTGGGCGAAACAAATGCTCCCCCACCGTTGCGCTCACGTGGCGCACACGTGAGTGCAGCGGTGGCAAACTCCTGATCGTTGGATCAAGGGGTGAGCTCAAGGGGCGCAAGCGCCTTATAAATAGGACCTTTGGTCCTTAGAAAAATCTTACCGTTTTAAGATTTTTGATTTCAACAGAGCTTTGCTCTTTCTTAAGAACTTCAGAGCTTTGCTCCTTCCCAAAGTTAGAAACTTTAGGTAAAAATTAATTTAAATCAAATTAATTTAAATTAATCTTAACCAAAGAGCTTTGCTCTCACAGATCTTTTGATCTAAAGAGATCCCCATTTGGGTTTCATAAACAGAGCTTTGCTCTCAAAATTTATAGATCTACAGGGATCTTGTTCATGGGTTTTAACCCATGAACATAGCTTTGCTCATAGATCTAAAAACAGCTCTTTTAGATTTGAAAAATGAAGAGTCTTTTTTATAAATTTTTCATGAATCTTTCAAGATTCCAAAAATTTCCTGATGGACCTTTTCCATCATTACCACAGAGCCATGCTCTTTTAAGGAATATTATTTCCCTGGGACCATAGTTTGACAAGTGTCACTCTGTGACAGAGCTTTGCTCTGAAAGAGGAGATTTTCTCCTTGTCTCTAGGGATTCTTCCCCCCCTTTTTTTTTATAAATGGGAATGTTTTCCTGGGGACCAACTGACAATCTCATCCAATGATGAGGTTGTCTTATTAACTGACGTACTGTCACCCAGATTTTGTGGGTCCATCTTTGGTCTCCTACTCACTGCACTGCTGTGTGGTGTAATTAATTAATTTTAATTTAATTTAATTAATGCATTTTCTTTTTTATACGCCAAACGTTGGAATTACAACACTAACGGCTAAATTGTTTTGTTTTTTGCAGCGATCATGTCTCTAGACACTTCATTCCCATTCGTCCGCTCGGAGGAGGGATTTCCCGAGGCACCTTCGGACCGTGAAGTCCTGACCATGATTAGAGAATACGACCCGGAGTACAAGAAACTCCACCTTTGGGGGTCTTGGTATAACCAGATCATTATGGGTCGACACAGCTTCACATGCACAGTGCCGTCTGAGCCCATCACGGCAATTCACTACGCTACCCCACCATCAGTGCAGTATGCCGTGGAGATGGTAGATTGGACCGCGAACAGCTTTCTTCATCCCGCTATGGATGCGGTTCCGGTTCAGCGTCCCATGGTTTTGGATATCCTAGGACGCCGTATTTGTCAAGGTGAAGCATGACCCTGGGGGCAATCATATAACCTTGGTCTGATTCCCCGTCACCCGATTGGCTATCTGTCGTGGGCCCGGTACATCCTGTCAATGAAGAAGTCGCAGTTGATAAGACTAGGACTGTACACCGCGGTCTACGTCTCTCTCTTCCAGTATCCCACGCTCCCCACCTGGTGGTTCAAGGCTTTCTTGGAGCAATGGAATATTCCTACCCATACTTTCCTTGCCATGGATCGGGAAGTGTCCATCTCTTTGGAGGAATTCGCGGAGAACATTATGAGGAGTTGCTCCCGACAGATGTGTATGTCTTTGGTGCTAGGCCAGTGGTAAGGGGGGTCACGCCAGAGAATGCCGTTCAACACCAATTCCCGAGCTTGATTAAGGTGTTGAACATCTATGAATCTCTCTTTATCAAACGCGGGAGCCGCGGAGTTAATTTTGAGGATTTCATTGCTCAGTTCCTTCATCCAAACGTCCTCTCGGCAGAAGCTGCCAAGTTTGCCACCCTTGAGGACCCTTTCGGTTTAGGTTTGGATAACCTGCCAGCGAGAGACATAGACCAAAAGGACTTTTTTATTCCTAACTCCCCAACCATGTCCTTTGCAGAAATTGCGGCCCCCGGAATGGATGAGGAGGCCTTTTCCTTAGGATTTCTCGGACTGTGGCTGAGTTGGTTCGCGATCCCAATGCACTCTCATCGCATGCGGCCTTCTGTCTTTTACCCAGCCCACCGAATGGTCATCGGGGTAAAGATGGCTGTGGGGATCGCTGGCTTGGTGCACCTATATCATGGCCTCAGCCGAGCAGCGGATGCCAATGAGCCCGGGGTACTTCACGTGGTCTTCCCGATGCACTACTTTGCATCGTGGCTCGAGCTACACACGGCGGGTGTCTTCGGCATGCATAAAAGGCCTTCATTCTTTGACAAGTGCGGGTTTTTCTCACATTATACAGTTGATTGGCTCATCAATCGTGACCCCTTCACCACGGAACGCCAGGGGTTTACTGCTTCGCCCTCACACCGTTGGAGTCGGGATGTCCTTCATTGACAAGGTATTAACCATTGGAAAAGCGTCCACCACTGCGGTGCGACCATTACAGGACTCCTTTAAAGATGGAGCTTCAGTGTTGACAGCCCGGGAGACCCTCCACTTGTATTCTATTAGACCGGGCTTCCTAGTCTTCAGGCAGGGCGGTGCGGCAATCTTCATGAGATATAACCCGCATCGTTTTGCCCAACAACTGGGCTACGATCAAGGGGTACCCTTGGAAGCTTTCTTACTGGAACCTGTTGCCAATGAAGAAGGGATGGAGAACGCGTTACATCACTTCATGCGCCTGAACACGGGTTCTCGTTTTTTCATCAGCACGCCGGCCTGCGCTCCACGACTCCTTAATGTATATAAAGAGTGGTACAATCATGCGACGGGGGCTGTTATAAAGGAAGAGAGGTGAGTGTTGATCGACCGTAAAGAAGCTCCCCCCGGCACCAACCGTAACGCTCCCTTAGTGCCAAGGACTCCGGTGGTTCCTCCTCTAAAAGATGCCGCGGGCAGACCATCGCGTGCGCAAAGTCCTCCACGTGAGTTGCCGCTCCTCGATATCACAGATGCACCTCCCGCACCCTGTGCTCCAGTGGAGACAGTGGTTGTATCCTCGCCGGAGTCTGGCGTGGGTGCGGACATCGGGACCCGCCGTCCCAAAGTGGCTGCTAAACGGAAGTCAATCCCCCGTGAGCCTAGGGTCGGAGGGCAAAAGAAAAAGAAGTCACTCTTCACAGCGGACGTCGTGTTCGGTCAGGAACCCCATGCTCCCTATGCCGAGGGCCTGATCGAATACGGGACTAACGAAGGATTAGTGATGCCGCCGCCGGACGATAGAGACTTGGAGGCTGCTCTCAGAGCTTCAGCGTGGTTGGCGAGGCGTGACGCGTGGCTAGCTAAGCTTGCGCAATCAGGTAACTACTAGTCGCCTTTTTCTTTATTGCAACATATCCTCTTCATTGCCTTTGACTAACGCTTTTCTTTCTTTTCTTTCAACAGGCATCACTGATGAAGAAGCCATTGCCGCTTCTCTGAAGACTTTCCAGGAGGAGGAACGTCTTAGAGCATCCATGGGCCTTAGTAAGTTTCAACTCATCAAGTTTTCATTTCCCTTGTGTTATGGTCGATCTAACCTTTCCCTTTTAATCATAGGAACCTCGATTCCGTTCCCTCCAAGTGACGCAGATGTTCTACCAGCTCCCGATGTTCCTGCTTCCTCTGGGCCACCGCAGGAGGTTCGTCTTGAAGAGCCGATGACAGATGCCTTAAAAGCTCTGGAGGCATCCCTGAACGAGGATGATGACGCCTTGAAGGAGGCGTCACGAAGGTCCATCGCGACAGCCCGGGAGGAAAGGAAGCGGTTGAGGCGTGAGGCGAAGGCGCGCAGGGCTGCCTTGGCTATGGGAGCGGGTCCCAGCACCGCCCCTCGTGCTAATACTCCATCTGAAGAGGCCCCAGTCGCCCTATCCACTGCCCGCAGAGAGGTGGCGTGCAGTTCGGAGCGCAAACGGTAAATCCGCTTCAGGTAATATTTCTCTCAGAGTTTTTGTTATAAGGATTTTAATGTCATTGGTCCTTATATCTCTTATCTTGCAGGGCCAAGTCCGATCGAGGGGGAGGCAGAAACCATTGATCCCAAAGAAACAGAGGAGGCGGTACCTGCCGAACTCGAGCCGACGGTGGGCAACGTCGTTGTGGCTTTGGAGCCTGAGGTGGAGGTCGAGGGGCCTACGGCCGAGAAGGTCATTGATGCCGAACCTGAAGTGGTGGCAGATGATATGCTCATTATAACTGAGTCCAGGGTGGTGGCGGATGAGGCGCTCGAGGCCGGCGATCTCGTGGTGATGGTGGACGATACAACCGCGACTACTGAACCTGAGAGAGTAGTGGGTGAGGTGGCCATGATTCCCGAGGACGAGCCAACCGCTCCTTCTCTGGAATCTGGCAATACTCCAGTCATAGCCCTCCCCGTCTATGGTCCTCCGCCGTCTCCAGGTCTCGCGAGCACCACAACGGTTCCCATTGAGTCGGGTGATGAGGCCACGGGCGGTGGTCTCATGTCAATAGAGGAGGGAATCGCCCCCGTTTCAGCTGGCAGCTCATCAGGTAAATCCCAAGTTGCTATCTTTTTTATCTTACAATACTTTCTGACAAATTCGCATTTGTTGTAACGCAGGTGCAGCCAGTGCCGATGCTCCACTGCTTGAGGGAGCATCTTCAACAACTGCTTTGGCGGTGGTCACCTCTCAACCCTCTCTCATACCATCTAAGATGTTGGAAGGTATGGGTTTGCAATTTATTAATCCTATACTTCAGACATATAATTTGTGTACTAAAGTCATATTGTTGTGTCTATTCAGGAGTGCTCTTTGATCATGTATATCAGATGTTGCTCCCACACTTCTCTTTCCCATCCGAACTTGCTTCTTCCTCTGGTGGCGTTGGTGAGTATGATTTCCATTGACATCTTTTTTTTTATTGATGGAATTACCTCTAACCTCTTTTTCTCATCTTAACTGCAGTGCTACAGATTGAAGGAGGGGATAAAAGATCAGCTGCGCCACCGGCCCTTCCGACCTTGCCACCTGTCTCAACTGGTACAGCGACCATCACATTGGTAACTTCCCTCTCTTTATTTTCTGTACTGTTATCTGATCGCATCCTGTTTCTTTTCAGCTGTCGTTCCGTCCTCGGCGCCCTTCGAGCCTCGTATTACAATGCCGGCTGGTCCTTATCTGAGGAGTCTGTCTTCAAAAGGCGCCGCGAATAGTCTGCGCCTGTTGAGTGACTACGTCGAGGAACTCGACGTTGAAACTCCTACATCTGCCGCAGACTTCGCTATGGTGGTTAACCAGATGCTAGCAATACTCGTGAACTTTCATGATGAGGGCATCATCGCATCCTGGGTTAACCATTGTAGGGTGATCGAGGGTCGCCTATATCAGTTGGAGTCGCTGCGTCCCGCTCCCGAGACCTTGGCTGCCAGTAATCAAAGAACAGCGTGGATTGAGCAGAGCGCTCCTTACTTTCGCCATCTCGAATAAGAAGTCATTTCAAGGCGTAAGGAGCGTGGTGAAACTTCGAGCAAGTCTGCCCAATTGCATGCTCGGGTGGAGGCCAACACCGCACGGCTGAAGTTTGTCTTTGAGGGCCTTCTGCAATATCTTTCCGAAGGGTTATCATTGAGGCAACAACTTGACATTGTCGAGCGAGATGCACCCAGCCAGGAAGCAGCCCAAAAGGCGGCGGAGGAGCAACTTTCATCTTTCTTGCAGCAGCGGGCCCAGGTGGAGGCGGAGGTGGCTGCGGCTGTCACTCAGGAGGAAGCGCTGAAGGAAGTGCGAGAGCAGCTTGTGAATTTACTAAAGACACTTCCTCCTCAGTAGCTATCCATCTTTGTATCATTTGTACTTGTAGATAAAAGAATGTATATATGTATATTTTTTTTCTTTAACATAATGTATCCTGTATCCAATCAAGTTTATGAATAAAAGATGCACCTTTTTTGTAATGTGTCATTTTCTCCGTCTTTTCTTTCTTTTATTATCAGCATATCACCTTAGAGAACATGGTTAACGGATGATTAGAACGAGTATCCTGACTTTCTTAAGAAATAGCGATGGCATAGGCCGCAGGTTCAGATCTGCTGCCTAAGACTTTTCAACTCTATAAGCCGTGAGGGTCTCATAGAGACTTTTCTCCCTACGGATCGAGAGGATCTCGTAGGTGGGTTTTCTCCTTAGGAATCGTGAGGATTCCTAAGTGTGGTTTTCTCTTATAAGTCGTAAGGATCCTATAAGAGAATTTTTCCCTCTTACGAGTCGAGAGGACCCACAAGCGGTTGTTTCCCTCCTTGTCGAAATTCGAATTTGGAGAGTGAGACCCGTGAATAGTATGCAAGAGACCATTTTGGATTGACTTGCAGGGTCCCATTGTTCAGGAAGTAAGTTTTTTAGTCCCTGCTGCCTTAGGCTTCATTTGCATGTTGAGACGAATCGGGAATTTCATGCTGAGACACTAGTTTCTCTGCGAGCCGACGCAAATCAGGAGGCTCTCGTTAAGGAGTGTTTGTATCCGTGAGTCGAGGAGTTTGCTTGGGATTATTTGTTTCCCAAGCGCCAAGGATTATTTGTTTCCTTGGGGTTTGAAACGAGTCGAGAATTTCCCTGGAGGCACTGGTGGCTCTGCGAGTCGACGCGAATCAGGAGGCTCTCGTCAAGGAGTGTTTGTATCCGTGAGTCGAGGAGTTTGCTAGGGATTATTTGTTTCCCAAGCGCCAAGGATTATTTGTTTCCTTGGGGTTTGAAACGAGTCGAGAATTTCCCACGGAGGCACTGGTGGCTCTGCGAGTCGACGCGAATCAGGAGGCTCTCGTCAAGGAGTGTTTGTATCCATGAGTCGAGGAGTTTACTAGGGATTATTTGTTTCCCAAGCGCCAAGGATTATTTATTTCTTTGGGGTTTGAAACGAGTCGAGAATTTTCCACGGAGGCACTGGTGGCTCTGCGAGTCGACGCGGATCAGGAGGCTCTCGTCAAGGAGTGTTTGTATCCGTGAGTCGAGGAGTTTGCTAGGGATTATTTGTTTCCCAAGCGCCAAGGATTATTTGTTTCCTTAGGGTTTGAAACGAGTCGAGAATTTCCCACGGAGGCACTGGTGGCTCTGCGAGTCGACGCGGATCAGGAGGCTCTCGTTAAGGAGTGTTTGTATCCGTGAGTCGAGGAGTTTGCTAGGGATTATTTGTTTCCCAAGCGCCAAGGATTATTTGTTTCCTTGGAGTTTGAAACGAGTCGAGAATTTCCCACGGAGGCACTGGTGGCTCTGCGAGTCGACGCGGATCAGGAGGCTCTCGTTAAGGAGTGTTTGTATCCGTGAGTCGAGGAGTTTGCTAGGGATTATTTGTTTCCAAAGCGCCAAGGATTATTTGTTTCCTTGGGGTTTGAAATGAGTCGAGAATTTCCCACGAAGCCACTGGTGGCTCTGCGAGTCGACGCGGATCAGGAGGCTCTCGTCAAGGAGTGTTTGTATCCGTGAGTCGAGGAGTTTGCTAGGGATTATTTGTTTCCCAAGCGCCAAGGATTATTTGTTTCCTTGGAGTTTGAAACGAGTCGAGAATTTCCCACGGAGGCACTGGTGGCTCTGCGAGTCGACGCGGATCAGGAGGCTCTCGTCAAGGAGCGTTTGTATCCGTGAGTCGAGGAGTTTGCTTGGGATTATTTGTTTCCCAAGCGCCAAGGATTATTTGTTTCCATGGAGTTTGAAATGAGTTGAGAATTTCCCACGGAGGCACTGGTGGCTCTGCGAGTCGACGCGGATCAGGAGGCTCTCGTCAAGGAGTGTTTGTATCCGTGAGTCGAGGAGTTTGCTAGGGATTATTTGTTTCCCAAGCGCCAAGGATTATTTGTTTCCTTGGGGTTTGAAACGAGTCGAGAATTTCCCATGGAGGCACTGGTGGCTCTGCGAGTCGACACGGATCGGGAGGCTCTCGTCAAGGAGTGTTTGTATCCGTGAGTCGAGGAGTTTGCTAGGGATTATTTGTTTCCCATGCGCCAAGGATTATTTGTTTCCTTGGGGTTTGAAACGAGTCAAGAATTTCCCACGAAGCCACTGGTGGCTCTGCGAGTCGACGCGGATCAGGAGGCTCTCGTCAAGGAGTGTTTGTATCCGTGAGTCGAGGAATTTGCTAGGGATTATTTGTTTCCCTAGCGCCAAGGATTATTTGTTTCTTTAGGGTTGAATCGAGTCGAGAATTTCCCACGGAGGCACTGGTTGCTCGGCGAGTTGACGCGGATCGGGAGGCTCTCGTCAAGGTGTGTTTGTATCCGTGAGTCGAGGAATTTGCTAGGGATTATTTGTTTCCCTAGCGCCAAGGATTATTTGTTTCCTTGGGGTTGAAACGAGTCGAGAATTTCCCACGGAGGCACTGGTTGCTCTGCGAGTCGACGCGGATCAGGAGGCTCTCATCAAGAAGTGTTTGTATCCGTGAGTCGAGGAATTTGCTAGGGATTATTTGTTTCCCTAACGCCAAGGATTATTTGTTTCCTTGGGGTTGAAACGAGTCGAGAATTTCCTGCGGAGGCACTGGTGGCTCTGCGAGTCGACGCGGATCAGGAGGCTCTCGTCAAGGAGTGTTTGTATCCGTGAGTTAAAGGATTTTGCTAGGGATTATTTGTTTCCCTAGTGCCAAGGATTATTTGTTTCCTTGGGGTTGAAACGAGTCGAGAATTTCCCACGGAGGCACTGGTTGCTTTGCGAGTCGACGCGGATCAGGAGGCTCTCGTCAAGGAGTGTTTGTATCCGTGAGTCGAGGAGTTTGCTAGGGATTATTTATTTCCCTAGCGTTGGGATGAACCGTCGGAATTTGGCTTCGTTTTCTGGTGGATCCTGTTGGGAAAGTATGGTTCCCTCTTGTTTGTTTACGCCCTTGGATTGTATACAGGGATCGATGTGATTTTAACTGTAGGTCCAAAGTTTTATCATTTCTTCTTCTTTTTTTGTTTTATCTCCGCGATGCTCTATCATTTCAGCTTTTATATCGCGAATGTCGCGATTGCCCAATCATTTCGGCTATTTTTCGCGGTGCCCAATCATTTCGGCTATTTATTTTATTTTTTACTCGCTGCTTTTTTATTGCGAGTTGCCCAATCATTTCGGCTATTTTCCATGCATACATTTTCTTTACTTGCTGTTTTTTTTATTGCAAGTTGCCCTATCATTTCGGCTATTTCGTATGCATATGCGGCCTATTGGCTTTTTGCTGTAGACCAATTTCGGCATCAGCACCGCTACAACTGGGATATTACCAGGAGCGAATCATCATCTGCCTCTGTCAATGTCGAACAAAGGTGGCTTAGCGACCAGGGTTAGGGTCCTGTCGACTAAGGCTTTTGACTTCATGAGCCGTAACGGTCTCACGAAGTTATTTCTCCCTACAAGTCGTGAGGATCTTGTAGGTGTATTTTCTCCTTAAGAATCGTGAAGATTCCTAAGTGTATGTTCCTCTGTAAGTCGTAAGGATCCTACAGTAGGGTTTTCTCCTTGTAAGTCGAGAGGACCTACAAGGGTCATACGAACATATCCCCAGTCACGGATGAGACTTGGTTAGGGAAATGTTTATTCGCGCCCGTGGATTGTATACAAGGGTCAATATTGAGCCACTTGTAGGACAATATCGGAAATTGTGGGGATTGCTTAAGCACAGGTTTAGGTCTCTGTAACTTAAGACTTTCAAATCTTATGAGCCTTGAGGGTCCCATAAGAGAGTTCTCCTTACGAGTCGTGAGGATCTCGCAAGTGTATTTTCTCCTTAGGAATCGTGAGGATCCCTAAGTGTGTTGCTCCTTTGTGAGTCGTAAGGATCTCACGCGGGTGGTTTCTCCTTACAAGGTCGAGAGGACCCTGTAAGTGTCCTTTAACGAGGTTGCGCCCTTTCAGGTTTTCACAAACACTCGCCGGTAGTCCTTCTGTTTTTACTCACGGAGCCCTTTCAGGTTTTCATCCGTGCCTATTTTGCTTATGGACATACCTTTTTTTTTTATTCTTTTTATTTTCTTTTCTCTTTTTTTTTACGAGGTCGCGCCCTTTCGGGTTTTCACGAACACTCGCCGGTAGCCCTGCTGTTTTTACTCACGGAGCCCTTTCGGGTTTTCATCCGTGCCCTTTTTGCTTATGGACATACCGTTTTTATTTATTATATTTTTTTAATTTTTTTTTTATATTTTTTTTATCTTGTCAGCCTAAAGATGCCGCGGTAGTAGTTTAAAGACGTTTCGGTGTGCTATTAGTTTAAGGACATTTCGGTCCGTCGTTAGTTTAAGGACGTTTCGGTCCGTCATGGAGAAGGCCGGCTACTGTTTATAAAGCTTGAGCTTAGGAAGATAGCGAGCGGACATAGTCGTCGTCATCTATCATTGACCTAGGCTGTGGCTCATTAATCATAGTATTTCTTTAGGAAGCGACCGTTTATCGGCTTGAAAGGCCTTTCATCGTGCATGTCCATGAGTAAATAGGTCCCACCCTGGTAAACTTTATCTATGATGTACGGGCCTTCATAGTTTGGCTCGAATTTTTCCCGCTTGGCGCGATTGGGGATCATAGGCCTTTTGACCACTAGCACGAGTTCGCCTTGGCGGAATGTCCTCGGTCGGGTCAATCTTTCGTATGAGCGCGTCATCTTTGATTTATAAGCTTCCAGATTTTGTTGCGCTATGAGCCGTGTTTCTTCAAGGGCATCAAGCTCCTCAAGCCGAAGGTTAGCATTTTCTTCATTCGTCAACTCGTAGTGGACTGCCATTCGTAGAGAGAGTAGCTCTATCTCGAGGGAAAGTATTGCTTCTGTACCGAACACCAACGTGTACGGCGTTGTGTTCGTGGCTGTCTTGAACGTAGTTTGATATGCCCAAAGAGCTTCCTGCAGTCTTTCGTGCCAGTCCTTCTTATTTCGAGACACCGTTTTCCTCATGATCTTCGTCAAGGTCTTGTTGAAGGCCTCAGCTAGACCGTTAGCTCGCGGATTATAAACTGAGGAATATCTCCAGTCTATATTATGCTGTTGCGCAAAGCGACTGATCTTGTGGGTTCTGTAAGCTGGCCCGTTATAGGAGATGATTCGTCGCGGAGTTCCAAACCGATATATGACGTGCGTCTTGAAGAAGTGGAGGATGTTCTCCGTCTTTACTTCCCTCAGCGGTACCGATTCTGCCCACTTAGAGAAGTAGTCAGTCGTCGCTAGGATGAAACGATGTCCTCTAGACGATGCTGGTTCGATGGGGCCGACTATATCAGTCCCCCACATTTCGAATAACCAGCTAGCCACTGTTGGATGTAGTGGATTTGGATGCTGGTGGATGAAGTCCCTATGAATTTGACACGAGTGATACTGCTTCGCATATTCGAGGCAGTCTTGAATCATCGTGGGCCAGTAGTAGCCCATCCGTTTTATCTTCAACTTCATCTTTGGGCCTGCTTGGTGAGAACCGCAGAGTCCGTCGTGAACTTCTTGGACGGCCCTTTTCGCTTCGTCAGGTCCTAAGCATCTCAGCCACAGAGAATCAAATGACCTTTTGTACAGAGTATCATTGACGAAGGCGAAAGACAGAGCTCGTTTCATGAGCTGATGTCTTGTGGACGCTTCTTCGGGCAATCAGTGGGACTTAAAGTAGTCTATGAAGACTTCTCTCCAATCCTCGGTATTTTCCCAATCTTTTACTTGCAGGGTTGTCTGCTCGTTCGCTCCTTTTTCTTCGGATGATTCCGGAGATATTTCTGCTGGGGCAAGCACTCGACGGCTTTGCACCACGATTCTAACGTCATCGAGGTTTTCGTCAGCCAGTTCTTTAGCAAGTTTGGCCAATGCGCCCGCTTTGCTGTTTTCCGCGCGCGGTATGTTTTCCAAAGTGTAGGAGGGGATTTGGGTCAACAGCTGTTACACCTTTTCGCCATACTTCACCAATTCTGGTTTGCATGTCTGGTAGTCGCCGTTTACTTGACTAACGACCAGTTGGGAATCTCCATATATGAGGAGATTTTCAATTCCCATGTCGATGGCGATCTCGATGCCTGCTATCAGATCTTCGTATTCGGCTTCATTGTTTGTCCTAGGCTCTGTTAAGGAGAAAGCGAAGTGCATTATCCCTCCTTGTGGAGTTACAAAGATGAGTCCTACACCCGATTTGATTATAGGGGTACTTTGTTTGCGCTTCTTCATGGAAGATGCTCCATCAAAATAGAGTTCCCATCGGGCATCGTTCCCATCGATAGCGTCAAACGCATGTTCGTCTGGCAACTCGCAATTCAGAGGAGAATCAGCCGGTATCGGATGCTCAGCGAGGATGTCGGCGATGGCCTGGCCTTTTACTGCCTTGAGAGGTTGATACGTTATCGAGAACTCCATCAAGAGCAGAGCCCATTTAGCGAGTCGGCCTGTCATTATGGCCTTTGACATTAGATATTTGAGAGGGTCCACCTTCGAAATGAGACGGACCTCATGCGCCAACGCATAGTGCCTGAGCTTTGTTATCGCGAAGATCAACGCCAGGCAGTGTTTTTCAATGGGGGAGTAGTTGCTTTCTGCCCCCAGCAGAACTCGACTTAAGTAGTAGAGTGCTCTTTCTTTCCCTTGATCATTCTCTTGTGCCCATAATGCGCCTAAGGAACCTTCGAGGGCGGTTGTGTAAAGAATGAGGGGTTTTCCCTTGACCGGAGCAGCCAACACCGGCGGTTTCTGCAAGTATTGCTTGATCTCGTCTAGTGCGCTTTCGCATTTTTGATCCCAAACGAACGGGGTTCCTTTCTTCATCAGGTGACTGTAAGGACGACACTTTCCTGAAAGGTTGGCTATAAATCGCCGTATGTATGTGAGCTTCCCTTGGAGAGATCGGAACTGTTTGAGAGTTCTCGGCGGAGGCATTTCCATGATCGCTTTGATCTTTGACGGATCTATTTCAATACCTCGGTGTCGAACAATGAATCCCAGGAATTTGCCTGAGGAAACTCCGAATGCACACTTGAGCGGGTTCATCTTCAAGTTGTATTGCCGAAGGCGTTGAAATACGGCCTTCAGATGTTCGAGATGTTCCTCATATGATTTGCTTTTAACCACGAGATCGTCGATATAGCATTCGACGATTTCGTGTATAAGGTCATCGAAGATCTTCGTCATGGCCCTTTGGTAGGTGGCACCGGCATTCTTTAAACCGAAGGGCATCACTTTGTAACAGAATATTCCTAAAGGGGTCCTGAAGGCTGTGTGCTTCTGGTCTTCTGGATGCATTTTTATCTGATTATATCCTGACGAACCGTCCATGAAAGAGAAAATCTCATGAGTGGACGTATTGTCTATCATCAGTTCGGTGACTGGAACTGGGAAATCGTCCTTCGGACAAGCTTTATTAAGATCCCGGAAGTCTACGCATATACGCACTGTCCCATTTTTCTTCATCACCGGGATGATGTTGGCGATCCACTCTGGATATTGAACCTCCTGGATGAAGCCGGAGTCGATCAGCTTTTTGACTTCAGCATTGATACTCGTTTCAAGCTCGAGCCGCATTCTTCTCGGCGCCTGTTTGATTGGCTTGACGTCCGGAGATATCGCCAATCTGTGCACAGCAATTTCTGGATCCAGTCCCGGCATTTCGGAATAGTTCCATGCGAAGCAATCTTTATGCTGTAGAAGCACATCCTTTAACGCAGCCACCCTTTCTTCAGATAGCAGCTCGCTGATGAATGTCGGTCGTGGATCGTTTGCCGTCTCCAACTCAATCTTCTTGAGGTTATCTGCAGTGGTATGGATTCCATCTTCCAGCTCTTTTGGCGCTGGTGGGAATTCTGAGATTATCTCGTCGCTGCTGTTTTCGAAGCACCAAGGGAGCTCATCTATGTCCTCTGGCTCTTCTTTTAATATCGTAATCATGTGACAGGTGCGAATTCGCTTCCAATCCCAATGTGGAACCGGTTCTTCTTTTGTGGCCTTAGGATCGTGCTTCTGTGGCGGCGCTACCCTCCAGTTATATCACAGAGCGAACTTGCCAAGCTGGTATTGATCTTCAACCCAATTTTTGAAGGTGAACAGTCCTCGAGAGGGTGCCCTATTACTTTATGGTAAGAGCAATAGTCCGGGTGTGAGACTTCGCCCGCTCGTTCGGGATGTTTAGACTCCGGCAATGTAAGCATTTGATGTTTTAGAGCAAGGTCAAGTATCTTCTTCGTCTTGTCCCGAGGAAACGAGTACGCTCGACCTATTTTCTTCCTAAGGGATAGATCGATAACGCTCAACTCCCGTTTGCGTGGCTTCTTAGCCCCGCTTTGCTGCTGTTGGGCGCCTTTTCGGCCTTTCGACTTATTTCTCCTTTTGCGTCGAGCCTTGTTTATAACAGGTTGACAGGGAGCAGCCTTTTCATCTTTCACGGCCTGTTGGAGAAGGCGTTGCGTTCTAGCTTTCTCGTAGATGACCATTTCGCGGTTATGATCGTCTCGGACTTTTTGACCCGCTTCCCTTATAAGCTTGTCCATTTATTCTTCGAACGACGGACTGGGCACTTTTGCATCCGGCACTTTCATTGTTTCAGGATTAGCGTCCTCCCATTGAGCATCTGCTTCTTCATCGAAGTCATACATGACGTAACAGCTGTTTAGTAGCTCCCGTTTCTTTGACCGGATGTATCCGAGTCCTTTCGTCTCCATTCTCCCATTAGGCAGTTTGCGTTGAGTCCCGGAAATGTTCCAGACTTTATCATAGAACTTGGCTTTCGAACGGTCTGCTTGAAGGATATCCCCTGGCATTTCAGCAGCTTTTTCAAACCCTCCGTATAATATCTGGGAAGACGAATAGGCTGAAGCCTGTCGAGCGTAGGATCCGCGCCATGCCAGATTTCTTTCTCCACCTTGGTTTCTTCAGAGCGGTAAAACAGAATTGCTTTCTTGCTCTCTCGCCTGGGAGGGATATAGAATGTCCTCAACTCTTCTACACTGTAGATATTAAGTGCATCCAGTTCTTTATGGTGTTTAAGCGGCACCATGGCGACTTGTAGACTTTGTTCTTCGTCAGCGGACGTTCGTATGGAAGGTCGAGCAGAGAATACAACACGGATCTCATCTTCCGAGTCGCTGCCAAAGATCAATGTAGGAGCCGATAGTCCCGGCGTGTTGTTTTGGGGCAGACCCGAATACACTATCTTCTCTTCCTCCTCGGTATCACTGCCGAAGACAGGGATGGTGGCGTTAGCTTTGTTCTCCGGCTTGTGACACTTCTCCGTGGCTTCGAAATCCGGGAAGAAGTATTTGGCATCTTCGTATTTGCGGACCTCGTTCACAGAGAACGGGTTCAGTTCTCCCGTCACGGTATACTCAAAACCATCCTTAAAATACTTCATACACTGATGTTGTGTAGAAGGGATGATGTTGTACTCGTGTAACCATGGTCGGCCGAGCAAAGCGTTGTAGCATGTCTTGGCGTCTATGACGTGGAACTTAATGTCCGTGACGAGTAGCCCGAAGCGTAGCGTCAGTATCACAGACCCAAGAGTTCTTGACGACTGGGAGTCGAACCCGGAGATGGTGATCTTGTCACGAGCAAGGTGCTGGACGCTCATGCAGATTTCTTTTAACACCCGCACGTTGAGGAGATTAACGGAGGATCCATTGTCGATCAGGATTTTTCCTATCTTAATATCGTGGCAGTATCCTGAGACATAAAGGGGGCGGTTGTGTTCGCACGTTCCAAGGAGAAGGTCCTCATCGCCAAAAGTAACATCGGCTGTGTGCACTTCCTCCAATTCATCCTTCATCTTTTCCTCGGCCAGGCAAGCTTGGAATTGTTCCGGCTCTTGGAGTGCCTTAATTAACGAATCTCTCGCCTCCTTTGATAGCAAAAGAGCGTCAAGAATGCTGAGCTGTGAAGGTAGCTTCCTCAGATGCGCTAAGACGTTGTAATCCACCTTATTCTTCTTTGGCGGGTCCTTGGCGGCTAGCTCCTCCAGAACTTGGTCATCTAATACGATATCTTCAGAGACCTTTTCTTTCCCTTTATCTTTTCTGTTTGAGGGTCCGAGATTCTTTTCGGGCAACGTGCGATTACGCAGCCGGATATTCTCGCAAACCTTCGGCTCTTCTTCTTTTCCCGAAGTTGACTTTTTAAAGAGAGGGGCGAGTTCCAGCTCGTCATCAGAATCGCTCCCGAATGTAGGAACTTGTGACCCGCCAGTGTTAACCATGCGACAATCGCCGGTAGTTCTTTCAAGCCCTTCGGTCGTATTTCTTTGCTCCCGACGAGTTTTGTGCTTTTCCCGCTTAAAGCGCTGTCGATGAGCAACGTATCCTTGCCACCATTTATCGAAAGCTTTGCACTCTTGAGTGGGGTGCTAAACCTTCTGATGATATAAGCAATAGGAGGGGTGCATTTCTATTTCATCAGTAATTTTTCCTTCAGAGGATGGTAGCTTCATGCCCATTGATATGGCCTTAGCAAACCTTTTCTTTATCTTGAATTGGCTTTTGTCGGTAGCGGAGGTGTTTAGCTCCAGCGGGATCGTCTCAGCTCTTTCATCAAGTCGCTGGCGCTTGGCCCTTTCAAATATAGCCGTCTCGCGTTCTCGATCAGCTTTACTTTTCAATCGAGCTTCGTTAAGGAACGCGTCAATCATTTCAACTGATAGCTCCGGAATTTTTGATTCGGTATCTTCCCCCAGCGTTTTAGTGCCAGGAGTCTCCTCATTGTTCGCAATCGAATGGGAAATCATATGACAGCTCGCCACATATTCCTCGGATTCATCCGATGAACTTTCTCCCTCATCTTATTCTTGAGAGACGTGATTGAGGAACTCTTGGAGCGTAATGGGAGTCCGTGCCTTTTGGTTGTATTCATCCAGCGCGTCAATTTGCTTTTGTAAGTCCGTGCGCTTGTCGCCAGGCTTCACGGGCTTCTTAGATTTCTTCTTCTTCTTTTTCGAAGATTTTGACGACTGGCTGCAAGTGCTTGAACCACCATCATCGGTATTTGGAGTTGGACGTGGCTTCAACATCCCCTCAATGACCTGCGGTTCCAACGGGTTCTTCCACTTGATTGCTGGACATGTCTGAAGATCGTTTAGCATCCTCTTTGTCTTGGCTGATAATACAACCTCCCAAGGAGCTTCTTCAATGACGGAGCATGTTGTCCCCGGCGTATTCGTCCCTTTAGAGGTGTGGGGCTGCGGGGGATTCACCTTCCATTTATCAGATAACGCGAACTTGCCCTGTCGGTACTGGTTTTCAAGCCAATTTTTGAAAACGTAGCAATCTTCGATCGGATGGCCTAGTACTCGATGATAAGGACAGTAGTTGGGCTCGTTGACGTCACTTGGTTGCAACGGACGTTTTGGATCCGGCAGATTTATGAGTCTGTTGCGCAACGCCAGCTCGAATAACCTCCTCATTTTATCGCGGGGAAAGGAATAAGGACGTCCCATCCTATCCTCAAGGGGTACGTATGGGCGCATATTATTTTGACGAGCAACCGGCTTCGAGTCGCTCGGTTGTTGTTGAGAATTAGCGACGACGACCGCTTTTCCCTTCCCTTTGTCATTTCGGGAGTCCGGCCTTGGAAGAGGGGGTTTATGGCCCATCTGATCCATCTGCGCTAGCTTATCGATCAAGGCCTGGAAGGTAGTTGGCTTGAAAAACATCATAAATTGCGAGATGGTTGCTTGCGGATCAAGGGTCCCCACAAACATACCCACCGTGGGAGCTTCTTCAATGCGCTGCTCGCACTTCGACCATAAGTTCCGCCATCGTATAGCGTACTGAACCCACGGCTCGCCGGGTTTTACCCTGGCGTTAATCAGTGCCGTCATTGGGGTACGTTCACTGGCACTTGCAAAACGTTGAGTAAACAGCAGCTCCATCTCCGCGAAGGTTTTAATAGAGTCGTTTGGGAGTTCAGAGTACCACTCGAACGCTGTATCTGATAAGCTTCCAACAAACTGGCGAAGCAGCAGCTTGTTGTCACCACCGGTGTTGCCGCAGAGTGCTCTGAACTAGGCAACATGCTGATGAGGATTGCCCGTCCCCTTGTAGACATGGAACTTGGGAATTGTATAACCTGGCGGGTACTTTATTTGATCGTACCAACTCGGATATGGCCGTCCCGTTTTTACGACCTGACCGGCTGCTTCAGTCGCATGATGAACCCGTATTTGTTGGGCGATGTACTCATCCAAATCAGCCTTGGAGATTGTATCCTCTTTAGCCGTCGACAGAGCTGGTGGAGGATTTGATGTTTCTCCCCTATCGTCACCAAGGACGATCGGGGGCTCTTCAGCCGGGGGATCTTGTTGTATCATCATCCCTATCATGACCTGGAAGAGGAGGCCCATACGCTGTATGTTGGCTGCTTGTTCAGCAGCCTCTTTGTCCTTCTTCTCCAATATCCGACGAAGGAATTCGGCATCGGTTTCCTCCTCCTGGCGCTCATCTGAGGACGTTTCAGGGCTTTCTTTTGGTCCGGTAAGTGCAGCCATAGCATTCATCATTTCTTGGAGCTTTTGCTGTTGCTCCTGTGCCTTGGTCACTGATCGGGTGAGCGGTCGATGACCCGTAGATATGCGGCTGTCTTCTTTTCCCGATGCCATATAAACCGTATGAACTGTTATGCCCCCTGTCTTGGGGCGTTTAGGTTCACCATTTTTAACTTTTGCCGCTGACGCGGAAGTTTTCTCTGGCCTACTTCTTTTGTGGGCCGTTGAGGTTGAAGGGGCCGTTGCAGTGGGCGCCCTAGCGATTGTTGTCCCTTGCTGTTCAATAGGACGGTCTTTTCCTTTTTGCACCTTCTTCTTCTTTCGTTGACGGGAGTGATCCGGGTCGAGCACGGAGTCTTGAACCCTTCGCCAAACCTTGTATATTTTTGAGGACAGACGTTGAAGGGGTTGTTCTTGCTTCGTTTCCGGATCTCTCTCCATAGGTGGAGGAGATCTTTTCAGTGTAGCGGTTGGAGAGTTCTTCCGTACCCTCCTCAGCAGTTCAAAGCTGTTCCCAGTTGGAACAGCAGCGTTGACTTCCACCACTGGAGCCGGTGGAGTTAGCCCTGAAGGGGAGTTGCCCCCTACCTTCCTCACTCATTGCCAATGGCGATGTCGAGCATGACGGGCCGTTGGGACTGGCTCGGAGATTGAGATATCTTCTTTTTGCCCCCTGTCTGAATGAGGCGCCGCCGGTGTTAACCTCATAAAGACCTATCGAAGACAGATCATCAAGCAGGGACAGGAGTAGGAATCGTCAGTCTTGAAAAGACTGACTCTTTGACAGAGAAGCCACCTTGACAACTTCTGGAACAGTAGTCATCGCCTTCCTTGGGACATCCAATTTAAAGTTCGGATCCAGCCTGGCGAAAACATAGGCTGTTGGTTCGACAATGAGCGACCCGTTGACAGGGGCCGTCGCAGCAGTGAGCAGGTCAAAGACCGACCTTTTGTTCACTTCCGGTGCAGGTATTGGCATAGAGAAGCTTGTAGGTGGGATCATGGTCCCGAAAAACAGGCCGGTGGTGGCCTGGGTCACCTGGTCTACCGGCAGAGCGAGGAAGGAAGCCACTTGGGGCCCATATGCTACACCTCCCGGTGAGGTGGAGCGTCCGTTGCAGTGGCACTTCGAGCAGTTGGTGCAGTTAAAGGCCATTGAATCTTGAGTTCTGCGCCAGGCAAAAGACCAAATCTTAGTAACTTGAAATTCGAAGGCAGCCATTTAACAAACCGCGATTGGTTCGCGAGGACGACACACGAAGTGTGGAGTGGAAAGAGAAAAAGGTCCCACCGGGCGTGCCAGAATCTGTTCCCCTCCGAAAGACGGCGCACAGGACCGCGATGTCCTGACGCTGAGATTCGGGGCAGATGCTATTTGGTTTTATCCGTCCACCTCTCCGAAGATGCCAGGTTGATTTATGGCACCGTGTATCGGAGGTTTAGACGGATGCGGCCGATGTAGCAGACTTCGTCAGATTCCCCCTCGCTTGAGGGGTTTTTGATTGTGGGGACGCTCTTCCCTGCAGGCGCAATCCCCTGCAGTTAATTACGCTACCGCATCGCGGTAACAACTTTCTCCTTCTCCAGAATTTCACTTCGTGTCGTGTGTGTTTGTTCTGTTTGTGGTTGCCCGTGGATTGTATACGGAGACTGAGTAATGTCGTCGCCCGTAGGACGTGGATTAGTCCAAATCCGTATTTATTTAGATTTGGGTTTGGTGTTTTTAGTTTAAGGAAGCATTAGTCGCGTTGCGGCTAAGATCAACTTAAACGTTTGTTAAGGATACGTTAGTCCTGTTTTAGACTAAGATCAACTTAACGTAGTGATTCATTTAATATATGGCCGTCAGGACTCGTCACCTCTCTGACGTCGTTGAAGGATTACAACGACAGATGTCAGAGGAGCTCGGAGATGTACCCTCGAAACAGAGTTGATTTGGAATTTTGTAGTCCACTTGAATGTTTAAGGATACGTTAGCCGTGTTTGGGGCTAAGATCGACTTAAACGGGATCGTTTAGATCCGGTAAAAGAGCATTTGGAGGCTCTATTGCTCCAGTTTAGGGACGTAGTGGTCCATGTTCCAGTTTAGGGACGTAGTGGTCCGTATTCCAGTTTAGGGACGTGGTGGTCCATGTTCCAGTTTAGGGACGTGGTGGTCCGTATTCCAGTTTAGGGACGTGGTGGTCTATGTTCCAGTTTAGGGACGTGGTTGTCCGACATTAGTTTAGGGACGTTTCGGTCCATTATTAGTTTAAGGACGTCTCGGTCCGATATTAGTTTAAAGACGTCTCGGTCCAACTTTAGTTTAAGGACGTCTCGGTCCAACATTAGTTTAAGGACGTCTCGGTCCAATATTAGTTTAAGGACGTTTCGGTCCAACATTAGTTTAAGGACGTCTCGGTCCAATTAGTTTAAGGACGTTTCGGTCCATGAGTTTAAGGACCCCGCAGTCCATATTCATGTATGGTTGTTGGGACCCGTCGCCTCTCTGACGTCGTTGAAGGATTACAACGAGAGGTGTCGGAGGAGCTCGGAGATGTACCCTCGAACCGGATATAAATTGATTTAAGGGAGCGATACCGCTCAGTCAATTTAATTTGAGGACTTACGGCCAAAATTAGGCTAAGTCCAGTTGAAAATGTTCAACACCCTTATTTATTTTTGGTCTATTAGACCTGTGCTAGGGCTTTGCCCACACTTAAATAATGCACTGCATTACTTCTATTTTTTTTGTTTTGGGCTCTGCCCATAAAAGATGCAGAGCATCAATTTCACTTGGACTCTGCAAGGCCTTTGCCTGGCATTCTTATTATTTTGTTTGGGCTCTGCCTATTTATGAATGATGCAGAGCATCAATTTTGTTTGGGCTCTGCCCCTTTATGAATGATGCAAGGCATCTGTTTTGTTTGGGCTCTGCCCCTTTTAAAATGCGTAGCATTTTTATTATTTCTTTTGGGCTCTGCCCATTTATAAATGATGCAGAGCATCGATTTAATTAGGCCTGCTTGGTCTTTTAATTGGGCCTGGCCCTTCAGGAAAAGAAATGCATTGCATTTGTCAGGCGCTTTGCGCCAATCACTGAGCGCAAGCGCTTGTGGTGAGGACACGTGTTATGCTCTGGTGAGCGCAAGCGCAAAAGCGCAGTGCGCTGCGCTGTTGCGCTGCTGACACGTGGCGCGCTTTGGTGAGTTGCGCCAATTCCAGAGAGCAAAGCTCTATTTCAAGAGCGCGTAGCGCAAGTTGTTCTGTAGCTGACACGTGGCGCTTTCTTAAGAGTGCAACAGCGCAGTTTGGAAGTGCAAAGCACTAAGAATCTTTTAGATTCAAGAACAGAAGTGCAAAGCACTATTTGATTTCTTGATCTGATTTAGATCAAAGAAAAACAAGTTTTTCTTTTTGTTTGAAGAACCAGAGGTTCATAAAAGTGCAAAGCACTATTTTTATTTTGTTGTTTTCTTGTTTTTTAAAGAACCAGTGGTCCATGAGAAGTGCAAAGCACTGTTTATTATGTGAAGAACATTGATCTGGTTTTTTGATCAATGATTTATTAAAAGAGATTTCTTTTCTCTCGTGAAGGTTTTTACCTTTTTCTTTGAAATTTTCTCAGAGTTCTCTCTCTGTTTGAAGCTCTTGACCTTTTTTTTTCAAGAAATGTTCCTGCTTTGAATTGAGGCCTAGGGTCCTTTTTATAGTGTCCATAAATTAGTTAATTTTGTTGAAGAGATCTTTCTCTGAGTGATTTGGGGAATTTTCCCCACCGTTGGATCTTTGATCCAAGGGCTTCTGCTTTGCAGAAGAAAATTTTCTTGTTTTAAAAAGAACAGAAAAGATTTCTTAGAATTTTAATTCTGTTTGGCGCAGATGCCCCAGCGCGTGACACGTGTCGCGCAGTGCAACTGCGCTAGCGCATCTGCGCTGATACGTGTCGCGCAGCGCAAAGCGCAGCGCAACTGCGCTAGCGCATCTGTGCTGACACGTGTCGCGCAACGCAACTGCGCCGACACGTGTCGCGCAGTGCAACTGCGCTAGCGCATCTGCGCCGACACGTGTCGCGCAGCGCAGTGCTTGCACAGCTGAAGCGTCGCTTCACTTAATTTTTCTTTAAACAGAGCTTTGCTCTGATTGGATGCGCTGCCTTGGGCGCTGCGCTGACGTATTAGCGCCTGACATGTGGCGCGTTGCGCCCGAGATTTGAAGCGTTGCTTCAAAATTTTGAATTTTGAATTTCGAATTTCAACAGAGCTTTGCTCTGATTGGTCGAAACAGTCACCATCCTTCTAGAAGCTTCTCACGAAATTACGAGAACGCCCCTCCTATCCGTGAAAACACGGAAAAACTTTAGACTGTATAAATCCAATAACCTGATACTAGAAACTGGCTTAAACCAAAGCCGGCTAGTAAAAACTGTCCGGATGTCATACGTGCGTAAACACACGTATGTGTCCGAACCCTTGTCGTAAAACCATACGACCTCTATATCGTTTCGCCCGGAGCAGGGAAACTCTCTGTGTGGGACTCTAAAGACTCGACTACTACGTTGGCAGTGGTTTTAACCACAGACCGCAAGCGGCACTAGCTGTACGTAACGGTCCCCAGGTAGATGTCGATAAGAAGGCCGATGAGAAAACCCATCCGAACTCCTACTGAGTCTGATGTGACAATCTCCGTACAGTCCAGTCTGTTCGTCTAAGACTATCGCATATAGGGCCTAGGGGGCGGCAAGCGTCAGTCCCCTAATAGCGGTATAAGTCGTGTCGGAGCGTAGCCCATTACACCCTGAGAAACAACTGGAACCTTCCAGTAAATCTCGCTTGCCCTGGTCAGGGACTTTGCATAATGGCTCTCTAACACAGCGCGATATCAACTCCCAATACCGGGAGAGACGAATCCTGTTTAACTACCACTGCCTGCAAGTGCTCGGGACTGCACCCAACTGCTACCTGTTTGCATGACTTCTTTGAGCCGTGGTAGGGTAGCAATCTAAGAACAGTGGGACACACTCGAGGCGAAGTAGCAGTGTCAAGTCTGCGGACTATGCTGTACTCATGTCACCTGGGAACTGTTAACTGACGACGGGTATAATACCAACCAACAGTTCCCCGTGAGTCCTATCCGGTGTACCCGTAACCCAACGAGCACCTGTATACTATCTCCAGTACGACTTACTGACGGCTGTAGGACAGACCATCTCCCCAACTGGGATGAGAAGCGTACACACTAGTCTACTCCAGAGTATCGATGCCCTGTCTCGATAATCCTACGACTAGGGACCTGAAAAAGGAAGTGCTTGTAGACTACCCAGCCCCCACTAGTGTGACTGCCATCACAACGCTGGTAGTCAAGCAAGATCCTAAGAGCTCTATCAATACGTATACTCACATATTAAGATAGAAAAACCAAGTAGCATACTACCATATTTAGCAAGACTGTTATATAACTGTGAATATCCCAAGCTTCCATTAAGTAATATACAAGCTAGTATGATACAATAATGGCCCCTAGGGCATATACACTAACAATCTCCCACTTGCACTAGGGCCATGTATTGGCATATCGAAGATCGATGATCTCGAGTAGCCTCTCGAACTGAATCTGAGGTAGGGCCTTTGTGAATGGATCAGCAATGTTCTCTTCAGTAGCAACTCTCCGGACCTCGATCTCCCGACGATCAATGATCTCCCTGATCAGGTGATACCGCCTTAAGATGTGTCTGGACTTCTGATGGGACCTTGGTTCCTTCGCTAAAGTTATAGCTCCGTTGTTGTCGCAATACAGAGGTATTGGATCAACAATGGTAGGAACCACCTGAAGTTCTGTTAGGAACTTCTTCATCCAGACCGCTTCTTTTGCGGCATCGCAAGCAGCAATATACTCCGCTTCCATCGTCGAGTCAGCAACGGTGTCCTGCTTGGAACTCTTCCAGCACACCACCCCTCCATTGAGGGTAAAGACATAACCTGACATGGACTTGGAATCGTCCTTATCACTCTAGAAGCCGGAATCAGCAAAGGCCTCCATCTTAAGGTCTTTTCCGCCGTAAACCAAGAACATCTCCTTAGTCCTCCTCAGGTACTTTAGAATGTTCTTTACTGCTATCCAGTGCTTCTCCCCTGGGTCTGACTGATACCGGCTTACCACGCTCAGTGCGTAAGCTACATCTGGTCTGGTGCACAACATCGCATACATTATAGAGCCTACCGCAGAAGCGTAGGGTATAATAGACATGCGTTCCCTTTCTAAATTAGTCTTGGGAGACATCTCTTTGGATAGGGTGATTCCGTGACAAGCCGGTAGATTACCGCGCTTAGAATCTTCCATACTGAATCTTTTCAGTACAGTGTCGATATACCTGGACTGCGAAAGTCCCAACATCCTCTTGGATCTATCATGATAGATCCAGATCCCCAGAATGTAAGAGGCATCACCCAGGTCTTTCATGGAGAACCTGTGTTACAAGAATCCTTTGAAAGATTGTAGCATAGGAATGTCATTTCCTATCAATAGAATGTCATCCACGTACAAGACGAGGAATACGACAGTTCTTGCTACAACTTTACTATATATACATGGTTCATCTGGAATTTTGATAAAGTCATATTCTTTGACCGTTTCATCAAAACAGATGTTCCAACTCCGCGATGCCTGCTTTAATCCATAAATGGATTTAAGCAACTTGCATACTTTCCCGCTGCTCCCACTCTGATTGAAACCCTCTGACTGATCCATATAGACGCACTCTTCTAAATTACCATTCAGAAAAGCCGTCTTCATGTCCATCTGCCAGATTTCATAATCATGGAAGGCAGCAATAGCAAGAAGGACCCGAATGGATTTGAGCATAGCCACTGGAGAAAAAGTTTCGTCATAGTCCAAACCAGGTCTTTGACGAAAACCCTTTGCAACAAGTCTAGCCTTATAGGTTTCCACCTGTCCATCTACACCAATCTTTTTCTTGAAGATCCATTTGCATCCTATGGGTTTTACCCCATCTGGAGCAAAGTCCAAAGTCCATACTTTGTTGGTGTACATGGACTCCATTTTGGTCCGCATTGCATCTAGCCATCGTACCGATTCGCCGCTCTGGATGGCCTGCTGGAAGCTAGTAGGTTCATCATCATCGATGATGCAATCCTCTCTATCCCCATCTATGAGAAAACCGTAGTATCTCTCAGGCAGATGAGACGGCCTACTACTCCTGCGGAGAGGTGCGGGAATGTCCTGTTCTTCTTGAACTACTGGTTCTACCAAACTTTCAGTAGTAGTTTGTGGTTCTGGAATTTCTTCCAGTTTTATTTCGCTCCCACTTGTTTCCTTTTCTAAAAACTGATGTTCTAGAAAATGGGCATTATGAGAAACAAATACCTTTTGTTCCTCTGCGTAATAGAATAGATATCCCCTGGAGTTCTTTGGATATCCCACAAACTTACACTTTACCGATCGTGCCTCGAGCTTGTCCACATGCTGCTTTTTAACAAAAGCTGGACATCCCCAAATTTTCAGATACCGAAGATAGGGTTTCATCCCACTCCACATCTGATATGGTGTGGTAGGCATAGTCTTGGTAGGAACTATGTTCAAAAGATATGCCACTGATTCTAGCGCATAACCCCAGAAAGATCGCGGTAATTCAGCATTACTCATCATGGAACGTACCATATCCAATAGGGTTCGATTCCGTCTCTCCGATACACCGTTATGCTGTGGAATGTATGGAGGAGTAAGCTGAGAGAGAATTCCTTTCTCTTTTAGGTAACCTAGGAACTCGGCACTCAAGTATTCACTACCTCGATCCGATCTTAGTGTCTTGATACTTTTGCCGGTTTGGTTTTCTACTTCATTCTTATACTCTTGGAATTTCTCAAAAGCCTCGGATTTATGTTTCATCAGATAAATGAATCCGTACCTTGAGTAATCATCCGTAAAAGTAATGAAATAGGAAAAACCACCTCTTGCATGTGTAGACATTGGACCACATATATCGCTGTGTATGAGTCCTAAGAGCTCGCTCGCTCTTACTCCATGTCCAGTAAATGGAATCTTTGTCATCTTTCCTTTGAGACAAGATTGACAAGTGGCATAAGTTTGATATTCGAATGAGTCCAAATATCCTTCTCTATATAACTTAGTCAACCTTCTCTCATTGATGTGACCCAGTCTACAATGCCATAAGAAAGCTTTATTTAAATCTGGAGACTTTCTTATTAGTGTGTTCTGGACATTGAAAATTTGGAGTTGGTTTATGACATATATACCGTTATCCAGTGTACCGGACCCAATCAAACTATGATTAAGGTGGATGTTAACAACATCATTTACAAACGTGAAATCATAACCTTTATTTGATAACAAGGAAACTGATATGATATTACACGTTAAGCTAGGTACACAAAAACAGTTATGTAAAACCAAAATGTGTCCACTCGTCAATCCCAGGTGATAATCCCCTACGGACACAGCTCCCACGCTAGCTCCGTTAGCAACCATCAGGGTCATATCACCATCCTTCAGCACTCTACGGTTTCTCAGTGCCTGCAATGAATTGCATATATGAGATCCTGATCTGGTATCCAATACCCAGGAAGTAGAGTTGATTGACAGACAATTCTCAATTACAAACACACCTGAAGTCGAAGCCACAGCTTGCTTCGGTTCCTGGTTCTTGGCGTTCCACGCCTTGCAATCTTTCTTCCAGTGCCCTTTCCTATGACAATGGAAACATTCATCCTGGGCCATTACTGGTACCACAAACTTTTTCTTTCCCTTCGCTCCCACCTTACTTACACCTCCTCTAGGTTTGGTGGCGGCCTTCTTTTTCCTTCATTTGGCCCTAGCCTTGGACCTGGAAGAAGAAGCACCGCTAACA
Source organism: Agapanthus africanus (assembly GCA_030015575.1). Lineage (NCBI taxonomy): Eukaryota > Viridiplantae > Streptophyta > Magnoliopsida > Asparagales > Amaryllidaceae > Agapanthus > Agapanthus africanus. Next base: position 44,864,253 of record JASDDO010000006.1, read on the forward strand.
AACATAGCGGGTGTTTCCCTTGCCTTCTGCAAGGTGCCCTCTGCACTCCTCAACATGTTAAGGAGTTCCGGAAGTTCAAATTCTTTTCTTTGAATGTTGAAGTTCAGAATAAACTGGGCGTAGGTGGAAGGAAGGGACTGGAGAATAAGGTCTGTATAGAGCTCATTATCCAAAGTCGTCCCAAGGTCTGCGAGCTCTTCTATATAGCCAATTATCTTTAGGACATGTTCTCCTACCGATGATCCGACGGCCAACCTCGCTCGAAACAAGTTCTTAGAGGTCTCGTATCTTGCTATACGAGATTGCTCTCCATAAAGTTCTTTTGTATGGAGAAATATGGCATCAAGATCCATATCCTCGTGCCTCCTCTGATGTTCATTGTTCATCGAGGCAAGCACGCTGCACTTGGCCTTTGCGCAATCATACTCCCAGGTTTTGCGGATTTCCTTATCCGCATTACTGGATTTGGGACCTGGGACTGCAGGTGCCTTAGCGGTGAGGACGTACCCCAATTTGTCATAGGTCAAAGCCATTTTGACATTCCGCAGCCAATCTTTATAGTTTGGCCCTGTCGGTATATTTTTCTCTAAAAGTAACTTAAGTCCAGTCATTTTCAGGTTCGCTGCAAGTAGGAGAGATAGAAGAAACACTTTAGCTTGATGTTCTTGCAAGTTTAGAGTGGTTTTTAATTTATCTAAACTGGATGGCTCCTACTGTTTCTCGAATCCTTCCTCAAACCATAAAAGAAGAATTAGCCAGGACTATTCTCACTGTACAATACTTGCTTAACCGTTCAGCCAGGCTGGTGTCGGTACTTCGAGGGAGGTTTTCCAACGCTTTCGCGAAGTTCCTTAATTAAATAACCTCTTTTCTCTGGGGGCGTAACCCCGCTGACACCTTTCTTGACACCTACTTGGTTTATAGCATTGATCGTTAAGTGACGAATCTCCTGATGAGTAGTATATACTCACAGTAGGATCGGGATCTAAATATCATCGTATGATAATGTTGAAGGAATCCTACCAACATTCATCAAACTCCAAATGGTATGCATCTCTTTGCAAATTTCAGTTTCTTTAGAAATTCCCGATATATATTTTTGCCCCATGCTCTTATGATCTTGGCGTTAGGTCAAAATGTCATATGTCACATGTCAAGTTCTGCCCATCATTATCTTGTTAATTTGAACCCATCCGTACATATCCTTGACGTTCGGCCAAAATGATAATACGACTGTCCCAAACTAACTCATCTATCTATGCAACAAATGAATACCCAGCAGCTACCAAACACTATGCCTTGGCGTTAGGTCAAAATACATAGCTTGAATACTACTGAATACCCAAATGAAATTACGGAGGGATACGAATGGTTTTGGCGAAACCGTGAACGTAGTGAACTTGATATGACCGAAAGAACCTGATAGCTTTTAAAAAGGAGCGGTTAAAGCTCTGCAATTTAAAAATATCATCTGTTTTAAAATAACCGAGTGGTTTCTTTTAAATTATTCCAACGATTCATCTTTTGGTTTATTTTCTTTGCTTTATAAATAATGTGTCCCATCATTAACCTATCATTGCAGAAAACAATGAAAATACAACGTCCTCTTATGCCATCCGCATTCGCCACTGGGTCCCGTCATCACCCGTTAGGTTACTTAACTAACGGCAGAGCGGGGGCTGGGCTAGCGCGGGTGTAAAACATAAGTGACGTCTAAATAGCTATCATATATAGATATTGTACATTCGTCAGACGCAATAATAGGCATTCCAGATCTCATATGAACATTATTGGATTTGCAAGCAATCCGCGTTTGTTTAGAGCCTGCAACAAAAGACGGATTACACAGTTGTGATGAATAACCATTACCCCATCCTAGACCCCTAAGGGTACGGCAAACTACCCGCCAAATACCCGAAGTGAAGCGGTCTCCCTCAACAATGTGAGTAGGCCACTAAACACTTCAAAGTACCCGGTAGTTTGTGCACCCAACCTTGGGTCTATCCTAGGAGCAAAAACAGTAAAATGAAATAATACAACGGTGGCTACAACAGCAACTTGGATCTGCCCCGCAAAATAATATTACAACATATTACAATTTCTTTGAATGAATGAATATAACAACCCATCACAAACCCCGGCTAATCATCACAACAGTCCAATACAGTTCACAACCACAAACAGTAAAAACCATTACAGAAATGTGCAACCCCCTGCCAATCGACATACTAGCAGTTAGGGGAGGTTTACGAACACATTATACAATCACATATATAATCAAATTATCAAACATCGTAAGATTTCGATCGAGCAAACACTTTAGATTCTACTCCAAACTTCTCTGTGCACCTGAGACTTGAGCAGAAAAATAAACATCCCAGAAAACAAAAAAATATCACAGAAGAGTTACTGGAGCAAACTGGGTTGAATCGGCTTCAACTCGGCCGCGGATCCGCGACGGATCGGTGGGATCGGCCGCGGTTCCGTGGTCGTTTGGCCGATTCATGAACCCATTTTTCTCCAGTAACCTTATAATTCTCTGCTTGTTATTCTGCAGGTCCCTGAAAAATTTTTGGACCTCATTTTAAAATCGACAGAAACTATATGATATCGATGAATTTTCCGGTTCATTTCGCGTTTGAAATTGTAACGACTTTGCTAATGAGTTAATTATTGTTTAGCGAGGCTCTGATACTACTGTAAGTCGATGTACAACACCCCACGACTTGCGGGGAGGCGGAAAATTGAAAAACGATCTTGTTCTTTGCATAAACATCGACTAACCGAGAATCGTTGCTAAACTATAACTAACAAGAATCATAGAAATTATCAACTACTATGAAAAGTGATTATACCTAATGAACCGTGTCCTTTGTCTTTTTGTTCTCCACCTCCTCTCCGGCCTTTTCTATGTAGTAGATGATCCACCCGAGAGCTTTACTTCAAGCTTCACCTCTAACTTGAGGTAACTAGGTTTCTTAAAGTGCTAATCTAAGTAACCTAGGTGATATAGAGAAGGGTTATGGATTAAGTAGTCTATTCTAATCTTTGGTCTCAACACATGAGAGGGGAGGATTAGGGTTTGAAGAGAGAGAGAGAGAGAGAGCTTGAGGAGAGAGAAGGTGAGCAAGAGAATGAGAAGAGATAATGAACTCATTTGAATATATGAAGCATAATGTTTAATGAAATAAATAAATTAAATCATTTAACAACCATGCTTCACTCATTCATATGAGTGATTCATCTCATGAGTCATTAGATCAATAAATGATGCATTAACTCCATGGATGATACACACAAATGAGTCATTAACACAATAAATGCAAATGCCACCTTAACCGTCAAGTCACCATCCTTCTAGAAGCTTCTCGCGAAATTACGAGAACACCCCTCCTATCCGTGAAAACACGGAAAAACTTTAGACTGTATAAATCCAATAACCTAATACTAGAAACTGGCTTAAACCAAAGTCGGCTAGTAAAAATTGTCCGGATGTCGTACGTGCGTAAACACACGTATGCGTCCGAACCCTTGTCGTAAAACCATACGACCTCTATATTGTTTCGCCCGGAGCAGGGAAACTCTCTGTGTGGGACTCTAAAGACTCGACTACTACACTGGCAGTGGGTTTAACCACAGACCGCAAGCGGCACTAGCTGTACATAACGGTCCCCAGGTAGATGCCGATAAGAAGGCCGATGAGGAAACCCATCCGAACTCCTACTGAGTCTGATGTGACAATCTCCGTACAGTCCGGTCTGTTCGTCTAAGACTATCGCATATCGGGCCTAGGGGGGTGGCAAGCGTCAGTCCCCTAATAGCGGTATAAGTCGTGTCGGAGCGTAGCCCATTACACCCTGAGAAATAACTGGAACCTGCCAGTAAATCTCGCTTGCCCTGGCCAGGGACTTTGCGTAATGGCTCTCTGACACAGTACGATATCAACTCCCAATACCGGGAGAGACGAATCCTGTCTAACCGCCACTGCCTCCAAGTGCTCGGGACTGCACCCAACTGCTACCTGTTTACACGACTCCTTTGAGCCGTGGTAGGGTAGCAATCTAAGAACAGTGGGACACACTCGAGGCGAAGTAGCAGTTTCAGGTCTGCGGACTATTCTGTACTCATGTCACCTGGGAACTGTTAACTGACGACGGGTATAATACCAACCAACAGTTCCCCGTGAGTCCTGTCCGGTGTACCCGTAACCCAACGAGCACCTGCATATTATCTCCAGTACGACGTACTGACGGCTGTGGGACAGACCATCTCCCCAACTGGGATAAGAAGCGTACACACTAGTCTACTTCGAAGTATCGATGCCCTGTCTCGATAATCCTACGACTAGGGACCTGAAAAAGGATGTGCTTATAGACTACCCAGCCCCCACTAGTGTGACTGCCATCACAACGCTGGCAGTCAAGCAAGATCCTAAGAGCTCTATCAATACATATACTAACATATTAAGATAGAAAAACCAAGTAGCATACTACCATGTTTAGCAAGACTGTTATATAACTGTGAATATCCCAAGCTTCCATTAAGTAATATACAAGCTACTATGATATAATAATGGTCTCTAGGGCATATACACTAACAGATTCTTGTTTAGAGTTTCTTGAAACGGAATTTTTTTTAAAATGGCATAAACGATACCTCCTGAAACCTTGCTGCCGTCGAGAGGAACCCTACATGTGGATCGTCGGAAAAAATCATGGAGGACGTATTTTTTCAACGCAATAGAAGGAATTTCATTCCTGTGTCACATTTCCTCCATTATCCTCCCTCTCTATATATAGAGAGGTATATAGAGAGGGGGGAATGTGCCACATGAGTTTATTTCCTCTTATTGTGTCGAAAAAATACGTCTTTCATAATTTTTTTATGATGATCGGCACTCATTATCTTCATCTTTATGTGGACACACCAAATTTCATGTGATTCTATTACTTTTTCACCGTTGATTTAGTCGATGAAAAATTAACGGTTTACCGACAATAGATCATTTTACATTGCTAATCCAACGATGAAAAGTTATAGAATCAAATGAAATTTGGTGTGTCCGCATCATGCATTTTTTTCACCACCTCCAAGAAGGCTTTTTCATTAAGTGGCGTCAAAAACCTCTATCCCTGACGATCAGCCTTCATCATCTTCATCTTTACCATCTAAGTTGTGGATACACCAAATTTCACCCGATTATATCACATTTTATCGTTGAATTAGCAATGTAAAAAGTTCTATTGTCGGTAAACCATTAATTTTGCACTCACTAAATCAAAAATGAAAAAGTGATAGAACCACATGAAATTTGGTGTATCCACATCTTAAATAATAAAGATGGAGGTGATGAATGCCGATCGTAAAAAAAAAATCATGGATGGTGTATTTTTTCGACGCCATAGAAGGAAATTCTCTCCTATAGCATATTTCCTCCATTATCCTCATACACACACATGCACAGTACGGATCTATTAGGGCGGGTTTGTATTTTTAAATTCATGAAACTGAATAACAGCCGTTGGATCTATCTTTTGTTTTCAACGGTTCCGATTAAAACAAATTAATAAAGTTATTAAATAACAAAGTAAATATTCTCTTACCTAATTTTTGGGATCGATGCGTATTTCTATTCATTTATTTTGGGCAGTACAGATCATGGAATATTTTGGGTAATATTGTTTTAGAATCACGGGATTCAATTTGTTGGATATTTTGATATTTTATTTTTGGGTTCATTAAAAATAGGGTAAATTTTACTTAACCCCATCAACCTTTTGAGGTGTTTGAGATAACTCTATGAAACTCTAAAAATGCTACAAAACAATGGTAGCTGAACCCTTCCCCCTACATCGCATGTGCTCAATATTGGTTTGTATATAATCTCTATTTAGTAAACTAGGAAATAACCCCGTGCCATGCACACATGATTACAAACTTGCCCAAGAATTCAAGGAATATGTTATTGCAGAAATAACCATCATTTCACCTTAAATCCATTGTCTCGCTAATCTTTACCTAAATTCTCTCGAAACAATTTGGAAAAATTGCTTTATTTTATTTGAAAACAATTTCATAAAAGTCTATCGACTTTACACCTTTGTCCTTTTCTTTGCATTTATTCAATGGGCGCTAATCGCAATTGAAAATTTCTAGATCAGTCAATGTATCCTGGGTGTAAATTTTTATTCTTTTTATATCTAAAATAAAATTTAGATATTATTTTTAAAAAATCTATTTAACCCTATTTGCAGACATATATTTTTTGGAGAAAAACTTAAACCAAATAACATGCAAAAGTTCCTATACAATGTTATGATTTCTTAGATTTCCATCAAACATGAAGAAAACTTGCACATATAAAATAGTCAACAATTATAACTACGCCAAATTTATTAAGCATACATAAATTTATATATAGTGTGCCACGACTTATGATATTTCACTAAATATATTTTCAATCTATTCATTCATGGAAACATAGAATAAGGCAAAATCATATAAAAGTTATGAGATTTCATCAATCCATTTACATCTCATCATTAATGGAAAACAAAGAAATATTATGTCAGACCTAAATTGAAAGTTAAAAGACCAAATACAAATTTAAATTTCAAAAAACGGGTGACGAAAATTTTGCTAAACTAATAATGAAAGTTGAGTGACCATATAAAAACAATTGTAAGATTGCCTTGAAGGTGAGGATAAAAATGGTATTGAGGCAATCATGAGGACAAACTTGGAGAGGCCAAAAGCTTGAATCAAGCTCAAAAGCTTGTTCTTCTGGTTCTAACCGTTCAAGATTGATACCCCGCTTCATCAAAAGATATTTTAACGAAACTAGAACATAAAGTCAAGAAAATCAAAATTGAGAAAAAACCAATATATCCCACAATCTTAGATCGAGTTTTCATGCATCTGTATCCCTCCAGGGCCCCCAAAAGTCCTCGAGCAGGTGGTTTAGAATTACCACACAAGAACAAGAATCTTGGGCATGCGTTGAAGTTGAATTCGCGATTGCCGCTGTGCTTGTTCGACGACCAGTCACCTTGATCACATGTTGTAGGTCTGCCTTTCTCTCTGAAGGCACCAAGCAAAATGAGAGGCCTTCTCCTTGGTAAGGGTTCCTAAAAATGACATAGAAAGTTATTATAGGATGAGTTTAAGTGTAGTAAAGAGTCCTAAAATAAAATAAATATATGCGAAAAGGGAAGCAACGAACTTATCGGCCGTTTGATCTTGATCGTGAAAGAGTTGTTCCCTACTCTTACGGGTTGCATTTGAGATGAAGGTTTTTTTTGAAATAATAGGAATTAAAAAATTAATTATTAAAATAGGGATATTAGATTTAAATTTATAAGAATAGGTCGGTTTCGCCCCCTCCCCTGACCCCACCCCCAAGTCAGAATAGGGGGTGGGTTCCCAGAACCCGCCCTCTATACAATCGGAGAACCCACCCTCTATAGAGGGCGAAACCCACCCCTTTTTTTTAAATTTTTAATTTTAAATATTAATTATATAATTTTAATTATAATTATATAATTATAAATATAATTTGAAATATAATATGATTATGATTATTATTATAATTATAATCATAATTATAATTCTTTTAAAAAAAATTTAAAACTAAATAAACGTAAAAAATATTTAAATAAAATGATAAAATTTCATTATATCAATATTTTTTACAGAATGAATTCGTCAAAATTTACAATACAAAAAAATCCTATCCGATTTCTATCTCGACGGTCAAATTTATAATATCAAAATGAATCCGTCAAATTTAGAATATAAAAAAATTCTATCTGTTTGTAAAATGTAAATAACTATCATTTTCCTATTCCCTTTCCCTTATGAAATCCGAGGAGGCTTGACATAAGCCTATGCCTTCTGGGATGACTGGAGGACCCATCTGTTTCTTGGGTAGATGGCGGCGGCGGCGGCGTCTGCTCTTCTGCTTCTGGTTCGGGTTCGGCTTCAGCCTCGTCTTCAGCAGCGTCTTGGACAGGCTGTTGATCCGCAAATCCTGAACCTGAATGTGGGACAGGTGTCGGATATGTGCTGCCTCCCAACAACTGCATGTAGGACGATAAATCTGTGTCCCAACTGGGCAGTTGTAGCGAAGAGCCTGTCCCGGTTTCATGCGGCTGCTGTTGCACAAAACCTTGGCCTCATGGCTGCGCAAATCCTGACCCCCAAGGTTGCTGTTGTTGCGCAAAACCTGACCCCCAAGACGGCTGTTCTGCAAAACCTGACCCCTAAGACTGGTGTTGTTGCGCTTGTCCGGTATGCCAGGGTTGCTGCTGACAGTATGGTGATCCAAACCACTGATCCTGCTGCGCTGGATCTCCGTGATGCTGCGGCTCTGGTGCCGGCTCATGCTGCGGCTCCGGTGCCGGCTGATACTGCTGCTCTGGTGCCGGCGATAAATGTTGAGAAATATTATATGAACCGAATACACCACCAATTAATTGGTCTGCACTTAAAAATAGAGCCTGAGTTGCCGGACCAGCATTAGTCGGGTATGGTTCCCGCACCATTGTTTGTACGAGATGCAACCCACGAGCCTATCGTTACATTAGAAATAAGAAATAAGTATTGACTCATACCGCCGGATGTTAAAAAGTAATATAATATAAAGATTTAAACTTACCAAATCTCGTTCCATGTGGCCTCTAGGCTCGTACCGCGAGATGTTTGGGAAGTTGTTAGGGAGAGCAGAAAGATATCTTATGACGACACGCTTATACCACTGTAGATATGCTTCGGTAGCGTCGGTGGCTGTTTGGTCACCTATTTGCTGTAAAGCAATATTACGATGCCTATCCTCCCATCCCAGCAAATATTGATGATGATGCTCCCTCCAATCACGCTCCGCCTTTCCTTCTCGCATGTCTCCCTCTATTGTCATAGGCGAAGGCGGCAGGACAGGAATATGTTGCGATCTATCAAACTGTCGCAACACCCGGTCCGGGAGGTGCATGACAACGGCATTAATGCAGAGGAGTGGGCATCGAGCCCGCCAAACCGTCTCTCCTTCGATACAGATGCCGGGTAATCTTTGCAGACGATCCGCTGTATAAGGCGTGCACATGAACTGCGCAAATAACATAGTACAAAAATTGTGATGAAGGTATTTCAAAATTTTAAAACAAACTTAATTACCTAAGTTATGGTTACCTGAGTCGCCTCCATGCGATCCAACTCATCTCTATAGTACCTAAGTACTCGACGAGGAGCCTTATACGCTTTCTTCCCATTCCACCAACAGCCGAGCGGCTTTCCAGGGGTATCCAAGCCAGTTATTTTAACTCGATCCGGTCTTCCTATATACATATGCTCCCATGACCAGATCTATAAATAAAGTTTCAGATGATAATAGAGAAAACCAATATTACAATTTTGCAAATTCCTGGCTCTGAAAAATAAGGAATTTACCTGAAGTAATGTAATGCATCCATAAATTTTATTCTTTGTTGGAGCATATGCCTTATCGAGTTCCTTATAATGAAAGGCCAGGACCCCTGCTCCCCAAGCATATTGGCCACACACATCAAAATCCGTAAGGAAGCCAAGGTATAACGGATGGACATGCGTTGCTGATTGGTCCGGCATCAACCAAGAACCGATCATGTACAGAATGTAGGCACGTGCATGTCTATCCAAGACTTCATCGGTTGCTTCATCAGGGATATTACTAAATGTATCTTTTAGCCAGTTTAAACTGATCTTATACCCCTTACTCTAGCCTCCTAGTGCCTGATATTAGCATTTTTTGTGAAATATTAAAGCTAGAAATAATGTACAACATGCAATAGGTACACTAAAGAGGGGAATCGGAATGAAATTTTTTACCTGTCCGAGAACAGACTCGGCATATGTATCCCAGTATGGGTGGTCGGTATCTGGACCAACAATTTTTCCTCCGACCAATCCAAGCCCATTAACCCGTAAACCGAGTAAGAGGCCAATATCCTGGAGTGTGATACTGGCCTCACCCCATCTTAGATGAAAAGTGTGGGTCTCTTTTCTCCAGCGCTCAACTAGAGAGGTAACGAGGGCGTGGTCGATTTGGATATGACGAAGCAATGAAGTTTCATAAAATCCGGCCCGTCGAAGCTGCTGGGTTATTCGTTGGTCGGTAACTATCCATTTGTCTGAACTATGGGTGACGACGGTGAGATTATCTCTATCCTGCAAAATTAAATATTGTTATTTTCAACTATTTGAATTAAAAGAAAGGGGTAATTTTAAAAAAATTACTAAGTTTAGAATATTTCCTCTCCGTGTAATATATTAAAAGATCTGTGTTCGTTTTGATGAACGAGCAGAGATTTGTCGAATGGTTGATTCTCCATTGAGACGATTTTAGATACGAGAATAGACAGAGTGATTTAATTTGAGGGGGGTGAGTTAATTTTAAATACGAGAAGGCACACTGGAGGGGGGTGGGTTTTATAGGGAAAGGAGGGCGGGTTCCTGGAACCCGTCCTCTTTAACGATACATGTCAAATCAGTTCTATTGTCAAATCACTAGAACCTGCCCTCTTCAATAATTAAGTTTGTGGTGTCAAATATGTCGTTTGTATATTATTTATATTCTGTTCATTAAAACAAAGATGGCGGGTTATTAAAACCCACCCTTTTCAATAATTATATTATATTATGTTGTGTCACATCAGTTTCTTTTTTCTGTTCCCATCATTGTTTGTTGTCCGTTTGCAGAAGGAAGATGGCGGGTTCTAATAACCCGCCCTCTTCAATAATTATATTTCTGTGGTGTCAAATCATTGTCAAATCAGTTTAGTTTTTATATATTTTTTAAAAAATGTATTGTCTGTGTTATTAAAGAGGGCGGGTTATTAGATCCCGCCCTCTTCAATAATTAGATGATATGTCACATCATTTTTTTTGTTGTCCCTTTGTTAGAAGGAAGATGGCGGGTTATTAAAACCCGCCCTCTTCAATAATTATATTTGTCCCATCTTTTATGTCTATGTGTTGTCCCATCATGTCGTTTGCAGAAGGAATAGGGCGGGTTCTAATAACCCGCCCTCTTCAATAATTAGCCCGCCCTCATATCCTATAAATAGCTTTCTGCTATACAACTCACCGTCCATTTACGCTCTATCCTATACACAACTTACTCTCTGCTATACAACTCACCATCCATTTACGCTCTATCCTATACACAACTTATTTTGTGTAAGTGTGGAGTCCAGGAAGAAGGTCATGTTCAGTACCATAGTCGGGAATGAGGAGCTGCTCGATAGGATCAAGATGGAATAGTTCACAAAGTATTGGAGGTAAGACAATCTTTTCTAGCATCTTCCCAATTATATATACCAGGATCCTTGAGAGAAAGATCAACAAATATAGACTTCGAAAATAGTTCACAAAGTATTTGTTTTATGATTCCTTTTCTTCCAGAACAATTTTTGATGGAGAGAAGATAATTTTGCTAAGAAATATAGCTGCAACAAATATAGATTTTGAAGTCATTTGTGTCACATCAGTTTGGTTTTTTTTGTCGTGTGCTATTAAAAACCTTTTGTGGCAAATTAAAATTTGGCAATGCATCTAACTTAAATGAGCTTAGGATCTAAAAACTAAAAAAGTCAAAAATCAAAAGAAACTATTAGTCTTGTTTCTAATGCTTACAATTCCAACACACAATCGATTTCAATTTGGTCAAGAATATCCAATTACGAATAATAACAACCATTATATTTTCTATATGTACTTACGCTCTATCCGATTCAGAAATCAAAAATCAAACAATATGATGTCCTATACACAATATTTATGCTATCCAAAGAATAAAAAATTCAAAAGAAACAAAGTCTTGTTTCTACTGTTTTTGTGCAGGATTCTTTGCGCAAACTCTCTTTCTCTCTCCAATATAACTGTTTTTGTGCAGGATTCTTTGCGCCGCCGCCAAATAAGTTGTTTGCAAGTGTTTTCGATTTATGTTTGTTACTGTTTTGCATAAATAGTACGGACTTTAAGGGGTTATAACACCAATTCAGATTGGGTGGGGATTTCACCACCCTTCCTAAGACCCCAAAAATCACTAACAGCATACGCATTACCCTCGAGTTTAATTAAAAAATATCAAGACTCAGCCAACTAAGGACTCTCGTGCTCAATAGGACAGAGGAAGGTTGTGGGCATTCGATCGTTTATCTAAACTTGACTTTGTGGTGCCTAGGCTAGACAAGTGAGAAAGGTAACTTTAAAAGGCCCGTCTCACGGTGATTCGTGAGCGGATCCCTCCTTTCCTCATTTGTGCTTACCTGGCCACAATTGGCAGTGAAGAGGCGATTTGAGGGTTATCTCACAACTTGTCACTTTGGAACAGTTAGGAGCAGTCTAGTGGACTTTGAAGACCATAGCTCTAGGTATGATTGTGCATGGTTTGACTGTGATTGTATGAAGTTGTTAACGCTTTTTTAATTGTTGGCTTGATATTTTTTGATGCAGATAATGGCAAGTTCAAGTTTATTTGTTGTATGTAAATACGATGGCCGGGTTATCACAAGTGCGTAAGGTCCCGAGTATATGGGCGGGTCCGCGAGAATCATGCGATTAGAACCATCAACGACTTTCAATGAACTAGAGAATAAAGTGTTCAGAATCACGAAATACGATCCCCGTGAAATTAGGGTTAAGTTAAGTTGTATATAGCCTATGTTTAGTGGAAATGCATTGGTTGAAATTATAGACGATGCATCAATATCTTCGATGATAGATTTCGGTCTGTCAAACACCCAGCATTCTTTTGAACTTTTGGTTCAGAAGGAGCAATTGGAAGTATCAGATGTCCCTCCAACGGGTAATTTTCATGGTAATGCTGGAGATAGTTCCTGAGGGTACGGTCACATGGTTAACGATGATACCGTCAGTCTCGGTGGATATGACTATACACAACATTATTCAAACCTTCAAACTCATGGGTAAATATTTTATAAATCCATATTCAAAAATTTTAGTAATACCAAGTTACTAATATTCAAACATTTTATAAATCCATAAATCCAGGTTCTCCTAGTCGACTGCCGCAGTTACATGCACCCCAGAAGAACAACAAGGATTACCATACACAACCTTCCACAGGTAAATAAATCTGAAATAAGTGATGATTTATTTACGAAAATATTAAGGAATAATATTATAATAACAATTTATATACTAAACGCAGATTTTCCCACACCTCCGCATCATTCCAACACGATCCAAGTAGCGCATTCCAAGCATGTCCGTCCACATCTTTCCGGTTTTCTCATCCCGAACCATCCACATTACACCGACCACAACCATCATATATTGCGCTCGAGCCTTATGTTGCTACGTGTGATATTGATATGTGTGGCAGTGATGATGATGAAATCGGTGAAGGTCATTAGGGGGAGGATAGCGTGGAATATGCCGCTCAATTGAACGAGGTAGCATTCTTTGATGGTATGGTTGCGAATAATGATTTTTTCGAACTAGAAGATCCCGGCCTCGATCCGCTGAAAGGTGATAGTTGGGTAGACTTAGCCGTGGCAGAAGTAAATACGGCACCCTATTTGGAAGCGACAACAGCAAGCGAAGATTGTGTCAGTGTCGGTGATTTGTTTCAGGAAAAAGGAGATCTTATTTCTAAGCTGAAGTCGTGGTCTATTCAGCAAAACGTTACATTTAAAATCGAAGAGTCAAATAAGACGTACTATACGGTGGTATGTACGAAAGCTCCTGAATGTAAGTGGAGATTGCATGAATGTTGTTCCAAAAGAGCCAAAGCTTGGAAGATCACGAAATACAACCAATAACATACTTGCATCAATTCTATTATGTTACAAGATCACCGGAATTGCACTTCATCTTACATTTGCTCGCTAATCATGCCACTAATCCGTACAGATGTGGCGATGACTCCCCGAGAGATACGGCTCTTGGTTAGCGGAGAGCATAAAATTCAGATTTCGTATGTGAAGGCATGAGATGCTCGTAGAAAGGCTTTATGCAAGATATTTGGGGACTGGGAAAGCTCGTAAAACTCACTAGTCCCTTTTATGGAAGCCATGAAAGCATCAAATCCGGGGACCGTATATCGGTTAAAAACCACAGAAACAGACGTCGAAGGCTCTGTCAGGTTTCAAAGAATTTTCTGGTGCTTTGGTCCATGTGCGGCTGGTTTCATACACTGTCGGCCGGTATTGTGCGTTGATGGTACGTATCTATACGGTAAGTACAGAGGCTGCATGTTAATTGCTACAGGTGTTGATGCTAATAACGGTATATTTCCGTTGGGATTTTCTATTGTCGAGGGTGAAAATACATCATCCTGATCATGGTTTTTCCGTCAACTCAAAAATATCCCATCTGTTATTGATAAAACAGATTTATGCATCATATCTGATAGACATCTGGGAATACTAGCTGCAATGAGATCTGTATTTCCGACGACTCCACATAGGTTTTGCCCACGGCACTTCAGGTAAAATTTTGATCGAAAATTTAAAAATTCGGATCTACATAAGCTTATGTACAAAGCCGGTGAAACGCCTGACCCTAATGTTCACGACATATAAATGACGAAAATTGGGGAGGTGAATCAAGCCGTGAAAGCATGGTTAGATGAGTATCCAGTACGCATGTGGTCACAAGCACATGATGATGGGTGCAGATATCTACTAATGATGACTAATATGTCTGAAGCTTCAACGGGGTCCTTAAAAGCGTTAGAGGCTTACCGATACAGGGGTTGATTGTTCGAACCTTTTTCCGGATGAATACTTATTTTGTGCACAGAAGAGAAAAGTCCTTGGCGATGGAGACTCCGCTCACCGCGTATTACGAAGATATATTTCGGAAAAGAGAGCGCAGAGCACAATGCTACAGATCTGAAAGGTTTGACACGGCGGAGTTTCAAGTAACGGGAAGTAATGGGAATCAATATACCGTGAACTTTAGAGATGAAGGACTCTCTTCGTGTACATGCGGTCTTCTCCAGCAACAATATTTACCTTGTGCCCATGCAATTGCTGCTGCGAGCAGCATGCATAACTCACATTACAATTTTGCTTCCCATTACTATACAGTTTCCAATTACCAAGACGCATACGATCCAAAATTTCATCCTATACCGGACAGTCGCTATTGGCACTATTATACTGCCAACAGACAAACATAGACTGTATTACCGCCGGAAAAAAATATAAGGGCCGGAAGACCTAAGGTGCGTCGAGATCTAATGATAATGGATACTGATCCTCAGCAAAGGCACGTCAGATGTAGCCTATGCAAACAACCAGGCCATTATAGGACCAGATGTCCAGGACAGTCATCAGGGGTGGGACCTTCAGGATCGTGACAAGTGCACATAACAGTATTATAAATTTTTCAGGTCTGCAGACATGACGATCATCCGCCTAGTTCAAAGACCATGAATATAAATAATATTGGTGGTCACAGGTACCCGATATATTGTGCAGCATCAACCATCTTTCTGCAAATATTAATGCCTTATCAATATCTACTAGATCCTTCATCCTTAGCCTCCCTCGCTCTTGGATGTGAATATACCACCCA
The DNA here is from genome assembly GCA_030015575.1 of Agapanthus africanus. Lineage (NCBI taxonomy): Eukaryota > Viridiplantae > Streptophyta > Magnoliopsida > Asparagales > Amaryllidaceae > Agapanthus > Agapanthus africanus. Next base: position 44,879,832 of record JASDDO010000006.1, read on the forward strand.
AATTTAGCAAGTTGTAGCCACATCTTTTCTTAGAAATTCCTCTCCATAGAAACCTTCTTTTAAGTTGACCGATCTGTTTATTGATCCAAGCCTGGAGTAAGTAGAACGAAATGTGTTACGCATTTTGATGTGTAGGTAGGCGTTCGTGGTCGTGCCGCAATATGGCGGCGAGTGCGGAATACAAAACGAAAATTTTCTAGACCGGAGCACGAACGCTACAACCTAGAATCGAATCCAAATACTAAACTAGAAAATAATTAGAAAGAGTTAACTACTAGGTTTGTGATAACAACCTTTGCAGTTGTGTCCTTCGTCTTTTTTCCACTTTTTTAGCTTCTCGATCGTCGGGAACGGGCTTGGGAGTCGGTCTTCCTTACCGAAGATGATCCACCTCGAAAGAAACCTGATTAAAGCTTTAGCTTCATAAGTGAAGCAACTAGTGATCAAGACTTGCTATAAATTGATCACTAGATAGATGTAGTGGCTAATCTTTAAAGTTTCTCTTATAATCCTTTTTTAATTCTCCACTAATAAAAACCAAGAGAGGAAAAGAAAAGGCATGGGTGAATGAGAAAGTGAGGAAGCATAGAATGACAACTCAAGAATGAATCATCCATCATTTTCCCACTCTCTTTTCTTTTCTTATTTGAATATGAGTGGATTGTGACTCACCATGGTGAGTCACAAGTTCCACCGTATTCTTTAAGAAAATAGAAAGAAAAGAGAGTTGTAGAGAATGCCGGCTCATTGTACATGTATACATATGTATATGTATATATATAAATACATTAATACAAGTATATATTACAAATACCGTATTGGTATCAAAAAAACGAATATCGTATTCATATAAAAATACCCGTATTTGTGCTAAGATGCAAATACTTGTATTAATATCAAGACACAAATACACGTATTTATACAAATACTCGTATTTGTATAAATGTCGTATTCTGTCAAAATACGAATATCAAAATGAGAGATACTAAAGAGATATATAATACTAGCTCACATTTAATCCAAATATGATAACCTGGTTATCCTTCAAACCGGCTAGTATTAACAAACTGTCCGATTAAAAGCACGTGTACAAAAATACGTGTTTTAATCGAACCTGAGTACGTATCAAAATACATACACTGCATCATTTCACCCGAGTTGGGAAACCCTATATGTGGGACTCTAAAAACTTGATAAAACGCTGGCAGTGGGTTAACCATAAGTACGTCAGCGACACTTAGCTGTACATAACTGCTACCCAGGTATTGAACGAAAGGAAGTCCGACAAGCAAACTTTTTCGTTTTCCTACTGAGCCTGAAAGTGACAATCTCCGTACAGTCTGGTCTGTTCGTCTAAGAGTATCACATATCGGATCTAGGGCTGGATACCCTTAATAACGCGATAAGTCGTGTCGGCATGAAACCCATCAGCCACTGAGAAACTACTGATCCAAATCAGTAATTCTCATTCACCTTGGCCAAGAATTTCTGGTGATGACCATCCATGCATAGAGTGACATCTACCCCCAATACCGAGAGAGACGAATCCTCGACGATCCGCTCACTACCTCCATGTAGCTCAGGACTGAACCAAACTAAAACCTATTTGCACGACTCAATATAGCCGTGGTAGGGTAATAATCAAAGCACATTAGGAACTCACATAGGAAAAATGACGCTCTCAGGTCGATAGACTAACCTGTACTCATGTCACCAGAGAACTGCTACCTGACTATATGTATAATACCATCTAGCATATTCCCGGCGAGTCCGTCCAGTGTAACTCATAACCCAATGAGCACCCATATACTATCTTTGGTGACTAACTTACACCAATGATGTTGGCTATAGTGCCATCAAGTCAATTATTGGATCGCAGGCACATGATTGCAATGATTTAGGGAGGACCTATACGAGTAGAATAGTCTTACTCGAGATGATAGTATGCTATCTGGTTTGCCTTTATCATCATGTATCTTCTTTAGGTGGCTTTACTGATCACTATTACATGTTGATAGAGCCCTTAGGATTCTTGCTTGACTACCTGCAGTATGATGGCGATCATATATGTGGGAGCTGGGTGGTCAATAAGCACATCCTTAAATGTCTCTAATCGTGGGAGTATCGAGACTGGGTATCGATACTCCAGAGTAGACTAGTGTATACTGATCGAGACCCCGACGAGGGGTGGTGTCCGGTCTCACAAGCCATTGGTGTCAGTTAGTTCACCTAAGATATATACAGGTGCTCATTGGGTTATGAGTACACTGGACAGACTCGCCGGGAACCCGCTAGTTGGTATTATACATATTGTCAGATAGCAGTTCCCTGGTGACATGTGTACAGGTTAGTCTATCGACCTGAGATCGTTATTTGTCTCGTGTGAGTTCCCACCGTGCTTTGATTACTACCCTACCACGGCTCAAAGGAGTCGTGCAAACAAGTTTTAGTTGGGTACAGTCCCGAGCCACATGGAGACAGTGAGCGGATCGTCAGGGGATTCGTCTCTCTCAGTATTGGGGGTTGATGTCGCGTTGTGCACGGGTGGCCATCACCAGAAATCCTTGGCCAAGGTAGTCGAGAATTACTGATCTAGGATCAGTAGTTTCTCAGGAGGTGATGGTTTTTATACCGACACTGAATGTCAAGTTGTTAGGGGTCTGACTTTATCCACCCTTTAGACTCGATATGTGATACTCATAGATGATCGGACCGGACTGTACGGATATTGTCATTGTCAGGCTCAGTAGGCGTTTCAAGATGAGTTTTCTCGTCGGCTTCCCTTTCGCTCAATACCTGGGTAGCCGTTACGTACAGCTAGTGCCGCTGAAGTGCTTGTGGTTAAACCCACTGCCAGCGTATTGACGAGTCTTCAGAGTCCCACACAGAGGGTTTCCCAACTTCGGGCGAAACGTTGTAGAGGCCGCATGGTTTTATGGCAGGGTTCGAGCATATACGTGCACTTGTGCACGGATCATGATTCGGACGGATAATACTAGTGGGCTTTGGTTTAAGCCGGATCCTAGTATTATATTGTTGGATTATTTTCGTCTCGTTGTATTCGTATTCTTTCGGAATACGGATGCGGGTATGTATATACGGATGGGGGGTATTCTTGTAATTTTATTACAAGATTACTTTAGAAGATGCCATCTCTTTTATTGTTTATAAACATTTAGGTTAAATGTTTATTTGAGTGGAAAGTGTGACTCATTGTTTGGCTTTAATTCATGCATGCCACATGGGTGTGACTCATGGTGGTGGGTCATGTTGTGACTCATGGTGGCATGATGTTTTCTTGTTTGTAGTATGAGCTATGGGATATTTTTTTCCTTAGTTGTTTTCTTGAGTTGCTAGCATACTATAATATAGCTCAGAACAAATAACTCACACACACAACACTAAAAGAAAAAGGCAGCAGCCAATTTTCTTTCTTGAGTTGCCAAAAACTTTGCTTCACACTTTCTCTCATTGGCATCTTCTTCTACCTCCACCCTATATGTCTCATGTGTTGAGAAACCTAGGGTGTATTGAGACAATCTAATCCTACACACTCTCTACTTCATCTTGGCTATCTAGGGTGGCAATCTAGATACTCGAGTTGCTTCGGTTTTGAGGTCGGAGCCCGTATTATATACTCTCAAGGTGGATCGTCTTCGATGGGGGAGACCGGAGATCAAACTTGATCAAGGAAGCCACGAGGAGCTTGGGACAAAGGTTGAAGACCGAAGGACACGGATCATTTGGTATAACCTTTATAAACTCCTTTATAGATAACTAGTGTATGTTTAATGGTCGATCCGGGGAATCGGGTTCCGTTAGGGCCAGTTTATTAAATTTTTGTTCCGCATTTGGCCACGGATTGATGGCCGGGGTGCTGGCGTAACCCAACAAATAGCTGTGAGACCGGCCACCGCCCCTCGTTGGGGTCAATAAACATATACACTAGTGTAGTCTGGAATATCGATGCCCAGTCTCGATATTCCTACGACTGGGGACATTTAAGGATTTGCTTATAAACTACCCAGTTCTCACAAGTGTGATCCCCACAATAACCCTGGTAGTCAACCAATAATCCTAAGGGCTCTATCAATATGTAATAATGATCCATAATACCACATAATACATGTACATGATGATAGAGATGAAGTTGATAGCATATTATCATCTTGAGTAAGACTGTTCTACCCGTCTAGGTCCTCCCTTAATCATCATATTTGCCTGCCTGTGATTACAATTATTGCCTTGAGGGTACTATATCCAACATGAAGTGTGACTCTTCGTCCTAATGACACGCAAATGAACTTTCATCCTTCTAATCTACATTGGACATTTTCTATTAGAGGCATGCAATCTTCTTTTATAGTCACCATAGTTTTAAGGGTAAACCGAGGTACTTTATTGGAAAATTTTCAACCTATAGTTTAAAATTCGTGTAAACCGATATTCCAATATAGTGTGATCCTTTAAGAAGATTACCAAGGTAATTGATTTTAAGTTCTATGAAATGTCCATTATAATGCACAAAAACTCCGAAGTTTTAATGAGGGTGAAGGGAATATATATCTTGTATTCTAACGCACCCCACCAGGTCAAAGGCCCTTTAGGCCGAAAGCTAGGATTTTTTGCAGCGGGGACGGTTTGGGAATTCAACCTGGGTTGCTCTGATACCATGTGAAATGTCCCATCTACTATACCAAAATTCCAAAGTTTTGATAAGGGTTGAGAGAATATACATTTTATATTTCTAATTGATGTCGACCTACAACACATGGTTTCACACATGAATGCACATGCGCTTTTAATATAGTGGGACTTCATCCAAAATACTCAAGTCTTATGATAAGTTGTCTCATCTTATATCTTATACCCATATGTATCCCATAATTTTTCCGATGTGGATTATATTTCTACATTCTCAACACTCATTCTCACGTGCAATGTGGACAAACACCACCTCACGTGCAACAAGAACTCAGACATCATATGCAACATGAATAAACAAACAACCGAGCTCTGATTGAAGGAACTAGTGCACTCTAATAAGTAATTTTAAAAGATGATATCTTAGGGTTTTAAAAAACCTAGAAAGAAATTATTCCCACCATTAGAATCTAAGCTAAAGATTATAACTTGTAACAAGAAAAAAGAGCAAACAAGCTATTAGATTGATATCACAACTTTTGTAGCATCTTCAAATGCTTCCAAATTGTGTTGGACTCCATTGTAAGCTTCTTAAAGCTCCATGGAACAAACTTGCAAGTCCATCTCCTCCATAAAAGATAATCCACATTGAAGGCTCAAGTGCTTTGGCTCCAAACTCAAACTAGAGTTAATCTTGAAAGTATGTCTTAGCACCTCTACTAGGGTTCTATGAACATCAACTATGTTGGAGATAGTGCCCTCAGATTCAATTATTCGATCACAGTCACGTGATTACAATGATTGATGGAGGACCTATCCCGATAGGGACAGTCTTACTCATGATGATAGTATGCTATCTGGTTTACCTTTATCATCGTGTACTGCTTTAGGTGACCTGACAAGTCGCTATTACACGTTGATAGAGCCCCTAGGATTCTTGCTTGACCACCAGCAGTATGAGGGCGATCATATACGTGGGAGCTGGCAGTCTATAAGCATATCCTTAAATGGTCCCTAGTCGTGTGAGTTTCGAGACAGGGTATCGATACTCCAGAGTAGACTAGTGTATACAGTCGAGACCCCGACGAGGGGCGGTGGCCGGTCTCACAAGCCACTGGTGTTAGTTGGATCACTTAAGATGTATACAGGTGCTCATTGGGTTATGAGTACACCGGACAGGACTCGCCTGGGAACATGCTAGTTGGTCATATACCAGACGTCAGATGGCAGTTCCCTGGTGACATGTGTACAGGTTAGTTCATCGACCTGGGGATCGTCATGTGTCTTGTGTGAGTTCCCATTGTACTTTGATTACTACCCTACCACGGCTCAAAGGAGTCGTGCAAACAGGTTTTAGTTGGGGTACAGTCCCGAGCCACATGGAGGCAGTGAGCGTATCTTCAGGGGTTCGTCTCTCCCGGTATTGGGGGTGAGGTCGCGCTGTGTCTTGGAGAGCCATTACATGAAGCCCTCGGCCGAGGCAAGGAGATTTACTGGTAGGTATTCCAGTAGTATCTCAGGGTGTTCTGGGCTACACTCCGACACGACTTGTACCGCTTTTGGAGCTCTGACTTTTACCAACCCCCTAGGCCCGCCATGCGATGCTCATAGATGAACGGACCGGACTGTATGGATATTGTCACTGACAGGCTCGGTAGGGTTGTCAGGCTGAGTTCGCTCACAGACGTCCCTTTTAGTCAATACCTGGTCGCCCATTACGTATTGGCTTATACCTCTGACGTGCTAGTGGTTAAATCCACAACCAAGGTGTTGACGAGTCTTTAGAGTCCCCCACATTCAGTTACTCAGCTTTCGGGCGAAAAGTTGTAGAGGCCGTATGGAGATATGGCAAGGTCCGATCAGATACGTGCGGTATTGCACGGATCAGGATCGGACAGTTTGTACTACAGGCTGTATGGATATATGGCAGGGTTCGATCAGATACGTGCGGTATTGCACGGATCAGGATCGAACGGATAATACTAGCCGGCTTTGGTTTAAGCCGGATCCTAGTATAGTACAGTGTGGATTTTGTCTCATTGCATTTGTATTTCGGTCGGAATACAAATGCGGGTGTGTATGCACAGTATCGGGGTTTTCCTGTAATTTATTACGGGACCAGTTTTCTGGAGTTGCCAGTTTGCTTTCCGTTTTGGCCAATTTCCTTTGTATCGTTCATTGGCCGAAGATTGGTGGAGGATGGCTTATTTGCATTGTTGCAGATAGGCATTTGTGGATGGGGTCTTTTGCATATTGCCATGTCATGATCACTTGACTTTTTGACTTCTTCATGGTTGCTCCATACCTTGACCTTTTGACTTGACTTCTTGTCATGATGGCATGACTTTTGTGGACATGATTGTTGATGATGAGAGATGGTTGTTAGTTGAGTGTGGGTTTGATTTTTTGATGATTCTTTTTGCATGATAGCCTTCTCTCTCTCTCCATTGTATTATTGGATGGCTCTCTCATTTTCTATCACACTACACTCTCATTCTCTCCTCTCTTTGAGCATGGCCGGCCACTCCCACAGTGGGCTGTCCCAAATTCTTGGTGTGGGATTTTGCTTCATTTCATGTTGCAAAAATCCCACAAGATCAATCCAAAAAGCTCCAAGTTCAATCCCTCCACCAAAAGGCAATTCCACAACCCCAAAGTAAGACTTGAGTACTATACATTCTACAGCAAATCTTGGGCACGTCGACTAGCCAGCTTCGTGCCCGAGTTCCCTCGGCATTGAGGTGGGAGCCCGTAAAAGAAGTAGGCGATGTGGTGCACTTCCGGCGGCGAGGTGGAGACCGGAGCTTCCGCAGGAGATCGGGACGACGACGAGAAGACCGGAGGACTTGGATCAGTCGGTATATCTCTCTTCCCCATCTTGTTGTTAGCTAGGACTAATTAATGGTTCGATCCGGGTATTAGTGCGCGGCGGTTTGCCAGTTCATGTAAAATTTAAAGTTTATCACCGCTTCCGCATTTGGCCGTCGGATTGACGGCCGGGGCACCGCCGTGCACTTACAGTGGTATCAGAGCCTCGCCATTAACTTAGTCTAGCTTGGTTTAATGTGTTTTACAATTCCGATCGAACAAAAATCCCAAAACCGCATTTTTGCTTGCATCAGTTTTCTGTTGAAAATTTTTGGTGTCGAAATTTTTTTCAGGTTACAGAAAAGTGACCTACTAGAAAAAATAAGAGTTCTGTGAAAATTCGATGCACTAAGTCCACTGTTGGAGCGCGGAACTGCGGCCAAACACCGCTTTGGGCCGCGTTCCGCCGCACACTGTTGGGTTCCCTGCACCAAATTTCTACAGTATCTTTCTGGGGTTAAAATAGGGGTTTTGGAATAATAACATTGGGCCCAGAATTTCTTGATCTGCTACAGTAATGCTTGGGGCCCACTTGTTAAAATTTTGATCGATCGGATATTTTAAACACATTATTTCACAGTATTTACATTATATCTGCGACCGTGAATGTCACTTGATCGGTAAATCCGGTCTAACTGCTATAGCCCGGTTAGACGGATTTGCGAACGTGACTTTCACGTTGATGTTCTGTTTTTGCTGTGATGTTGCGGATCGGTCGTGGGGGATAGCCTGGATGCAATGCTAGTACTGTTGTGGTTGTATTATGTACATTTGATATTGCGGGGCGAGCGTCCGACATGTGAACTGCCGTCACTACCTGTTTGTATTATTATTTTGGGGCACGGCCAGGTTGCGGTCGATGTACCCGTTGTATGTATATTTTACTTTCTGTACTAGGATTACCCCGCGGAGGGGTGCACGGATAGCCGGGTTCTAGAGGGCAACGGGCCCGCATCTCATGGCATTGAGACGGAGGGGGCTTCACTCTAGGATTGGCGGGCTATTCGCTGCACTCGTAGGGGGTACAGGTTGACCCAGGAGGGGTGCCCAAGTTACCGGATTCCGTGAAGTGCTGGGTGGTCCATTCACGGTGTTGAAGGGGGCTGCCTCGCTTCAGGTTTTGGCGGGTAACTTGCCGCGCCCGTAGGGGTCTAGGATTTCATTGCACAGGCTATCCACACGACCAGGGGAACGTCGGGTTTCAGTAGTGGCTCTGTGAAACCCGGGGATCCCAGATATCTGTATTGTTTCTGTGATGCTGTACATTTTCTGTGATGTTGCATTTCTTATCACGCCTTGAGCGAAATATAATATATTGGTATATATATTAGTAGATGTTGTATATGTTTTACATCCGCGCTAGTCCAGTCCCCACTCTGTCGTTAGTTAGCTAACCTAACGGGTAATGACGGGACCCAGTGGCGAATGCGGATGGCATATACGTACATCAGTATATTTTCGTTCTTTTTGGTGTGATCAATTGATGGGACTGCATTGATTCGGATCAATGCAAGTTTAAAAACAAACCTAATCTGATGTTGTTGGAACACTTTTCAAAAAGCTGTTATTGCAAGGACGTTCTCTTTTGTTTTGCATCGTGGTATTCAGTTGGAATATCCTGCTCCTCAGTCGACGAGGCAAGGGCCGAGATCCCTTCACCGGGAGTGACCCCTTGGACAAGAAGTTTGCGTCAGGGCATTAACTTCACTATAGCCGATTACTTTTGCTTTGCACCATGGTATTCAGTTGGAATGCCCTGCACCCCATTCTACGGGGAAAGAGCCGAGATCCCTTCACCAGGAGTGACCTCTTTAGCGAAGGTTTTCGTCACTATATTTTCAAAAAGCTATCAGTTCCTTCGACGATATCAAGTTCTTTACGTTAAAGGTTTTCGCCAGAAACCATTTGTAGCCCTCCGTCGTTTCATATGGGTAGTCAATAGTATTCAAGCTGTGTTTGTTGGCCAAAGTCAAGGCACAGTGTTTGGTAGCTGTTGGTTATTCATATGCAGCATAGATAGATGCGTTGGTTTGGAACAGTCGTATAGCCTTGTTGGCCAAAGTCAGGGCTTGTGCGGGTGGATTCGAATCAACCTGGAGAATGACGGGTAGAACTTGACATGTGACTTATGATTTGTTGGCCAAAGTCAAGGTCATAAGAGCATGGGGCAGAAATCACATCGGGAGTTTCAAAAGAACTGAAACTTTCCAGATTTGCGCATACCTTCTGGAGTGTGATGGCGTGAGCGGATTCCGTCACGTTATCATGCGATGATAGTTGGATCCCGATTCCCACTGATGAGTTAGTTTACTCCTCGGGTGACCCCGACTAATTCTTCTTTCAGGTTTGGAGGAGAATTTGAGGTACAGTGGGAGGTTTCCAGATTAGATAAATTGGTAACCATTCTGATCTAGGTTAGAGTGCACGCTGAGTGTTTCTTTTCTCTCTCTCTTTGGCAGCGACCATTGACCCGACCCTAAGACTATGACTCAGTGACCACGTTGACCGAACCTTCTTAACACTGGCTTTTGGATTGTCAGAATTGCAAACCTCATTGCCACTCCTACTTTTACCCTTTTCTCCAGGACACCCCGTATTACTACGAACGTCCACTTCCATTGGACAAAACCATCGTATGGTTAGATACGAACTCGAAAGAATTTATTCGAGGATGGTTTCCGGTTCTGGAGGAAACGGATAGGACTATTCAGTTGTCTTTTCCTTTTACCTTCTCTTAGGTTACGAGTACTCCTTGGTTTAGGAGATAGTACACCTATTACGCAAATTGGATAGTCTTCTTCCAAACCATAGGCAGGTGCCGACCGGTAGGGAATGAAGAAAACCAATTAGCATAACGATGGTGTGCAGAAGGTATTAGGTTAAGACAAAGCAAGGGATTAGTGAGAGGGCAAAGTAAATTGCAACAGATATTCACGACCAAACCAGGTATTTCTTCGCCAATCCTAAAATCACCTTTGTATTTCTCCAGGACACTCCGTATCACTACGAAGATCCACAGTTTATTGGATATTCCATCGTATGGTTATATACGAACTCGAAAGGAACTTGTTCCAGTTCGGGGATGGATTCTGGTTCAGGAGAAATAGGAACAAGATTTATTCAGGTGTCTTTTATCTTCACCTTCTCTCGCATTGCGAGTGCTCCTAGATTAGGACAGTACACCCATTATGCTTATTGGATAGTCTTCTTCCAAACCATAGGCTGGTGCCGAACGGTAGGGAAGGAAGAAAACCATTTGGCGTAAGGGGTGTGCAGAAGGTAAAGGCTAAAGACATATGAAGGGATTTGGAGAGGTGGCAAAGAATTACACGGTTACAGTTGTGAATCTAGATAATGGAAGAGGCATTACTAGGAATACCAGGATACCCCAACGAAACATTTCGATGTTTCAATTTCGCTGTGTACTGTTAATGGAAAACTGATTTCCCGATTAGATACTTACTCCAGGGTATGTATTTACCAGGTACGATTCTCACATCTGTATGGTTTTACAGATGATGAGTGGGAGTAGGTTATTGGGAATTGGGTGATCATCCTCATTATATCGGGATTCGTTGTAATCGGTGATATTTGAGGAAATCACCTGGGCTGTTTGCCGGTCGGCAAATATTTGGTTTTGAATATCCGCAGTTATGCACCAATTTCAAATTGATATATCTGTATGTCTATTTTCATAGAGTGAGATATACCTTTTTGAAATTATGTCTGTGACATTTACCTATATCAGTGGATGGTTAGGTAAGGAGCATTAAACAGCGGTGTAATCCTTCATAACCATAGTACAGTTTTCAACCTACGACGCACAGTGAATGAGTTATCAGACTCAAGGGACTTATATAGAGTATTTTATGTTGTCCAGGGTCCATCAGGACAGAGGGGTTGGTCCTCGTACTATATTCGGTTTACTTATGACTTCTCTAGTTTTTAGACAGGTGTTTCGTGGAAACACAGGGTCCGAATTTTGAGAAGTTATAGGTATTTGAATAGAGTAGAGAACCAGGTATAGCAAGTATCGGGATTCTTCAAAGCAATCGAAGATGTAGACACTTGTGCATGGTATTCAGTTGATAGTAAAGAGATCTTGCTTCTCTTTCAGGTTATTCATAATTGGAAGCATTCCTAAGTTGAGTAACGTTGATCGGCCTTCTTCCATTTAGTTGACATGCACTAGATATAGCTGCATGATTTGAATCTGGTTCAATTAAATCAGTGCCCCTGTTTCTATATTGGATATAGAACAGTTCATATCTTAACGTTGTTAAGGTACGGGGAGTTGTCCGGCTTATGATTAAAACCAGACACTGGACAACTCAAGGCACGTTTCTGTAAATGGTTGTTTGTGGGTTGACCCAGACTATGACGAGGGTTGACTTTCTACCATCTGGATGAACAATAGCGATAATGTTCTAGACTCGCCACAGTTTTATTAAAAATGGATTTTTTCAGAAAACAGTAGTGGGAGTATGGTAGAACTGGAAGTGATTCCAGAACCACAAACGATTACTGAAGATTTGATAAGGAACCTAAAGATTCAATCTGGATTGACATTCCATTGGCTACTCCGCAGATAAGGTGGGTAATTTCAGGCACCTGAGAGGTACTCCGGTAGCCTCAAGGACGGTGACAGGGAAGTTCTTGTTTACCCACACTTGCCATTGCTGTTGTTCCAGGCTGCGAAACCCGGTGGGAGGATGAGTATAGCGTCGTTCTAAACTAGCTTAGAAGTGCACGTCTATATAACTCTGCCAGAGGGTTGTCGTAGTCAGTGGGAGCAGCGGAAGCATTGGTGGATATCAGGCTTATGTCTATTTATAGACTAAAGCAGATATAGCGGAGATAGATCATCTATTTCTGATGTGACAGTCATAGGTTTGACTTCATCAGAATAGGGGATGGATCTGTTGAGAAGGTAGTAGGATGTGATATCCTGGTATTTGGATGACATACACAGAGTAGGAAAAGAAACTCCTATACTACAATCGGTTGCACTTTGGTCGTCACACAGTGTTTTCTCCATATGGGATTTGGACATTATGTCAGACGTACTGGTTACTAGATCTATGGTTTTAGATCTAGATTTGGGTGGTTTCCCAATCAGGGTACTTAGACAGCATTCTAAGAGTATTTAGAATGGACGACTCCTGGCACGGTGGTGTACCTGCAGGTGACGGAGTCACCCTCTCTAAAGGTGTCTTATAGACTAAAGGGGTGAGGGACGTGCATGATTGGCAGATCACTTGCTCAGGCAATTGAGTCAATCATGAGATGTCAAGTACCACACCAGACATTGTTCTTGCACTAGATGCAATAAGCTGACATTAATCCAATCCTGGAGAAACGGTCGGAAGCAGTTTTAGAACATAAGTGCATGTTCTAAGGATATGATAACGACAGCCTCATTCGGGAGACAGTTATCATTCCAGGCTTCCAAGGTGACAAGGTCGAAAAGGAGGTTGTCAGAGTTATAGTTTTTCCTTCTGACGAGGGGCAGTATTTTGGACAGGTGGTCCAAGGCAATACTGAGGGAGGCATGGCGCAAGATACTGATTAAGTTCAGTTGACGATACAGTCTAAGAAGTTTGGATTTGGAGTTCATTTATGAGCTAGGTCCCATCAGACATCCAGACACATTCTAAGACAGGTATTACTCATTTCGGGAGATGGTTTTCTCCGCGAACTTGAGATATAGAGAGACATAGAAAGAGACATCAAGGCGGATCCACTCACTAAGGCTATTCCTCGAACGCAATAGTTTCGCAAGCGAGCTTTGTGAGACTGACTAGTAGAGGAGTTGGGTGTTCGGTATCACACGTGCTGTGAGTATGCGACATCGCAATAATTAGCCTTGAGTGCAAGTGGGAGATTGTTGGAGATAGTGCCCTCAGATTCAATTATTCGATCACAGGCACGTGATTACAATGATTGATGGAGGACCTATCCCGATAGGACAGTCTTACTCATGATGATAGTATGCTATCTGGTTTACCTTTATCATCATGTACTGCTTTAGGTGACCTGATAAGTCGCTATTACACGTTGATAGAGCCCCTAGGATTCTTGCTTGACCACCAGCAGTATGAGGGCGATCATATACGTGGGAGCTGGCAGTCTATAAGCATATCCTTAAATGGTCCCTAGTCGTGTGAGTTTCGAGACAGGGCATCGATACTCCAGAGTAGACTAGTGTATACAGTCGAGACCCCGACGAGGGGCGGTGGCCGGTCTCACAAGCCACTGGTGTCAGTTGGATCACCTAAGATGTATACAGGTGCTCATTGGGTTATGAGTACACCGGACAGGACTCGCCGGGAACATGCTAGTTGGTCATATACCAGACGTCAGATGGCAGTTCCCTGGTGACATGTGTACAGGTTAGTTCATCGACCTGGGGATCGTCATGTGTCTTGTGTGAGTTCCCACTGTACTTTGATTACTACCCTACCACGGCTCAAAGGAGTCGTGCAAACAGGTTTTAGTTGGGTACAGTCCCGAGCCACATGGAGGCAGTGAGCGTATCTTCAGGGGTTCGTCTCTCCCGGTATTGGGGGTGAGGTCGCGCTGTATCTAGGAGAGCCATTACACGAAGCCCTCGGCCAAGGCAAGGAGATTTACTGGTAGGTATTCCAGTAGTATCTCAGGGTGTTCTGGGCTACACTCCGACACGACTTGTACCGCTTTTGGGGGTCTGACTTTTACCAACCCCCTAGGCCCGCCATGCGATGCTCATAGACGAACGGACCGGACTGTACGGATATTGTCACTGACAGGCTCAGTAGGGTTGTCAGGGTGAGTTCGCTCACAGACATCCCTTTTAGTCAATACCTGGTAGCCCGTTACGTATTGGCTTATACCACTGACGTGCTAGTGGTTAAATCCACAACCAAGGTGTTGACGAGTCTTTAGAGTCCCCCACATTCAGTTACTCAGCTTTCGGGCGAAAAGTTGTAGAGGCTGTGTGGAGATATGGCAAGGTTCGATCAGATACGTGCGGTATTGCACGGATCAGGATCGGACAGTTTGTACTACAGGCCGTATGGATATATGGCAGGGTTCGATCAGATACGTGCGGTATTGCACGGATCAGGATCGAATGGATAATAATAGCCGGCTTTGGTTTAAGCCGGATCCTAATATAGTACAGTGTGGATTTTGTCTCATTGCATTTGTATTTCGGTCGGAATACAAATGCGGGTGTGTATGCACAGTATCGGGGTTTTCCTGTAATTTATTACGGGACTAGTTTTCTGGAGTTGCCAGTTTGCTTTCCGTTTCGGCCAATTTCCTTTGTATCGTTCATTGGCCGAAGATTGGTGGAGGAGGGCTTATTTGCATTGTTGCAGATAGGCATTTGTGGAGGGGGTCTTTTGCAAATTTCCATGTCATGATCACTTGAATTTTTGACTTCTTCATGGTTGCTCCATACTTTGACCTTTTGACTTGACTTCTTGTCATGATGGCATGACTTTTGTGGACATGATTGTTGATGATGAGAGATGGTTGTTAGTTGAGTGTGGGTTTGATTTTGTGATGATTCTTTTTGCATGATAGCCTTCTCTCTCTCTCCATTGTATTATTGGATGGCTCTCTCATTTTCTATCACACTACACTCTCATTCTCTCCTCTCTTTGAGCATGGCCGGCCACTCCCACAGTGGGCTGTCCCAAATTCTTGGTGTGGGATTTTGCTTCATTTCATGTCGCAAAAATCCCACAAGATCAATCCAAAAAGCTCCAAGTTCAATCCCTCCACCAAAAGGAAATTCCACAACCTCAAAGTGAGACTTGAGTACTACATATTCTACAGCAAATCTTGGGCACGTCGACTAGCCAGCTTCGTGCCCGAGTTGCCTCGGCATTGAGGTGGGAGCCCGTAAAAGAAGTAGGCGATGTGGTGCACTTCCGGCGACGAGGTGGAGACCGGAGCTTCCGCAGGAGATCAGGACGACGACGAGAAGACCGGAGGACTTGGATCAGTCGGTATATCTCTCTTCCCCATCTTGTTGTTAGCTAGGACTAATTAATGGTTCGATCCGGGTATTAGTGCGCGGCGGTTTTCCAGTTCATGTAAAATTTAAAGTTTATCACCGCTTCCGCATTTGGCCGTCGGATTGACAGCCGGGGCACCGCCGTGCACTTACAAACTATGCAATTTTAAAAATCTAGAGGGCTAAGTCTACTTAAACAAGATCGAACTAGAGAATTGGGGTTTAAAAGTTAGCAAACAGAAGTTCTAAACTAAGTGAAGAGGTGCTACAACCTTTGTAGCCAAGTCCTTCACTTCAAAAGCTCCGAGTAGTAGTCCTAGAACTCTACTTTGACTTCACTTGAAGGATGGAACGAGCTTGCTCGAAGTCTTCGTCGTCGAAGATGATCCATCTCGAAGCTTCTCACACTCAAGCTCACACTTCACTAATCAAAGCATTAGTGAAGAAAACAACCTAAACTTATTTGCTAGATAGGTTTAGGTTGATGAAATAGGGTTTAAGCTCACTTAAAAAATCTTTTCTTTTCTCATTTTCACTCTTGAGTGAATAGTGTCACATAAAGAGATGAAGATGAAGAAGATGAAGATGGTGATGATAATGAACCTTGAGGATAAGATGAGATAAAGAAAATGATGAATATGTATGAATAAAAAAAAGAAAGAAGATGGGTCATGGCTTCTCCAGTCTTCTCCAAGCAACCAAAGAATGACTTATTATTCTTTTCTTTAATTCATATATCTAAATCATTATCTTCTCATCTTGATATCTAATGTGATTCTCATAGATCCATGTTCTATGTATCATCAACCATGATACAATATGCATATATATTAAATATATAATGAGAAGAAAAGAATTAAAGTGAGCATTATATTAGTTTATATATATATAATTATTAAATTAACAATTGATTCAATAATCCAGTTATATCATATATAACCCAGCTAATGTCAATTAACGCTAGATTAGAATACAGTATCATATACTCATATTTAATCAAGCTCCCGCGCATATCTCCATACGTGCCCTACTTTGTTTCGCTTGAGTTAGGAAACCTCTATGTGGGACTCTAAAGACTCGTCAATACGCTAGCAGTAGGTAATGATCACTACAGATACCCATAAGCCGTCAGTGGTACTAGCTGGACGTAATGGCTACCAAGGTATTGAACAAATAGAAGATCAACAAGAAAACTTATCCAAACTCCTGTAGATCCTATATTCAACACTTACCGCACAGTACGGTCTCTTCGTCTGATATGTCACATATCGAGTCTCGGGGGTGGAATCGTCAGACCCCAATTACTCGATAAGTCATGCCGATGTGTGGCCAATAACCAATTGAGAAACTACTGATAACACTTATCAGTAAATCTCATCATCCTTGGCTAGGGACTTACGGTTATAGCCAATCACGCATAGCACAACATCAACTCCTAATACCGGGAGAGACGAAACCCCTCCTATCGCTCACTGCCTCCATGTGACTCGGGACTGTACCCAAAAACCACTTGTTTGCACGACCCAGTAGAGCCGTGGTAGGGTAGAAATCACCAGAGAACTGCTATCTGACGATAGGTATGGTACCATCTAAGTGTTCTCTGCGAGTCATGTTCGGTGTACTTATTCTCCAATGATCACCTGTGTACAATCTTTGATTTCAAACACCAATGGTTATAGGATCAACCATCGCCCCATAGAGGATCAAGAAACGTACAAACTAGTCTATTCTAGAATATCGATGCCTTGTCCCGATAGTCCCTCGACTAGGAACTGTTAAGTGTAGGGTTCCTAGGCACGCTAATGAAGTCTCACAAGGCATTAACCATGCCAATTTCAAATTTTACGGGTGCCGAGAAACCCTAATACGGATCGTTGACTAGAAGTTTAGGCGAAAAACGAAACTAGTTAATAATTTAACTAAAAGAGAGAGGCTACAACCTTTGTAGATCCGGTTCTCCACTTCCTTAGCTCCACGTAGGCATCCTCTCACTGTCCATCTCGAATCCCGGACTCAATCGTCGGCTTGATCGGAGAAATGGGCGGGCTAGGTCGTCGGCTTCGTGCCGAAGATGATCTACATCGAGGCATCACAAGTTCAAGCTCCAACTCCATCAAGTTGTGAAACTTGTGAAGAAAACACCCTATACTACTTGGCAAGAGGTAGAGGGTGAAGAAATAGGAGGTGGGTTCACTTTAGAATTGGATTTCTCACACTTTAGCTCAAGTTGCCATTAATGGACTTAAGCTTTTTCTTTGAAGATGAAGAAGAAGATGAAGCTAGAATATGATAAGTCTTAATTAAAATGAATAGTAAAATGAATACTTATCATATACTAACTAAGGTAGAGTGTAGAGAATTGACCATGGTTACTTGGAAGGGTTAGGGTTAAGCATGAAGACAAGAATGGTTACAAAGTCAAAGCTTCATGAAGCTT
This sequence comes from Agapanthus africanus, assembly GCA_030015575.1. NCBI lineage: Eukaryota > Viridiplantae > Streptophyta > Magnoliopsida > Asparagales > Amaryllidaceae > Agapanthus > Agapanthus africanus. Next base: position 44,897,786 of record JASDDO010000006.1, read on the forward strand.
CAACTAGAAACAAAGAAAGCCACCATTCTCATCAAAATCATTTCCAAATAAATAAATAAATAAATAAATAAATAAATGAATAAGCAAAACCCTAATCATCAACTTAACCATGGTTTAATTCTTTACACTTAATCAAATGAGCAAGTATCATCAAACATGATACAAACATGTGCACAAAAGTATATCACATATACAACTTGCACATCAAGTGAGAAAATCCATTTAAAGTGAACCAATACTAGCTAATGCAAAGTAATATATCAAATATATAATTATACATTAAATCATTAAATCAACACTTGATTTAACGATCCGGTCATATCGCATATAACCGACTAGTATCCAATGTATCGGCTTATCGAATCAATCCTTGATTCGATATCCAGGTTATATCGAATATAACCAATCGATACATTCATCGCGAGAATGGAATACGGTATCACATACACGCATTATTCTCGGTCCTGCACATATCTCATATGCGCTCCTATTTCGTTTCGCTTGAGCCAGGAAACCTCTATGTAGGACTCTAAAGACTCGTCAATACGCCGGTAGCAGATGATGATCATATCAAGCACCCACAAGCCGCAAGCGGTCTGCTAAACGTAACGGCCATCCGGGTATTGAGCGATCAGAAGATCGACGAGCTAGCCCGCTCACACTCTTGTGAATCCAACCAGCAACACTTACCGTGCAGTCCGGTCTGTTCGTCTGATATGTCGCATATCAAGTCTAGGGGTGGTAAACGTCAGACCCCAATAACCGATAAGTCGTGCCGATGTGAGGCTCATAACGGGTCGAGAAACTACTGGTAACACTTACCAGCAAATCTCTGATCAGCCCTGGCCAGGGACTTCCCTGTTACGGCCAATCGAGCACTGCGCAACATCAACCCTCAATACCGGGAGAGACGAAACCCCTCCTATCGCTCATTGCCTCCATGTGACTCGGGACTGTACCCAAAGACTACCGTTTTGCATGCCCTCATGGACGTGGTAAGGTGGAGATCAAAGCACAGTGGGAATCACACAAGACTCTATGACGATCTCGGGTCTACAGACTAACCTGCACAAGTGTCACCTGAGAACTGCCATCTGACGTGAGGTATAATACCATCTGGGAGTTCTCGGCGAGTCCGTCCAGTCTACCCAGTCTCCACTGAGCACCCGTATACCATCTCTGATGTCAAACACCAATGGATATGGGATCATCCATCGCCCATCTCATGGGTCGAGAAGCGTATACGCTAGTCTACTCTGGTATATCGATGCCCCGTCTCGATACACCCACAACTAGGGACCTTGAAGGATGTACCTATGGACTACCATGTCCCCACTAGTATGATCTGCATCATAGTCTAGGTAGTCAAGTACACATCCTAAGGGCTTTACCAACATGTAACCATAAGACAGTTTAAAGAGACTAGTATACATGTTAAGATAAAGAGTAACCAGATAGCATACTATCATATCGAGCAAGAAAGTCATATCTATATATGTCCAAGCATCCAATATAATATACATCATCTGTACAATACTGGCCTCTAGGGCATACATACAACTAACAATCTCCCACTTGCACTAGGGCCAGCTGCTGTAGTATCGCATACCGAGCATCCCGAAGAGTCTCTCAAACTGTATCAGGGGAATGGCCTTCATGAGTGGATCCGCCGTGTTGTTCTTCGTGTCAACCCTCCTGACCTCGATCTCCCGGTGATCAACTATCTCCTGGATCAGATGATACCGCCTCAGAATATGCCTGGATCGCTGATGGGACCTGGGTTCCTTGGCCAAAGCCACCGCTCCATTGTTATCGCAATACAAAGGTATTGGATGCTCAATGAATGGAACCACTCCAAGTTCAGTAATGAACTTCTTGATCCAGATAGCCTCTTTGGCAGCATCGTTGGCAGCGATGTATTCAGCCTCTATCGTCGAGTCTGCCACGGTTTCCTGCTTGGAACTCTTCCAGCTAACCGCCCCTCCGTAAAGGGTAAAGACAAAGCCCGACTGCGACTTAGAGTCGTCCTTATCACTCTGGAAGCTCGAATCGGTAAAGGACTCCACTTGGAGTGCTCCGTTACCATACACCAAGAGCATCTCTTTAGTCCTCCGCAAGTACTTAAGAATGCTCTTCACAGCTGTCCAGTGATTCTCTCCAGGATCAGCTTGATACCTGCTCACTACACTTAGTGAGTATGCTACATCGGGTCTGGTACATAGCATCGCATACATGATAGAGCCTACAGCCGAAGCATAGGGTATCCCTTCCATGCGAGCTCTCTCCAAATCAGTCTTGGGAGACATCTCTTTGGAGAGAGTGACTCCAGATATCGTGGGCAAGTTCCCAATCTTGGAATCTTCCATACTAAACCTTTTTAGTATGGTGTCAATGTACCTGGATTGGGACAATCCCAATATCCGTTTGGATCTATCTCTATAGATCCTAATTCCCAATATGCAGGAGGCATCACCAAGATCGTTCATTGAGAATCTTTGTGATAAGAAGAGCTTGACCGATTGCAGCATAGGAATATCATTTCCTATCAAGAGTATGTCGTCCACGTACAATACGAGGAAGACAACCTTACTCTCTGCCACCTTCTTGTAAATACAAGGTTCATCTGGGTTTTTGACGAAATCAAATTCTTTGATAACGACGTCAAAGCAGATGTTCCAACTCCGCGATGCTTGCTTTAATCCATAAATGGATTTAAGCAGCTTGCACACCTTCCCGCTGCTCCCACTGTCTACGAAGCCCTCTGGCTGAGTCATGTACATGCACTCTTCTAAATCACCATTTAGAAAGGCGGTCTTAACATCCATTTGCCAGATTTCGTAGTCATGATATGCAGCGATGGCAAGCATGATTCGGATGGATTTAAGCATAGCCACTGGAGAAAAGGTTTCGTCATAGTCCACACCTGGTCTTTGACGAAAACCCTTTGCTACAAGTCTAGCTTTGAAAGTCTCCACTTTCTGTTGGAGATAGTGCCCTCATAGTCAATTATTGGATCGCAGGTATGTGATTGCAATGATTGCTGAGGACCTATCCCGGTAGGACAGTCTTACTTGAAATGATAGTATGCTATCTGGTTTGCCTTTATCAGTCGTGTTCATGTTCAGGTGACTGATTGCATGTTACACTTTGATAGAGCCCTTAGCATCTTGCTTTACTACCAACAGTATGATGGCGATCATATACGTGAGAGTTGGGTAGTTTATATGCATATCCTTAATTGTGGTCCCTAGTCGTGAGAGTTTCGAGACAGGGCATCGATACTCCGGAGTAGACTAGTGTGTACAGTCGAGACCCCGACGAGGGGTGGTGGCCGGTCTCACAAGCCACTGGTGTCAGTTGGATCACCTAAGATGTATACAGGTGCTCATTGGGTTATGAGTACACCGGACAGGACTCGCCGGGAATCTGCTAGTTAGTACTATACCTATCGTCAGATAGCAGTTCCCTGGTGACATGTGTACAGGTTAGTTCATCGACCTGAGGTCGTCATTTGTCTCGTGTCAGTTCCCACTGTGCTTTGATTTCTACCCTACCACGGCTCAAAGGAGTCATGCAAACAGGTAGCTTTTGGGTACAGTCCCGAGCCATATGGAGGCACGTGAGCGGATCGGCAGGGGTTTCGTCTCTCCCGGTATTGGGGGCGAGATCGTGCTGTGTCTAGGAGAGCCATTACGCAAAGCCCTCGGCCGAGGCAGGAGATTTACTGGTAGGTATTCCAGTAGTATCTCAGGGCGTTCTGGGCTACACTCCGACACGACTTATACTGCTAATGGGGGTCTGACGTTACTAGCCCCCTAGGCGGATATGCGATACTCATTGACGAACGGACCGGACTGTATATACATTGTCACTGTTAGGCTCAGTAGGGTTTTCGGAGGAGTTCGCTCATCGGTCTCCCTTGAGTTCGCTCCTCGGCCACCCTTGAGGTCAGTCCATGGGCAGCCGTTACGCATAGCTAGTGCCGCTGATGGTTTGTGGTTAAACCCACTGCCAGGGTGCTGACGAGTCATTAGAGTCCCCCACAGACAGTTTCCCAAGTTCGGGCGAAACGTTGTAGAGGCCGTATGGTTTTATGGCAGGGTTCGGAAAATGCACGTGTGTTTACACACGTGTCGATTTTCGGACAGATGATACTGGTCGGCTTTGGTTTAAGCCGGATCCGAGTATTATATTGAGTAGGTATAATATCTTTGTCTCAGTTGCATTTGTATTCGGTCGTAATACAAATGCGGGTATATTTATACAGTTTCGGGGTTGTCCTGAAATTCGTTTCAGGATCACTTTTGGAAGTTGCCAGTTTCCAGTTTTCTATCAGCCGTCTTTTAACATTCGGTTAAAGACGGATTTGTCTTTTCTTGAGATGAGTGTGGATTCTTCTAGAAGGTTCTAGATGAGGTGACTAGGATTAAATGGTGTTAAGTTTTCATTGGTTGCATTTAATGGTTCATTAATGCTTGATGATGTGTTATTAGTGATTCATGCTTTGTTATTAATGGTTTTGGATTGCTTAAGATATTTTTGAAGTGAGAAGCATTCTCTTGTGGTCACCCCCCTCTCCTACGGTCACCTCCCTCTTGCTATATATGGCTTGCCCTCTCTCTCTCCTCATTCTCTCACTCTCACTTGATGTTTCATTTCGGTTAGAAAAGATTATGATAGCATTCGGGGTGTATGGAATTTTACAGTTCATTTCATTCCATCACCCGATTTCCACGGCAACTTCATTAACCGATCGTCCACGGATTTGGACGAAGTGAGACAAAGTCATCTACTCATTCTCTACATCAATCTTGGTCGTCTCTTTTAGCAAACTTGACGATCGAGTTGCCTCGAGTCAGAGGCGGGAGCCCGTTTAAAGAACCGATCATGTGGTGCCACTTCGACGAGGATATCGGAGATCGACGAGATCGGAGCAGCCGCAACGGAGCGTGGGATGATGGTTGAAGAACGAAGGACTCGGATCGTTCGGTATAACATTCCTACACTCTTTACAGTTTGTTAGTTTAGCAATAATGGCAGATCCGGGTTAAAGTATACGATAGCGCCAGTTTAAAAGTTTTTGTTCCGCATTTGGCGTCTGTAGACGGCCGGGGCGCTAACGTAGACTTACAGTGGTATCAGAGCCTCACCATTTTGCTATTCTAACTTGTGCTAACGCGTTTAAAACATCGATCCGACCGGAAAACTAAAAACTGCAAAATCCATGCCCGACAGTTTCTGTTAATTTTAAACGGTCTCAAAATTTATTTCTGGATGTCTTAAAAATCTGTGCAGGGAATTATAAGAGCCACGACAAAATTTGGGGTCGTGATCCCTCCAAGCTGCCGCGGAAGGGCGGCCAAACCCATGGTTTGGCCGCGCAACCGCGGCCACGTGGGGAGCACGTGCTCCCAAATTTTGTCAGTTGGTTCTCTGTGGGATTTTGGGGTTTTTGGTATATAAAGTTTTGGCCCAGGTTTTGTTACTGTTCACCAGTAAGCTGTGGGGCCCACTTTTTGATATTTGGTCTTTGGTCGATCGAAATTTAAACACGTTAGTTTACAGTGCTTACATTATATCTCCGACCGGGAATGTCATTTGATCGGTAAACCGCGTCTGATTGCTATAGTTCTTTTAGACGGGTTTGCGAACGTGACATTCGCGTTGATGTTCTGTATTGTGCTGTGATGTTGCGGATTTGTCGTGGTGGATAGCAGTGTGCAATGGTAGTACAGTTTGAGTTTATTTGTACATTTGATATTGCGGGGCGAGCGTCCAACTTGTGGACTGCCGTCACTGCCTGTTGTATAATATTCTTTTTGGGGCACGACCAGGTTGCGTTCGATGTACCTATTGTACTATTTTTCATTACTGTACTAGGTTTTGCCCCGAGACGGAGTGCACGGATAGCCGGGTTCTGGGGGGCAACGGGTCCGCATCTCATGGCTTTGAGAGGCAGAGGGGTCCCACTTCAGAATTGGCAGACTATTCGCCGCACTCGTAGGTGGTACAGGTTGACCCAAGGAGGGGTGCCCAAGCTTACCGGATTCCGTGGAGTGCTGGGTGGTCCATTCACTATGCTGTAGGGGGCTGCCTCGCTTCAAGTCTTGGCGGGTAACTTGCCGCACCCGTAGGGGTCTAGGTTTCATTGCACAGGCTATCCACACGACAGGGGAACGTCGAGTTTCAGCAGCGGCTCTGTGAAACTCGGGGATCCCAGATATCTGTATTGTTCTGTGATGCTTATTACTTTTCTGTAATGTTGCATATTATCACGCCTGGAACGATTATGTATATTGGTTTATATACTATTAGATGTTGTATATGTTTTACACCCGCGCTAGTCCAGTCCCCGCTCTGTCGTTAGTTAAGTAACCTAACGGGTGATGACGGGACCCAGTGACGAATGCGGATGGCATATACGTACATTTTATTTTCGTTCTTTTCTGGTGTGATTGATTGATGGGACTGCGTTGATTCTGATCAATGCAAAGTTAAACAAACCTGTTTGAGTTGTTGGAACAAATTTAAAAAGTGTTGTTGCAAAGACATTTCCTTTTGTTATGCATAGCGGTATTCAGTGGAATATCCTGCACCTCATTCGACGGGGCAAGGGCTGATATCCCTTCACCGGGACTGACCCCTTGGACAGAAGTTTGCGTCAGAGTAATAACTTTACTATAGTCGATTACATATTGCTTTCCATAGCGGTATTCAGTGGAATATCCTGCACCTCATTCCACGAGGAAAGAGCCGAGATCCCTTTACCGGGAGTGACCTCTTTAGCAAAAGGTTTTCGCCACTATATTTTAAAAAGCTATCAGGTTCCTTCAGTGATATCAAGTTCACTACGCTAAAGGTTTTTCGCCAAAAACCAGCCGTAGCCCTCCGTCACTTCTTTTGGGTATTCAGTAGTATTCAAGCTATGCATTTTAGCCAAAGTTAAGGCATAGTGTTTGGTAGCTGCTGGGTATTCAATTGTTGCATAGATAGATGAGTTAGTTTGGGACAGTTGTTCTGCCGATTGGCCAAAGTCAGGGGCATGTGCGGGTGGGTTCAAATTGACAAGATAGTGATGGGTAGAACTTGGCATGTGACTTATGACATTTTGACCAAAGCCAAGGTTATAAGAGCATGGGGCAAAAACTATATCAGGAGTTTCTAAAGAAACTGAAACTTGCCGAGTATGCGCATACCTTCTGGAGTATGAGTAACGTGGATGCATTCCATCACGTTATCATGCGATGAGAGTTGGATCCTGATTCCTACTGGTGAGTTGGTTTACTCTTCGGGTGATCCCGATTGATTCTTCTTTAGGTTTGGAGGAGAATTTGACAGGACAGTGGGAGGTTTCCGGATTAGATAAAATGATGACCATTCTGATCTAGGTTAGAGTGCACGCAGAGTGTTTCTTTTCTCTCTCTCTCTTTGGCAGCGACCTTTGACCGACCCTAGACTATGACTCAATGACCAGGTTGACCGAACCTTCTTAAAATACTGGCTTTTGGATTGTCTGAGTTGCATAAGTCATTGCCACTCCTTCTTTTACCCTTTAAATTTCTCAGAACACCCGTATTACTACGGATATCCACTTCCATTGGATAGATCCATCGTATGGTTATATACGAACTCGAAGGGACTTCTTCGGGGATGGATCCAAGTTCAGGAGAAATAGAATTGGTTTATTCAGTTGTCTTTTATTATCACCTTCTCTCAGGTTGCGAGAGCTCCTTGGTTTAGGAGAGTACACCTATTACGCCTATTGGATAGTCTTATTCCAAACCATAGGCTGGTGCCGAAAGGTAGGGAATGAAGAAAACCAATTAGCCTAAGTAGGGTGTGCAGAAGGTAATATGTAAAGACAAAATAAAGGGATTAGAAAGAGGGCAAAGTAAATTGCGACTGATATCATTCACGACCAAAACCGCGTACTTCATCGCCGCTCCTATTTCACCTTTAAAAGAATAAGGTATTATTCAGTTGTCTTTTATCATCACCTTCTCTCGAGATGCGAGTACTCCTTGGTTTAGGAGGGTACACCTATTATGCTTACTGGATAGTCTTCTTCCAAACCATAGGCTGGTGCCGAACGGTAGGGAAGGAAGAAAACCAGTTAGCCTAACGATGGTGTACAGAAGGTAACGACTAAAGACAAATAAAGGGATTTGGAGAGATGGCAATAAAATATACGGTTGAAGTCATGAATTGGATTATGGAAGAGGCATTACTATGAATACCAGGATACCCCTACGAAACATTTTCATGTTTCAGTGCATTGTTAAAGGAAAAACTGTTTTCCCGATTAGACACTTACTCCAAGGGTATGTATTTACCAGGTTTCATTCTCATATCTGTATGGTTTTACAGATGATGAGTGGGAGTAAGATATTGGGAATTAGGTGATCATCCTCATTATATCGGAATTCGTTGAAATTGGTGATATTTGAGGAAATCGCCAGGGTACAGTTTTCCACCTACAACGCACAGGTTTTGAGTTGTTCAACTCAGCGGACTTATACAGAGTATTGTATGTTGTCCAGTGTCCATCAGGACAAAGGGGTAGGTCCTCGTACTATGTTCTGTTTACTTATAACTTCTCTAGTATTTAGACAAGTGTTTCATAGAAATACAAGGTCTAAGTTTTGAGAAGTTGTGGGTATAAGAATAAAGTGGAGAACCAGGTATCACAAGTATCGGGATTCTTCAAAGAGATCGAAGATGTAGATTCTTATGATTGGTATTCAGATGATAGTGATGGTTTTGAGAAACGTGTTTCTCTTTCAGGTTACTCATAATTGGATGGATTCCTAAGTTGAGTAATGCTGATTAGCCTCTTTCCATTAAGTTGATATGCACTGGAGACAGCTGCATGATTTGAATATGGTTCCAAATTAAATTAGTGCCAAAGTTTCTATATTGGATATAGAATAGTTCGTACCTTAAAAGAAATTAAGGTACGGGGAGTTGTCCAGCTTATGATTAAAAACAGACACTGGATAACTCAGGGCACGTTTCTGTAATGGCTGTTTGTGGGTTGACCCTGGCTATGACGAGGGTTGATATTCTACCATTTAGAAGATCAATAGTGATATTGTTCTTGACTCGCCACAGTTTTAGTAAAAATGGATCTTTTTCAGAAAACAGTAGTGGGAGTATGGTAGAACTGGAAGTGATTCCAGAACCGCGAACGATTACGGAAAAATTTAATAGGACCTATACATTCAATCAGGTTTGACATTCCAATAGCCACTCTGCAGGTATGGTAGGTAACCTCAGACACCCGAGAGGTACTTCGGTAGCCTCAAGGACGGTGACAGGGAGGTTCTTATCTACCCAGACTTGACACTACTGTTGTTCCAGGATATGAGACCCGGTAGGAGGGTTGTCGTAGTCAGTGGGAGCAACGGAAGCATGGTGGGCAAGTAGCTTATGTCTATTTATAGACTTGAGCAGTTATAGCGGAGATAGATCATCTAATTTTGATGTGACAGTCATGGGTTTGACTTCAATCAGAATAGGGGATGGATCAGTTAAGAAGGTAGTAGGGTGTGATGTCATGATATCTGGATGACATACACAGAGTAGGAAGTAAAATTCCTATACTACGATCGGTTGTACTGTGGTCGTCACACAGTTGTTTCTCCAGACAGGATATGGATATAATATTTGACATTCTGGTTTCTAGATCTATGGTTTTAGATCTGGATTTGGGTAGTTTCCCAATGTGGGTACTTTGACAGATATTCTAATGGTTTTTAGAATAGATGACTCCTAGCATGGTGGTGTACCTGCAGGTGATGGAGTCACCCTCTCTAAAGGTGTCTTACAGACTAAAGGGGAGAGGGATGTGCATGATTGGCAGATCACTTGCTTAGGCAATTGAGTCAATCATGTGATGTCAAGTACCACACCAAATGTTGGTTTTGCACTAGATGCAATAAGTTTGTATTAATACAATCCTGGAGAAACATAAGGAAGCAGTTTTAGAACATTGGTACATGTTCTGCGGATTTGATAAACGGCAGCCTCTTTCGGGAGACGGTTATCATTCCAGGCTTCAAAGGTGACATGGATGACAGAGTGTTTGTCAGAGTTTTAGTTTTCCCTCTGACGAGGGACAGTATTATGGACAGGTGGTTCCAGAGGATACTGTGGGTGGCATGGTGCCGGATACTGATTAGGTTCAGTGATCCATACAGTCTAAGAAGTTTGGATATGGAGTTCATTTATGAACTAAGGTCCCATCAGATATCCAGACATATTCTAAGACAGGTACTACTCAATTCGGGAGATGGCTTTCTCCGCGAACTTGAGATTAAGAGAGATACAGAAAGAAACTTCTAGGCGGATCCACTCACCGAGGCTATTTCTCGAACACAATAGTTTTACAAACGGACTTTGTGAAACTGATTAGTAGAGGAGTTGGATGTTCGGTTTCACACGGGCTGTGAGTAGTCGACATCGCAATATTAGCCTTGAGTGCAAGTGGGAGATTGTTGGAGATAGTGCCCTCATAGTCAATTATTGGATCGCAGGTACGTGATTGCAATGATTGCTGAGGACCTATCCCGGTAGGACAGTCTTACTTGAAATGATAGTATGCTATCTGGTTTGCCTTTATCAGTCGTGTTCATGTTCAGGTGACTGATTGCATGTTACACTTTGATAGAGCCCTTAGGATCTTGCTTTACTACCAACAGTATGATGGCGATCATATACGTGAGAGTTGGGTAGTTTATATGCATATCCTTAATTGTGGTCCCTAGTCGTGGGAGTTTCGAGACAGGGCATCGATACTCCGGAGTAGACTAGTGTGTACAGTCGAGACCCCGACGAGGGGTGGTGGCCGGTCTCACAAGCCACTGGTGTCAGTTGGATCACCTAAGATGTATACAGGTGCTCATTGGGTTATGAGTACACCGGACAGGACTCGCCGGGAATCTGCTAGTTAGTACTATACCTATCGTCAGATACCAGTTCCCTGGTGACATGTGTACAGGTTAGTTCATCGACCTGAGGTCGTCATTTGTCTCGTGTGAGTTCCCACTGTGCTTTGATTTCTACCCTACCACGGCTCAAAGGAGTCGTGCAAACAGGTAGCTTTTGGGTACAGTCCCGAGCCATATGGAGGCACGTGAGCGGATCGGCAGGGGTTTCGTCTCTCCCGGTATTGGGGGCGAGATCGTGCTGTGTCTAGGAGAGCCATTACGCAAAGCCCTCGGCCGAAGCAGGAGATTTACTGGTAGGTATTCCAGTAGTATCTCAGGGCGTTCTGGGCTACACTCCGACACGACTTATACTGCTAATGGGGGTCTGACGTTACTAGCCCCCTAGGCGGATATGCGATACTCGTTGACGAACGGACCGGACTGTATATACATTGTCACTGTTAGGCTCAGTAGGGTTTTCGGAGGAGTTCGCTCATCGGTCTCCCTTGAGTTCGCTCCTCGGCCACCCTTGAGGTCAGTCCATGGGCAGCCGTTACGCATAGCTAGTGCCGCTGATGGTTTGTGGTTAAACCCACTGCCAGGGTGCTGACGAGTCATTAGAGTCCCCCACAGACAGTTTCCCAAGTTCGGGCGAAACGTTGTAGAGGCCGTATGGTTTTATGGCAGGGTTCGGAAAATGAACGTGCGTTTACGCACGTGTCGATTTTCGGACAGATGATACTGGTCGGCTTTGGTTTAAGCCGGATCCGAGTATTATATTGAGTAGGTATAATATCTTTGTCTCAGTTGCATTTGTATTCGGTCGTAATACAAATGCGGGTATATTTATACAGTTTCGGGGTTGTCCTGAAATTCGTTTCAGGATCACTTTTGGAAGTTGCCAGTTTCCAGTTTTCTATCAGCCGTCTTTTAACATTCGGTTAAAGAAGGATTTGTCTTTTCTTGAGATGAGTGTGGATTCTTCTAGAAGGTTCTAGATGAGGTGACTAGGATTAAATGGTGTTAAGTTTTCATTGGTTGCATTTAATCGTTCATTAATGCTTGATGAGGTGTTATTAGTGATTCATGCTTTGTTATTAATGGTTTTGGATTGCTTAAGATATTTTTGAAGTGAGAAGTATTCTCTTGTGGTCACCCCCGTCTCCTACGGTCACCTCCCTCTTTCTATATATGGCTTGCCCTCTCTCTCTCCTCATTCTCTCACTCTCACTTGATGTTTCATTTCGGTTAGAAAAGATTATGATAGCATTCGGGGTGTATGGAATTTTACAGTTCATTTCATTCCATCACCCGATTTCCACGGCAACTTCATTAACCGATCGTCCACGGATTTGGACGAAGTGAGACAAAGTCATCTACTCATTCTCTACATCAATCTTGGTCGTCTCTTTTAGCAAACTTGACGATCGAGTTGCCTCTTGTCAGAGGCGGGAGCCCGTTTAAAGAACCGATCATGTGGTGCCACTTCGACGAGGACATCGGAGATCGACGAGATCGGAGCAGCCGCAACGGAGCGTGGGATGATGGTTGAAGAACGAAGGACTCGGATCGTTCGGTATAACATTCCTACACTCTTTACAGTTTGTTAGTTTAGCAATAATGGCAGATCCGGGTTAAAGTATACGATAGCGCCAGTTTAAAAGTTTTTGTTCCGCATTTGGCGTCTGCAGACGGCCGGGGCGCTAACGTAGACTTACACTTTCCCATCTACACCAAGTTTTTTCTTGAAGATCCACTTGCTCCCAATGGGTTTTACCCCTTCAGGAGCAACTTCCAAAGTCCATACTTTGTTGGTGTACATGGATTCCATCTCGGACCGCATAGCATCCAGCCATTTCACTGAGTCCCCACTCGTGATGGCCTGCTCGAAGCTAGTTGGGTCATCATCCTCCATGATGCAATCCTCACTGCCACCATCAATGAGAAAACCATAGTATCTCTCAGGTGGACGAGAAACCCTACTAGATCGGCGGAGAGGCTGGGGTACGTCGGGCACCACTGAATCCTCTGGTTCTACTAAATCATTAGTTGCAGTTTGTGGTGCTGGAACCTCTTCCAGCTCTACCTCTTTGCCATTAATTTCTTTTGCAAGAAATTCCCTTTCCAAAAAGGTGGCATGTTGAGCAACAAACACTCTTTGTTCCTCAGGTTGGTAGAAAAAATATCCTTGAGATATCTTAGGATATCCCACAAACTTGCAAAGGACTGATCGTGCCTCGAGTTTGTCCGGATTTTGCTTTTTGACATAGGACGGACAACCCCATATCTTAATTCGTTTAAAATATGGTCTCTTCCCACTCCATATCTCATATGGTGTGGTAGGTACAGATTTAGACGGAACAAGATTCAATAGGTATATGGCTGTCTCAAGCGCATACCCCCAAAAGGAAATAGGTAACTCAGCATTGCTCATCATTGAACGCACCATATCTAATAGGGTGTGATTCCTTCGTTCCGATACACCGTTGTGCTGTGGTGTATAAGGAGGAGTAAGCTGAGAGAGAATCCCATTCTCTTTTAGATAATCCAGGAATTCACTGCTTAAGTATTCACCTCCTCGATCAGATCGAAGAATCTTAATACTTTTGCCCGTTTGGTCCTCTACCTCATGCTTATATTCTTTGAATTTCTCAAAAGCTTCAGACTTGTGTTTCAACAGGAACACATGCCCGTATCTAGAGAGATCGTCAGTGAATATAATGAAGTAGGAAGAACCATTTCTGGCATGTGTAGACATAGGACCGCATACATCACTATGCACCAGTCCCAAGAGTTCTGTAACTCTTTCTCCGTGTCCCGTAAACGGAGTTTTGGTCATTTTTCCTTTGAGACATGAATGGCAAGTGTCATAAGATGATAATTCGAATGAATTCAAATATCCATTCTTATGCAACTTAGCTAGTCGTGTCTCATTGATATGGCCAAGTCTACAGTGCCACAAGAAGGATTCGTTCATTTCTGAGCTTTTCCTCTTGTGTGTGTTTTGTATATTGAAGACTGTATTTTGATTGAGAATGAATATGCCATTATGTAGCGAGCCTGATGCAATCAACTTTTGATCTAGGAATATGTTCATAACATTATCCTTTACTACAAAATTATATCCTTCTTTACTTAATAAAGAAACTGATATAATGTTGCACATCATGTTCGGTATATAATAGCACTCATTCAGGACTAGTGTATCACCATTTGGTAATACCAGGTGATATATGCCAACTGCTTTGGCTGCAACATTTTCCCCATTCCCTACTTGAATGGAATGATCACCTTTTCCCAGTTCTCTACCTTTCCGTAGCCCATGTAACTGCTTACATATGTGGGTCCTGATCCGGTATCTAATACCCAGGACGTAGGGTGAACTGGGAAACAGTTCTCAATAACAAACACACCCGAAGAAGGTGCATCATCATGCACGTTCTCCGTTTGGACGGCGTGAGAATCTAGATATTCTCCTGTTTCCTGTTCAGTCTTATAACATTTATAAGATAGAACGGGTCCAACGTTTCCCTGCACAGTATAACATGCGGGTTCGGTCAATACATCCATATTATTATCTTGATTAAGGCATGAAATGGTCGCTACCTGGAGAGAGAGAGAAGAAAACACTTTAGCGTATGCTCGTGCAAGATCAGATTGGTTATTATCTTATCTAATCAGGGTGGCTCCCACTGGTTTTTATCAAATCTTCCTTCAAACCCTAAAAGGAAAGACTAGCCGGGATTAATTACACCCTACAACTTCGTCGATCTTTCAGCCAGGCCAGTGTCGGTACTTTGAGGGAGGTTCCCCGTGCTTTCGCATGGACCTAATTAAAGTAAACCTCGTTTTCCCAGAGGCGTAACCCCGTTGACACCTTTCTAGACACCTACTTGATCGGCTAATTGTAGTGTGCAAAACTCTCCCAGGAGTAACTCTTACTCGCAGTGGGTATCGGGATCCAACTATCTCATAGAAGGTATGCAATCTCATTGCAAATTTCAACACTTGAAATTCCCGATAATGCTTTTGTCCCTAGCGATCTATGACCTTGACTAAGTCAACAAACCATAAATCGCAAGTCAAGTTCAACCCGTACATTTCCCGATTGAATTAAACCCACCCGTACGACCCTTGACTGAGTCAACAAGGCCGTGCGAATGCTCTAATCCAATCACATCTCATGTTGTTACAGATAAACATAATTTAGCTACCATACACTATACCTTGACTAAGTCAACAAACATAGCACGAATACTAAATAATATCTATCTGAAATGACGGAGGGCTACGCGGGTTCTTTCAGAAAAAACCATGAGCGTAATGAACTTGATATCGTTGTAGAATCAAATGAAGTTTTGAAATGGAGTGATTTTGAGGCTTTTCTAGTTTTGCTAAAGGGGTCACTCCCGGTGAAGGGATCGTCGGCCTTTTCCTCGTCGAATGAGGTGCAGGATATCTCATATATATCACTGTGCAAAGCAGAAACTATAGAAGCAATCAAAAGTCAAACCGAGTGTGTAGCATCTGCCAGTTATTGCTAAAGGAGTCACTCCCGGTGAAGGGATCTCGGTCCTTTCCTCATCGAATAAGGTGCAGGGTATATCATATATACCGCTATGCAAAGCAAGAACTGTAGCTACCTGTTTTGTTTAAAATTTGATTTTACAACATCTTAGGTTTCTTTTCTTTCATTAATCACATTAATGAAGTCCCATCATTTAAGTCACCTAAACATCACAGATAAATACGACGTACACTTATGCCATCCGCATTCGCCTGGATGTCCCCTCGTGCACCGTTAGGTTAGGTAACTAACGACAGGGCAGGGCTAGTGCGGGTGCAAAACATAAGTAACGTCTATATAATATATCATATATACTGTATACTGTATCTATCACAGAACATCACATGATTACATCACAGATATCGCAGCAGAAGAAACATATGAAACATTGGATATACTAGGACGTCCGTGTTTTCAATACGAGGCAGTATAAAACACGGATTCCACGGTCGTGATGAATAGCCAATCCCACACCCCTAGACCCCTACGAGAGCGGCAAGCAACCCTGCCAATTCTAGGGTTAGGAGACCCGGACTCGACTCCTCGAGTTGGTCTCCCACTGGTCCCCAGAACCCGGTTACTTGTGCTCCCCTCCTTGGGTCTATCCTAATGCGGAAAAATAAATAATATACAAAAGGTGACAACTTCCGCAACCTGGAAGTGCCCCAAATAAAAGAATATTACATACAAGTTTTTACATGAATGAAAATGAAAAACACTCATCTCACATAAAAAACCCCGGCTATTTAATCACGACAATCCAATATAACATATCGAGCAACACATAACATCACATGTCATCAACGTAAGTAAATATGCGCATCCCAATTGTCGTTGACATATAGCAACGAAACCGGCGATATCACACATTACACTTACGGTCACAGAAAAGAAAGTGTAAAACTACAACAGTTGGAATCCGCAACCTCTTTAGACATCACATGCCTAATCAAATGAAATACTTAGACATCACATGCCTAACAGTTATAAACCCCGCATTTTAGTCTCATTATCGAAAACTCTTTTCAATATCAAATGAAACTAAACCGCTAGATTTATAACATTCATTCAGTTATCTCATAACTGTTTGTGAATTCCAATTATTGTATCCCATTACGGATAAATAGAAAATATTAAACTTTCCGATCGAACATTCGAACACCCAAGTTTTCCTGAAACCGTTCAACACATGAAATAGGTTTAAAGACATTCACTTCATGCCTCAGTACCAACGGTCCAGCCGTAGAAGGGTCAAGCCAACGCCTCACATGTGGCACGCCGTACTGCCCCAAACCCGAAGGTTCAAAGGGCAGTTCAAGACGGTCACATAATCGAGTTAAGGTTTGTTGTCTTCTAGAGGGACCATCGCATTACTTGCACTACTTAGAACATCCTTAAACCACAGAAAAATCCAACACTTGGAAATTTTCCGGCAGGGGAAAATTTGGGTATTTATATCCGGTCGAACCTTTTAACATATTCTAAAATATCCGGAAAGCCACATAGACAAGGTTTGATAATCCGATCGAATCGTCGATTCCCAATACAACCCAGAACACTCAACTCTTGAGTAAAATTAAAAATTCCCAGAAAATTCAGCATAATAAAATAGGAATTACTGTGCAAAAATGGACAGATGATGTCATCAGATGGCCGCGGAACCGCCGCAGAAGCCAGGCTTCTGCCGCGGTTTCGCCGCGCCCTTAGCAGATCATGGGATAAATTTTGCATCGTAATTCTTAGAATTCCCTGCTGAATTTTTTAAGCATTTTTAATATGGAAAAATCCTAGATTTTAGAAAAAGTCCAGAGAGCATATCGGGAATTTTGGTTTCGGTTCGATCGGGTTTCAAACGTCGTCTAGACTTCGCCTAAGGCTCTAGCTAGGCTCTAATACCACTGTAGGGTTCCTAGGCACGCTAATGAGGTCTCACAAGGCATCAACCATGCCAATTTCAAATTTTACGGGTGCCGAGAAACCCTAATACGGATCGTTGACTAGAAGTTTAGGCGAAAAGCGAAACTAGTTAATAATTTAACTAAAAGAGAGAGGCTACAACCTTTGTAGATCCGGTTCTCCACTTCCTTAGCTCCACATAGGCATCCTCTCGCTGTCCATCTCGAATCCCGGACTCAATCGTCGGCTTGATCGGAGAAATGGGAGGGCTAGGTCGTCGGCTTCGTGCCGAAGATGATCTACGTCGAGGCATCACAAGTTCAAGCTCCAACTCCATCAAGTTGTGAAACTTGTGAAGAAAACACCCTATACTACTTGGTAAGAGGTAGAGGGTGAAGAAATAGGAGGTGGGTTCACTTTAGAATTGGATTTCTCACACTTTAGCTCAAGTTGCCATTAATGGACTTAAGCTTTTTCTTTGAAGATGAAGAAGAAGATGAAGCTAGAATATGATAAGTCTTAATTAAAATGAAAAGTAAAATGAATACTTCTCATATACTAACTAAGGTAGAGTGTAGAGAATTGACCATGGTTACTTGGAAGGGTTAGGGTTAAGCATGAAGACAAGAATGGTTACAAAGTCAAAGCTTCATGAAGCTTCAACTAGAAACAAAGAAAGCCACCATTCTCATCAAAATCATTTCCAAATAAATAAATAAACAAATAAATAAATAAATGAATAAGCAAAACCCTAATCATCAACTTAACCTTGGTTTAATTCTATACACTTAACCAAATGAGCAAGTATCATCAAACATGATACAAACATGTGCACAAAAGTATATCACATATACAACTTGCACATCAAGTGAGAAAATCCATTTAAAGTGAACCAATACTAGCTAATGCAAAGTAATATGTCAAATATATAATTATACATTAAATCATTAAATCAACACTTGATTTAACGATCCGGTCATATCGCATATAACCGACTAGTATCCTATGTATCGGCTTATCGAATCAATCCTTGATTCGATATCCAGGTTATATCGAATATAACCAATCGATACATTCATCGCGAGAATGGAATACGGTATCACATACACGCATTATTCTCGGTCCTGCACATATCTCATATGCGCTCCTATTTCGTTTCGCTTGAGCCAGGAAACCTCTGTGTAGGACTCTAAAGACTCGTCAATACGCCGGTAACAGATGATGATCATATCAAGCACCCACAAGCCGCAAGCGGTCTACTAAACGTAACGGCCATCCGGGTATTGAGCGATCAGAAGATCGACGAGCTAGCCCGCTCACACTCCTGTGAATCCAACCAGTAACACTTACCGTACAGTCCGGTCTGTTCATCTGATATGTCGCATATCAGGTCTAGGGGTGGTAAACGTCAGACCCCAATAACCGATAAGTCGTGCCGATGTGAGGCTCATAACAGGTCGAGAAACTACTGGTAACACTTACCAGCAAATCTCTGATCAGCCCTGGCCAGGGACTTTCCTGTTACGGCCAATCGAGCATTGCGCAACATCAACCCCCAATATCGGGAGAGACGAAACCCCTCCTATCGCTCATTGCCTCCATGTGACTCGGGACTGTACCCAAAGACCACCGTTTTGCACGCCCTCATGGACGTGGTAAGGTGGAGATCAAAGCACAGTGGGAATCACACAAGACTCTATGACGATCTCGGGTCTACAGACTAACCTGCACAAGTGTCACCTGAGAACTGCCATCTGACGTGAGGTATAATACCATCTGGGAGTTCTCGGCGAGTCCGTCCAGTCTACCCAGTCTCCACTGAGCACCCGTATACCATCTCTGATGTCAAACACCAATGGATATGGGATCATCCATCGCCCATCTCATGGGTCAAGAAGCGTATACGCTAGTCTACTCTGGTATATCGATGCCCCGTCTCGATACACCCACAACTAGGGACCTTGAAGGATGTACCTATGGACTACCATGTCCCCACTAGTATGATCTGCATCATAGTCCAGGTAGTCAAGTACACATCCTAAAGGCTTTACCAACATGTAACTAAAAGACAGTTTAAAGAGAATAGTGTATATGTTAAGATAAAGAGCAACCAGATAGCATACTATCATATCGAGCAAGAAAGTCATCTCTATATATGTCCAAGCATCCAATATAATATACATCATCTGTACAATACTGGCCTCTAGGGCATGTTAGTGTATATGCCCTAGAGGCCATTACTGTATCATACTAGTTTGTATATTACTTAATGGAAGCTTGGGATATTCACCTTGTATATACAATCTTGCTCAAAATAGTAGTATGCTACTTGGTTTGTTTCTACTTCAATGTGTACATGTGTTTATTTTTGTATATCGCCTATACACATTAGTGGAGCCCTTAGGATCTTTGCTTGATTACCAGCGATGTGATGGCCGTCACACTAGTGGGGCTGGGTAATCTATAAGCACATCCTTATGCAGGTCCCTGGTCGTAGGACTATCGAGACAGGGCATCGATACTCCGGAGTAGACCAGCGCATGCGCTTTTCATCCCAGTGTGGGAGACGGTCTGTCCCACAGCCGTCAGTACGTCGTACTTGAGATAGTATGCGGGTGCTCGTTAGGTTACGGGTACACTGGACAGGACTCGTCGGGAACTGACTAGTTGGTATTATGCCTATCGTCAGTTATCAGTTCCCAGGTGACATGAGTACAGCTTAGTCCGCTGACTTGACACTATCACTTCGCCTCGAGTGTGTTCCCACTGTACTTTGATCACTACCCTACCACGGCTCAAAGGAGGCGTGCAAACAGGTAGTGGTTGGGTGCAGTCCCGAAGCACTTGGAGGCAGTGACGGTTAGACATGATTCGTCTCTCCCGGTATTGGGGATTGACATCGCGCTGTGTCTAGGAGAGCCATTACACGAGTAGTCCCTGGCCAGGGCAAACGAGATATACTGGTAGGCTTCCAGTGTTATCTCAGGGTGTTTTGGGCTTCGCTCCGGCACGACTTGTACCGCTATTGGGGGACTGACGTTTACCGCCCCCTAGGCCCGCCATGCGATGTATCAGACGAACAGACCGGACTGTACGGAGAATGTCACACTCAGGCTCAGTAGGAGTTCAGATGGGTTTCTCCTCGTCGGTCTTCTTATCGGCATTACCTGGGGACCGTTACGCACAGCTAGTGCCGCTTGCGGTCTGTGGTTAAACCCACTGCCAACGTAGTGTCGAGTCTTTAGAGTCCCACACAGAAAGCTTTTCGCCTTTAGGCAAAAGAGTAGAGGTCGCATGGTATTGCGACAGGTTGCATGGTTTAGCGACAGGGTTCGGTCACATCCGTGTACTTATGCACGTACAGTGTCCGGAAAGTTTACACTAGCGGGCTTTGGTTTAAGCCGGATCCTAGTGTACCTTATGGGATTGGATTTATCCAGTTTGCATTCATGTTCCTCGCGGGTGTGTATGCACAGTTGACAGGGAGGCAGAGGCAGCGGATTCTCATTAGGGTTGTTGACAGTTGACCATTGACTATTTGACTTTTTGCTCAACCCTAATGAGAATATGATTTGTGATTAACTATTATATTAATTAAGTATTATGGTGACTTGGTTGTTGACTTTTGTTGACTTTGTTGACTTGTTGACTTTGTTGACCGGTTGACTAGGCTTGACTAGTTGACCATCATGATAACCATGGCTATCATTTCATGCCAAAGACTTTTACTTGCTTGCTCACTTGTGTAAAATGAGTGCATGATATGATATGGTTATGGTTGCTTCAACCATCACATAAGACTTTTTTGATATGATGAGTTATGATTACTTTGGATTATGAGAGGGTGAGAGACAAAAGAGAGCCTCATTCTTTCTTGCTCATTCTCTCTCTTGTTCTTGAGCTCTCCATTTTGCTCTCACCCTCTTGCTCTTTTTCCCTCTCTTTAATCTATGGTTCTCTTGTCTCATGAGTTGAGAATCAAGAACCATAGATAAAATCCCATTCTAATTCTTCTCTACTCATTCTAGTTCACTAGGTTTAGCAAACCAAGTGAACTAGTTTCTTCAAAGAACGAAGAAGGAGCTAAAGGTTGGAGCTTTCAGGTAGATCTATCTTCAGCGTACGGAGACGACGAGAAGAAGCCATCGGACCACCATCGGAGCTTGAAGACGAAGGAGTTCAAGACAAGCAAGGTATAACCCCCTAACCGAGTAGCTAGAAACTCATAGTTAGGATGTTAGATAGATGTTTAACCAAGATCCGGGTTATAGGTCCATGTTACCACCTCCGCAAAAATCGTTTTTTTCCAAATTCCGCATTCCCGAAAGTACCGGGAGAGGTAGCATGGACTTACAGTGATATCAGAGCCTAGTTAAACTCTATCTAGCATGTTAGCAAGTAACTAGAAGATCGATCAAGGAAAAAGTCCCGAAACGAACCCCGGAATTTTAAAATTTCTGTCGATTTTAAAAGTGCTGGAAAACTTTTTTGAAAAACACCAAAAATCGACTCAGGCTTTTTTAAAGAAACTGCAAAAATTTGAGCCCATGACTCGATCAAAGCGCCGCGGTTCCGCGGCGGGAGCACGCTCCCGCCGCGGAAACGCGGCCGAGTTGACTCGGTCATGGGTTTTATTTTTTGCAGATTGCTCATTGGGGTATTTTGGGATTTTTAGAATATATATTTTCTGCCCAGATTTTCCAGAACGAAAATTTTATTTTGGGGTCCCGAAAATCCGTATTTTTGATCGAACTTCTAAAAGACTTAAGCTAACGGGTTTTCTGTAATGAGATATTTGTATTGAACGTCTACTAATCGCTATATGTCGATTAGTGGGGGTTATACAAATCTGTGATCTGTAATGTGCTGGAATGTGTATATGAATATGTTGGATTGTCGCGGGTGAATAGCCGGGGGTTGTGAGACGAGAGTTTTCTTTTCTTTCAATTCTTGTAAATTTGTAAATTGATGTAATAATTATTTGTATGGCCGCACAACCGGGTCGGGGTTGTAGCCGTCATTGTATAATTTCTTTTTACTGTTTTTGCTCCTAGGATAGACCCATGGAGGGGGTGTACAAACTACCGGGTATGCCGAAGTGTCGAGTGGCCTACTCATGGAGATGAGGGAGGTTGCTACGCTTCGGGTACTTGGCGGGTAGTTTTCCGCACCCGTAGGGGTCTTGGGTGGGGTATTGGCTATTCACCGCGACCGTGTAATCTGTTTTTGTTACAGGCTCGTACAAATTACAGATTCCTAGTATATCCAATGTATTCATCTGTGATCTGAAATGTTTATCATTGCAGTATATCTATATATGATATTATTTAGGCGTTGTTTATGTTTTACAGACGCGCTAGCCCAGCCCCCGCTCTGTCGTTAGTTAAGTAACCTAACGGGTAATGACGGGGCCCAGTGGCGAATACGAATGGCATAAGCGTACGTCATATTTTGGTTGTTTGCTGCAATGGTAGGATTAAATGATGGGACACATTAAAAGAACTAATGCAAGAATATCACGCATTAAAATAACTAATGCAAGATAATAAACCAAGTTAAAGTCGTTGGAACAATTTCGAAAAACCACTCGGTTCTTTTCAAAACCAACTTTTAAAATACGGAGTTTGAGCCACTCTATTTAAAAGCTATCTCGTTCCATCGACTAAATCAAGTTCACTACGTTCACGGTTTTGCCAAAACCATTCGTAGCCCTCCGTCGTTTCACATGAATAGTCAATAGTATTCAAGCTGTGTTTGTTGGCCAAAGTCAAGGCATAGTGATTGGTAGCTATTGGGTATTCATGTGCAGCATAGATAGATGCGTTGGTTTGGAACAGTCGTACTGCCTTGTTGGCCAAAGTCAAGGGTATGTGCGGGTGGATTCAAATTAACCTGGAGAACTTCGGATAGAACTTGACATGTGACTTATGATTTGTTGGCCAAAGTCAAGGTCATAAGAGCATGGGGCAAAAATCCACATCGGGAGTTTCATAAGTACTGAAACTTGCTAGATTTGCATACCATTTGGAGTGTGATGATTCTGGTAGGATTCCTTCAGTTTCGTCACGCGATGATATTTGGATCCCGATCGTACTGTGAGTATATGCTACTCCTCGGGAAATTTCTCACTAATCGATCAATGCTATAAACCTAGTAGGTGCCTAGAAAGGTGTTAGCGGGGCTACGCCCCCAGGGAAAAGAGGTTCTATAATTAAGGAACTTCGCGAAAGCGTTGGAAAACCTCCCTCGAAGTACCGACACCGGCCTGGCTGAACGGTTAAGCAAGTATTGTACGGTGGGATTGATCCTGACTAATTCTTCCTTTATGGTTTGAGGAGGGATTCGAGAAACAGTGGGAGCCATCCTGTTTAGACAAACTAAAAACCACTCTAAACTTGCAAGAGCATCATGCTGAGTGTTTCTTCTTCTCTCTCCTAATTGCAGCGACCAATCAACATGACTGGACTTAAGTTACTCCTAGATAAAAACAAACTGACAGGGCCAAACTACAAAGATTGGCTCAGGAATGTCAAGATAGCAATCACTTACGACAAGCTGGGGTATCTTCTAACCACCAAAGCTCCCCCTGTCCCTGGTCCAACTTCCAGCGTCGCGGATAAGGAAATCCGCAAGACTTGGGAGATTGATAGCGCGAAGGCCAAGTGCCTCGTGCTTGCCTCGATGGACAACGAACATCAGAGGAGGCACGAGAATATGGACTTGGAATCCATATTGCTTCATACAAAAGAACTGTATGGAGAGCAATCTCGTATCGCAAGATACGAAGCGTCGAAAAAGTTATTTTCGACAAGAATGGCCGTCGGATCATCAGTAGCCGAGCACGTGCTAAAGATGATTGGCTACATTGAGGAGCTCGCGGACCTAGGGATTACATTGGAGGCTGAACTCTATACGGATATAGTTCTCCAGTCCCTTCCTTCCACTTACGCCCAGTTTATACTGAACTTCAACTTACAAGAAAAAGAGGTTGAACTTTCAGAGCTCCTCAACATGCTGAGGAGCGCAGAGGGCACCCTACAGAAAGGTAGGGAAACATCCACTTTGTTTGTAGGAGGATCATCTTCTTCTAGGTCCAAGGCGAAAGCCAAGGGAAAGAAGAAGAAAGCCCCCGCCAAACCAAGGGACGGTGTTAGTAAAGTGGATACGAAGGGAAAAGCAAAAGCAACAAAGTTGGCGGGAAAGCTTGTGGATAAGGAAGAATGCTTCTATTGTCATAAGAAAGGACACTGGAAGAATGATTGCAGGGCCTGGAAGGCCAGAACACAGGAATTGAAGCAGGTTGCAGCTTCAGCTTCAGGTGTGTATGTTATTGAAAACTGTCTTTCAATAAACTCTACTTCCTGGGTATTGGATACCGGATCAGGATCTTATATCTGTAATTCTTTGCAGGCATTGAGAAACCGTAGGGTTTTGAAGGCAGGTGACATGACCCTCAGAGTTGCGAACGGAGCTAGCATGGATGCTAAAGCCGTGGGGGACTATCACCTGGGAATGTCAGATGGACATGTTTTGGTTTTGCGTAATTGGTTTTTTGTACCTAACGCAACTTGTAATATCATTTCTGTATCTTTAGTTTCTAAAGAAGGTTATGAATTTGCGTTTGTAAGTAATGTTGTAAACATTCACCTTAATCAAGTATTGATTGGGTCAGGTACATTGAGTAATGGTATATACGTGTTAAACCAACCACAGATTTTTAATGTCCAGAATACACACAAAAGAAAGTCTCCAGAAATAAATCAGACTTTCTTATGGCATTGTAGATTGGGTCACATCAATGAGAGAAGGTTGACGAAGTTACATACAGAAGGGTATTTGAATGCGTTCGAATATCAGTCGTATGCCACTTGTCAATCCTGTCTCAAAGGAAA
Organism: Agapanthus africanus; assembly: GCA_030015575.1. Lineage (NCBI taxonomy): Eukaryota > Viridiplantae > Streptophyta > Magnoliopsida > Asparagales > Amaryllidaceae > Agapanthus > Agapanthus africanus. Next base: position 44,923,069 of record JASDDO010000006.1, read on the forward strand.
GATGACAAAGACTCCGTTTACTGGACATGGAGTAAGAGCGAGCGAGCTCTTGGGACTCGTACACAGTGACGTGTGCGGTCCAATGTCTACACATGCCCGAAGCGGACATTCTTACTTCATTACTTTTACGGATGACTTCTCAAGGTACGGTTATGTCTTCTTAATGAAACATAAGTCCGAGGCCTTTGGAAAATTCCAGGAGTATAAGAATGAAGTAGAGAAACAGACCGGCAAAAGTATTAAGATTCTAAGATCGGATCGAGGTGGAGAATACTTAAGTGCCGAGTTCCTTGACTATTTAAAAGAGAACGGAATTCTCTCTCAGCTTACTCCTCCATACACCCCGCAACATAACGGTGTATCGGAGAGACGAAACCGCACCCTATTGGATATGGTGCGGTCTATGATGAGTAACGCTGAGTTGCCGCGATCATTCTGGGGATATGCGCTAGAATCAGCCGCATACCTTTTGAACCGAGTTCCCACTAAGACTGTGCCTACCACACTATTTGAGATGTGGTGTGGGAAGAGACCCTATCTTAAGCACATTAAGACATGGGGATGTCCAGCTTTTGTCAAAAAGCAGCATGCGGACAAGCTCGAGGCACGCTCGGTACAGTGCAAGTTTGTGGGGTATCCAAAGAACTCCAAAGGATATTTCTTCTACTGTGAAGAGGAACAAAAAGTTCTTGTTTCTCGTCATGCCTACTTCTTGGAAACTGAGTTTTTGGAAAACCAGATAAGTGGGAGCACAGTAGAACTGAAAGAAATTCCAGAACCACGGACTGTTACTGAAAGTTTAGTGGAACCAGAGGGTTCAGAAGAACAGGACATTCCTACGCCGCTCCGCAGAAGTAGTAGGCAGACTCATCCGCCCGAGAGATACTACGGTTTTCTCGTAGACGGGGATAGAGAGGATTCCATCATAGACTATGATGAGCCTACTAGCTTCCAGCAGGCCGTTCAGAGCGTTGACTCAGTGAAATGGCTGGATGCAATGCGGACCGAAATGGAGTCCATGTACACCAACAAGGTATGGACGTTGGACATTACTCCAGACGGGGTAAAACCCGTAGGATGCAAGTGGATCTTCAAAAGGAAGATTGGTGTAGATGGACAGGTTGAGACCTATAAAGCTAGGATGGTAGCAAAGGGTTTTCGTCAAAGACCTGGCTTGGACTATGACGAAACCTTCTCTCCAGTAGCCATGCTGAAATCCATTCGGATCCTTCTTGCCATTGCTGCCTTCCACGATTATGAGATCTGGCAAATGGACGTAAAGAACGCTTTTCTAAATGGAAATTTAGAGGAGTGTGTCTATATGGACCAACCAGAGGGTTTCATTCAGAGTGGGAGCAGCGGAAAGGTGTGCAAGTTGCTTAAGTCCATCTATGGACTAAAGCAGGCATCGCGGAGTTGGAACATCTGCTTTGATGAGACGGTCAAAGAATTTGTCTTTATCAAAAATCCAGATGAACCATGCATCTATAGTAGATTTGTAGCGAGAACTGTAGTATTCCTCGTTTTATACGTGGATGACATTCTCTTAATAGGAAATGACATTCCTATGCTATAATCTGTCAAGGGGTTCTTGTCACACAGGTTCTCCATGAAAGACCTGGGTGATGCCTCGTACATTCTGGGTATCCGGATCTACCGTGACAGATCCAAGAGGATATTAGGACTTTCACAGTCCAGGTACATCGACACCATACTGAAGAGATTCAGTATGGAAGATTCCAAGCGCGGTAACCTACCGGCTTGTCATGGGATCACCCTCTCTAAAGAGATGTCTCCCAAGACTGATTTGGAGAGGGATCGCATGTCTATTATACCCTACGCTTCTGCGGTAGGCTCTTTAATGTATGCGATGTTGTGTACCAGACCGGATGTAGCTTATGCACTGAGTGTGGTAAGCCGGTATCAGTCAAACCCTGGGGAGAAACACTGGATAGCAGTAAAGAACATTCTCAAGTACCTGAGAAGGACTAAGGAGATGTTCTTGGTGTATGGCGGAAAAGACCTCCAGATCGAGGCCTTTGCTGACTCCATCATCCAGAGTGACAAGGATGATTCCAAGTCCATGTCGGGTTTTGTCTTCACCCTTAATGGAGGGGCGGTGTGTTGGAAGAGTTCCAAACAAGAAACCGTTGCAGACTCGACGATGGAAGCGGAATACATCGCTGCATCTGATGCCGCAAAAGAAGCTGTCTGGATGAAGAAGTTCTTGAAAGAACTTCAGGTGGTTCCGTCCATTGTTGATCCAATACCTCTGTATTGCGACAACAACGGGGCTATAGCTTTAGCGAAGGAACCCAGGTCCCATCAGAAATCCAGGCACATCTTGAGGCGGTATCACCTGATCAGGGAGATCGTGGATCACCAGGAGATCGAGGTTCGGAGAGTCGCTTCAGAAGACAACACTGCATATCCATTCACCAAGGCCCTGCCCCAGACTCAGTTCGAGCGGCTGATCGAGATGATAGGTCTTCGATACGCCAGTACATGGCCTTAGTGCAAGTGGGAGATTGTTAGTGTATATGCCCTAGAGGCCATTACTGTATCATACTAGTTTGTATATAACTTAATGGAAGCTTGGGATATTCACCTTGTATATACAATCTTGCTCAAAATAGTAGCATGCTACTTGGTTTGTTTCTACTTCAATGTGTGCATGTGTTTATTTTTTTATATCGCCTATACACATTAGTGGAGCCCTTAGGATCTTTGCTTGATTACCAGCGATGTGATGGCCGTCACACTAGTGGGGCTGGGTAATCTATAAGCACATCCTTATGCAGGTCCCTGGTCGCAGGACTATCGAGACAGGGCATCGATACTCCGGAGTAGACCAGCGCATGCGCTTCTCATCCCAGTGTGGGAGACGGTCTGTCTTACAGCCGTCAGTACGTCGTACTTGAGATAGTATGCGGGTGCTCGTTAGGTTACGGGTACACTGGACAGGACTCGTCGGGAACTGACTAGTTGGTATTATGCCTATCGTCAGTTATCAGTTCCCAGGTGACATGAGTACAGTTTAGTCCGCTGACTTGACACTGTCACTTCGCCTCGAGTGTGTTCCCACTGTACTTTGATCACTACCCTACCACGGCTCAAAGGAGTCGTGCAAACAGGTAGTGGTTGGGTGCAGTCCCGAAGCACTTGGAGGCAGTGACGGTTAGACAGGATTCGTCTCTCCCGGTATTGGGGGTTGACATCGCGCTGTGTCTAGGAGAGCCATTACACGAGTAGTCCCTGGCCAGGGCAAACGAGATATACTGGTAGGCTTCCAGTGTTATCTCAGGGTGTTTTGGGCTTCGCTCCGGCACGACTTGTACCGCTATTGGGGGACTGACGTTTACCGCCCCGTAGGCCCGCCATGCGATGTATCAGACGAACAGACCGGACTGTACGGAGAATGTCACACTCAGGCTCAGTAGGAGTTCAGATGGGTTTCGCCTCGTCGGTCTTCTTATCGGCATTACCTGGGGACCGTTACGCACAGCTAGTGCCGCTTGCGGTCTGTGGTTAAACCCACTGCCAGCGTAGTGTCGAGTCTTTAGAGTCCCACACAGAAAGCTTTTCGCCTTTAGGCAAAAGAGTAGAGGTCGCATGGTATTGCGACAGGTTGCATGGTTTTGCGACAGGGTTCGGTCACATCCGTGTACTTGTGCACGTACAGTGTCCGGACAGTTTACACTAGCGGGCTTTGGTTTAAGCCGGATCCTAGTGTACCTTATGGGATTGGATTTATCCAGTTTGCATTCATGTTCCTCGGAACGCGGATGCGGGTGTGTATTCACAGTTGACAGAAAGGCAGAGGCAGCGGATTCTCATTAGGGTTGTTGACAGTTGACCGTTGACTATTTGACTTTTTGCTCAACCCTAATGAGAATATGATTTGTGATTAACTATTATATTAATTAAGTATTATGGTGACTTGGTTGTTGACTTTTGTTGACTTTGTTGACATGTTGACTTTGTTGACCGGTTGACTAGGCTTGACTAGTTGACCATCATGATAACCATGGCTATCATTTCATGCCAAAGACTTTTACTTGCTTGCTCACTTGTGTAAAATGAGTGCATGATATGATATGGTTATGGTTGCTTCAACCATCACATAAGACTTTTTTGATATGATGAGTTATGATTACTTTGGATTATGAGAGGGTGAGAGACAAAAGAGAGCCTCATTCTTTCTTGCTCATTCTCTCTCTTGTTCTTGAGCTCTCCATTTTGCTCTCACCCTCTTGCTCTTTTTCCCTCTCTTTAATCTATGGTTCTCTTGTCTCATGAGTTGAGAATCAAGAACCATAGATAAAATCCCATTCTAATTCTTCTCTACTCATTCTAGTTCACTAGGTTTAGCAAACCAAGTGAACTAGTTTCTTCAAAGAACGAAGAAGGAGCTAAAGGTTGGAGCTTTCAGGTGGATCTATCTTCGGCGTACGGAGACGACGAGAAGAAGCCATTGGACCACCATCGGAGCTTGAAGACGAAGGAGTTCAAGACAAGCAAGGTATAACCCCCTAACCGAGTAGCTAGAAACTCATAGTTAGGATGTTAGATAGATGTTTAACCAAGATCCGGGTTATAGGTCCATGTTACCACCTCCGTAAAAATCGTTTTTTACCAAATTCCGCATTCCCGAAAGTACCGGGAGAGGTAGCATGGACTTACAGGGCATACATACAACTAACATTAAGCATGTGCTTTTGGACTACTCAAGCCCAACTAATATAATCTACATTATAGTCCTGGTAGTCAAGCCAACATCCTAAGGGCTTTATCAACATATATCAAAAAGATAGTAAACTAAAAAAGTGGACATGTTAAGATAAAGAGCAACCAAATAGCACACTATCATGTTGAGCAAGAAAGTCCTATATATATATATATATATATATATATATATATATATATATAAGTCAATGTCGCATACCTCACAAGGTTGGTGAGGAGGAGGAATTAATAAACAACGATTTTTGTAGCAAGCAACATCGACCTAAATCCCGGATCTTATCGGAAACCCTAACTAGCATGAGTAATGAAGGTTCTAATCTACTATGAAGTGATTTATACCTTCGTGTCCAAGTCCTTCGGGTCTTCTTATCCTCTTCTTAAGCTCCTCGAGTGTACGGACCGAGCTTGGTAATCGACCTCCTTGCATCAAAGAAGATCCACCCGAGAGTTTGTAGTGCATGCTCTAACCTCTAATATGAGGTAACCAAAGTACCTAGTATGCTAAGGAGATGTAGAGAATGATTATGGATTAATTTGTCTTAAATACCCTAGGTTTCTCAACTCATGAGAGTGTTTAGGTTTGAGGGAGAAGAAGAAAGCCAAGGAGGGGAGAGAGTGTTCAAGAGATAATGATATGAATAATGGCTAACTCTTGATGACTATCAAGCATATCATTTTCAAAAAATAATAACAACAAAATGCAACCATGCTTCATAGTCATCCAAATGATAGTAAGTCACCAAAGTAGCCATGCTTCATTAATGATCCAATAACACCTCATACATCCACGTCATTATCCATTTAAATAGATGGATTAAAGCACAAATGAGGTGTCTTCTCTAGAAGCACTCTTGTGAAATTTCAAAAATACCCCTCACCGTATATACATACCCGTATTCGTATCACGAATACCAAGAGACGAAAATAATCCAATATTATAATACTAGAATGCGGCTTAATCCTAAGCGTATTATCCGTCCAATCAAAAATACTTGTAGCCTGTACACGTATATGATCGAAACCCTCCACGTAAAACCATACGACCTCTACATCGTTTCGCCTGAACTAGGGAAATCCTCTGTGTGGGACTCTAAAGACTCGACAGTACACTGGCAGTTGGTTTAACCACAAGCACGTCAGTGGCACTAGCTGTACGTAACGGATACCTAGGTATCTGTCGAAAAGAAGGCCGACGAGCAAACTTGTCCGAACTCCTACTGAGCCTGTCCGTGACAATCTCCGTGCAGTCCGGTCTGTTCGTCTAAGAGTATCGCATGCAAGGTCTAAGGGGGTGGACAACGTCTGACCCCTAATAACCAGACAAGTCATGTCGGTGTGGCTCAAGACCATCCGAAAATCTACTGGTCCAACCACCAGTAATTCTCAATCTGCCCTGGCCAGGGACTTATGGTGTTGACCAACCGATCACAGTGCGACATCGACTCCTTATACTGGGAGAGAAGAATCTCCAACAGTCACTCATTGCCTCCATGTGGCTCGGGACTGTACCCAACTAAAACCTGTTTGCACGACTAAGTAGAGCGGTGGTAAGGTAGTAATCAAAGCACAGTGGGAACTCACACGAGACAAATGATGACCTTAGGTCGACAGACTATGTGCACTCATGTCACCAGAGAACTGCTGTCTGACACAAGGTATAATACCATCTAGCCAGTCCTCAGCGAGTCCATCCAGTGTACTCACACCCAGTGAGCACCTGTATGCAATCTTAGGTGCACCTCACCAATGGCTGTGGGACCAATCCATCTCCCCTCGTCAGGGTCTAGATATGTATACACTAGTCTACTCTGGAGTATCGATACCCAGTCTCGATACTCCTATGACTAGGAAAACTTTAAGGATGTGCCTATCGACTACCCAGCTCTCATAAGTATGATTGCAATCACAACGCTGGTAGTCAGGCAAAGATCATACCGGCTTTATCAACATGTATACAAGATATGAAATACTAAGAAAAACACATCACATGTTAAGATAAAGACAAACCAGATAGCATACTATCATATCGAGCAAGATTTTCCTATACATACATATCCCTAGCATCCTATACAATGAAGGCCTCTAGGGCATACATATCCAACAATCTCCCACTTGCACTAAGGCCTGTAATTGGCGCAATAAGTACCCATTATCTGCACTACAGCCAGCTGCTGGCGTACCGCATACCCAACATCTCGAACAGTCTCTCGAACTGGATTTGAGGAATGACCTTGGTGAATGGATCTGTTGTGTTGTCCTTTGTATCTACTCTCCGCACCTCGATCTCCTGGCGATCCATGATCTCCCTGATCAGGTAATACCGCCTCAAGATTTGTCTGGATTTCTGATGGGACCATTGTTCCTTTGCCAAAGCCGTGGTTCCTTTGCCAAAGCAATGGCTCCATTGTTATCGCAATACAAAGGTATTGGATCAGTAATGGATGGAACCACCTGAAGTTAGTAATGAACTTCCTCATCCAGACTGCCTTTTTTGCGGCATCGCAAGCAGCGATGTACTCAGCCTCCATCGTCGAGTCTGCTATGGTGTCCTGTTTGGAACTCTTCTAACAGTCCGCCCCTCCATTGAGGGTAAACACATAACCCGAGACAGATTTATAGTCATCCTTATCACTTTGGAAGCCAGAGTCGGTAAATGCCTCGATCTAGAGGTCCCCATTACCGTACACCAGGAACATCTCTTTAGTCCTTTTCAGGTACTTAAGAACGTTCTTTACTGCTATCCAATATTTCTCACCTTGGTTAGATTGATACCAGCTTACCACGCTAAGTGCGTAAGCTACATCTGGTCTGGTACATAACATCGCATACATTATCGACCCTACCGTCGAAGCGTATGGTACTTTGCTCATGTGAGCTCTCTCCTCATCAGTCTTGGGAGACATCTCTTTAGAGAGAGTGATTCCATGACAAGCGGGTAAATTACCGCACTTAGAATCTTCCATACTAAATCTCTTTAGTACGGTGTCTATGTACATCGACTGTGAAATTCCCAACATTCTTTTAGATCTGTCACGGTAGATCTTAATCCCCAGAATGTACGAGGTATCACCCAGGTCTTTCATAGAGAACTTCTATGACAAGAACAGCTTGGCCGATTATAGCATAGGAATATCATTTCCTATCAGGAGAATGTCATCTACGTATAAAACAAGGAATACCACAGTTCTCCCTACAATCTTCTTATAAATACAAGGTTCATCTGCATTTTGGATAAAGTCGAATTCTTTGACCGTCTCATCAAAGCAGATGTTCCAATTCCGCGATGCCTGCTTTAATCCATAAATGGATTTGAGAAACTTGCACATCTTTCCGCTGCTCCCACTGTCTATGAAACCCTCTGGTTGATCCATGAAAACACACTCTTCTAAACTTCCATTTAGAAAAGAGGTTTTAACATCCATCTGCCAAATGTCAGAGTCATGGAAGGCAGCAATGGCAAGTAGGACCCGAATGAATTTAAGCATAGCCACTGGTGAAAAAGTTTCGTCATAGTCCAATCACGGTCTTTGACGAAAACCTTTAGCAACAATTCTAGCTTTGTAGGTTTCTACCGACCATCTACACTAATATTCTTTTTGAAGATCCATTTGCATCCTATGGGTTTTACCCCAGCAGGAGCAAAATCCAAAGTCCATACTTGGTGTGTGTACATGGATGCCATCTTGGATCGCATAGCATCCAGCCACTTCACCGAGACTCTACTCGGGATGGCTTGCTGAAAACTATTCGGCTCATCATCGTCTATGATGCAATCCTCTCTATCCCCGTCTGCGAGAAAACCGTAGTATCTTTCAGGAGGATGAGACTGCCTACTAGATCTACGGAGCGGCGTAGGTACGTCCGGTTCCATTGAAATCTCAGGTTCTTCTAAGTTTTCAGTAATAGTTTATGGTTCTGGAATTTCTTCCATCTCTACTACGCTCCCACTTATCTCTTTTTAGAGAAATTGAGTTTCCATGAAGCGGGCATGATGAGAAACAAAGACCTTTTGTTCCTCAACACATTAGAAATAATACCCGCTAGAATTCCTGGGGTATCCCACAAACTTACACAATACTGAACGTGCCTCGAGCTTGTCCGGATGAACCTTTTTGATAAAGGCAGGACAACTCCATATCTTTATATAATTAAGACAGGGTTTCTTCCCACTCCACATTTCATATGGAGTGGTAGGCACAGACTTGGTTGAAACTTTATTCAATAGGTATGCAGCAGATTCTAGTGCATAACCCTAGAAGGAGGGCGACAACTCAGCATTACTCATCATGGAACGCACCATATCAAGTAGGGTGCGATTCCATCTTTCCGATACATCGTTGTGTTGTGGTGTGTATGGAGGAGTAAGCTGAGAGAGAATTCCATTCTCTTTTAGATATTCCAGGAACTTGGCACTTAAGTATTCACCACCCCGATCGGATCGGAACATCTTGATACTTTTGCCGGTTTGCTTTTCCGCTTCATTCTTATACTCCTGGAATTTCTCAAAGGTCTCGGATTTATGTTTCATTAAGAATACATGTCCATACCTTGAGAAATCATCTATGAAAGTAATGAAGTAGGAATAGCCATTTCTTGCATGCGTAGACATTGTCCCACACACGTCGCTGTGTATGAGTCCCAGGAGCTCAGTGGCTCTTTCTCCATATCCAGTGAACAGAGTTTTTGTCATCTTTCTTTTGATACATGATTGACAAGTTGCATATGATTGATACTCAAACGGATCTAAGTATTCTTCATTATGTAACTTAGTCAGTCGTGTTTCATTGATATGACCAAGTCTACAATGCCATAAGAAAGCTTGGTTTGATTCCGAAGCCTTTCTTTTAAGTGTGTTTTGGACGTTGAAAACTTGATGTTGATTGAGAATGTATATTCCGTTACTAAGTGTACCCGACCCAACTATTTCATGATTCAGGTGAATGTTAATAACATTACTTACAAGTGCAAAATTATATCCTTTATTTAATAATAAAGATACAGATAAAATATTACACACCATACTGGGTACACAAAAACAGTTACGCAATATCAAAAATGTCCACTCGCCAATCCTAGGTGATATTCTCCTACTGTAACATCGTCCACACTGGTTCCGTTGCCAACCCTGAAGGTCATATCACCTTTCCTCAAAACTCTATGGCTTTTTAGCGCCTGCAATGAATTACAGACGTGAGATCCTGATCCGGTATCCAATACCCAGGAAGTAAAGTTAATCGAGAAACAGTTTTCAATCACGAACACACCTGAAGCCGAAACCACAACTTTCTTCGTGTCATGATTCTTGGCCTTTAGGGCTCGGCAGTCCTTCCAATGTCCCTTTTTTCCGACAATAGAAGCACTCATCCTTTGTGGCTACCCCCCAATCTTTTCCTTTCCTTTTCCCTGCACCTTCTGCACACCTCCCCTCGGTTTGGTGGGGCCTTCTTCTTCTTCCCCTTAGCCTTAGCCTTGGATCTAGCAGAAGAAGATTCCCCAACAAAAAGAGCGAGTGTTTTTTTGGATTTCTTCAAGGTGCCCTCTGCCATCCTCAACATGTTGAGGAGCTCAGGAAGTGAAACTTCCATATTATTCATATTGAAATTCAATATGAACTGGGCATAGGTGGAGGGAAGGGATTGTGGGACCAAGTCGATATACAACTCATTTTCCAACGTGGTTCCCAGGTCCGCGATTTCTTCTATGAGAGAAATCATCGTTAGGACGTGGTCCCCAACAGATGATCAGACAGCCAACCTTGCTTGAAATAATTTCTTTGAGGTCTCATATCTTGATATACGAGATTGCTCTCCATATAATTCTTTGGTATGGAGGAAGATGGAAGCAAGGTCCATCTTCTCGTGCCGCCTATGGTGTTCATTATCCATGCAGGCCAGCATAAGGTACTTGGATTTCGCGCAATTAAGATCCCAGGTCTTATGGACCTCAATGTCCGCGACCGAGGATTCTGGACCGGGAACAGGGGGAGCTTTCACCGTAAGGACATATGCGACCTTATCATATGTAAGGGCTATATGGACATTCCTTAGCCAGTCTTTATAGTTTGGCCCAGCGAGTTTATTTTTATATAGTATGAGCTTAAGTCCATTCATGGTCGCTGCAATTAGGAGAGAGAGAAAAGAAACACTAAACATATGCTCTTGCAAGTTTTGATTGGTTATTAGTTTATCTAAACAGGATGGTTCCTACTGTTTCCTCGAATTCTTCTTCAAACCCTAAAAGAAGAATTAGTCAGGATTAATCGCACGTCACAATACTTGCTTAACTATTCGGCCAAGCTAGTGTCGGTACTTCAGAGGGAGGCCTCCCGTGCTTTCGCACGGACCCAATTAAATAACCTCGTTTTCCCAGTGGCGTAGCCCCGTTAACACCTTTCTAGACACCTACTTGGTTTATAGCATTGATTGTTAAGTGAAAAATTCTCCCGAAGAGTAGCGGATACTCACAGTAGGATTAGGACCCAACTATCATTGTGTGATAATTTTGAAGGAAGTCTACCAAAAACACCACACTCCAGAAGGTATGCAAGACTAGCAAGTTTTCTTTATGTTTGAAACTCCCGATGTGATTTTTGCCCCGAGCGCTTATAACCTTGACGAAGGTCAAAACATCATAAGTCACAAGTCAAGTTCAACCTGTCATTATCCAGATTAATTTAAACCCATTCGTACAAGCCCTTGATGAAGGCCAAAACAGCTGTACGCCTGTCCTAAATTAATGCATCTGTCTATGCTACAGATAAGCACCCACTAGCTACCAAACACTATGCCTTGGCGAAGTTCAAAACACATAGCATGGATACTAGTAGATACATATCTGAAATGACAGAGGGCTACGACTGGTTTTTGGCGAAAACCGTGAACGTAATGAACTTAATATAGTCTAAGGAACCATGATAGCTTTTAAAAGGAGTGGTTTAGGCTCCGCATTTAAAAGTTGTTTTTCATGAAAACCGAGTGGTTTTGAAATTGTTCCAATAATTTCAGATTTTAGGTTTATTTCCTTTGCATTAATCAATATTAATGTGGTCCCATCATTTAACCCTATCATTGCAGAAAAAAACAAAAATAGAATGTACGCTTATACCATCCGCATTCGCCACGAGGCCCCGTCATGCACCGTTAGGTTACTTAACTAACGGCAGAGCAGGGGCTGGACTAGCGCGGGTGCAAAACATAAGCAACGTTTATTATATACAATATATATATATATATATATATCCATTCGTCTTACGCAATAATAGGAACTCGAGATCTCATAATTATAGATGAATATATAGGATACTAGGATATTCGTATTTCGTTTTAGCCTAGAACGAAAGACGGATTCCACGGTTGTGATGAATAGACAAACCCTACCCTAGACCCCTACGGGTGCGGCAAACTACCCGCCAAATTCCCGAAGTGAAACAACCTCCCTCAATGAAATGAGTAGGCCACTCGACACTTCAAGAACCCGATAGTTTGTGCATCCCATCTTGGGTCTATCCTAAGTGCAAGAAACAGTAAATGAAATAATACAACGGTGGCTACAACCTCAACCCGGGTATGCCCCGCAAAAATAATATTACATCACTTTACAAATATACATGAATGAAAGAAAACAAAACACTCTTCTCACATCCCCGGCTATTCATCCACGACGATCCAATACTTCATATACACAAACCATCACAAAGATACCAATATGTCCAACCCCCACTAATCGACATATAGCAATTAGCGGACATTTCGAAACACATATACAAACACAAACGATTAAACGATGTTAAAATTCCGACTTCGAAACACTTCGTATTGCCCCTACACAAAGATAACAGAATATGCAATTTGGGAAAAATCAAACAATACCATAAACCCAAAATCCAAGAGTACAGAACACCAAAAAAATTCCAAGACCAAATTGCTATAGTGAACCGGCCACATCGGGAAAAATGATGTTTTGGTTGGCCACTTTTTGGAATCTTGGTCTCTTTTTTCTCTAGTGTTCTTAGTACATTATGAGTTGCATTCTGCACTTGTTTAAAAAAATTTAGAAGACTTTTTAAAATCGACAGAAACTTGGATTTAAATTTTATCGTTTTGAAGTCGTTTCGGTTTCTTAACTTTCAGCTTCGTTTAAACTAGCTAGTTAAGGTTTAGGTAGGCTCTGATACCATATAAGTTGATGTCGCACACCTCACAAGGTTTGTGAAGAGGCGGAATTAATAAACAATGATTTTTGTAGCAAGCAACATCGACCTAAATCCCGGATCTTATCGGAATCCCTAACTAGCATGACTAATGAAGGTTCTAATCTACTATGAAATGATTTATACCTTTGTGTCAAAGTCCTTCGTGTCTTCTTATCCACTTCAGTGTAAGGATCGAGGTTGGTAATTGGCCTCCTTGCGTCAAAAAAGATCCACCCGAGAGTTTGTAGTTAAAGCTCTAACCTCTAATATGAGATAACTATAGTACCAAGTATGTTAATCTAGGTAGCTTAGGAGATGTAGAGAATGATTATGGATTAATTTGTCTCAAATACCCTAGGTTTCTCAACTCATGAGAGTGTTTAGGGTTGAGAGAGAAGAAGAAAGCCAAGGAGGAGAGAGAGTGTTCAAGAGATAATGATATGAATAATGGCTAACTCTTGATGACTATCAACCATATCATTTTCAAAAAATAATAATAACAAAATGCAACCATACTTCATAGTCATCTAAATGATAGTGAGTCACCAAAGTAGCCATGCTTCATTAATGATAGAATAAGACCTCATACCTACACCTCATTAACCATTTAAATAAATGGATTAAAGCACAAATGAGGTGTCTACTTCTAGAAGCACTCTTGTGAAATTACAAAAATACCCCTCACCGTATATACATACCCGTATTCGTACCACAAATACCAAGAGACGAAAATAATCCAATATTATAATACTAGAATGCGGCTTAATCCTATGCCCACTAGTATTATCCGTCTGATCAAAAATACGTGTAGCCTGTACACGTATATGATCGAAACCCTGCACGTAAAACCATACGGCCTCTACATCGTTTCTCCTGAACCTGGGAAACCCTCTGTGTGGGACTCTAAAGACTCGACAGTACGCTGTCAGTTGGTTTAACCACAAGCATGTCAGTGGCACTAGCTGTACGTAATGGCTTCCCAGATATCTGTCGAAAAGAAGGCCGATGAGCAAACTCGTCCGAACTCCTACTGAGCCTGTCCGTAACAATCTCCGTGCAGTCTGGTTTTTTTGTCTGAGAGTATTGCATGCAAGGCCTAGGGGTAGACAACGTCAGACCCCTAATAACCAGAAAAGCCGTGTCGGTATGGTTCAAGACCATCCGAGAATCTACTGGTCCAACCAACAGTAATTCTCAATCCGCCAAGGCCAGGGACTTATGGTGTTGACCAACCGATCAAAGCGCGACATCGATTCCCTATACCGGGGAAGACGAATCGCCAACAGTCGCTTACTACCTCCATATGGCTCGGGACTGTACCCAACTAAAACCTGTTTGCATGACTTAGTAGAGCCGTGGTAGGATAGTAATCAAAGAACAGTGGGAACTCACACGAGACAAATAACGACCCCAGGTCGACAGACTATCTGCACTCATGTCACCAGAGAACTGCTATCCAACGCTAGGTATAATACCATCTAGCCAGTCCTCGGTGAGTCCGTCCAGTGTACTAATGCCCAGTGATCACCTGTATACAATCTTAGGTGCACCTCACCAATGGCTGCGGGACCAATCCATCGCCCCTCGTCAGGGTCTAGATATGTATACACTAGTCTACTCTGGAGTATCGATCCCCAGTCTCGATACTCCTACGACTAGTGACACTTTATGGATGTGCCTATCGACTACCCAGATCCCACAAGAATGATTGCCATCACAACGCTGGTAGTCATGCAAAGATCCTACGGGCTTTATCAACATGTATACAAGATATGAAATACTAAGTAAAACACATCACATGTTAAGATAAAGACAAATCAAATAGCATACTATCATATTGAGCAAGATTGTCCTGGACATACATATCCCTAGCATCCTATACAATGAAGGCCTCTAAGGCATACATATTATATATATATATATATATATATATATATATATATATATATATATATATATATATATATGTCAGCATCCACTATAATCTACAATAATGGCCTTTAGGGCATACATATTTCAAACAATCTCCTACTTGCACTAAGGCCAGTTGTAGTAGTATCGCATATTCAACATCCCAAAAAGTCTCTTGAACTGTGTCTGGGGAAGGGCCTGTGGATCCGCCGTGTTGTCCTTCGTGTCAACTCTCCTGACCTCGATCTAACGGGGATCAACTATCTTCCGGATCAGGTGATACCGCCTCAGAATATATCTGGATCGCTAATGGGACCGGGGTTCCTTGGCCAAAACCACAGCTCCATTGTTATCACAATACAAAGGTATTGGATCTACAATGGATGGAACCACACCTAGTTCAATAATGAACTTTTTCATCCAGACTGCCTCTTTGGCAGCATCATTGGCAACGATGTATTCAGCCTCCATCGTCAAGTTTGCAACGGTATCTTGCTTGGAACTTTTCCAACATACCGCCCCTCCGTTGAGGGTGAACACAAAGCCCGAGACAGACTTGCTGTCATCCTTATCACTCTGGAAGCTCAAATCAGTAAAGGACTCCACTTGGAGTTCTCCATTACCATACACCAAAAACATCTCTTTAGTCCTTCCCAAATACTTAAGGATGTTCTTCACAGCTATCCATTACTTCTCCCCGGGGTCTGATTGATATATACTTACTACACTAAGTACGTAAGCTATATCTGGTCTGGTGCATACATCGCGTACATGATAGACCCAACTGCAGAAGCATAGGGTATCACGTCCATGCAAGCCCTTTCCAAATCATTCTTGGGAGACATCTCTTTGGAGAGCGTGATTCCTGAATAAGCGGGTAAATTAATACGCTTATAATCTTCCATACTAAAGCTCTTTAGTATGGTGTCTATGTACCTAGATTGGGAAAATCCCAACATCCTTTTAGATCTATCCCTATAGATCTTTATTCTTAGGATGTAAGAGGCATCACCCAGATCTTTCATGGAGAACTTTTGTGATAGGAAGAGTTTGACCGAGTGCAGCATAGAAACATCATTTCCTATCAAGAGTATGTCATCCACGTACAATACGAGGAAGGCAACCTTACTCTCTACGACCTTTAATATATACAGGGTTCATTTACATTTTTGATGAAGACAAACTCTTTGACTTCTACATCAAAACAAATGTTCCATCTTCGCGATGCCTGCTTTAATCCGTAGATTGATTTAAACAGCTTGCACATCTTTCCGCTGCTTCCACTGTCTATGAAGCCCTCTGGCTGTGTTATATACACGCTCTCTTCTAAATCACTATTTAGAAAAGCGGTCTTGATGTCGATCTGCCAGATTTCATAGTCATGGTATGCAGCAATGGAAAGTAGGATCCTGATGGACTTAAGCATAGACACTGGAGAAAAGGTCTCGTCATAGTCGACACCTGGTCGTTGACGAAAACCTTATGCTACAAGCCTAGCTTTGAAGGTCTCAACCTTTCCATCTACACCAATCTTCTTCTTGAAGATCCATTTGCTCCCAATGGGTTTCACCCCTTCAGGAGCAACCTCCAAAGTCTATACTTTGTTAGTGTACATGGATTCCATCTCATATCGCATAGCATCCAGCTATTTCACAGAGTCCCCACTTGTAATGGCCTGCTCGAAACTAGTCGGGTCATCATTTTCCATGATGCAATCCTCTCTCCCACCTTCTATGAGAAAACCGTATTATCTCTCAGGTGGGTCAGAAACCCTACTAGATTTGTGGAGTGGCTGAGGTTCATCGGGAACTATTGGATCTTCTGGTTCTATCAAATCCTCAGTTGTAGTTTGTGTTTCTGGAATTTCATCCAGTTCTACTGCAGTATCACTAATTTCTTTAGCAAGAAATTCCTTTTCCAAAAAGGTGGCGTGTCGAGAAACAAACACTTTTTGTTCCTCAATATGGTAGAATAGATATCCTTGCGAATATTTTGGATATCCCACAAACTTACACAAAACTGACCTTGCCTCGAGTTTATCTGGATTTTGTTTCTTAACATAAGCCGCACAACCCCATATCTTAATAAAATCAAAACATGGTCTCTTCCCCTCCCACATTTCTTGTGGTGTGGTAGGCACAGATTTGATTAGAACCCTTTTCAAAAGATATACTGATGTTTCCAGTGCATATCCCCAGAAGGAAAGTGGTAACTCAGCTTTACTCATCATATAGCGCACCATATCTAATATGGTGCAATTTCTCCGCTCCGATAAGTGTATACAGAGGAGTATGCTGAGAGAGAATCCCATTCGCTTTTAGATAATCTAGGAATTTCGTGCATAAGTATTCTCCTCCTCGATCAGATCGAAGGATTTTGATACTTTTACCCATCTGGTTCTCTACTTCGCTCTTATATTTCTTGAATTTTTCAAAGGCTTCAGACTTGTGTTTCAACAAGAACACATGTCCGAATCTAGAGAGATCATCGGTGAATTAATAAAGTACAAGGAACCATTCTTGGCATGTGTAGACATATGACCGCATACATCACTATGTATTAGTCCCAAGAGTTCAGTAACTCTTGCACTGTGTCCCGTTAATAGAGTTTTGGTCATCTTTCCTTTGAGACAGGGCTGAAAAGTTTCATAAGATGAAAATTCGAACGGTTCCAAATATGCTGTAACGTCTTCAAAATAATAAAATATGATTTTTGGGAAATTTTATAATTTAATATTATTTTAATGAATATTTTAATATTCTGGTATAATTAAATACAGATAAATGGGGAAAAATTATGGAAAATTCTAAAATAAGTTATTTTAAGGAATTGCTTCGTTTTCTGTGCATGCCCCCATTTCCTCTAGTTTTGACCCTGAGTATGTCTAGTTTTGACTGATTCCATCTAGGGTGAAATCTGGGTTGATTTTCCTATGTTGGTGTATAATTTGGGACTTGTTTTGGCATGGATTTTGGTATTTGGTGATTCATTCCTGTCGGGTGGCGTTTGGACGTCAACGACAAGTGGATTTTGATTGTGTTTACATGCGAGTCGATAGGTTTTTACCTATGCGGGTAGCGTGTGCTATTTTGGTTTCCGATGTGATTTTCATGTGCTTTAGCATTGTGATATACTTGTAGGTACCCCGCGTGATGTTGAGGCAAAGGAGGTGAAGATAGCGACATCGGCTTTGGCACACGAGAAGCAATGTGAGTAGATTTATATCTGTGGGGAAAAGTCGGGTGGATGGCGTATAGCACCCCCGCAGTCCGTGGTGATGTATACGAATACGTATACACACGAATATTTTTTATGTGTTGTTTAGGGTTATTGATGGTAATAATGATATTTTGATGATAAGAATATATTGGTTTAGTTTAGTGCGAACCCTAGAGTAGTGGTTGCACTCACACATACATTTACACACATACTTGCATTCATTCTTTCATTTATTAGAGTGCATATGATGGTGCGTATATCTACACATGGGTATGGGACTATGTGTTTATATACTGGATTTGAGGATAGTATTTGGGATTTGAGATGAGTCGATGAGATTGGGCTTGAGGCCAGGAGATCGGTGATGTGATTTGGTTCGTATTGAGATACGACACGATGTTTTAGCGGGTCTTTTGACGTAGTGATTCTTACACCTGCATGCATACATAGAGGGTATCAATATTGTACTAGACGTAGATCAGTACCCCGATCATGACATTTGATAAAGAGGATACCAGATAAATAGTATGATGAATGTGATATTGACCCGTACCCATATTTGGGATGCCGTACGACGGATTTACGTACAAGCTATATTTTGATGATTGATCCGCACTCTTGACTTGGGATGTCTGATTATAGATAAGGTATCGGATATGATATTATTGAGGCGGGATCACCGACTAATATATATACATGTATGTATATGTATCGACTCAGATGTTAGGCGGTTTCCTCACCCATAGCTCTACTTGTTAGTTCAGCCGTATAGTTTAGGATGGTTGTTAGATTAGATTAGACTCCTACCTATTTCAAAAACTAACGAATCGTGGGTATTTTAAAAGACAGCCCAAGGGATCCTACGGATATTTCAAAAGACGTATCTTTTCATAAAAACACCGTAGCCCTTATTTTCAAAACCCCATGATTCGTGTTATTTCAAAAGGCACCAATTGTAGAGGTTATTTTAGATTAATGCAGATTAGTTATAGTTGCGTCTAGTATTCAGCTTCCGCTCATTATTGTGGTTCGCATCGCATCGCATGCTTATATTATGTTTCATACTCCATTATTGATGTTATGCTGTTAGGACACCAGCACCATTACCGATGATGCGTATGTACCACGTACACTTACTTGCCGGCTCACACACATCTTCATCGGTAATTGCCATGTCACGTACACCTTAGAAAATATTATTGCATCGACATAGGTTGTTAGCTAATAATTTAGACATGATATTAGTGTACTTGCATTATATGCTAGATTAGACGTTGTAATTATTAGTTGTTACATCATGCATGTTATTATTCTTGGATTTTTATGCCTGTATGCACTGTTTACATGCTATTGAGGATTGGATTCGGATTTCCATGAGATTTTCTGGATTTGGGGGAAAACCGCAAAACTTATATAAACTTCTTTTCTCTCTTTAAAATAAAAAGTGCGGTTTTCCCATGATGTATGAGTCGTCCACCATGAGTTTGCTGATGGATTTGGAAACCCGATTCGAGGAGACGGATGAACCGTTTCGGGTACATGGTGGACCCGGTAAGGTACCCCGGGGCAAGAAGCGCGTGGTGATGACGATGTGAGCCTGGCAGGGGAGCACTACCTACCGGTGATTTTACCCGACGCGTCGGATATCCGGAGGATACCGTCGTGGTCTTGAGATGGATGGTAGGGGCCGGTCTGGACTGACGGCGCCCTAGATATTATGATTGAGACATTGGGATTTCGAGATTTCGAGGTACAGAGATTGTGATACAGAGATATCGAGATATTGGGATTACGTTTTGTGCCGATGCTAGGCACTGTTTTATGCTGATTTCATTATGATACCTCAACTAAAAATACAAGGGAAATCTCACTAAATTATGAAAACAGTTTCTTCATTTACATGTATTCTGCTTTCATGCATTCATACCTCATATTCATGACATACTATTACCTGAGGCACTAGCACGAGCACTTGGCACTACATTCACGTATAGAGATTACATTGCCAGTTTAGCATGCTTCAGCTTTATTCATATTGAGGTTTCTTTATATCTGATCGTATTGACCTAGGTTGGGTCATGCATTCGATCTCTGCTTGTAGATATCTTTCTATTCACGAGTTGGCAACTCACCCCCGTTGTGCCCCAGTTCTTGCAGGTTTGCCGTACAGTTCTATAGCGGCATTTCTGGCACACTGCTTCCTTTTGGGTGATTTGCTTGGATAGGTGGGTTCTTTTGTATCAGAACCGCCGTTGTATTTATATTATTCATTGTATCTAGAATATCCATCAACCAAAACTCGTATATTGTTTCAGACCTAGACTAGTGATGTATTATTCGACCATAGAGTCGCGCTTAGTAGTGTTGCGGTTTTCTTGTTGCTTTTGAGCTTTCTTTTGGATTTGATCCTCGCCACTTGGCGTTGTATATTATTGTTGCATGTGGTGGTGACCGTTGATTGACGAAGAGCTAGCTCCCGCTTGGGGATGCCTTTATCATTGCATATATTGTTATCCTTGTTATACCCCATTCGGGGCCAGTTTTACAAAAGAAACTCTGCCGAAATTTTTAGAAAAGACTGTACTGTTTTTAAAAATGCATATTCGGCTTAGTTATTTAAAAACCTTGATTTCAAACATGTTTTTCTTCACTTTTTTAAACCAGTTTCTTTACTTATTCTTAAAAATGTTTTTAGATTTCTGGGCTTTTGGCTTACTTGGATCAGATGGAGTCCTATAGACTTCATATGGTTCAAGGGCCAGTCACGTGCTCTTTCGGGTCGTGACAAAGTTGGTATCAGAGCGCTAGGTTGACCTTGGTTCGAGTCTAAGTTTGACTATGTGGAGCCTAGGGCGTTTATATATATACGGAACTTAGGCTTGACCTTACGGAACTTAGACTTGGTCGAGGGGGTATTAGACCCGAACTTTCGTCGTGTAGGATGACCCTTGGTTGATGGAATAGGTAACTAAAGTAGAGTGACGTACCGTTGGTATGTTCCGCGGCATACTTACGACACGCCACTCCGCTTAAGGAACCTTAGGATGTACATATTTTCGAGATCAGTGATCCTCTTTATATCCAGGATTATACATCCATTTGAGATCCCCGATTCTATTAGTTTCATGATCATACCTTTATTGATGCTGTTCCTTCCCATGATCATGTATCCACTTTGGATCTGTTGTTTCCTTTCTTGCCATTGATGTGCTCTCCTTGATACTCGATTGAGGTTCCTGTCACCATGTTTGAGGGCAGTTTGGGCTGCTGCTAGGGTTACGGCCGGTGTGAGCTCGTTTGGTACGAGGGCCGACCATTGTGTTTTCTGGTGACATGGGAACGTCTCGAGTTAGTGTTGGTGATTGTGACCTCTAGTGGAGGCGAGTGCTTGGTCTTGCACCGGATGATCGGGCCATTGTTAGAGCTGCCAGTTGAGAGAGGACTGTTGATGTACAGCATACCTTAGAGATTGTGATGTCGCCTACCGTGCAGACAGATGGACCAGCTGTTGCTGAGATTGACAGGATGTCTCTTCCGAAGCTTACGAGCTGAGATTGCCGTAGCTTTCAGGCAGATATGAGACAGATGATAGTTAGTCTACCCGATTTGAGAGACGAAGGTGATTCGTCCGATTTTGCGCCGGAGCGGGCCCTGATGAGTTGAAGATTTCCAGTGTGGAGAGTCTTACTCAGATCTAGAGCAGACCGACTCAGAGATGACCGCCTATGTATTGCCTTTCCTGGAGGATTGAGGCGCTGTTCGGCGTACAGGCGAATAAGCCAGTTGCTGCTGCAAATGACGAGATGTCGCCCAGATGGTTGGAGCTACTGCAGCGCGAGCATATACTTAGAGAGATGATAGCGAGTCGCTAGTCACCTGAGGATGAATGACTAGGACAGGTGGTTCGTTTGTTTACCGATGCGAGGTCATCAGATAGATTGTTTCCAGCTAGAGACGACTTCACGCAGGTTCGTTGAGAGTCGATAGAGACGATCGAATGTCAGGAGCCCATTTTCCAAGTTTAAAGTATACAGAAAGACATGCAGGTGATTCTATGGACTCTCTAGAAGAATGAAACCCTAACTCGACTTAATGACCGTGTGAAAGCCTTTGAACCTTCGGGTTTGCGGTGGTTCCTCAGCGCCATTAGTGAGGCTTGGGTTTGCCCTTCTACGGCTGGACCACCGACGCTGTGGCATGTACTCGATACTATTAAACTGTACCCATGATGTGATCTCTTGGGGGATTATGAGGATCTGACGAGTCGATCGGATGGTTCGACATCTTTCGGATATCGTGATGGGACACTGCTTGGGAGACTCCAGATGCGAGCGTAGCCGTCGGAGCGCAGTTCGTGTAGCCACGATGAGTTAAGTCCGAATCAGTCGACATTGAGCAAGGTGGAGTAAAGAGTTCGTACGAGATTTCGACGAGATGACGTCCCACTCCGCTGACATTAGAGATGTGATATGCACCCCGAGGCGTGGTATATGGATGTATCTTCCAGAGAGAAGCGCGATAGGTATGCAGCCGTTCCGGAATAAGCTTTAGCTTCAGCATTGGATGATGACTTCCGGGCATTTCGGCAGGATTGAGATTTGAGAAAGGAACCTCGACAGGACCTTTCTGGAGTACGTTACGAGAAGACCTAGACCAGGAGTGGTCGTATTGCGCACACCCAGCAGGACAGAGTTCGGCATTGTCGACGAGGTAGTTGACCATGTTCGGATAAAGGAACTTACCCAGATGCGTTGCAGATCGATCAGGGACAGACGAGTGATGAGTATTCCTCCGATGGTTGGGACGTGTTCCCGAGGACCTGTTCGGCCTGACATCCTCTACAGAATGATGAAGCTACAGAATATGCGATTTCGAGTCCGTGCGAGAGACTTCAGATTGACCGTGGCCGAGAACAGTGCAGTGCGTAGTAGCTTGGCGTGACGTCATAGTGGACGACGATAGAGACAGTTGGAACAAGAGGTTCGTGTGAGACACTGATGAGCTGTCATTGCTTCCCGTCGAGACTAGAGACCTGATATGCTTACAGAGACGTTGGAATGTGATCAGTTTCCGAGAAAATATTGTGCTGAGGACACAGGTGTTTTTGAGCGAGAAGAGGTTGTGTAGGAAGCCAGCCTCTGTACAGATCGGCATAGGCATGATCGGAAGAGACCTTGAGCAGGATTCCTTCCAGGACATTGCTGCAATGATGTTTGCACCCAGGATCAGATGTGTGACGTGCTTTCAGAGAGCCAGAGGCCGACGCCAGTGATACGCTGCCTTACGAGCGGTCGTGAGGATTGACCGAAAGGTGACCAGGAAAGTGCCAGAACGGAATCGTTCCTGTCAGTACTCCTGACCGGGCCGATGAGCCGATGGATTGCGAGATTGGTAATCTACAGGAAAGATCAAGAACCAGAGGCAGAGGACGCCAGCCGCGAGCAAGAGGCAAGTAGATATCTTGCGCAGCTAGCATCGGATGTTCCGGTACCTTCTTGACCCTGAAGGATGGTATACCGACGACGGTAATTATGATTTGTGATTTTGTGATTTGATTATCACGTATCCGTTGCTTTGGATTTCGGTATTTTGGGCGATCTATTCACATGATTTAGTCTTGATGACTGAGTTTCATGATATTTGATTTTGTGCACCATGGTTGCACCTACTGGGTATTTATACCTTGTACATAGTTATTACTCTTGAGCTGTTGATTGCGATTTCATGCCTATTTTATGCTGGTGATTTGATTTACGCTTCCAGCAGAGTTTCATGTAATTTTAGTGTTTTGATTTTGCACTCGGTATAGCTTATATGTGCTTGTAGTGTATCGATATGTGTTTTGTGCCCGCAGCTGCACACGTTTATGATTTTCTTCATATCTGGATACACTTGGTGTTGCTGCTTACGTATTTGAGTTATTGCTTGGTATTTGTGCATGGGATGCACCAGTTCTATACTTCGTGCATTTGTCGCACCAGTTTTATGTTTCTTGCGTTTATCGCATCAGATTTATATTTCGTGCCTTTGTTGCACCGGATTTATATTTTGTGCATTACGATTGCACCTGACTTCGATTTGATGCCTTTCGGTATGTCGATTTTGATTGTGATATTGATGTGGATTCTTGCACTCCGTGCTTTTGACTGGACTTACGCATATTCGACGTTGCTATTGGATTTTGTGATTCCGTGCATATTGAGTGCGCAGGGTCTAGATTTTCATTCGTGCATGATGGATGCACCGATTTGGATTTTCGCGCATGTTGGGCGCATGTTTTGAGATACGATTTTGGGGCACACCAGATGCACTAAATCGAGATTCTTCGTGCATGTCAGATGCACCTGTTTTGGCTGCCAGGCACACGTTGCCTATGACAGATGCTTCGTGCACACCCGTTGCACCTAGATGTTGTTCTGTGCACATGTTTAGCACATATATGGATTTTGATTTCCGTGCGCACCAGACGCACAGGGTGGTGTTATGTGATTTTTGGGATTTATTCCTTTTGGAGCAGTACATTTTTATGATGTTGGATATTTGCTTTCATACTGAGCAGGACTAGTCAGTGGGCAGTACCTGGATATATTTTGCATGCATCGATAGTTATCGAAGGGATTTCCGAAAAGCGAGCTATAGTCTCAGTATATACCTACGTGTCCGATATGACACGAAACGTTTTAAAAACAAGGAAACCCTTCTAAACTGTTTTCAAAACGGCGGAACGTACCTATTAAACAAAGGATATATATACACATATATAGTTATTTTCTTATGAGAAACGTCCGCCACTGTGCAGTGTTACGCGCATCGCACATCGACTTAAAAAGATTTGGCATACATTTGCATCAGCTATTTACATGTATAGATTGGATGTCTACATGTATAGTCTTGGTCCATATCATATTGATTTTGTATTGGATTTGACATTGTGTCGTTACCATGACTCCGATGATTGCGGATGCTTGATGGAGTGTTGCATTTGAGTTATCTGCTCAGTACTCATGCGCATGCATTGCGCTATGATGTTTTATGTATAGATGATTTCGGAGCCCCGATGACTTGGAATTTGTATTGAAATATTTTAGTATTTGGGGGTTTAAATTTAAATTCGGGGACCGAATTTCTTTAAGGGGGGTAGATTGTAACGTCTTCAAAATAATAAAATATGATTTTTGGGAAATTTTATAATTTAATATTATTTTAATGAATATTTTAATATTCTGGTATAATTAAATACAGATAAATGGGGAAAAATTATGGAAAATTCTAAAATAAGTTATTTTAAGGAATTGCTTCGTTTTCTGTGCATGCCCCCATTTCCTCTAGTTTTGACCCTGAGTATGTCTAGTTTTGACTGATTCCATCTAGGGTGAAATCTGGGTTGATTTTCCTATGTTGGTGTATAATTTGGGACTTGTTTTGGCATGGATTTTGGTATTTGGTGATTCATTCCTGTCGGGTGGCGTTTGGACGTCAACGACAAGTGGATTTTGATTGTGTTTACATGCGAGTCGATAGGTTTTTACCTATGCGGGTAGCGTGTGCTATTTTGGTTTCCGATGTGATTTTCATGTGCTTTAGCATTGTGATATACTTGTAGGTACCCCGCGTGATGTTGAGGCAAAGGAGGTGAAGATAGCGACATCGGCTTTGGCACACGAGAAGCAATGTGAGTAGATTTATATCTGTGGGGAAAAGTCGGGTGGATGGCGTATAGCACCCCCGCAGTCCGTGGTGATGTATACGAATACGTATACACACGAATATTTTTTATGTGTTGTTTAGGGTTATTGATGGTAATAATGATATTTTGATGATAAGAATATATTGGTTTAGTTTAGTGCGAACCCTAGAGTAGTGGTTGCACTCACACATACATTTACACACATACTTGCATTCATTCTTTCATTTATTAGAGTGCATATGATGGTGCGTATATCTACACATGGGTATGGGACTATGTGTTTATATACTGGATTTGAGGATAGTATTTGGGATTTGAGATGAGTCGATGAGATTGGGCTTGAGGCCAGGAGATCGGTGATGTGATTTGGTTCGTATTGAGATACGACACGATGTTTTAGCGGGTCTTTTGACGTAGTGATTCTTACACCTGCATGCATACATAGAGGGTATCAATATTGTACTAGACGTAGATCAGTACCCCGATCATGACATTTGATAAAGAGGATACCAGATAAATAGTATGATGAATGTGATATTGACCCGTACCCATATTTGGGATGCCGTACGACGGATTTACGTACAAGCTATATTTTGATGATTGATCCGCACTCTTGACTTGGGATGTCTGATTATAGATAAGGTATCGGATATGATATTATTGAGGCGGGATCACCGACTAATATATATACATGTATGTATATGTATCGACTCAGATGTTAGGCGGTTTCCTCACCCATAGCTCTACTTGTTAGTTCAGCCGTATAGTTTAGGATGGTTGTTAGATTAGATTAGACTCCTACCTATTTCAAAAACTAACGAATCGTGGGTATTTTAAAAGACAGCCCAAGGGATCCTACGGATATTTCAAAAGACGTATCTTTTCATAAAAACACCGTAGCCCTTATTTTCAAAACCCCATGATTCGTGTTATTTCAAAAGGCACCAATTGTAGAGGTTATTTTAGATTAATGCAGATTAGTTATAGTTGCGTCTAGTATTCAGCTTCCGCTCATTATTGTGGTTCGCATCGCATCTCATGCTTATATTATGTTTCATACTCCATTATTGATGTTATGCTGTTAGGACACCAGCACCATTACCGATGATGCGTATGTACCACGTACACTTACTTGCCGGCTCACACACATCTTCATCGGTAATTGCCATGTCACGTACACCTTAGAAAATATTATTGCATCGACATAGGTTGTTAGCTAATAATTTAGACATGATATTAGTGTACTTGCATTATATGCTAGATTAGACGTTGTAATTATTAGTTGTTACATCATGCATGTTATTATTCTTGGATTTTTATGCCTGTATGCACTGTTTACATGCTATTGAGGATTGGATTCGGATTTCCATGAGATTTTCTGGATTTGGGGGAAAACCGCAAAACTTATATAAACTTCTTTTCTCTCTTTAAAATAAAAAGTGCGGTTTTCCCATGATGTATGAGTCGTCCACCATGAGTTTGCTGATGGATTTGGAAACCCGATTCGAGGAGACGGATGAACCGTTTCGGGTACATGGTGGACCCGGTAAGGTACCCCGGGGCAAGAAGCGCGTGGTGATGACGATGTGAGCCTGGCAGGGGAGCACTACCTACCGGTGATTTTACCCGACGCGTCGGATATCCGGAGGATACCGTCGTGGTCTTGAGATGGATGGTAGGGGCCGGTCTGGACTGACGGCGCCCTAGATATTATGATTGAGACATTGGGATTTCGAGATTTCGAGGTACAGAGATTGTGATACAGAGATATCGAGATATTGGGATTACGTTTTGTGCCGATGCTAGGCACTGTTTTATGCTGATTTCATTATGATACCTCAACTAAAAATACAAGGGAAATCTCACTAAATTATGAAAACAGTTTCTTCATTTACATGTATTCTGCTTTCATGCATTCATACCTCATATTCATGACATACTATTACCTGAGGCACTAGCACGAGCACTTGGCACTACATTCACGTATAGAGATTACATTGCCAGTTTAGCATGCTTCAGCTTTATTCATATTGAGGTTTCTTTATATCTGATCGTATTGACCTAGGTTGGGTCATGCATTCGATCTCTGCTTGTAGATATCTTTCTATTCACGAGTTGGCAACTCACCCCCGTTGTGCCCCAGTTCTTGCAGGTTTGCCGTACAGTTCTATAGCGGCATTTCTGGCACACTGCTTCCTTTTGGGTGATTTGCTTGGATAGGTGGGTTCTTTTGTATCAGAACCGCCGTTGTATTTATATTATTCATTGTATCTAGAATATCCATCAACCAAAACTCGTATATTGTTTCAGACCTAGACTAGTGATGTATTATTCGACCATAGAGTCGCGCTTAGTAGTGTTGCGGTTTTCTTGTTGCTTTTGAGCTTTCTTTTGGATTTGATCCTCGCCACTTGGCGTTGTATATTATTGTTGCATGTGGTGGTGACCGTTGATTGACGAAGAGCTAGCTCCCGCTTGGGGATGCCTTTATCATTGCATATATTGTTATCCTTGTTATACCCCATTCGGGGCCAGTTTTACAAAAGAAACTCTGCCGAAATTTTTAGAAAAGACTGTACTGTTTTTAAAAATGCATATTCGGCTTAGTTATTTAAAAACCTTGATTTCAAACATGTTTTTCTTCACTTTTTTAAACCAGTTTCTTTACTTATTCTTAAAAATGTTTTTAGATTTCTGGGCTTTTGGCTTACTTGGATCAGATGGAGTCCTATAGACTTCATATGGTTCAAGGGCCAGTCACGTGCTCTTTCGGGTCGTGACATATGCATCCTTATGCAACTTAGCTAGTCTGGTCGCATTGATATGACCAAGTTGTTAGTTATATGTATGCCCTAGAGGCCATTACTGTACATACGATGTATATTGTAGTGGATGCTAGGACATATATAGGGAGGACTTTCTTGCTCGACATGATAGTATGCTATCTGGTTGTATTTTATCTTAACATGTACTCTGATTGTCTCTATGTTACATGTTGATAAAGCCTTTAGGATATGTACTCGACTACTGGGACTATGATGAGATCATACTAGTGGGGCCACGGTAGTCGACGAGTACATCCTATAACTGTTCCTAGTCGAGGGTGTATCGAGACAGGGAATCGATACACCAGAGTAGACTAGCGTATACACATCTTGACCCATATGATGGGTGATGGATGATCCCATATCCATCAGTGTTTGACATCAAGGATGGTGTACGGGTGCTCAGTGGAGACTGCGTACACTGGACGGACTCGCCGAGAACTCCCAGATGGTATTATACATCACGTCAGATGGCAGTTCTCCGGTGACACTGGTACATAGTAGTCTGTTGACCCGAGATCGTCATAGAGTCTTGTGTGATTCCTACTGTGCTTTGATTTCCATCATACCACGTCCAAGAGGGCGTGCAAAAAGGTGGCATTTGGGTACAGTCCCGAATCACATGGAGGCAATGAGCGATAGGAGGGGATTCGTCTCTCCCGGTATAGGGAGTTGATGTTGCGCTGTGTTCGATTGGCTATGAATGGAAATCCCTGGCCAGGGTTGCTGAGATTTACTAGTAAGTGTTATCAGTAGTTTCTCGAACTGTTATAGACCTCATATCGACACGACTTATCAAGCTACTGGGGTCTGACGTTTACCACCCCTAGGCGAGATATGCGACATATCAGACGACGAGACCGGAATGTACGGGAGTGTTACTGATTGGATTCACAGGAGAATGTACAGGCTTGCTTGTTGATTTTCTGATCGCTCAATACCCGGGTGGCCGTTACGTTTAGCAGACCGCTTGCGGCTTGTGGGTGTTTGATATGATCATCACCTACTGCCGGAGTATTGATGTGTCTTTAGAGTCCTACACAGGGGTTTCCTGGCTCAAGAGAAACGGAGTAGGAGCACATATGTGATATGTGCGGGACCGAGATTAATATGATATGAGATACCGTATTCTATTCTCGTGATTCGTGACATTGATCGGTTGTATGCGATATAGCCGGGTTATCGGATCAAGTGTTGATTCGATAAGTTGTTACACATGATATTAGTCGGTTATACCCGGGTTATTAAATCTAGAGTTGATTTAATAATTTAATGTATAATTATATATATGATATATTCCATTACATTAACTAGTATTAGCTCACTTATGATTTATTTTCTCACTAGATTGTGCACATTGTTTATATGTGATATATGCAAGTGTACATGTTTGTATCATGCTTGATGATACATACAAGATGGGTGTATGAGACTTATATCAAGTTTAGGTTAAATTAGAGTTTACTTATTTCCTTAAGAATAACAAAAGAGAGTAGACTTTAGTCAATGTTATCAAGCTTGTAGAAGCTTGTATGCAACATTGACAAAGTCAACTCTTTTGTCATTCCTTAGGATATTAGTTAACCCAACCCTTAACCTCATACTTTGGTTAATTCTCTACATGAGTTAAGCATGAGGGCTTAACTCAACCATGGTGCAATAATTCAAAGGATAAGTTTTCATTTGGATGAATTATTCACTTCTTCTTCTTCCTTCAACAAAAGCTTTCTAGCTTCAATGGAGCTTGAGAAAAAGAGTGAGAAAATCAATTCTAAAGTGAGCCCACCTCCTACTTCTTCATCTTCTACCACTTGCCATGTGGTAGAATGTGTTCTCTTCACAAAGTTCATGACCTAGTGAAGGAATAGCTTGAGTTAGTGTCTACCCGACGTAGATCATCTTCGGCCTCGAAGTCATCGAAGAAAGCACGTTCGTTCTTCTTGTGGAGCTTCTTTAGAGTCCGGAGTTCACGATCGCAGCGAAGGGGGCATCTACACGGAGCTATTGAAGTGAAGGACCTGATGTACAAAGGCTGTAATCCCTCTCACTTAGTGATAAAATGTTTAATATACTTGTTTTCGCATAAACTCTAGTTTAAAGATCCGGCTTTGGGTTGTTCGGCACGGCTAAAATTTTAATCGGGCATGGTTGATGCCTCGTAGACCCTTGTGCGCGTGCCTAACAACCCTACAGTGGTATCAGAGCCAAGCTAGAGCTTTAGGCGAAGTCTGAGCGAAGTTTAAAGTCCGATCGAACCCGGAAACCCCGATATTTACCCCTCTCTAGACAATTTTCAAAAATGTGATTTTTTATGAATTAAAAATGCTCAGAAAAACAAGCAGGAAAAACTAAGAATTACTGTGAAGTACGGTCCACTAAGTCGCTCATATGACCGCGGAACCGCAGCCAAACCAAGGGTTTGGCGGCGGTTCAGCGGCCACAATTTAGACTTAGTCCCTCATATTTCATATATTTATTCTTAGGTCCTTTATTGTCATTTTTTTCTGGGTCTGTTTTAATTCCACTCAAGTGTTGAGTTTTCTAGGGTTGTATTGGGGAGTCGTTGATTCGATCGGATAATTTAACTTTGTTTAGTTTATCCGGGTAATTTTTAGAAACTGTTAAAAAGTTCGAACGGATATCAATAACTCACTTTTTCCCCTGTCGGAAAATTTTCAAAAGTTGGATTTTTTTCGAGTTTTAAACTTTCGTAAAGTCATACAAGTAACGCGGTGGACCCTCTAGAAGACAACAAACCTTAACTCGATTATGTGACCATCTTGAACTGCCTCTAAACCTTAGGGTTTGGGGCAGTACGGCGTGCCACATGTGAGGCGTTGACTTGACCCTTCTACGGCTAGACCATTGGTACTGTGGCATGTGATGGATGTTTTTAAACTGATTTCAAGTGTTGAGATATATTGGGGAAATCTTGGGTGTTTGATTATTCGATCGGAAAGTTTAACATTGTCTATTTATCTGGAATGTGATACAATATTTGGAATCCACAGGTTGTTATGAGATAACTAATTTGAATGTTATAAATCTAGCAGTTCAGTTTCAGATGATCGGTTGCCACGGAATTTTGATGTGATCAAAAGTCCGTCGCAATCACGTAGCGTACGCGGATACCCGCCGGGTAAACTTAATAGACAGCCACGCCCTATAGCCCCGACCAAGTAACTGTAGGAGAACCCCGTCGCCAAAAGCATCCGTTCGGGCTCGCGGCAACGGTGTTCCGCCTTAGTGCACTTCGTCGACGGCATCTGGGGGTGCGGCCGTCTACTAAAGTTTGCGACGAGCATTCGATCAGGATGTCGGGAATCTTGTTGAATTGCCCGACTTGATATTGAAAAGAGTTTTCGATAATGAGACTAAAATACGGGTTTATAATTGTTAGGCATGCGATGTCTAAGGAATTCATTTGGTTAGGCATGCGATGTCTAAAGAGGTTGCGGATTCCAATTGTTGTAGTTTTACACTTTCTTTTCTGTGACCGTAAGCGTAGTTTGTGGTGTATCGCCAGCTTCGTTGCTATACATCAACGACAATCGGGATACGCATACTTGCTTACGTTGATGATATGAGATATTATGTGTTGCTGTGATATGTTATATTGGATCGTCGCATCTTGAATAGCCGGGGGTTTTATGTGAGATGAGAGTTTTTCTTTTTTTATTCATGTAAAATTCATTTGTATGTAATATTCTTTTATTGAGGCACTTCCGGGATGAGGATGATGTCACCATTGTATATTATTTACTTTTCCGCATTAGGTAGACCCAAGGCGGGGAGCACAAGTAACCGGTTTCTAAGGTCCAGTGGGAGACCATCTCGAGGAGTCGAGACCGGGTCTCCTAACCCTAGAATTGGCAGTGTTGCTTGCTGCTCTCGTAGGGGTCTAGGGATGTGGGTTTGGCTATTCATCGCGACCGTGGAATCCGTGTTTTATACAGGCTCGTATTGAAAACACGGACCTCCTAGTATATCCAATATTTCATATATGATCTTCTGCTGCAATGTTCTGTGATGAGATCATATTACTGCCTGAGACGAATGTTTATATTATATATATGAGATATATATTATATATTGTTGATTTCGTTTCATATCTGATACTTGTGAAGCATAATAAAAAGGGACTTCATTAATGAGATTAATGAAATAAAAGAAACCTAAAGATGTTGTAGAAACTTGTTTAAAAACTGGTAGCTCTAGTTCTTGCTTTGCATAGCGGTGTTCCTTGTAGAACATCCAGCACCTTATTCGATAAGGAAAGAGCCAAAATCCCTTCACCGGGAGTGACCTCTTTAGTGAAACTAGCAGATGCTACAAACTCGGTTTGTCTTTTGATTGTTTCTATAGTTTTTGCTTTGCATAGTGATATTTGTGAAATATCCTGCACCTTATTCGATGAGGAAAGAGCCGACGATACCTTCACCGGGAGTGACCTCTTTAGCAAAACTAGAAAAGCCTAAAAAACACTCCATTTAAAATCACTCGATTCTACAACGATATCAAGTTCATTACGCTCATGGTTTTCTTAAAAACCTGCGCAGCCTTTCATCATTTCAGATAAGTACTACTTAGTATTCGTGCTGCGGTAGTTTGGCATGCGTCAAGGCGTAGTGTACGGTAGCTAACTAGTGCTTATCTGCTACCATATGATGCGATTGGATTAAGGTATTTGTACAGCGTTGTTTGGCATGCGTCAAGGGTCGTGCGGGTGGGTTTAATTCAATCAAGAAATGTACGGGTTGAACTTGACTAGCGGACTATGGGTTGTTTGGCATATGTCAAGGTCATAGCACGCTAGGGGTAAAATATTATTAGGAATTTCAAGTGTTGAAATTTGCAATGAGATTGCATACCTTCTATGAGATAGTTGGATCCCAATACCCGCTGCGAGTAAGAGTTACTCCTGGGAGAGTTTTACACATTACAATTAGCCGATCAAGTAGGTGTCTAGAAAGGTGTTAACAGGGTTACGCCCCTGGGAAAACGAGGTTTACATTAATTAGGTTCGTGCGAAAGCACGGGGAACCTCCCTCAAAGTACCGACACTGGCCTGGCTGAAAGATTGGCGAACTTGTAGCGTGTAATTAATCCCGGCTAGTCTTTCCTTTTAGGGTTTGAAGGAAGATTTGACTAAAACAGTGGGAGACATCCTGATTAGATATATTAGATAACCAATCTAATCTTGCAAGAGCATACGCTGAGTGTTTTCTTCTCTCTCTCTCTCCAGGTAGCGACCATATCACGCCTTAATCAAGATAATAATACGGATATATTGACCGAACCCGCTTGTTATACTGAGCTGGGGAACGTTAGTCCCGCTCCAACTTATAATTGTTATAAGACAGAGCAGGAAATTGGGGAATACCAGATTTCCCATGCCGCCCAAACAAAGAAAGTGCATGCTGATGCATCATCTTCAGGTGTGTTCATTACATAGAACTGTTTCTCAGTATCCTTTACGTCCTGGGTATGAGATACCGGATCAGGATCCCGCATATGTAATCTGTTACATGGGCTACAGATAGGTAGAGAACTAAGAACGGGTGATAAGTTTTATGAGATAGAAACGGTGCAAGTGTTGCAGCCAAGTCTGATGGTCACTATCACCCTGTATTACCAGAATACATTGATTCTGAACGAATGTTATTAGATACCGAACCTGATGTACAACATCATATCAGTCTCTTTATTAGTAAAGAAAGGATATAATTTTGTATTGTTGGATAATGTTTTGAACATTTCCTATATCAAGAGTTGATCGGTTCAGGTACGTTATCTAAAAGCATTGACGTTCTAAATCAAACTACAGTTCTTAGTATACAGAAAACACACGAGAGGAAGAGTTCAGAAATGAACGAATCCTTCTTGAGGCATTGTAGACTAGGTCATATCAATGCGACCCGACTAGCTAAGTTACATTTAGTTGCATATTTAAATCTGTTTGAATTTACATCTTGTGAAACTTGCCGGTCATGTCACAAAGATAAGATGACCATAACTCTGTTTATTAGAAACAGAGAAAGAGTTAGTGAACTCTTGGGATTGATACATGCTGATGTATGAAAGTCTCCTGTCTACACATGCCAAGACCGGTTCTTTGTACTTCATTACATTCTCTGATGATCTCTCAAGATTCAGACATATGTTCCTGTTGAAACACAAGTCCGAACCTTTTGAGATATTCACAGAATATAAGTTAGAAGTAGAGAACCAAAATACGGGTATAAGTATTATGTCCTTATGATGAGATCAAGGAGAAGAATACTTGAGCACGGAATTCCTGGACTATTCTAAAGGAGAATGAGATTCTCTCTCAGCATTACTCCTCCGTATACACCACAACACGTCGGTGTATCGGGGCGGAGCAATAGCACCCTATATGATATGGTGTGCTCTATGATGAGTACTACTGAGTTTCCTATTTCTTTTTAGGAGTTATGCGCTTGAGAAGCTGCATACCTATTGAATAGGGTTCAAATCAAATCAGTTGCCTACCACTTCATATGTGATATGGAAAGGGAAGAGCCTATATCTTAAGTTTGTTAAGATTTGGGGTTGTCCGGCCTATGTCTAAAAGCAAAATCCGGACAAGCTCGAGGCAAGGTCAGCTCTGTAAACTGGAAGTAGTTCCAGCTATACAAACTACAGCAGATGATTTGGTAGAACCGAAGGATTCAATAGTAACCAACGAACCTCAGCCTCTCCACCGATCTAGTAGGGTTCCTCACCCACCTGAGAGATACTTTGGTTTCTCTATGACAGTGGGAGCGAGAATTGTATCATGAGATGATGACCCAACTAGTTTCGAGATGGCCATCAGGAGTGAGACTCTGTAAGAATGGCTGGATGCTTAGCGATCTGAGATGGAATCCTTATACACCAACAAAGTATGGACTTTGGTTGCTTTATCTGAAGGGTTAAATCCCCATCAGGAGCAAGTATATCTTGAGAAGATTACTTGGTGTACATGGAAAAGTTAAGACTTTCAAAGCTATGCTTAAGTCCATCCAGATCCTACTTGCCACAGCTACATACCATGACTACGATATCTAGCGGTTGGGTGTCATGACTGCTTTTCTAAATAATGTTTTAGAAGAGAGCGTCTATAAGTACACAGCCAGAGGTCTTCGTAGACAGTGGGAGCAGCGGAAACGTACTCAAGATATTTTATGTGATAAAGCAGGCATCGCGGAGTTGGAACATCTGTTTTGATGTGGTAGTCAAAAAGTTTGACTTCATCAAAATGGTAGATGAACCTTGTATATACAAAAAGGTAGTAGAGAGTATGGTGCTGATCCTCGTAGAGTACGTGGATGACATAATCTTGATAGGGAAGGAGTTTCCTATGCTACGCTTGGTCAATCTCCGCTTATCACAATGATTCTCCATATAGGATCAAAATGATACCTCCTAAATCCTGGGTTTTGGATCTATGAGATAGATCTAATTAGATGTTAGGATACTCACTAGTTGTAGTGAGATGGTATCAATCGATCATGTGGAGAATCACTGGAAAAGTTCCAGGGTGATAAGGACGACTGAATGTCAGTCGCAGGCATTGTCTTTACCCTCAGTGGAGGGACGGTATGTTTGAAGAGTTCCAAGCTAGATACCGTGACATACTAGATGATTAAAGGCAAGATAGATCGTTACCAAGGATGCTACCAAAGAGGCAGTCTGGATATATTTTAAGTTCATGAGATGAACTTCGTTCCTACCATTGTGTGACAATGGAGTTGTGGCTTTAGCCAAGGAACTACCGTCCCATCAGAAATCCAGATATAATTCTTAGGCAGTATCACCTGATCATGGAGATGGTTGATCTCCAGGGAGATCGAGATTAGGAGAGTAGACACAGAGAACAACAGCGCGGATCCACTCACAAAGGCCTTTTTTCCAGTAGAGACTTTTATGGTATGGTTGAGTATGAGATACTTCAACCGTAGCTAATTGTTGGGTATGTGATACCACAACAGATGGCCCTAGTGCAAGTGGGAGATTGTTAGTTATATGTATGCCCCAGAGGCTATTACTGTACATACGATTTATATTGTAGTGGATGCTAGGACATATATAGGGAGGACTTTCTTGCTCGATATAATAGTATGCTATCTGGTTGTACTTTATCTTAACATGTACTCTGATTGTCTCTAGGTTACATGTTGATAAAGCCCTTAGGATATGTACTCGACTACTGGGACTATGATGAGATCATACTAGTGGGGCCACGGTAGTCGACGAGTACATCCTATAACTGTTCCTAGTCGAGGGTGTATCGAGACAGGGCATCGATACACTAGAGTAGACTAGCGTATACACATCTTAACCCATATGATGGTCGATGGATGATCCCATATCCATCGGTGTTTGACATCAAGGATGGTGTACGGGTGCTCAGTGGAGACTGGGTACACTGGACGGACTCGCCGAGAACTCCCAGATGGTATTATACCTTATGTCAGATGGCAGTTCTCCGGTGACACTGGTACATAGTTGTCTGTTGACACGAGATCGTCATAGAGTCTTGTGTGATTCCCACTGTGCTTTGATTTCCATCATACCACGTCCAAGAGGGCATGCAAAAAGGTGGCTTTTAGGTACAGTCCCGAATCACATGGAGGCAATGAGCGATAGGAGGGGATTTGTCTTTCCCAGTATAGGGAGTTGATGTTGCGCTGTGTTCGATTGGCTATGACTGGAAATCCCTGGCCAGGGTTGCTGAGATTTACTGGTAAGTGTTATCAGTAGTTTCTCGAACTGTTATAGACCTCATATCGACACGACTTATCAAGCTACTGGGGTCTGACGTTTACTTCCCCTAGGCGAGATATGCGACATATCAGACGACGAGACCGGACTGTACGGGAGTGTTACTGATTAGATTCACAGGAGAATGTACAGGCTTGCTTGTTGATCTTCTGATCGCTCAATACCCGGGTGGCCGTTACGTTTAGCAGACCTCTTGCGGCTTGTGGGTGTTTGATATGATCATCACCTACTGCCGGAGTATTGACGAGTCTTTAGAGTCCTACACAGGGGTTTCCTGGCTCAAGCGAAATGGAGTAGGAGCACATATGTGATATGTGCGGGACCGAGATTAATATGATATGAGATACCGTATTCTATTCTCGCGATTCATGACATTGATCGGTTGTATGCGATATAGCCGGGTTATCGGATCAAGTGTTGATTCGATAAGTTGTTACACATGATATTAGTCGGTTATAGCCGGGTTATTAAATCAAGAGTTGATTTAATAATTTAATGTATAATTATATATTTTATATATTCCATTACATTAACTAGTATTAGCTCACTTATGATTTATTTTCTCACTAGATTGTGCACATTGTTTATATGTGATATATGCAAGTGTACATGTTTGTATCATGCTTGATGATACATACAAGATGGGTGTATGAGACTTATGTCAAGTTTAGGTTAAATTAGGGTTTACTTATTTCCTTAAGAATAACAAAAGAGAGGAGACTTTAGTCAATACTATCAAGCTTGTAGAAGCTTGTATGCAACATTGACAAAGTCAACTCTTTTGTCATTCCTTAGGATATTAGTTAACACAACCCTTAATCTTATACTTTGGTTAATTCTCTACATGAGTTAAGCATGAGGGCTTAACTCAACCATGGTGCAATAATTCAAAGGATAAGTTTTCATTTGGATGAATTATTCACTTCTTCTTCTTCCTTCAACAAAAGCTTTCTAGCTTCAATGGAGCTTGAGAAAAAGTGTGAGAAAATCAATTCTAAAGTGAGCCCACCTCCTACTTCTTCATCCTATACGACTTGCCATGTAGTAGAGCGTGTTCTCTTCACAAAGTTCATGACCTAGTGAAGGAATAGCTTGAGTTAGTGTCTCCCCGACGTAGATCATCTTCGGCCTCGAAGTCATCGAAGCAAGCACATTCGTTCTTCTTGTAGAGCTTCTCTAGAGTCCGGAGTTCACGATCGCAGCGAAGGGGACATCTACACGGAGCTATTGAAGTGAAGGACCGGATCTACAAAGGTTGTAATCCCTCTCACTTAGTGTTAAAATGTTTAACATACTTGTTTTCGCATAAACTCTAGTTTAAAGATCCGGCTTTGGGTTGTTCGGCACGGCTAAAATTTTAATCGGGTATGGTTGATGCCTCGTAGACCCTTGTGCGCGTGCCTAACTGTTAGTTGTATGTATGCCCTAGAGGCCAGTATTGTACAGATGATGTATATTATATTGGATGCTTGGACATATATAGAGATGACTTTCTTGCTCGATATGATAGTATGCTATCTGGTTGCTCTTTATCTTAACATGTACACTATTCTCTTTAAACTGTCTTTTAGTTACATGCTGGTAAAGCCCTTAGGATGTGTACTTGACTACCTGGACTATGATGCAGATCATACTAGTGGGGACATGGTAGTCCATAGGTACATCCTTCAAGGTCCCTAGTCGTGGGTGTATCGAGACGGGGCATCGATATACCAGAGTATACTAGCGTATACGCTTCTCGACCCATGAGATGGGCGATGGATGATCCCATATCCATTGGTGTTTGACATCAGAGATGGTATACGGGTGCTCAGTGGAGACTGGGTACACTGGACGGACTCGCCGAGAACTCCCAGATGGTATTATACCTCACGTCAGATGGCGGTTCTCAGGTGACACTTGTGCAGGTTAGTCTGTAGACCCGAGATCGTTATAGAGACTTGTGTGATTCCCACTGTGCTTTGATCTCCACCTTACCACGTCCATGAGGGCGTGCAAAACGGTGGTCTTTGGGCACAGTCCCGAGTCACATGGAGGCAATGAGCGATAGGAGGGGTTTCGTCTCTCCCGGTATTGGGGGTTGATGTTGCGCAGTGCTCGATTGGCCGTAACAGGGAAGTCCCTGGCCAGGGCTGATCAGAGATTTGCTGGTAAGTGTTACCAGTAGTTTCTCGACCCGTTATGAGCCTCACATCGGCACGACTTATCGGTTATTGGGGTCTGACGTTTTACCACCCCTAGACTTGATATGCGACATATCAGACGAACAGACCGGACTGTACGGTAAGTGTTACCGGTTGGATTCACAGGAGTGTGAGCGGGCTAGCTCGTCGATCTTCTGATCGCTCAATACCCGGATGGCCGTTACATTTAGCAGACCGCTTGCGGCTTGTGGATGCTTGATATGATCATCATCTGCTAACGGCGTATTGGCGAGTCTTTAGAGTCCTACACAGAGGTTTCCTGGCTCAAGCGAAACGAAATAGGAGCGCATATGAGATATGTGCGGGAGCGAGAATAATGCGTGTATGTGATACCGCATTTCATTCTCGCGATATATGTTTCGATTGGTTATATTCGATATGACCTAGTTATCGAATCATTGATTCGATAAATCGATACATTGGATGCTAGTCGGTTATGTGCGACATGACCGGATCATTGAATCAAATGTTGATTTAATGATTTAATGTATAATTATATATTTGATATATTACTTTGCATTAACTAGTATTGGTTCATTTTAAATGGATTTTCTCACTTGATGTGAACATTGTATATGTGATTTACTTTAGTACACTAGTTTGTATCATGTTTGATGATACTTGCTCACTTGGGTTTGTGTAAAGATCAAACCATGGTTATATGAATGGTTAGGGTTTTGATTATTTACTTATTCATTTATTTTTATTGATTATTCATTTTGGAAAAGAAAAGAAAAATGGTGGCTTTATTTGTTTCTTTCATGAAGCTTCATGAAGAGTTGAATAATTGACCATTTTTGTTTTCTTCTCTTAACCTAACCATGCAACTAAACCTAGTTTGCTCTCTACACTTCACCATAGTTAGTATATGATAAGTAATGATATATTATTCTCATTTTAATCCAACACTTATCATATTCTATATTCATCTTCTTCTTCTTCTTCAAAGAGAAAGCTTGATGCCATCAATGGCAACTTGAGTTCTAAAGTGAGAAATCCAATTCTAAAGTGAACCCACCTCCTTTTTCTTCATCCTCTACCTCTTGCCAAGTGGTTTTGGGTGTTTTCTTCACAAGTTTCACAAATTTGTGAATTCGGAGCTTGAACTTGTGATGCCTCGACGTAGATCATCTTCGGCACGAAGCCGACGACCTAGTCTGCCCATTTCTCCGATCAAGCCGACGATTGAGTCCGGGATTCGAGATGGACAGCGAGAGGACGCCTACGTGGAGCCAAGGAAGTGGATATCCGGATCTACAAAGGTTGTAGCTTCTTATCTTTAGTTAAGTTGTTAACTAGGTTCGTATTTCGCCTAGATTTCTAGTCAACGATCCGTATTAGGGTTTCTCGCCACCCATAAAATCTGAAATTGGCATGGTTGATGCCTTGTAAGACATCTTGAGAGTGCCTAGGAACCCTACAGTGGTATCAGAGCCAGGTTAGAGCCTTAGGCGAAGTCTAGACGACGTTTGAAACCCGAACGAACCCGAAACCCTAAAACCCAAGTGCTCTCTGGACTTTTTCTAAAATCTGGGATTTTTCCACAATAAAAATATGCAGAAAATTCAGCTGGGAATTGTAAGAATTACTGTGAAGCCCATATCCATAATTCCATCAAACTGCGGCGGAACCGCGGCAGAAGCATGGCTTCTGCGGCGGTTCCGCGGCCAACTAATGGGTTTAGTCAACCATTTTTGCACAGTAATTCCTATTTTATGGTTCTGTATTTTCTGGGAATTTTTAATTTGACTCAAGAGTTGAGTGTTCTGGGGTTGTATTGGGAATCGAAGATTCGATCGGATTATTAAACTTCGTCTATATGTTTTTCCGGATAATTTTTGATATGTTAAAAAGTTCGACCGGATATAAATACCCAACTTTTCCCCTGCCGGAAAATATCCAAGTGTTGGATTTTTGTGTGGTTTAAGGACGTTCTGAGTAGTGCAAGTAACGCGATGGTCCCTCTAGAAGACAACAAACCTTAACTCGATTATGTGACCGTCTTGAACTGCCCTTTGAACCTTAGGGTTTGGGGCAGTACGGCGTGCCACATGTGAGACGTTGGCTTGACCCTTCTACGGCTGGACCGTTGGTACTGAGGCATGAAGTGAATGTCTTTGAACCTATTTCATGTGTTGGACGGTTTCGGGAAAACTTGGGTGTTCGAATGTTCGATCGGAAAGTTTAATATT
Organism: Agapanthus africanus; assembly: GCA_030015575.1. NCBI lineage: Eukaryota > Viridiplantae > Streptophyta > Magnoliopsida > Asparagales > Amaryllidaceae > Agapanthus > Agapanthus africanus. Next base: position 44,964,831 of record JASDDO010000006.1, read on the forward strand.
TTCTATTTATCCGGAATGGGATATAATAATTGGAATTCACAAATAGTTATGAGATAACTGAATGAATGTTATAAATCTAGCGGTTTAGTTTCACATGATATTGAAAAGAGTTTTCGATAATGAAACTAAAATGCGGGGTTTATAACTGTTAGGCATGTGATGTCTAAGTATTTCATTTGATTAGGCATGTGATGTCTAAAGAGGTTGCGGATTCCAACTATTGTAGTTTTACACTTTCTTTTCTGTGACCGTAAGTGTAGTATGTCGATATCGCCGGTTTCGTTGCTATACGTCAACGACAATTGGGGTATGCATACTTACTTACGTTGATGACATGTGTTGTTATGTGTTGCTGGATATGTTATATTGGATCGTCGTGTTTGAATAGCCGGGGTTTTTTATGTGAGATGAGTGTTTTTCATTTTCATTCATGTAAAAAGTTGTATGTAATATTCTTTTATTGGGTCACTTCCAGGTAGCGGAAGTTTTCACCTTTTGTATATTATTTACTTTTCCGCATTAGGATATACCCAAGGAGGGGAGCGCAAGTAACCGGGTTCTGGGGTCCAGTGGGAGACCAACTCGAGGAGTCGAGTTCGGGTCTCCTAACCCTAGAATTGGTAGGGTTGCTTGTCGCTCTCGTAGGGGTCTAGGGGTGTGGGATTGGCTATTCATCACGACCGTGGAATCCGTGTTTTATACTGGCTCATATTGAAAACACGGACGTCCTAGTATATCCAATGTTTCATATGTTTCTTCTGCTGCGATATCTGTGATGCGATCATGTGATGTTCTTGGATAGATACTTTATATAGTATATATGATATATTATATAGACGCTACTTATGTTTTGCACCCGCACTAGCCCTGCCCTGCTCTGTCGTTAGTTACCTAACCTAACGGTGCACGAGGGGACATCGAGGCGAATGCGGATGGCATAAGTGTACGTCGTATTTATCTGTGATGTTTAGGTATTTAAATGATGGGACTTCATTAATGTGATTAATGAAAGAAAAGAAACCTAAGATGTTGTAGAATCAAATTTTAAACAAAACAGGTAGCTACAGTTCTTGCTTTGCATAGCGGTATATATGATATACCCTGCACTTTATTCGATGAGGAAAGAACCGAGATCCCTTCATCGGGAGTGACTCCTTTAGCAATAACTGGCAGATGCTACACACTCGGTTTGACTTTTGATTGCTTCTATAGTTTCTGCTTTGCACAGTGATATATATGATATATCCCGCACCTCATTCCACGAGGAAAGGGCCGACGATCCCTTCACCGGGAGTGACTCCTTTAGCAAAACTAGAAAAGCCTCAAAATCACTCCATTTCAAAACTTCATTTGATTCTACAACGATATCAAGTTCATTACGCAATAGGTTTTCAGAAAAACCTGTCGTAGCCCTCCGTCATTTCAGATAAGTAGTAGTTAGTATTCGTGCTACGTTTGTTGGCCTGCGTCAAGGCGTGGTGTGCGGTAGCTAACTATTATTTATCTGCTTATGCATATGATGCAGATTGGATTAGGGTAGTCGTGCGACTTTGTTGGCCTGCGTCAAGGGTCGTGCGGGTGGGTTTAATTCAATCAAGAAATGACGGGTTGAACTTGACTAGCGCACTATGGTTTGTTGGCCTGCGTCAAGGTCATAGGACGCTAGGGGCAAAATATTATCGGGAATTTCAAGTGTTAAAATTTGCAATGAGATTGCATACCTTCTATAAGATAGTTGGATCCCGATACCCGCTGCGAGTAAGAGTTACTCCTGGGAGAGTTTTACACATTACAATTAGCCGATCAAGTAGGTGTCTAGAAAGGTGTCAACGGGGTTATGCCTCTGGGAAAACGAGGTTTACATTAATTAGGTTCGTACGAAAGCACGGAGGACCTCCCTCAAAGTACCGACACTGGCCTGGCTGAAAGATTGGCGAACTTGTAGTGTGTAATTAATCCCTGCTAGTCTTTCCTTTTAGGGTTTGAAGGAAGATTTGATAAAAAGCAGTGGGAGCCATCCTGATTAGATAAGATAATAACCAATCTGATCTTGCACGAGCATACGCTAAAGTGTTTTCTTCTCTCTCTCTCCAGGTAGCGACCATTTCATGCCTTAATCAAGATAATAATATGGATGTATTGACCGAACCCGCATGTTATACTGTGCTGGGGAACGTTGGTTCCGTTCTTTCTTATAAAAGTTATAGGAATGAACAGGATATAGGGGAATACCAGGATTCCCATGCCACCCGAATGAAGAAAGTACATGTTGATGCATTTTCTTCGGGTGTGTTCGTTGCTTAGAACTGTTTCTCCATTTGCTCTACGTCCTGGGTATTAGATACCAGGTCAGGATCCCATATATGTAATCAGTTACATGGGCTTAGGAAAGGTAGAGAACTTGGAGAAGGTGATAAAGACATTAGAGTTGGAAATGGTGCAATTGTTGCAGCTAAGACTGTCGGGGAATATCACCTTATATTACCAACTGGTAATACATTGGTTCTGAACAAATGCTATTACATGCCGAACCTGATATGCAACATTATATCGGTTTCTTTATTGAGTAAAGAGGAATATAATTTTGTATTACAGGGCAATGTTATGAACATTTTCCGTAACCAAAAGTTGGTTGGATCAGGCACGTTGTGCAATGGCATTTATGTTCTAAATCAATCAACAGTTCTAAGCATAACAAACACACACAAGAGGAAGAGTTCAGAACTGAACGAATCCTACTTGTGGCATTGTAGACTGGGTCACATCAATGTGACACGACTGGCTAAGTTGCATAAGGATGGATATTTGAAACCATTCGAATTTTCATCGTATGACACTTGCCAGTCATGTCTCAAAGGCAAGATGACCAAAACTCCGTTTACAGGACACGGAGAAAGAGTTACCGAACTCTTGGGACTGATACACAGTGATGTATGTGGTCCTATGTCTACACATGCCAGGGATGGTTCTTCATACTTCATTACATTCACTGACGATCTCTCTAGGTTCGGGTATGTGTTCCTGATGAAACACAAATCAGAAGCTTTTGAGAAATTTAGGGAATATAAACAAGAAGTTGAGAACCAAACCGGAAAAAGTATTAAAATCCTTCGATCTGATCGAGGAGGTGAATACTTGAGCAATGAATTCCTGGACTTCCTAAAAGAGAATGGGATTCTCTCTCAGCTGACTCCTCCATACACACCACAGCACAACGGTATGTCAGAACGGAGGAACCGCACCCTATTAGATATGGTGCGCTCTATGATAAGCATAGCTGAGTTACCTATTTCCTTCTGGGGATATGCACTGGAAACAGCTGCAGACCTATTGAATATGGTTCCCACCAAAACCGTGCCAACCACTCCATATGAGATATGGAAAGGAATGAGACCATGTCTTAATTATGTTAAGATATGGGGTTGTCTGGCATATGTAAAAACGCAAAATCCGGACAAACTCGCGGCAAGGTCCATTCTGTGTAAGTTTATTGGATATCCCAAACATTCGCGCGGGTATATCTTCTACCACACAGAGGAACAAAAGGTGTTTGTTTCTCGACATGCCACCTTTTTAGAAAAGGAATTTCCTGAAAAGGAGATTAGTGGCAAGGAGGTAGAACTGGAAGAGGTTCCAGCAATACAGACTACAACAGAAGATTTGGTTGAACCAGAGGATTCAGTAGCTCCCGATGAACCTCAGCCTCTACGCCGATCTAGTAGGGTTCCTCGCCAACCTGAGAGATACTACGATTTTCTTATTGATGGTGGCAGTGAGGATTGCATCATGGAAGATGATGACCCAACTAGCTTCGAGCAGGCCATCACGAGTGGGGACTCAGTGAAATGGCTGGATGCTATGCGGTCCGAGATGGATTCCATGTACACCAACAAAGTATGGACTTTGGAAGTTGCTCCTGAAGGGGTAAAACCCAATGGGAGCAAGTGGATCTTCAAGAAGAAACTTGGTGTAGATGGGAAAGTGGAGACTTTCAAAGCTAGACTTGTAGCAAAAGGTTTTCGTCGAAGACCAGGTGTGGACTATGACGAAACCTTTTCTCCAGTGGCTATGCTTAAATCCATCCGGATCATGCTTGCCATTGCTGCATATCATGATTACGAAATCTGGCAAATGGATGTTAAGATCGCCTTTCTAAATGGTGATTTAGAAGAGTGCGTGTACATGACTCAGCCAGAGGGCTTCGTAGACAGTGGGAGCAGCGGGAAGGTGTGCAAGCTGCTTAAATCCATTTATGGATTAAAGCAAGCATCGCGGAGTTGGAACATCTGCTTTGACGTCGTTATCAAAGAGTTTGATTTCGTCAAAAATCCAGATGAACCTTGTATTTACAAGAAGGTGGCAGAGAGTAAGGTTGTCTTCCTCGTATTGTACGTGGACGATATACTCTTGATAGGAAATGATATTCCTATGCTGCAATCGGTCAAGCTCTTCTTATCATAAAGATTCTCAATGAAAGATCTTGGTGATGCCTCCTGCATATTGGGAATTAGGATCTATAGAGATAGATCCAAACGGATATTGGGATTGTCCCAATCCAGGTACATTGACACCATACTAAAGAGGATTAGTATGGAAGAATCTAAGCATGGGAACTTGCCCACGATCTCTGGAATCACTCTCTCCAAAGAGATGTCTCCCAAGACTGATTTGGAGAGAGCTCGCATGCAAGGGATACCCTATGCTTTGGCTGTAGGCTCTATCATGTATGCGATGCTATGTACCAGACCCGATGTTGCATACTCACTAAGTGTAGTGAGCAGGTATCAAGCTGATCCTGGAGAGAGTCACTGGACAGCTGTGAAGAGCATTCTCAAGTACTTACGAAGGACTAAAGAGATGCTCTTGGTGTATGGTAACGGAGAACTCCAAGTGGAGTCCTTTACCGATTCGAGCTTCCAGAGTGATAAGGACGACTCTAAGTCGCAGTCGGGTTTTGTCTTTACCCTTTACGGAGGGGCGGTTAGCTGGAAGAGTTCCAAGCAGGAAACCGTGGCAGACTCAACGATGGAGGCTGAATACATCGCTGCCAACGATGCTGCCAAAGAGACTGTCTGGATCAAGAAGTTCATTACTGAACTTGGAGTGGTTCCATCCACTGAGCATCCAATACCTTTGTATTGCGATAACAATGGAGCGGTGGCTTTGTCCAAGGAACCCAGGTCCCATCAGTGATCCAGGCATATTCTGAGGCGGTATCACCTGATCCGGGAGATAGTTGATCGCCGGGAGATCGAGGTCAGGAGAGTTGACATGAAGAACAACACGGCGGATCCACTCACGAAGGCCATTCCCCAGATACAGTTTGAGAGACTCTTCGGGATGCTCGGTATGCGATACTACAGCAGCTGGCCCTAGTGCAAGTGGGAGATTGTTAGTTGTATGTATACCCTAGAGGCCAGTATTGTATAGATGATGTATATTATATTGGATGCTTGGACATATATAGAGATGACTTTCTTGCTCGATATGATAGTATGCTATCTGGTTGCTCTTTATCTTAACATGTACACTAGTCTCTTTAAACTGTCTTTTAGTTACATGTTGGTAAAGCCCTTAGGATGTGTACTTGACTACCTGGACTATGATGCAGATCATACTAGTGGGGACATGGTAGTCCATAGGTACATCCTTCAAGGTCCCTAGTCTTGGGTGTATCGAGACGGGGCATCGATATACCAGAGTATACTAGCGTATACGCTTCTCGACCCATGAGATGGGCGATGGATGATCCCATATCCATTGGTGTTTGACATCAGAGATGGTATACGGGTGCTCAGTGGAGACTGGGTACACTGGACGGACTCGCCGAGAACTCCCAGATGGTATTATACCTCACGTCAGATGGCAGTTCTCAGGTGACACTTGTGCAGGTTAGTCTGTAGACCCGAGATAGTCTTAGAGTCTTGTGTGATTCCTACTGTGCTTTGATCTCCACCTTACCACGTCTATGAGGGCATGCAAAATGGTGGTCTTTGGGCACAGTCCCGAGTCACATGGAGGCAATGAGCGATAGGAGGGGTTTCGTCTCTCCCGGTATTGGGGGTTGATGTTGCGCAGTGCTCGATTGGCCGTAACAGGGAAGTCCCTGGCCAGGGCTGATCAGAGATTTGCTGGTAAGTGTTACCAGTAGTTTCTCGACCCGTTATGAGCCTCACATCAGCACGACTTATCGGTTATTGGGGTCTGACGTTTTACCACCCCTAGACTTGATATGCGACATATCAGACGAACAGACCGGACTGTACGGTAAGTGTTACCGGTTGGATTCACAGGAGTGTGAGCGGGCTGGCTCGTCGATCTTCTGATCGCTCAATACCCGGATGGCCGTTACGTTTAGCAGACCGCTTGCGGCTTGTGGATGCTTGATATGATCATCATCTGCTACCGGCGTATTGACGAGTCTTTAGAGTCCTACACAGAGGTTTCCTGGCTCAAGCGAAACGAAATAGGAGCGCATATGAGATATGTGCGGGAGAGAGAATAATGCGTGTATGTGATACCGCATTTCATTCTCGCGATATATGTTTCGATTGGTTATATTCGATATGACCTAGTTATCGAATCATTGATTCGATAAATCGATACATTGGATGCTAGTCGGTTATGTGCGACATGACCGGATCATTGAATCAAATGTTGATTTAATGATTTAATGTATAATTATATATTTGATATATTACTTTGCATTAATTAGTATTGGTTCATTTTAAATGGATTTTCTCACTTGATGTGCACATTGTATATGTGATATACTTTAGTACACTAGTTTGTATCATGTTTGATGATACTTGCTCACTTGGGTTTGTGTAAAGATCAAACCATGGTTATATGAATGGTTAGGGTTTTGATTATTTACTTATTCATTTATTTATATTGATTATTCATTTTGGAAAAGAAAAGAAAAATGGTGGCTTTATTTGTTTCTTTCATGAAGCTTCATGAAGAGTTGAATAATTGACCATTTTTGTTTTCTTCTCTTAACCTAACCATGCACCTAACCCTAGTTTGCTCTCTACACTTCACCATAGTTAGTATATGATAAGTAATGATATATTATTCTCATTTTAATCCAACACTTATCATATTCTATCTTCATCTTCTTCTTCTTTTTCAAAGAGAAAGCTTGATGCCATCAATGGCAACTTGAGTTCTAAAGTGAGAAATCCAATTCTAAAGTGAACCCACCTCCTTTTTCTTCATCCTCTACCTCTTGCCAAGTGGTTTTGGGTGTTTTCTTGACAAGTTTCACAAATTTGTGAAGTCGGAGCTTGAACTTGTGATGCATCGACGTAGATCATCTTCGGCACGAAGCCGACGACCTAGTCCGCCCATTTCTCCGATCAAGCCGACGATTGAGTCCGGGATTCGAGAAGGACAGCGAGAGGAAGCCTACGTGGAGCCAAGGAAGTGGATATCCGGATCTACAAAGGTTGTAGGTTCTTATCTTTAGTTAAGTTGTTAACTAGGTTCGTATTTCGCCTAGATTTCTAGTCAACGATCCGTATTAGGGTTTCTCGGCACCCATAAAATCTGAAACTGGCATGGTTGATGCCTTGTGAGACCTCTTGAGAGTGCCTAGGAACCCTACACAAGTCTACAATGCCATAAGAAGACTTTGTTCATTTCTGAACTTTTTCTCTTGTGTGTGTTCCGTTTGTTTAGAACTGTATTTTGATTTAGAACGTTACACAACGTATCAAACCCAAACAACACTTGATTTAGGAAAATGTTCATAAAATTTTTCTCTAATGCAAAGTTATAGCCTTCTTTATCTAATAAAGAAACCGATATTATATTGCATATTATCAACGGTACGAAATAACAGTCGTTCAAAATCAATGTCTTACCAGTGGACAATACTATGTGATATTCGCCGACAGCTTCAGCAACAACAATTGCTCCGTTCCCTACTCTGAGAGACATATCACCTTTTCCCAGTTCTCTACTTCTCTTTAAACCTTGTAACATATTACAAATATCGGATCATAATCCGCTATCCAATACCCAGGGCGTAGAGCAGACCAAGAAACAGTTCTCAATAACTAACACACCCGAAGAAGATGCATCAGAATGCTCCTTCTTCATTAGGGTTGCGTGGAAATCCTTGCAATCCATTATCCCTTGCCCAGACTTATGACAGTTGTCATAAGATAGGACGGAACCAACGTTCCCCAGCCCAGTATAATAAGCGGGTTCGGTCAATACATCCATGTTATTATCTTGATTAAGGCATGACATGGTCGCTATCTGGAGATGGAGAGAGAGAATAAAACACTTTAGCGTATACTCTTGCAAGATTAGATTGGTTATTATCTTATCCAATCAGGATAGCTCCCACCGTTTTTATCAAATCTTCCTTCAAACCCTAAAAGGTAAGATTAGCCGGGATTAATTACACCCTACAAGTCCGCTAATTTGTCGGCCAAGATGGTGTTGGCACTCCCAGGGAGTCTCCTCATGCTTTCGCATGGAACTAATTAAATAACCTTGTTTCCGCATGGCCATAACCACGTTAACACCTTTCTAGACACCCACTGGATTAGCTAATTGTAAAGTGGAATACTCTCCCAGGAGTAACATTTACTCCTAGTAGGTATCGGGATCCAACTATCACATAGATGGTATGCAATCTCATTGCAAATTTCAAAACTTGAAATTCCCGATAATGGTTTTTACCCCTAACGACCTATGACCTTGACGCTTGCCAACAAATCGTAGGCCGCTATTCAAGTTCTGCCCATCATTTCGTGATTGATTCGAACCCACCCGCACATACCCTCGACGCTTGCCAACAAAGCTGTGGGCTTCTCCTACTAATCGCATCTATATGCTGCATATAAGTATCATTCAGCTACCGTACACTATGCCTTGACGCTTGCAAACAAATATAGCATGAATACTAAATAGTACCTATCTGAAATGATGGAGGGCTACGACTGGTTTTGAAGAAAACGTTTAACGTAATGAACCTGATATCATTGTAGAATCTAGTGATTTGAAAGGAGTGGTTTAAGCTCCGCTTTAAAAACCGAGTAGTTTTCAAAACAAACCGAGTGGGTTGTAGCATATACTAGTTTTTGCTAAAGAGGTCATTCCCCGTGAAGAGATCTAGGCTCTTTCCTTGTCGAATGAGGTGCTAGATATTCATAATGGAATACCTCTATGTAGAGCAAGAACTAGTGCTATCTTTTTGAAAAAGCGATTCTACAACATCTTTTAGGTTTCTTTTCTTTTCATCAATCTTATTAATGAAGTCCCATCAATTATGTTTCCTAAACATTACAGAAGAAACGAAAATAAAACACACATATATACCATCCGCATTCGCCATAAGGACCCGGATCTTCACCATAAGGTTACTTAACTTACGGCAGGGCGGAGTCAGGACTAGAGCGGATGCAAAACATATATAGTTTCTACTAATATATCATATATATATATATAATCAGCATTCGTCTCACGCAGTTATATGATCACATCACAGCACAGCACAGCAGAAACAGATATATGAAATATATGATATACTAGGAGGTCCGTGTTTTAGATTAATCTATTAACGAGAAACACGGATTCCACGATCGTGATGAATAGCTAAGCCCACATCCCTAGACCCCTACGAGAGCGGCAAGCAACCCTGCCAATTCTAAAGTTAGGTGACCGGTCTCGACTCCTCGAGATGGCCTCCCACTGGATTCTAGAACCCAGTTACTTTTGCCCTCCATCTTGGGTCTATCCTAATGCAGAAAAGTAAATAATATATATCGAATGGAGACAACAACCTCAACCCGGAAGTTTCCCAATAAAAGAATATTACATATAATGATTTACATGAATAAAAATGAAAAAATCTCATATCATATAAAACCCCCGGTTATTCAATCACGACGATCCAATATAACATATCGATATAGCAACACAATAACATCACATGTCATCAACGTAAGTTAATATGCGTACCCCTAATGTCGTTGTCGTATAGCAACGAGATCGGGGATACTGCCACATATTACACTTACGGTCGCAAAAAAGAAATGAAAACTACAATAATTCGAATCCGCGTCTATAGACATCATAAACCCGGATTATCATATATTTCAAATTTCATGCCTAATGCTATAAACCATACATTTAATCCTCTAATTGAAAAAATTTTTCAAAGTTATAGCTGGGCAATTCAACAGGATTCCTGGTTAAAATATCGAAAGCTTGTTAGGAACTTTAGTGGATGGACGCACCCCCGAGGCCGTCAACGAAGTGGACTTGGGCGGAACACCGTGGCCGCAAGCACTCGAGTGAATGCTCTTGGCCAAGGGGTTCTCCTATAGTCATTTGGTCTGGGCAAAGGGGCGTGGCTCTCTACTAGTGTCTCCTAACGAGTATTCGCGTACCATATGAGATTACGAAAAAGTTTCGATCCAAATCCAAACTCCCTGGTAATCCATCATTTGAGACTAAAATGTGAGATTTACAAATCGACAGCTGGTTTTCGCAAAACTAATCAATGTGAATTCCAAAAATTGTATCACATAACCAAAGTAATTAGACAAAGTTAACATTTCGATCGATGTTTCAATCAACAACAATTCACAGAGACCTCAAACACTTGAGCCTCATAAAAAATATCCAGAAAATGAGATAGGAGAAAAAGAAACAACACAAGAAAACTGGAGTTCTAACTCTACAAATGCACCACTGAACCGCGGCTAGAGCAAGGTCTAGACGGCGGTTCCACGGCCACATGGTGGAACTAGGTTCTCTTTTTTTGTGCCTCCTTAGAATAACCTGCATGATTTTCTGAGCATTTTTAATCTTGAAAAAGTCACAGTTTTGAAAAATGGATAGAAATTAGCAAAAGTCGGATTTAAAACGTTGATCGAACACTTTAACTTCGTCTAAACTACTTCTAAGCCTCTAGTTTGACTTTGATACCATGAAAGTATGTCTTAGCACCTTTACTAGAGTTCTATGAATATCAAGTATGCAAATTTAAAAATCTAGAGGGCTAAGTCTACTTAAACAAGATCGAACTAGAGATTAGGGTTTAAAAGTTAGAAAACAAAAGTTCTAAACTAAGTGAAGAAGTGCTACAACCTTTGTAGCCAAGTCTTTCACTTCAAAAGCTCCGAATAGTAGTCATAGAACTCTTTTTTGACTCCACTTGAAGGATGGAACGAGCTTGCTCAAAGTCTTCGTCGTCGAAAATGATCCACTTGAAGCTTCTCACACTCAAGCTCACACTTCACTAATCAAAGTATTAGTGAAGAAAACAACCTAAACTTATTTGCTAGATAGGTTTAGGTTGATGAAGTAGGGTTTAAGCTCACTTACAAAATCTTTTCTTTTCTCATTTTCACTCTTGAATGAATAGTGTCACATGAAGAGATGAAGATGAAGAAGATGAAGATGGTGATGATAATGAACCTTGAGGATAAAATGAGAAAAAGAAAACGATGAATATGTATGAATAAAACAATGAAAGAAGATGAGTCATGCCTTCTCAAGTCATCTCCAAGCAACTAAATAATGACTCATTATTCTTTTCTTTAATTCATATATCTAAATCATTATCTTCTTATCTTGATCTTTAATGTGATTCTCACACATCCATGTTCTATGTATCATCAACCATGATACAATATGCATATATATCAAATATATAATGAGAAGAAAAGAATTAAAGTGAGCATTATATTAGTTTATATATATATATATATATAATTATTAAATCAACACTTGATTCAATAATCCGGTTATATCATATATAACCCGGCTAATATCAATTAACGCTAGATTAGAATATGGTATCATATACCTATATTTAATCAAGCTCCCGCATATATCTCCATACGTGCCATACTTCGTTTCTCTTGAGTTATGAAACCTCTATGTGGGACTCTAAATACTCGTCAATACTCTAGCAGTAGGTAATGATCACATCAGATACCCACAAGCCGTCAGCGGTACTAGCTGAATGTAACGGCTACCGAGGTATTGAACGAATAAAAGATCAACAAGCAAACTTGTCCAAACACCTGTTGAGCCTATATGCAACACATACTATACAATACGGTCTCTTCGTCTGATATGTCGCATATCGAGTCTGCGGGGTGAAATCGTCAGACCGCAATTACTTGATAAGTCATGCCGATGTGTGGCATATAACCAATCGAGAAACTACTGATAACACTTATCAGTAAATCTCATCAGCCCTGGCCAGGGACTTGCGGTTATAGACAATCGCGCATAGCACAATATCAACTCCCAATACCGGGAGAGACGAAACCCCTCCTATCGCTCACTGCCTCCATATGACTCAGGACTATACCCAAAAACCACCTATTTGCATAACTTAGTAGAGTCATGGTAGGGTGGAAATCAAAGCACAGTAGAAACCACACAAGACTCTATGACGATCTCGGGTCTACAGACTAACCTGTATAAGTGTCACCAGAGAACTGCTATCTGACGATAGGTATGATACCATCTAGGAGTTCTCGGCGAGTCCTATTCGGTGTACTCATTCTCTAATGAGCACCCATGTACAATCTTTGATGTCAAACACCAATAGTTATTGGATCAACCATCACCCCATACATGGTCAAGAAACGTACACACTAGTCTACTCTGGAATATCGATGCCCTGTCTCAATACTCTCTCGACTAGGAACTGTTAAGGATGTGCTTATAGACTACTCAAGCCCCACTAGTACGATCTACATCAAAGTCCTGGTAGTCAAGCCAACATCCTAAGGGCTTTATCAACATATATCAAAAAGATAGTAAACTAAAACAATTGCACATGTTAAGATAAAAAGCAACCAGATAACATACAATCATGTTGAGAAAGAAAGTCCTCTATATATATACGTCCAAGCATCGACTATAATCTATAATAATGGCATCTAGGGCATACATATATATTCTTAGCAAATCTAAATAGCAAGATTGCTAAGCTTACTAGCGAGGAGTTGTTGTTCAAGCTCAGTACTAATTTTATCTTTTTTCTTTCCTTTTCTTTTTCTAAAGCGTAAAGAGAGAAGGAAGAAGGAGATGGGAGCTCTCATGAAAAGAGAGAGTGAGAATGAAATAAATCCTTAACCATTTCTAACGAAATGGTTACAAATATCCCCCCAAAACAATCCAAGCCCTTGGATCAAACCAACCATCCAAGTGTCTATCACCACCTCTTGATTACACATGTCACCATACTATAATATGGTGAGAATATGCTATGCCCAAGGAATAACATAAGCTAAAGAGAACAAGAGAAAAAACAAAAAACAAAAATAATATACATAATTATATGTAATAAAACATACTAAATACATATACTTGTAATTGTTATCCAACGTATTTAAAATATTTAAAAAGTGAGATTAATTAATAGTGACATACTACTAGTAAATACATATACAATATATATGTAAAAAATATTAAATCGGTAGTTGATTTAATATCCGTTTTTCTAAAAGACTGGCTTGTATTACAACCATCCGATTACCGTCAGTGTATAAAATACACTAATTTTAACCTAACCTAAGCGCGTACCAATGTACCTGTTAGTGATATGTATGCCCTAGAGGCTATTACTGTATATTGGATATATATTGTAGTGGATGCTGGGACATATATAGGGAGGACTTTCTTACTCGACATGATAGTATGCTATCTGGTTGCTCTTTACCTTAACATGTACACAAATTGTCTCTCTATTACATGTTGGTAAAGCCCTTAGGATGTGTACTTGACTACCTAGACTATGATGCGGATCATACTAGTGGGGACATGGTAGTCCATAAGTACATCCTTCAAAGTCCCTAGTCGTGGGTGTATCGAGACGGGGCATCGATATACCAGAGTAGACTAGCGTGTACATTCTCGACCCATACAGATGGGCGATGGATGATCCCATATCCATTGGTGTTTGACATCAGAGATGATATACGGGTGCTCAGTAGAGACTGGGTACACTGGACGGACTCGCCGAGAACTCCCAGATGGTATTATACCTCACGTCAGATGGCAGTTCTCTGGTGACACTGGTACAGAGTAGTCTGTTGACCCGAGATCGTCATAGAGTCTTGTGTGGTTCCCACTGTGCTTTGATTTCCATCTTACCACGTCCAAGAGGGCGTGCAAAATGGTGGTTTTTGGGTACAGTCCCGAGTCACATGGAGGCAATGAGCGATAGGAGGGGATTCGTCTCTCCCGGTATAGGGGGTTGATGTTGCGCTGTGTTCGATTGGCTATAACAGGAAATCCCTGGCCAGGGTTGCTGAGATTTACTGGTAAGTGTTACCAGTAGTTTCTCGAATTGTTATAGACCTCATATCGACACGACTTATCGAGCTATTGGGGTCTGACGTTTACCACCCCTAGGTGAGATATGCGACATATCAGACGATCAGACCGGACTGTACGGTAGTGTTACTGGTTGGATTCACTGGCGTGTGAGCGGGCTTGCTCGTCGATCTTCTGATCGCTCAATACCCGGGTGGCCGTTACGTTTAGCAGACCGCTTGCGGCTTGTGGGTGTTTGATATGATCATCATCTGCTGCCGGCGTATTGACGAGTCTTTAGAGTCCTACACAGAGGTTCCTGGCTCAAGCGAAACGAAATAGTAGCGCATATGAGATATGTGCGTGACCGAGAATAATGCGTGTATGTGATACCGTATTCTATTCTCACGATGAATGTATCGATTGGTTGTATACGATATAACCTAGTTATCGAATCAAGTATTGATTCGATAAGCCGATACATAGGATACTAGTCGGTTATATGCGATATGACCGGATCGTTAAATCATGTGTTGATTTAATGATTTAATGCATAATTATATATTTGATATATTAGTTTGCATCAACTAGTATCGGTTTACTTAAGATGGATTTTCTCACTCGGATGTACACATTGTATATGTGATATACTTTTGTGCACTTGATTGTATCATGTTTGATGATGAATGTTTGCTAGGGTTTTTGTGTAAAGATCAAACCATGGTTACATGATAATGGTTAGGGTTTTGTTTTATTCACTTATTTATTTATTTTCTTTTTGGAAAATGAAAAGAAAAATGGTGGCTTTATTTGGATATATGTTGAAGCTTCATGAAGCTTTGACTTAGTCACCATTTTTGTCTTCATACCTAACCTAACCATTCACTTAACCTTAGTTTAGTCTCTACACTTTACCATGGTTGCATTATGATAAGTATTCAATTTATTTTCTATTTTGAATTAACTTATCATAACATTCTTCTTCTTGTTCTTCTTCATTTCTTCATGGAAGAAAGCTTGCTCCATTAATGGCAAGTGATGATAAAGAGTGAGAAATCCAATTCTAAAGTGAACCCAATTCCTATTTCTTCATCCTCTACCTCTTGCCAAGTAGTATAGGGTGTTTTCTTCATAAGTTTTCATGGCTTGGTGAAGGTGGAGCTTGATTTAGTGATGCCTCGACGTAGATCATCTTCGGCATGGACATCGACGACCTAGCTCGCCATTTCTCCGACGAAGCCGACGCTAGAGCCCGGGAATTCATTTGGACAGCGAGGGGACTTCGTTGCGGAGCTATGGAGGTGGAGCACCGGATCTACAAAGGATGTATTTCCGTTTCCTTTTTGTTAAGTTGTTAACTAGATTTCATTTTCGCCTAGATTTCTAGCCGACGATCCGTAGTCGGGTTTCTCGGTACCTAGAATTTTTTAAATTGGCATGGTTGATGCCTTGTGAGACCTCTTGGGAGTGCCTAGGAACCCTACAGTGGTATCAGAGCCTAGCTAGAGCCTTAGGCGAAGTCTAGACGGAGTTTGAAGTCCGAACGAACCGAAACCGCAAAATTTCCATGCTCTCTGGAATTTTTCTAAAATCTGGAGTTTTTCCAAATTAAAAATTGCTAAAAAATTCAGCAGGGTCCTATTAGAATTACTGTGAAATTCAGTGGTCCAATTCGTCAAGTATGCGGCGGAACCGCGGCAGAAGCATGGCTTCTGCGGCGGTTCCGCGGCAGTATTATTAAATTGTCCGATAATTTTTGCACAGTAATTCATGATTGCAGGTGCTGGATTTTCTGGGAATTTTTAATATTTATTCAAGAGTTGAATTTTCTGGAGTTGTTTTGGGGATTCGTATATTCGATCGGATTATCAAATTTTGTCTGTTTGGCTTTCCGGATAAATTTTAGAATATGTTAAAAAGTTCGACCGGATATAAATACCCAATTTTTCCCCTGTCGGGAAATTTCCAAGTGTTGGATTTTTCCGTGGTTTAAAGACGTTCTAAGTAGTGCAAGTAACGCGATGGACCCTCAAGAAGACAACAAACCTTAACTCGATTATGTGACCGTCTTGAACTGCCCTTTGAACCTTCGGGTTTGGGGCAGTACGGCGTGCCACATGTGAGGCGTTGGCTTGACCCTTCTACGGCTGGACCGTTGGTACTGAGGCACGAACTGAATGTTTTTAGACTTGTTTCATGTGTTGATCTGTATCGGGAAAACTTGGGTGTTCGATTGTTCGATCGGAAAGTTTGATATTTTCTATTTATCCGGAATGTGATACAATAATTGGAATTCACAAGAAGTTATGAGATAACTGAATGAATGTTATAAACATAGCAGTTTAGTCTCACTTGATCGGTTGCCACGGAATTTTGATGTGATCAAAACTCCGTCGCAACCACGTAGCGTACGCGGATACTCGCCGGATAAACTTAATAGACAGCCTCACTCCATAGCCCCGACCAAGTGACTGTAGGAGAACCCCGTCGCCGAAAGCATCCGTTCGGGTGCTCGCGGTGGCGGTGTTCCGCCTTGGTGCACTTCGTCGACGGCGTCGGGGGTGCGGCCGTCTACTAAAGTTTACGACGAGCATTCGATCAGGATGTCAGGAATCTTGTTGAATTGCCCGACTTGATATTGAAAAGAGTTTTCGATAAATGAGACTAAAATGCGGGGTTTATAATTGTTAGGCATGCGATGTCTAAGGAATTCATTTGGTCAGGCATGTGATGTCTGAGGTGGTTGCGGATTCCAACTGTTGTAGTTTTACACTTTCTTTTCTGTGATATCGCCGGTTTCGTTGCTATATGTCAACGACAATTGGGATGCGCATATTTACTTACGTTGATGGCATGTGATGTTATGTGTTGCTGAATATGTTATATTGGATCGTCGTGTTCGAATAGCCGGGGGTTTTTATGTGAGATGAGTGTTTTTCATTTTCATTCATGTAAAAACTTGTATGTAATATTCTTTTATTGGGGCACTTCCTGGTTGCGGAAGATGTCACCGTTTGTATATTATTTACTTTTCCGCACTAGGATAGACCCAAGGAGGAGGGCACAAGTAACCGGGTTCTGGAGTCCAGCGGGAGACCAACTCGAGGAGTCGAGTCCGGGTCTCCTAACTCTAGAATTGGTAGGGTTGCTTGCCGCTCTCGTAGGTGTCTAGGGGTGTGGGTTTGGCTATTCATCACGACCGTGGAATCCGTGTTTTATACTGGCTCGTATTGAAAACATGGACGTCCTAGTATATCCAATATTTCATATGATTCTTCTGCTGCGATAGCTGTGATGTGATCATGTGATGTTCTGTGATAGATACAGTATATAGTATATATGATATATTATATAGACGTTACTTATGTTTTACACCCGTGCTAGCCCTGCCCCGCTCTGCCGTTAGTTACCTAACCTAACGGTGCACGAGGGAACATCGAGGCGAATGCGGATGGCATAAGTGTACGTCGTATTTATCTGTGATGTTTAGGTACTTAAATGATGGGACTTCATTAATATGATTAATGAAATAAAAGAAACCTAAGATGTTGTAGAATCGAATTTCAAAATAAAACAGGTAGCTACAGTTCTTGCTTTACACAGCGGTATATACGATATATCCTGCACCTTATTCGATGAGGAAAGGACCGAGATCCCTTCACCGGGAGTGACTCCTTTAGCAATAACTGGCAGATGCTACACACTCGGTTTGTCTTTTGATTGCTTTTAAGAGTTTTTGCTTTGCACAGTGATATATATGATATATCCCGCACCTCATTCGATGAGGAAAGGACCGACGATCCCTTCACCGGGAGTGACTCCTTTAGCAAAACTAGAAAAGCCTCAAAAGCACTCCATTTTTAAAATCATTTGATTCTACAACGATATCGAGTTCATTACGCAATAGGTTTTCAGAAAAACCTGTCGTAGCCCTCCGTCATTTCAGATAAGTCCTATTTAGTATTCGTGCTACGTTTGTTGGCCTGCGTCAAGGCGTAGTGTGCGGTAGCTAACTAGTATTTATCTGCTTATGCATATGATGCAGATTGGATTAGGGTAGTCGTGCGACTTTGTTGGCCTGCGTCAAGAGTCGTGCGGGTGGGTTTAATTCAATCAGGAAATGACGGGCTGAACTTGACTAGCGGACTATGGTTTGTTGGCCTGCGTCAAGGTCATAGGACGCTAGGGGAAAAATATCATCGGGAATTTCAAGTGTTGAAATTTGCAATGAGATTGCATACCTTCTATGAGATAGTTGGATCCCGATACCCGCTGCGAGTAAGAGTTACTCCTGGGAGAGTTTTATACATTACAATTAGCCGATCAAGTAGGTGTCTAGAAAGGTGTCAACGGGGTTACGCCTCTGGGAAAACGAGGTTTACATTAATTAGGTTCGTGCGAAAGCACGGGGGACCTCCCTCAAAGTACCGACACTGGCCTGGCTGAAAGATTGGCGAACTTGTAATGTGTAATTAATCCCGGCTAGTTTTTCCTTTGAGGGTTTGAAGGAAGATTTGATAAAAAGCAGTGGGAGCCATCCTGATTAGATAAAATAAAAACTAATCTATTCTTGCAAGAGCGCACACTGAGTGTTTTCTTCTCTCTCTCATGGAAGCGACCATATCACGCCTTAATCAAGATAATAATACGGATAATTGACCGAACCCGCTTATTATACCGAGCTGGGGAACGTTGGTCCCGCTCCAACTTATAATTGTTATAAGACAGAGCAGGAAATTGGGGAATACCAAGATTCCCGTGCCGTTGATCGCACGCTTTTGGCGTGTCGGATGAAAGAATTTAAGTGTAACCGCGATCAGGACGGTGTCGCTTTGCAGCTAGCCGGTGAGCACGGGTCGGTCCACAGGGAGATGGTGTTATCTTACCTTCTTGTCTTAGACGAGTCAATAAAGAATTTGTGTGAGTTTGATTCTAACCTATGTGTTTATCTGCAAGTATAAGGTTGTTAAGAAAAGATACGAGATTGTAAGCTAAGAAATCCGTACTCAAAACCTTTGAGCCGAGTCTTGACAAATTTAAGCTAAGCAATTGGCAACAACGTGGATTAGGGGATTTAAGCGCGGTATTCGTGGAATCCGGCTTATTTACCCTTGTCCTTCCGTTCTTGTCTCTTGCCTTCACCTCCGGCCAAACCGAACGCAACCGGTCGTGGTTAGGAATCACCGTTACCTTGTCAGGGTAGGGTGCCTAACGGAGCGCTTGTGTATGGTTTGGGCGAAGTTCAAATGGAAAATAACGGGAAAAGGAATTGGCAAAGAAACGTTAACTTAGAAAACCGCATTTCTTCTTAACAATAATAACTACAACATTCACAAAATGAACAAAAGAGAACAGAAAGAAAAGAACAAAGAAAAGAAAAGATACAAGTAATTAAAGTGCATGAATAAAATTGCAAGTAATAAAAGCAAGTAATAAAAGACAAGGTAATAAATTGCGAATAATAAAAAGCGATATAAAGAATACGGAACTAGGACTCAAGACAAGCATGTGCTCAATAGCCAACCCTTAAACTTGCAACCTCAATGAAGAGATTGCAAGATCAAGGGAAGGGTAGAAAACGCATGTGAAATGAAGTGCTAGTCCCGGGAGAAAATACGACCCTTGAGATCAATAACTAACTCTTAACCATTCAACCTCAATGAAGAGATTGAATGAGCAAGAGAAAGCAGAAATCTCAAGGGGGAGCAAACTAACAAGAAAGATAACAAGCCCTCATCTTCATTAATCTTCCACTCAAAAGCTCTCACTACAATGTCATGGAGAAAGAATGAAGAAGAGGAAAGAAAAACAAAACTACAAAAATGAAGAACAAAGAAAAGCTTCAAAACTAGTTCTAAAGATGGCTCCCTTGGTTAAGCTAGGATCTGTTGTATTTATAGGCAGGAGAATGGGGTTCTAGGGCAACCAGCAAACATATAGGAAGTACCCAAACTACCCCTCCAAAATTCACACAAAGTCGGCCCCACATGGCCGCGCTTGCGCGGCCAATACCACCTATTGGCCGCGCTTGCGCGGCTTTACAGAGGAATTGGGCTCTGGAATTTCTGTGTTGGCCTGGTGTTTGCATCTTATTCTGGTAAATATGTACAGAATTTCTGTTTTCTTTCATGATTGCTTCCGGTTCCCAAAGTCAACAATGTTGGCTTTACTTTTCAACAACTTTGAATTCAACTCCCTCGGGTCCCACACATCTTTGAATATCTTTATTGGGCCCCAAGCATCTTTGAATATCTTCATTGGGCCCCACGCATCTTTCAATATCTTTATTGGGCCCCACGCATCTTTGAATATCTTTACCGGGCCCCACGCTTGACCAGAAATGACGACTGTTTTCGTCCTGCACTTTTGAACTGGTAAGCGGTTTTAGACGGATGCGGATGGCAGAAACCCGGCTTTTATCTGTCTGTGACAGTTGTTCTGTATTTTGGCGTAACTGTGGAGTTTTAGTGTTGATTTGCAGTATTTGTTCCGGAAACCTGTATTCTGTAAATATGTAGCAAACATGGATTAAAAGTATCTACCTATAAACACATGAGCGTAAGAATGGACGGTATAAAATGCAATATTCTGTGATGAACAAATACCCCCAAACTTATCTTTTGCTCGTCCCGAGCAAAACCAATTATTCACAAAAATAAAATGATAACCGCACTTTCGCAGGGAACGCGATTGCACTGAGCGCGTGCAACAAGCCGTTAAACCTCTAGGTGTCCCTAGTAGGAGGAGTGTTGTCTCCTGAGGGTTTTCAGCGGATACTACCCACAAAATCCCGTCAAGCTAGTTTCATAAGTTAACGTCGATTCTACTCCTACAGTTTAGTTATTACGTTAGAAACTCTATCATCCTAGGTTAGAAATATTCAGCCCTTATTTTTCACACCTCCTATCTATTTAACCTTGGATCTCCTGAGTTTTCCTTCTAAAGTGAGGCCTCAAATCAGGGATTTCTATCTACTTTACAGAAAACACAAGTCTTATTCTTCACTCCCCGGCAACGGCGCCATTTGATCGCACGCTTTTGGCGTGTCAGATGAAAGAATTTAAGTGTAACCGCGATCAGGACGGTGTCGCTTTGCAGCTAGCCGGTGAGCACGGGTCGGTCCACAGGGAGATGGTGTTATCTTACCTTCTTGTCTTAGACGAGTCAATAAAGAATTTGTGTGAGTTTGATTCTAACCTATGTGTTTATCTGCAAGTATAAGGTTGTTAAGAAAAGATACGAGATTGTAAGCTAAGAAATCCGTACTCAAAACCTTTGAGCCGAGTCTTGACCAATTTAAGCTAAGCAATTGGCAACAACGTGGATTAGGGGATTTAAGCGCGGTATTCGTGGAATCCGGCTTATTTACCCTTGTCCTTCCGTTCTTGTCTCTTGCCTTCACCTCCGGCCAAACCGAACGCAACCGGTCGTGGTTAGGAATCACCGTTACCTTGTCAGGGTAGGGTGCCTAACGGAGCGCTTGTGTATGGTTTGGGCGAAGTTCAAATGGAAAATAACGGGAAAAGGAATTGGCAAAGAAACGTTAACTTATAAAACCGCATTTCTTCTTAACAATAATAACTACAACATTCACAAAATGAACAAAAGAGAACAGAAAGAAAAGAACAAAGAAAAGAAAAGATACAAGTAATTAAAGTGCATGAATAAAATTGCAAGTAATAAAAGCAAGTAATAAAAGACAAGGTAATAAATTGCGAATAATAAAAAGCGATATAAAGAATACGGAACTAGGACTCAAGACAAGCATGTGCTCAATAGCCAACCCTTAAACTTGCAACCTCAATGAAGAGATTGCAAGATCAAGGGAAGGGTAGAAAACGCATGTGAAATGAAGTGCTAGTCCCGGGAGAAAATACGACCCTTGAGATCAATAACTAACTCTTAACCATTCAACCTCAATGAAGAGATTGAATGAGCAAGAGAAAGCAGAAATCTCAAGGGGGAGCAAACTAACAAGAAAGATAACAAGCCCTCATCTTCATTAATCTTCCACTCAAAAGCTCTCACTACAATGTCATGGAGAAAGAATGAAGAAGAGGAAAGAAAAACAAAACTACAAAAATGAAGAACAAAGAAAAGCTTCAAAACTAGTTCTAAAGATGGCTCCCTTGGTTAAGCTAGGATCTGTTGTATTTATAGGCAGGAGAATGGGGTTCTAGGGCAACCAGCAAACATATAGGAAGTACCCAAACTACCCCTCCAAAATTCACACAAAGTCGGCCCCACATGGCCGCGCTTGCGCGGCCAATACCACCTATTGGCCGCGCTTGCGCGGCTTTACAGAGGAATTGGGCTCTGGAATTTCTGTGTTGGCCTGGTGTTTGCATCTTATTCTGGTAAATATGTACAGAATTTCTGTTTTCTTTCATGATTGCTTCCGGTTCCCAAAGTCAACAATGTTGGCTTTACTTTTCAACATCTTTGAATTCAACTCCCTCGGGTCCCACACATCTTTGAATATCTTTATTGGGCCCCAAGCATCTTTGAATATCTTCATTGGGCCCCACGCATCTTTGAATATCTTTATTGGGCCCCACGCATCTTTGAATATCTTTACCGGGCCCCACGCTTGACCAGAAATGACGACTGTTTTCGTCCTGCACTTTTGAACTGGTAAGCGGTTTTAGACGGATGCGGATGGCAGAAACCCGGCTTTTATCTGTCTGTGACAGTTGTTCTGTATTTTGGCGTAACTGTGGAGTTTTAGTGTTGATTTGCAGTATTTGTTCCGGAAACCTGTATTCTGTAAATATGTAGCAAACACGGATTAAAAGTATCTACCTATAAACACATGAGCGTAAGAATGGACGGTATAAAATGCAATATTCTGTGATGAACAAATACCCCCAAACTTATCTTTTGCTCGTCCCGAGCAAAACCAATTATTCACAAAAATAAAATGATAACCGCACTTTCGCAGGGAACGCGATTGCACTGAGCGCGTGCAACAAGCCGTTAAACCTCTAGGTGTCCCTAGTAGGAGGAGTGTTGTCTCCTGAGGGTTTTCAGCGGATACTACCCACAAAATCCCGTCAAGCTAGTTTCATAAGTTAACGTCGATTCTACTCCTACAGTTTAGTTATTACGTTAGAAACTCTATCATCCTAGGTTAGAAATATTCAACCCTTATTTTTCACACCTCCTATCTATTTAACCTTGGATCTCCTGAGTTTTCCTTCTAAAGTGAGGCCTCAAATCAGGGATTTCTATCTACTTTACAGAAAACACAAGTCTTATTCTTCACTCCCCGGCAACGGCGCCATTTGATCGCACGCTTTTGGCGTGTCGGATGAAAGAATTTAAGTGTAACCGCGATCAGGACGGTGTCGCTTTGCAGCTAGCCGGTGAGCACGGGTCGGTCCACAGGGAGATGGTGTTATCTTACCTTCTTGTCTTAGACGAGTCAATAAAGAATTTGTGTGAGTTTGATTCTAACCTATGTGTTTATCTGCAAGTATAAGGTTGTTAAGAAAAGATACGAGATTGTAAGCTAAGAAATCCGTACTCAAAACCTTTGAGCCGAGTCTTGACCAATTTAAGCTAAGCAATTGGCAACAACGTGGATTAGGGGATTTAAGCGCGGTATTCGTGGAATCCGGCTTATTTACCCTTGTCCTTCCGTTCTTGTCTCTTGCCTTCACCTCCGGCCAAACCGAACGCAACCGGTCGTGGTTAGGAATCACCGTTACCTTGTCAGGGTAGGGTGCCTAACGGAGCGCTTGTGTATGGTTTGGGCGAAGTTCAAATGGAAAATAACGGGAAAAGGAATTGGCAAAGAAACGTTAACTTATAAAACCGCATTTCTTCTTAACAATAATAATTACAACATTCACAAAATGAACAAAAGAGAACAGAAAGAAAAGAACAAAGAAAAGAAAAGATACAAGTAATTAAAGTGCATGAATAAAATTGCAAGTAATAAAAGCAAGTAATAAAAGACAAGGTAATAAATTGCGAATAATAAAAAGCGATATAAAGAATACGGAACTAGGACTCAAGACAAGCATGTGCTCAATAGCCAACCCTTAAACTTGCAACCTCAATGAAGAGATTGCAAGATCAAGGGAAGGGTAGAAAACGCATGTGAAATGAAGTGCTAGTCCCGGGAGAAAATACGACCCTTGAGATCAATAACTAACTCTTAACCATTCAACCTCAATGAAGAGATTGAATGAGCAAGAGAAAGCAGAAATCTCAAGGGGGAGCAAACTAACAAGAAAGATAACAAGCCCTCATCTTCATTAATCTTCCACTCAAAAGCTCTCACTACAATGTCATGGAGAAAGAATGAAGAAGAGGAAAGAAAAACAAAACTACAAAAATGAAGAACAAAGAAAAGCTTCAAAACTAGTTCTAAAGATGGCTCCCTTGGTTAAGCTAGGATCTGTTGTATTTATAGGCAGGAGAATGGGGTTCTAGGGCAACCAGCAAACATATAGGAAGTACCCAAACTACCCCTCCAAAATTCACACAAAGTCGGCCCCACATGGCCGCGCTTGCGCGGCCAATACCACCTATTGGCCGCGCTTGCGCGGCTTTACAGAGGAATTGGGCTCTGGAATTTCTGTGTTGGCCTGGTGTTTGCATCTTATTCTGGTAAATATGTACAGAATTTCTGTTTTCTTTCATGATTGCTTCCGGTTCCCAAAGTCAACAATGTTGGCTTTACTTTTCAACATCTTTGAATTCAACTCCCTCGGGTCCCACACATCTTTGAATATCTTTATTGGGCCCCAAGCATCTTTGAATATCTTCATTGGGCCCCACGCATCTTTGAATATCTTTATTGGGCCCCACGCATCTTTGAATATCTTTACCGGGCCCCACGCTTGACCAGAAATGACGACTGTTTTCGTCCTGCACTTTTGAACTGGTAAGCGGTTTTAGACGGATGCGGATGGCAGAAACCCGGCTTTTATCTGTCTGTGACAGTTGTTCTGTATTTTGGCGTAACTGTGGAGTTTTAGCGTTGATTTGCAGTATTTGTTCCGGAAACCTGTATTCTGTAAATATGTAGCAAACACGGATTAAAAGTATCTACCTATAAACACATGAGCGTAAGAATGGACGGTATAAAATGCAATATTCTGTGATGAACAGCCGTCCAAACGAAGAGAGTGCATGCTGATGCATCATCTTCGGGTGTGTTCATTATACAGAACTGTTTCTCAGTATCCTCCGCATCCTTGGTATATGATACCGGATCAGGATCCCAGATATGTAATCTGTTACATAGGGCTACAAAAGGGTAGAAAAACTGAGAACTGGTGATAAGTTTCATGAGGCAGCAAACGGGGCAAGTGTTGCAGCCAGGTCTGTTGGTCACTGTCACCCTGTATTACCAAGAATACATTGATTCTGAACGAATGTTATTAGATACCGAACCTGATATACAAAATCATATCTGTCTCTTTATTAGTAAAGAAACGATAAAATTTTGTATTGTTGGATAATGTTTTGGACATTTCCTACATCAAAAGTTTATCGGTTCAGGCACGTTATCTAAAAGCATTAATATTCTAAATCAAACTACAGTTCTTAGTATATAGGACACACACAAGAGGAAGAGTTCAGAAATGAACGGATCCTTCTTGAGGTATTGTAGACTAGGTCATATCAATGCGACCCGACTAGCTAGAGTTACATAAAGATGTATATTTAAATTAGTTTGAATTTACATCTTGTGAAACTCGCCAGTCATGTCACAAAGATAAGATGACCATAGCTCTGTTTATTGGAAACAGAGAAAGAGTTATTGAACTCTTGGGATGATACATGTTTAATGTATGTAGGTCCCCAGTCTACACATGCCAAGACCGGTTCTTTGTACTTCATTACATTCTCTGATAATCTCTCGAGATTCAGACATATGTTCCTGTTGAAACACAAGTCCGAACCTTTTGAGATATTCACAGAATATAAGAAAGAAGTAGAGGACCAAAATATGGGTATAAGTATTATGTCCTTTGATGTGATCGAGGAGGAGAATACTTGTGCATGGAGTTCCTGGACTATTCTAAAGGAGAATGAGATTCTCTCTCAGCATTACTCCTCTGGATACACCATAGCACGATGGTATATCAGGGCGGAGCAATCACACCCTATATGATAAGGTGTGCTCTATGATGAGTACTACTGAGTTACCTATTTCCTTTTGGGAGTTATGTGCTTGAGAAGCTGCATACCTATTGAATAGGGTTCCAATCAAATCAGTTGCCTACCGCTTCATATGTGATATGGAATGGGAAGAGCCCATATCTTAAGTTAGTTAAGATTTGGGGTTGTCCGGCCTATGTCTAAAAGCAAAATCCGGACAAGCTCGAGGCAAGGTCTGTAATATAGAACTGGAAAGGTTCCAGCTATACAAAATGCAGCTGATGATTTGATAGAACCAAAGGATTCAGTAGATACCAACGAACCTTAGCCTCTCCGCCGATCTAGTAGGGTTCCTCATCCACCTGAGAGATACTTCGGTTTCTCTATGACAGTGGGAGCGAGGATTGCATCATGAGATGATGACCCAACTAGTTTCGAGCTGGCCATCAGGAGTGTGACTCTGTAAGAATGGCTGGATGCTTATCGATCTGAGATGGAATCCTTATACAACAACAAAGTATGGACTTTAGTTGGTATATCTGAAGGGTTAAATCCCCATCAGGAGCAAGTATATCTTGAGAAGATTACTTGGTGTACTTGGAAAGGTTGAGACTTTCAAAGCTAGACTTGTTAAAGGTTTTCGTCATCAACCAGGCGTGGATAATGATGAAACCTTTTCCAGTGCCTATGCTTAAGTCCATCCGGATCTTACTTGTCACGGCTACATACCATGACTACGATATCTGGTGGTTGGGTGTCATGACAGCTCTTCTAAAATGATGTTTTGGAAGAGGGCGTCTATAAGTACACAGCCAGAGGGCTTCGTAAACAGTGGGAGCAGCGGAAACGCGAACAAGATGCTTTATAGGATAAAGCAGGCATCGCGGAGTTGGAACGTCTGTTTTGATGTCTTAGTCAAGGAAGTTGACACCATCAAAATGGTAGATGAACCTTGTATATACAAAAAGGTAGTAGGGAGTATGGTGGTGATCCTCGTAGAGTACGTGGATGACATACTCATGATAGGGAAGGAGTTTCCTATGCTACGCTCGGTCAATCTCCGCTTATCACAAGGATTCTCCAGATAGGATCAATATGATACCTCCTCCATCCTGAGTTTTCATCTATGAGATAGATGTTATTTGGGTGTTAGTATACTCACTAGTTGTAGTGAGATGGTATCAATCGATCCTGGGAGAATCACTGGAAGTGTTCCAGAGTGATAAAGACGACTGAATGTCAGTCGCAGGCATTGTCTTTACCCTCAGTAAAGGGACGGTATGTTGGAAAAGTTCCAAGCTAGATACCGTGACATACTAGACGATAAAGGCTGGATACATCGCTACTTAAGATGCTACCAAAGAGGCTGTTTGGATGTATATTAGTTCATGAGATGAACTTAGTTCCTACCATTGTGTGACAATGGACTTGTGGCTTATGCCAGGAACCCCCGTCCCATCAGTGATCCAGACATATTCTAAGGCAGTATCACGTGATCATGGAGATGGTTGATCTCTAAGGGATCGAGGTTAGGAGAGTAGACTCAGAGGACAACACGGCGGATCCACTCACGAAGGCCTATTCCCAGAGAGAGACTTTTATGGGATGGTTGAGTATGAGATACTACAACCACTGCTGCAGATGGCCCTAGTGCAAGTGGGAGATTGTTAGTTATATGTATGCCCTAGAGGCCATTACTGTACATTGGATTTATATTGTAGTGGATGCTGGGACATATATAAGGAGGACTTTCTTGCTCGACATGATAATATGCTATCTGGTTGCTCTTTACCTTAACGTGTACACAGATTGTCTCTCTATTACATGTTGGTAAAGCCCTTAGGATGTGTACTTGACTGCCTAGACTATGATGCGGATCATACTAGTGGGGACATGGTAGTCCATAAGTACATCCTTCAAAGTCCCTAGTCGTGGGTGTATCGAGACGGGGCATCGATATACCAGAGTAGACTAGCGTGTACCTTCTCGACCCATACAGATGGGCGATGGATGATCCCATATCCATGGTGTTTGACATCAGAGATGATATATGGGTGCTCAGTAGAGACTGGGTACACTGGACGGACTCGCCGAGAACTCCCAGATGGTATTATACCTCACGTCAGATGGCAGTTCTCTGGTGACACTGGTACAGAGTAGTCTGTTGACCCGAGATCGTCATAGAGTCTTGTGTGGTTCCCACTGTGCTTTGATTTCCATCTTACCACGTCCAAGAGGGCGTGCAAAACGGTGGTTTTTGGGTACAGTCCCGAGTCACATGGAGGCAATGAGCGATAGGAGGGGATTCGTCTCTCCCGGTATAGGGGGTTGATGTTGCGCTGTGTTCGATTGGCTATAACAGGAAATCCCTGGCCAGGGTTGCTGAGATTTACTGGTAAGTGTTACCAGTAGTTTCTCGAATTGTTATAGACCTCATATCGACACGACTTATCGAGCTATTGGGGTCTGACGTTTACCACCCCTAGGTGAGATATGCGACATATCAGACGATCAGACCGGACTGTACGGTAGTGTTGCTGGTTGGATTCACTGGAGTGTGAGCGGGCTTGCTCGTCGATCTTCTGATCGCTCAATACCCGGGTGGCCGTTACGTTTAGCAGACCGCTTGCGGCTTGTGGGTGTTTGATATGATCATCATCTGCTGCCGGCGTATTGACGAGTCTTTAGAGTCCTACACAGAGGTTTCCTGGCTCAAGCGAAATGAAATAGTAGCGCATATGAGATATGTGCGGGACAGAGAATAATGCGTGTATGTGATACCGTATTCTATTCTCGCGATGAATGTATCGATTGGTTGTATGCGATATAACCTAGTTATCGAATCAAGTATTGATTCGATAAGCCGATACATAGGATACTAGTCGGTTATATGCGATATGACCGGATCGTTAAATCAAGTGTTGATTTAATGATTTAATGCATAATTATATATTTGATATATTAGTTTGCATCAACTAGTATCGGTTTAATTAAGATGGATTTTCTCACTCGGATGTACACATTGTATATGTGATATACTTTTGTGCACATGATTGTATCATGTTTGATGATGCATGTTTGCTAGGGTTTTTGTGTAAAGATCAAACCATGGTTACATGATAATGGTTAGGGTTTTGTTTTATTCACTTATTTATTTATTTTCTTTTTGGAAAATGAAAAGAAAAATGGTGGCTTTATTTGGATATATGTTGAAGCTTCATGAAGCTTTGACTTAGTCACCATTTTTGTCTTCATACCTAACCTAACCATTCACTTAACCTTAGTTTAGTCTCTACACTTTACCATGGTTGCATTATGATAAGTATTCATTTTATTTTCTATTTTGAATTAACTTATCATAACATTCTTCTTCTTCTTCTTCATTTCTTCATGGAAGAAAGCTTGCTCCATTAATGGCAAGTGATGATAAAGAGTGAGAAATCCAATTCTAAAGTGAACCCAATTCCTATTTCTTCATCCTCTACCTCTTGCCAAGTAGTATAGGGTGTTTCCTTCACAAGTTTTCATGGCTTGGTGAAGGTGGAGCTTGATCTAGCGATGCCTCGACGTAGATCATCTTCGGCATGGACATCGACGACCTAGCTCGCCATTTCTCCGACGAAGCCGATGCTAGAGCCCGGGAATTCATTTGGACAGCGAAGGGACTTCGTTGCGGAGCTATGGAGGTGGAGCACCGGATCTACAAAGGTTGTATTTCCGTTTCCTTTTTGTTAAGTTGTTAACTAGATTTCATTTTCGCCTAGATTTCTAGCCGACGATCCGTAGTCGGGTTTCTCGGCACCTAGAATTTTTGAAATTGGCATGGTTGATGCCTTGTGAGACCTCTTGGGAGTGCCTAGGAACCCTACAGTACCGCAACTAAAACATTTCGCCAAAGCCGAAAACCCTCTGTGTAGGACTCTGAAGACTCGACAATACGCTGGCAGTGGGTTTAACTACAAGCACGTCAGCGGTACTAGCTGTACGTAACAGCTACCTAAGTATTGTCGAAAAGGAGATCGACAAGCAAGCTCATCCGAAACGATACTGATCCTATCAGCGACATGTACCGTACAGTCCGGTCTGTTCCTATGAGAGTATCTTGTTGGATATGTATGCCCTAGAGGCCATTATTGTGTATATATATAGTGGATGCTTGGACATATATATGTACAGGACAATCTTGCTCGATATGATAGTATGCTATTTGGTTTGTCTTTATCTTAACATGTGTATATGTTTTACTTGTTATTACGTATCGTTAATACATGTTGATAAAGCCCATAGGATTATTGCTTGGCTACCAGCGTTATGATGGCGATCATACATGTAGGGGCTGCGTAGTTTATAAGCACATCCTTAAATGTCTATAGTCGTGGGAATATCGAGACTGGGGATCGATATTCCAAAGTAGACTAGTGTATACGTTCTAGACCCCAACGAGGAGCGATGGTTGGTCCCATAACCATTGGTCTTTAGCACCTAAGATCGTATACAGGTGCTTACTGGGGGTGAGTACACTGGACGGACTCGCCGAGAACTTTTAGATGCCACTATACCTATCGTCAGATAGCAGTTCACTGGTGACATGAGTACATGTTAGTTTTTAGACCTGAGATCGTCATTTGTCTCGTGTAAGTTCCCACTGTACTTAGATTACTACACTACCACGGCTCTACTGATTCGTGCAAACATGTTTTAGTTGGTTATAGTCCCGAGCCACATGGAGACAGTGAGCGATTATTGATGATTCGTCTATCCCGATATAGGGAGTCGATATCGCACTGTATTCGGTTGGCCAGCACCATAAGACCTTGGCCAAGACAGTTCATATTTACTGATAGTTAGATCAGTAGTTTCTCGGATTGGTCCTCAGCTACATCGGCACGAATTATCAGGTTATTAGGGTCTGACATTTATCACCCCCTGGACCCGGTATGTAATACTCTTAGACGAAGAGACCGGATTGTACGGATATTATCATGGAAAGACTTAATAGGAGTTCAGATGAGCTTACTAGTCGGCCTTCCTTTTCGACAGGTATCTGGGTATCTATTACGTACAGCTAGTGCCGCTGACGTGCTTGTGGTTAAATCCACTGTCAGCGTACTGTCGAGTCTTTAGAGTCCCACACAGAGGGTTTCCCTGGTTCAGAAGAAATGATATAGTGTCCGTATTTTAATGCGTGCAAGGTTCTGATCAAATAAGTGTACCAGCTACGTGGACTTTTGATCGGACAGTTGATAATACTAGCCGGCTTTAGATTAAGCTGGATTATTAAATCAAGTATTGATTTAATAATCTACATATATATATATTTTGATATGTATATTCTAGTATTATGTTCATTATATTATTCTATCTCTTTGGATATTCGTATTTTGATACGAATACAGGTATGTATATACGGGGAATGTATAATATATTTATACATGATACGTTCTAGAAGGAGGATACCTCATTTCCTTGATTTTGTTTTGTAGAAAATAGAAATGAGGTGTAAAGGTGAAGCATGAAAGAAGCATGGTTTTAGAAATGGCTTGGTACTTGTTTATAGAATTTGTATGCACTATTCAAGCATGGTTGCTATTTTCTATTTAGAAAATACTTTGAACAAAACCATGTTAGCCATTTCCATTTGGTGAGACTTGATTTTCGTTTCTCCATTTTTTCTTTCTCTCTCTTGACTTAGCTCTTCCTTCTTCTTCCTCTCATTTACACTCTCATTAGTTGTGAATTAAAGTGAGAAAAAGGTAGAAAAACACTTGAACACTTCACTACATCCTTAAGCATTCTAGATTAGCAAGCGAGGGTCTTTAGTTGATCCACTTGATTATTTGTGTGGAGTTAGAGCCTTGAACCATATCCCTCAGGTGGATCATCTTCGACAAATGGAAGACCGGCTTACAAACTCGATCTCGCCGCCTCAAAAAGCGAAAGAAGAGGATTTGAAGACCCGAAGGACTTGATCTCTTTGGTAAAACTTCTTTCCATAGTAGCTAAAACTATTTCTGGTGTTCTAGTTTAATTGGTTGGTTAAGATTCTAGGGTTTAAGTTGCAAATTTTCGTTTTTCATTCCGCATAGACCGCGGATGGAGCGGTATGGGCGCTAGAAACTTTATCATGGTATCAAAGTCACCCATACGCCTTAACTAGCTTGTTACGACATTTAAATTCCGCCATTTTCATCGCGCAAAAATCGCCGACAAAAACATTCCCAAAATTTCAAGTTTTAAGATGTTTGCACTCCCCGTGGGCTCACGGTTTGGACTGAGAAGCCGCAGGGTGTTGTGTGGGTACCCCGAGGATCGGGGGAAGAATGTTGGGCCCATCTCCCGAGACCACCATGAAGTGTCCTTAGGGGGTGGGGACCCGAGACCTACCCCAAAATGGTAGGCTCGGGTCTGCCCAGCCCTCTTGGCCACCTCGTGGTGGACTAAGGGCAAGGGTATCCCCTAGCCCCATGAACGATGGTTAATTTTGGGTGCTACACCCCCGCGAAGTTTCGGGCAAGTTTCGAGTTCGTTTCAACTCTAGGATTGGCTTAAAACGTTGGAATATTTGTGATTTTAGTGAACTTGGTTTTCAGTCTTAGAAAATTTGAAGTGTTTGCTAATTGTGAGCGGAATTCTAATGTCGTAGCATTCGTTACTTGCGTATGTGTTGTTGTATATATGTTTTGAACATCTTCTAATCGATATACGTCGATTAGAAGGGGTTACACGCATCCGGTTGTTACGATGTTTATCTCTGTGATGGTTTGGATGGATTGTCGTGTTGGATAGCCCCTTGTGCGATGTTGGTTGTATAGTTAGTTCATTTGTATATTCATTATTGCAGGGCGAGCGTCCGACATGTGGACTGTTGTTTCTGCATGTTTGTATATTCTTTTATTGGGACACGGCCGGGTTAAGGTCAATGTCACCATTGTATATTATTTTATTTTTGTACTAAGATAAACCCACAGACAAGTGCTCGAATAGCTGGGTTCTAGAGTGCGATAGGTGGTCATCTTGCAGTGGTGAGTTCGAACCGCCTCGCTCTAGAATTAGCGGGCTATTCGCCGCACTTGTAGGGTTTTAGGATGACCCACAGTGAAGTGCTCAAGTTACTAGATTCCGTGAAGTGCCGGTTGGCCCACTCATGACCTAGAGTGCGGGTTGCCTCACTTCTGGAATTGGCGGGTAAATTTTCACGCTCTTAGGTGTTGGATATATATGCCCTAGAGGCCATTATTGTATATGTATACATGTGGATTCTAGGGATATGTATGTACATGACAATCTTGCTCAGTTATATAGTATATCATTTGAGCTGTCTCTATCAGGATATGTGTATTTATTTCTTATGATGCTTTATGTTGCTTGCATAAATTGATAAAGACTCGATACAGTAGTATACTATTATGGTTTGACTTTATCTTAACATGTGCATATGTTATATATATCGACCAAATGTTGATAAAGCCCATAGGATCTTGCTTGACTACCAGCGTTATGATGGCGATCATACTTGTGGGAGCTGGGTAGTCTATAAGCACATCCTTAAATGTCCCAAGTCGCAGGAGTATCGAAATCAGACATTGATACTCCAGAGTACACTTGCGTGTACGTTTCTAGACCCCGACGAGGGGCGGTGGCTGGTCCTACAACCATTGGTGTGATCACCTAAGATTGTATACGGGTCCTCACTGGGGGTGAGTACACTGGAAGGACTCGCCGAGAACCTTTAGATGGTATTATACCTATCATTAGATAGCGGTTCTCTTATAACATGTATACAGGTTAATCTTTGGACCTGAGATCGTCATTTGTCTCG
Source organism: Agapanthus africanus (assembly GCA_030015575.1). Taxonomy (NCBI): domain Eukaryota; kingdom Viridiplantae; phylum Streptophyta; class Magnoliopsida; order Asparagales; family Amaryllidaceae; genus Agapanthus; species Agapanthus africanus. The sequence goes on from JASDDO010000006.1 coordinate 44,999,068, forward strand.
TGTAAGTTCCCACTGTGATTTGATCACTACCCTACCACGGCTCTACCGAGTCGTGCCAACAGGTTTTGGTTAGGTACATTCCCGAGCCACATGGAGGCAGTGAGTGATTGTCAGGGATTCATCTCTCCAGGTATTGGGAGTCGATATCACACTGTGTTCGATTGGCCAGGACCATAAGACCTTGGCCGAGGCAGTTAGGATTTATTTAAAGGTTGATCAGTAGTTTCCCGGATTGGTCCTGAGCCGCATCAGCACGAATTATCGGGTTATTGGGGTCTGACGTATACCACCCCCTAGACCCGGTATGCGATACTCTTAGACAAAGAGACCGGACTGTATGGATATTGTAACATTTCAGAAAAATAAAATATTATTTTTGGGAAGTTAAATAATTAAAATAATAAATATTATGAATAGTTTAATGTGTGGATATTAGTTTTAATGTTATGGTATGATCATTTACCGATAGATTGGAAAAATATTGGAAAATTACATTTGAATGTTGATTTTGAATGAATATTATATGATTTAGACACTTTATAAATTTTATACAATTAATTATATACAAGTTTATGCCTAAGCTTGATTAATTATTACTATTCGTGCATTAAGCTTGATTATGCACATGACATGCGCCATGTCATATTGTAAAAATACTAGTTACATTTCTTAATTTGTTTGAAAACCATGCTTCATTTCTTTATGTTACTTGGTTTTTATTGCTTTGTGTTTCTTTTTCTAAAAAAGAGAAGAGGAGAAAAGAAAAAGATTAAAGAATATGTGACATGGAGGCATGGTGGAAGCATGGGCAAGGAGAGAGAGAAAGAGAGAGGGTGAGGGGTCTTTGACCATGGCTCACATTGTTTCATCACTTGTGTTTCTTCATCATTTCCCTCCTCTTCCTTCACCATGGCTGCCCTCTCCCTCCACCTCCTCCACCTCCTCACTACATCCCTAAATACACATCAAAACGTTATATCCACTTCATTAAATTTGTGCACAAGCTCACTACAAGCATGGTGGACTAAGCAAGTTAGAATTTTGAGCACTTGGGGCAACTCAAGAATCTTGAGTTGCCAAATGAGGTATTTCTTTCACCATTAGTATAGTATTTGAGTTTCTTAACTTCTATTTTTAGTTTAGAATTGATTTGGTGTAGTTTAGTGAGCTTGGAAAATTCCAAGATGAAGTTTAGGGGATTCTTGAGTTGTGATGGTGCAATTAAAGTGTAATTGATGACTACAACCCCCCTTATGTTAAAATCTAGATCAAACCAGAGACTAACCCTAAAACTTGATTTAGAAACTTCCATGCCGGTTTTGTGTATAATTGTGCCCGCAGGGAATCTGGAGTGACCTGAGACATTTACAAGAAAAACTAGCAACCCTATTGACCAAGATTGAGCTCTAGGAGACCACCCAAAGAAGACAAGACCACAACTCCCTGCTTTGGCCGAGCAGGCCAGATTTTAGGGTAATGTCGTCGGGCAATTTATGGGTGATGGTGTTATAGTTGGTTCTGTAGCTCACATACCCCATATACTACCCCCCTTTATTGCTTGTTTATCCACCATTTCACCTGACCAAAAATCTGGAGAAAGTTTTCTAAGTTTCTGTTTTGGTTTAATTGTTGTTCATGACTTGAACTTTGGATTTTGTGTGTTGTCTCGGTCAATTGACGTTTGTACATCGATATCGGGTGTTGTTTGGTTATTCTTGCATGCGTAGACCATAGGTTTTAACCTATGTGCGATTCGTGTGCCGTTTTGGTTTCCGTACGCGATTCTGTTTACGATACTATGTTTTTATATATGTAGGCACCCTCACGTGGACTTCGGATAACAAGGAAGAGCATGGCGACATCGACTTCGGCAAGCGAGGATCATGGTGAGTAGATGTATATCTACGGGGGAAGTCGGGTGGATGGCGTATAGCCCCCCTGCAGTTTCGTAGTGTAGTATGTGAATATGTTATATATATATATAATTATGTGTATTGTGATACGTGGATAATTAACAAGAACGGCTTTAGGAGATCATGGGTTAGTTTTAGCGTATTCTAGAAGATAGTGCTTTTAGTTGGTTTCTTAGTTGCGAAACCCTAGAGTAAAGGTTGACACACACACACGCGCGCGCACACACGTGACATGATTTTGGGTGTATATGTTTATATATATATATATATATATGGATGCGTTGGTACACACACACACACACACACACACATATATATATATACATATACGTATACACGGGTGATGAGGATAGTATATGATACTTGGAGGTGAGTCGATATGATCGGGCATGATGCCGTGAGATCGGTTATGTGATTTGGGTCGTGTTATGATATACGACATGATATTAAAGCGGATCGATGGGCGATGTGTTTTCATACACACGAGGATATATGTTAGATGATATTGGGATGTACTAGACTGTAGAATAGTACCCCTAATTCAGGATATTATGATAATGATACCATATGAATAATGAGGTAAATGTGATATGTGACCCGTACCCCGATTTTGGGATGCCGTACGATGGATTTTACCGTACGAGGTATAAATATGATGATTGATCCGCACTCTTAACTCGAGGATGTCGTATTATATATTTTACCGTACGTGACGCTATTGAGGCGGGATCTCCGACTACTAGATATATCGACTTGGACTTTAGGTGGATTTCCTTACCCTTTCGATTAGTCTCTTAGTTTTGTCCTGTAGTTTATTAGGTAGACGTAGACTGGGCTCGAGTCATACTTATTTTCAAAACTAACGAATCGTGGGTATTCTTAAAAGACAGGTCGAGGGATACTACGGATTTTTCCAAAAGACGTATCTTTTCTCAAATACCCCATTGCCCCTATTTTTCTAAAACCACGATTATTGCTATTTAAAACACCAAAAACTGTATGACTCGTATATAGAAATGTATATTCTCACATGCTGAGGTTACTACATATTTTTCCGTATGTTCATGATGTTCGCATCGCACTGCATGCTTATAAATGTGTTTTCTTTTGTTATTATGAACCCATGTTGTCAGGACACCAGCACCATTACCGATGATGCGTATGCTCCACGTACACTTGCTTGCCGGATCACACACATCATCATCGGTAATTTCCATGTCACGTACACGTTAGAAAAATGTTACTTCATTTGTATAAATTGCTAACTGGTAGTTTCAACATAGTACTGGTGCGCTTGCTTTCATATGCTAGTTTAGATATTGCATTTCTTACTTAGATACTTCATGCATGTATATATTCATTGTCATGCAATATTATGGGGCTTTATGCCGGTAATTCACTGTTTATTTACTCTCGAGTTTGGGATTTCAGATTTTCCATGAGATTTCTAGATTTGGAGAAACCGTAAGGATTTTATAAACTCATTATCATTTCTAAAGAATGAAATTTGCGGTTTTCTCGTGATATGATGTGAGAGGTGTCCTCCATGAGTTTTCTCGGTTCTTGAGCAGTATCATACACCCGATTCAAGGAGGAGGATGAACCGTCTGCGGGTTCATGGTGGACCCAGTGCGGTACCCCAGGGCAAGATGATCGCAGATGATGGCGTTGAGCCAGGCATGGGAGCACTACCGACCGGTTATTTATGACGCGGCGGATATCCGGAGGATACCGACGTAGTCTTGAGATTTGATGATATGGGCCAGTCCGGATTGCCGGAGCCCGAGATATTGAGATTTGATGATATGGGCCAGTCCGGATTGCCGAAGCCCGAGATATTGAGATTTGATGATATGGGCCAGTCCGGATTGCCGGAGCCCGAGATATTGAGATATTGAGACATTGAGATATTGGGATATATATTTTGTGTCGATACTTGACACGGATTCTCTGTTGATTTCATTGTTGATACTTCGGTTTTATACAAAATCTCACTGAGATAAGAAAACAGTTTTCTCATACAAGATGTATTCTGCTTTCATTTATAATGCATTCGTACATCATATATATGACGTGTTGCTACCTGAGGCACTGACACGAGCACTTGGTATTTCAATTATGTTTAGATCATTACCCTTGCAATTATTATATGTTTCAGGTTATTTTATGAGCACAATTTTGTATGACCTAGGAGAAAGTCATACATGCGATTTTTGCTCGGTGATGTCTTCAACTCACGAGTTGATAACTCACCCCCGTTGTGCCACAGTTTCTTGCAGGTTTTGCCGTACAGGTTTCGTTGCGGCATGCTGGCACACTGCTTCCTTCTGGGTGATTGCTTTGGTAGGTGGGTTCACTTGCATCGTGACCACCGTTGTACTTTTGTTTATTTTCTGTTGTATCTAGTAAACTCTATCAACCAGACTTGTATATTTGATAGACTTAGAAGACAAGTTGTATATTCTTTCGACCTTAGAGTCACGCACTTGTATTATTATGGTTCTTCTATGGTTTTCTTGAGGATGTTGGTTTCTTTCTGAGTTTTGATCCTCACTCTTCGGCGTTGTATATTATATTGCTTGCGTGGTTGTTTCCGCCAATTGGCGAAGAGCTAGCTCCCGCTTGGGGATGCATTTATTCAATACTTATATTATGCATGTTTGTACCCGTTTGGGGCCAATATTTACAAAGGAAACTCTGCTGAAATTTTTGGAAAAGACTTGATGTTTTAAAAATTCTTACTACGACTTTCAAAGTGAATTTATATGTTAACTTTTAAATAAGTTTTTCCTCCACTCTCTTTTCAAATGGTTTAGATTTCTGGGCTTTTGGCTTACTTGAATTAGGTAGGGTACTATAGACTTCACATGATTCAAGTTCCAGTCACGTGCCAATTCGGGTCGTGACAAAATTGGTATCAGAGCGCTAGTTTTAATCTTGGTTTGAGTCTAGGTTTGACTATGCGGAGTCTAGGGAGTATATATATATATTCGGAACCTAGACTTGACCTTACGGAACTTAGACTTGGTCGAGGGGGTATTAGACCCGAAATTTCCTCGCATAGGTTGATCTTGGTTGATGGAGTAGGTGACTTAAGTAGAGTGACGTACCGTGTGTATGTTCCGCGGCATACTTATGATACGCTACTCCGCTTAAGAAGCCTTATGATGTACATTTCTTATGCTTTTTATTTCTATTCATTCCTATGATCTATCCTCATCGATATCGGATGGTGGTTTTGTTACCACGGTTGCACGGGCAGATAGAGCTGCGGCTAAAGTTGTGGTCAGTATGAGATCGTCTTGGATGAGGACTGACCAGGGCGTAATTCCGGTGACACATGATTGTGTAGACATGTTGTTTTATTGTGTTTTTCGTGATATGAGTGTTTTGATGGATTTTTTTTACTAAGATTTCTCGAACGTTCAGATCAACACCAGAGGATCGGGCCACTGCTAGAGGCCGACTAGAATGTGATGACCGTTAATGTATCGTCTATTCTTGAGGATTGAGGCATTGTTTAGCATGCGGACGAATGAGCCAGTTGTCGCTGCGACTGACAAGATATCGCCCCAGATGTTTAAAGCTATTGCAGCACGGGTTTGTACTTAGGGATATGATAGAAGATCGCTAGTCACCCTTGGATGAATGACTAGGACATGTGGTTCATTTGCATACCCCGATGAGAGGTCATCAGATTGATTAATTTCAGCTAGAGAGGACTTCATACAGGTACGTTGAGAGTCGATAGAAAACGGATGAATGAAGAGTATTCCTCCGTCGAATTGGAAGAGTTTCTGAGGGTGTAGTTGGCCAGATACGTACCACAAGATATTGAGCTGTCGATGTTCATAGTTTCAGAAGGGAGACTCTAGATATGAGTATAGCCGTTTGTAGCACAGTCCATACAGCTACGAAGAGACGAGTCCGAATAAGTCGACATTAGAGAAAAGTAGAGTTAGAGGTTCGTACGAGATTTTGACGAGATGGTGTTCCACTTCGTTGACATCAGAGATGTGATATGCATGCAGAGGCGTTAAATATGGATATACCTTTTAGAAGAAGTCGTGATGAGTTTGCAGCTGTTTCAGAACAAGAAATAGAATTAGTAAATGGTGATAACTTTCGGGCAGTTCGGCAGAAACGAGATTTGGGAGAGTCCCGACAGAATCTTTCTGGAATACTACACGAGAAGATTTGGACCCAGGATTGGTCGTATTACGCACACGCAGTAGGCCAGAGTTCGGCATAATCGATGAGATATGTTATGAGTGACCATGATAGTTGGCCAGAGATCTTTAAAGGATGTGCCAGAGCGGAACTGTTCTGTCATCATTTCCACATTGGGCCATTAAGCCGAGGAGCTATGTAACTGGCAATCCGCAGTGAGAGACAAGAGCCTAAGGGCACAAGGCGCTAGACAATGAACAGGAGACAAATAGAGATCTTGCTCTGCTAGCTTTGGATGTACCGATACCTTCTCGACTTTAAAGGAAGGACATATCGACGACAGTGTTTATGATTTGCGATTTGGTGATTCGAATATCACGTGGCCGTCATTTTGGATTTCGGTATTTTGGGCGATCTATTTGCATGATTGAGTTTTCGTGCACCACAGTTGCACTCGATTTCGATTTGATGTCGTTCGAGATGTTTGATTTTGATTTCATGCATATGTCATGTATGTGGTTTGACTTGTGCCTTCGGTGTAGTTTTCATGCACTTTTAGTACTTGGATTCGATTTCGTGCACGCTGATGCACGTGGTGGTGTGATTTTATACCATGGTATACCTGATTCGGATTGAGGTATGTTGTATACCGTCGATTTCGATTGTGATATTCGATATTTGTTTTCGTGCACCTTGTGCACTTGATTTAGATTCTTGCGCATACTTGGCCCGCTTGATGCAATTTTGGTGCATACCATATGCACTAAATCGGGATTCTTCATGCATATTAGATGCACCTGATTTTGTTGTCAGGCACACCCGTTGCCCTTGACAGGTTTTTTTCGTGCAAACCCGTTGCACTTAGATTTTGTTTCTGTGCACATGTATGAAACATTCATTGATTTCGATTTCTGTGTCCACCAGACGCACGTGGCATTATTACATATACTATTGAGTATGAATTCCTTTGAGCAGTACGTTTTCATGATATTTACTATTTGGTTAGTAACCGAGCAGGATTGTTCTGAGAACAGTACCTAGTTGTTTTTGCATGCATCAATAGTTATCGAAGGGATTTCCTGAAAGGATTTACAGTCTCAATATTTTTCCTATGTGTCCGAGATGACACGAAACATTTTGTAACATTTCAAAAAAATAAAATATTATTTTTGGGAATTTTCATAATTTTTAATGAATATTTTAATAGTCGGTGTAATTAAATACCGATAAATGGTGAAAATTCCGGAGAAAATTTTAGAAATTCTAAAATAGGGTATTTTGTGGAAGTATGTCATTTTTAAGCTTTTATGGTTACGTATATGTTATTTTGGTGTAAATCGCGATTGACAATCGCTAAGCGGATTTTTGGCTTTTTGTGCAAAAATGTGCACATGACATTTTCTACACCTGTTTCTTATTTTGGTCATGGTAGCCTAGGGTTGGACCATGTTTAGGTAACCATGGTGGGTGAACCATTTGATTAGAGATGGGGTTATGTCGACTGTGTAGGGAGAAGTGAGCCATGGTGGCTTGGTGTCTTGTGAGCATTGTTTTGGAGAAAGAGTAAGATGGTTAGGGTGTGCTATGATCCACCCCATATCATTATTCCTTGTGTTTTGTTACGCTCTCTCACATCTCTCCCCATAACATAACACCCCCTTAAGGAAAACCACCAGCAGCAGGTGCTGAAACATTGCAACAGCCTTACATCAGCTCCTGATATACCAAATCAGCGCCCATTCTCTCACATCAACAGCTACATCAGCTCCATAGCTGATATACATCAGCCCCTAGCACATTTCAGCCCCCCATTGCTGACCAAACACCCCCCCCCATCGAGACTTATCAGCCCCTAGCTGATCTACAATCTCCCATCACCATTTTCAGCCCCCAATGGCTGACTTTTGCTACCAATCAGCCCAAATTCTGCCTAACTTCATCCACCAAAACAGCCCCTAAATTCAGCTGAAGACATGCATCAATCAGCAGCTAATCAGCCCCCCTTTGTCAATACTTTCAGCCTACAATGATGGACTTCAGCAACCCCTAGCTCCTAGCACCATAGCCTAACCTCTATACACTCACACCAGCTGATACATCAGCACTTCAGCCCATATCAAATATCATCAGCATTAAGCAACAGCCCAATGAGCAGCAACCCCATCAACACAACACCAAATACTTCAACCTCACCACACCACATCTTAATGCACCTTTTACACCCCTCTCAAGTGTTGCAATTGCTACTGCAACACATAGAGAAATAAAGAAGAGAAAGAGGAGCAAGAAAGAAGAGAGTTACAGCAGCAGCAACAGCTGTAGAAACATTGTCAGCATCAACAGAAACCTCATGTCCGGGAGCAAATGGAGAAGCTCCCCAGCAGCAACAGCCCTTCCACCTTATCTCCTTCCCTTCTCCTTCCTCTTAGGACCCCCTCGAGGTATAATCTCGCAATCCAAACTCTTTTCTTGCCAAGTTATAGTTGTTTAGCGGAAATATCGTGTTTTATCGTGATATGGTGCTAGTTTAGGCAATTTTGAGTGAAACTTGACCTAGTATTGGTTTTGATCGTTAGTATAACCTTATTAGATGTTTTTGAGACCATTGTAACCAATATTACTCTAAAATCCAAGTATTTACCAGAGTTATTCGACTTGGCGTATCTTACCGTTTTTGTCGATTTTGAGGCCTTTCTGAAATCTGCTTTCACCCGGGGCCTTCTAGAGAAAAGTAGACATATCAGTGAGCTGTGCAGGCACCCTAGAACCCCTACTAAAAGCCGTAGCCACTAACTCAAAACCCCGGCCGCAAATTTCACTATTCTGGCAGCAATTTGCGGCCAGACCTGCATAAAAATGCCTCGTTTTGCGTGCAAAGGCCCTTTTTCATGTAAAATTGACCCCCGGCATGTCTAGTTTTGACTGGTTCCTGTTAGGATAAAATCTGGGATCATTTTCGTGAGTTGGCGTATGATTTATGACGTGTTTTTGTATGAATTTTGATATTCGATGATTCGTATCTGTCGGGTGGCGTTCGGACGTCGACGACAGTGGATATTGGCTGTTTTTGCACACAAGGTCACAGGTTTTTACCTATGGGCGTAGTGTGCACCATTTTGGTTTCCGACATGATTTTCATGTGTTTTAGCGTGTGATATCCTTGTAGGTACTCACGTGACGTCGAAGCGTTAGAGATGCAAATGACGACATCGGCACCAGAACACATAACTAGGTGAGTAGATTTATATCTACGGGGAGAAGTCGGGTAGATGGTGTATAGCACCCCCGCAGTCCGAGGTGGTGTATACGGATGCGTATACACACTTATAAATATTATTGTTGTTGGGATTATTATTGATGTTAAATGGATATTGGTGAACTTGGATGATTTTGGTTACGAAACCATAGGGTAGTGGGTGCACTACATATTCATGCACACATATACATACTTGCATACATCCTCACTTCATATATGGTTATGGAATTCGTTATGGATATGTGTTCACATGGGTTTGGGTTTATATACTTATTACGGATTTGAGGATGATATATGGGATCGATGTGAGTCGATGGTTTGATATGAGATTATGATATCGGCAATATGACCCGTTATGATGGTAAAATTCATGATGTAGATACACCTTGATGCCTTAACGGATTTTGGGATAATGATGCCATAGGAATAGTGATATAAATATGTAAATGATCGACATGTGATTATGATACGAGATATGATATGATATGATATGACAGGATATTTATAATAGGCCGCCTTGGGCGGGGTATACTCCTTGAGATGATATGTGCTGATGATATCGATTTATACGGGATTGTCGATCAGTAGTTAGATCTTGATTATAGTGATGATGTTGGAATTGTACTAAACATAGGTTAGTACCCAGATGATGATAATTGATAAAGAGAATACTCGATGAATGATATGACAAATGTGATATTGACCCGTACCCAGATTTGGGAGGCCGTACGACGGATTTACGTACGAGCTATATTTTGATGTTTGATCCGCCTATTTGACTTGGGAATAACCGATTATAGGAATACAGTATCGGATGTGATATGATCGAGGCGGGATCACCGACTATATATATATATTTATATGTATCGACTCAGAGGTTAGGCGGTTTCCCTTACCTGCAGTTAGCTTATTAGCTCAGCCTTATTGTTGGTATAGCTGTATGACTTTTATGACATTAGATGCAGTTTAGCGATCATGGTGTTCAGTATTTCAGCTCCCGCATATTATTATTGTTGCTCTGCATCACATACTGTTATGATTCATATTCTATTATTGATATCATGCTGTTAGGACACCAGCACCATTACCGATGATGCGTATGTTCCACATACACTTACTTGCCAGCTCACACACATCTTCATCGGTAATTGCCATGTCACTACACAGTAGTATTATTGCATCAGGATATGACCCTTGTATGTGCATACTATTATTCCATGTTGCACGACATACAGTTACACTTGCATTCTATTTATATGTCACATACATCATGCTTCCTGATTATACGCATTGAGATATGTTGTTTCTATGTTATTCTGGATTTGGGAACCGTGGGTATTTCAAAGAGATTATGTAAATGTTTTAAAAACCCGGTTACCCTTGATATGATATTTCAGTGCGTTCACCATGTGTTTTCTCGGTGCTGAGAGTGACATGTGAAACCCGAATCGAGGAGGCGGATGAGACCGATTGCGGGTACATGGTGGACCCGGTGCGGTACCCCGGGGCAAGAAGATCGCAGATGATGGCGTTGAGCCTGTGCAGGGGAGCACTACCTACCGGTGATATTACCCGACACGTCGGATATCCGGAGGATACCGTCGTAGTCATGAGATGGATGGTAGGGGCCGATCTGGACTGACGGCGCCCTAGATTTTGTGATTGAGACTTTGAGATTTCGAGATATTGAGGTACAGAGATTGTGATACAGAGGTATCGAGATACTGAGACTTATGTTTTGTGCCGATGCTAGGCACTGTTTATGCTGATTTCATTTATGATACCTCATTTTAAAAATACAGAAATCTCACAAATTATGAAAGCAGTTTTCTTCAGTACATGCATTCTGTTTCATGCATTTATACATCATCTATATGATACATTGTTACCTGATGCACTGACATGGACATATGGGATTACATTTGGGTTAGATGTTCATACTAGCCATGGTTAGAGATTACTGGTTATATATTTGAGGATTATATATATTATGATCGTATGACCTAGGTTGCGTCATACATGCGATTTGCTGTTCGTAGATCTTTTTCTACTCACGAGTTGGCAACTCACCCCCGTTGTGCCCCAGTTTCATGCAGGTGTTGCCGTACGGATTTCATTACGGCTTTGCGGGCACATCTTCCTCAGGTGACTTGCTAGTAGGTGGGCTTATTGTATCTTACCCATCATTATACATTGTATATTATATTTCAGTTGTATCTAGAAGTTCCATCAACCAAAACATGTACTTATTTGAGATAGAGACCGGTGATGTTTATTCTTTCGACCTTAGAGTCGCGGGTTATATTTCGATGGGTTCTTGCTGGTTGAGTTTCATTTCTGTTGAGATCCTCGCCTTTAGGCGTTGTATATTATGATGCATACAGGTTGATTTGGTATGGTTTTTCCTACACTCTACTACTTCACTTGGTTTGGATTTCTGGGTTTCGGCTTACTTAGCATACGTACGCCTTGAGACGTTCGTAGTCTAAGTGCCGGTCATGTTCCGTACTTTCGGGTCGTGACACATTTTGCAAAGGAAACCCTTCTAAATTATTTTCAAAAATGGCGGGTATATATATATATAGTTATTTTTCTTACAATAAATGTTCGCTACTTGTGTCGTGATATGCGCATCGCACAGTGATTTGGAAAAAAAAGGAGTTTGGCATGCATTTCTTTTCAGATGTTTTGACGAGTTTACAACGATGCGTACTATGTACATGTTATAGTTTTGAGTATATCATGTTGGTTTTCGTACTGGACCTTGACATTGGTATCTTCACCATAACTTCGATAATTGCGTGATGCTTGACAGAGTTTTGGTTTTGAGTTATATACTCGTTTTCATGCGCATGCATTGCGCTAAGATGTGTCTTAAGTATTGATGATTTCGGAGCCCCGACGACTTGATTGTTTTGCTGAAATGTTTTAGTATTTGGGGGGATTAAATTTAAATTCGGGGACCAAATTTATTTAAGGGGGGAAGACTGTAACATTTCAGAAAAATAAAATATTATTTTTCGGAAGTTAAATAATTAAAATAATAAATATTATGAATATTTTAATGTGTGGAGATTAGTTTTAATGTTATGGTATAATCATATACCGATAGATTGGAAAAATATTGGAAAATTACATCTGAATGTTGATTTTGAAAGAATATTATATGATTTAGACACTTTATAAATTTTATACAATTAATTATATACAAGTTTATGCCTAAGCTTGATTAATTATTACTAATCGTGTATTAAGCTTGATTATGCACATGACATGCACCATGTCATATTGTAAAAATACTAGTTACATTTCTTAATTTGTTTGAAAACCATGCTTCATTTCTTTATGTTACTTGGTTTTCATTGCTTTGTGTTTCTTTTTCTAAAAAAGAAAAGAGGAGAAAAGAGAAAGATTAAAGAATATGTGAAATGGAGGCATGGTGGAAGAATGGGCAAAGAGAGAGAGAGAGAAAGGGTGGGGGGTCCTTGACCATGGGTCACATTGTTTCATCACTTGTGTTTCTTCATCATTTCCCTCCTCTTCCTTCACCATGGCTGCCCTCTCCCTCCACCTCCTCTACCTCCTCACTACATCCCCAAATACACATTAAAACATCATATCTCCTTCATTAAATTTGTGCATAAGCTCACTACAAGCTTGGCGGATTAAGAAAGTTAGGATTTTGAGCACTTGGGGAAACTCAAGAAAATTCTTGAGTTGCCAAATGAGGTATTTCTTTCACCATTAGTGTAGTATTTGAGTTTCTTAACTTCTATTTTTAGTTTAGAATTGATTGGGTGTAGTTTAGTGATCTTGGAAAATTCCAAGATGAAGTTTAGGGGATTCTTTAGTTGTGATGGTGCAATTAGAGTGTAATTGATGACTAAAACCCCCCTTAGTGTTAAAAATCCAGATCAAACCAGTGACTAACCCTAAAACTTGATTTTGAAACTTCCGTGTCGGTTTTGTGTATAATTGTGCCTACAGGGAATCTGGAGTGACCTGAGACATCTACAAGAAAAACTAGCAACCCTATTGACCTAGATTGAGCACTAGGAGACCACCCAAAGAAGACAAGACCACAACTCCCTGCTTTGGCCGAGCAGGCCGGATTTTAGGGTAATGTCGCCGAGCAATTTGTGGGTGATGGTGTTAGAATTGTAAGTCCACGTTGCCCACCCCGGTGCTTACGGGGAGGCGGAAAACATAATAAAAATCGGATTTTTATCAACTATAGGAAACATGGACTATGCTTTATAGGATCTTTACTAAACAAAAACTTGCTAAAGCTAACTAAAAAGTAGCTAAGTGGTAGGAAGGTTATACCTTTGGTCTTTTGTCCTTCTCTCCTTGCTCCTAGAAGTAGTGGAAGGAGGTCACCTTGCTCGTCTTCTCACGCCGAAGAAAGATCCACCCGAAAGCCTCGACCTTTGGCTTCAACTCTAAGCTAGGAGTAACTAGGGTGCAAGAAGTGCTAATACTTGAACCCTAGATGAGAGAAGAGAAGATCAAGAGAGGGTTTTTCTCAACACATGAGAGGGAGAGAGCTTGAGGGAGAGGAAGAACAAGAGAGAGAAATGGAAAAATAGAAATGAGAATAATTGAACCATTCTCACAAGTATATGTGTATTATTTTAATTAAATAATTAGCTAGATAATTGTCATGGTTAATCATGATATGACCATTATCATTTCAATTTGTGAGGATCAAAAAGCATCTTCCAAAAGAAATAATGATGGTCAAAATGTCAACCTAGGTCAACAAGTCAATAAGGTCAAATGGTCAACATCCATAACCATGCACAATTATTTAAACTAATTAACAATTAACTATAACACACACATAGTCATTAGGGTTAGTAAAATGACAATAGCCATTAACCCTAATCAAAGTCCTCTCCCTCTATCTCAAACAACTGTGCATACGCACCCGCATTCGTGATCCGAGGAACACGAACACAATGAGAAAAACCAATCTCAAATCATATACTAGGATCCGGCTTAAACCAAAGCCCGCTAGTATAAACTGTCCGGACAGCAAACGTGCACAAGTGCGCGAATGTGAACGAACCCTGTCGCAAAACCATGCGACCTCTACTCATTTTGCCTAAAGGCGAATAGCTCTCTGTGTGGGACTCTAAAGACTCGACACTACGCTGGCAGTAGGTTTAACCACAGACCGCAAAAGGCACTAGCTGTACATAACGGTCCCCAGGTAAATGTCGATAAGAAGACTGACGAGGTGAACCCCATCTGAACTCCTACTGAGCCTGTATGTGACAATCTCCGTACAGTTCGGTCTGTTCGTCTGACACATCGCATGGCGGGCCTAGGGGGCGGTGAACGTCAGTCCCCTAATAGCGGTACAAGTCGTGCCGGAGTGAAGCCCAGAACACCCTGAGATAACACTGGAAACCTACCAGTATATCTCGCTTGCCCTGGCCAGGGACTACTCGTGTAATGGCTCTCCTAGACACAGCGCGATGTTAACCCCCAATACCGGGAGAGACGAATCCTGTCTAACCGTCACTGCCTCCAAGTGCTTCGGGACTGCACCCAAAAACTACCTGTTTGCACTTCTCCTTTGAGCCGTGGTAGGGTAGTAATCAAAGTGCAGTGGGAACACACTCGAGGCGAAGTGACAGTGTCAAGTCAACGGACTAAGCTGTACTCATGTCACCTGGGAACTGATAACTGATGATAGGTATAATACCAACCAACAGTCCCCGACGAGTCCTGTCCAGTGTACTCGTAACCCAACGAGCACCCGTATACTATCTCAAGTACGACGTACTGACGGCTGTGGGACAGACCGTCTCCCACACTGGGATGAGAAGCGCATACGCTAGTCTACTCCGGAGTATCGATGCCCTGTCTCGATAGTCCAACGACTAGGGACCTGTATAAGGATCTGCTTATAGATCACCCAGCTCCCACGAGTGCGAGCGCCATCACAACGCTGGTAATTAAGCAAAGATCCTAAGGGCTCTACTAATATGTATATCAGCAATATGCTAAAAGAAACACATGCACATATTAAAGCAGAGACAAACCAAGTAGCATACTACCATTTCGAGCAAGATTGTATATACAACTATGAATATCCCAAGCTTCCATTAAGTAATATACAAACTAGTATGATACAGTAATGGCCTCTAGGGCATATACACTAACAATCTTCCACTTGCACTAAGGCCATGTACTGGCGTATCGAAGACCTATCATCTCGATCAGCCGCTCGAACTGAGTCTAGGGCAAGGCCTTGGTGAATGGATATGCTGTGTTATCCTCTGATGCAACTCTCCGAACCTCGATCTCCTGGCGATCCACGATCTCCCTGATCAGGTGATACCGCCTTAAGATGTGTCTGGATTTCTGATGGTATCTGAGTTCCTTCGCTAAAGCTATAGCCCCGTTGTTGTCGCAATACAGAGGTATTGGGTCAACAATGGACGGAACCACCTGAAGTTCTCTCAAGAACTTCCTCATCCAGACAGCTTCTTTTGCGGCATCAGATGCAGCGATGTATTCCGCTTCCATCGTCGAGTCTGCAACGGTTTCCTGTTTGGAGCTCTTCCAACACACCGCCCCTCCATTGAGGGTGAAGACAAAACCCGACATGGACATGGAATCATCCTTGTCACTCTGGAAGCTGGAGTCAGCAAAGGCCTCAATCTGCAGGTCTTTTCCGCCATACACCAAGAACATCTCCTTAGTCCTTCTCAGGTACTTGAGAATGTTTGTTTACTGCTATCCAATGTTTCTCCCCTGGGTTTGACTGATACCTGCTTACCACACTCAGTGCATAAGCCACATCCGGTCTGGTACACAACATCGCATACATTATAGAGCCTACCGCAGAAGCGTAGGGTATAATAGACATGCGATCCCTCTCCAAATCATTCTTGGGAGACATCTCTTTGGAGAGGGCGATTCCGTGACAAGCCGGTAAATTACCGCGCTTGGAATCTTCCATACTGAATCTCTTCAGTATGGCGTCGATGTACCTGGACTGCGAAAGTCCTAATATCCTCTTGGATCTGTCACGGTAGATCCGGATACCCAGAATGTATGAGGCATCACCCAGGTCTTTCATGGAGAACCTGTGTGACAAGAACCCCTTGACAGATTGTAGCATAGGAATGTCATTTCCTATTAAGAGAATGTCATCCACTTATAAAACGAGGAATACTACAGTTCTCGCTACAAATCTACAATAGATGCATGGTTCATCTGGATTTTTGATAAAGCCAAATTCCTTGACCGTCTCATCAAAACAGATGTTCCAGCTCCGCGATGCCTGCTTTAGTCCATAAATGGACTTAAGCAACTTGCACACCTTTCCGCTGCTCCCACTCTGAATGAAACCTTCTGGCTGATCCATATAGACACACTCCTCTAAATGTCCATTTAGAAAAGCTGTCTTTACGTCCATCTGCCAAATCTTATAATTGTGGAAGGCAACAATGGCAAGATGGATCCGAATGGATTTCAGCATAGCTACTGGAGAAAAGGTTTCGTCGTAGTCCAAACCAGGTCGCTGACGAAAACCCTTTGCAACCAGTCTAGCTTTATAGGTCTCAACCTGTCCATCTACACCAATCTTCCTTTTGAAGATCCACTTGCATCCTACGGGTTTTACCCCATCTGGAGCAATGTCCAACGTCCATACTTTGTTGGTGTACATGGACTCCATCTCGGTCCGCATTGCATCCAGCCATTTTACCGAGTCGACGCTCTGAATGGCTTGCTGGAAGCTAGTAGACTCATCACAGTCTATGATGCAATCCTCTCTATCCCCGTCAATGAGAAAACCGTAGTATCTCTCGGGCGGATGAGACTGCCTACTACTCCTGCGGAGTGGCGTGGGAATGTCCTGATCTTTCGAACCCTCTGGTTCTACTAAGCTTTCAGTAATAGCTTGTGGTTCTGGAATTTCTTCCAGTTCTATTGCGCTCCCACTTATTTCCTTTTCTAAGAACTGATGTTCCAGAAAATGGGCATTACGAGAAACAAGGACTTTTTGATCCTCTGCGTAATAGAAAAGATACCCCCTGGAGTTCTTTGGGTATCCCACAAACTTGCACAGTATTGAGCGTGCCTCGAGCTTGTCCGCATGCTGCTTTTTTACAAAAGCTGGACATCCCCAAATCTTCAGGTATTGAAGATAGGGTTTCTTCCCACTCCATAACTCATATGGTGTGGTAGGCACAGTCTTAGTAGGAACTCGGTTCAAAAGGTATGCTGCTGATTCTAGCGCATATCCCCAGAACGATCGCGGCAACTCAGCGTTACTCATCATGGACCGTACCATATCCAATAGGGTTTGGTTCCGTCTCTCCGATACACCATTATGTTGCGGAGTGTATGGAGGAGTAAGCTGAGAGAGAATTCCATTCTCTTTTAAGTAACCCAGGAACTCGGCACTCAAGTATTCACCACCTCGATCAGATCTCAGTGTCTTTATACTTTTGCCTGTTTGTTTTTCTACTTCATTCTTATATTCTTGGAACTTATCAAAAGCTTCGGATTTATGCTTCATTAAGAAGACATGTCCGAACCTTGAGAAATCATCCGTAAAAGTAATGAAGTAAGAATTACCGCTTCGCGCATGTGTAGACATTGGACCGCACACGTCGCTGTGTATGAGTCCCAAGAGCTCGCTCGCTCTTTCTCCGTGTCCAGTAAACGGAGTCTTTGTCATCTTTCCCTTGAGACAGGATTGACAAGTTGCATACGATTGATATTCGAACGAATCCAAATATCCTTCTGCATGTAACTTAGTCAACCTTCTCTCATTGATGTGACCCAGTCTACAATGCCATAAGAAAGTTTTATTGATTTCTGGAGACTTTCTTTTGTGTGTATTCTGGACATTGAAAATCTGTGGTTGGTTTAATACGTATATACCGTTGTTCAATGTACCTGACCCAATCAAAGCTTGATTAAGGTGAATGTTCACTACATTACTTACAAATGCAAATTCATAACCTTCTTTAGATAATAAAGATACAGAAATGATATTACAGGTTGCATTTGGTACATAATAACAACTACGCAAAACCAAAAAATGTCCATCTGACAATCCCAGGTGATAGTCCCCCACGGCCTCAGTATCCATGCTAGCACCGTTTGCAACTCTGAGGGTCATGTCACCTGCCTTCAAAACTCTACGCTTTCTCAACGCCTGCAAAGAATTACAGATATGAGATCCTGATCCGGTATCCAATACCCAGGAAGTAGAGTTTATTGATAGACAGTTTTCAATAACATACACACCTGAAGCTAAAGCTGCAACTCGCTTCAAATCCTGTGTTCTGGCTTTCGAAGCCTTGCAATCCTGTTTCCAGTGACCACTTTTGTGACAATAGAAGCATTCTTCCTTCCCCACCAACTTTCCCGCTATCTTTGTTGCTTTTCCTTTTCCCTTCGTATCCACTTTACCGACACCGCCTCTTGGTTTGGCGGGGGCTTTCTTCTTCTTACCCTTGGCTTTCGCCCTGGATCTAGAAGAGGAAGATCCTCCTACAAACAAAGTGGATGTCTCCCTACCCTTCTGTAGGGTGCCCTCAGCACTCCTCAACATGTTCAGAAGTTCGGAAAGTTCAACCTCCTTTCCTTGCATGTTGAAGTTCAGAATAAACTGGGCGTAAGTGGAAGGAAGGGACTGGAGAATCAAATCAGTATAGAGTTCATTCTCCAACGTGGTCCCAAGGTCCGCGAGCTCCTCAATGTAGCCAATCATCTTAAGCACGTGTTCCGCTACAGATGATCCGACGGCCAACCTTGCCGAAAATAGCTTCTTCGACACTTCGTATCTAGCGATACGAGACTGCTCCCCATACAGTTCTTTTGTATGAAGAAATATGGACTCTAGGTCCATATTCTCGTGCCTCCTCTGATGTTCGTTGTCCATCGAGGCTAATACGAGGCATTTGGCCTTCGCGCAATCTATCTCCCATGTCTTACGGATTTCCTTATCCGCGACGCTGGAGGTGGGACCTGGGACAGGGGGTGCTTTGGTGGTAAGTACATACCCCAACTTGTCGTAAGTGATCGCCATCTTGACATTCCTGAGCCAATCTTTGTAGTTTGGCCCTGTCAATATGTTTTTATCTAGTAATAACTTAAGTCCGGTCATCTTGAATGGTCGCTGCAATTAGGAGAGAGAAAAGAAACACTTTAGCATGATGCTCTTGCAAGTTTAGAGTGGTTTTTAATTTGTCTAAACTGGATGGCTCCCACTGTCTCTCGAATCCCTTCTCAAACCGTAAAGAAAGGATTAGTCAGGATTACTCTCACCGTACAATACTTGCTTAACCGTTCAGCCAGGCCAGTGTCGGTACTTCGAGGGAGGTTTTCCAACGCTTTCGCGAAGTTCCTTAATTAAGTAACCTCTTTTCCCTGTGGGCGTAGCCCCGCTAACACTTTTCTAGACACCTACTAGGTTTATAGAATTGATCGTTAAGTGAGAGTTTTCCCGAGGAGTAGCATATACTCACAGTAGGATCGGGATCCAAATATCATCGCGTGATAAAACCGAAGGAATCCTACCAGAATCATCACACTCCAAATGGTATGCAAAGCTAGCAAGTTTCAGTACTTATGAAACTCCCGATGTGGATTTTTGCCCCATGCTCTTATGACCTTGGCGTGAGGTCAAAATGTCATAAATCACATGTCAAGTTCTTCCCATCATTATCCTGGTTAATTTGAACCCACCCGTACCTACCCTTGACGTAGGCCAAAATGGCAGTACGACTGTCTCAAACCAACGCATTCTATCTATGCAACAGATAAATATCCGGCAGCTACCAATCACTATGCCTTGTCGTGAGGTCAAAATACATAGCTTGAATACTACCGTGTATTTAACTGAAATGATGGAGGGCTATGGATGGTTTTGGCGAAACCGTGAACGTAGTGAACTTGATATAATCGATGGAACGAGATAGCTTTTAAAAGGAGTGGTTCAAGCTCCGCGTTTAAAAGTTTAGTTTTGAAAAGAACCGAGTGGTTTTCAAAGTGTTCCAATCGACTTTTACTTGGTTTATTTTCTTTCATTAGTTCTTTTAATGTATCCCATCATTTAATCCTACCATTGCAGAAAACAACCAAAATATGACGTACGCTTATGCCATTCGCATTCGCCACGGGGCCCCGTCATCACCCGTTAGGTTACTTAACTAACGACAGAGCGGGGGCTGGGCTAGCGTGGCTGTAAAACATAAGCAACGCCTAAATAGTTATTATATATAAATATATAGCAATGATAGACATTACAGATCACAGATGAATACATTGGATATAGTAGGAATCCGCAATCCGTTCGAGCCTGCAACGAAAAGCGGATTACACGGTCGCGGTGAATAGCCAATACCCCACCCAAGACCCCTACGGATGCGGCAAACTACCTGCCAAGTACCCGAAGCGAAGCAACCTCCCTCAACACCGTGAGTAGCCAACTCGGCACTTCGAGATACCCGGTAGTTTGTGCACCCTCTCCATGGGTCTATCCTAGGAGCAAAAACAGTAAAAAATATTATACAATGACGGCTACAACCCCGACCCGGTTGTGCGGCCAAACAAATAATAATATTACATCAATTTACATGTTACAAATGAATGAAAGAGAAACAATACTCATCTCACATCCACCCCGGCTATTCACCCGCGACAATCCAACCCATTCATATACACATACCAATATCAAACACAGATCACAGAGATGTATAACCCCGACTAATCGACATATAGCGATTAGCCGACGTTCAATACATACAAACATCACAGATATAACCTTTATAGTCAAAGTGTATTGAAGTTCGAAAAAAATACGGAATTATAGGCCCCCAAAAATAAATTTCTATTCTGGAAAATCTGGGCACATATAATATATCTCAAAAATCCTAAAACCAAGCCAGAGATACACTGCACCAAAATCGAGGCAGAGAGGAGACAAGACGGCCGCGGTTGCGCGGCAATAGCTTGCTATTGCCGCGGAACCGCGGTTGTTTGGTCAGATCTCTGGCTCGTTTTTGGTGGTTATCTTTAAAAAACCCTGAGACGATTTTAGCAGTATAACAAATTTTGTTTTGACCAGAAATTTTTTTAACAGAAACTAGGGTTTTGAAAAGTTTGGTTTTTCGATTTTTTTTCGTTTCGAACTTCGACACACTTTACTACCTAGCAAGTTTACGTTTAGTTAGGCTCTGATACCACTGTATGTCCACGTTGCCCACCCCGGTGCTTACGGGGAGGCGGAAAACATAATAAAAATCGGATTTTTATCAACTATAGGCAACATGGACTATGCTTTATAGGATCTTTACTAAACAAAAACTTGCTAAAGCTAACTAAAAAGTAGCTAAGTGGTAGAAAGGTTATACCTTTGGTCTTTTGTCTTTCTCTCCTTGCTCCTAGAAGTAGTGGAAGGAGGTCACCTTGCTCGTCTTCTCACGCCGAAGAAAGATCCACCCGAAAGCCTCGACCTTTGGCTTCAACTCCAAGCTAGGAGTAACTAGGATACAAGAAGTGCTAATACTTGAACCCTAGATGAGAGAAGAGAAGATCAAGAGAGGGTTTTTCTCAAGCTCAAGTGTTTCTCAACACATGAGAGGGAGAGAGCTTGAGGGAGAAGAAGAACAAGAGAGAGAAATGGAAAAATAGAAATGAGAATAATTGAACCATTCTCAAAAGTATATGTGTATTATTTTAATTAAATAATTAGCTAGATAATTGTCATGGTTAATCATGATATGACCATTATCATTTCAATTTGTGAAGATCAAAAGCATCTTCCAAAAGAAATGATGATGGTCAAAGTGTCAACCTAGGTCAACAAGTCAATAAGGTCAAATGGTCAACATCCATAACTATGCACAATTATTTAAACTAATTATCAATTAACTATAACACACACATAGTCATTAGGGTTAGTAAAATGACAATAGCCATTAACCCTAATCAAAGTCCTCTCCCTCTATCTCAAACAACTGTGCATACGCACCCGCATTCGTGATCCGAGGAACACGAACACAATGAGAAAAAGCAATCTCAAATCATATACTAGGATCCGGCTTAAACCAAAGCCCGCTAGTATAAACTGTCCGGACAGCAAACGTGCACAAGTGCGCGAATGTGAACGAACCCTGTCGCAAAACCATGCAACCTCTACTCATTTTGCCTAAAGGCGAATAGCTCTCTGTGTGGGACTCTAAAGACTCGACACTACGCTGGCAGTGGGTTTAACCACAGACCGCAAGCGGCACTAGCTGTACGTAACGGTCCCCAGGTAGATGTCGATAAGAAGACTGACGAGGTGAACCCCATCTGAACTCCTACTGAGCCTGTATGTGACAATCTCCGTACAGTCCGGTCTGTTCGTCTGACACATCGCATGGCGGGCCTAGAGGGCGGTGAACGTCAGTCCCCTAATAGCGGTACAAGTCGCGCCGGAGTGAAGCCCAGAACACCCTGAGATAACACTGGAAACCTACCAGTATATCTCGCTTGCCCTGGCCAGGGACTACTCGTGTAATGGCTCTCCTGGACACAGCGCGATGTCAACCCCCAATACCGGGAGAGACGAATCCTGTCTAACCGTCACTGCCTCCAAGTGCTTCGGGACTGCACCCAAAAACTACCTGTTTGCACGACTCCTTTGAGCCGTGGTAGGGTAGTAATCAAAGTGCAGTGGGAACACACTCGAGGCGAAGTGACAGTGTCAAGTCAACGGACTAAGCTGTACTCATGTTTCCTGGGAACTGATAACTGACGATAGGTATAATACCAACCAACAGTCCCCGACGAGTCATGTCCAGTGTACTCGTAACCCAACGAGCACCCGTATACTATCTCAAGTACGACGTACTGACGGCTGTGGGACAGACCGTCTCCCACACTGGGATGAGAAGCGCATACGCTAGTCTACTCCGGAGTATCGATGCCCTGTCTCGATAGTCCAACGACTAGGGACCTGTATAAGGATGTGCTTATAGATCACTCAGCTCCTACGAGTGCGAGCGCCATCACAACGCTGGTAATCAAGCAAAGATCCTAAGGGCTCTACTAATATGTATATCCGCAATATGCTAAAAGAAACACATGCACATATTAAAGCAGAGACAAACCAAGTAGCATACTACCATTTCGAGCAAGATTGTATATACAACTGTGAATATCCCAAGCTTCCATCAAGTAATATACAAACTAGTATGATACAGTAATGGCCTCTAGGGCATATACACTAACAAGAATTGGTTCTGTAGTTCACATACCCCATATACTACCCCCATTGTACATCTTGTTTATCCCCATTTCACCTGACCAAAAATCTGGAGAAAGTTTTCTAAGTTTCTGTTTTGATTTCATTGTTGTTCATGACTTGAACTTTGGATTTTGTGTGTTGTCTCGGTCAATTGACATTTGTACGTCGATATCGGGTGTTGTTTGGTTATTCTTGCATGCTTAGACCGTAGGTTTTAACCTATGTGCGATTCGTGTGCCGTTTTGGTTTCCGTATGCAATTCTGTTTACGATACTATGTGTTTATATATGTAGGCACCCTCATGTGGACTGCGGATAACAAGGAAGAGCATGGCGACATCGATTTCGGCAAGCAAGGATCAAGGTGAGTAGATGTATATCTACGGGGGAAGTCGTGCGGATGGCGTATAGCACCCCCGCAGTTTCGTAGTGTAGTATGTGAATATGTTATATATATATATAATTATGTGTATTGTGATACGTGGATAATTAGCAAGAACGGCTTTAGGTGATCATGGGTTAGTTTTAGCGTATTCTAGAAGATAGTGCTTTTAGTTGGTTTCTTAGTTACGAAGCCCTAGAGTAAAGGTTGACACACACACGCACACGTGACATGATTTTGGGTGTATATGTTTATATGTATATATATATGTGGATGCGTTGGTGTGTGTGTGTGTGTGTGTGTGTGTGTGTATAGAGAGACACACATATACGTATACACGGGTGATGAGGATAGTATATGATACTTGGAGGTGAGTCGATATGATCGGGCATGATGCCGTGAGATCGGTTATGTGATTTGGGTCATGTTATGATATACGGCATGATATTATAGCGGATCGATGGGCGATGTGTTTTCATACACACGAGGATTTATGTTAGATGATATTGGGATGTACTAGACTGTAGAATAGTACCCCTAATTCATGATATTATGATAATGATACCATATGAATAATGAGGTAAATGTGATATTTGACCCGTACCCCGATTTTGGGATGCCGTACGATGGATTTTACCATACGAGGTATAAATATGATGATTGATCCACACTCTTGACTTGAGGATGTCGTATTATATATTTTACCGTACGTGATGCTATTGAGGCGGAATCGCCGACTACTAGATATATCGACTCAGACTTTAGGTGGATTTCCTTACCCTTTCGATTAGTCTCTTAGTTTAGTCCTGTAGTTTATTAGGTAGACGTAGACTGGGCTCGAGTCATACTTATTTTCAAAACTAACGAATCGTGGGTATTCTTAAAAGACAGGTCGAGGGATACAACGGATTTTTCCAAAAGACGTATCTTTTCTCAAAGACCCCGTAGCCCCTATTTTTCTAAAACCACGATTCGTGCTATTTCAAACACCAAAAACTGTATGACTCATATATAGAAATGTATATTCTCACATGCTGAGGTTACTACATCTTTTTCCGTATGTTCATGCTGTTCGCATCGCATTGCATGCTTATAAATGTGTTTTCTTTTGTTATTATGAACTCATGTTGTCAGGACACCAGCACCATTACCGATGATGTGTATTCTCCACGTACACTTGCTTGCCGGCTCACACACATCATCATCGATAATTTCCATGTCACGTACACGTTAGAAAAATATTACTTCCTTGATATAAATTACTAACTGGTAGTTTCAACATAGTATTGGTACGCTTGCTTTCATATGCTTGTTTATATATTGCATTTCTTACTTAGATACTTCATGCATGTATATATTCATTGTTATGCAATATTATGGGGATTTATGCCGGTAAGTCACTGTTTATTTACTCTCGAGTTTGGGATTTCGGATTTTCCATGAGATTTCTGGATTTGGAGAAACCGCAAGGATTTTATAAACTCATTATCATTTCTAAAGAATGAAATTTTCGGTTTTCTCGTAATATGATGTGAGAGGTGTCCACCATGAGTTTTCTCGATTCTTGAGCAGTATCATACACCTGATTCGTGGAGGAGGATGAACCGTCTGCGGGTGCATGGTGGAACCGGTGCGGTACCCCGGGGAAAGTGGTCCCAGATGATGGCGTTGAGCCTGACAGGGGAGCACTACCAACCGGTTATTTATGACGCGGTGGATATCCGGAGGATACCGACGTAGTCTTGAGATTTGATGATATGGGCCAGTCCGGATTGCCGGAGCCCGAGATATTGAGATTTGATGATATGGGCCAGTCCGGATTGCCGGAGCCCGAGATGTTAAGATATTGAGACATTGAGATATTGGGATATATATTTTGTGTCGATGCTTGACACAGATTCTCTGTTGATTTCATTGATGATACTTCGGTTTTATACAAAGTCTCATTGAGATAAGAAAAAAATTTTCTCCTACAAGATATATTCTGCTTTCATTTATAATGCATTCGTACATCATATTTGTGACGTGTTGCTACTTGAGGCACTGACACGAGTACTTGGTATTTCACTTATGTTTAGATGATTACCCTTTCCATTATTAGATGTTTCATGTTATTTTATGAGCACATTATTGTTTGACCTAGGAGAGAGTCATACATGCGATTTCTGCTCGGTGATGTCTTCTACTCACGAGTTGGCAACTCACCCCCGTTGTGCCACAGTTTCTTGTTGGTTTTGCCGTACAGGTTTCGTTACGGCTTGCTGGCACACTGCTTCCTTCCGGGTGATTGCTTTGGTAGGTGGGTTCACTTGCATCGTGACCACTGTTGTACTTTGTTTATTTTCCATTGTATCTAGTAAACTCCATCAACCAGACTTATATATTTGATAGACTTAGAAGACCAGTTGTATATTCTTTCGACCTTAGAGTCGCGTGCTTGTATTATTATGGTTCTTCTCTGGTTTTCTTGAGGATGTTGGTTTCTTTCTGAGTTTTGATCCTCGCCCTTCGGCGTTGTATATTATATTGCTTGCGTGGTTGTTTCCTCCAATTGGCGAAGAGCTAGCTTGGGGATGCCTTTATTCATTACTTATATTATGCATGTTTGTACCCGTCTGGGGCCAGTATTTACAAAGGAAACTCTGCCGAAATTTTTGGAAAAGACTTGATGTTTTAAAAATGGTTACTACGACTTTCAAAGTGAATTTATATGTTAACTTTTAAATAAGTTTTTCTTTCACTCTCTTTTCAAATGGTTTAGATTTCTGGGCTTTTGGCTTACTTGAATTAGGTGGGGTCCTATAAACTTCACATGATTCAAGTGCCAGTCACGTGCTAATTCGGGTCGTGATAGATATTGTCATGGATTGGCTCAGTAAGGATCCAGATGAGTTTGCTCGTCGGCCTTCCTTTTCGACAGGTACCTGGGTAGCCATTAAGTACAACTAGTACCGCTGACATGCTTGTGGTTATGGATTTATCCAGTAACTCACTGCCGGCGTACTGTTGAATCTTTAAATTCCTACAATGAAGGTTTCTCTGCTTCGGGCGAAAAGATGTAGAGGCCGTATGGTTTTACGGCAGGGGTTCGATCATATACGTGTACTTGTGCACGTTTGAAGTTCGGGCGGATAATACTAGTGGGCTTTGGTTTAAGCCGTATTCTAGTATTATATTGATGGATTATATTTTGTCTCTTTGTATTCTTATTTTTCGGAATACGGATACGGGTATGTATATACGGTGAGGGGTATTCTTGTAATTTGTTACAAGGGTGCTTCTAGAAGAAAACACCTCATTATTTGTTTTAACCATTTAGTTAAATGGTTAATGAGGTGGAGGGATGAGGTGTTCATTTGTGATAAATGAAGCATGGCTGCTTAGTGACTCATGTAGTGACTCATGGGGCGACTCATGGTTTACTAATAGGGTATGCTTGATTTTTTGTGGGGTGAATGATTGTTGGCATTATGATTCACAACACTTAGCCATTCTTCATTCTATGCTCTCTACTACACTCTCATCTCCTCAAGCTTCATCTTCTTCTTCCTGAAAACCCTAATAGTCTCATGTGTTGAGAAACCTCGGGTTAGTAAGACAAATCAACCCATCATCTTTCTCTCCATCATCTAGACTACTTAGATTAGCATACTAAGTAACCTAATTATCTCGGTTTAGAGGTAGGAGCTCAAAGTAGACACTCTCGGGTGGATCATCTTTGACGCGAGGAGGCTGTAGATCAAACGCGATCCGTACATCCTTTGAGGAGCTAAAGGAGAGGAGTGAAGACACGAAAGACTTGTTTCTTTAGGTATAACTTTCTATCATAGTAGATAGAACCCTTTAGCTTGCTAGTTAGGTTTATGGTAGATCCGGTTTAGGGTTATTCTAGTGCCAGTTTTATATCGTAGAAAAAATTTTGTTCCGCAAACGGCCACGGATGATGGCCAGGGCGTTAGTGTAACCCAACAGTAAGGGTCTTCGTTCTACATTGTACGAGCTATCCACACGACCGGAGAACGTCGAGTTTCATTTACGGCTCAAATTAAACCCGGGGTTCCTAGATTATCCGCAATTCCATATTGCATATCGCTTTTCTGTGATATTTCTTATATCATGCTGTGACGAATGGTTATATATATATATATATATATATATATATATATATATATATATATATATATGTTGGATGTATATGCCCTAGAGGCCTTCATTGCATAGGATACTAGGGATATGTATGTACATAACAGTCTTGCTTAATATGATAGTACGCTATTTGGTTTGTCTTTATCTTGAACTATATATTTTGCGTAGTATTCATATATATATATACGTGTTGATAAAGCCCATAGGGTGTTTGCCTGACTTCCGGCGTTATGATGGCAGTCATACAGTGGGAGCTGGATAGTCAATAGGCACATCCTTAGATGTCCCTGGTCGCAGGAGTATCGAGACTGGGCATCGATACTCCGGAGTAGACTGGTGTATACATATCTAGACCCTGAGGAGGGGCGATGGATTGGTCCCGCAGCCATTGGTGGAGTGCACCTAAGATTGTATACAAATGCTCACTGGGAGTGAGTACACCGGACAGGACTCTCCGAGAACTGACTGGATGGTATTTATACCTAACGTCAGATAGCAGTTCTCAGGTGACATGTGTGCAGATAGTCCGTTGACTTAAAGTCATCATTTGTCTCGTGTGAGTTCCCACTGTGCTTTGATTACTACCCTACCACGGTTCAAAAGAGTCGTGCAAACAGGTTTTAGTTGGGCACAGTCCTGAGCCACGTGGAGGCAGTGAGTGACTGTTAGGGATTCGTCTCTCCCGGTATAGAGAGTTGATATCGCACAGTGATCGGTTGGTCATTACCATAAGTCCCTGGCCAGGGCTGATTGAGAATTACTGATAGATTGATCAGTAGATTCTCGGATGGTGATAGAGCCATACCGACACGACTTGTACGGTTATTAGGGGTCTGATGGTTACCACCTCCCTAGACCATACATGCGATACTCTTAGACGAACAGACCGGACTGCACGGATATTGTCACCCACAGACTCAGTAGGAGTTCGGATGGGTATCCTCACCGGCCTTCTTATCGACATCTACCTGGGGACCGTTACGTACAGCTAGTTCCGCTTGCAGTCTGTGCTTAAACCCACTGCCAGCGTAGTAGTCGAGTCTTTAGAGTCCCACACAGAGTTTTCCCAACTCCAGGCGAAATGATATAGAGGTCGTACGGTTTTACGACAAGGGTTCGGACGAATACGTGTTTAAACGCACGTACGACATTCGGACAGTTTTTACTAGACGGCTTTAGTTTAAGCCAGATTCTAGTATCAGGCTATTGGATTTATACAGTCTATTGTTTTTCCGTGTTTTTACGGATGCGAGGGGCGTTCTCGTAATTTTTCGAGAAGCTACTAGAAGGAGGGTGACTATGGAGGTTAAGGTGGCATTTTCCTTTAATGCAAATTGTGACTCATTAGTGTGATTCACTATGTCATTAATGCATCATTTATTACTTAGTGACTCACATAGTGAATCACTCTTATTGAATTAATGAAGCATGGTGAATAACCATTTATATTCATTTATTTGATAATTCATTATGTTTGATATATTCAAGTAAGAAGCTTTTCATTCTCATTATCGTCTCCACCTTCTCTCTCCTCAAGTTCACTCCTTCTTCAAACCCTAATCCTACCACTCATGAGTTGAGACCAAGGATTAGGATAGA
The DNA here is from genome assembly GCA_030015575.1 of Agapanthus africanus. Lineage (NCBI taxonomy): Eukaryota > Viridiplantae > Streptophyta > Magnoliopsida > Asparagales > Amaryllidaceae > Agapanthus > Agapanthus africanus. Next base: position 45,028,802 of record JASDDO010000006.1, read on the forward strand.
CTAAACACTCCATAACCTAACTCTACATCATCTTAGTTACTTTGGTTAGCAACTAGAGAAACAAAGTTTCTCAAGTCTTGAGGTGTAGCTTGGATTAGGGTACTCGGGTGGATCTTCTATTACGGAAAGGAGGCCGAGGAGGACGTTGAGATCAAAAAGACGAAGTACTAGAATCATTAGGTATAATCTCTTTATATAGTAGCTAAGAACTCTATGGTTGTTGTTAATTATCGTTTAGCAAAGATCTTCGGTTAGTCGATGTATGCTTCAAAACAAGATCGTTTTTCATATTTCCGCCTCCCCGCAACCCGTGGGGTGTTGCACATCGACGTACAGTGGTATCAGAGCCTCACTAAACTATAATTAACTCACTTGCAAAGTCGTATGAATTTCGAACGCGAAACGAACCGGAAAACGCCACGATATCACATAGTTTCTGTCGATTTTAAAATGAGGTCCTAAAATTTTTCAGGTTCCTCCAGAATGACCAGCATGAAAATATAAGAACACAGAAGAAAAATGGGCTCCTGAATCGGCCACTGAGCCGCGGAACCGCGGCCGATCCCACCGATCCGCCGCGGATCCGCGGCCGAGTTAAGGCCAATTCAGCCCAGTTTTCCTCTGTGCATCTTTTGTGATATTTTGTATTTTCTGGTACTGTTTATTTTCTGCTCAGGTTTCAAATTTACAGAGAAGATTTGGAGTAGAATTTAATGTGTTTAATCGATCGAAATTATACGATGTTTGCTTGTTTGATTATATCTGTGAACTGTATTATGTGTTCGTAAACCTTCCCTAACTGCTAGTATGTCGGTTGGCAGGGGGTTGCACATATCTGTAATGTTTTTAACAGTTTATGATTATGAACTCTATTGGACTATTGTGATGATTAGCCGGGGTTTTGTGATGGGTTATTGTATTAATTCATTCGATGTAATTGTAATAAGTTGTAATATTATTTTGCGGGGCACATCCAGGTTGCGGTTGTAGCCACCGTTGTATTATTTCATTTTACTGTTTTTGCTCCTAGGATAGACCCAAGGTGGGGTGCACAAACTACCGGGTATTTCGAAGTGTTTAGTGGCCTACTCACGTCGTTGAGGGAGACCGCTTCACTTCGGATACTTGACGAGTAGTTTGCCGTACCCGTAGGGGTCATGGGTGGGGTAATGGCTATTCATCACAACTATGTAATCCGTCTTTTCTTACAGGCTCAAAAGAAACGCGGATTGCTTGCATATCCAATAAAGTTTATCTTTGATCTGGAATGCCTATTATTGCGTCTGACGAATGTACAATATCTATATATGATAGCTATTTAGACGTCGCTTATGTTTACACCCGCGCTAGCCCAGCCCCCGCTCTGCCGTTAGTTAAGTAACCTAACGGGTGATGACGGGACCCCATGGCGAATGCGGATGGCATAAGAAGACGTTGTATTTTCGTTGTTATCTGTAATGATAGGTTAAAGATGGGACACATTATTTTTTAATGCAATGAAAAATAAAACCTAAACTGAATCGTTGGAACAATTTCTAAAGCCACTCGGTTTTCTTGAAAAAGCAAATTTTAATTGCGGAGCTTAAACCACTCCTTTTAATAAAAGCTATCTTAGTTCCTTCGATCAAATCAAGTTCATTACGTTAACGGTTTTTTGCCAAAAGCCAGCCGTAACCCTCCGTCATTTCAGATAGACAGCACATCGTATTCATGCTATGCTTCTTGGCCTACGTCAAGGCATAGTGTATGGTAGCAGTGTGTTCGCCTATTTGTTGCATAGATAGATGCATTAGTATAGGACAGACGTACAACCTTGTTGGCCTACGTCAAGGGCATGTACGATGTACCTAAATTAATCAGGACAACGATGGGTAGAACTTGACTTGCGTCTTATGACTTGTTGGCCTACGTCAAGGTCTATAAGAGCTTGGGGTATAAAAATCACATCGGGAGTTTCAAACATAAAGGAAACTTGCAGATTTAGCATACCTTATGAAGTGTGGTGACTAGAGTGGCTTCCATCTAGTGCATCATGCAATGATAGTTGGATCCCGATCCCACTGATGAGTAGGATTACTCTCGGGAAACATTCTCACTTAACAATCAATGCTATAAACCAAGTAGGTGTCCAGAAAGGTGTTAGAGGGGCTACGCCTCCAGGGAAAAGAGGTTATTTAATTAAGGAACTTCGCGAAAGCGTTGGAAAACCTCCCTCGAAGTACCAACACGAGCCTGGCTGAAAGGTTAAGCTAGTATTGTGATGTGTGATTAAATCCTGACTAGTTCTTCTTTTAGGTTTTGAAGAAGGATTTGAGGGAACAGTGGGAGCCATCATGTTTAGATAAATTAATAACCAATCTAAACTTGCAAGAAGCATATGCTGAGTGTTTTCTTTTCTCTCTCTCTAGCAGCTACCATGACAGGACTAAAACTATTACTTGAGAAAAATATACTGACCGGACAGAACTATAAAGATTGGCTAAGGAACGTCAACATTGCACTGACTTATGACAAAGTAGCATATGTTACCACCGCTGTTCCTCCCCTTATCCCTGGACCAGATTCCTCAGTTGTGGAGAAGGAAGTTCGCAAAACTTGGGATCTGGATTGTGAGCGAGCTAAGTGTATCGTGCTGGCGTCCATGAACAATGAACTCTAGAAACAGTACGAGAGTATGGATATTGTATCCATCTTTCTCCATGTAAAGGAATTATATGGAGAACACTCCCATATCGCAAGGTACGAGACCTCAAGGAAACTCTTCCAGATGAGGTTAGCTCCAGGATCACCTGTAGGAGAGCACTTCCTCAAAATGATCAGCCTCATTGAGGAACTCGCAAACCTGGGATGCGTGCTAGAGAATGATTTGTATATCGACTTGATTTTGCAGTCCCTTCCCTACACCTTCTCTCAGTTCGTGCTTAGCTTCAACATGCACGAAATGGAAGCTGATCTTCCGAAGCTCCTCAACATGTTGAGGGTAGCGGAGACCTCCTTGAAAAAGGAGAAGACCCCCGTTCTGTATGTTGGCCAATCATCTTCTTCTAAATCTAAAGCGAAAGCTAAAGGGAAGAAGAAGATGAAAGCCACCAAACCGAAGGGTGGGGTCAAGAAGGTACAGGGAAAGAACAAGGCAGGAAGGGTGAAAGCGGATATAAACGAATGCCATTATTGTCACAAGCAAGGGCACTGGAAGAAGGACTGTATGGCCTTCAAGGCAAAGGACATGAAGCAAGCGGTTGCTTCTGCTTCAGGTGTGTTCATAATCGAAAATTGTCTTTCAGTAAACTCTACATCATGGGTACTTGATACCGGTTCAGGTTCTCACATCTGTAATTCATTGCAGGATCTGAGAAATAGTAGAGTACTGGAGACAGGTGATATGACTCTCCGGATGGGCAATGGAATGCATGTAGATGCTGTTGCAATAGGGGAGTATCACCTAGGGTTGACTAGTGGGCACGTTTTGGTGTTGTACAGTTGTTTTTGGATTCCCAGTATACCGTGTAATATTATATCAGTATCTTTGTTGTCTAATAAAGGATATAATTTTGCGCTTGAAAGTAATGTCATGAACATTCTCCTAAATCAAGAACTGATTGGGTATGGCACACTGGAAAATGGCATATACATACTTAATCAACCTCGAATTTTCAATATTCAAAACACACTTAAAAGAAAGGCTCCAGATTCAACTCAAGCCTTCTTATGGCATGTAGACTTGGTCATATAAACGAAACAAGGTTGACTAAGTTACATAAAGATTGATATCTAGATCCGTTTGAATATTCATCATATACTACTTGTCAATCATGTATCAAAGGAAAAATGACCAAATCTCCGTTCTCTGGACACGGAGCAAGAGCTACTGAACTCTTGGGACTTGTACACAGTGATGTATGTGGTCCAATGTCTACACATGCGCGAAGCGGTCACTCCTACTTCATCATTTTTACTGATGACTTCTCTAGGTATGGACATATGTTCTTAATGAAACATAAATCAGAGACTTTTGAGAAGTTTAAGGAGTATAAAAATGAAGTAGAGAAACAAACTGGTAAAAGCATCAAGACACTTCGATCTGATCGAGGTGGAGAATACTTAAGTACCAGTTTCCTTGAATACTTAAAAGAGAATGGAATTCTCTCTCAGCTTACTCCACCTTATACACCTCAGCATAATGGTGTATCAGAAAGGAGGAATCGCACGCTATTAGATATGGTGCGTTCAATGATGAGTAGTGCTGAGTTACCACTTTCCTTCTGGGGATTTGTGTCACGACCCAAAAAGGTACGTGATGGCCCTAATACTACGCAACGCCTCCAGACGTAACGCAGTAAAAGAAAGCCAAAACCCAGAAATCTAAACCATAAAAATACGGAAAAGATAATATAATGTTTTGGAAACATTTGAAATCACAACCCAAATTCCTTAAAATAGTCCACATTTTCTGTAAAATTTTGGCAGCACCTCCTTTATAAAACAAGCCCCTAAAAAGGGTACAACATGAATATATAGTAAAGCATCCCAAACGGGAGCAAAATCCACGCCCAACGGCGGAAAACAACACCACAACAGATATACGACGCCGTAGCGAAGAAATCAGAGACAAAAGAAAAGGAAACTGTATAAGATCCACAAATCCACAATATATACAAATCGTCCTCACCAAGTCTCTAAGTCACAACAACTGCTGGTAATAGATGGAGAGTACAATATACAACGAATATATACAATACATATCTCAGATACCCACAAAACCCACCTGGCAAAACTGCACACTAACTGGTGAAGTGGTATCCACAACCAAAAGATGATAGATGAGTGTGTAGCTGAAAAGCTGAATAGCTTGCCTTGACTACTTTGGGGAAACTCCAGCAAAACCTGTGGCACAACGGGGGTGAGTTGCCAACTCGTGAATAGTAAATAACATATGCAGGTAATCGCGAGAATGAACGTACAGCATGAATCTAATATATGTCCATTTCAATAAATAACATGTCATGAGTACGTAATAATGGAAAGTACACTCTCAAGTACCACCAATATGTCCTGCAATAAAAATGTGACAACAGTATGCAATAATCATGCTCTGGGGATATGAGAAAGTAAATGTGCAACTCTCATGGAGGTACTCTCACAGGTACTCCTAATACATAAAACAGTGCACAAGTATATAATGATGAGGTATGGAGTGAAATATGTCATTTCCACGGCATCCTGACATCATGGTAGGATCACAATCCAATAAGAAAAATCAAATCCCAATTCCTCAATCAATCACCAAATCCGCTCTCATATCATCTACGTGTCACATCTCCTCAAACTACACAATATCAATGTATCTCATCTAAGTAAATCTCACACATCTAGTATGTACCACATCAGTATATCTATCATATCAAATGTACAACAGTAAGTGGATCTCCCAACCTCTAGTATGTACAATAACAGTATATCTCCCATATGTCTCATGTACAACAGCTAGTGGATCCCACGTATCTCGTCTGTACAATATCAGGTATCTCTCACCTATATCACATGTACAACAGCTAGTGGATCCCACGTATCTCGTCTGTACAATATCAGGTATCTCTCACCTATATCACATGTACAACAGCTAGTGGATCCCACATATCTCGTCTGTACAATATCAGGTATCTCTCACCTATATCACATGTACAACAGCTAGTGGATCCAACATATCTCGTCTGTACAATATCAGTCTATCTCACATATATCAAATTTACAACACTAAGTGGATCTCACATCTCTAGTGCGTACGATATCATCATCCAATCCCAATGAATCTCGTAAATCCTAAGTCAAATCTCTAGCACAGTTCTAACATCCTAAATATAATGACATATATAAATATGATGAGGGCAATACACATATATTAGCGTCCCATTCCACTAATATTGGTGCAAAGGCATATATAACAGCGGCTCAATCCCCTGTTATATATACAAGAGTATTTAGGAATATCATAAAAACCAATGTGTCAAGCATCGACACAGAAAAACTGATATGTACGTATCATACGCTATCACGAGAGCTCGAGTGCCTCGCTCTGCCCCTCGCCTCTCGACGTATCGATACGCACATGACTCCCAACGGTATCCCCCTGATATCCGCCGAGTCTCTGGTAATGTCACCGGAAAGTATGGCTCCCCTAGGCCTCATCGCCTCAATGCGACATCGGCTCACTCCGACAACATTCTTGCTTCGGGGTACCTCCGGGCCCCACCATGTATCCTCATGCGGCTCTCGACGCCTCCTCGCATAGGATAAATATCCGCACCGATAAATCTCATGGAGGATGCTATAATATCATCTCAAGGAAACCGGGTCTTCATGTATGCATAATTTCATGAACTACCACGGTCCCCAAATCCAGAAAACATCATGAAAAATCCATATAACAATGCGATAATCCATGAATAAATATACGCAATATGAAACTGTAATGAAAGCGTATAAAAGGAAAAGCATAGCATTCACCAGATAATAAATGAATACATGAACAGTATAGCAGAAATATAGGTATCTACCTATAACATGATGTGATATACCTATCAGGTATAAGTAAGGTATGAAATACGAGTACACCTGCCAATATGATGATGTAATATACCTATCAGGTATAGGTATGAAAAGCATGTACACATGTATCTATGTGATGATGTACTATACCTATCAGGTATAGGTAAAGTATGAAAAGCATGTACACCTGTATCCATGTCCCTAGGTGTATATGTATCTAGCCCTACTGATACAACATCCTATAGGTAAACAGGAACTAGCATGTCAAGTCTAATATAACAATAGGAAATATGTATCAAAAGTCACAATGTTCCTAACCATACAATAGCATTTCTAAAATATGGTCGTGTATGACATGGCAATTATTAACGGTGTGTGTGGCATCCAATCAGTACTCTCGCAATCTGAGCCGTCAATAATAGTGCAGTGTCCTAAGGATACTAGTCCAATCACAACCTATCACTAAGCAGTAAGGTATATGCGCAATTCTAAACATGATATAGAATATGCGACAAAGGTAAAGGTTTCTAGCCCAGACGCATAACGCCATGCGGGCGATTCCCCTGTAGATGTTAAATCTACTCACCCACACTCCAAGCTAGATGAAGTCTACCACCTGAATCCCCCTGTGGCAGTGTCCGTAGTCCTCGTCTGCGAACCTGCAACATATAAACAACAACAATATACATATATCAATAATAGCTACGAAATACGAACTAGCTATATCTAACCGACACAACAACACACAACCACCTCTTAAGTGTTCGTATCGTGGCTAACAAGAGTAGCGACACGACGAAAACGACTTAAGAGCGAAACCACGAAAACGGCACGACGCGTGTCGTAACACGTATCGCACGAACACGAAACACTAGAAACTGCACATTTGATCCCAGATTTTCCTACTGTGAAAATTAAACAAATTCAATAAGACCAGAGGAACCCTAACCCTAGCAGACACCTACAGTCAAAACCCCAAACCCTAACTCCACTCTCTGGCCGGCGTCGCCGGCCCCTACTCAAGTGCTCGCCGGCCCAGGCCGGTGCCATGGGGTTCGTCTCTGTGGTGGTGCTCCAGGTCCTCTAGTACAACACACTCACTATGTTGAATTCATCAGTAGACATCCCGGATCAAAGCAGGTTATCAAAACCACAAACCGACATCAAAATACGATATTTCGTATCAAAACCCTAATTTAAACAATCTAAACAGCAACTATCTAGCTAAACAACACTAAAAACACATAAATAACAGTATGAGAATTTACCTAACCAAAGAACAACAAGAATCCAAGCTCAAGAGCACTCCAAGGCATCCAAGTGAGAAAACATGCACAAAATAGGATTTTTGTGAAGAAAATTGGATTTTGTGAATGATTTATGATAGAAATGAGAAGGGAATTGCACAAGTGCAGGAGAGGGAGAGGAGTGCTCGGCCATGATGAGAGGGAGAGAGAAAAAGAGAAGTTTCCAAGCAATTTCCAAGCAATCAATGCAAAGTCAACCAAGTCCACATGCATGCATCTTCTCTTCTTATCCTTTCTATTCTTTTCTTTTCTAATTCCCTTTTAATCCTAGGCCACACACAATCCTATGTGGTTTAGATTAACTTAGGAAAATTTAAGAAAAATAGAAAAGAGAAGATTCTAAAAATGTGCAAGCCGGATTAAAATGACATTAAAAATGGGAAAAATTCAAATTGCACCAAAACGTCCCATATACTCTCAAAGTGTGCGCACAAGCTTTATTTTCTCAAAACTAGGTGCTGGTAACTCGATATGGCCGTTTGATCGCAATCGGTATAAAACTGACAATACCGATGAATTTCACCCAAAAACAGAAACAAACACAAAACGATTTCTAGATCGTTACAATCTCCCCCCCTTATAAAAATTCGTCCCCGAATTTAAAATTTCACCAAGCATACCTTCAAAGAGAAAGGTACAAAACTCCCAAATCTCACCCGCAGCTTCCCAAGTGATCCCCTCACTATACAGCTACGTCCAAGAAACTCTTCACAGATGGCAAGACCTTTGACCGAAGTTTCTTCACCTGCCGAACCATTACACCAATGGCTGCCGGTGAACGAAAAGATCGCGTCCACACTAATGGTCTGTGCTGAATCATGTGAAAAAGTCATGAAGGTATTTGCAAAAAAATCAACACCATGAAAACGGGGTGAATAATCTATAATCTAGGCGGAAGTGCCAAATTAAAGCAACACAACTAACTCACATAAAGGATCTCAAAAGACCAATTAGAACATCTCCGAAGTCTCTAGACTAGCTGAGGTCCAAAATCCTACTATGCTGAGTCAGAAAACAGATTGGTGATCGACACTACCTGACTAAACCTAAAGGTTGCCAATTGAAATGTCTCCTGATAATAGCTATCAAGAAGTATCCTAACAATGGCGAGTGACGATCCCAACTGCCGCAAACAACAAACCCAAAAAACACCTTGAGACGAAACCTGAAATTTCTCTTTACACCCCTGTCCACCCGTAACTATCTCACAAGTCACGTCTATGCTGGCGGAACCTGAATGAACATAGAGAGTTAACTAATGTGCTTGCTCTAGGATTTCACGTATCTACCCGATAATCATCAGGTACATCAACGCATCCCTAACATAGCACAACCTTGTCACAATCAAGGTCTCCGAATCAACAGCAAGAACTGATGCAATTGCTAACCGAATCTCCAACTGCTGAAAACTCTGCACACATACCTCAGTCCAAAGAAAAGAACCTCCTATCAGGTCTTTACAGTCAACGGTGCAACAATACTCTAGTAATGCTGCACGAAACGGCGGCAACAACCTGCTAAACCCAACATCAAAGGACCTCTGTCCGAACACAAGCCTGGGTCTAAGCTGTACAGTCACGATCTCCCTCGGAACCATACGAAACCGTCTCTCGTGACTACAAGACCTAGGAGTCAACACAAACAAGCCTGAAGGAACACTCCGAGAATCTAGCAACAACTGGGCTCTACCAATGTCTGCAAAACAAATTCTCAAATGCTGCTCCTGTTCCTCAAAACACAAAGAGTTGACCAGAATGTCGTCAAAACACAACAGCAACTGGTCGAGGAACGGCCTGAAAAATCTGGTACATCATATCCACAAATGCTGCTAGGGCATTGGCAAGTACAACGACACTACCAAAACACAAGCTACCCGTAGCACGCACAAAAACAGAATTCGGAATGCCACCACTCCGAACCCGCAACAATGATGACCTGATCCCAAACAAACTTAGAAAAAGTCTCGCACTCTGGAGCTGATCGAAGAAATCGTCGAAGCAAGGTAAATGATACCTAACCGCACCACAAGCCGGTTCAATTGACGATCCATCAATCCAACAACCGCAAACTGTCGTCATCCTCCTGAACGAACAGAATTAGGAACTCCCAAAAGCGAAACACTCGGACACACAAACCTCCCAACAAACAACTCTGCAGCAGATCCTTAAGCTCCCTGAATTTCGCTAGCTCTCCTGGAATATCGTCGGAAAACTCTTGCACGATAACTACCCCGCCCAACAATCCCAATGTGGCTCCGGTATCTCAAATGAACGCCAAGAATCCACGACATCTCCTCCAAAGCTGACTAGCGAAAAAGGCTGAATTCAAGATGTGATAGGCGGTACAACTATCCACCTGCACAACAAGAATTGACTTGCCGGGAAAACAAATCCTGACTGTTTCCACACGGTAGTCCACAGACGCCTAACACGTAACTAACCAATCTATGCCCAGGAGAACGTCAAATCCAACATCTCTAGAAGGATCCAATGACGGCAAAATCTCCTCATCAATTGGCATACGACTGAAATACGTGTCGCGCAACAAAAGAATCGCTGACAGAAATTACACAACAAAATGGCTGATCTAACTAACACGATCCTCGTCCCAACCACGGCACAAAGTGCGAAAACCAACAAGTACAACAAAAGAACAAGGATACCTGACACATCTGCATTGGACGTACGGACGTCCGGTTGAGTAGAAACAAACGCTCGTGTCTGCCTCCTACCCACAACAGGCTGATATCCTCCACTCTGTGGTATAGCTGTCTCGCAACAACGTGGCTCAGTACAAACTCTAACCCGATGATCCAAACTCCCGCACCGATAACATCCGGAAGAAAACTGCTGACCATCCTGGGAATAAGAGCTAGACGACTGTCCTCGTCTCACACCTCTTGTACTCCCATGCCGTGCACGAAACCTGTCACGATGACTGAACCTCTGTCCCTGGACTGGCACACCTACACGGGTCCTCCACTGTCCTGGAACTCGCAAAGTCTCTGGAATACGTGTCTCGTCAACTGGAGCTACATCCACTGGGCTACGTAAGTAACAGACTGCTGCACGCTGATCCCAAGGAACAACTATCCAACTGGGGTGACAACCTCCTGTCGATGCGCTCGAATGGCATCAACTAATGATCTCATCGTCTGGCGCAAATCCTGCATCTCTGTCACAAGCCTAGCTAGCTGATCAGTCGAAGGCTGATCCATCTGCAACAGTGCAACACGAGTGCCCTCCTGGTCAGTGCTCGTCTCACCCGAGCTAACCCTGACCTCGGCCCTCGCTGCATCACTCTGAGTCCCCGTAGTCATCAATGGCAAGACTATAAATAGAGATAGGATTCGATAAGAACAAGGAAATCGAATCACAAGGATATGAATCATCAAAGAAGGAATCTCAAGAAATTGTACTTAGGCACTTTAGGCGAAATACTGCATCGTAAGTATGCTGCAGACATACCCACAGTACGTTACTCCGCTTAGGTTACCTACTCCATCATACCAGGTCATCCTACACTCCGAAAGGTAAAAACCACGCTCTGATACCAACTTTGTCACGACCCAAAAAGGTACGTGATGGCCCTAATACTACGCAACGCCTCCAGACGTAACGCAGTAAAAGAAAGCCAAAACCCAGAAATCTAAACCATAAAAATACGGAAAAGATAATATAAAGTTTTGGAAACATTTGAAATCACAACCCAAATTCCTTAAAATAGTCCACATTTTCTGTAAAATTTTGGCAGCACCTCCTTTATAAAACAAGCCCCTAAAAAGGGTACAACATGAATATATAGTAAAGCATCCCAAACGGGAGCAAAATCCACGCCCAACGGCGGAAAACAACACCACAACAGATATACGACGCCGTAGCGAAGAAATCAGAGACAAAAGAAAAGGAAACTGTATAAGATCCATAAATCCACAATATATACAAATCGTCCTCACCAAGTCTCTAAGTCACAACAACTGCTGGTAATAGATGGAGAGTACAATATACAACGAATATATACAATACATATCTCAGATACCCACAAAACCCACCTGGCAAAACTGCACACTAACTGGTGAAGTGGTATCCGCAACCAAAAGATGATAGATGAGTGTGTAGCTGAAAAGCTGAATAGCTTGCCTTGACTACTTTGGGGAAACTCCAGCAAAACCTGTGGCACAACGGGGGTGAGTTGCCAACTCGTGAATAGTAAATAACATATGCAGGTAATCGCGAGAATGAACGTACAGCATGAATCTAATATATGTCCATTTCAATAAATAACATGTCATGAGTACGTAATAATGGAAAGTACACTCTCAAGTACCACCAATATGTCCTGCAATAAAAATGTGACAACAGTATGCAATAATCATGCTCTGGGGATATGAGAAAGTAAATGTGCAACTCTCATGGAGGTACTCTCACAGGTACTCCTAATACATAAAACAGTGCACAAGTATATAATGATGAGGTATGGAGTGAAATATGTCATTTCCACGGCATCCTGACATCGTGATAGGATCACAATCCAATATGACAAATCAAATCCCAATTCCTCAATCAATCACCAAATCCGCTCTCATATCATCTACGTGTCACATCTCCTCAAACTACACAATATCAATGTATCTCATCTAAGTAAATCTCACACATCTAGTATGTACCACATCAGTATATCTATCATATCAAATGTACAACAGTAAGTGGATCTCCCAACCTCTAGTATGTACAATTACAGTATATCTCCCATATGTCTCATGTACAACAGCTAGTGGATCGCACGTATCTCGTCTCTACAATATCAGGTATCTCTCACCTATATCACATGTACAACAGCTAGTGGATCCCACGTATCTCGTCTGTACAATATCAGGTATCTCTCACCTATATCACATGTACAACAGCTAGTGGATCCCACATATCTCGTCTGTACAATATCAGGTATCTCTCACCTATATCACATGTACAACAGCTAGTGGATCCCACATATCTCGTCTGTACAATATCAGTCTATCTCACATATATCAAATGTACAACACTAAGTGGATCTCACATCTCTAGTGCGTACGATATCATCATCCAATCCCAATGAATCTCGTAAATCCCAAGTCAAATCTCTAGCACAGTTCTAACATCCTAAATATAATGACATATATAAATATGATGAGGGCAATACACATATATTAGCGTCCCATTCCACTAATATTGGTGTAAAGGCATATATAACAGCGGCTCAATCCCCTGTTATATATACAAGAGTATTTAGGAATATCATAAAAACCAATGTGTCAAGCATCGACACAGAAAAACTGATATGTACGTATCATACGCTATCACGAGAGCTCGAGTGCCTCGCTCTGCCCCTCGCCTCTCGACGTATCGATACGCACATGACTCCCAACGGTATCCCCCTGATATCCGCCGAGTCTCTGATAATGTCACCGGAAAGTATGGCTCCCCTAGGCCTCATCGCCTCAATGCGACATCGGCTCACTCCGACAACATTCTTGCTTCGGGGTACCTCCGGGCCCCACCATGTATCCTCATGCGGCTCTCGACGCCTCCTCGCATAGGATAAATATCCGCACCGATAAATCTCATGGTGGATGCTATAATATCATCTCAAGGAAACCGGGTCTTCATGTATGCATAATTTCATGAACTACCACGGTCCCCAAATCCAGAAAACATCATGAAAAATCCATATAACAATGCGATAATCCATGAATAAATATACGCAATATGAAACTGTAATGAAAGCGTATAAAAGGAAAAGCATAGCATTCACCAGATAATAAATGAATACATGAACAGTATAGCAGAAATATAGGTATCTACCTATAACATGATGTGATATACCTATCAGGTATAAGTAAGGTATGAAATACGAGTACACCTGCCAATATGATGATGTAATATACCTATCAGGTATAGGTATGAAAAGCATGTACACATGTATCTATGTGATGATGTACTATACCTATCAGGTATAGGTAAAGTATGAAAAGCATGTACACCTGTATCCATGTCCCTAGGTGTATATGTATCTAGCCCTAATGATACAACATCCTATAGGTAAACAGGAACTAGCATGTCAAGTCTAATATAACAATAGGAAATATGTATCAAAAGTCACAATGTTCCTAACCATACAATAGCATTTCTAAAATATGGTCGTGTATGACATGGCAATTATTGACGGTGTGTGTGGCATCCAATCAGTGCTCTCGCAATCTGAGCCGTCAATAATAGTGCAGTGTCCTAAGGATACTAGTCCAATCACAACCTATCACTAAGCAGTAAGGTATATGCGCAATTCTAAACATGATATAGAATATGCGACAAAGGTAAAGGTTTCTAGCCCAGACGCATAATGCCATGCGGGCGATTCCCCTGTAGATGTTAAATCTACTCACCCACACTCCAAGCTAGATGAAGTCTACCACCTGAATCCCCCTGTGGCAGTGTCCGTAGTCCTCGTCTGCGAACCTGCAACATATAAACAACAACAATATACATATATCAATAATAGCTACGAAATACGAACTAGCTATATCTAACCGACACAACAACACACAACCACCTCTTAAGTGTTCGTATCGTGGCTAACAAGAGTAGCGACACGACGAAAACGACTTAAGAGCGAAACCACGAAAACGGCACGACGCGTGTCGTAACACGTATCGCACGAACACGAAACACTAGAAACTGCACATTTGATCCCAGATTTTCCTACTGTGAAAATTAAACAAATTCAATAAGACCAGAGGAACCCTAACCCTAGCAGACACCTACAGTCAAAACCCCAAACCCTAACTCCACTCTCTGGCCGGCGTCGCCGGCCCCTACTCAAGTGCTCGCCGGCCCAGGCCGGTGCCATGGGGTTCGTCTCTGTGGTGGTGCTCCAGGTCCTCTAGTACAACACACTCACTATGTTGAATTCATCAGTAGACATCCCGGATCAAAGCAGGTTATCAAAACCACAAACCGACATCAAAATACGATATTTCGTATCAAAACCCTAATTTAAACAATATAAACAGCAACTATCTAGCTAAACAACACTAAAAACACATAAATAACAGTATGAGAATTTACCTAACCAAAGAACAACAAGAATCCAAGCTCAAGAGCACTCCAAGGCATCCAAGTGAGAAAACATGCACAAAATAGGATTTTTGTGAAGAAAATTGGATTTTGTGAATGATTTATGATAGAAATGAGAAGGGAATTGCACAAGTGCAGGAGAAGGAGAGGAGTGCTCGGCCATGATGAGAGGGAGAGAGAAAAAGAGAAGTTTCCAAGCAATTTCCAAGCAATCAATGCAAAGTCAACCAAGTCCACATGCATGCATCTTCTCTTCTTATCCTTTCTATTCTTTTCTTTTCTAATTCCCTTTTAATCCTAGGCCACACACAATCCTATGTGGTTTAGATTAACTTAGGAAAATTTAAGAAAAATAGAAAAGAGAAGATTCTAAAAATGTGCAAGCCGGATTAAAATGACATTAAAAATGGGAAAAATTCAAATTGCACCAAAACGTCCCATATACTCTCAAAGTGTGCGCACAAGCTTTATTTTCTCAAAACTAGGTGCTGGTAACTCGATATGGCAATTTGATCGCAATCGGTATAAAACTGACAATACCGATGAATTTCACCCAAAAACAGAAACAAACACAAAACGATTTCTAGATCGTTACAATTTGCTCTAGAATCAGCAGTATACTTATTGAATAGAGTTCCAACTAAGTCTGTGCCTACCACTCCATATGAAATGTGGAGCGGGAAGAGACCATATCTCAAGTATATTAAGATATGGGGGTGCCCGGCATATGTTAAAAAGCATAAACCGGACAAGCTCGAGTCACGATCGGTTTTGTGCAAGTTTGTAGGTTACCCCAAACATTCAAGGGGGTACATGGTCTACCATACTGAAGAACAAAAGGTGTTTGTCGCTCACCACATTGTCTTCTTAGAGAGCGAATTTCTTGCAAAAGAAATTAGTGGGAGCGCGGTAGAGCTGGAAGAAATTCCAGAACCTCAAACTGCTACCGAGGACTTAGAAGAACCTCAGATTTCAATAGAACATGACGAACCAACGCCACTCCGCAGATCTAGTAGGCTTTCTCATCCTCCAGAGAGATACTATGGTTTTCTTTTAGATGGGGATCGAGAGGATTGCTTCATAGACGATGATGAGCCTACTAGTTTTCAGCAGGCTATCACGAGTATTGACTCGATGAAGTGGCTGGATGCTATGAGATCTGAAATGGAATCCGTGTACACCAATAAAGTATGGACTTTAGAAGTTGCTCCTCCTGGGGTGAAACCAGTTGGATGCAAATGGATCTTCAAAAAGAAGATTGGTGCACTTGGACAAGTGGAAACCTACAAAGCTAGACTCGTTGCAAAAGGTTTTCGTCAGAGACCAGGATTGGACTATGATGAAACCTTTTCACCTGTAGCTATGCTTAAATCCATTCAGATCCTGCTTGCCATTACTTCCTTCCATGACTATGAAATCTGGCAGATGGACGTAAAAACAGCTTTTCTAAATGGATATTTAGAAGAGAGTGTTTACATGGATCAACCAGAAGGTTTCTTAGACAGTGGGAGCAGCGGAAGAGTGTGTAGGTTGCTTAAATCCATTTATGGATTAAAGCAAGCATCGCGAAGTTGGAATATCTGCTTTGATGAGACAGTCAAAGAGTTTGACTTTATCAAAAATGTAGATGGACCATGTATTTATAGGATGATTTTAGAAGGAGCAGTAGTCTTCCTCGTTTTGTACGTCGACGACATACTACTGATAGGGAATGATGTTCCAATGTTACAATCAGTAAAGATCTTCTTGTCACAGAAATTCTCCATGAAAGGCTTGGGTGATGCAACCTACATTTTGGGCATTAAGATCTATCGTGATAGATCTAATAGAATGTTGGGACTTTCACAGTCCAGGTATATTGACACTATACTAAAGAGGTTTAGTATGGAAGATTCCAAACGCGGTAACATGCCTGCTTGTCACGGGATCACCCTCTCCAAAGAGATGTCTCCAAATACTGATGAAGAGAGGGATCGCATGAGCATTTTACCCTACGCTTCGGCGGTAGGATCTATAATGTATGCAATGTTATGTACAAGACCGGATGTAGCTTACGCACTTGGTGTGGTAAGCAGGTATCAGTCTGACCCAGGTGAGAAACATTGGATAGCGGTAAAGAACATTCTCAAGTATCTGAGAAGGACTAAGGAGATGTTCTTGATTTACGGTAATGGGGACCTCCAGGTAGAGGCTTTTACCGACTCCGGCTTCCAAAGTGACAAAGATGATTCTAAATCCATTTCGGGTTTTGTGTTTACCCTCAATGGAGGGGCGGTATTTTGGAAGAGTTCCAAACAGGATACCGTCGCAGACTCAACTATGGAGGCTGAGTATATAGCTGCTAGTGAAGCCGCAAAAGAGGCTGTCTGGATGAGGAAGTTCATCTCTGAACTTCAGGTGGTTCCGTCCATTGCCAATCCAATACCTTTGTATTGTGATAACAATGGGGCCATAGCATTGGCAAAGGAACCCAGGTCCCATCAGAAATCCAGGCATATCTTAAGGCGTTTTCACCTGATCAGGGAGAGCGTTGATCGTCGGGAGATCGAGGTACGGAGAGTGGATACAAAAGACAACACGGCAGATCCATTCACAAACGCCATCCCTCAAGTTCAGTTCGAGAGGCTGTTAGAGATGTTGGGCATGCGGTACTCCAGCAACTGGATATAATGAAGACAGTGGGTACTCATTGCGCCAATAATAGGCCATAGTGCAAGTGGGAGATTGTTGGATGTATATGCCCTAGAGGCTTTCATTGTATAGGATACTGGGGATATGTATGTACATAACAGTCTTGCTTAATATGATAGTACGCTATTTGGTTTGTCTTTATCTTGACATATATATTTTGCGTAGTATTCATATATATATATATATATATATATATACGTGTTGATAAAGCCCATAGGATGTTTGCCTGACTTCCGGCGTTATGATGGCAGTCATACTAGTGGGAGCTGGATAGTCAATAGGCACATCCTTAGATGTCCCTGGTCGCAGGAGTATCGAGACTGGGCATCGATACTCCGGAGTAGACTAGTGTATACATATCTAGACCCTGAGGAGGGGCGATGGATTGGTCCCGCAGCCAATGGTGGAGTGCACCTAAGATTGTATACAGATGCTCACTGGGTGTAAGTACACCGGACAGGACTCGCCGAGAACTGACTGGATGGTATTTATACCTAACGTCAGATAGCAGTTCTTGGGTGACATGTGTGCAGATAGTCCGTTGACTTAAAGTCGTCATTTGTCTCGTGTGAGTTCCTACTGTGCTTTGATTACTACCCTACCACGGTTCAAAGGAGTCATGCAAACAGGTTTTAGTTGGGCACAGTCCCGAGCCACGTGGAGGCAGCGAGTGACTGTTAGGGATTCGTCTCTCTCGGTAAAAGGAGTTAATATCGCATAGTGATCGGTTGGTCATTACCATAAGTCTCTGGCCAGGGCTGATTGAGAATTACTGATAGATTGATCAGTAGATTCTCGGATGGTGATAGAGCCATACCGACACGACTTGTACGATTATTAAGGGTCTGACGTTTACCACCTCCCTAGACCATACATGCGATACTCTTAGACGAACAGGCCGGACTTCACGGATATTGTCACGCACAGGCTCAGTAGGAGTTCGGATGGGTATCCTCACCGGCATTCTTATCGACGTCTACCTGTGGACCGTTACGTACAGCTAGTGCCGCTTGCGGTCTGTGGTTAAACCCACTGCCAGCGTAGTAGTCGAGTCTTTAGAGTCCCACACAGAGTTTTCCCAACTCCAGGCGAAATGATATAGAGGTCGTACGGTTTTACGACAAGGGTTCGGACGAATACGTGTTTAAACGCACGTACGACATTCAGACAGTTTTTACTAGACGGCTTTGGTTTAAGTCATATTCTAGTATCAGGTTATTGGATTTATACAGTCTATTGTTTTTTCGTGTTTTCACGGATGTGAGGGGCGTTCTCGTAATTTTCCGAGAAGCTTCTAGAAGGAGGGTGACTAAGGAGGTTAAGGTGGCATTTTTCTTTAATGCAAATTGTGACTCATTAGTGTGATTCACTATGTCATTAATGCATCATTTATTACTTAATGACTCACATAGTGAATCACTCTTATTGAATTAATGAAGCATGGTGAATAATCATTTATATTCATTTATTTGATAATTCATTATGTTTCATATATTCAAGTGAGAAGCTTTTCATTCTCATTATCATCTCGACCTTCTCTCTCCTCAAGTTCACTCCTTCTTCAAACCCTAATCCTACCACTCATGAGTTGAGACCAAGGATTAGGATAGACTAAACACTCCATAACCTAACTCTACATCATCTTAGTTACTTTGGTTAGCAACTAGAGAAACAAAGTTACCTCAAGTCTTGAGGTGTAGCTTGGATTAGGGTACTCGGGTGGATCTTCTATTACGGAAAGAAGGTCGAGGAGGACGTTGAGATCACAAAGATGAAGAAATAGAATCATTAGGTATAATCTCTTTGCATAGTAGCTAAGAACTCTATGGTTGTTGTTAATTATCGTTTAGCAAAAATCTTCAGTTAGTCGATGTATGCTTCAAAACATGATCGTTTTTCATATTTCCGCCTCCCCGCAACTCGTGGGGTGTTGCATATCGACTTACAATATATATATATATATATATATATATATATATCACGAAAAACTGCATTTCAATACCGCTCATTCATTATCATTTTTGTGATATATCGGTACTATTAATCCGTATCTGCTCAATAAATACAGATTACAGGCATTCGTGTCAAAACACTGAAAACACACTCAAATGCATGGATATGACAATTGTGAGCCGACACTGCAACCGGAACAGAAAACCGATCAATATTCAATTAGTTTCTTTTTGCAAAAAATAAGTGTACACATTTTATGCAAAATGGTCAAACACAATACAAGTGTGAACACAAGCTCTTTTGATGCATGAACCTTGGTGTGGCTGCCTTGCACAAGTGGGCATACAAATCATGACTTGTGCAAGTGGATGAGACAAGTGGGTGTGTGATGAGTGAGGCAAAAAGATGTGATTTGATTTAAAGTCATATTTTCTCTCCAAATCTACAGATTGAAAACCAAGCCTATATTAAAGAATCAAACGATGCTAGTGAGATCATGGAGAGCACACAAGATCACCACAAGAAAATGGGCCCCACGCTTGAACAAAAAACCGGCAGAATTCCTATTTTTACCGTCGCCGCCGGCCAAACTTTATCTTCTGAGCTTCAACATTCTTCTGGTCATTCCATACTGTCGCATCATCTTATTTTTATTGTTTTTTATTATTATTTTGTGCCTATAAATACCAGAACATAGAGCAAGCTCAAAGGGGGGATATACTTGAACACTTCTTTAGTCCAAGTTCTTTTACAAGTTTTAGTTTAAGCTTTGAAGAGAGTTGTGTGGAGCTCAAGCATGGTTTTCTTCTTCTTCCTCCATCCTAGAGCTCTCATTTGAGAGCTTCATTAAGGAGGTTGATTGATTTGAAATAGTGTTTGTAGTTTAACTGCAATCAGAACGGTATCGCGCGTAGCTAGACCGAGGTGAGTACGAGTCGTTCTCAGGGAAACGCGGAACCTTTTATTCTTACTTCAGGTGTGTTGATTAGGAAGGGAGAATAAGAATGGTGAAGAATGATTGTAGAATCTAGATCTACGTTAAACAAGGATGCAAAATATAGATCTAGATTAACTACTGAGGTAAGTTTAATATTAAAAGGGGGCTTGTAGGGTTCATTAGGATTTAGTAGTTATGGATGATTAATTCAAGATTACTCTTTTTATCCTTTAATAGATTTAAAACTATAATGCCAGTGATGCATGTAGATTAGGGTTTCTGGAGGGAAAAGGGTTCCCACTCTTAACCCCTATCTCGACATGGAACTCCGTTCATATCTTGCCTTTACCAAAACAATTGTTAATCTAATCTCTAATCGTGGTCGCGATTATCAATGAATTGATAGCGCGCCCAATTAGGATGTTAACTATTCTTTGGATAGAGTTTATAAACTTTATAGGACTTAAAAAGAGTTTAAGGATCTTCATCATCCATTAACCTACCATAATCCCATGAACCCTAACAAGCGAAGAATTACTCGCGCATGTTGGGAGAAGAAGAGATGGAGAGAGAAATCATATTAAAACTGCAAAGAGATAGAATAAGAAAAATACTACCTTTATTAATCAACAAAATTCATTTACACTTTGTTCCCTTAGAAAATGATTACAAAATACTAGTTTGCTTCTCGATCTCCTCTAAGGAGGTAGATGGACAGTTGATGATTAGCCTGGATGCGTGAGCCTGTCGTGAACTTCGTGATCTCTGCAGCTTGATGATTTTTCCAAGAGGCTCTCGGTCCTTATTTATAGTCCCAGAGCCAGAACCCTAGCTTCCTAATATGGAAAATAGTTGTTAGGATCCTAACCACCAAAATCCCAACTCCTAACTCATCAAAACCGCGGCGGAACCGCGGCCCATGTGTGGGTCTGGCCGCGGTTCCGCGGCCCTATGGTGATATCTTGGGCTCATTCCTCTTGTGGCTCTTCTGGTGATATATGGTGATCTTTTGAATATCTGGAAACTGAAAATCTTTTCTATGTCACTGCCAGACTTGATTTCTTTAATTTACTTTCTTAATTAGGCAGGTTTGTTTCGCCAACTTTGATTTACTTGATTTCAGTCCTGAAAATTCTGCACAATAACTCAACAAATAATATTAGTTTGTTTTATTGAGATATTTAACTTAACCATTAAGAGCTGGTCAAAGGTATTAATAAGGTAAGCATATTTAAATGGGCAAAATGTTACATGGATATTATATGCTTACTTTTTCCTACCAAATGTTAATTATAATATATAAACACATGAAAATAGTATTTTTTACAGATAAACCTTCATATGTATCGTATATTATAATAAACACCTTTTATTATATAGAAATAGTAGGAAAAATGTCATATTAAAAGTGCAGTTTTATCAATTGAACAGAGGTTGAACAAGTAACCAATATCATATATCTTAACTCATTCATTTGTTAATACAAGTGTTTTTTTTCTTTGTTCAATTGCTTCTTAATCTAGTATTGTTTTTCATTTCTTGTTAGTATGATTTTGAGTAATTATTTATGGTTGTGGTGATGGTGAGGATGTGAGATGAATGGCTTTTCCTTCCTCCATCTCTTTTGAATATTTAATGTGCTCAAATCTTGATTATAACCTTAAGATTGCTAACTTGGATTAGTTTGATATGATATGTGATTCTATGATTACTTGGTAACCTCATCATACACCATATTCTCTCCAAGACCCCATGTTGCAATGTTAAAGTTAGAATCACATTAGTGTTAAGTTTGCTAAGTGTTAGATAGGGTATTTTGTTAACAAGTTGTTTGACACACTTCTTCATTTCATATACCTTATACTATCACAATTCACTTAGCAAGCTCAATGCTAAAACCACTTGCTCTCATATGCTAATTTGTGTATTTGGTGTTGTTGTATACTTGCTAACCCTTGTTCTTAGTGTTGATACTTCAAACTTGGACATACAAACGGTAAGTGAGATAATACGGGTTCGTTTCGTGTCTTGCATCGAATTTCGATATCTTGATGACTTGTTCTTCGCAAACGCCTTGACAAGCCATGCTTCACGTAGGAATCAACACAAGGACGGACACTTCATGATCGTGGGAGCGTCGAAGAATTCGCCGCGATTCAACCATCCGAACCGGACCCACGGCCGTTTTCCTTAACTAGTTTATATTTCCGTATTTTCTAATTTTTGTGACAAAACCCAAATTGTTTCTTCTCGAACCTTTAACAACAATCTCTAATCACAAATTCCCTGTGGATCGACCCATACTTGCCGGCTTGCTATAGCGCGCCGTGCACTTGCGGTTTATAAATTTTAAAACGTGACCGAACTCGCGTGCGCACTATTCCTAAATCCTTTTCTTTTCAAAACAATAAAAGTGCGCTGGTGAAGTCCCAACAAGTTTTTGGCGCCGTTGCCGGGAAAGCGGTAGTCATTAGGGGTTGTTATTTTTGGTTCAAACTAACAAACTAATTTTAACTAATAAAATTTCACAACTAACAAAACATACATTTCTAACTTTTGTTCTCTGTCTTTGTGACCTGCTAACACTCTGTGATTAAACAAAAAAATCAAAGTATAACATAAGAATACTAATATAAGCTAGAGAACCCACACAAAATTTGAGCACCCACAGTTTTAATTTGGCCGGTGGATTCTTCAAATTTCCCGGTACCATCGGCCAAATTGAGGGTGTTTTGGAACTTTCTTTTTGGGTTGTCTCCAGTGTCTTGTTAGGTATCTACTGTTGTTGTTTGATTTTTATAATTTTGTGTGTGCAGGAGTTTGGGCAGATATATCGCTTTTTGCACTAAATATCATATTTTCCGACATTTTTAGATCTTAACGGAATTACGAGCAGCGATCGTGCGGAGCAAGATTCAATTTCAATAATAAGGAGTTAGTAAACTACAGTGCCAAAGATCCAGATAGTTTGACCCGCGCAGGCGAACATTCAAGTACTCGTGATCATTTAAACGGGGGTTTCTTAACCCAAATCACATCGGTACGTATTTTTTCTAACGCTTTCGCTCAAATCCGACGCATTCCACTATTCTATCATCTGTAGGATTCTTCGCAAAATTTGCCGCCAATAGAACAGAGAACTAACCCGTATTTGTTGCAGCGCTTAAGCCTAAAAAAACGAAAAAGATTTTCTTGATTGATTGATTTGCTCAAATTCTTTTATTGATTTGTACATTTGCATCTTAATACGGATATTAAGGGCACGAGAACCAAACAAGATATGGCAAAGGACTTTATCACCTTTTTCCATGGCCAACAAATCACAAAACTGTATTCTTGCATATCCATAGTAATTTTAAAATCAATTAGAACTCTGACTTTAAGGATTCACGCTCAATAGGGCAAGTTAATTGTGTTTAGAACACCGCTTAATATTATATTGTTCACGAGGTGTTTAGGCAAGTCTTCACGGCGGAATCGCCAAAAGAGAAATTAAGGAACTTCGTGAAAGCGTTGGACTACCTCCTCTTATCTCTGCACTTATCTGGTTTTGTGATCCGTATATCTTGAGCACGTTTCTCGACACAATTTTACTTCGACAATCAGGTTCTGAGCTGGTCTAGTTGACTTAGCATAACATAGACTGATAGGGGTGTGATATTCTTTGTTTTTGTGATTTTTTGAGTACTTGTTGATATGGGTGATACACAGTTCAATTAGATTCTTCACGATCCATATTCTTTTGTTAATACTCAGACCCAATTCATTTGCTAAGATTCTTCCCACATTCAGGAAAACTGTCCTTTCCAAAGGGGTGGCCAACCATACCAGAATTTTGATATCGGTTATCTACCTAACACTCTTGGACCCAATCCCACTTCAAATATAGATCAAATTATTGAAAACTTAGAGAATGAGGTCGACAAGATGACTGCTTTAGCATCACAACCATCACAACCCTCCCTTCCTGAAACAATTGACACGTCATTAGGATCTTATGATGAGATGGATGCTAGGTTGACCGCTATAGAGAAAGGTATTGAAGTGATGATTGCATTCGAGAATCAAACAGCTTCGACGCTAGCCATGTTCATATAACAATCTGATCAATTGTTTCACGCTCAATCATTGGCTAAAATCGACGAACAAGTGAAACATTTAGCTGTGAGGATTCTAAAGAGTGAACACAGTCAATTGGACCCCATTAATGTCAATATCTGTCATCTAAAAAGTCGGCTGAGTGAGATAAAAGATCAAACAAATTTTGATGATTCCATAGATGATGATGATGCAATTAATTTGATTGAGTGTTATCAGGACAAGCAAGAAAACCCTTTGAGTCAGTCCGACACTACCCTTCAAGTATCAGATAGGCCTCCCATCATTTGTGATCTTAAGGATGATTTAACCGATATAGTACTTGAAGATTAGAATCTTGCACCAACTGATTTTTGCGCTAAAATTTTAGAAGTGGGAGCTTATGAATTTGACGGATATGGTGTCGATATAGTGTTCGATATAATTCACAATCAGGAACCCACAAATTTAGTATCACCTATTGATATAGTTTTGAACGAAACGTTAGTGTGGAAACCTACATTTTTAGATGACATGGACCTACCCATATATGAATGTGAGGAGGGAGAACTTGTATTGGGAGATGTGAGCTGTAACGATGAGAGTATGATTGTGCAGGATTATAGGGAGTAAGAAAACCTTGAGAAACAGTCTTTCATGCTGAGTTTTAAGGAGATATTTGTGGATGAACTTGATATTATTTATGAGTTTGAGTCAGGATCACTTTGGGAACATCCTACGGACCTTTCTTTTTCTGAACATTTTAAGGATGAACTCCGGTTTTTAAACAAACCTGATCTTGAAACTCAACACATGCTTCTTGAACATACAATTCATTCGTGCAACAATTCTTTGACTCCTTCAAAACTTCGTCTTCACATTCAACGTTTTTTGATCCCTACTTTCATGCACCCATGCCCTTTACTAATATCTAACCATACCACTAAAATGTACATTTTCTTTTTCTTATACCATTTCTTTTACCAGCCCTGGCCTTATATCGACAAAATTTTTGAATGGATGGTACTAATTTCTAGACTAACGCAATATCTTAACTTGTGAATAATGTAATTAGCCCTTAGAGCTTTCTTTTTGTGAATAAAATCTCACCCGGATGTCTAAATCTAGTTACCGGAGACGGGGGCAACGATGAGGACATCGTAAAACTCAGGTTTGGGGGTGAGCACTCCATTTACTTGTTTGTGCATCATATGTAAATTCTGCATTGCATACATTTTAAAACCCATAAAAATTTGAAATTTTTTCAAAACATAAAATCTTTGTCATCAAGTTAGCTAGCTGGAAAATTTAGACTCGATGTCTGACAGTTTAGTTTAATAAGATAGAAGCTACTAAATTCTTTTTGAGAGATTGAAAACCCGAAAGATAACCCTCCTTTGAGTTTAACTGTAGCTAATATACGTCTTTTATAACATTTTACACGTGTCATGAGTTTTGAGAATTAGATGAAAAGTCTGAAATGTCTTTAAACCTTTTAAAAATTGATAAGCATCTTTAGGATCAAACAGGTTTGTTCTGAATTAAGTAATATCAAGAATAATTCATAAAGTGCAGTGGATATGAGGGATATTATTGAGTGTTTTAATAGAAACTAAAAGTCTGAAAAATAACCCATCTGGAACCTTGTTGGAGTGATTACACACCTTATCTACAAGAACATGTCTTTGGGTTGAAAAAGAAAAACTGGCAATATCTCCGTTCGCACTGGTTTTAAAATATTTTAAACACAACTAAATAAGTCTTTTGTTTTGTGGCCTTGGTGACTTGGGCAATTAAGTCCTAGGGGTGTCTCTACACCGAATGCCTTAAAACCATCTGGTTTGGGAGTCATTGACCTAAAGCTCGCTAAGTCTCTAATCGCCAAATATAACAAGCTAAGCAAGTTTTCTCTTCGAGTTAAAAGTCACCACGGTTCATTGTAGAAGAATAATCTTGCGGGGACGAGTTTTCAATTATAACAGTTTTTTAGCGGAGATATGAATATTTAAATTACAAGAATTTTTGCACGATCACGAAAGGTGTATATGAACAAAGACAGGTGAATGATAGGAGTGAAGAATAAGACTTAGTTCTCTGTTAAAAATGATAGAAATTCTGAGTTGAAACTTAACTGGAGAACGAAACTTGAGAAAATCTTAAGTCTTTTCAAACTCATGTGATCCTTTAGAAGTTGGTCCTGGTCCGTATTTATGACATGAAGACCCTAATCGAAATTCTTAAAACATTACAACACTATTCGCACAATCACGTAAAGACGTATACGAACTTATGTTAAATAAGATATGGGGAGTGAAAAATAAGGGTTGGATGTTTCTGACTAAGTTAATAGAACTTCTAGCTTTAATACTTAAACCTTAAGATTAGAATCAACATTTTCCTCATGAAACTTGCAGGGTTCCCTAGGGTCGTCGGTGGGTTTCGGGGGGCATCGACCATGCCGTTTTTAAAAATTTGGCGCGCTAAAGAACCTTAACCTAGAATCTTAACTAGAGAATTAGACGAACAAGTATCTAAACATCTTTACATCTAAGTGAACAAGGAATACAAGGTTTGTAGACCGGGCCTTCACTTCAATAGCTCCGTGTAATAGTCCCTTCGCTTTAAGTAGTAAACTCCCGGACTCTAGAAATGCTCCACAAGATGAAAGGAACAAGCTTGCTTGATGTCTTCGAGGCCGAAGATGATCTACGTCGAGGAGACACTAACTCAAGCAACCTCTTCACTAAGTGATGAACTAGTGAAGAAACAACCCAATCTAAATGGCTAGTCTAGAAGAGGTTGATGAAGTGGGAATTTTGCTCACTTTATACATATTTTTCTCACTCATTATCTTCACCTCCCAAAATCTAGAGAGCTTGAGGAAAGAGATGAAGAAAACCAACCATGAAAAAAGTCAAGTTTAGAATGGGAACCATGGGTGAGTTAATATCATATACTAACTCATGTAGAGACTAAACCATGGCTAAACAATAATGGTTAGGTTAACAAATATCTTCAAGTAAAACAAAATTATTGGACTTGGTCAATGGTTCCACAAGCTTCTACAAGCTTCAACCATGTGACTAATTTCTAACTAATTTAATTTACTTTAAATAAATAAAACCTTACATTATTATAAGCATGGTGTGAGTCTCATACACCCATGTCTCATGTATCATCTAACACGACACAAAAGAATATACATTAATATATATCACATATATACTAAGTGTACACAAGTGAGAAAAAGAAATCTTAAGTGAGCTAATATTAGTTAATGTAAGTTAATATGTCAAATATATAATTATACATTAAATTATTAAATCAACACTTGATTTAATAATCCGTCTATATCACATATAACTGACTAATATCAAACGTATCAACTTATCGAATCAACACTTGATCCGATAACCCGGCTATATCATATATAACCGATCGATATCACATATTGCGAGAATAAAATGCGGAATCACATACGCGCATTAATCTCGGTCCTGCACATATCACATATTTTCTCCTACTTCATTTCGCTTGAGCCAGGAAACCTCTGTGTAGGACTCTAAAGACTCGTCAATACGCCGGCAGTAGGTGGTGATCATATCAGTCACCTACAAGCCGTAAGCTGCCTACTAAACGTAACGGCCACCCGGGTATTGAGCGATCAGAAGATCAACAAGCAAGCCTGATCATACTCCTGCGAATCCAATAAGTAACACTGCCGTACAGTCCGGTCTCTACATCTGATATATCGCATATCACAGCCTGGGGGTGGTAAACATTAGACACCAATAGCCTGATAAGTCATGCCGATGTGAGGCTCATAACAGTTCGAGAAACTACTGATAACACTTACCAGTAGATCTCAGCAACCCAGGCCAGAGATTTCCTGTTATAGCCAATTGAGCATAGCGCAACATCAACCCCAAATACTGGGAGAGACGAAATCCCCTCCTATCGCTCATTGCCTCCATGTGACTCGGGACTGTACCCAAAAGCCACCATTTAGCACGATCTCTTGAACGTGGTAAGTTGGAAATCAAAGCACAGTGGGAATCACACAAGACTCTATGACGATCTTGGGTCGACAGACTAACCTGTACCAGTGTCACCAGAGAACTGCTATCTGACGTGAGGTATAATACCATCTAGGTATCTCGGTGAGTCCGTTCAGCGTACCAAGTCTCCACTGAGCACCTGTATACCATCTTTGATGTCAAACACCAATAGATATGGGATCATCCATTTCCCATCACATGGGTCGAGAAGCGTATACGCTAGTCTACTCTAGAATATCGATGCCCCGTCTCGATAGTCCCACGACTAGGAACAATTGAAGGATGTACTTACCGACTACCCTTGGCCCACTAGTATGATCTGCATCATAATCCTGGTAGTCAAGTACTCATCCTAAGGGCTTTATCAACATGTAAGAGAGAGGCAATAAGTGTACATGTTAAGATAAAGAGCAACCATATAGCATACTATCATGTCGAGCAAAAAAGTCCTCCCTATATATGTCCTAGCATCCACTGTAATATATATCACATGTATAATAATGGCCTCTAGTTCTTACATATAACTAACAATCTCCCACTTGCACTACGGCCATTTGTTGTAGTATCTCATACTCAACGTCCCAGAAAAGTCTCTCGCGGGAAAGGCCTCTGTGAGTGGATCCTCCGTGTTATCCTTCGCTTCAACTATCCTTACCTCGATCCCTTGGAGATCAAACATCTCCCTGATCAGGTGATACTGTCCTCAGAATATATCTGGATCGCTGATGGAACCGGCGTTCCTAGGCCAAAGCCACAACTCCACTGTTGTCACAATAACAGTTATTGGACGCCCAATGGTAGGAACTATGTTCATCTCATGAACAAGAAATATCCAGACATCCACTTTGGTAGCATCGTTGGTAGCGATGTATTCTGCCTTTATCGTCTAGTTTACCACGGTATCTAGCTTGGAACACTTCCAACATAACGTCCCTCCACTGAGGGTAAAGACAGCCCGAGACCGACTTTCAGTCGACCTTATCACTCTGGAAGCTCGAATTGGTAAAGGACTCCCACTGGAGTTCACCGTTACCAAAAACCAAGAACATTTCTTCAGTGCTTCTCAAGTACTTAAGAATGTACTTCACAGCTGTCCAGTGATTCTCCCAAGATCCGATTGATTCCTGATCACTACTCCTAGTGAAGTCATCTACATCTAGTCTGGTACATAACATCACATACATGATAGAGCTTACTGCCGAAGCATAGGGTATCCATTTCACGCGAGCTCTCTCCAAATCAGTCTTGGGAGACATCTTTTTGGAGAGAGTGATTCATGAGTAAATGGGACAACCACCACGCTTAGAATCCTCCATACTAAACCCCTTTTAGTATGGTGTTAATGTACCTGGATTTAGGACACTCCAAACAACCACTTAGATCTATCACCATAGATCATAATCCACAAGATGTAGTAGGTATCATCCAGATCTTTCATGGAGAATCCTCGTGATAAGAGGAGCTTGACCGAGTGTAGCATAAGAAACCATTTCCTATCGAGTATGTCATCTACGTACAATACATGGAAGACAACCTTACTCTCTACAACTTTCTTGTATATACAAGGTTCATCTACCTTTTTGATGAAGTCAAACTCTTTGACTGCCACATCAAAACAGATGTTACAACTTCGCGATGCGTGCTTTAATCCTGATGGACTTAAGCATAGCCACTGGAGAAAAGGTTTCATCATAAACCACACCTGGTTATTGACGAAAACCTTTTACTACAAGTCTAGTTTTGAAAGTCTCAACTTTTCCATCTACACCAAGAATCTTCTCAAGATCCACTTGCTCCCGATGGGTTTCCCCCCTTCAATTGCAACATTTAAAGTCATACTTTGTTAGTGTACATGGATTCCATATTTGATCTCATAGCATCCAGTCATTTCACAGAGTCCCCACTCATGATGGCCTGCCTGAACCTGGTTGGGTCATCATCAACCATGATGCAATCCTCGCTCCCACCGTCACCGAGGAAACCGTAGTATCTCTTAGGTGGATGAGAAACCCTACCAGATTCACGGAGAGGCTTAGGTTCGTCGGAGACTATTGAATCCTTTGGTTTCACCAAATCATCAGCTGTTAGTTTGTCCAGCTGGAACTTCTTCCAGTTCTACCTCATGACCACTAATTTCTTCATAAGAAATTCCTTTTCTAAAAAGGTGGCATGCTGAGAAAAAAAACACCTTTTGCTCCTTAGTGTGGTAGAAGATATTCCCTCGCAAATGTTTGGGATATCCAACAAACTTACAAAACTGACCTTGCCTCGTGCTTGTCCGGATTCTGCTTTTCAACATAGGCCGGAAAACCCCATATCTTAACTCGTTTAAGACATGGTCTCTTCCTATTCCATATCTCATATGGAGTGGTAGGCACTGATTTGGATGGAGCCCCATTCAATAGGTATGCAGCTTCTCAAGTGCATAACACCAAAAGGAAACAGGTAACTCAACAGTACTCATCATAGAGCGCACCATATCTCATAGGGCGCGATACATTCGTCCCGATACACCGTTGTGATGTGGTGTATACGAAGGAGTAAGCTAAGAGAGAATCCCATTCTCCTTTTAGAAACTCCAGGAACCCCATGCGCAAGTATTCCCTTCTCCGATCACATCGAAGGACTTAATACTTCTACCCGTCTGGTTCTCAACTTCAAGCCTATATTCCTTGAATTTCTTAAAAGTTTCAGACTCGAGTTTCAATAGGAATACATGTCCGAATCTTGAGAGATCGTCGATGAATATAATGAAGTACAAAGAACCAATCCTGGCATTTGTAGACTTAAGGCCGCATACATCAACATGTATCAGTCCCAATAGTTTAGCAACTCTTTCTCTGTTTCCAGTAAACGGAGCAATGGTCATTTTACCTTTGAGACAAGACTAGAAAGTATCATAAGATGAAAATTTGAACAGGTTCAAATATTCATCCATATGTAACTTAGCTAGTTGTGTCGCATTGATATGACCTAGTCTACAAGCCACAAGTAGGATTCGTTCATTTCTGAACTACTCCTCTTGTGTGTGTTCTATATACTTTGAACTGTAGTTTGATTTAGAACGTATATGCCATTTCATAACGTGCCTGATCCAATCAACTCTTGATTAAGGAAAATATTTACAACATTATCCTGCAATACAAAATTATATCCTTCTTTAACTTAATAAAGAAACTGATGTAATGTTGTATATTAGGTTCGGTATGTAATAACATTTGTTCAGAATTATTGTATCTACCATTTGGTAATACAAAGTGATATTTGCCAACTGATTTGGCTGCAACAATTGCATCATTCTCTAACAGTTAGAGACATATCACCCATTCCTAGTTCTCTACCTTTCTGAAGCCCATGTAACTCTTATATATGTAGGATCCTGTTCCGGTATCTTATACCAAGGATGTAGAGTGTACTGAGAAACAATTCTCGGTAACGAACACACCAGAAGAATATGCATCAACATGTGTTCGCTATAGTGCCCTCAAGTCAATTATTGGATCGCAGGCACGTGATTGCAATGATTGAGGGAGGACCTATACCGGTAGAACAGTCTTACTCGAGATGATAGTATGCTATCTGGTTTGTCTTTATCATCGTGTACATGCTTCAGGTGACATTACAGATCACTATTACATATTGATAGAGCCCATAGGATTCTTGCTTGACTACCAGCAGTATGATGGCGATCATATATATGAGAGTTAGGTAGTCTATAAGCACATCCTTAAAGTGTCCCTAGTCGTGGGAGTTTCGAGACCGGGCATCGATACTTCGAGAGTAGACTAGCGTATACGGATCGAGACCCCGACGAGGGGCGATGGCCGGTCTCACAAGCCATTGATGTCAGTTGGTTCACCTAAGATAGTATACAGGTTCTCATTGGGTTATGAGTACACCGGACGGACACGCCGGGAACATGCTAGTTGGTATTATACCCATTGTCAGATAGCAGTTCCCTGGTGACATGTGTACATGTTAGTTTATCGACCTTAGATCGTCATTTGTCTCGTGTGAGTTTCCACTGTGCTTTGATTACTACCCTACCACGGCTCAAAGGAGTCATGCAAACAGGTTTTAGTTGGGTACAGTCCTGAGCCACATAGAGGCAGTGAGCGGATCGTCAGGGAATCATCTCTCCCGGTATTGGGGGTTGATGTCGTGGTATGCACGGGTGGGCATCACCAGAAATCCTTGGCCAAGGTAGTCGAGAATTACTGATTCGGATCAGTAGTTTCTTAGGTGGTGGTAGGCTTCAAACCGACACTAAATATCGCGTTATTAGGGTCTGACTTTATCCACCTCCTAGACCCGATAGGCGATACTCATAGACGAACGGACCGGACTGTACGGATATTGTCACTGTATGACTCAGTAGGGTTTCAGGATGATTTCGCTCGTCGGCCTCCCTTTCGCTCAATACCTGGGTAGCCGTTACGTACAGCTAGTGCTACTGACGTGCTTGTGGTTAAACCCACTGCCAGCGTATTGACAAGTCTTTAGAGTCCCACACAGAGGGTTTCCCTAGTTCGGGAGAAACGTTGTAGAGGCTGTATGGTTTTATGGCAGGGTTCGATCATATACGTGCACTTGTGCACGGATCATGATCGGACGGATAATACTAGTGGGCTTTGGTTTATGCCGGATACTAGTATTATATTGTTGGATTATCTTTGTCTCGTTGTATTCGTATCAGTCGGAATACGGATGCAGGTATGTATGTACAGATGAGGGGTATTCTTGTAATTCGTTACGAGTTTACTTTTGAAGATGCCATTTCTTTTCTTTGTTTTGATTAACCATTTAGTTTAATGTTTAATTTGGTGGAAATTTTGAGTATGAGTTTTGGCCTTGGGCATTGATGGTGGCATGTGCACATTGGTGACTCATGGTATTGGGGCTTGCTTGGTTTTTGTTTGAGTTGAGATATTTGTGTGCCTTTGTGAGATCTTTTCTTGGGCTGTAGACTTTCTTTACTTGCTCACAAATACTACACAATTCAACTTAAGAAAAACAACAGACTTATTCTTGGTTGCTTTTTTCTTAAGGCCAATTCTTTTGCTCACACTCTTCATCTCCTTGGCAA
Source organism: Agapanthus africanus (assembly GCA_030015575.1). Classification (NCBI taxonomy): domain Eukaryota; kingdom Viridiplantae; phylum Streptophyta; class Magnoliopsida; order Asparagales; family Amaryllidaceae; genus Agapanthus; species Agapanthus africanus. The sequence continues at coordinate 45,062,566 of JASDDO010000006.1, forward strand.
CTTCTTTAACCTCCATCCAAACCCTCTCATGAGTTGAGAATCCTTGGATGTATTGAGACAAAGTATTCACACACACTCTCTACTTCATCTTAGGTATCTAGGATGGCAAACTGGATGCCCGAGTTGCTTCGATTTTTGAAGCGGGAACCCGTATTACTAATCCTCGACGTGGATCCTCTTCGACGAGGGAGACCGGAGATCGAACTTCATCGAGGCAGCCGTGACTAGCTAAGGATAGAGATTGAAGACCGAAGGACACGGATCGATCGGTATAATCCCTTAAACTCCTTTATATAGAACTAGTATAGGGTTAATGGTATGATCCGTCGATTAAGGTTACGTTAGCGCCGGTTTTCTAAAATTTATGTTCCGCATTTGGCCACGGATTGATGGCCGGGGCGCTGGCGTAGCCTTACATGGTATCAGAGCCAACCCATTAACCGCATACTAGTTGGTTTAGACAATGTTAAAGTATCAAAACCGAAACAACCCCAAACATCACTCGATGTATTCCAGTTTCTGTCAAAATTTTCCGAGTCTTCTAAAAATATTTTTGCAACTGCAGTAGACTACTTAGGTGACCACTAGCATGCACCCCAAATATGAGCCAATTCCACCTGAAATGGGCCAAGCACAATGCCTTTAAAACCGAGCTGACCGGCCATTTCATAGGATCTGGGTTTTAAATTTTGGGTGTATTCTAGTCTCTGGAATATTTGTTTAGTGGTATTCTTAGTTTAGCCCAGTTTTGATATGGATTTATCTAGTTGTTTGGGCTTATTCGGGGTTATTTCGAACTCGATATTTCTAACACTGTTTAAAGTTTACAGTACATACATTTCTATTTGCGACCATGAATGTCATTAGAGCGGTACAACTTGTCTAATTACTATAGTTCTTTTAGACGGGTTTGCGAACGTGACATTCACGTTGATGTTCTTTGTTGTGCTGTGGTTGTTTCAGATTCGTCATGGTGGATAGCTTGCGTGCAATGTTAGTACAGTTTAGTTTTATTTGTATATTTGATATCGCGGGGCGAGCGTCCGACATGTGGACTGCCGTCACTGCCTGTTTATATATTATTTGTTTGTGGAACGACCGGGTTGAGGTCGATGTCACCATTGTACATATTTTCTTTTCTGTACTAGGATTACCCCATGATGGAGTGCACGGATAGCCGGGATCTGGAGGGCAACGGGTCCGCATCTCATGGCGTTGAGAAGGAGGGGGCCTCATTCTAGAATTGGCCGGCTATTCTCCGCACTCGTAGGGGGTACAGGTTGACCCAAGGTGGGGTGTTCAAGTTACCGGATTCCGTGAAGTGTCGGGTGGCCCATTTACTTTGTTGAAAGGGGCTGCCTCACTTCTGGTTTTGGCGGGTAACTTGCCGCACTCGTAGGGGTCTAGGATTTCATTGCATAGGCTATCCACACGACCAGGGGAACGTCAGGTTTCACTTGTGGCTCATAGGAAACCCGGGGCTCCCAGATTATCTGTATTGTTCTGTGATGCTTATTGCTTATCTGTGATGTTGCATTTATCACGCCTGGAGCGATTATTATATATTGTTATATATATATACTAGTAGAAGTTGTATATGTTTTACACCCGCGCTAGTCCATTCCCCGCTCTGTCGTTAGTTAAGTAACCTAACGGGTGATGACGGAACCTAGTTGTGAATGCGGATGACATATACATACATCATATTTTCGTTCTTTTTTGGTGTGATTAATTGATGGGACTGCGTTGATTCAGATCAATGCAAGGAAAACAAACCTATTCAATGTTGTTGGAACAATTTTCAAAAGCTATTATTACAAGGACGTTTTCATTTATTTTCACAGCGGCATTCGGTTATGAATATCCAGCACCTCATTTGACGAGGCAAGGGCCGAGATCGCTTCATCGGGAGTGACCCCTTGGGCAGAAGTTTGCGTCAGGGTAATAACTTCACTATAGTAGATTGCTTTTTTCTTTGCACAGCGGTATTCAGTGAGAATATCCTGCACCTCATTCCACGAGGAAAGAGCCGAGATCCCTTCGCCGAGAGTGACCTCTTTAGCAAAGGTTTTCGCCACTATATATTTGTAAAAAGCTATCCGGTTCCTTCAATGATATCAAGTTCATTACGTTAAAGGTTTTTTGCCAAAAACCATTCGTAGCCCTCCGTCATTTCAGACGGGTAGCACTTAGTATTCATGCTATGTTTGTTGACCTTTGTCAAGGCATAGTGTATGGTAGCTGTTTGTTACTTTTCTGTTGCATAGATAGATGCGTTGGTTTGGGACAGTCGTACAGCCTTGTTGACCTTCATCAAGGGAGAGTACGGATGAGTTCAAATTAACCTGGACAATGACGGGCAGAACTTGACATGTGACTTATGATTTGTTGACCTTCGTCAAGGTCATAAGAGCATGGGGTAAAAATCACATCGGGAGTTTCAAACATACAGGAAACTTGCCAGGTATGTGCATACCTTCTGGAGTGTGATAACGTGAGTGGATTCCATCAGGTTATCATGTGATGATAGTTTGATCCCGATACCTACTGATGAGTTGGTTTACTCCTCGGGTGATTTTAGATGATCCCGACTAATTCTTCTTTCAGGTTTGGAGGAGAATTTGAAGATACAGTGGGAGACATCCTGATTAGATAAAGTGATTAACCATTCTGATCTAGGTTAGAGTGCACGCAGAGTGTTTCTTTTCTCTCTCTCTTTGGCAGTGACCATGTCTCGACCCTAGACTATAACTCAGTAACCAAGTTGACCGAACTTTCTTAAAACAAAATTGGCTTTTGGATTGTCAAAGTTGCATACATCATTGCCACTCCTTCTTTTACCCTTTGCTTTTCTCCGGAACATTCCGTATCACTACGAAGATCCACAGTTATTGGACATGACCATCGTATAGTTAGATACGAACTCGAAGAAACTTGTTTCAGATTCGAGAATGGTTTCCGGTTCTGGAGAAATTGAATAGGACTATTCAGTTGTCTTTTCTTTTTACCTTCTCTCAGGTTGTGAGCGCTCCTAGGATTAGGAGAGGGTACACCTATTGCGCTTATTGAATGGTATTCTTCCAAACCATAGGCAGGTGCTGAAAGGTGGGGAAGGAAGAAAACCTATTAGCCTAAGTGTGGTGTACAGAAGGTAATAAGTAAAGACAAATAAAGGGATTAGAAAGAGGGAAAAGTAAAATGCGACTGCTATCATTCACGACCAAACCGCGTATATCATCTCCACTCCTATTTCACCTTTGCATTTCTCCGGTTCAGGGGAAATTGAATAGGATTATTCAGGTTTTTTTTTTATCTTTACCTTCTCTAAAGTTACGAGTACTCCTAGGATTAGGAGAGTACACCTATTACGCTTATTGGATAGTCTTCTTCCTAACCATAGGCTGGTGCCGAACGCTAGGGAAGGAAGAAAACCATTTAGCCTAAGGATGGTGTACAGAAGGTAATGAGTAAAGACAAATAAAGGGATTTGGACAGATGGCAAGGAAATATACGATTACAGTCGTGAATCTGATAATGGAAGAGGCATTACTAAGAATACCCAGATACCCCTTCGAAACATTTTCATGTTTCAGCTTCATTATGCGTTGTTAATAGAAAACTGATTTCCCAATTAGACCCTTGCTCCAGGGTATGTATTTACCAGGTTTGATTCTCACATCTGTATGGTTTTACAGATGATGAGTGGGAGTAAGTTATTGGGAATTAGGTGATCATCCTCATTAAATCGGAATTCGTTTTAATTGGTGATATTTGAGGAAATCACCTGGGGTTGTTTGCCTGACGGCAAATATTTGGTTTTGAATATCCGTTGTTATGCACCAATTTCAAATTGATATATTTGTACGTTTATTTTATAAAGTGAGATATAAATTTTTGAAATTATGTCCATGACATTTACCTATATCAGTTGATGGTTAGGTAAGGAGCATCAAACAACGGTGTAATTCTTCTTAACCATAGTACAGTTTTCAACCTACGACGCATAGGATTTGAGTTATTCAACTCAGGGGACTTATACAAAGTATTGTATGTTGTCCAGTATCCATTAGGACAGAGGGGTTGGTACTCGTACTATATTCTGTTTACTTGTGACTTCTCCAGTTTTAGACAAGTATTTCGTAGAAATGCAAGGTCCAAGTTTTGAGAAGTTATAGGTACAAGAATAAAGTAGAGAACCATGCGTTGTAAGTATCAGGATTCTTCAAGGTGATCGAAGATGTAGATACTTGTATTTGGTATTCAGTTGATAGTAATGGTTTTGAGAACTAGCTTCTCTTTCAAGTTACTCATATCTGGATGCACTCCTAAGTTGAGTAATGCTGATCGACCTCTCTCCATTTAGTTGACATGCACTGGAGACAGCTGCATGATTTGAATCCGGTTTCAATTAAATCAGTGCCTCTGTTTCTATATTGTATATAGAATGGTTCATATCTTAACGATGTTAAGGTATATGGAGTTGTCCGTCTTATGCTTAAAACCAGACTCTGGATAACTCAAGGCACGTTTCTGTAATGGCAGTTTGTGGGTCAACCGGGGCTATGACGAGGATTAACTTTCTACCATCTGGAAGATCAATAGTGACATTGTTCTTGAATCGCCACAGTTTTAGTAAAATGGACATTTTCAGAAAACAGTAGTGGGAGTATGGTAGACCTGGAAGTGATTCCAGAACCGCAGACGATTATTGAAAATTTAATAGAACCTAAACATTCAATCGGGTTTGACATTCCATTAGCCACTCCGCAGATATGGTGGGTAAGCTCACGCGCCCGAGAGGTACTTCGGTATTCTCAAAGACGGTGACAGGGAGGTTCTTGTTTACCCAGACTTTCCATTACTGCTTTTCTAGACTATGAGACCCGGCAGGAGGATGAGTATAGCATCGTTCTAAACTAGCTTTAGAAGTGCATATGTATATGACTCTGCCAGAGGGTTGTTGTAGTCAGTGGGAGCAGCGGAAGCGTAGTGCACAGGTTGCTTATGTCTATTTATAGACTAAAGCATATATATAGCGGAGATAGATCATCTATTTTTGATGTGACAGTCATAGGTTTTGACTTCATTAGAATAATGGATGGATCTGTTAAGAAGGTAGTAAGGTGTGATGACCTGGTATTTGGATGACATGCACTATGTAGGAAGTGAAATTCCTATACTACGATCGGTTATACTGTGGTTGTCACATAGTGGTTTCTCCACATAGGATATGGATATAATATAAGGCATTCTGGTTACTAGATCTATGGTTTTAGATCTAGATTTGGGTAGTTTTCCAATATGGGTACTTAGACATGTTAGTTATATGTATGCCCTAGAGGCCGTTACTGTACATGGGATGTATATTGTAGTGGATGCTTGGACATATATATGGAGTACTTTCTTACTCGACATGATAGTATGCTATCTGGTTGCACTTTATCTTAATATGTTGACTTGTATAAGAGATACTGTCTTGCTCTCACATGTTGATAAAGCCCTTAGGATGTGTACTTGACTACCAGGACTATGATGGAGATAATACTAGTGGGCCAAAGGTAGTCCACAAGTACACCCTATAATTGTTCCTAATCGTGGGAGTATCGAGACAGGGCATCGATACTCCAGAGTAGACTAGCGTATACGCTTCTCGACCCATATGATGGGCGATGGATGATCCCACATCCATTGGTGTTTGACATCAGAGAAGGTATACGGGTGCTCAGTTGAGACTGGGTACACTGGACGGACTCGCCGAGAACTCCTAGCTGGTATAATACCTATCGTCGGATAGCAGTTCTCTGGTGACACTGGTACATGTTAGTCCGTTGACCCGAGATCGTCTTAGAGTCTTATGTGATTCCCACTGTGCTTTGATTTCCACCATACCACGGTCATGAGATCGTGCAAAAAGGTGGTTTTTGGGTACAGTCCCGAGTCACATAGAGGCAATGAGCGATAAGAGGGGATTCGTCTCTCCAGGTATTAGGAGTTGATGTTGTTCTATACTCGATTGGCTATAATAGGAAATCCCTAGACAGGGTTGCTGAGATTTACTGGTAAGTGTTATCATTAGTTTCTCGAATCGTTATGGACCTTGCATCGGCATGACTTATCAGGATATTGGGGTCTGACGTTATACCACCCCCAGGCTGTTGATATGCGACATATCTGACGAAGAGACCGGACTGTACGGTAGTGTTACTGATTGGATTCGCAGGAGTACGAGCAGGCTTGCTTGTTGATCTTCTGATCGCTTAATACCCGGGTGGCCGTTACGTTTAGCAGACTTCTTGCGGCTTGTGGGTGTATGATATGATCGTCACCTACTGCCAGTATATTGACGAGTCTTTAGAGTCCTACACAGAGGTTTCCTGGTTCATGCGAAACGAAGTAGGAGCACATATGTGATATATGAGGGACCGAGATTAATGCGCGTATGTGATACCGCATTCTATTCTCGCGATATGTGATATCGGTCGGTTATATGTGATATAGCCGGGTTATCGGATCAAGTGTTGATTCGATAGAATGTTACATTTGATATTAGTCAGTTGTATATGATATAGCCGGATTATTAAATCAAGTGTTGATTTAATAATTTAATGTATAATTATATATTTGATATATTATCATACATTAACTAATATTAGCTCACTTAAGGTTTCTTTTTCTCACTTATGTACAATTAGTATATATGTGATATATATTAATGTACAACTATTGTGTCATGCTTGATGATAGATGATACATAGGTGTATGAGACTTACACCATGGTTATGATAATCTTAAGGTTTTTATTTATCTTGGTAATTCACAAATTAGTGGTAATTATTCACATGGTTGAAGGTTGTAGAAGCTTGTGGAACCATTGACCAAGTCCACCCATTTTGTTTTACTTAAAGATATTTATTAACCCAACCATTATTGTTAACCCATGGTTTATTCTCTACATGAGTTAGTGTATGAAACTAACTTACCCATGGTTCATATTCTCACCTCATGAGTTCATTTCTCTCATTCTTCTTCACTTGAGCTTCTTCTTCCTCATTGAGAAAGCTTTCTAGCTTTTGAAACGGTGAGAAAATATTATGAGAAATTTAAATCTAAAGTGAGCCCATTTCCTACTTCATCATCCTCTACTATTAGCCATTTAGTTTAGGGTGTTTGCTTCAATAAACCCTAATTTAGTGAAGAGGTAGCATGAGCTTGAGTTTCCTCGACGTAGATCATCTTCAGCCTCGAAGACTTCGAGCAAGTTTGAATCTTTCACCTTATGGATCCTTTCAAGAGTTCGGGAGATCGTTACTCGCAGCGAAGGGACTTCTACACGGAACATTTGAAGTGAAGGACCGGTCTACAAAGGTTGTATTCCGCATTCACTTAGTTGTAAAGTTGTTTGCATGCTTATTATTTAAATCTCTAGTTAAGATTCTAGGGTTAGGGTTCTTTAGAACGGCAAAAATTTGAAATTGGCATGGACGATGCCTCCCGAAACCTTGTTGCCGTGACAAGTAACCCTATAGTGGTATCAGAGCCAAGATAGAGATTTAAACGATGTTTGTTAGATTATGAAACAGAAACGACTCCGAAACTTAAAACAAAATAATCCAGTTTCTGTCGAATTTTAAATGGCCTGTAATTTTTTTTTAAACTACTGCAGAATGTTGTATGAGATATAACATGAACACTGTGAAAATTTGAGGCAATTTGACGAAGTTTTGGCCGGCCACATAGGCACAAAAACCGGCCACCTTGGGTCAATTTGGGATTTTGGGCTTCAAATTTTCATGGTGTTCCAGTCTCTGGGTTTTGGTGTTTCAGGTGTTACTAGTTTTTGCTAAATTTTCATGTGATATTAACTTTCTGCAAAGGCAACTCGGAGTGTTTCGTAGTCGTAATTCTAACATGTATTCGGGTTATTTAGACGATGTTAAAAAGTTTGAATGGATATCAATAACCCAATTTCTCCCCGCTGGAAATTTTCCATGTGTTGCATTTTTTCCGAGTTTAAAATCTTCAGAAAATCATGCAAGCAATTTGTGGACCCTCTAGAAGAACGATACCCAAACTTGACTTTTTGGATCGCGTAACCGCGGTGATACCCTAGGCTTTACCGTAGTTCTATGGCGACATGAGTGAGGCATGGGTCGGCCCTTCTACGGATGGTTCATAGGAGCCGTGGCAGTTTCTGGGTACTTTTTGAACTCCGCTATAGTACCCTCAAGTCAATTATTGGATCGCAGGCACGTGATTGCAATGATTGAGGGAGGACCTATACCGGTAGAACAGTCTTACTCGAGATGATAGTATGCTATCTGGTTTGTCTTTATCATCGTGTACATGCTTCAGGTGACATTACAGATCACTATTACATGTTGATAGAACCCATAGGATTCTTTCTTGACTACCAGCAGTATGATGTCGATCATATACGTGAGAGTTGGGTAGTTTATAAGCAGATCCTTAAAGTGTCCCTAGTCGTGGGAGTTTTAAGACTGGGCATCGATACTCCGAGAGTAGACTAGTGTATACGGATCGAGACCCCGACGAGAGGCGATGGCCGGTCTCACAAGCCATTGATGTTAGTTGGTTCACCTAAGATAGTATACAGGTGCTCATTGGGTTATGAGTACACCGGACGGACTAGCCGGGAACATGCTAGTTAGCATTATACCTATTTTCATATAGCAGTTCCCTGGTGACATGTGTACAGGTTAGTCTATCAAACTGAGATCGTCATTTGTCTCGTATGAGTTTCCACTGTGCTTTGATTACTACCCTACCACGGCTCAAAGGAGTCGTGCAAACAGGTTTTAGTTGGGTACAGTCCCGAGCCATATGGAGGCAGTGAGCGGATCATCAGGGGATTCGTCTCTCCCGGTATTGGCGGTTGATGCCGCAGTGTGCACGGGTGGCCATCACTGGAAATCCTTGGCCAAGGTAGTCGAGAATTACCGATTCAGATCAGTAGTTTCTCAGGTGGTGATGGGCTTCATACCGACACTAAATATCGCGTTATTAGGGGTCTCACTTTATCCACCCCCTAGACCCGATATGCGATACTCAAACGGACCAGACTGTACGAATATTGTCACTGTCAGGCTCAGTAGGGTTTCAGGATGAGTTCGCTCGTCGGCCTCCCTTTCGCTCAATACCTGGGTATCCGTTATGTACAGCTAGTGCCACTGACGTACTTGTGGTTAAACCCACTGCCAGCGTATTGACGAGTCTTTAGAGTCCCACACAGAGGGTCTCCCTAGTTCGGGCGAAACGTTGAAGAGGCCGTATGGTTTTATGGCAGGGTTCGATCATATACGTGCACTTGTGCACGGATCATGATCGGACGGATAATACTAGTGGGCTTTGGTTTAAGCCGGATCCTAGTATTATATTGTTAGATTATCTTCGTCTCGTTGTATTCGTATTCAGTCGGAATACGGATGCAGGTATGTATGTACAGATAAGGGGTATTCTTGTAATTCGTTACGAGTTTACTTTTGAAGATGCTATTTCTTTTCTTTGTTTTGATTAAACATTTAGTGTAATGTTTAATTTGGTGGAAATTATGAGTATGAGTTTTGCCCTTGGGCATTGATGGTGGCATGTGCACATTGGTGACTCATGGTATTAGGGCTTGCTTGGTTTTTGTTTGAGTTGATATATTTTTGTGCCTTTGTGAGATCTTTTCTTGGGCTGTAGACTTTCTTTACTTGCTCACAAATACTACACAATTCAACTCAAGAAAAACAACAGACATATTCTTTGGTTGGTTTTTTCTTAAGGCCAATTGTTTTGCTCACACTCTTCATCTCCTTGGAAACTTCTTTAACTTCCATCCAAACCCTCTCATGAGTTGAGAATCCTTGGATTTATTGAGACAAAGTATTCACACACACTTTTTACTTCATCTTGGGTATCTAGGTTGGCAAACTGGATGCCCGAGTTGCTTCGGTTTTTGAAGCGGGAGCCCGTATTAATAATTCTCGACATGGATCCTCTTCGACGAGGGAGACCGGAGATCGAACTTCATTGAGGCAGCCACGACTACCTAAGGACAGAGATTGAAGACCGAAGGACACGGATTGATCGATATAATCTCTTAAACTCCTTTATATAGGTACGATCCGTCGATTAGGGTTACATTAGCGCCGGTTTTCTAAAGTTTTTGTTCCGCATTTGGCCATGGATTGATGGACGGGACGTTGGCATAGCCTTACAACATGCCCATTCCTCGATTGGGTGGCATGGGAATCCTGGTATTTCCCTATTTCATGCTCAGACTTATAACAATTATAAGATAGAGCGGAACCAATGTTCCCCAGCTCAGCATAATAAGCAGGTTCGGTCAATACATCCATATTATTATCTTGATTATGGCATGTTACGGTCTCTACAAGGAGAGAGAGAGAGAAGAATACACTCAGTGTATGCTCTTGCAAGATTAGATTGGTTATTATTTTATCTAATCAGGATGGCTCACACTGTTTTTATCAAATCTTCGTTCAAACCCTATAAGGTAAGACTAGCCAGGATTAATTACACCCTACAAGTTCGTCAATCTTTCGGCTATGCCAGTGTCGGTACTTTGAAGGAGATTTCCCGTGCTTTCGCACGGACCTAATTAAAATAAACCTCATTTTCCAAGGGGCGTAACCCCGTTAACACCTTTCTAGACACCTACTTGATCGGCTAATTGTAATGTGTAAAACTCTCGCAGGAGTAACTCTTACTCGCAGTGGGTATCAGGATCCAACTATCTCATAGAATGTAAGCAATCTCATTGCAAATTTCAACACTTGAAATTTCCGATAATGGTTTTTATCCCTAGTGACTTATGACCTTAACTATGGTCAATAAATCATAAGCACTAGTCAAGTTCTACCCGTCATTTCGTGATTAATTATACCCACCCACATGACCCTTAACTATGGTCAACAAAGTCACATGACTGTCCTAATTAATCGCATCATATGCTGTGTAGGAAGACATCACTTAGCTACCGCACACTACGCCTTAACGATGGTCAACAAACGTAGCATGAATACTAAGTACTCTATTTCCTAAAATTACGGAGGGTCTGCGATGGTTTTTATGAAAACCTTTAACGCTTTGAACTTGATCTCGTTGTAGAATCGAGTGATTTTGAAAAGGAGTGTTTTTTAGGCTTTTGCTAGTTTTGCTAAAGAGGTCACTCCCGGTGAAGGAATCTCGACTCTTTACTCATCGAATGAGGTGCTGGATATTTCACAAATACCAATATGCAATGCATGAACTAAAAAAGCAATCAAAAACAAAACCGAGTGGGTTGTAGCAACTGCCAGTTTCGCTAAAAAGGTCACTCCCGGTGAAGGGATCTCGGCTCTTTCCTTACCGAATAAGGTGCTGGATATTCTATAAGGAATACCGCTATGCAAAGCAAGAACTAGAGCTACCGGTTTTTAAAACAAGATTCTACAACATCTTTAGGTTTTTTTTCTTACATTAATCTCATTAATGAAGTCCCATCAATTATGTTTCCTAAGTATCACAGAAGAAATGAAAGCAGCAATATTTATTATATATCATATATATAATATAAGCATTCATCTCAACATATCAAGTGATCATATCACAGAATATCGGCAACAAAAGAACACATATGAAATATTGGATATACTAGGAATTCCGTGTTTTAAATTAAACCAGTAAAAAACGCGGATTCCATGGTCGAGATGAATAGCCAAACCCACATCCCTAGACCCCTACGAGAGCGGCAAGCAACCCTACCAATTCTAGAGTTAGGAGACCCGGTCTCGACTCCTCGAGATGGTCTCCCACTGGACCCTAGAACCCGGTTACTTATGCTCTCCTCCTTCGGTCTATCCTAATGCGGAAAAGTAAATAATATACATCAATGGTGACATCATCCTCAACTCGGAAGTACCCCAATAAAAGAATATTACATACAAGTTTTTACATGAATGAAAATGAAAAACTCTCATCTCACATAAAAACCCCGGGCTATTCAAAACACGACGATCCAATATAATATATCACAGCAACACATAACATCACATGACATCAATGTAAGTAAATATGCGTATCCCAATTGTCGTTGACATATAGCAACAAAACCGGCGATATACCACATATTAGACTTACGGTCGCAGAAAAGAAAGTGAAAAACTACAACAATTGGAATCCGCAACCACCTTAGACATCATAAACCTAATGTATCACATACTTTGGATTTCATGCCTAACCAAATAAATTCCTTAGACATCACATGCCTAACAATTATAAACCCCGCATTTTAGTCTCGATATTGAAAACACTTTTCAATAACCAGTCGGGTAATTCAACAATATTCCCGAAAACCTGATCGAATACTCGTCGAAAACTTTAGAAGACGGCCGCACCCCCGATGCCGTCGACGAAGTGCACTTAGGTAGAACACCGTAGCCGCGAGAACCCGAACAGATGCTTTTGGCGACGGGGTTCTCCTAAAGTCACTTGGTCGGGGCCATGGGGCGTGGCAATCTAGTAAGGTTATCCGGTGAGTATCCGCGTACTCTACGTGATTGCGACAGACTTTTTTTCACATCAAAATCCCGTGGAAACTGATAAAATGAGACTGAATTGCTAGATTTAAAAAATTCAAATTAGCTTTCACAAAACTAAATATTTTGGATTCCAAGTATTGTATCATAATCACAGATAACTAGACGATATTAAACTTTTCGATCGAATCAAAAAACACCCAAAATTTCCCAAAGAGCTCAACACTTGAGCACATTTTAAAAAAATTACCCAGAACATGCCACAGCACCTATGGACCAACCGTAGAAGGGTCAACTATTGCCTTCAAATTAGCTTTCACAAAACTAAATATTTTGGATTCCAAGTATTGTATCATAATCACAGATAACTAGACGATATTAAACTTTTCGATCGAATCAAAAAACACCCAAAATTTCCCAAAGAGCTCAACACTTGAGCACATTTTAAAAAAATTACCCAGAACATGCCACAGCACCTATGGACCAACCGTAGAAGGGTCAACCATTGCCTCACCTATAGCGCCGCGGAACTACCGCAAACCCTAGGGTTTGGTGGCGGTTCCGACGGTCACATAATCGAGTTAGGGTTTCGTTCTTCTAGAGGGTCCATAGAAAACACCTGCATGATTTTATGAAGATTTTAAACATGGAAAAATCCAACTCTTGGAAAATTTCCAGTGAGGGAGAAAATGGGTTATTGATATCCGTTCGAACTTTTTAACATCGTCTAAATTACCCGAAACAATGTTAGAATTACGACTACGAAGCACTCAGAATTGTTTTTACATAAAGATAACATCACATGCAATCCTAGTAAAAACAAGCAACACCTGAAACACTAAAACCTAGAGACTGGAACACCACGCAAAAACGAAGCCCAAAGAAGCTAACAAAACTGGTAGGGCCGATTTTTAACTGCATGTGTCCTGTCATATTCCAGCGAGAGGGGTTCGTTTTCCTGTGGTGTTCATGTTACATCTCATGCAACATTCTGCAGTTGTTTAAAAAATTTTGAGACACTTGGTTTTTATTTCGAGTGTTTCGGAGTTGTTTCGGTTCCGTAATTCTACAAACATCGTCTAATTCTCTAGCATGGCTCTGATACCACTGCAGGGTTCCTTAGGGTCGCCGCTGGGTTTCGGGAGGCATCGACCATGCCGTTTTTAAAAATTTGGCGCACTAAAGAAGCCTAACCTAGAATCTTAACAAGAGAATTAGACGAACAAGTATCTAAATATCTTTACATCTAAGTGAACAAGGAATACAACTTTTATAGACCGGTCCATCACTTCAATAGCTCCGTGTTGTAGTCCCTTCGCTCCAAGTAGTGAACTCCCGGACTCTAGAAAGGCTCCATAAGATGAAAAGATCAAGCTTGCTTGAAGTCTTCATGGCCGAAAATGATGTACGTCGAGGAGACACTAACTCAAGCTACCTCTTCACTAAGTGATGAACTAGTGAAGAAACAACCCAATCTAAATGGCTAGTCTAGAAGAGGTTGATGAAGTAGGAATTTTGCTCACTTTAGTAATATTTTTCTCACTCATTTTCTTCACCTCCCAAAAGCTAGAGAGCTTGAGGAATGAGATGAAGAAAAGCAACCATGGAAAAAGTCAAGTGTAGAATGGGAACCATGGGTGAGTTAATATCATATACTAACTCATGTAGAGACTAAATCATGGCTAAACAATAATGGTTAGGTTAATAAATATCTTCAAGTAAAACAAAATTAGTGGACTTGGTCAATGGTTCCACAAGCTTCTACAAGCTTCAACCATATGACTAATTTCCAACTAATTTGATTTTCTTTAAATAAATAAAACCTTATATTATTATAAGCATAGTGTGAGTCTCATACACCCATGTCTCATGTATCATCTAGCATGACACAAAAGAATGTACATTAATATATATCACATATATACTAAGTGTACACAAGTGAGAAAAAGAAATCTTAAGTAAGCTAATATTAGTTAATGTAAGTTAATATATCAAATATATAATTATATATTAAATTATTAAATCAACACTTGATTTAATAATCCGGCTATATTACATATAACCGACTAATATCAAATGTATCAATTTATCGAATCAACACTTGATCCGATAACCCGGCTATATCATATATAACCGACCAATATCACATATTGCGAGAATAGAATGCGGTATCACATACACGCATTAATCTCGGTCCCGCACATATCACATATGTGCTCCTACTTCGTTTCGCTTGAGCCAAGAAACCTCTGTGTAGGACTCTAAAGACTCATCAATACGCCGACAGTAGGTGATGATCATATCAGTCACCCACAATCCGCAAGCGGTCTGCTAAACGTAATAGATACCCGGGTTTGAGCGATCAGAAGATCAACAAGCAAGCCTGCTCATACTCCTGCGAATTCAATAAGTAACACTACCTACAGTCTGGTCTCTTTATTTGATATGTCTCATATCACAGCCTGGGGGTTGTAAACGTCAGACCCCAATAGCCTGATAAGTCATTCTGATGTGAGGCTCATAACGGTTCGAGAAACTACTGATAACACTTACCAGTAGATCTCAGCAACCCTGGCCAGGGATTTCCTGTTATGGCCAATCGAGCATAGCACAACATCAACCCCCAATACCGGGAGAGAAGAAATCCCCTCCTATCGCTCATTGCCTCCATATGACTCGGGATTGTACCCAAAAGCCACCATTTTGCACGATCTCTTGACCGTGGTAAGGTGGAAATCAAAGCACAGTGGGAATCACACAAGAATCTATGACGATCTCGGGTCGACAAACTAACATGTACCAGTGTCACCAGAGAACTGCTATCTGACGTGAGGTATAATACCATCTAGGAGTTCTCGGCAAGTCCCTTCAGTGTACCCAGTCTCCACTGAGCACCCGTATACCATCTCTAATGTCAAACACCAATGGATATGGGATCATCCATCGCCCATCACATGGGTCGAGAAGCGTATATGCTCGTCTGCTTTGGAGTATCGATTCCCTATCTCGATACTCCCACGACTAGGAACAATTGAAGGATGTCCTTACCGACTATCCCTACCCCACTAGTATGATCTGCATCATAATCCTGGTAGTCAAGTACTCATCCTAAGGGCTTTATCAACATGTAAGAGAGAGACAATAAGTGTACATGTTAAGATAAAGAGCAACTAGATAGCATACTATCATGTCGAGCAAGAAAATCCTCCCTATATATGTCCAAGCATCCACTATAATATATATCACATGTATAATAATGGCCTCTAGGGCATACATATAACTAACAAAACTAACTTGACGGGATTTTGTGGGTGTAATCCGGTGAAAAACCTCAGGAGACAACACTCCTCCTACCAGGTACACCTAAAGGTTTAACGGCTTGTTGCACAGGCTCAGTGCAATCGCGTTCCCTGCGAAAGTGAGGTTAGGATTTTGTTTAGCTCGGGATGAGCAAAAGATAAGTTTAGGGGTATTTGTTCATCACGAAAAACTGCATTTCAATACCGCTCATTCATTATCATTTTTATGATATATCGGTACTATTAATCCGTGTCTGCTCAATAAATACAGATTATAGATATTCGTGTCAAAACACTGAAAACACACTCAAATGCACGGATACGGCATTTGTGAGCCGACACTGCAACCGGAACAGCAAACCGATCAATATTCAAAGATTTTCTTTTTGCAAAAAATAAGTGTACACATTTTATACAAAATGGTCAAACAAAATACAAGTGTGAACATAAGCTCTTTTGATACATGAATCTTGGTGGGGCAGCCTTGCACAAGTGGGCATACAAATCATGACTTGTGCAGATGGATGAGGCAAGTGGGTGTGTGATGAGTGAGGCAAAAAGATGTGATGTGATTTAAAGTCACATTTCCCCTCTAAATCTACAGATTGCAAACCAAGCCTATATTAAAGAATCAAAAAATGCAAGTGAGATCATGGAGAGCACACACGATCACCATAAGAAAACAGGCCCCACACTTCAACAGAAAACCGGCAGAACTCCTATTTTTACCGTCGCCGCTGGCCAAACTTTATCTTCTGAGCTTCGACTTTCTTCTGGTCATTCCATACTGTCACATCATCTTATTTTTATTGTTTTTTTTTTCTTCTGATTTTGTGCCTATAAATACCAGAACAGAGAGCAAGCTCAAAGGGGGATATACTTGAACACTTCTTTAGTCCATGTTTTTGTACAAGTTTTAGTTTAAGCTTTGAAGAGAGTTGTGTGGAGCTCAAGCATGGTTTTCTTTTTCTTCTTCTCTCTTGGAGCTCTCATTTGAGAGCTTCATTAAGGAGGTTGAACAAGTAACTATATCATGTGTCTCAACTCATTCATTTGTTAATACAAGTGTTGTTTTTCTCTGTTTAATTGCTTCTTAATCTAGTATTTTTTTTTATTTCTTGTTAGTATGATTTTTGAGTAATTATTTATGGTTGTGGTGATGGTGAGGATATGAGATGAATGGCTTTGCCTTCCTCCATCTCTTGTAAATGTTTAATGTGCTCAAATCTTTATTATAACCTTAAGATTGCTAACTTGGATTGCTTTGATATGATATGTGATTCTATGTTTACTTGGTAACCTCATCATACACCATATTCTCTCCAAGACCTCATTTTGCAATGTTAAAGTTAGAATCACATTTGTGTTAAGGTTGCTAAGTGTTAGATAGGGTATTTTGTTAACAAGTTGTTTGATACACTTCTTCATTTCATATACCCTATACTATCACAATTCACTTAGCAAGCTCAGTGCTAAAACCACTTGCTCTCATATGCTAATATGTGTATTTGGTGTTGTTGTATGCTTGCTAACCCTTGTGCTTAGTGCTGATACTTCAAGCTTGGACAAACAAACGGTAAGTGAGACAATACGGATTCGTTTCGTGTCTTGCGTCGAAGTTCGATATCTTGATGGCTTGTGCTTCACAAACGCCTTGACAAGCCATACTTCACGTCGGAATCAACACAAGGACGGACAACTCATGATCAAGGGAGCATCGAAGAATTCGCCGCGATTCAACCATCCGAACCGGACCCACGGCCGTTTTCCTTAACTAGTTCTATATTTCCGTATTTTCTAATTTTTGTGACAAAACCCAAATTCTTTCTTCTCGAACCTTTAACAACAATCTCTAATCACTAATTCCCTGTAGATCGACCCGTACTTGCCAGCTTGCAACAGCGCGCCATGCACTTGCGGTTTATAAATTTTAAAACGAGACCGAGCCCGTGTGTGAACTATTCCAAAATCCTTTTTCTTTTCAAAACCGTAAAGCGCGCGGGTGAAGTCCCAACATATGTGTGTGTGTGTGTGTTGTATATGTTTTGCATCCGCTAGCCTTTCCCCCGCTCTACCATTAGTTAAGTAACCTAACGGTGCATGACGGGTCCCCGTGACGAATGCAGATGGTATATACACACATTCCATTTTCGTTCTTTTCTGGTGTGATAGATTTTAATTGATGGGACCGCATTAATTTTGATTAATGCAGGGAACAATAAATTTAAAATGATGTTGTCGGAATCAAATTTCAAAACCACTTGGTTCTTTTAAAAACTACTCGGTTTTCTACAAAACCAAATGTTTTTCAAAATTGAGCTTGAACTACTTATTTTGAAATCACTAGATTCCTTCAATGATATCAAGTTCATTACTTTAAAGGTTTTTCACCAAAAACCATCCGTAGCCCTCCGTCATTTCCAACAAGTATTGCTTAGTATTCGTGCTGCTGGGTTCCCTTAGCACCCCGACACGGTTTCAGCAAGCATCAAGTATGATATTTTAAAATTTTAGGGTGCCGAGCGAGCCCGAACCAAGGATCTAACTAGAGAATTAGGGTTTAACTAAGCAAGTAAACAACTTTACTCTAAGTGAACAAGGAATACAACCTTTATAGACCGGTCCTTCACTTCTAAAGCTCTATGTAATAGTCCCTTAGCTCTAAGTAGTGCTCTCCCGGACTCTCGTTATGCTCCACTAGGAGAAAGGAACAAGCTTGCTCAAGGATCTTCGAGGCCGAAGAACATCTACGTCGAAGAATCTCTAACTCAAACTACCTCTTCACTAATTGAGAATTAGTGAAGCAAACAACCTATACTAAATGGCTAGTTTGGTATAGATTGATGAAGTATGAATTTTGCTCACTTTAGAATAATTTTGCTCTCTTTTCTTTTTCACCTCACTCAAAGCTAGAGAGCAAGAAGAAGATGAAGAAGCAGCTCACAAGTGATCAACTCATGAACCATGGGTGAGAAAATATCTCATATAACTCATGTAGAGACTAAAACATGGCTAAAGATAATGGTTGGGTTAATAAATATCTAGAGTAAAGCAAAATTAGTGGACTTAAGTCAAAGCTTCTCCATGCTTCCACAAGCATCTCAAGCCTTGCTAATTTCCACCTAATTTTGATTTTTCCCTTAATATTTAAACATCCAAATTATCTTAAGTTGGGTATGAATCTCATACACCCAAGTCCAATATATCATCTAGCATGACATAAAAACAAATACATTAATATATATCACATATATATTTAAATGTATTTAGAGAAAACAATTTCTTAAGTGAGCTAATATTAGTTAATGTATATTAATATATCAAATATATAATTATACATTAAATTTGTTAGTGTATATGCCCTAGGGGCCATGATTGTATCATACTAGCTTGTATATTACTTAATGGAAGCTTGGGATAATCACAGTTATATTAACAGTCTTGCTAAACAAGATAGTATGCTACTTGGTTTATATCTATCTTAATATGTATGTACGTATTGATAGAGCCCTTAGGATCTTGCTTGACTACCAGCGTTGTGATGGCAGTCACACTAGTGGGGCTGGGTAGTCCATAAGAACATCCTTTTTCAGGTCGCTGGTCGTAGGATTATCGAGACAGGGCATCGATACTCCGGAGTAGACTAGTGTGTACGCTTCTCATCCCAGTTGGGGAGATGGTCTGTCCCACAGCCATCAGTACGTCGTACTGGAGATAGTATACAGGTGCTCGTTGGGTTACGGGTACACCGAACAGGACTCGCAGGGAACTGTTGGTTGGTATTATACCCGTCGTCAGATAACAGTTCCCAGGTGACATGAGTACAGCATAGTCCGCAGACTTGACACTGTTGCTTTGCCTCGAGTGTGTTCCCACTGTTCTTAGATTGCTACCCTACCACGGCACAAAGGAGTCGTGCAAACAGGTAGCAGTTGGGTGCAGTCCCGAAGCACTTGGAGGCAGTGGCGGTTAGACATGATTCGTCTCTCCCGGTATTGGGAGTTGATATCGCGCTGTGTTTGGAGAGCCATTACGCAAAGTCCCTGGCCAGGGCAAGCGAGATTTACTGGTAGGTTTTCCAGTAGTTTCTCAAGGTGTAATGGGCTTCGCTCCGACACGACTTATACCACTTTTAGGGGACTGACGCTTGCCGTCCCCCTAGGCCCGATATGCGATAGTCCTAGACGAACAGACCGGACTGTACGGAGATTGTCACATCAGGCTCAGTAGGAGTTCAGATGGGTTTACTCATCGGCCTTCTTATCGACATCTACCTGGGGACCATTACGTACAGCTAGTGCCACTTGCGGTCTGTGGTTAAACCCACTGCCAGCGTAGTAGTTGAGTCTTTAGAGTCCCACACAAAGGGTTTCCCTGCTTCGGGCGAAATGATATAGAGGTCGTATGGTTTTACGACAGGGTTCGGACACGCACGTGCATTTATGCACGTACGATGTTCGGACGGTTTTTACTAGCAGGCTTTGGTTTAAGCCAGATTCTAGTATCGGATTACTGGATTTATACAGTCTAAAGTTTTTCCGTGTTTTCACGGATAGAAGGGGAGTTCTCGTAAATTGTCGAGAAGCTTCTAGAAGGATGATGACATGGAGTCTAAGGTGGCATTTGAATTTATTGGATTAATGAGTCATGGTGTGATTCATCCATGGAGTTAATGATGCATTTATGATTTAAATGACTCATGAGATGAATCACTATGTGAGTTAATGAAGCATGATGACACATTATTATTTGTTATTCATTTTAATAATATCATATTCATATATTCTCAAATGAATCATTATTCCAAAAGGATTCTCATTCTCACCTTCTCTCTCTTTTCAAACCCTAACCCTAACCTCTCATGTGTTGAGATCAAGAGTTAGCAAGACTAATTGATACCTAATCTTACTCTATATCCCCTAGGTTGCTTTGATTAGCACTTTTAGTAACCTAGTTATCTCAAGTTAGAGGTCAAGCTTGGAGTAATAGCTCTCGGGTGGATTTTCTATCACATCGAGGAGGCCGATGAGGAGGTGATCAAAGAGAACAAGAAGGACTTGGTTCATTAGGTATAATCTTCTTTCATAGTAGCTAATCCCTCCTATGTTGTTGTTAGTTAGGGTTTGCCAAAGATCCGTAAGTTAGTCGATGTTTGTTTTAAACAAAATGATTGTTTTACCTATTCCGCCTCCCCGCAACTCGTGGGGTGTTTAACGTCGACTTACAGTGGTATCAGAGCCTCGTTAAACCATAACTAACTTGTTAGCAATGTCGTTAGAAATTCGATCGCGAAACGAACCGGAAAAATCATCATTTTCCCATAGTTTCTGTCGATTTTAAAACGGGGTCTAAAAATTTTTCAGGGACCCTTAAAATTACAAGTAGGAAAATATAAGAATACTGGAGAAATTTGGGTTCCTGACTCGGCCATACAGCCGCGGAACCGCGGCCGATCCAAGCGATCCGCCGCGGATCCGCGACTGAGTTGAAGCCGAGTCACCCCAAAATTCCCCAATAACTCTTCTGTGTTAATTTTGGTATTTCTGGGATATTTTTTCTGCTCAAGTTTCAGGTGCACAGAGAAGTTTTTGGAGTAGAATCATTTGCGTTTGCTCGATCGAAATTCTACGATGTTTGCATAATTAGATTATATCTGTGATTTGTATAATGTGTTCGTAAACCTCCCCTAACTGCTAGTATGTCGTTTGGCATGGGGTTGCACATTTCTGTAATGTTTTTACTGTTTGTGTTTGTGGACTTGTTGGATTGTCGTGAATGGATAGCCGGGGATGTGAGACGAACGTTTCTTTCATTCAAATGTAATTTGTAAATTGTTGTAATATTCTTTTGCGGGGCACATCCAGGTTGCGGTTGTAGCCACCGTTGTATTATTTCATTTACTGATTTTTGCTCCTAGGATAGTCCTAAGGTGGGGTGCATAAACTACCGGGTACTTTGAAGTGTTTAGTGGCCTACTCACGTTGTTGAGGGAGACCGCTTCACTTCGGGTACTTGGCGGGTAGTTTGCCGTACCCGTATGGGTCTAGGGTGGGGTTTTGGTTATTCATCACAACAGTGTAACCCGTCTTTCTTTGCAGGCTTAAAAGGAATGCGGATTCGTAGAAAATCCAATATGTTCATCTATGATCTGGAATGCCTATTATTGCGTCTGATGAATGTACAATATTTATATATGATAGCTATTTAGACGTCACTTATGTTTTACACCCGCGCTAGCCCAGCCCCCGCTCTGTCATTAGTTAAGTAACCTAACGGGTGATGACGGGACCCAGTGGCGAATGCGGATGGCATAAGAGGACGTTGTATTTTCGTTGTTTTCTACAATGATACATTAATTGATGGGACGCATTATAATAATGCAAAGAAAATAAACCAAAGTTGAATCGTTGGAACAGTTTAAAAGAAACCACTCGGTTATTTTAAAACAGAGGATATTTTTTAAAATTGCGGAGCTTTAACCACTCCTTTTAAAAGCTATCAGATTCCTTCGATCATATCAAGTTCACTACATTCACGGTTTCGCCAAAACCATTCTTAGCCCTCTGTCATTTCATTTGGGTATTCAGTAGTATTCAAGCTATGTATTTTGACCAAAGCCAAGGCATAGTGGTTGGTAGCTGCTGGGTATTCATTTGTTGCATAGATAGATGAGTTAGTTTGGGACAGTCGTATTATCATTTGACCAAAGTCAGGGATATGTACAGATGGGTTCAAATTAACAAGATAATGATGGGTAGAACTTGACATGTGACTTATGACATTTTGACCAAAGCCAATGTCATAAGAGCATGGGGCAAAAATTTATATCGGGAATTTCTAAAGAAACTGAAATTTGCAAAGAGATGCATACCATTTGGAGTTTGATGAATGTTGGTAGGATTCCTTCAGCATTATCACACGATGATATTTGGATTCCGATCCTACTGTGAGTATCCGCTACTCATCAAGTAGGTGCTGAGAAAGGTGTCAGCGGGGCTACACCTCCAGAGAAAAGAGGTTATTTAATTAAGGAACTTTGCGAAAGCGTTGGAAAACCTCTCTCGAAGTACCGACACCAGCCTGGCTTAACGGATAAGCAAGTATTGTACGGTGAGAATAGTGCTGGCTAGTTCTTCCTTTTTGGTTTGAGGAGGGATTCGAGAAACAGTGGGAGCCATCCAGTTTAGATAAACTAAAAACCACTCTAAACTTGCAAGAGCATCATGCTAAAGTGTTCCCTCTCTCTCCTAATTGCAGCGACCCAGAATATTACATGCCTTAAGTTACTATTAGAGAAAAATATACTGACAGGGCCAAACTATAAAGATTGGCTGCGGAATGTCAAAATGGCTCTGACTTATGACAAATTGGGGTATGTCCTTACCACTAAGGCACCTGCTGTCCTTAGTCTAAAATCCAGTATTGCAGATAAGGAAATCCACAAGACCTGGGAGTTAGATTGCGCGAAGGCCAAGTGCATCGTGCTTGCATCTATGAATAATAAACATCAGAGGAGGCACGAGGATATGGATCTTGAATCCATATTTCTCCATACAAAGGATCTGTATGGGGAGCAATCTCGTATAGCAAGATACGAGACCTCGAAGAACTTGTTTCAGTCGAGGTTGGCCGTCGGATCGTCTGTAGGAGAACATGTCCTAAAGATGATTGGCTATATAGAAGAGCTCGCAGACCTCGGGACGACTTTGGAGAACGAGCTCTATACAGACTTGATTCTCCAGTCCTTTCCTTCCACCTATGCCCAGTTTATTCTCAATTTCAACATTCAAAGAAAAGAAGTTGAACTTCCAGAACTCCTTAACATGTTGAGGAGTGCAGAGGGCACCTTACAGAAGGCAAGGGAAACGCCCGCTATGTTTGTTCGCGGTGCTTCTTCTTCCGGGTCCACGGCTAGGGCCAAAGGAAGGAAGAATAAGGCCACTACCAAACCTAGAGGAGGTGTTAGTAAGGTGGGAGTCAAGGGAAAGAAAAAGATTGCGGTGCCAGTAGTGGCAAAGGACGAGTGCTTCCTCTGTCTTAGGAAAGGGCACTGGAAAAAGGATTGCAAAGCTTGGAATGCCAAGAACCAGGAACCGAAGCAAGCTGTGGCTTCAACTTCAGGTGTGTTTGTAATTGAAAAATGCCTGTCAATCAACTCTACTTCCTGGGTATTGGATATCGGATCAGGATCTCATATATACAATTCATTGCAGGCACTGAGAAACCGTAGAGTGCTGAAGGTTGGTGATATGACCCTCCAGGTTGCTAACGGAGCTAGCGTGTGTGCTGTGTCCGTAGGGGATTATCACCTTGGATTGACGAGAGGACATATTTTGGTTTTGCTTAACTGTTTTTGTGTACCCAGTTTAACGTGTAATATCATATCGGTTTCGTTGTTATAAAAAGAAGGTTATGATTTCACGTTTGTAAGCGATGTTGTTAACATCCACCTTAATCATGGTTTGATTGGGTCCGGTATACTAGATAACGGTATATATGTCTTACACCAATTACAGATTTTCAAAGTCCAGAACACACTAAAAAGAAAGTCTCCAGATTTAAATAAGGCTTTCTTATGGCATTGTAGACTAGGTCACATCAATGAGACAAGGATAACTAAGTTATATAGAGAAGGATATTTGGATTCGTTCGAATATCAATCTTATGCCACTTGTCAATCATGTCTCAGAGGAAAGATGACAAAGACTCCATTCACTGGACATGGAGTAAGAGCGAGCTCGCTCTTAGGACTCATACACAGCGATGTATGTGGTCCAATGTCTACACATGCAAAAGGTGGTTTTTCATATTTCATTACTTCTACGGATGATTACTCTAGGTACGGATTCATTTTCTTGATGAAACATAAATTCGAGGCTTTTGAGAAAATCCAAGAGTATAAGAATGAAGTAGAAAACCAAACCGGCAAAAGTATCAAGACACTGAGATCTGATCGATGTGGTGAATACTTAAGTGCCGAGTTCCTAGGTTACCTAAAAGAGAAAGGAATTTTTTCTCAGCTTACTCCTCCATACACTCCAAAGCACAACGGTGTATCGGAGAGACGGAATCGAATCCTATTGGATATGGTACGTTCCATGATAAGTAATGCTGAGTTACCGCGATCTTTCTTGGGTTATGTGCTAGAATCAGCGGCATATCTTTTGAACAGGGATCCTACCAAGACTGTGCCTACCACGCCATATCAGATGTGGAGTTGGAAGAAACCCTATCTTCAGCATATGAAGATATGGGGATGTCCAGCTTTTGTTAAAAAGCAGCATGCGGACAAACTCGAGGCACGATCAGTACAGTGTAAGTTTGTGGGATATCCATAGAACTCCAAGGGATATTTCTTCTATTTCGCAGAGGAACAAAAGGTTTTTGTTTCTTGTCATGCCCATTTTCTAGAACAGCAGTTTATAGAAAAGGAAACAAGTGGGAGCGAAATAGAACTGGAAGAAATTCCAGAACCACAAACTACTATTGAAAGTTTGGTAGAACCAGTAGTTCAAGAAGAACAGGACATTCTCGCACCCCTCCGCAGGAGTAGTAGGCCGTCTCATCCGCCTGAGAGATACTACGGTTTTCTCATAAATGGGGATAGAGAGGATTGCATCATTGATGATGATGAACATACTAGCTTCCAGCAGGCCATCCAGAGCGGCGACTCGGTACGATGGCTAGATGCAATGCGGACCAAAATGGAGTCCATGTACACCAACAAAGTATGGACTTTGGACTTTGCTCCAGGTGGGGTAAAACCCATAGGATGCAAATGGATCTTCAAGAAAAAGATTGGTGTAGATGGACAGGTGGAAACCTATAAGGCTAGACTTGTTGCAAAGGGTTTTCGTCAAAGACCTGGTTTGGACTATGACGAAACTTTTTCTCTAGTGGCTATGCTCAAATCCATTCGGATCCTTCTTGCTATTGCCGCCTTCCATGATTATGAGATCTGGCAGATGGATGTAAAGACGGCTTTTCTAAATGGTAGTTTAGAAGAGTGCGTCTATATGGATCAGCCAGAAGGCTTCAATCAGAGTGGGAGCAGCGGGAAAGTGTGCAAGTTGCTTAAGTCCATTTATGCACTAAAGCAGGCATCGGGGAGTTGGAACATCTGTTTTGATGAAACGGTAAAAGAATATAACTTTATCAAAAATCCAGATGAACCATGTATATATAGTAAAATTGTAGCACGAACTGTCGTACTCCTCATCTTGTACGTGGATGACATTCTACTGATAGGAAATGATATTCCTATGCTACAATCTGTCAAAGGATTCTTGTCACACAGGTTCTCCATGAAAGACCTGGGTGATGCCTCTTACATTCTGGGGATCCGGATCTATCGTGATAGATCCAAGAGGATGTTAGGACTTTTGCAGTCCAGGTAGATCAACACTATACCGAAAAGATTCAGTATGGAAGATTCTAAGCACGGTAATTTACCGGCTTGTCACGGAATCACCCTATCCAAAGAGATGTCTCCCAAGACTGATTTGGAAAGGGATCGCATGCCAGTTATACCCTACGCTTCTGCGGTAGGCTCTATAATGTATGCGATGTTGTGCACCAGACCAGATGTAGCTTACGCACTAAGAGTGGTAAGCAGGTATCAGTCAGACCCAGGGGAGAAGCACTGGATAGCAGTAAAGAACATTCTCAAGTACCTGAGAAGGACTAAGGAGATGTTCTTGGTTTACGTCGGAAAAGACCTCAAGATAGAGGCATTTGTTGATTCCAGCTTCCAGAGTGATAAAGATGACTCCAAGTCCATGTCAGGTTATGTCTTTACCCTCAATGGAGGGGCGGTGTGACGGAAGAGTTCCAAGCAGGACACCGTTGCTGACTCGACGATGGAAGCGGAGTATATTGCTGCTTGCGATGCCGCAAAAGAAGCGGTCTGGATGAAGAAGTTCCTAACAGAACTTCATGTGGTTCCTACCATTGTTGATCCAATACCGCTGTATTGCGACAACAACGGAGTTATAGCTTTAGCGAAGGAACCCAGGTCCCATCAGAAGTCCAGACACATCTTAAGGTGGTATCACCTGATCGGGGAGATCATAGATCGCCGGGAGATCGAGGTCCGGAGAGTTGCTACAGAGGAGAACACTGTTGATCCATTCACAAAGGCCTTACCTCAGATTCAGCTCGAGAGGCTACTCGAGATGATCGGTCTTCGATATGCCAGTAAATGGCCCTAATGCAAGTGGGAGATTGTTAGTGTATATGCCCTAGGGGCCATTATTGTATCATACTAGCTTGTATATTACTTAATGGAAGCTTGGGATATTCACAGTTATATTAACAGTCTTGCTAAACATGGTAGTATGCTACTTAGTTTATATCTATCTTAATATGTGTGTACGTATTGATAGAGCCCTTAGGATCTTACTTGACTACCAGCGTTGTGATGGCAGTCACACTAGTGGGGGCTGGGTAGTGTACAAGCACATCCTTTTTCAGGTCCCTAGTCGTAGGATTATCGAGACAGGGCATCGATACTTTAAAGTAGACTAGTGTGTACGCTTCTCATCCCAGTTGGGGAGATGGTCTGTCCCACAGCCATCATTATGTCGTACTGGAGATAGTATACAAGTGCTCGTTGGGTTACGGGTACACCGGACAGGACTCGCAGGGAACTGTTGGTTGGTATTATACCCGTCGTCAGTTAACAGTTCCCAGGTGACATGAGTACAGCATAGTCCGCAGACTTGACACTGCTACTTCGCCTCAAGTGTGTTCCCACTGTTCTTAGATTGCTACCCTACCACGGCTCAAAGGATTCGTGCAAACAGGTAGCAGTTGGGTGCAGTCCCGAAGCACTTGGAGGCAGTGGCGGTTAGACAGGATTCGTCTCTCCCGGTAATGGGAGTTGATATCGCGCTGTGTCTGGAGAGCCATTACGCAAAGTCCCTGGCTAGGGAAAGCGAGATTTACTGGTAGGTTTTCTAGTAGTTTCTCAAGGTGTAATGGGCTTCGCTCCGACACGACTTATACCGCTTTTAGGGGACTGACGCTTGCCGCCCCCTAGGCCCGATATGTGATAGTCCTACACGAACGGACCGGACTGTACGGAGATTGTCACATCAGGCTCAGTAGGAGTTCAGATGGGTTTCCTTATCGGCCTTCTTATCGACATCTACCTGGGGACCGTTACGTACAGCTAGTGCCGCTTGCGGTCTGTGGTTAAACCCACTGCCAGCGTAGTAGTCGAGTCTTTTGAGTCCCACACAGAGGGTTTTCCTGCTTCGGGCGAAACGATATAGAGGTCGTATGGTTTTACGACAGGGTTCGGACACGCACGTGCATTTATGCACGTACGATATTCGGACAGTTTTTACTAGCAAGCTTTGGTTTAAGCCAGATTATAGTATCGGATTACTGGATTTATACAGTCTAAAGTTTTTCCGTGTTTTCACGGATAGGAGGGGCGTTCTCGTAAATTGTCGAGAAGCTTCTAGAAGGATGATGACATGGAGGCTAAGGTGGCATTTGCATTTATTGGATTAATGAGTCATGGTGTGATTCATCAATGGAGTTAATGATAAATTTATGATTTAAATGACTCATGAGATGAATCACTATGTGAGTTAATGAAGCATGATGACACATTATTATTTGTTATTCATTTTAATAATATCATATGCTTCATATATTCACAAATGAATCATTATTCCAAAAGGATTCTCATTCTCACCTTCTCTCTCCTCAAGCTCTCTCTTTTCAAACCCTAACCCTAACCTCTCATGTGTTGAGATCAAGGGTTAGCAAGACTAATTGATCCCTATTCCCACTCTATATCCCCTAGGTTGCTTTGATTAGCACTTTTAGTAACCTAGTTATCTCAAGTTAGAGGTGAAGCTTGGAGTAATAGCTCTCGGGTGGATCTTCTATCACATCGAGGAGGCCGACGAGGAGGTGATCAAAGAGAACAAGAAAGACTTGGTTCATTAGGTATAATCTTCTTTCATAGTAGGTAATCCTCCTATGTTGTTGTTAGTTAGGGTTTGGCAAAGATCCATAAGTTAGTCGATGTTTGTTTTAAACAAAATGATTGTTTTACCTATTCCGCCTCCCCGCAACTCGTGGGGTGTCTAACGTCGACTTACAAAATTATTAAATCAACACTTGATTTAATAACCCGGCTGTATCGCATACTACCGACTAATTTCATTTATATGTATATCACATATACATATAACATATCATTGAATCAACACTTGATTCAACATTCCGGTTATATCACATATAACCTGTATCGCGAGATTAGAATATGATATCACATACACGTATTAATCTCGGTTCCGCACATATCACATATGTGCCCGACTCTATTTCGCATAAGCTAGGAAACCTCTATGTAGGACTCTAAAGACTCGTCAATACGCCGGCAGTAGGTAATGATCATATCAGTTATCAACAAGCCGTCAGCGGTACTAGCTGGGCGTAACGGCTACCCGGTGCAGGGTTCCTAGGCACTCTTGTGAAGGTTCAAAAGGCATCAAACATGCTTGGATAAAAATTTAGACGTGCCGAACAACCCAAAGCCGGGATCTTTGCTAGATTATTAGGTTTAAACATGCAAGATGATAACTTTTATCTAAGTGTGAGGGATTACAACCTTTGTAGTCCGCTCCTTCGCTTCACAAGCTCTGAGTAGAAGTCCTTTTGACGTGATCCACGATCTCCCGGACTCATGAGAGGCTCCATGACTCGAACGATCCATGCTAGCTCGAAGTATTCCAAATCTCCGATGATCTACCTCGAAGTTGCAAAGACTCAAGCTATCTCACTCTAAAGAGATGAACACACTAATCTCATGGGCTAGATGAGATGAGGATGAGAGAGTAGTATTTTTGCTTTCTTTTTAAATCATTTTCTCATATTATTTCATCACATAAAGAAAATCAAGTAAGCTTCTTCAAGAGAGAAGAAGATGATAATGGAAAAGATAATAATAAGATTAAATCCTTTTGTGATGAATAGAATGAAAACAATATGATTGATTATAAACCATGGTCAATGATGAGTGGCTAGGATTTAGTAGAGAATAAACTAGAGTTAGGGTTTGGTTGGGTTAAGAATGTGTCATCCAAAAATATCTTAAGAATGACAAAAGAAAAAGCTTCTAGAAGGTGCATGAAGCATCTAACCCTAATCAAACCCTAACCTCAATTAATCATCCTTAAACATGTTTAACAATTAATCATATCTTGTCACAATAATATATGTCACATATATATTATATATTTGCAACAAAGGAAAATAATACAATTAACATATATCGCATATATATCAATGTATCATCCACTGAGAAAATGAAATAATAAAGCGAGCCAATATTAGATAATGTAATAATATATCATATATATTATTATACATTAAATCATCGAATCAACACTTGATCCGACGATCCGGCTATATCGAATATTACCGACTAATATATCATGTACCGATTCATCGAATCAACACTTGATCCGATGACCCGGTTCATATCAAAATATCGCGAGGATATAATACGGTATCCCATATCGCATTATTCTCGGTCCTGCACATATCACATATGTGCCTCTACTCTGTTTCGCCTGAGCCAAGAAACCTCTGTGTAGGACTCTAAAGAATCGTCAATACGCCGGTAGCAGGTGATGATCATATCAAACACCCACAAGCTGCAAGCGGTCAGCTAAACGTAACAGCCACCCAGGTATTGAGCGATCAGAAGATCAACAAGCTAGCCTGTGCGTTCTCCTGTGAATCCAATCAGTAACACTCCCGTACAGTCCGGTCTGTTCGTCTGATATGTCGCATATCAAGTCTAGGGGTGGTATACGTCAGACCCCAGTAACCGATAAGTCGTGTCGATGTATGGCTCATAACGGGTCGAGAAACTACTAGTAACACATACCAGTAAATCTCTATATCAGCCCTGGCCAGGGACTTCCAGTTATAGCCAATCGAACACAGCACAACATCAACTCCCTATACCGGGAGAGACGAATCCCCTCCTATCGCTCATTGCCTCCATGTGATTCGGGACTGTACCCAAAAGCCACCGTTTTGCACGCCCTCTTGGACGTGGTAAGGTGGAAATCAAAGCACAGTGGGAATCACACAAGACTCTATGACGATTTCGGGTCTACATACTACCCTGTACCAGTGTCACCGGAGAACTGCCATCTGACGTGTGGTATAACACCATCTGGGAGTTCTCGGTGAGTCCGTCCAGTGTACCCAGTCTCCACTGAGCACCCGTACACCATCTCTGATGTCTAACACCGATGGATATGGGATCATCCATCGCCCATCATATGGGTCAAGGTGCGTATACGCTAGTCTACTCTGGTGTATCGATGCCCTGTCTCGATATACCCTCGACAAGGAACCGTTATAGGATGTACTCACCGACTACCGTGGCCCCACTAGTATGATCTTATCATAGTCCCAGTAGTCGAGTACAAATCCTAAGGGCTTTATCAACATGTGAGAGTAAAACAATAAACCAATACAAGTCAACATGTTAAGATAAAGTGAAACCAAATAGCATACTATTATGACGAGCAAGAAAGTCATCTCTATATATATCCAAGCATCCATTATAATATACATCATATGTACAACAATGGCCTCTAGGGCATATACATAACTAACAATCTCCCACTTGCACTAAGGCCAGTTGCTGTAGTATCTCATACCTAGCATCCCGAATAATCTCTCAAACTGTATCTGGGGAATAGCCTTCGTGAATGGATCCGCAGTGTTTTCCTTCGTATCTACTCTCCTGACCTCGATCTCCCGGCGATCAACTATCTCCCTGATCAGGTGATATCGCCTCAGAATATGTCTGGACTTTTGATGGGATCTGGGTTCCTTGGCTAACGCCACAGCTCCATTGTTATCGCAATACAGAGGTATTGGATGCTCAATGGATGGAACTACACCAAGTTCACTAATGAACTTCTTGATCCAGACAGCCTCTTTGGCAGCATCGTTGGCAGCGATGTATTCAGCCTCCATCGTCGAGTCTGCAACGGTATCCTGTTTGGAACTCTTCCAACATACCGCCCCTCCATTGAGGGTAAAGACAAAACCCGAATGCGACTTAGAGTCGTCCTTATCACTTTGGAAGCTGTAATCGGTAAAGGACTCGACCTGGAGTTCTCCGTTACCATACACCAAGAACATCTCCTTAGTCCATCGTAAGTACTTGAGAATGTTCTTCACTGCTGTCCAATGACTCTCTCCAGGATCTGCTTGATACCGACTCACTACACTTAGTGAGTATGCTACATCGGGTCTGGTACATAGCATCGCATACATGATAGAGCCTACTGCCGAAGCATAGGGTATCCCTTTCATGCGAGCTCTCTCCAAATCAGTCTTGGGAGACATCTCTTTAGAGAGAGTGAATCCAGAGATCATGGGTTGGTTCCCACGCTTGGATTCTTCCATACTAAACCTCTTTAGTATGGTGTCAATGTACCTAGATTGGGACAATCCCAGTATCCGTTTAGATCTATCTCTATAGATCATGATTCCCAATATGCAGGAGGCATCACTTAGATCTTTCATTGAGAATCTCTGTGATAAGAAGAGCTTGACTGATTGCAGCATAGGAATATCATTTCCTATCAAGAGTATGTCATCCACGTACAATACGAGGAAGACAACCTTACCCTCTGCTACCTTCTTATAGATACAAGGTTCATCTATATTTTTGATGAAGTCAAACTCTTTGACTACAACATCAAAACAGATGTTCCAACTCCGCGATGCTTGCTTTAACCCATAAATGGATTTAAGCAGCTTGCACAACTTTCCGCTGCTCCCACTATCTACGAAGCCCTCTGGCTGAGTCATGTACACGCTCTCTTCTAAATCACCGTTTAGAAAGGCGGTCTTAACATCCATTTGCCAGATTTTGTAGTCATAGTATGCAGCAATGGCAAGTAAGATCCGGATGGACTTAAGCATAGCCACTGGAGAAAAGGTTTCGTCATAATCCACACCTGGTCGTTGACGAAAACCCTTTGCTACAAGTCTAGCTTTGAAAGTCTCAACCTTTCCATCAACACCAAATTTCTTTTTAAAAATCCACTTGCTCCCAATGGGTTTTACCCCTTCAGGAGCATTTTCCAAAATCCATACTTTATTGGTGTACATGGATTCCATCTCAGATCGCATTGCATCCAGCCATTTCACAGAGTCACTACTTGTGATGGCCCGCTCGAAACTAGTGGGTTC
Organism: Agapanthus africanus; assembly: GCA_030015575.1. Lineage (NCBI taxonomy): Eukaryota > Viridiplantae > Streptophyta > Magnoliopsida > Asparagales > Amaryllidaceae > Agapanthus > Agapanthus africanus. Next base: position 45,095,657 of record JASDDO010000006.1, read on the forward strand.
ATCATCATCCATGATGCAATCCTCGCTTCCACCATCAATGAGAAAACCTTAGTATCTCTCAGGTGGACGAGAAACCCTACTAGATCGGCGGAGAGGCTGGGGTTCATCGGGTACTACTGAATCCTCTGGTTCAACCAAGTCTTCTGTTATAGTTTGTGTTGCTGGAACTTCTTCCAGTTCTACCTCAATGCTACTATTCTGTTTCATAAGAAAATCTTTTTCTAAGAAAGTAGCATGTCGAGAAACAAACACCTTTTGTTCCTCGGGGTGGTAGAAGATATACCCTTGTGAATTTCTGGGATATCTTACAAACTTACATAAGACTGATCTTGCCTCGAGTTTGTCTGGATTTTGTCTTTTGACATAGGCTGGACAACCCCATATCTTAACATACTTAAGAGATGGTCTCTTCCCTTTCCATATCTCATATGGAGTGGTAGGCACTGATTTGGTAGGAACCATATTCAATAGGTGTATGGCTGTCTCCAGCGCATACCCCCAGAAGGAAATAGGTAATTCAGCTGTACTCATCATAGAGCGCACCATATCTAATAGGGTGTGATTCCTCCGCTCCGATACACCGTTGTGCTGTGGTGTATAAGGAGGAGTAAGCTGAGAGAGAATCCCATTTTCTTTTAGATAATCTAGGAACTCATTGCTTAAGTATTCACCTCCTCGATCAGATCGAAGAATCTTAATACTTTTGCCCGTTTGGTTCTCTACTTCGTGCTTATATTCTCTGAATTTCTCAAAAGCTTCAGACTTGTGTTTTATCAGAAACACATGTCCGTATCTAGAGAGATCGTCAGTGAATGTAATGAAGTAGGAAGAACCGTTCCTGGCATGCGTAGACATGGGACCGCATACATCACTATGTACCAGTCCTAAGAGTTCGGTAACTCTTTCTCCGTGTCCACTAAACGGAGCTTTGGTCATTTTTCCTTTGAGACATGAATGGCAAGTATCATAAGATGATAATTCGAACGGATTCAAATAACCATCCTTATGTAACTTAGCCAGTCGTGTAGCATTGATATGACCAAGTCTACAATGCCACAAGAAGGATTCGTTCATATCTGAACTTTTCCTCTTGTGTGTGTTTTGTAAATTTAGAACTGTATTCTGATTTAGAATGAATATGCCATTATGTAACGAGCCTGATGCAATCAACTTTTGATCTAGGAATATGTTCATAACATTATCCTGTACTACAAAATTATATCCTTCTTTACTTAATAAAGAAACTGAAATAATATTGCACATCATGTTCGGTATATAATAGCACTCATTTAGAATCAGTGTATTATGACTTGGTAATACAAGGTGATATTCGCCAACTGCTTTGGCTACAACATTTGCACCGTTCCCTACTTGAACGGAATGATCACCTTTTCCCAGTTCTCTACCTTTACGTAGCCCATGTAACTGTTTACATATGTGGGATCCTGATCCGGTATCTAATACCCAGGACGTAGGGTGAACTGAGAAACAGTTCTCAATAACTAACACACCTGAAGAAGATGCATCAACATGCATGTTCTTTTGGGCGGCTTGAGAATCCAGATATTCTCCTGTTTCCTGTTCAGTCTTATAACTCTTATAAGAAAGAACGGGTCCAACGTTCCCTTGCTCAGTACAATAATTAGGTTTAGTCAATACATCCATATTATTATCTTGATTATGGCCTGACATGGTCGCTACCTGGAGAGAGAGAGAAGAAAACAGTTTAGCGTATGCTCTTGCAAGATTAGATTGGTTATTATCTTATCTAATCAGGATATCTCCTACTGTTTTTATCAAATCTACCTTCAAACCTTAAAAAGGTAAGATTAGCCGAGATTAATTACACCCTACAATTTCGTCAATCTTTCAGCCAGATCAGTGTTGGTACTTTGAGGGAGGTTCCCCGTGCTTTCGCACGGACCTAATTAAAGTAAACCTCGTTTTCCCAGAGGCGTAACCCCGTTAACACTTTTCTAGACACCTACTTGAATGACTAATTGTCCTGTGTAAAACTCTCCCAGGAGTAACTCTTACTCGCAGTGGGTATCGGGATCCAACTATCTCATAGAAGGTATGCAATCTCATTGCAAATTTCAACACTTGAAATTCCCAATAATATTTTACCCCTAGTGTTCTATGACCTTGACAAATGCCAAACAACCCATAGTCCACTAGTCAAGTTCAACCCGTACATTTCTTGATTGAATTAAACCCACCCGTACGACCCTTGACGAATGCCAAACAATGCCGTACGAATACCCTAATCCAATCTGCATCATATGCATAAGCAGATAAATACTAGTTAGCTACCGTACACTACGCCTTGACGAATGCCAAACTACCGTAGCACGAATACTAAGTAGTACTTATCTGAAATGACGGAGGGCTACGCAGGTTTTTTCAGAAAACCTTGAGCGTAAAGAACTTGATATCGCCGTAGAATCATGTGTTTTTGAAAAGGAGTGTTTTTGAGGCTTTTCTTAGTTTCGCTAAAGGGGTCACTCCCGGTGAAGGGATTGTCGGCCCTTTCCTAATCGAATAAGGTGCAGGATATATCATATATATACCACTGTGCAAAGCAAAACTCTAAAAGCAATCAAAAGACAAACCGCGTTTTGTAGCATCTGCCAGTTTTGCTAAAGGAGTCACTCCCGGTGAAGGGATCTCGGTCCTTTCCTCATCGAATAAGGTGCAGGATATATCATATATATCACTGTGCAAAGCAAAACTGTAGCTACCCTTTTTATAAAGTTTTGATTCTACAACATCTTTAGGTTTCTTTTCTTTTATTAATCTCATTAATAAAAATCCCATCAGCTTATGCTTCCTAAGCATCACAGAAGAAACGAAAGCAGTAATATTTATATATCAGCATATGTATATAGTATAAGCATTCGTCTCAGGCAGTAATATGATCTCATCACAGAACATTGCAGCAGAAGAACATATATGAAATATTGGATATACTAGGACGTCCGTGTTTTCAATACGAGCCTGTATAAAACACGGATTCCACGGTCGCGACGAATAGCCAAACCCACATCCCAAGACCCCTACGAGAGCGTCAAGTAACACTGCCAATTCTAGGGTTAGGAGACCCGGTCTCGACTCCTCGAGATGGCCTCCCACTGGACCCTAGAACCCGGTTACTTGTGCTCCCCTCCTTGGGTCTACCTAATGCGGAAAAGTAAATAATATACACTGGTGACATCAACCGCAACCTGGAAGTGCCCCAAATAAAAGAATATTACATTACAAATGAATTTTACATGAATGAAAATAAAAACCCTCATCTCACATAAAACCCCCGGCTATTCAGAACGCGACGATCCAATATAACATATCACAGCAACACATAATATCACATATCATCAACGTAAGTAAATATGCGCATCCCAATTGTCGTTGACATATAGCAACGAAACCGGCGATATCACATATTACACTTACGGCCACAGAAAAGAAAGTGTAAAACTACAACATTTGGAATCCACAATCACTTTAGACATCGTAAATCCGAAATATCACATACTTCGCATTTCATGCCTAACTCTATGAATTCCACATATTGTATCACATTCCAGATAAATAGACAGTATTAAACTTTCCGAACAGATAATCAAATACCCAAAATTTCCCAAAGTGCTCAACTCTTGAGCGGAGTTCAAATAATCCCAGAATATGTCACAGTACCGGTGATCCAGCCGTAGAAGGGTCAAGCCAACGCCTCACATGTGGCACGCCGTACTGCCCCAAACCCGAAGGTTCAAAAGGCAGTTCAAGACGGTCACATAATCGAGTTAAGGTTTGTTGTCTTCTATAGGGTCCACCGCTTAACTTGTACAATTTTTCCGAAAGATTTAAACCCGAAAAAAATTTCAACACTTGAAAGTTTGCCATACCGGGAAACAGTGAGTTAATGATATCCGTTCAACTAGTTTAACAGTTTCTAAATATCCGGAAAGAAATACGAATTTAAAATTTCCGATCGAGTCTACTACTACAAAACAAACCCCAGAATTTTCAACACCTGAAACAGATTAAAAATACCCAGAAGCATCAACAAGCACCTACGGACATTACCATAAAATCCACGTGTCGCCAATCCATCAATCCGCCGCGGAACCGCCGCGAAAGCATGCTTGCGCCGCGGTTCCGCCGCCGTTTGATCGAATTGGGGGCTCGGGTTTTATGGTAATTCTTAGAATTCCCTGCTGATTTTTTTATATATTTTTAATTCAGAAAAAACCCAAAATTTAAAAAATTTCCAGAGAGGGGTCTAGTTTCGTCGTTTCGGGTTCGATCGGAGTTTTAACTTCGTTAACACATCGCCTAATGCTCTAGCTAGGCTCTGATACCACTGCAGGGTTCCTAGGCACTCTTGTGAAGGTTCAAAAGGCATCAAACATGCTCGGATAAAAATTTAGACGTGCCGAACAACCCAAAGCCGGGATCTTTGCTAGATTATTAGGTTTAAACATGCAAGATGATAACTTTTATCTAAGTGTGAGGGATTACAACCTTTGTAGTCCGCTCCTTCGCTTCACAAGCTCCGAGTAGAAGTCCCTTTGCCACGATCCACGATCTCCCGGACTCATGAGAGGCTCCATGACTCGAACGATCCATGCTAGCTCGAAATATTCCAAATCTCCGATGATCTACCTCGAAGTTGCAAAGACTCAAGCTATCTCACTCTAAAGAGATGAACACACTAATCTCATGGGCTAGATGAGATGAGGATGAGAGAGTAGTATTTTTGCTTTCTTTTTAAATCATTTTCTCATATTATTTCATCACATAAAGAAAATCAAGTAAGCTTCTTCAAGAGAGAAGAAGATGATAATGGAAAAGATAATAATAAGATTAAATCCTTTGGTGATGAATAGAATGAAAACAATATGATTGATTATAAACCATGGTCAAGGATGAGTGGCTAGGATTTAGTAGAGAATAAACTAGAGTTAGGGTTTGGTTGGGTTAAGAATGTGTCATCCTAAAATATCTTAAGAATAACAAAAGAAAAAGCTTCTAGAAGGTGCATGAAGTATCTAACCCTAATCAAACCCTAACCTCAATTAATCATCCTTAAACATGTTTAACAATTAATCATATCATGTCACAATAATATATATCACATATATATTATATATTTGCAACAAAGGAAAATAATACAATTAACATATATCTCATATATATCAATGTATCATCCACTGAGAAAATGAAATAATAAAGCGAGCCAATATTAGATAATGTAATAATATATCATATATATTATTATACATTAAATCATCGAATCAACACTTGATCCTACGATCGGGCTATATCGAATATTACCGACTAATATATCATGTACCGATTCATCGAATCAACACTTGATCCGATGACCCGGTTCATATCAAAATATCGCGAGGATATAATACGGTATCCCATATCGCATTATTCTCGGTCCTGCACATATCACATATGTGCCTCTACTCTGTTTCTCCTGAGCCAAGAAACCTCTGTGTAGGACTCTAAAGAATCGTCAATACGCCGGTAGCAGGTGATGATCATATCAAACACCCACAAGCTGCAAGCGGTCAGCTAAACGTAACAGCCACCCAGGTATTGAGCGATCAGAAGATCAACAAGCTAGCCTGCGCGTTCTCCTGTGAATCCAATCAGTAACACTCCCATACAGTCCGGTCTGTTCGTCTGATATGTCGCATATCAAGTCTAGGGGTGGTATACGTCAGACCCCAGTAACCGATAAGTCGTGTCGATGTATGGCTCATAACGGGTCGAGAAACTATTAGTAACACTTACCAGTAAATCTCTATATCAGCCCTGGCCAGGGACTTCCAGTTATAGCCAATCGAACACAGCACAACATCAACTCCCTATACCGGGAGAGACGAATCCCCTCCTATCGCTCATTGCCTCCATGTGATTCAGGACTGTACCCAAAAGCCACCGTTTTGCACGCCCTCTTGGACGTGGTAAGGTGGAAATCAAAGCACAGTGGGAATCACGCAAGACTCTATGACGATCTCGGGTCTACAGACTACCCTGTACCAGTGTCACCGGAGAACTGCCATCTGACGTGTGGTATAACACCATCTGGGAGTTCTCGGCGAGTCCGTCCAGTGTACCCAGTCTCCACAGAGCACCCATACACCATCTCTGATGTCTAACACCGATGGATATGGGATCATCCATCGCCCATCATATGGGTCAAGATGCGTATACGCTAGTCTACTCTGGTGTATCGATGCCCTGTCTCGATATACCCTCGACTAGGAACCGTTATAGGATGTACTCACCGACTACCGTGGCCCCACTAGTATGATCTTATCATAGTCCCAGTAGTCGAGTACAAATCCTAAGGGCTTTATCAACATGTGAGAGTAAAACAGTAAACCAATACAAGTCAACATGTTAAGATAAAGTGAAACCAAATAGCATACTATCATGACGAGCAAGAAAGTCATCTCTATATATATCCAAGCATCCATTATAATATACATCATATGTACAACAATGGCCTCTAGGGCATATACATAACTAACACCCGGGTATTGAGAGATCAGAAGATCAACAAGCAAGCTTGTCCATACTCCCGTGAATCCAATAAGTAACACTACCGTACAGTCCGGTCTCTTCGTCTGATATGTCGCATATCTAGTCCGGGGATGGTAAACGTCGAACCCTAATAACTTGATAAGTCATGCCGATGTGAGGCTCATAACTGGTCGAGACACTACTGATAACACTTACCAGTATATCTCTATATCATCCCTGGTCAGGGACATCCTGTTATAACCAATCGAGCATAGCGCAACATCAACCCCCAATACCGAGAGTGACGAAACCCCTCCTATCGCTCATTGCCTCCATGTGGCTCGGGACTGTACCCAAAAACCACCATTTTGCACGCTTTCTTCAATGTGGTTTGGTGGAAATCAAAGCACAGTAGGAATCACACAAGACTCTATGACGATCTCGGGTCTACAGACTAACTTATACCAGTGTCACCAGAGAACTGCTATCTGACGATAGGTATAATACCATCTAGGAGTTCTCGGCGAGTCCTGTTCAGTGCACCCAGTCTCCACTGAGCACCCGTATACAATCTTTGATGTCAAACACCAATGGATGTGGGATCATCCATCGCCCATCAAATGGGTCAAGAAACGTATACGCTAGTCTACTCTGGCATATCGATGCCCTGTCTCGATACTCCCATGACTAGAAACAATTAAAGGATGTACTTGCCGACTACCCTGGCCCCACTAGTATGATCTGCATCATAGTCCTGGTAGTCAAATACACATCCTAAGGGCTTTATCAACATGTAACAGAGAGACAGTACAAGTATACATGTTAAGATAAAGAGTAACCAGATAGAATACTATCATGTCGAGCAAGAAAGTTCTCTCTATATATGTCTATGCATGCACTATAATATACAATCGTGTACAATAATGGTCTCTAGGGCATGCATACAACTAACAATCTCCCACATGCACTAAGGCCAGTTGTTATAGTATCTCATACCCAACATCTCTTAAACTCACTCTAGGGAAAGGCCTTCGTGAGTAGATCCGTCGTGTTCTTCTTCGTGTCAACTCTCCTAACCTCGATCTCCCGGAGATCAACCATCTTCCTGATCAGGCGATACTGCCTAAGAATATGTCTGGATCACTGATGGGGCCGGGGTTCCTAGGCCAAAGCCACAACTCTATTGTCACCACAATGGTAGGAACCTCACCAAGTTCATCTCATGAACATGTTTATCCAGACGGCCTCTTTGGTAGCATCGTTGGTAGCGATGTATTCAGCCTTTATCATCGATTCTGCTATGGTATCTAGCTTGGAACACTTCCAACATACCGTCCCTCCACTGAGGGTAAAGGCAAAACCCGCGACTGTCTTACAGTCGACCTTATTACTCTGGAAGCCCGAATTGGTAAAGGACACAACATGGAGTTCACTGTTACCAAGAACGTTTCTTTAGTCCTTCTCAAGTACTTAAGAATGTTCTTCACAGCTGTCCAGTGTTTCTCTCAGGATGTATGAGGTATCACCCAGATCCTTCATGGAGAAACATTGTAACAAGAGGAGCTTGACCGAGTGTAGCATAGGAACACCATTTCCTATCAAGAGTATGTCATCCACGTATAATACGAGAAAGACAACCTTACTCTCTACAAGCTTCTTGTACATACAAGGTTCAACTACCTTTTTGTCTGCCATATCAAAACAGATGTTCCAACTCCTCGGTGCCTGCTTTAATCCGTAAATTGATTTAAGCAACTTGCACACCTTTCCGCTGCTCCCACTATCTACGAAGCCCTCTGGCAGTGTCATGCATACGCTCTTTTCTAAATCACCATTTAGAAAAACGGTCTTGACATCAATCTGCTAGATTTTGTAGTCATGGTATGCAGCAATTGTTGGATATATGTATGCCCTAGAGGCCATTATATGATAGTGTATGTACCGGTATGTGTGTGTGTGTGTATTCAGGGGACATTCTTGCTCGACATGATAGTATGCTATCTGGTTGCACTTTTTATCTTGACATGTTCATTTGATCATGCTTTAATTCATTTGGTACATGTTGATATAGACCTTAGGATATGCAGGACTACTGAGATTATGAAGCAGATCATACTAGTGGGACATGTGTAGTCTATGAGCATATCCTTGAAATGTTCCTAGTCGTGGGTGTATTGAGATTGGGCATCGATATTACCAGAGTAGACTAGCGTATACGTTACTTGTCCCATATGATGGGCGATGGATGATCCCATATCCATTGGTGTGGTGACACCAAAGATCATATACGGGTGCTCAGTAGAGACTGGGTACACTTAACGGACTCGCCGAGAACTCCTATGTGGTATTATATCTATCGTCGGATAGCAGTTCTCCGGTGACACTGGTACAGGTTTGTCTGTAGACCCGAGATCGTCATAGAGTCTTGTGTGCCTCCCACTGTACTTTGATCTCCACCCTACCACGGCTCTACTGAGTCGTGCAAACAGGTGAATTTTGGGTACAGTCCAGAGTCACATGGAGGCAATGAGCGATAGGAGGGGTTTCATCTCTCCCGGTATTGGGGGTTGATGTTGCACCATGTACGATTGGTTATAACAGGAAGTCCCTGGCCAGGGCTGCTGAGATTTACTGATAAATGTTATCGGTAGTTTCTCGATCTGTTATGAGCCATATACCGGCATGACTTATTGGGTTATTGGGGTCAACGATATCATCCCTAGACTTACATATGCAGCATATATTGACGAAGAGACCGGATGTAACGTCTTCAAAATAATAAAATATGATTTTTGGGAAATTTTATAATTTAATATTATTTTAATGAATATTTTAATATTCTGGTATAATTAAATACAGATAAATGGGGAAAAATTATGGAAAATTCTAAAATAAGGTATTTTAAGGAATTGCCTCGTTTTCTGTGCATGCCCCCATTTCCTCTAGTTTTGACCCTGAGTATGTCTAGTTTTGACTGATTCCATCTAGGGTGAAATCTGGGTTGATTTTCCTATGTTGGTGTATAATTTGGGACTTGTTTTAGCATGGATTTTGGTATTTGGTGATTCATTCCTGTCGGGTGGCGTTTGGACGTCAACGACAAGTGGATTTTGATTGTGTTTACATGCGAGTCGATAGGTTTTTACCTATGCGGGTAGCGTGTGCTATTTTGGTTTCCGATGTGATTTTCATGTGCTTTAGCATTGTGATATACTTGTAGGTACCCCGCGTGATGTTGAGGCAAAGGAGGTGAAGATAGCGACATCGGCTTTGGCACACGAGAAGCAAGGTGAGTAGATTATATCTACAGGGGGAAGTCGGGTGGATGGCGTATAGCACCCCCGCAGTCCGTAGATAGATTATTATGTAGTTATCGTGATATTAGGTGTATTATGGATAGTACAGGGTTAGAAGTGACTAGTGCAGTTCATAGTCGCGAACCCTAAGATAGAATTACACCTATACACACACCCTTGCTTATCACTTGTACTTGCACTATGATTGATGATATGTGATGACTTTGGAGATGAGTCGATGATGTGGGCTTGGTGCCCTGGGATCGGTGATTTGATACGATTCATATGTGGGATATGACTTGTGATTCTGGCGGGCTTGGGATATGTGTTTACCCCCGCATGCATACTTTACTGATGTTACCGTTTTGTACTAGACATAGAGTAGTACTCCAGACTATATGTTCTGATGATGGTGATATCTGTTATGTGATGAGACAGTGAGATGTTGACCCCTACCCAGCTTTTGGGGATGCCGTACGATAATTTACCGTACGTGCCGATATTGATGATAGATCCGCACTCATAACTCGAGGATATCTTATGATATGACATTGAGGCGAGATCACCGACTATATATCTTTATATATATATACCGACTCAGATTTAGGTGGTTTCCACACCTACCCCTCCTGTTTGACCTGATACTTAGGTGTAGTTGCATAGTAGATACTTCACTGTAGTGTTGACTACTAGATTTCTGCATCTTCATGCTATTCGCATTGCTGGCATATGTTCATTGCTATATTATTATCATGCTGTTAGGACACCAGCACCATTATCGATGATGCGTATGTTCCACGTACACTATTTGCCGGCTCACACACTTCATCATCGATAATTGCCATGCCACTACACTGTAGTACTATTGCATTCATGAGATGATTCTTCCTTCGACATATGCACATTACTATTCCATGTTGCATGATTTCCGATATGATTACTGTTCTTTACATGTCGCATACGTCATGGATTGACTGCATAGCACATCGCATTGGATTTACTTCCTGATGTTGGATTTTCATGTGATTTCTGGTTTTTGAGGACCGTGGGGTTATTTAAGAAAAGAGGCACTTTTATGAAAACCCGGTACCTCGTGATATGATATTTCGGTGCGTCCACCACGCGTTTTCTCGGTGCTGAGACGTGTGCTTGAAACCCGATTCGAGGAGGTGATGATCCGTTGCGGGTTCGTGGTGGGCCCGGTATGGTTCCCCTCGGCGAGATTATCGATGGGTTTGCCGATTGAGCCTGGAGGCGGGCGAGTACCTACCGGTGATTGTATTTGAGCTCGGCGGATATCTGGAGGATACCGGCCGCAGTCGAGAGATGGGCTGACCCGTACTGCCGAGGGCCGTTACCGCAGACGGAGCCCATAGATGGACATGGGTTGACTCGTACTGCCGGGGGCCGAGGGCCGATACCGCCGACGGAGCCCCATATGGATGAGGATTTACGTGTCGATGCTAGGCACGGGTTTTCATGATGTTTTTCCATGATATTGTTTATATCCTCATACTTGCATACTTGATGCTTATCGTCAGTGGGTGACGAGTGGACGGGTTCCACATACATACAGACATGGATTATATACAGACTTGGATCATATACAGACTTGGATCATATACAGACTGGTTTTACATTGATCATACTTTATTTGTATATATAACAGGGTATGAGGGCGCTGTTATATATACCCTTACACCAATATTAGTGGTATGGGACGCTAATATATGTGTATTGATATCATTGATATTTCTTCATGGTTACTTCATGCAGACATACCTTACACTGATGACATGTGATTACCTGAGTACCTGGCACTACATACATGATTAGATGTTATCTTGCCACCCTATTACACTCAGATGTACTCTTGTGGATTATATTATTGATCGTTGACTTAGGTTTATGTCTTGCATTCGGTTTCTGCTTGTAGATGTTTCTATTCACGAGTTGGCAACTCACCCCCGTTGTGCCACAGTTCTTGCAGGTTCTGCCGTACAGGTTCTATTGCGGCATTTCTGGCACACTTTCTTCTTGCGGGTGACTTGCTTTGGTAGGTGGATTCTTTCGCATCAAGAACCACCATTGTATTTATTTATTTCATTGTATCTAGAATTTCCATCAACCAAAACTTGTATTGTTTCAGACCTAGACTAGTGATGTATTATTTCGACCTTAGAGTCGCGCTTAGTAGTATTGCGTTTTTTTCTTATTGCTTTTGAGTTTTCTTTGGATTTGATCCTCGCCACTAGGCGTTGTATATTATTGCTGCATATGTGGTTGTGACCGTCGATTGACGAAGAGCTAGCTCCCGCTTGGGGATGCCATTATCATTGCATACATATTGTTATACTTGTTGTACCCCATTCGGGGCCAGTTTTTCAAAAGAAACTCTGCCGAAATTTTTAGAAAAGACTTTATTGTTTTCAAAACGTACCTTCGGCTTAGTTATTTAAAAACCTTGATTTCAAACCTGTATTTCTTCACTTCTTTAAACCAGTTTTCTTTACTTATTCTCAAAAATGGTTTTAGATTTCTGGGCTTTTGGCTTACTTGGATCAGATGGAGTCCTATAGGCTTCATATGGTTCAAGGGCCAGTCACGTGCTCTTTCGGGTCGTGACACCGGACTGTACGGTAAGTGTTGCCAGTTGGCTCAACGGGAGTTTTAGCAGGTTTGCTTGTGTTTCTTCTAATCGCTCAATACCTGGGAGCTGTTACGTACAGCTTGTGCCACTGACGGTTTGTGGGCATGTGATGTGATCACTTCCTACTGCTAGCGTATTGACGAGTCTTAGAGTCCCACAAAAGGGTCTCCTAGCTCAGGAAAAAAGATGTGGGGTGCATATGAGATATGCGTAGGAGCTCGATTAAATGCGTGTATTGGATACCGTATTTTAATCGGGTGTTTTCTATTGGACGGGTCGTATGTGATATGACCGGGTTATTAAATCAAGTGTTGATTTAATATTAAATCCATTATCTCATTTATTAAAACCTATTTCTTTATGATGCATGCATGAGTGTATGTATATGTTGATATGGATGCACACATGCAAGGATACATGTGTCATGGTTGATGATACATAGGTGGTGGCAATGAAAGACTTACATGGTTACATATTTGAATATTTTGTTTATTTGAGAAAAGCAAAAATGGATTAATACCATGGTTTAATTACCCATGGTTTTAGCCCATGGTTTTTCTTAAACTCAAGTTACAAAATATCTAGATATTTTGTAACCATTGTTTAGGATGGCATGACTCTCACATACTCTCTTGAGTTAAGCAAGAGTTATCATATTATTCTCTTGAGTTTAGTTTTGAGCCATCTCCTTCTTCCTCTCTCCCCTCAAAGCTCTCTAGGGTTTTAAAAGAAAAAGAAAGAATTAAAAAGAAAAGGTTTTTAAGTGAGATCCTGTTAGTTATGTATATGCCCTAGAGGCCATTGTTGTACATATGATGTATATTATGATGGATGCTTGGATTGTAAGTCTATGCTACCTCTCCCGGTACTTTCGGGCATGCGGAATTTGACGAAAAACAATTTTCTAGAGGTGGTAACATGGACTCAAAACCGGATCTTTGTTAAACATCTAACTAACAACCTAACTAGGAGTTGTTAACTACTCGGTTAGGGGGTTATACCTTTCTTTCTTGAACTCCTTCGTCTTCAAGCCTCGATGGTTCTCCGGATCGGCTTCACTCCGTCGTCTCCTTGCGCCGAAGATAAATCCAACCGAAAGCTTCTACCTTTGGCTTCTTCTTCGATCTTTGAAGAAACTAGTTCACTTGGTTTGCTAAACCTTATGAACTAGAGTGGGTAGAGAAGAGTGTGTTGGGATTTTCTCTATGGTTCTTGGTTCTCAACACATGAGACAGGTGAACCATAGACTAAAGAGAGGGAGAGCAAGAGGAAGGAGATGAGAGCTCAAGAACAAGAGAGAGAATGAGAATGATAGAATGAGAAAAGACTTTTCTCTCTTGGCTCTCATAATTCAAAACCATCATCACAAAATAGTAATCAAGTATTGTGTAAAATGGTTTAAGCTACAATAGCCATATCATTTCTTGCACTCATTTCTCTCAAGAGAAACAAGCAAGTAAAAAGTCTTTGCCATGAAATGATAGCCATTGTCATCATGATGGTCAACTAGTCCAACCTAGTCAATCGGTCAACAAAGTCAACAAGTCAACAAAATCAACCCCTCAACAACCATGTCACCATAATACTTAATTAATATTATTGTTAATCATATATCATATTCTCATTAGGGTTGAGCAAAAAGTCAATAGTCAACAGTCAACGGTCAACAACCCTAATGAGAATCCTCTGCCTCCGTCTCTCCGTCAACTGTGCATACACACCCGCATCCGTGTTCCGAGAAACATGAATACATACTGGATAAATCCAATCCCAAAATGTACACTAGGATCTGGCTTAAACCAAAGCCCGCTAGTGTTAATTGTCCGGACACTGTACGTGCACAAGTGCACGGATGTGACCGAACCCTGTCGCAAAACCATGCGACCTGTCGCAAAACCATGCGACCTCTACTCTTTTGCCTAAAGGCGAATAGCTTTCTGTGTGGGACTCTAAAGATTCGACACTACGCTGGAAGTGAGTTTAACCACAGACCGCAAGAGGCACTAGCTGTGCGTAACGGTCCCCAGGTAGATGCCGACAAGAAGACTGACGAGGTGAAATCCATCTAAACTCCTACTGAGCCTGAATGTGACAATCTCCGTACAATCCGGTCTGTTCGTCTGATACATCGCATGGCGGGCCAGAGCGGGCCCAGATGAGTTGAAGATTTCCAATGTGGAGAGTCTTACTCAGATCTAGAGCAGACCGACTCAGAGATGACCGCTTATGTATTGCTTTTCCTGGAGGATTGAGGCGTTGTTCGGCGTACAGGCGTATGAGCCAGTTGCTACTGCAAATGACGAGATATCGCCCAGATGGTTGGAGCTACTGCAGCATGAGCATGTTCTTGGAGTTATGATAGCGAGTCGCTAGTCACCGAGGATGAATGACTAGGACGTGTGGTGAGTTTGCTTACCCGATGCGAGTCATCAGGTGGATCGATTCCAGATAGAGACGACTTCACGTAGGTTCGTTGAGAGTCGATAGAGACGATCGAATGACAGGAACTTATTTTCCAAGTTTAAAGTATACGGAAAGACATGCAGGTGATTCTATGGACCCTCTAGAAGAATGAAACCCTAACTCGACTTAATGACCGTGTGAAAGCCTTTGAACCTTCGGGTTTGCGGCGGTTCCTCGGCGCCATTAGTGAGGCTTGGGTTTGCCCTTCTACGGCTGGACCACCGACGCTGTGGCATGTACTCGATACTATTAAACTGTACCCGAGATGTGAGCTCTTGGGGGATTATGAGGATCTGGCGAGTCGATCGGATGGTTCGACATCTTCGGATATCGTGATGGGACACTGCTTGGGAGACTCCAGATGCGAGCATAGCCGTTGGAGCACAGTACATGCAGCCATGATGAGACGAGTCCGAATCAGTCGACATTGACGCAGAGTGAAGAAAAGAGTTCGCAAGATATTTCGACGAGATGACGTCCCACTCCGCTGACATCAGAGATGTGATACGCACCCCGAGGCGTGGTATGTGGATAGATCTTCCAGAAAGAAGCGCAATATGTATGCAGCCGTTCCGGAATGAGCTTTAGCTTCAGCATCGGATGACGACTTCCGGGCATTTCGGCAGGTTTGAGATTTGAGAAGGAACCTCGACAGGACCTTTCTGGAGTACGATACGAGAAGACCTAGACCAGGAGTGGTCGTATTGCGCACACCCAGCAGGACAGAGTTCGGCATTATCGACGGGGTAGTCGACTAAGTTCGGATAAAGGAACTTACCCAGATGCGTTGCGGATTGACCAAGGACGGACGAGTGATAAGTATTCCTCCGATGGTTGGGACGTGTTCCCGAGGACCAGTTCGTCCTGACATCTTCTACGGAATGATGAAGCTACAGAGTACGCGATTTCGAGTCCGTACGAGAGACTTCAGATTGACTGCGGCCGAGAACAGTGCGGTGCATCGTAGCTTAGCATGACGCCATAATGGACGGCGATAGATACAGGTGGAACAAGAGGTTCGTGTGAGACACTGACGAGCTGTCATTGCTTCCCGTCGAGACTAGAGACCTGATATGCTTACAGAGACGTTGGGATGTGACCAGTTTCTGAGAAAATATTGTGCTGAGGACACAGGTGTCTTTTGAGCGAGAAGAGGTTGTGCAGGAAGGCCAGCCTCTGTACAGATCGGCATAGGCATGCTTGGAAGAGACCTTGAGCAGGATCCCTTCCAGGACATTGCTGCCATGATGATTGCACCCAGGATCAGATGTGTGACGTGCTTTCAGAGAGCCAGAGGCCGACGCCAGTGATATGCTGCCTTACGAGTGGTCGTGAGGTTTGACCGAGAGGTGACCAGAGAAGTGCCAGAACGGAATCGTCCCCGTTAGCACATCTGACAGGGCCGATGAGCCGGTTGACTGTGAGATTGGAAATCCACGGAGAAGATAAGGACCCAGAGAGCCAGAGGACGCCAGATCGTGAGCAAGAGGCAGGTAGATATCCTGCGCTGCTAGCAGTGGATTGCACCGACTCCTTCTCGACCTTGAAGGAGGAACTACCGACGACGGTATTTATGATTTGTGATTTTGTGATTCGATTATCACGTATCCGTCATTTTGGATTTCGGTATTTTGGGCGTTCTGTTTGCATGATTTAGTTTTGATGACTGAGTTTCATGATATTTGATTTTGTGCACCATGGTTGCACCTACTGGGTATTTATACCTTGTACATAGTTATTACTCTTGAGCTGTTGATTGCGATTTCATGCCTATTTTATGCTGGTGATTTGATTTACGTTTCCAGCAGAGTTTCATGTAATTTTAGTGTTTTGATTTTGCACTCGGTATAGCTTATATGTACTTGTAGTGCATCGATATGTGTTTTGTGCCCGCAGCTGCACACGTTTATGATTTTCTTCATATCTGGATACACTTGGTGTTGCTGCTTACGTATTTGAGTTATTGCTTGGTATTTGTGCATGGGATGCACCAGTTCTATACTTCGTGCATTTGTCGCACCAGTTTTATGTTTCTTGCGTTTATCGCATCAGATTTATATTTCGTGCCTTTGTTGCACCGGATTTATATTTTGTGCATTACGATTGCACCTGACTTCGATTTGATGCCTTTCGGTATGTCGATTTTGATTGTGATATTGATGTGGATTCTTGCACTCCGTGCTTTGGGGTTTGACTTACGCATATTCGACGTTGCTATTGGATTTTGTGATTCCGTGCATATTGAGTGCGCAGGGTCTAGATTTTCATTCGTGCATGATGGATGCACCGATTTGGATTTTCGCGCATGTTGGGCGCATGTTTTGAGATACGATTTTGGGGCACACCAGATGCACTAAATCGAGATTCTTCGTGCATTTCAGATGCACCTGTTTTGGCTGTCAGGCACACATGTTGTCTATGACAGATGCTTCGTGCACACCCGTTGCACCTAGATGTTGTTTTGTGCACATGTTTAGCGCATATATGGATTTTGATTTCCGTGCGCGTCAGACGCACAGGGTGGTGTTATGTGCATTTTTGGAATTTATTCCTTTTGGAGCAGTACATTTTTATGATGTGGGATATTTGCTTTCATACTGAGCAGGACTAGTCAGTGGACAGTGCCTGGATATATTTTGCATGCATCGATAGTTATCGAAGGGATTTCCGAAAAGCGAGCTATAGTCTCAGTATATACCTACGTGTCCGATATGACAAAACGTTTTAAAAACAAGGAAACCCTTCTGATTATTTTCAAAATGGTGGAACGTGCTTATTAAACAAAGGATATATATACACATATATAGTTATTTTCTTATGAGAAACGTCCGCCACTGTGCAGTGTTACGCGCATCGCACAGCGACTTAAAAAGATTTGGCATACAGTTGCATCAGCTAATTACATGTATAGATTGGGTGTCTACATGTATAGTCTTGGTCCATATCATATTGATTTTGTATTGGATTTGACATTGTGTCGTTACCATAACTCCGATGATTGCGGATGCTTGATGGAGTGTTGCTTTTGAGTTATCTGCTCAGTACTCATGCGCATGCATTGCGCTATGATGTTTTTTGTATAGATGATTTCGGAGCCCCGATGACTTGGAATTTGTATTGAAATATTTTAGTATTTGGGGGTTTAAATTTAAATTCGGGGACCGAATTTCTTTAAGGGGGGTAGATTGTAACGTCTTCAAAATAATAAAATATGATTTTTGGGAAATTTTATAATTTAATATTATTTTAATGAATATTTTAATATTCTGGTATAATTAAATACAGATAAATGGGGAAAAATTATGGAAAATTCTAAAATAAGGTATTTTAAGGAATTGCCTCGTTTTCTGTGCATGCCCCCATTTCCTCTAGTTTTGACCCTGAGTATGTCTAGTTTTGACTGATTCCATCTAGGGTGAAATCTGGGTTGATTTTCCTATGTTGGTGTATAATTTGGGACTTGTTTTAGCATGGATTTTGGTATTTGGTGATTCATTCCTGTCGGGTGGCGTTTGGACGTCAACGACAAGTGGATTTTGATTGTGTTTACATGCGAGTCGATAGGTTTTTACCTATGCGGGTAGCGTGTGCTATTTTGGTTTCCGATGTGATTTTCATGTGCTTTAGCATTGTGATATACTTGTAGGTACCCCGCGTGATGTTGAGGCAAAGGAGGTGAAGATAGCGACATCGGCTTTGGCACACGAGAAGCAAGGTGAGTAGATTATATCTACAGGGGGAAGTCGGGTGGATGGCGTATAGCACCCCCGCAGTCCGTAGATAGATTATTATGTAGTTATCGTGATATTAGGTGTATTATGGATAGTACAGGGTTAGAAGTGACTAGTGCAGTTCATAGTCGCGAACCCTAAGATAGAATTACACCTATACACACACCCTTGCTTATCACTTGTACTTGCACTATGATTGATGATATGTGATGACTTTGGAGATGAGTCGATGATGTGGGCTTGGTGCCCTGGGATCGGTGATTTGATACGATTCATATGTGGGATATGACTTGTGATTCTGGCGGGCTTGGGATATGTGTTTACCCCCGCATGCATACTTTACTGATGTTACCGTTTTGTACTAGACATAGAGTAGTACTCCAGACTATATGTTCTGATGATGGTGATATCTGTTATGTGATGAGACAGTGAGATGTTGACCCCTACCCAGCTTTTGGGGATGCCGTACGATAATTTACCGTACGTGCCGATATTGATGATAGATCCGCACTCATAACTCGAGGATATCTTATGATATGACATTGAGGCGAGATCACCGACTATATATCTTTATATATATATACCGACTCAGATTTAGGTGGTTTCCACACCTACCCCTCCTGTTTGACCTGATACTTAGGTGTAGTTGCATAGTAGATACTTCACTGTAGTGTTGACTACTAGATTTCTGCATCTTCATGCTATTCGCATTGCTGGCATATGTTCATTGCTATATTATTATCATGCTGTTAGGACACCAGCACCATTATCGATGATGCGTATGTTCCACGTACACTATTTGCCGGCTCACACACTTCATCATCGATAATTGCCATGCCACTACACTGTAGTACTATTGCATTCATGAGATGATTCTTCCTTCGACATATGCACATTACTATTCCATGTTGCATGATTTCCGATATGATTACTGTTCTTTACATGTCGCATACGTCATGGATTGACTGCATAGCACATCGCATTGGATTTACTTCCTGATGTTGGATTTTCATGTGATTTCTGGTTTTTGAGGACCGTGGGGTTATTTAAGAAAAGAGGCACTTTTATGAAAACCCGGTACCTCGTGATATGATATTTCGGTGCGTCCACCACGCGTTTTCTCGGTGCGGAGACGTGTGCTTGAAACCCGATTCGAGGAGGTGATGATCCGTTGCGGGTTCGTGGTGGGCCCGGTATGGTTCCCCTCGGCGAGATTATCGATGGGTTTGCCGATTGAGCCTGGAGGCGGGCGAGTACCTACCGGTGATTGTATTTGAGCTCGGCGGATATCTGGAGGATACCGGCCGCAGTCGAGAGATGGGCTGACCCGTACTGCCGAGGGCCGTTACCGCAGACGGAGCCCAGAGATGGACATGGGTTGACTCGTACTGCCGGGGGCCGAGGGCCGATACCGCCGACGGAGCCCCATATGGATGAGGATTTACGTGTCGATGCTAGGCACGGGTTTTCATGATGTTTTTCCATGATATTGTTTATATCCTCATACTTGCATACTTGATGCTTATCGTCAGTGGGTGACGAGTGGACGGGTTCCACATACATACAGACATGGATTATATACAGACTTGGATCATATACAGACTTGGATCATATACAGACTGGTTTTACATTGATCATACTTTATTTGTATATATAACAGGGTATGAGGGCGCTGTTATATATACCCTTACACCAATATTAGTGGTATGGGACGCTAATATATGTGTATTGATATCATTGATATTTCTTCATGGTTACTTCATGCAGACATACCTTACACTGATGACATGTGATTACCTGAGTACCTGGCACTACATACATGATTAGATGTTATCTTGCCACCCTATTACACTCAGATGTACTCTTGTGGATTATATTATTGATCGTTGACTTAGGTTTATGTCTTGCATTCGGTTTCTGCTTGTAGATGTTTCTATTCACGAGTTGGCAACTCACCCCCGTTGTGCCACAGTTCTTGCAGGTTCTGCCGTACAGGTTCTATTGCGGCATTTCTGGCACACTTTCTTCTTGCGGGTGACTTGCTTTGGTAGGTGGATTCTTTCGCATCAAGAACCACCATTGTATTTATTTATTTCATTGTATCTAGAATTTCCATCAACCAAAACTTGTATTGTTTCAGACCTAGACTAGTGATGTATTATTTCGACCTTAGAGTCGCGCTTAGTAGTATTGCGTTTTTTTCTTATTGCTTTTGAGTTTTCTTTGGATTTGATCCTCGCCACTAGGCGTTGTATATTATTGCTGCATATGTGGTTGTGACCGTCGATTGACGAAGAGCTAGCTCCCGCTTGGGGATGCCATTATCATTGCATACATATTGTTATACTTGTTGTACCCCATTCGGGGCCAGTTTTTCAAAAGAAACTCTGCCGAAATTTTTAGAAAAGACTTTATTGTTTTCAAAACGTACCTTCGGCTTAGTTATTTAAAAACCTTGATTTCAAACCTGTATTTCTTCACTTCTTTAAACCAGTTTTCTTTACTTATTCTCAAAAATGGTTTTAGATTTCTGGGCTTTTGGCTTACTTGGATCAGATGGAGTCCTATAGGCTTCATATGGTTCAAGGGCCAGTCACGTGCTCTTTCGGGTCGTGACACCGGACTGTACGGTAAGTGTTGCCAGTTGGCTCAACGGGAGTTTTAGCAGGTTTGCTTGTGTTTCTTCTAATCGCTCAATACCTGGGAGCTGTTACGTACAGCTTGTGCCACTGACGGTTTGTGGGCATGTGATGTGATCACTTCCTACTGCTAGCGTATTGACGAGTCTTAGAGTCCCACAAAAGGGTCTCCTAGCTCAGGAAAAAAGATGTGGGGTGCATATGAGATATGCGTAGGAGCTCGATTAAATGCGTGTATTGGATACCGTATTTTAATCGGGTGTTTTCTATTGGACGGGTCGTATGTGATATGACCGGGTTATTAAATCAAGTGTTGATTTAATATTAAATCCATTATCTCATTTATTAAAACCTATTTCTTTATGATGCATGCATGAGTGTATGTATATGTTGATATGGATGCACACATGCAAGGATACATGTGTCATGGTTGATGATACATAGGTGGTGGCAATGAAAGACTTACATGGTTACATATTTGAATATTTTGTTTATTTGAGAAAAGCAAAAATGGATTAATACCATGGTTTAATTACCCATGGTTTTAGCCCATGGTTTTTCTTAAACTCAAGTTACAAAATATCTAGATATTTTGTAACCATTGTTTAGGATGGCATGACTCTCACATACTCTCTTGAGTTAAGCAAGAGTTATCATATTATTCTCTTGAGTTTAGTTTTGAGCCATCTCCTTCTTCCTCTCTCCCCTCAAAGCTCTCTAGGGTTTTAAAAGAAAAAGAAAGAATTAAAAAGAAAAGGTTTTTAAGTGAGATCCTGTTAGTTATGTATATGCCCTAGAGGCCATTGTTGTACATATGATGTATATTATGATGGATGCTTGGATTGTAAGTCTATGCTACCTCTCCCGGTACTTTCGGGCATGCGGAATTTGACGAAAAACAATTTTCTAGAGGTGGTAACATGGACTCAAAACCGGATCTTTGTTAAACATCTAACTAACAACCTAACTAGGAGTTGTTAACTACTCGGTTAGGGGGTTATACCTTTCTTTCTTGAACTCCTTCGTCTTCAAGCCTCGATGGTTCTCCGGATCGGCTTCACTCCGTCGTCTCCTTGCGCCGAAGATAAATCCAACCGAAAGCTTCTACCTTTGGCTTCTTCTTCGATCTTTGAAGAAACTAGTTCACTTGGTTTGCTAAACCTTATGAACTAGAGTGGGTAGAGAAGAGTGTGTTGGGATTTTCTCTATGGTTCTTGGTTCTCAACACATGAGACAGGTGAACCATAGACTAAAGAGAGGGAGAGCAAGAGGAAGGAGATGAGAGCTCAAGAACAAGAGAGAGAATGAGAATGATAGAATGAGAAAAGACTTTTCTCTCTTGGCTCTCATAATTCAAAACCATCATCACAAAATAGTAATCAAGTATTGTGTAAAATGGTTTAAGCTACAATAGCCATATCATTTCTTGCACTCATTTCTCTCAAGAGAAACAAGCAAGTAAAAAGTCTTTGCCATGAAATGATAGCCATTGTCATCATGATGGTCAACTAGTCCAACCTAGTCAATCGGTCAACAAAGTCAACAAGTCAACAAAATCAACCCCTCAACAACCATGTCACCATAATACTTAATTAATATTATTGTTAATCATATATCATATTCTCATTAGGGTTGAGCAAAAAGTCAATAGTCAACAGTCAACGGTCAACAACCCTAATGAGAATCCTCTGCCTCCGTCTCTCCGTCAACTGTGCATACACACCCGCATCCGTGTTCCGAGAAACATGAATACATACTGGATAAATCCAATCCCAAAATGTACACTAGGATCTGGCTTAAACCAAAGCCCGCTAGTGTTAATTGTCCGGACACTGTACGTGCACAAGTGCACGGATGTGACCGAACCCTGTCGCAAAACCATGCGACCTGTCGCAAAACCATGCGACCTCTACTCTTTTGCCTAAAGGCGAATAGCTTTCTGTGTGGGACTCTAAAGATTCGACACTACGCTGGAAGTGAGTTTAACCACAGACCGCAAGAGGCACTAGCTGTGCGTAACGGTCCCCAGGTAGATGCCGACAAGAAGACTGACGAGGTGAAATCCATCTAAACTCCTACTGAGCCTGAATGTGACAATCTCCGTACAATCCGGTCTGTTCGTCTGATACATCGCATGGCGGGCCTAGGGGGCGGTAAACGTCAGTCCCCTAATAGCGGTACAAGTCGTGTCAGAGTGAAGCCCAAAACACCCTGAGATAACACTGGAAGCCTACCAGTATATCTCGATTGCCCTGGCCAGGGACTACTCGTGTAATGGCTCTCCTAGACACAGCGCGATGTCAACCCCCAATACCGGGAGAGACGAATCCTGTCTAACCGTCACTGCCTCCAAGTGCTTCGGGACTGCACCCAACTACCACCTGTTTGCACGACTCCTTTGAGCCGTGGTAGGGTAGTAATCAAAGTACAGTGGGAACACACTCGAGGCGAATTGACAGTGTCAAGTCAGTGGACTAAGCTGTACTCATGTCACCTGGGAACTGATAACTGACGATAGGTATAATACCAACCGGTCAGTTCTCGACGAGTCCTGTCCAGTATACTCGTAACCTAACGAGCACCCGTATACTATCTCCAGTACGACGTACTGATGGCTGTGGGACAGACCATCTCCCACACTAGGATGAGAAGCGCATACGCTAGTCTACTCCGGAGTATCGATGCCCTGTCTCGATAGTCCTGCGACTAGGGACCTGTATAAGGATGTGGTTATAGATTACCCAGCCCCACTAGTGTGACTACCATCACAACGCTGTTAATCAAGCAAAGATCCTACGGTCTCCACTAATGTGTATAGGTGATATGCTAAAATAAACACATGTACACATTGAAGTAGAAACAAACCAAGTGGCATACTACTATATTGAGAAAGATTGTTTATACAAGGTGAATATCCCAAGCTTCCATTAAGTAATATACAAACTAGTATGATACAGTAATGGCCTCTAGGGCATATACACTAACAATCTCCCACTTGCACTAAGGCCATGTACTGGCGTATCGAAGACCTATCATCTCGATCAGCCGCTCGAACTGAGTCTGGGGCAAGGCCTTGGTGAATGGATCTGCAGTGTTATCTTCTGAAGCGACCCTCCGAACCTCGATCTCCTGGCGATCCACGATCTCCCTGATCAGGTGATACCGCCTCAAGATGTGTCTGGATCTCTGATGGGACCTGGGTTCCTTCGCTAAAGCTATAGCCCCATTGTTGTCGCAATACAGAGGTATTGGATCAACAATGGACGGAACCACCTGAAGTTCTTTCATGAACTTCCTCATCCAGACAGCTTCTTTTGCGGCATCAGATGCAGCAATGTATTCCGCTTCCATCGTCGAGTCTGCAACGGTTTCCTGTTTGGAACTCTTCCAACACACCGCCCCTCCATTGAGGGTAAAGACAAAACCCGACATGGACTTGGAATCATCCTTGTCACTCTGGAAGCTGGAGTCAGCAAAGGTCTCGATCTGGAGGTCTTTTCCGCCATACACCAAGAACATCTCCTTAGTGCTTCTCAGGTACTTGAGAATATTCTTTACCGATATCCAGTGTTTCTCCCCAGGGTTTGACTGATACCGGCTTACTACACTCAGTGCATAAGCTACATCCGGTCTGGTACACAACATCGCATACATTATAGAGCCTACCGCAGAAGCGTAGGGTATAATAGACATGCGATGTTGGAGATAGTGCCCTCAGAGTCAATTATTGGATCACAGGCGCGTGATTGCAATGATTGAGGGGAGGACCTGTCCCAGTGGAACAGTCTTACTCGAGATGATAGTATGCTATCTGGTTTATCTTTATCATCGTGTACTGCTTTAGGTGACCTGACAGGTCGCTATTGCACGATGATAGAGCCCCTAGGATTCTTGCTTGACTGCCGGCAGTATGAGGGCGATCATATAAGTGAGAGCTGGAGTCTATTAGCACATCCTTAAAAGGTCCCTAGTCGTGGGAGTTTCGAGATAGGGCATCGATTCTCCAGAGTAGACTAGTGTATACAGTCGAGACCCCGACGAGGGGCGTTGGCCGGTCTCACAAGCCACTGGTGTCAGTTGGTTCACCTAAGATGTATACAGGTGCTCATTGGGTTATGAGTACACCGGACAGGACTCGCCGGGAACATGCTAGTTGGTCTTATACCTGACGTCAGATAGCAGTTACCAGGTGACATGTGTACAGGTTAGTTCATCGACCTGGGGATCGTCATTTGTCTCGTGTGAGTTCCCACTGTGCTTTGATTACTACCCTACCACGGCTCAAAGGAGTCATGCAAACAGGTTTTAGTTGGGTACAGTCCCGAGCCACATGGAGGAAGTGAGCGGATCTTCAGGGGTTTGTCTCTCCCGGTATTGGGGGTGAGGTCGCGCTGTGTCTAGGAGAGCCATTACACGAAGTCCTTGGCCAAGGCAGGAGATTTACTGGTAGGTATTCCAGTAGTATCTCAGGGTGTTCTGGGCTACACTCCGACACGACTTGTACCGCTTTTGGGGGTCTGACTTTTACCAACCCCCTAGGCCCGACATGCGATGCTCATAGACGAACGGACCAGACTGTACGGATATTGTCACTGACAGGCTCAGTAGGGTGTCAGGATGAGTTCGCTCATCGACGTCCCTTTTGGTCATTAGCTGGTGGCCCGTTATGTATTGGCTTATACCTCTGACGTGCTAGTGGTTAAATCCACGCCATAGTATTGACGAGTCTTTAGAGTCCACCACACTTTCAGTTACTCAATCTTTCGGGCGAAACGCTGTAGAGGCCGTATGGAGATATGGCAGGGTTCGATCAGATACGTGCGGTATTGCACGGATCGTGATCGGACGGATTTTACTAGCCGGCTTTGGCTTAAGCCGGATTCTAGTTTTAGATAGTGTAGATTTTGTCTCTTTGCATTTGTATCCGGACGGAATACAGATGCGGGTGTGTATGCACAGTATCGGGGTTTTCCTGTAATTTATTATGGGACCAGTTTTCTGGGGTTGCCAGTTTGCATTCCGTTCCGGCCGGTTTTCCTTTGTTCTTTCCCGGCCGGACTTTTCCGATGGAGGGTGTTATTTGCAAGTTTGCAGATAACACATTGTGGAGGGGTTTTCTTGCAAATGTTTTCATTATCCATGATGGTGCATTAATGAGATATGAGTGGGTATGGGTTTGATGTGATTTTGTCTTGGCAATTGGATTTGGCCGGCCACTGTTCTGGGCATGGAGTGAGATTTTAATTTGGATGGATTAATTCATTTCATGCTTTTTAGTGGACCCCCCCACATGTTTGTGCTGGAATGATTTTGTAAAGGATTTTATTTTCCTTTGGGATTAATTGATACACACATAAACTGAGAGAGAGCTTGCTTCATTCCTTTGTTTTTTTCCAGAGAGCCATTTCTCTTGGTTGGCCGAGCTTATTTGCTAGTGATGCTCCATTCTTCATCAAGATATGATCCATGATTTTTTGTGCAAAATTCCTCCATAAATGGCAACCTCGTAACCCCAAAGAGACAACGGTTCTACATTATTCTACAGCAAATCTTGGGTGCGTCGGCTTGCCAACTTCGCGCCCGAGTTGCCTCGGTATTGAGGCGGGAGCCCGTAAAAGATGCAGGCGACGTGGTGCCCTTCCGGCGAGGAGATGGAGACCGGAGTTCCCGCGAGGAGATCGGAGTGGAGATGAAGACCGGAGGACTCGGATCAGTCGGTACATCTCTAACCCATCCTCTTGTTAGCTTAGACTAGTTTAATGACACGATCCGGGTGTTTAGTGCGCGGTGGTGCCGGTTTGCTAAGTCTGCAAAATTAAAGTTTATCACCGCTTCCGCATTTGGCCGTCGGATTGACGGCCAGGGCGCCGCCGTGCACTTACAGTGGTATCAGAGCCTCGCCATTAACATAGTCTAGCTTTGTGTAATGTGTTTTTCAGTTCCGATCGATCGAAATGTCCAAAAACCCGTATTTTGTCACGACAGTTTTCTGTTGAAATTTTTTGGTCTCTAAAAATTTTTCAGGTTGTATAAAAGTACTGTACTAGAAGAATTAAGGCCACTGGAAAAATACGATACACTGTTCCCTTCATCGAAGCGCGGAACCGCGGCATAACCCTACATGGAGCCGCGGTTCCGCGGCCGATTGAAGGGATCAGTGGGCTGGTTTTTTTCCATTGGGCTTCTGTTGTGAAAATAGGGTTTTTGGGACATTAAAATTGGGCTCATAATTTCTGTAACTGCTACAGTATTGCTTGAGGGCCCACTTGTTAATTTTTGATTGATCGAATATTTTAAACACATTTTTCACAGTATTTACATTATATCTGCGACCGTGAATGTCACTCGATCGGTAAATCCGGTCTGACTGCTATAGCCCGGTTAGACGGATTTGCGAACGTGACCTTCACGTTGATGTTCTATGTTTATGCTGTGATGTTGCGGATCGGTCGTGGGGGATAGCCTGTTTGCAATGCTAGTACAGTTGTGCTTGTTTTATGTATATTTGATATTGCGGGGCGAGCGTCCGACATGTGGACTGCCGTCACTGCCTGTTTGTATTATTCTTTTGGGGCACGACCTGGTTGCGGTCGATGTACCCGTTGTATGTATATTTTACTTTCTGTACTAGGATTACCCCGCGGTGGGGTGCACGGATAGCCGGGTTCTGGAGGGCAACAAGCCCGCATCTCATGGCATTGGGACGGAGGGGGCTTCACTCTAGAATTGGCGGGCTATTCGCCGCACTCGTAGGGGGTACAGGTTGACCCAGGAGGGGTGCCTAAGTTACCGGATTCTGTGAAGTGCTGGGTGGTCCATTCACGGTGCTGAAGGGGGCTGCCTCGCTTCAGGTTTTGGCGGGTGACTTGCCGCGCCCGTAGGGGTCTAGGTTTTCATTGCACAGGCTATCCACACAACCAGGGGAACGTCGGGTTTCAGTAGTGGCTCTGTGAAACACGAGGATCCCAGATATCTGTATTGTTCTGTGATGCTGTACATTTCTGTGATGTTGCATTTTTTATCACGCCTTGAGCGAATATAATATATTGGTATATAGATTAGTAGATGTTGTATATACTTTTCATCCGCGCTAGTCCAGTCCCCGCTCTGCCGTTAGTTAGCTAACCTAACGGGTGATGACGGGACCCAGTGGCGAATGCGGATGGCATATACGTACATCAGTATATTTTCGTTCTTTGTGGTGTGATCAATTGATGGGACTGCATTGATTCGTATCACTGCAAGTTAAACAAACCTATTCTGATGTTGTTGGAACACTTTTCAAAAAGCTGTTATTGCAAGGGCGTTCTCTTTTGTTTTGCATCGTGGTATTCAGTTGGAATATCCTGCTCCTCAGTCGACGAGGCAAGGGCCGAGATCCCTTCACCGGGAGTGACCCCTTGGACAGAAGTTTGCGTCAGGGCATTAACTTCACTATAGCCGATTACTTTTGCTTTGCATCGTGGTATTCATTTGGAATATCCTGCACCTCATTCTACGGGGAAAGAGCCGAGATCCCTTCACCGGGAGTAACCTCTTTAGTAAAGGTTTTCGTCACTATATATTCTAAAAAGCTATCCGTTCCTTCAACGAGATCAAGTTCATTACGTTAAAGGTTTTCGCCAGAAACCATTCGTAGCCCTCCGTCGTTTCATATGGGTAGTCAATAGTATTTAAGCTGTGTATGTTGGCCAAAGTCAAGGCACAGTGATTGGTAGCTATTGGGGTATTCATATGCAGCATAGATAGATGTGTTGGTTTGGGACAGTCGTACTGCCATTTTGGCCAAAGTCAAGGGTATGTACGGGTGGGTTCAAATTAACCTGGAGAATGACGGGTTGAACTTGACATGTGACTTATGATATGTTGGCCAAAGTCAAGGTCATAAGAGCATGGGGCAGAAATCACATCGGGAGTTTCAAAAGAACTGAAACTTGCCAGATATGGGCATACCTTCTGGAGCGTGATACCGTGAGTGGATTCCGTCACGTTATCGTGCGATGAGAGTTGGATCCCGATTCCCACTGATGAGTTGGTTTACTCCTCGGGTGACCCCGACTAATTCTTCTTTCAGGTTTGGAGGAGAATTTGAGGTACAGTGGGAGGTTTCCAGATTAGATTAAGTGATAACCATTCTGATCTAGGATAGAGTGCACGCTGAGTGTTTCTTTTCTCTCTCTCTTGGCAGCGACCATTGACCCGACCCTAGACTATGACTCAGTGACCAAATTGACCGAACCTTCTTAACACTGGCTTTTGGATTGTCAGAGTTGCAAACCTCATTGCCACTCCTACTTTTACCCTTTTCTCCAGGACACCCCGTATTACTGCGAACGTCCACTTCCATTGGACAAAACCATCGTATGGTTAGATACGAACTCGAAGGAATTCGAGGATGGTTTCCGGTTCTGGAGAAAACGAATAGGATTATTCAGTTGTCTTTTCTTTTCACCCTCTCTCATGTTGCGAGTACTCCTTGGTTTAGGAGTAGTACACCTATTACGCAAATTGGATAGTCTTCTTCCAAACCATAGGCTGGTGCCGACCGGTAGGGAATGAAGAAAACCAGTTAGCCTAAATGGTGTACAGAAGGTATTAAGTTCAGACAAAGAAAGGGATTAGTAAGAGGGCAAAGCAAATTGCGACTGATATTCACGACCAAACCAAGTATTTCTTCGCCAATCCTAAATCACCTTTGTATTTCTCCAGGACACTCCGTATCACTACGAAGATCCACAGTTTATTGGATACTCCATCGTATGGTTATATACGAACTCGAAAGGAACTTGTTCCAGTTCGGGGATGGATTCTGGTCCAGGAGAAATAGGAATAAGGTTTATTCGGTTGTCTTTTATCTTCACCTTCTCTCGCATTGCGAGTGCTCCTAGGATTAGGACAGTACACCCATTATGCTTACTGGATAGTCTTCTTCCAAACCATAGGCTGGTGCCGAACGGTAGGGAAGGAAGAAAACCAATTGGCCTAAAGGGGTATGCAGAAGGTAATGACTAAAGACATATGAAGGGATTTGGAGAGGTGGCAAAGAATTATACGGTTATAGTTGTGAATCTGAATAATGGAAGAGGCATTACTAAGAATACCGGGATACCCCACCGAAACATTTCAATATTTCAGTTTCACTGTGTAATGTTAAAAGAAAACTGATTTCCCGATTAGATACTTACTCCAGGGTATGTATTTACCAGGTATGATTCTCACATCTGTATGGTTTTACAGATGATGAGTGGGAGTAAGTTATTGGGAATTAGGTGATTATCCTCATTTTATCGGGATTCGTTGTAATCGGTGATATTTGAGGAAGTCGCCTGGGTTGTTTGCCGGTCGGCAAATATTTGGTTTTGAATATCCGCTGTTGTGCACCAATTTCAAATTAATATATCTGTACGTCTATTTTCATAGAGTGAGATATACCTTTTGATATTATGTCGATGACATTTACCTATATCAGTAGATGGTTAGGTAAGGAGCATTAAACAGCGGTGTAATTCTTCTTAACCATAAGTACAGTTTTCAACCTACGACACACAGTGAAAGAGTTGTTAGACTCGGCGGACTTATACAGAGTATTGTATGTTGTCCAGTGTCCATTAGGACAGAGGGGCTGGTCCTCATACTATATTCTGTTTACTTTTAACTTCTCTAGTTCTTAGACATGTGTTTCGTAGAAACACAGGGTCTAAGTTTTGAGGAGTTATAGGTATTTGAATAGAGTAGAGAACCAGGTGTAGCGAGTATCGGGATTCTTCAAAGCAATCGAAGATGTAGACACTTGTGCATGGTATTCAGTTGATAGTAATGATAAAGAGAAATTACTTCTCTTTCACGTTACTCATAATTGGAAGCATTCCTAAGTTGAGTAACGCTGATCGGCCTCCTTCCATTTAGTTGACATGCAATGGAGATAGCTGCATGATTTGAATATGGTTCAATTAAATCAGTGCCTCTGGTTCTATATTGGATATAGAACAGTTCATATCTTAACGTTGTTAAGGTACGGGGAGTTGTCCGGCTTATGATTAAAACCAGACACTGGACAACTCAAGGCACGTTTCTGTAATGGCAGTTTGTGGGTTGACCCAGGCTATGACGAGGGTTGACTTTCTACCATCTGGAAGATCAATAGAAATATTGTTCTAGACTCGTCACAGTTTTATTAAAAATGGATTTTTTCAAAAACAGTAGTGGGAGTATGGTAGAACTGGAAGTGATTCCAGAACCGCAAACGATTACTGAAGATTTGATACGGAACCTAAAGATTCAATCTGATTTGACATTCCATTGGCCACTCCGCAGATAAGGTGGGTAACTTCGGGCACCCGAGAGGTACTCCGGTAGCCTCAAGGACGGTGACAGAGAAGTTCTTGTTTACCCACACTTGCCATTGTTGTTGTTCCAGGCTGCGAGACCCGGCAGGAGGATGAGTATAGCGTCGTTCTAAACTAGCTTTAGAAGTGTACGCCTATATGACTCTGCCAGAGGGTTGTCGTAGTCAGTGGGAGCAGCGGAAGCATTGGTGGACATCAGGCTTATGTCTATTTATAGACTAAAGCAGATGTAGCGGAGATAGATCATCTATTTCTGATGTGACAGTCATAGGTTTGACGTCATCAGAATAGGGGATGGATCTGTTGAGAAGGTAGTAGGAAGTGATATTCCTATACTACGATCGGTTATACTTTGGTCGTCACACAGTGGTTTCTCCACAAAGGACTTGGACATTATGTCAGACATACTGGTTACTGGATCTATGGTTTTAGATCTAGATTTGGGTGGTTTCCCAATCAGGGTACTTTGATAACATTCTAAGAGTATTTAGAATGGACGACTCCTAGCACGGTAGTATACCTGCAGGTAATGGAGTCGCCCTCTCTAAAGGTGTCTTATAGACTAAAGTAGAGAAGGATGTGCATGATTGGCAGATCACTTGCTTAGGCAATTGAGTCAGTCATGAGATGTCAAGTACCACACCAGATGTTGTTCTTGCACTAGATGCAATAAGTTGACATTGATCCAATCCTGGAGAAACAGTCGGAAGCAGTTTTAGAACATAAGTGAATGTTCTAGGGAAATGATAACGACAGCCTCATTAAGGAGACAGTTATCATTCCAGGCTTCCAAGCTGACATGGACGACAAGGAGGTTGTCAGAGTTATAGTTTTTCCCTCTGACGAGGGGCAGTATTTTGGACAGGTGGTCCAAGGCAATACTGAGGGTGGCATGGCGCAGGATACTGATTAAGTTCAGTTGACGATACAGTCTAAGAAGTTTGGATTTGGAGTTCATTTATGAGCTCGGTCCCATCAGACATCCAGACATTCTAAGACAGGTATTGCTCATTTCGGGAGATGGCTTTGTCCGCGAACATGTGATATAGAGAGACATAGAAAGAAACATCTAAGCGGATCCACTCGCTGAGGCTATTCCTTGAACGCAATAGTTTCGCAAACGAGCTTTGTGAGACTGACCAGTAGAGGAGTTGGGTGTTCGGTATCACACGGGCTGTGAGTATGCGACATCGCAATAATTAGCCTTGAGTGCAAGTGGGAGATTGTTGGAGATAGTGCCCTCAGAGTCAATTATTGGATCACAGGCGCGTGATTGCAATGATTGAGGGGAGGACCTGTCCCAGTAGAACAGTCTTACTCGAGATGATAGTATGCTATCTGGTTTATCTTTATCATCGTGTACTGCTTTAGGTGACCTGACAGGTCGCTATTGCACGATGATAGAGCCCCTAGGATTCTTGCTTGACTGCCGGCAGTATGAGGGCGATCATATAAGTGAGAGCTGGAGTCTATTAGCACATCCTTAAAAGGTCCCTAGTCGTGGGAGTTTCGAGACAGGGCATCGATTCTCCAGAGTAGACTAGTGTATACAGTCGAGACCCCGACGAGGGGCGGTGGCCGGTCTCACAAGCCACTGGTGTCAGTTGGTTCACCTAAAATGTATACAGGTGCTCATTGGGTTATGAGTACACCGGACAGGACTCGCCGGGAACATGCTAGTAGGTCTTATACCTGACGTCAGATAGCAGTTCCCAGGTGACATGTGTACAGGTTAGTTCATCGACCTGGGGATCGTCATTTGTCTCGTGTGAGTTCCCACTGTGCTTTGATTACTACCCTACCACGGCTCAAAGGAGTCGTGCAAACAGGTTTTAGTTGGGTACAGTCCCGAGCCACATGGAGGAAGTGAGCGGATCTTCAGGGGTTTGTCTCTCCCGGTATTGGGGGTGAGGTCGCGCTGTGTCTAGGAGAGCCATTACACGAAGTCCTTGGCCAAGGCAGGAGATTTACTAGTAGGTATTCCAGTAGTATCTCAGGGTGTTCTGGGCTACACTCCGACACGACTTGTACCGTTTTTGTGGGTCTGACTTTTACCAACCCCCTAGGCCCGACATGCGATGCTCATAGACGAACGGACCGGACTGTACGGATATTGTCACTGACAGGCTCAGTAGGGTGTCAGGATGAGTTTGCTCATCGACCTCCCTTTTGGTCATTAGCTGGTGGCCCGTTATGTATTGGCTTATACCTCTGACGTGCTAGTGGTTAAATCCACAGCCATAGTATTGACGAGTCTTTAGAGTCCACCACACTTTCAGTTACTCAAGCTTTCGGGCGAAACGCTGTAGAGGCCGTATGGAGATATGGCAGGGTTCGATCAGATACGTGCGGTATTGCACGGATCGTGATCGGACGGATTTTACTAGCCGGCTTTGGCTTAAGCCGGATTCTAGTTTTAGATAGTGTAGATTTTGTCTCTTTGCATTTGTATCCGGACGGAATACAGATGCGGGTGTGTATGCACAGTATCGGGGTTTTCCTGTAATTTATTATGGGACCAGTTTTCTGGGGTTGCCAGTTTGCATTCCGTTCCGGCCGGTTTTCCTTTGTTCTTTCCCGGCCGGACTTTTCCGATGGAGGGTGTTATTTGCAAGTTTGCAGATAACACATTGTGGAGGGGTTTTCTTGCAAATGTTTTCATTATCCATGATGGTGCATTAATGAGATATGAGTGGGTATGGGTTTGATGTGATTTTGTCTTGGCAATTGGATTTGGCCGGCCACTGTTCTGGGCATGGAGTGAGATTTTAATTTGGATGGATTAATTCATTTCATGCTTTTTAGTGGACCCCCCCCACATGTTTGTGCTGGAATGAATTTGTAAAGGATTTTATTTTCCTTTGGGATTAATTGATACACACATAAACTGAGAGAGAGCTTGCTTCATTCCTTTGTTTTTTTCCAGAGAGCCATTTCTCTTGGTTGGCCGAGCTCATTTGCTAGTGATGCTCCATTCTTCATCAAGATATGATCCATGATTTTTTGTGCAAAATTCCTCCATAAATGGCAACCTCGTAACCCCAAAGAGACAACGGTTCTACATTATTCTACAGCAAATCTTGGGCGCGTCGGCTTGCCAACTTCGCGCCCGAGTTGCCTCGGTATTGAGGCGGGAGCCCGTAAAAGATGCAGGCGACGTGGTGCCCTTCCGGCGAGGAGATGGAGACCGGAGTTCCCGCGAGGAGATCGGAGTGGAGATGAAGACCGGAGGACTCGAATCAGTCGGTACATCTCTAACCCATCCTCTTGTTAGCTTAGACTAGTTTAATGGCACGATCCGGGTGTTTAGTGCGCGGTGGTGCCGGTTTGCTAAGTCCGCAAAATTAAAGTTTATCACCGCTTCCGCATTTGGCCGTCGGATTGACGGCCGGGGCGCCGCCGTGCACTTACATGCGATCCCTCTCCAAATCAGTCTTGGGAGACATCTCTTTAGAGAGGGTGATCCTGTGACAAGCCGGTAGGTTACCGCGCTTGGAATCTTCCATACTGAATCTTTTCAGTATGGTGTCGATGAACCTGGACTGTGAAAGTCCTAATATCCTCTTGGATCTATCACGATGGATCCGGATCCCCAGGATGTATGAGGCATCACCCTGGTCTTTCATGAAGAACCTGTGTGACAAGAACCCCTTGACAGATTGTAGCATAGGAATGTCATTTCCTATTAAGAGAATGTCATCCACGTATAAAACGAGGAATACTACAGTTCTCGCTACAAATCTACTATAGATGCATGGTTCATCGGGATTTTTGATAAAGCCAAATTCCTTGACCGTCTCATCAAAACAGATGTTCTAACTCCGCGATGCCTGCTTTAGTCCGTAAATGGACTTAAGCAACTTGCACACCTTTCCGCTGCTCCCACTCTGAATGAAACCCTCTGGCTGGTCTATATAGACACACTCCTCTAAATTTCCATTTAGAAAAGCAGTCTTTACGTCCATCTGCCAAATCTCATAATCATGGAAGGCCGCAATGGCAAGAAGGATCCGAATGGATTTCAGCATAGCTACTGGAGAAAAGGTCTCGTCATAGTCCAAACCAGGTCTCTGACGAAAACCCTTTGCAACCAGTCTAGCTTTATAGGTCTCAACCTGTCCATCTACACCAATCTTCCTTTTGAAGATCCACTTGCATCCTACGGGTTTTACCCCGTCTGGAGCAACGTCCAACGTCCATACTTTGTTGGTGTACATGGACTCCATTTCGGTCCGCATTGCATCCAGCCATTTTACCGAGTCGACGCTCTGAACGGCTTGCTGGAAGCTAGTAGGCTCATCATAATCCATGATGCAATCCTCTCTATCCCCGTCTATGAGAAAACCGTAGTATCTCTCGGGCGGATGAGACTGCCTACTACTCCTGCGGAGCGGCGTAGGAATGTCCTGTTCTTTTGAACCCTCTGGTTCCACTAAGCTTTCAGTAATAGCTCATGGTTCTGGAATTTCTTCCAGTTCTACTGTGCTCCCACTTATCTGGGTTTCCAAAAACTCAGTTTCCAAGAAGTAGGCATGACGAGAAACAAGAACTTTTTGTTCCTCTTCGCAGTAGAAGAAATATCCCTTGGAGTTCTTTGGATATCCCACGAACTTACACTGTACTGAGCGTGCCTCGAGCTTGTCCGCATGCTGCTTTTTAACAAAAGCTGGACATCCCCATGTCTTAATGTGCTTAAGATAGGGTCTCTTCCCACACCACATCTCATATGGTGTAGTAGGCACAGTCTTAGTAGGAACTCGGTTCAAAAGGTATGCAGCTGATTCTAGCGCATACCCCCAGAATGATCGCGGTAACTCAGCGTTACTCATCATGGACCGTACCATATCTAATAGGGTTCGGTTCCGTCTCTCCGATACACCGTTATGTTGCGAAGTGTATGGAGGAGTAAGCTGAGAGAGAATTCCGTTCTCTTTTAAATAATCCAGGAACTCGGAACTTAAGTATTCTCCACCTCGATCCGATCTTAGAATCTTGATACTTTTGCCGGTTTGTTTTTCTACTTCATTCTTATATTCCTGGAACTTTCCAAAGGCTTCGGACTTATGTTTCATTAAGAAGACATAACTGTACCGTGAAAAGTCATTCGTAAAAGTAATGAAGTAAGAATAACCGCTTTGCGCATGTGTAGACATTGGACCGCACACGTCGCTGTGTACGAGTCCTAAGAGCTCGCTCGCTCTTACTCCGTGTCCAGTGAATGGAGTCTTTGTCATCTTTCCTTTGAGACAGGATTGACAAGTGGCATACGATTGATATTCGAACGGATTCAAATATCCTTCTGTATGCAACTTCGTCAACCTTCTCTCATTGATGTGACCTAGTTTTCAATGCCATAAGAAAGTCTGATTTATTTCCGGAGACTTTCTTTTGTGTGTATTCTGGACATTGAAAATCTGTGGTTGGTTTAATACATATATACCATTGCTCAATGTACCTGACCCAATCAAAACATGATTAAGGTGAATGTTTACAACATTACTTACAAACGCAAATTCATAACCTTCTTTAGAAACTAAAGATACAGATATGATATTACAAGTTGCGTTGGGTACAAAAAAGCAATTACGTAAAACCAAAACATGTCCATCTGACATTCCCAGGGGATAGTCCCCCACGGCCTTAGCATCCATGCTAGCTCCGTTTGCAACTCTGAGGGTCATGTCACCTGCCTTCAAAACCCTACAGTTTCTCAACGCCTGCAAAGAATTACAGATATGAGATCCTGATCCGGTATCCAATACCCAGGAAGTAGAGTTTATTGAAAGACAGTTTTCAATAACATACACACCTGAAGCTGAAGCCGCAACCTGCTTCAATTCCCGTGTCCTGGCTTTCCAAGCCCTGCAATCATTCTTCCAGTGTCCTTTCTTATGACAATAGAAGCGTTCTTCTTTATCCATAAGCTGCCCCGCTTTCTTTGTTGCTTTTGCTTTTCCCTTCGTATCCACTTTACTAACACCACCCCTTGGTTTGGCGGGGGCTTTCTTCTTCTTTCCCCTGGCTTTCGCCTTGGACCTAGAAGAGGAAGATCCTCCTACAAACAAAGTGGATGTTTCCCTACCTTTCTGTAGGGTGCCCTCTGCACTCCTCAGCATGTTGAGGAGTTCTGAAAGTTCAACTTCTTTTTCTTGTAAGTTGAAGTTCAGGATAAACTGGGCGTAAGTGGAAGGAAGGGACTGGAGAATCAAGTCCGTATAGAGCTCGTTCTCTAACGTGGTCCCAAGTTCCGCGAGCTCCTCAATGAAGCCAATCATCTTAAGCACGTGTTCCGCTACCAATGATCGGATGGCCAACCTTGCCGAAAACAACTTCTTTGACACTTCGTATCTTGCGATACGAGATTGCTCTCCATACAGTTATTTTGTATGGAGAAATATGGATTCGAGGTCCATATTCTCGTGCCTCCTCTGATGTTCGTTGTCCATAGAGGCAAGTACGAGGCACTTGGCCTTCGCGCTATCAATCTCCCAAGTCTTACGGATTTCCTTATCCGCGACGCTGGAGGTAGGACTTGGGACAGGGGGAGCTTTGGTGGTAAGAAGATACCCCAGCTTGTCGTAAGTGATTGCCATTTTGACATTCCTGAGCCAATCTTTGTAGTTTGGCCCTGTCAGTATGTTTTTATCTAGAAGTAACTTAAGTCCAGTCATGTCGATTGGTCGCTGCAATTAGGAGAGAGAAGAAGAAACACTCAGCATGATGCTCTTGCAAGTTTAGAGTGGTTTTTAGTTTGTCTAAACAGGATGGCTCCCACTGTTTCTCGAATCCCTCCTCAAACCAAAGAGGAAGAATTAGTCAGGATCAATCTCACAGTACAATACTTGCTTAACCGTTCGGCCAGGCTGGTGTCGGTACTTCGAGGGAGGTTTTCCAACGCTTTCGCGAAGTTCCTTAATTTAAGAACCTCTTTTCCCTGGGGGCGTAGCCCCGCTAACACCTTTCTAGACGCCTACTTGGTTTATAGCATTGATCGTTAAGTGAGAAATTTCCCGAGGAGTAGCATATACTCACAGTAGGATCGGGATCCAAATATCATTGCGTGACGAAACAGAAGGAACCCTACCAGAATCATCACACTACAAATGGTATGCAACACTAGCAAGTTTCAGTTCTTTTGAAACTCCCGATGTGGATTTTTGCCCTATGCTCTTATGACCTTGACTTTGGCCAACAAATCATAAGTCACATGTCAAGTTCTACCCGTCGTTCTCCAGGTTAATTTGAATCCACCCGTACCTACCGTTGACTTTGGCCAACAAGGCAGTACGACTGTTCCAAACCAACGCATCTATCTATGCTGCACATGAATACCCAATAGCTACCAATCACTATGCCTTGACTTTGGCCAACAAACACAGCTTGAATACTATTGACTATTCATGTGAAACGACGGAGGGCTACGAATGGTTTTGGCGAAACCGTGAACGTAGAGAACTTGATATAATCGATGGAACGAGATAGCTTTTAAAAGGTGTTGCTCAAACTCCGCATTTTAAAAGTTTGTTTTGAAAAGAATCGAGTGGTTTTTCGAAAGTGTTCCAACGACTTTTACTTGGTTTATTTTCTTGCATTAGTTCTTTTAATGCGTGTTATTCTTGCATTAGTTCTTTTAATGCGTCCCATCATTTAATCCTACCATTGCAGAAAACAACCAAAATATGACGTACGCTTATTCCATTCGCATTCGCCACGGGGCCCCGTCATTACCCGTTAGGTTACTTAACTAACGACAGAGCGGGGGCTGGGCTAGCGCGGCTGTAAAACATAAGCAACGCCTAAATAATATCATATATAGATATATTGCAATGATAGACATTTCAGATCACAGATGAACACATTGGATATACTAGGAACCCGCAATTCGTATGAGCCTGTAACGAAAAGCAGATTACACGGTCGCGGTGAATAGCCAATACCCCACCCAAGACCCCTACGGGTGCGGCAAACTACCCGCCAAGTACACGGTCGCGGTGAGTAGGCCACTCGGCACTTCGGCATACCCGGTAGTTTGTGCACCCCCTCCATGGGTCTATCCTAGGAGCAAAAACAGTAAAAAGAAATTATACAATGACGGCTACAACCCCGACCCGGTTGTGCGGCCATACAAATAATTATTACATCAATTTACAAATTTACATGAATTGAAAGAAAAGAAAACTCTCGTCTCACAACCCCCGGCTATTCACCCGCGACAATCCAATGAATTCATATACACATTCCAATGACATTATAGATCACAGATTTGTATAACCGACACTAATCGACATATAGCGATTAGTAGACATTCAATACAAATATCACATCACAGAAATACCCGTCAGCTTAAGTCTTTTAGAAGTTCGATCAAAAATACGGATTTTTAGGCCACAAACATAAAATTTTCGTTATGGAAAATCTGGGCTGAAAAGACATATTCCAAAAATCCCAAAACAACCCCAGAAATACACTGCACCAAATTTGGACCTCGGCCGAGTCAACTCGGCCGCGGAACCGCGGCGGGAGCGTGCTCCCGCCGCGTTTCCACGGCGCTTTGAACGGTTCGTGGGACCAAATTTTGTGGTTATTCTATAAAAAGCCTGAGCCGATTTTTAAGATGAAATTTATCAACTTTTGAACAGAATAAAAATGGCAGAAACTTGACAATCTCGGGTTCGTTTCGTGACTTTTTCTTTGATCGATCTTCTAGTTACTTTGCTAACATGTTAGATAGAGTTTAACTAGGCTCTGATACCACTGTAAGTCTATGCTACCTCTCCCGGTACTTTCGGGCATGCGGAATTTGACGAAAAACAATTTTCTAGAGGTGGTAACATGGACTCAAAACCGGATCTTTGTTAAATATCTAACTAACAACATAACTAGGAGTTGTTAACTACTCGGTTAGGGGGTTATACCTTTCTTTCTTGAACTCCTTCGTCTTCAAGCCTCGATGGTTCTCCGGATCGGCTTCACTCCGTCGTCTCCTTGCGCCGAAGATAGATCCACCCGAAAGCTTCTACCTTTGGCTTCTTCTTCGATCTTTGAAGAAACTAGTTCACTTGGTTTGCTAAACCTTGTGAACTAGAGTGAGTAGAGAAGAGTGTGTTGGGATTTTCTCTATGGTTCTTGGTTCTCAACACATGAGACAAGTGAACCATAGACTAAAGAGAGGGAGAGCAAGAGGAAGGAGATGAGAGCTCAAGAACAAGAGAGAGAATGAGAATGATAGAATGAGAAAAGACTTTTCTCTCTTGGCTCTCATAATCCAAAACCATCATCACAAAATAGTAATCAAGTATTGTGTAAAATGGTTTAAGCTACAATATCCATATCATTTCATGCACTCATTTCTCACAAGAGAAACAAGCAAGTAAAAAGTCTTTGCCATGAAATGATAGCCATTGTCATCATGATGGTCAACTAGTCCAACCTAGTCAACCGGTCAACAAAGTCAACAAGTCAACAAAGTCAACCCCTCAACAACCATGTCACCATAATACTTAATTAATATTATTGTTAATCATATATTATATTCTCATTAGGGTTGAGCAAAAAATCAATAGTCAACAGTCAACGGTCAACAACCCTAATGAGAATCCTCTGCATCTGTCTCTCCGTCAACTGTGCATACACACCCGCATCCGCGTTCCGAGGAACACGAATACATACTGGATAAATCCAATCCCAAAACGTACACTAGGATCTGGCTTAAACCAAAGCCCGCTAGTGTTAACTGTCCGGACACTGTACGTGCACAAGTGCACGGATGTGACCGAACCCTGTCGCAAAACCATGCGACCTGTCGCAAAACCATGCGACCTCTACTCTTTTGCCTAAAGGCGAATAGCTTTCTGTATGGGACTCTAAAGACTCGACACTACGCTGGCAGTGGGTTTAACCACAGACCGCAAGCGGCACTAGCTGTGCGTAACGGTCCCCAGGTAGATGCCGACAAGAAGACTGACGAGGTGAAACCCATCTGAACTCCTATTGAGCCTGAATGTGACAATCTCCGTACAGTCCGGTCTGTTCGTATGATACATCGCATGGCGGGCCTAGGGGGGCGGTAAACGTCAGTCCCCTAATAGCGGTACAAGTCGTGTCGGAGTGAAGCCCAAAACACCCTGAGATAACACTGGAAGCCTACCAGTATATCTCGATTGCCCTGGCCAGGGACTACTCGTGTAATGGCTCTCCTAGACACAGCACGATGTCAACCCCCAATACCGGGAGAGACGAATCCTGTCTAACCATCACTGCCTCCAAGTGCTTCGGGACTGCACCTAACTACCACCTGTTTGCACGACTCCTTTGAGCCGTGGTAGGGTAGTAATCAAAGTACAGTGGGAACACACTCGAGGCGAAGTGACAGTGTCAAGTCAGCGGACTAAGCTGTACTCATGTCACCAGGGAACTGATAACTAACGATAGGTATAATACCAACCGGTCAGTTCCCGACGAGTCCTGTCCAGTGTACTTGTAACCTAACGAGCACCCGTATACTATCTCCAGTACGACGTACTGATGGCTGTGGGACAGACCATCTCCCACACTGGGATGAGAAGCGCATACGCTAGTCTACTCCGGAGTATCGATGCGTTGTCTCGATAGTCCTGCGACTAGGGACCTGTATAAGGATGTGCTTATAGATTACCCAGCCCCCACTAGTGTGACTGCCATCACAACGCTGGTAATCAAGCAAAGATCCTAAGGGCTCCACTAATGTGTATAGGTGATATACTAAAATAAACACATGTACACATTGAAGTAGAAACAAACCAAATAGCATACTACTATATTGAGAAAGATTGTTTATACAAGGTGAATATCCTAAGCTTCCATTAAGTAATATACAAACTAGTATGATACAGTAATGGCCTCTAGGGCATATACACTAACATGTATATATACAGAGAGGACTTTCTTGCTCGTCATGATAGTATGCTATTTGGTTTCTCTTTATCTTAACATGTTGACTTGTATTGGTTTACTGTCTTACTCTCACATGTTGATAAAGCCCTTAGGATCTGTACTCGACTACCGGGACTATGTTGAGATCATACTGGTAGGGCTATAGTAGTCGATGAGTACATCCTATAACTGTTCCTAGTCGAGGGTATATCGAGACAGGGCATCGATACACCAGAGTAGACTAGCGTATACGCATCTTGACCCATATGATGGGCGATGGATGATCCCATATCCATCGGTGTTTGACATCAGAGATGGTGTACGGGTGCTCAGTGGAGACTGGGTACACTAGACGGACTCACCGAGAACTCCCAGATGGTGATATACCACACGTCAGATGGCAGTTCTCCGGTGACACTCATACAGGGTAGTCTGTAGACCCGAGATCGTCATAGAGTCTTGTGTGATTCCCACTGTGCTTTGATTTCCACCTTACCACGTCCAAGAGGGCGTGTAAAACGGTGGCTTTTGGGTACAGTCCCGAATCACATGGAGGCAATGAGCGATAGGAAGGGATTCGTCTCTCCCGGTATAGGGAGTTGATGTCGTGCTGTGTTCGATTGGCTATAACTGGAAGTCCCTGGCCAGGGCTGATATAGAGATATACTGGTAAGTGTTACCAGTAGTTTCTCGACCTGTTATGAGCCTCACATCGACACGACTTATCGGTTACTGGGGTCTGACGCATACCACCCCTAGACTTGATATGCGACATATCAGACGAACAGACCGGACTGTATGGGAGTGTTACTGATTGGATTCACAGGAGAACGGACAGGCTAGCTTGTTGATCTTCTGATCGCTCAATACCTGGGTGGCTGTTACGTTTAGCTGACCGCTTGCAGCTTGTGGGTGTTTGATATGATCATCACCTGCTACCGGCGTATTGACAATTCTTTAGAGTCCTACACAGAGGTTTCTTGGCTCAGGAAAAACGGAGTAGAGGCACATATGTGATATGTTCAGGTCCGAGAATAATGCGATATGAGATACCGTATTATATTCTCGCGATATTTAGATATGAATCGGGATATCGGATCAAGTGTTGATTCGATGAATCGGTACATGATATATTAGTCGGTTATATTCGATATAGCCGGATCGTTAGATCAAGTGTTGATTTGATGATTTAATATATAATGATATATATGATATATTGTATTACATTATCTAATATTGGCTCGCTTTATTATTTCATTTTCTCACTGGATTAATACATTGATATATATGCGATATATGTTAATTGTATTATTTTCTTTTGTTGCAAATATAATATATATATGTGATATATATTATTGTGACATGATATGATTTATTATAAAACATGTTTAAGGATGATAAAAAGGGATTAGGGTTTGATTAGGGTTAGCTCCTTCTTGATCATTCTAGAAGGATTCTATTTTGTCTTGGTTAAGATATTATGGTTGATACTTATCCTTAACCTAACCAAACCCTAACTCTAGTTTATTCTCTACAAGTTTTATCCTCTCATCCTTGACCATGGTTTGATAATCATTCATATACTCTTGACTACTATTCATCACAAAAGGATTATTCTTTCATTCTTCATCTTCTTCTCTCTTTGGTTTTTAAAAGAGAGAGCTCACTAGAAATTCCTTTGGTGATGATTTATTGTGAGAAAGTGAATTAAAAAGATAGCATAAATACTACTCCATCATCCTCATCTAATCTAGCCCATTAGATTAGGGTGTTCATCTCTTTAGAGTGAGAAAGCTTGGGTTATAGCAACTTCGACGTAGATCATCGGAGAATCGGCACAATTCAAGCTAGCATGGATCGTTCAAGTCGTGGAGCCTCTCTTGAGTCCGGGAGATCGTGGATCGCGGCGAACGGACTTCTACTCGGAGCT
Source organism: Agapanthus africanus (assembly GCA_030015575.1). Classification (NCBI taxonomy): domain Eukaryota; kingdom Viridiplantae; phylum Streptophyta; class Magnoliopsida; order Asparagales; family Amaryllidaceae; genus Agapanthus; species Agapanthus africanus. Next base: position 45,140,166 of record JASDDO010000006.1, read on the forward strand.
TGTGAAGCGAAGGAGCGGACTACAAAGGTTGTAATCCCTCACACTTAGCTTTAAAGATATTATCTTGCATGCTAAACCCTAATAATCTAGCAAAGATCCCGTCTTTGGGTTGTTCGGCACATGTAAAATTTTATTCGGGCATGTTTGATGCTTTATGAACCTTCACAAGTGTGCCTAGGAACCCTACAGATCCAAACCCACATCACCATTCTACTTTAGTCTAGCCCACTAGTGTGGAGTGTTTGCTTCATCTTCATCCTTGATCAAGTGAAGCTTGGAGCTTGGTGCAAAGGGACTTCGTGGTGGATCATCGTGGACTTGGAAGGATACAAGCCAACCGGTTCAAACCCTACTCGATCTAAGGAGTCTAGGAGGAGGTCTACAAAAGTTGTATTTTCTCCCCACTTAGTGTTAGACACTATGTAGTATGTGATACTATAGTTTGTTACTCTTTTTTTCTAGTTCGATTCATGGTTGGATTGTTTAGCACCCCCTTAAATTTTTGTTATAGCATGTGTGATGCAACCTTAAACCTAGGCATGGTGCTAAAGAATCAATATAGCAATGGCAAGTAGGATCCTGATGGACTTAAGCATAGCCATTGGAGAAAAGGTTTCATCATAATCCACACCTGGTTGTTGACGAAAACCTTTTGCCACAAGTCTAGCTTTGGATGTCTCAATTTTTCCATCTACTCCAAGAATCTTCTCAAGATCCACTTGCTCCCGATGGGTTTTACCCCTTCTGGTGCAACTTCCAAAGTCCATACTTTGTTGGTGTAAATGGATTTCATCTCAGATTGCATAGCATCCATCCATTTAACAGAGTCCCCACTCGTGATGGCCTGATCGAAACTAGTTGGGTCATCATCTTCCATGATGCAATCCTCGCTCCCACTGTCATTGAGAAAACCGTAGTATCTCCCATGTGGATGAGGAACCCTACTAGATCGGCGGAGAGGCTGAGGTTCGTCGGGAACTATTGAAAGCTCTGGTTCTACCAAATCATCAGCTGTAGTTTGTGTAGCTGGAACTCCTTCCAGTTCTACCTCATGACCACTAATTTGTTTTTCAAGAAATTCCTTTTTCTAAAAAGGTGGCATGTCGAGAAACAAAACACCTTTTTTTCCTCGGTGTGGTAGAAGATATACCCTCGCGAATGTTTAGGATATCCAACAAACTTACACAGAACCGATCTTGCATCGAGTTTGTCCGGATTTTGCCTTTCAACATAGGCCAGAAAATCCCATATCTTAACTCGTTTAAGACATGGTCTCTTCCCATACCATATCGTATATGGAGTGGTAGGCGCTGATTTGGTCGGAACCCTATTCAATAGGTATGCGGCTTCTCAAGCGCATAACCCCAAAAGGAAACAGGCAACTCAGCAGTACTCATCATAGAGCACACCATATCTAATAGGGTGCGGTTTCTCAGCTTCGATACACCGTAGTGCTGTGGTGTATACGGAGAAGTAAGCTGAGAGAGAATCATATTCTCTTTTAAATAATCCAGGAACTCCGTGCTCAAGTATTCTCCTCCCCGATCGGATTGAAGGATTTAATACTTCTACCCGTTTGGTTCTCTACTTCGTACTTATATTCCTTGAATTTCTCAAAAGCTTCAGACTTGTGTTTCAATAGGAATGCATGTCAGAATCTTGAGAGATCATCGGTGAATGTAATGAAGTACGAGGAACAATTCCTGACATGTGTAGACATGGGACCACATACATCACTATGTATCAGTCCTAAGAGTTTAGTAGATCTTTCTCCATGTCCAGTTAACGGAGTTTTGGTCATTTTGCCTTTGAGACATGATTGGCAAGTTTCATAAGATGTAAATTCGAACGGATTCAAATATTCATCCTTATGTAACTTAGCTAATCGTGTCGCGTTGATATGACCTAGTCTACAATGCCACAAGAAAGATTCGTTCATTTCTGAACTTTTCCTCTTGTGTGTGTTCTTTACGTTAAGAACTGTAGTTTGATTTTGAACGTATATGCCATTACATAACGTGCCTAATCTAATCAACTTTTGGTTCAGGAAAATGTTCGTAATATTATCCTGCAATAGAAAATTATATCCTTCTTTACATAATAAAGAAACTGATATAATATCGCATATCAGGTTCGAAATGTAATAACATTCGTTCAAAATCAATGTATTTCCAGTTGGTAATACAAGGTGGTATTTACCAACTGCTTTGGCTGCAACATTTGCACCATTCCCTACTTCTAGAGAATGATCACCTTATCCCAATTTTCTACCTTTCTTTAGCCCATGTAACATATTACATATGTGGGATCCTGATCCGGTATCTAATACCCAGGACGTAGATTGTACTGAGATATAGTTCTCGGTGACAAACACACCCGAAGAAGATGCATCAACATGCTCATTCCTAGTTCGGGTCTTGTGGGAATCCGGATAGTCCCCTATTTCCTGCTCGAACTTATAACAATTATAAGATAGAGCGGAACCAACGTTCCTCAGCCCAGTATAACAAGCAGGTTCGGTCAATACATCCATATTATTATCTTGATTAAGACATGTCACGTTCGCTACCTGGAGAGAGAGAGAGAGAAGAAAACACTCGCGTGGGCTCTTGCAAGCTTAGATTGGTTATTATCTTATCTAATCAGGATGACTCTCACTGTTTTTATTAAATCTTCCTTCAAACCCAAAAATGTAAGACTAGCAGGGATTAATTACATCCTATAAGTTCGCCAATCTTTCAGCCAGGCCAGTGTCGGTACTTTGAGGGAGGTTCCCCATGCATTTGCACGGACCTAATTAAAATAGACCTCGTTTTCCTAGAGGCATAACCCCGTTGACACCTTTCTAGTCACCAACTTGAACGGCTAATTGTAAAGTGCGAAACTCTCCCAGGAGTAAACTCTTACTCACAGTGGATATCAGGTTCCAACTATCTCATACAAGGTATGCAATCTCATTGCAAATTTCAACACTTGAAATTCCTGATAATGTTTTGCTCCTAACGTCCTATAACCTTGACGAAGGCCAACAAACCAAAGGCCGCTAGTCAAGTTCAACCCGTACATTTCATGATTGAATTAAACAAACCCGCACGACACTTGACGAAGGCCAACAAAGTCGTACGACTACCCTAATCCAATCGCATCATATGCAGCAGATAAGTACTAAGTAGCTACCGAACACTACGCCTTGACGAAGGCCAACAAATGTAGCACAAATACTAAATAGTACTTATCTGAAATGACGGAGGGCTACGAAAAGTTTTTAAGAAAACCTTTGGCGTAATGAACTTGATATCATTGTAGAATCGTGTGATTTTGAAAAGAAGTGTTTTTTAGGCTTTTACTAGTTTTGCTAAAGAGCTCACTCCCGGTGAAGGGATCTCGGCTCTTTTCTCATCGAATGAGGTGCTGGATATTTATCAAGGAATACCACTATGCAAAAGCAAGAACTAGAGAAGTAATAAAAATAAAAAACTGAGTGGGTTGTAACATTTGCTAGTTTCTCTAAAGAGCTCACTCCCGGTGAAGGGATCTCGGCTCTTTCCTCATCGAATGATGTGCTGGATATTCATCAAGGAATATCACTATGCAAAGCAAAAACTAGAGCTACCCTTTTTGAAAATTTAATTCTACAACGTCTTTAGGTTTCTTTCCTTTCATTAATCTCATTAAAGAAGTCCCATCATTTATGCTTCCTAAGAATCACAGAAGAAACGAAAATACAACGTACGCTTATGTCATCCGGATTCGCCACAAAGACCCATCATGCACCGTTAGGTTAGTTAACTAACGGCAGAGCGGGTGCAGGACTAGCGCGGATGCAAAACATAAGTAATGTTTATTATATATCATATATATAATATAAAGCATTCGTCTCATGCAGTTATATGATCTCATCACAGAATATTGCAACAGAAGTCAACATATGAAATATTGGATATACTGGGAGGTCCGTGTTTTAAATCAAGCCAGTAAAAAACATGGATTCCACGGTCGTGATGAATAGCTAAACCCACATCCCTAGACCCCTACGAGAGCGGAAAGCAACCCTACCAATTCTAGAGTTAGGAGACCCGGTCTCGACTCCTCGAGATGTTCTCCCACTGGACTCTAGAACTCGGTTACTTGTGCTCCCCGCCTTGAGTCTATCCTAATACGGAAAAGTAAACAATATACATCAATGGTGACATCATCCTCAACTCGGAAGTGTCCCAATAAAAGAATATTGCATACAAGTTTTTACATGAATGAAAATGAAAAACTCTTATCTCACGCAAAAAAACCCGGCTATTCAAACACGACGATACAATATAACATATCACAACAACACATAATATCACATGTCATCAACGTAAGTAAATATGCGTATCCAAATTGTCGTTGACGTATAGCAACGAAACTGGCGATACACCACATATTACACTTACGGTCGTAGAAAAGAAAGTGAAAACTACAATAATTGGAATCCGCAACCACCTTAGACATCATAAATCTGAAATATCACATACTTCGGATTTCGTGCCTAACCAAATGAATTCCTTAGACATCATAAACCCAGAATATCTCATATTCCGAATTTCATGCCTAACATAATAAATCCCGCATTTTAGTCTCAATATTGAAAACACTTTTCAATAACTAGTTGGGCAATTCAATAAGATTCCCGACATCCTGATCGAATGCTCGTCGGAAACTTTAGTAGACGGCCGCACCCTCGATGCAGTCGACGAAGTGCACGTAGGCGGAACACCACGGCCGCGAGCACCCAAACGGATGCTTTTGGCTATGGGGTTCTCCTACAGTCGCTTGGTCGGAGCTATGGGGCATGGCTATCTAGTAATGCTACCCGGCGAGTATCCGCGTACACTACATGATTGCGGCGGAGTTTTGATCCAAATCAGAACCCCGTGGCAACCGATCAAATGAGACTAAATTGCTAGATTTATAAAATTCAAACCAGTTTTCACAAAACTAATTATTGTGGATTCCAAATATTGTATCGCATATCGCAGATAGCTAGACAATGTTAAACATTTCGATCGAATCAACAAACACCCACATTTCCCAGAGACCTCAACTCTTGAGACAATTTTAAAAATACCCAGAACATGCCACAAGCAGCTACGGACCTACACAAGTAGAGCCATTCCTGGCCTCACCAACGGCGCCACGGAACGACCGCAAATGCTAGGGTTTGGCCGCGGTTCCGCGATCGTATAGTCGAGTTAGGAGTTAGTTCTTCTTGAGGATCCATAGAAAACCCTGCATGATTTTTTGAATATTTTTAACTTGGAAAAATCCAACATTTGGAAAAATTTCAAGAGAGCATGGGAAATATGGAGTTTTGATATTCGATTGAATTCTTTAACGTCGTCTAGGCCACTCCTAATGCTCTAGCATGGCTCTGATACCACTGCTGGGCAGGCAGCCACCCCATCCAATGGGGTCGGCGTGGCACCAAGGGGTCGGCGTGGTATCAGAGCCTAGCTAGAGCATTAGGCGATGTGTTAACGAAGTTAAAACCCCGATCGAACCTGAATACGACATTTAAAACTCCTCTCTGTACATTTTTTAAAATCTGGTTTTTTCCAGAATTAAAAATACCTAAAAAATTCAGCAGGAAAATATAAGAATTATGGTGAAACACGTGCCCCCAATTCCTCAAAATGGCCGCGGAACCACGGCAGTTAGCCCCCTTTGGCGGCGGTTCCGCGGCAGGGTAATGGTATTAGGGACGTAGTTTTACACAGTAATTCTTGTCTCTGTGGTTACTATTTTATGGGTATTTTTAATTTGACTCAAGTGTTGAGTATTCTGGGGTTTATTTTGTAATCGACGATTCGATCGGGAATTTTAAATTCGTTATTTTTTTCCCGGATATTTAGAAACTGTTAAAAAGTTCGAACGGATATCATTAACTCACTTTTTCCCGACACAAAAATTTTCAAGTGTTGAATCTTTTTTCGAGTTTAAATATTTCAGAAAAATGTGCAAGTAACACGGTGGACCCTCTAGAAGACAACAAACCTTAACTCGATTATGTGACCGTCTTGAACTGCTTTTTGAACCTTCGGGTTTGGGGCAGTACGGCGTGCCATATGTGAGGCGTTGGCTTGACCCTTCTACGGCTGGATCACTGGTACTGTGACATAATCTGGGATTGTTTGAACTCCGCTCAAGTGTTGAGCACTTTAGGAAATTTTGGGTATTTGTTTATCTGTTCGAAAATTTTAATATTGTCTATTTATCTGGAATGTGATACAATATGTGGAATTCATTGTGTTAGGCATGAAATGCGAAGTATGTGATATTTCGGATTTACGATGTCTAAAGTGATTGTGGATTCCAAATATTGTAGTTTTACACTTTCTTTTCTGTGACCGTAAGTGTAGTATGTAGTTGTATTGCCGATTGTCGTTGCTATACATCGATGACGATCGGTGTATGCATACTTGCTTACGTTGATGATATGAGATATTATGTGTTGCTGAGATATGATGTGTAGGATTGTCGCGATTGAATAGCCGGGGGTTTTATGTGAGATGAGAGTTTTATATTTTCATTCATGTAAATTCAAATGTAATGTAATATTCTTTTATTTAGGGCACTTCCAGGTTGAGGTTGATGCCACCAGTGTTGTATATTATTTACTTTTCCGCATTAGGATGGACCCAAGGAGGGGAGCACAAGTGACCGGGTTCTGGGGTTCAGTGGGAGGCCATCTCGAGGAGTCGAGACCGGGTCTCCTAAACTCCAGAATTAGTAGGGTCGCTTGCCGCACTCGTAGGGGTCTAGGGTGTGGGCTTGGCTATTCATCGCGACTGTGGAATCCGTATTTTCTATTCTTGGCTAAATACTGAATACGGACGTCCTAGTATATCCCACATTATATCTATGTTTCTGCTGCGATATCTGTGATGTGATCATTTGATATGTTTTGATGGATACAGTATATAGTATATATGATATATTATATAGACGTTACTTATGTTTTACACCCGCACTAGCCCTGCCCTGCTCTGTCGTTAGTTACCTAACCTAACGGTGCACGAGGGGACATCGAGGCGAATGCGTATGGCATAAGTGTACGTCGTATTTATCTGTGATGCTTAGGAAGCATAAGCTGATAGGATTTTTTATTAATGAGATTAATAAAAAGAAAAGAAACCTAAAAGATGTTGTAGAATCAAAACTTTATAAAAAGGGTAGCTACAGTTTTGCTTTGCATAGTGGTATATATGATATACCCTGCACCTTATTCGATGAGGAAAGAGCCGAGATACCTTCACCGGGAGTGATCTCTTTAGCGAAACTGGCAGATGCTATAAAACTCGGTTTGTCTTTTGATTGCTTTTAGAGTTTTGCTTTGCACAGTGATATATATGATATGTCCTGCACCTTATTCGATGAGGAAAGAGCCGAGATCCCTTCACCGGGAGTGACCTCTTTAGCAAAACCAATGAAAGCCTAAAAAACACTCCATTTCAAAATTTCACATGATTCTACGACGATATCAAGTTCATTACGCTCATGGTTTTCTGAAAAACCTGCGTAGCCCTCCGTCATTTCAGATAAGTACTACTTAGTATTCGTGCTGCGGTAGTTTGGCCTCCGTCAAGACGTAGTGTACGGTAGCTAACTAGTGCTTATCTGCTAGCATATGATGCGATTGGATTAGGGTATTCGTACGGCGTAGTTTGGCTTCCGTCAAGGGTCGTACGGGTGGGTTTAATTCAATCAAGAAATGACGGGTTGAACTTAACTAGCGCCCTATGGGTAGTTTGGCCTCCGTCAAGGTCATGGGACGCTACGGGTAAAAGCATTATCGGGAATTTCAAGTGTTGAAATTTGCAATGAGATTGCATACCTCCGATGAGATAGTTGGATCCCGATACCCACTGCGAGTAATTGTTACTCCTGGGAGAGTTTTACACAGGACAATTAGCCGATCAAGTAGGTGTCTAGAAAGGTGTCAACGGGGTTACGCCTCTGGGAAAACGAGGTTTGTAAGTCTACGCTAGCGCCCCGGCAGTCTACAGACGCCAAATGCGGAACAAAAAAAACTTTTAACTGGCGCTATCGTATACTTTAACCCGGATCTGCCATTATTGCTAAACTAACAAACTGTAATGAGTGTAGAAAGGTTATACCGAATGATCCGAGTCCTTCGTTCTTTAACCATCATCCCACGCTCCGTTGCGGCTGCTCCGATCTCGTCGATCTCCGATATCCTCGTCGAGGTGGCACCACATCGACGATTCTTTAAACGAGCTCCCGCCTCTGACTTGAGGCAACTCGATCGTCAAGTTTGCTAAAAGAGACGACCAAGAATGATGTAGAGAATGAGTAGATGACTTTGTCTCACTTCGTCCAAATCCGTGGACGATCGGTTAATGAAGTTGCCGAGGGAATTGGGTGATGGAATGAAATGAACTGTAAAATTCCTTGCACCCCAAATACTATCATATCTTTTCAAGTGAAACCACAAGTGAGAGAGAGAGAGAGGAGAGAGAGGGCCGGCCATATATAGCAAGAGGGAGGTGACCTTAGGAGAGGGGGGGTGACCACAAGAGAAAGCTTCTTACTCAAAATATCTTAACCAAAACAAGAAGCTTTAATGCTAAAGCATGAATCACTAATACACCTCATCAAGTCATTAATGCAACCAATGAAAACATAACACCAATTAATCCTAGTCACCTCATCTAGAATCTTCTAGAACACTGACTCACCTCAACTGAAGAAAAGATAAATCCGTCTTTAACCGAATGTTAAAAGACGGCTGATAGAAAACTGGAAACTGGCAACTTCCAAAAGTGATCCTGAAACGACTTTCAGGATAACCCCGAAACTGTATAAATATACCCGCATTTGTATTACGACTGAATACAAATGCAACTGAGACAAAGATATTATACCTACTCAATATAATACTCGGATCCGGCTTAAACCAAAGCCGACCAGTATCATCTGTCCGAAAATTGACACGTGCGTAAACGCATGTGCATTTTTCGAACCCTGCCATAAAACCATAGGGCCTCTACAACGTTTCGCCCGAACTTGGGAAACTGTCTGTGGGGGACTCTAATGACTCGTCAGTACCCTGGCAGTGGGTTTAACCACAAACCGTCAGCGGCACTAGCAATGCGTAACGGCTGCCCATGGACTGACCTCAAGGGATGCCGATGAGCGCACTCATCCGGAAAACCCTACTGAGCCTAACAGTGACTATGTATATACAGTCCGGTCCGTTCGTCTATGAGTATCGCATATCTGCCTAGAGGGCTAGCAACGTCAGACCTCCAATAGCAGTATAAGTCGTGTCGGAGTGAAGCCCAATAACATCCTGAGATACTACTGGAGTACCTACCAGCAAATCTCCTGCCATGGCCATGGACTTTGTGTAATGGCTCTCCTAGACACAGCACGACCTCGCCCCCAATACCGGGAGAGACGAATCCCCTGCCGATCTGCTCACGTGCCTCCATATGGCTCGGGACTGTACCCAAAAACTACCTGTTTGCACGACTCCTTTGAGCCGTGGTAGGGTAGAAATCAAAGCACAGCGGGAACTCACACGAGACAAATGACGACCTCAGGTCGATGAACTAACCTGTACACATGTCACCAGGGAACTGCTATCTGACGATAGATATAATACTAACTAGCATATTCCCGGCGAGTCCTGTCCGGTGTACTCATAACCCAATGAGCACCTGTATACATCTTAGGTGATCCAACTGACACCAGTGGCTTGTGAGACCGGCCACCGCCCCTCGTCGGGGTCTCGACTGTACACACTAGTCTACTCTGGAGTATCGATGCCCTGTCTCGAAACTCCCACGACTAGGGACCACAATTAAGGATATGCATATAAACCACCCAACTCTCACTTATATGATCGCCATCATACTGTTGGTGGTAAAGCAAGATCCTAAGGGCTCTATCGAAGTGTAACATGTAATCAGTCACCTGATCATGTACATGACTGATAAAGGCAAACCAGATAGCATACTATCATCTCGAGTAAGACTGTCCTACCGGGTAGGTCCTCCGCAATCATTGCAATCACGTACCTGTGATCCAATAATTGACTATGAGGGCACTATCTCCAACAATCTCCCACTTGCACTCAAAGCTAATTATTGCGATGTCGACTACTCACAGCCCGTGTGAAACCGAACATCCAACTCCTCTACTAATCAGTATCACAAAGCCCGTTTGTAAAACTATTGTGTTTGAGAAATAGCCTTAGTGAGTGGATCCGCCTAGAAGTTTCTTTCTATATCTCTCTTAATCTCAAGTTCGCGGAGAAAGCCATCTCCCGAATTGAATAATACCTGTCTTAGAATATGTCTGGATATCTGATGGGACCTAGTTCATAAATGAACTCCAAATCCAAACTTCTTAGACTGTATCGATCACTGAACCTAATCAGTATCCGGCACCATGCCACCCACAGTATCCTCTTGAACCACCTGTCCATAATACTGTCCCTCTTCGTCAGAGGGAAAAACTATAACTCTGACAATCACTCTGTCAACCATGTCACCTTTGAAGCCTGGAATGATAACCGTCTTCCGAAGTAGGTTGCCGTCATCAAATCCGTAGAACATGTACTTATGTTCTAAAACTGCTTCCTTATGTTTCTCCAGGATTGGATTAATACAAACTTATTGCATCTAGTGCAAAACCAATATTTGGTGTGGTACTTGACATCTCATGATTGACTCAACTGCCTAAGCAAGTGATCTGTCAATCACGCACATCCCTCTCCCCTTTAGTCTATACGACACCTTTAGAGAGGGTGACTCCATCACCTGCAGGTACACCACCATGCTAGGAGTCAACTATTCCAAAAACCATTAGAATATCTGTCAAAGTACCCACATTGGGAAACTACCCAAATCCAGATCTAAAACCATAGATCTAGAAACCAGAATGTCAAATATTATATCCATATCCTGTCTGGAGAAACAACTGTATGACGACCACAGTACAACCGATCGTAGTATAGGAATTTTACTTCCTACTCTGTGTATGTCATCCAGATACCATGACATCACACCCTACTACCTTCTTAACTGATCCATCCCCTATTCTGATTGAAGTCAAACCCATGACTGTCACATCAAAATTAGATGATCTATCTCCGCTATAACTGCTCAAGTCTATAAATAGATATAAGCATCTTGCCCACTATGCTTCCGTTGCTCCCACTGACTACGACAACCCTCCTACCGGGTCTCATAACCTGGAACAACAGTAGTGTCAAGTCTGGGTAGATAAGAACCTCCCGGTCACCGTCCTTTGAGGCTACCGAAGTACCTCTCGGGTGTCTGAGGTTACCCACCATATCTGCGGAGTGGCTAATGGAATGTCAAACCTGATTGAATATTTAGGTCCTATTAAATTTTCCGTAATCGTTCGTGGTTCTGGAATCACTTCCAGTTCTACCATACTCCCACTACTGTTTTCTGAAAAAGATCTATTTTACTAAAACTGTGGCGAGTCAAGAACAATATCACTATTGATCTTCCAAATGGTAGAATATCAACCCTCGTCATAGCCAGGGTCAACCCACAAACAGCCATTACAGAATCGTGCCCTGAGTTATCCAGAGTCTGGTTTTAATCATAAGCTGTACAACTCCCCGTACCTTAATATCTTTTAAGGTACGAACTATTCTATATCCAATATAGAAACTTTGGCACTTATTTAATTGAAAATAGACGTACAGATATATCAATTTGAAATTGGTGCACAACAGCGGATATTCAAAACCAAATATTTGCCAACCGGCAAACAGCCCAGGTGATCTCCTCAAATATCACCGATTACAACGAATCCCGATATAATGAGGATGATCACCCAATTCCCAATAACTTACTCCCACTCATCATCTGTAAAACCATACAGATGTGAGAATCTAACCTGGTAAATACATACCCTGGAGCAAGTGTCCAATCGGGAAATCAGTTTTCTTTTAACATTACACAGTGAGACTGAAACATTGAAATGTTTCGATGGGGTATCCCGGTATTCGTAGTAATGCCTCTTCTAGATTCACGACTGTAACCGTATAGTTCTTTGCCACCTCTCCAAATCCCTTCATATGTCTTTAGTCTTTACCTTCTGTACACCCCTTTAGGCCAAATGGTTTTCTTCCTTCCCTACCGTTCGGCACCAGCCTATGGTTTGGAAGAAGACTATCCAAAAAGCATAAAGGGTGTACTGTCCTAATCCTAGGAGCACTCGCATCGCGAGAGAAGGTGAAGATAAAAGACACCTGAATGTACTTTATTCCTATTTCTCCTGAACCAGGATCCATCCCCGAATTGGAACGAGTTCCTTTCGAGTTCGTATATAACCATACGATGGATTATCCAATAAAATGGGATCTTCGTAATGATACGGAGTGTCCTGGAGAAATACAAAGGTGATTTAGGATTGGCGAAGGAATACATGGTTTGGTCGTGAATAGCTGTCGCAATTTACTTTGCCCTCTTACTAATCCCTTGCTTTGTCTGAACTTAATACCTTCTGTACACCGTTTAGGCTAACTGGTTTTCTTCATTCCCTACCGGTCGGCACCAGCCTATGGTTTGGAAGAAGACTATCCAATTTGCATAATAGGTGTACTACTCCTAAACTAAGGAGTACTCGCAACCTGAGAGAGGGTGAAAAGAAAAGACAACTGAATAATCCTATCCGTTTTCTCCAGAACCGGAAACCATCCTCGAATAAATTCCTTCGAGTTCGTATCTAACCATACGATGGTTTTGTCCAATGGAAGTGGACGTTCGTAGTAATACGGGGTGTCCTGGAGAAAAGGGTAAAAGTAGGAGTGGCAATGAGGTCTGCAACTCTGACAATCCAAAAGCCGGTGTTAAGAAGGTTCGGTCAACTTGGTCACTGAGTCAAAATCTTAGGGTCGGGTCAATGGTCGCTGCCAGAGAGAGAGAGAAAAGAAACACTCAGCGTGCACTCTAACCTAGATCAGAATGGTTACCAATTTATCCAATCTGGAAACCTCCCACTGAACCTCAAATTCTCCTCCAAACCTGAAAGAAGAATTAGTCGGGGTCACCCGAGGAGTATACTAACTCATCAGTGGGAATCGGGATCCAACTCTCATCGCATGACAACGTGACGGAATCCGCTCACGGTATCACACTCCAGAAGGTATGCGCATATCTGGCAAGTTTCAGTACTTTTGAAACTCCCGATGTAATTTCTGCCCCATGCTCTTATGACCTTGACTTTGGCCAACATATCATAAGTCACATGTCAAGTTCTACCCGTCATTCTCCAGGTTAATTTGAATCCACCCGTACCTACCCTTGACTTTGGCCAAAATGGCAGTACGACTGTTCCAAACCAACGCATCTATCTATGCTGCATATGAATACCCCAATAGCTACCAATCACTGTGCCTTGACTTTGGCCAACATACACAGCTTGAATACTATTGACCACCCATATGAAACGACGGAGGGCTACGAATGGTTTCTGGCGAAAACCTTTAACGTAAAGAACTTGATATCGTCGAAGGAACGGATAGCTTTTAAAAATATAGTGACGAAAACCGTTGCTAAAGAGGTCACTCCCGGTGAAGGGATCTCGGCTCTTTCCCCGTAGAATGGGGTGCAGGATATTCCAAATGAATACCGCGATGCAAAGCAAAAGTAATCGGCTATAGTGAAGTTAATGCCCTGACGCAAACTTCTGTCCAAGGGGTCACTCCCGGTAAAGGGATCTCGGCCCTTGCCTCGTCGACTGAGGAGCAGGATATTCCAAATGAATACCACGATGCAAAACAAAAGTGAACGTCCTTGCAATAACAGCTTTTTTGAAAAGTGTTCCAACAACATCAGATTAGGTTTGTTTAACTTGCATTGATCCGAATCAACGCAGTCCCATCATTAAATCACACCACAAAGAACGAAAATATACTGACGTACGTATATGCCATCCGTATTCGCCACTGGGTCCCGTCATTACCCGTTAGGTTAGCTAACTAACGACAGAGCGGGGACTGGACTAGCGCGGATGTAAAACATATACAACATCTACTAATATATATACCAATATATTATATTTCGCTCAAGGCGTGAAAGAAATGCAACATCACAGAAATGTACAGCATCACAGAACAATACAGATATCTGGGATCCCCGGGTTTCACAGAGCCACTACTGAAACCCGACGTTCCCCTGGTCGTGTGGATAGCCTGTGCAATGAAATCCTAGACCCCTACGGGCGCGGCAAGTCACCCGCCAAAACCTGAAGCGAGGCAGCCCCCTTCAGCGCCGTGAATGGACCACCCAGCACTTCACGGAATCCGGTAACTTGGGCACCCCTCCTGGGTCAACCTGTACCCCCTACGAGTGCGGCGAATAGCCCGCCAATCCTAGAGTGAAGCCCCCTCCGTCTCAATGCCATGAGATGCGGGCTTGTTGCCCTCTAGAACCCGGCTATCCGTGCACCCCACCGCGGGGTAATCCTAGTACAGAAAGTAAAATATACATACAACGGGTACATCGACCGCAACCAGGTCGTGCCCCAAAAGAATAATACAATCAGGCAGTGACGGCAGTCCACATGTCGGACGCTCGCCCCGCAAAATCAAATGTACATAATACAACAATACAGTACTAGCATTGCATCCAGGCTATCCCCCACGACCGATCCGCAACATCACAGCATAAACATAGAACATCAACGTGAAAGTCACGTTCTTAAATCCGTCTAACCGGGCTATAGCAGTTAGACCGGATTTACCGATCGAGTGATATTCACGGTCGCAGATATAATGTAAATACTGTGAAAAATGTGTTTAAAATTTTCCGATTGATCAAACAATTAACAATTGGGCCTCCAAACAAAACTGTAGCAATCACAGAAAACCTGGGCCCAATTTTAATATTCCAAAAGCCCTATTTTCAGCCCAGAAAACAACTGAAGAAAAACGACGAAGTGGACCCACCATAGTGCGGCGGAACCGCGGCCCAAAGGGGGTTTTGGCCGCGGTTCCGCGCTCCAAACAGGGAATCATTTTGTCGTTTTTCTACAGTAGCGTTATCTTTTCCTGCACATCATTTTTCTGCAACCTGAAAAATATTTAGAGACCAAAAAATTTCAACAGAAAACTGTCGTGCTTGAAATACGAGTTTTCGGGATTTTGTTCGATCGGAAACGTAAAACACATTACACAAAGCTAGACGAAGTTAATGGCGAGGCTCTGATACCACTGTAAGTGCACGGCGGCGCCCCGGCCGTCAATCCGACGGCCAAACGCGGAAACGGTGGTAAACTTAAAATTTTGCGGACTTTGCAAACCGGCACCACCGCGCACTAAACCCCGGATCGTGCCATTAAACTTATTCTAGCAACTAAAAAGAATGGGTTAGAGATATACCGACGATCCAAGTCCTCCGGTCTTCATCTCCACTCCGATCTCCTCGCGGGATCTCCGTCCGTCTCCTCCTCGTCGGAAAGGGCACCACGAAGCCGGGTACTTTTACGGGCTCCCACCTCGATACTGAGGCAACTCGAGCATGAAGCCGGCAACTCGACATGCTCAAGATTTGCTGTAGGAATATAGTGTAGAATCATAGTCTCTCTTTTGGGGTTTGTTGCCATATGTGGATGATGGAGGAAACAAGGATAAGAAAAATGGTGCTTGCATTTTTCTTGGCATGGAATGAGATCAAGAATGAAAACCTCTCTCAAAGATGAAGCTCTCTCTTCTTCTCTTTTCTTCTTCTCTCTTTCTTTTTTTTCTCTCTTTCTTTTTCCAACCTTGAAAACAACTTATCATGCATCAAGTGAGTATAATGTGGTGGAGGAAAAATGAATATGAAGCATTAAGGGAGGTGATGGTAGGAGCAAGAAGGGGTGACCACAACATAAAGCATAATCATCACTAAACATAACATCAACTTCAAATCATTCCTTATCACATCAAATCTCATAAAGCAAAGATGCTAACCATTATGAAGGAAAAAGAAAAGATGCTATCATAATGCATGAAACCCCTCCACAAAAGTAATTTGCAAAACTGCAAATTACCCCCTCCATCAGAAAAGTCCGGCCGGGAAAGAGCAAAGGAAAACCGGCCGGAACGGAATACAAACTGGCAACTCCAGAAAACTGGTCCCGTAATAAATTACAGGAAAACCCCACACTGTGCATACACACCCGCATTTGTATTCCGTCCGGATACAAATGCAATGAGACAATATCTACACTGTACTATACTAGGATCGGCTTAAACCAAAGCCGGCTAGTAAAACCCGTTCGATCCTGATTCGTGCAATACCGCACGTATCTGATCGAATGCTGCCATATAACTATACGGCCACTAGTACAAAACCGTCCGATCCTGATCCGTGCAATACCGCACGTATCTGATCGGACCCTGCCATATCTCCATACGGCCTCTACAGCGTTTCGCCCGAAAGCTTGAGTAACTGAAAGTGTGGTGGACTCTAAAGACTCGTCAATACTATGGCTGTGGATTTAACCACTAGCACGTCAGAGGTATAAGCCAATACGTGACGGGCCACCAGCTATTGACTAAAAGGGACGTCGATGAGGAAGCTCACCCCGACACCCAACTGAGCCTGTCAGTGACAATATCCGTACAGTCCGGTCCGTTCGTCTATGAGCATCGCATGGCGGGCCTAGGGGGTTGGTAAAAGTCAGACCCCCAAAAGCGGTACAAGTCGTGTCGGAGTGTAGCCCAGAACACCCTGAGATACTACTGGAATACCTACCAGTAAATCTCCTGCCTTGGCCAAGGTCTTTGTGTAATGGCTCTCCTAGACACAGCGCGACCTCACCCCCAATACCGGGAGAGACGAACCCCTGAAGATCCGCTCACTGCCTCCATGTGGCTCGGGACTGTACCCAACTAAAACCTGTTTGCACGACTCCTTTGAGCCGTGGTAGGGTAGTAATCAAAGTACAGTGGGAACTCACACGAGACAAATGACGATCCCCAGGTCGATGAACTAACCTGTACACATGTCACCAGGGAACTGCTATCTGACGTCAGGTATAAGACCAACTAGCATGTTCCCGGCGAGTCCTGTCCGGTGTACTCATAACCCAATGAGCACCTGTATACATCTTAGGTGAACCAACTGACACCAGTGGCTTGTGAGACCGGCCACCGCCCCTCGTCGGGGTCTCGACTGTATACACTAGTCTACTCTGGAGTATCGATGCCCTGTCTCGAAACTCCCACGACTAGGGACCTTTTAAGGATGTGCTTATAGACTCCAGCTCTCACTTATATGATCGCCCTCATACTGCTGGCAGTCAAGCAAGAATCCTAGGGGCTCTATCAACGTGCAATAGCGACATGTCAGGTCACCTAAAGCAGTACACGATGATAAAGGTAAACCAGATAGCATACTATCATCTTGAGTAAGACTGTCCTACCGGGATAGGTCCTCCCTCAATCATTGCAATCACGTGCCTGTGATCCAATAATTGACTCTGAGGGCACTATCTCCAACAATCTCCCACTTGCACTCAAGGCTAATTATTGCGATGTCGCATACTCACAGCCCGTGTGATACCGAACATCCAACTCCTCTACTTGTCAGTCTCACAAAACTCGTTTGTGAAACTATTGCGTTCGAGGAATAGCCTCAGTGAGTGGATCCGCCTTGATGTTTCTTTCTATGTCTCTCTATATCTCAAGTTCGCGGAGAAAGCCATCTCCCGAAATGAGCAATACCTGCCTTAGAATGTCTGGATGTCTGATGGGACGTAGCTCATAAATGAACTCCAAATCCAAACTTCTTAGACTGTATCGTCAGCTGAACTTAATCAGTATCCTGCGCCATGCCACCCTCAGTATTGCCTTGGACCACCCGTCCAAAATACTGCCCCTCGTCAGAGGGAAAAACTATAACTCTGACAACCTCCTTGTCGTCTAGGTCACCTTGGAAGCCTGGAATGATAACCGTCTCCTAAAAGAGGCAGCCGTTATCATATCCCTAGAACATCCACTTATGTTCTAAAACTGCTTCCTACCGTTTCTCCAGGATTGGATTAATGTCAACTTATTGCATCTAGTGCAAGAACAACATCTGGTGTGGTACTTGACATCTCATGATTGACTCAATTGCCTGAGCAAGTGATCTGCCAATCATGCACGTCCCTCTCCCCTTTAGTCTGTAAGACACCTTTGGAGAGGGTGACTCCATTACCTGCAGGTGTACTACCGTGCCAGGAGTCGTCCATTCTAAATACTCTTAGAATGCTGTCAAAGTATCCTGATTGGGAAACCACCCAAATCTAGATCTAAAACTATAGATCTAGTAACCAGTATGTCTGATATAATATCCAAGTCCTGTGTGGAGAAAACACTGTGTGACGATCAAAGTATAACCGATCGTAGTATAGGAATATCACTTCCTACTACCTTCTCAACAGATCCATCCCCTATTCTGATGACGTCAAACCTATGACTGTCACATCAGAAACAGACGATCTATCTCCGATACATCTGCTTTAGTCTATAAATAGACATAAGCCTGATGTCCACCAATGCTTCCGCTGCTCCCACTGACTACGACAACCCTCTGGCAGAGTCATATACACGTACACTTCTGAAGCTAGTTCAGAACGACGCTATACTCATCCTCCCACCGGGTCTCGCGGCCTGGAACAACAACAATGGCAAGTGTGGGTAAACAAGAACTTCCCTGTCACCGTCCTTGAGGCTACCGAAGTACCTCTCGGGTGCCTGAAGTTACCCACCTTATCTGCGGAGTGGCCAATGGAATGTCAAAACAGATTGAATCTTTAGGTTCCTTATCAAATCTTCAGTAATCGTTTGCGGTTCTGGAATTACTTCCAGTTCTACCATACTCCCACTACTGTTTTCTGAAAAAATCCATTTTTAATAAAACTGTGGCGAGTCTAGAACAATATTGCTATTGTTCATCCAGATGGTAGAAAGTCAACCCGCGTCATAGCCTGGGTCAACCCACAAACAGCCATTACAGAAACGTGCCTTGAGTTATCCAGAGTCTGGTTTTAATCATAAGCCGGACAACTCCCCGTACCTTAACATCGTTAAGATATGAACTGTTCTATATCCAATATAGAACCAGAGGCACTGATTTAATTGAACCAGATTCAAATCATGCAGCTATCTCCAGTGCATGTCAACTAAATGGAAGGAGGCCGATCAGCGTTACTCAACTTAGGAATGCTTCCAATTATGAGTAACCTGAAAGAGAAGCAATTTCTCTTTATCATTACTATCAACTGAATACCATACACAAGTATCTACATCTTCGATCACTTTGAAGAATCCCGATACTTGCTACACCTGGTTCTCTACTCTATTCAAATACCTATAACTCCTCAAAACTTAGACCCTGTGTTTCTACGAAACACATGTCTAAGAACTAGAGAAGTTAAAAGTAAACAGAATATAGTATGAGGACCAACCCCTCTGTCCTAGTGGACACTGGACAATATACAACACTCTGTATAAGTCCCCTGAGTCTTGCGACTCAATCACTGTGTGTCGTAGGTTGAAAACTGTACTTTTGGTTAAGAAGAATTACACCGCTGTTCAATGCTCCTTACCTAACCATCCACTGATATAGGTAAATGTCATCGACATAATATCAAAAGGTATATCTCACTCTATGAAAATAGACGTACAGATATATCAATTTGAAATTGGTGCACAACAGCGGATATTCAAAACCAAATATTTGCCAACCGGCAAACAGCCCAGGTGATCTCCTCAAATATCACCGATTACAACGAATCCCGATATAATGAGGATGATCACCCAATTCCCAATAACTTACTCCCACTCATCATCTGTAAAACCATACAGATGTGAGAATCTAACCTGGTAAATACATACCCTGGAGCAAGTGTCCAATCGGGAAATCAGTTTTCTTTTAACATTACACAGTGAGACTGAAACATTGAAATGTTTCGATGGGGTATCCCGGTATTCGTAGTAATGCCTCTTCTAGATTCACGACTGTAACCGTATAGTTCTTTGCCACCTCTCCAAATCCCTTCATATGTCTTTAGTCTTTACCTTCTGTACACCCCTTTAGGCCAAATGGTTTTCTTCCTTCCCTACCGTTCGGCACCAGCCTATGGTTTGGAAGAAGACTATCCAAAAAGCATAAAGGGTGTACTGTCCTAATCCTAGGAGCACTCGCATCGCGAGAGAAGGTGAAGATAAAAGACACCTGAATGTACTTTATTCCTATTTCTCCTGAACCAGGATCCATCCCCGAACTGGAACGAGTTCCTTTCGAGTTCGTATATAACCATACGATGGATTATCCAATAAAATGGGATCTTCGTAATGATACGGAGTGTCCTGGAGAAATACAAAGGTGATTTAGGATTGGCGAAGGAATACATGGTTTGGTCGTGAATAGCTGTCGCAATTTACTTTGCCCTCTTACTAATCCCTTACTTTGTCTGAACTTAATACCTTCTGTACACCGTTTAGGCTAACTGGTTTTCTTCATTCCCTACCGGTCGGCACCAGCCTATGGTTTGGAAGAAGACTATCCAATTTGCATAATAGGTGTACTACTCCCAAACTAAGGAGTACTCGCAACCTGAGAGAGGGTGAAAAGAAAAGACAACTGAATAATCCTATCCGTTTTCTCCAGAACCGGAAACCATCCTCGAATAAATTCCTTCGAGTTCGTATCTAACCATACGATGGTTTTGTCCAATGGAAGTGGACGTTCGTAGTAATACGGGGTGTCCTGGAGAAAAGGGTAAAAGTAGGAGTGGCAATGAGGTCTGCAACTCTGACAATCCAAAAGCCGGTGTTAAGAAGGTTCGGTCAACTTGGTCACTGAGTCAAAATCTTAGGGTCGGGTCAATGGTCGCTGCCAGAGAGAGAGAGAAAAGAAACACTCAGCGTGCACTCTAACCTAGATCAGAATGGTTACCAATTTATCCAATCTGGAAACCTCCCACTGAACCTCAAATTCTCCTCCAAACCTGAAAGAAGAATTAGTCGGGGTCACCCGAGGAGTATACTAACTCATCAGTGGGAATCGGGATCCAACTCTCATCGCATGACAACGTGACGGAATCCGCTCACGGTATCACACTCCAGAAGGTATGCGCATATCTGGCAAGTTTCAGTACTTTTGAAACTCCCGATGTAATTTCTGCCCCATGCTCTTATGACCTTGACTTTGGCCAACATATCATAAGTCACATGTCAAGTTCTACCCGTCATTCTCCAGGTTAATTTGAATCCACCCGTACCTACCCTTGACTTTGGCCAAAATGGCAGTACGACTGTTCCAAACCAACGCATCTATCTATGCTGCATATGAATACCCCAATAGCTACCAATCACTGTGCCTTGACTTTGGCCAACATACACAGCTTGAATACTATTGACCACCCATATGAAACGACGGAGGGCTACGAATGGTTTCTGGCGAAAACCTTTAACGTAAAGAACTTGATATCGTCGAAGGAACGGATAGCTTTTAAAAATATAGTGACGAAAACCGTTGCTAAAGAGGTCACTCCCGGTGAAGGGATCTCGGCTCTTTCCCCGTAGAATGGGGTGCAGGATATTCCAAATGAATACCGCGATGCAAAGCAAAAGTAATCGGCTATAGTGAAGTTAATGCCCTGACGCAAACTTCTGTCCAAGGGGTCACTCCCGGTAAAGGGATCTCGGCCCTTGCCTCGTCGACTGAGGAGCAGGATATTCCAAATGAATACCACGATGCAAAACAAAAGTGAACGTCCTTGCAATAACAGCTTTTTTGAAAAGTGTTCCAACAACATCAGATTAGGTTTGTTTAACTTGCATTGATCCGAATCAACGCAGTCCCATCATTAAATCACACCACAAAGAACGAAAATATACTGACGTACGTATATGCCATCCGTATTCGCCACTGGGTCCCGTCATTACCCGTTAGGTTAGCTAACTAACGACAGAGCGGGGACTGGACTAGCGCGGATGTAAAACATATACAACATCTACTAATATATATACCAATATATTATATTTCGCTCAAGGCGTGAAAGAAATGCAACATCACAGAAATGTACAGCATCACAGAACAATACAGATATCTGGGATCCCCGGGTTTCACAGAGCCACTACTGAAACCCGACGTTCCCCTGGTCGTGTGGATAGCCTGTGCAATGAAATCCTAGACCCCTACGGGCGCGGCAAGTCACCCGCCAAAACCTGAAGCGAGGCAGCCCCCTTCAGCGCCGTGAATGGACCACCCAGCACTTCACGGAATCCGGTAACTTGGGCACCCCTCCTGGGTCAACCTGTACCCCCTACGAGTGCGGCGAATAGCCCGCCAATCCTAGAGTGAAGCCCCCTCCGTCTCAATGCCATGAGATGCGGGCTTGTTGCCCTCTAGAACCCGGCTATCCGTGCACCCCACCGCGGGGTAATCCTAGTACAGAAAGTAAAATATACATACAACGGGTACATCGACCGCAACCAGGTCGTGCCCCAAAAGAATAATACAATCAGGCAGTGACGGCAGTCCACATGTCGGACGCTCGCCCCGCAAAATCAAATGTACATAATACAACAATACAGTACTAGCATTGCATCCAGGCTATCCCCCACGACCGATCCGCAACATCACAGCATAAACATAGAACATCAACGTGAAAGTCACGTTCGCAAATCCGTCTAACCGGGCTATAGCAGTTAGACCGGATTTACCGATCGAGTGACATTCACGGTCGCAGATATAATGTAAATACTGTGAAAAATGTGTTTAAAATTTTCCGATTGATCAAACAATTAACAATTGGGCCTCCAAACAAAACTGTAGCAATCACAGAAAACCTGGGCCCAATTTTAATATTCCAAAAGCCCTATTTTCAGCCCAGAAAACAACTGAAGAAAAACGACGAAGTGGACCCACCATAGTGCGGCGGAACCGCGGCCCAAAGGGGGTTTTGGCCGCGGTTCCGCGCTCCAAACAGGGAATCATTTTGTCGTTTTTCTACAGTAGCGTTATCTTTTCCTGCACATCATTTTTCTGCAACCTGAAAAATATTTAGAGACCAAAAAATTTCAACAGAAAACTGTCGTGCTTGAAATACGAGTTTTCGGGATTTTGTTCGATCGGAAACGTAAAACACATTACACAAAGCTAGACGAAGTTAATGGCGAGGCTCTGATACCACTGTAAGTGCACGGCGGCGCCCCGGCCGTCAATCCGACGGCCAAACGCGGAAACGGTGGTAAACTTAAAATTTTGCGGACTTTGCAAACCGGCACCACCGCGCACTAAACCCCGGATCGTGCCATTAAACTTATTCTAGCAACTAAAAAGAATGGGTTAGAGATATACCGACGATCCAAGTCCTCCGGTCTTCATCTCCACTCCGATCTCCTCGCGGGATCTCCGTCCGTCTCCTCCTCGTCGGAAAGGGCACCACGAAGCCGGGTACTTTTACGGGCTCCCACCTCGATACTGAGGCAACTCGAGCATGAAGCCAGCAACTCGACATGCTCAAGATTTGCTGTAGGAATATAGTGTAGAATCATAGTCTCTCTTTTGGGGTTTGTTGCCATATGTGGATGATGGAGGAAACAAGGATAAGAAAAATGGTGCTTGCATTTTTCTTGGCATGGAATGAGATCAAGAATGAAAACCTCTCTCAAAGATGAAGCTCTCTCTTCTTCTCTTTTCTTCTTCTCTCTTTCTTTTTTTTCTCTCTTTCTTTTTCCAACCTTGAAAACAACTTATCATGCATCAAGTGAGTATAATGTGGTGGAGGAAAAATGAATATGAAGCATTAAGGGAGGTGATGGTAGGAGCAAGAAGGGGTGACCACAACATAAAGCATAATCATCACTAAACATAACATCAACTTCAAATCATTCCTTATCACATCAAATCTCATAAAGCAAAGATGCTAACCATTATGAAGGAAAAAGAAAAGATGCTATCATAATGCATGAAACCCCTCCACAAAAGTAATTTGCAAAACTGCAAATTACCCCCTCCATCAGAAAAGTCCGGCCGGGAAAGAGCAAAGGAAAACCGGCCGGAACGGAATACAAACTGGCAACTCCAGAAAACTGGTCCCGTAATAAATTACAGGAAAACCCCACACTGTGCATACACACCCGCATTTGTATTCCGTCCGGATACAAATGCAATGAGACAATATCTACACTGTACTATACTAGGATCGGCTTAAACCAAAGCCGGCTAGTAAAACCCGTTCGATCCTGATTCGTGCAATACCGCACGTATCTGATCGAATGCTGCCATATAACTATACGGCCACTAGTACAAAACCGTCCGATCCTGATCCGTGCAATACCGCACGTATCTGATCGGACCCTGCCATATTTCCATACGGCCTCTACAGCGTTTCGCCCGAAAGCTTGAGTAACTGAAAGTGTGGTGGACTCTAAAGACTCGTCAATACTATGGCTGTGGATTTAACCACTAGCACGTCAGAGGTATAAGCCAATACGTGACGGGCCACCAGCTATTGACTAAAAGGGACGTCGATGAGGAAGCTCACCCCGACACCCAACTGAGCCTGTCAGTGACAATATCCGTACAGTCCGGTCCGTTCGTCTATGAGCATCGCATGGCGGGCCTAGGGGGTTGGTAAAAGTCAGACCCCCAAAAGCGGTACAAGTCGTGTCGGAGTGTAGCCCAGAACACCCTGAGATACTACTGGAATACCTACCAGTAAATCTCCTGCCTTGGCCAAGGTCTTTGTGTAATGGCTCTCCTAGACACAGCGCGACCTCACCCCCAATACCGGGAGAGACGAACCCCTGAAGATCCGCTCACTGCCTCCATGTGGCTCGGGACTGTACCCAACTAAAACCTGTTTGCACGACTCCTTTGAGCCGTGGTAGGGTAGTAATCAAAGTACAGTGGGAACTCACACGAGACAAATGACGATCCCCAGGTCGATGAACTAACCTGTACACATGTCACCAGGGAACTGCTATCTGACGTCAGGTATAAGACCAACTAGCATGTTCCCGGCGAGTCCTGTCCGGTGTACTCATAACCCAATGAGCACCTGTATACATCTTAGGTGAACCAACTGACACCAGTGGCTTGTGAGACCGGCCACCGCCCCTCGTCGGGGTGTCGACTGTATACACTAGTCTACTCTGGAGTATCGATGCCCTGTCTCGAAACTCCTACGACTAGGGACCTTTTAAGGATGTGCTTATAGACTCCAGCTCTCACTTATATGATCGCCCTCATACTGCTGGCAGTCAAGCAAGAATCCTAGGGGCTCTATCAACGTGCAATAGCGACATGTCAGGTCACCTAAAGCAGTACACGATGATAAAGGTAAACCAGATAGCATACTATCATCTTGAGTAAGACTGTCCTACCGGGATAGGTCCTCCCTCAATCATTGCAATCACGTGCCTGTGATCCAATAATTGACTCTGAGGGCACTATCTCCAACAGAGTAAACCAACTCATCAGTGGGAATCGGGATCCAACTCTCATCGTATGATAACGTGATGGAATGCATCCACGTTACTCATACTCCAGAAGGTATGCGCATACTTGGCAAGTTTCAGTTTCTTTAGAAACTCCCGATATAGTTTTTGCCTCATGCTTTTATGATCGTGACTAAGGGCCAGCCCATCATAAGTCACATGTCAAGTTCTTCCCATCATTATCTTGTTAATTTGAACCCACCCGTACTCGCCCTTGACTAAGGGCCAACAAGGCTGTACGACTGTCCCAAACCAACTCATCTATCTATGCAACATGTGAACACCCCAGCAGCTACCAATCACTATGTCCTAGTTAAGGGCTAGACCAACATAGCTTGAATACTACTGACCATTCATATGAAATGACGGAGGGCTACGGCTGGTTTTTGGCGAAAAACCTTTAACGTAGTGAACTTGATATCGCTGAAGGAACCTGATAGCTTTTTAAAATATAGTGGCGAAAACCTTTTACTAAAGAGGTCACTCCCGGTAAAGGGATCTCGGCTCTTTCCTCGTGGAATGAGGTGCAGGATATTCCACTGAATACCGCTATGCAAAGCAACTTGTAATCGACTATAGTGA
The DNA here is from genome assembly GCA_030015575.1 of Agapanthus africanus. Classification (NCBI taxonomy): domain Eukaryota; kingdom Viridiplantae; phylum Streptophyta; class Magnoliopsida; order Asparagales; family Amaryllidaceae; genus Agapanthus; species Agapanthus africanus. The sequence continues at coordinate 45,166,276 of JASDDO010000006.1, forward strand.
AGTTATTACCCTGACGCAAACTTCTGCCCAAGGGGTCAGTCCCGGTGAAGGGATATCGGCCCTTGCCCCGTCGAATGAGGTGCAGGATATTCCACCGAATACCGCTATGCATAACAAAAGGAAACGTCTTTGTAACAACACTTTTTAAATTTGTTCCAACAACTGTAAACAGGTTTGTTTTTACTTTGCATTGATCAAAATCAACGCAGTCCCATCATTTATCACACCAGAAAAGAACGAAAATAAAATGTACGTATATGCCATCCGCATTCGTCACTGGGTCCCGTCATCACTCGTTAGGTTACTTAACTAACGACAGAGTGGGGACTGAACTAGCGCGGGTGTAAAACATATACAACATCTAATAGTATATAAGCCAATATACAATAATCGCTCCAGGCGTGATAGTATGCAACATTACAGAAAAGTAATAAGCATCACAGAACAATACAGATATCTGGGATCCCCGAGTTTCACAGAGCCGCTGCTGAAACTCGACGTTCCCCTGTCGTGTGGATAGCCTGTGCAATGAAACCTAGACCCCTACGGGTGCGGCAAGTTACCCGCCAAAATCTAAAGCGAGGCAGCCCCCTACAGCACAGTGAATGGACCACCCAGCACTTCACGGAATCCGGTAAGCTTGGGCACCCCTCCTTGGGTCAACCTGTACCCCCTACGAGTGCGGCGAATAGTCTGCCAATTCTAGAGTGGGATCCCTCTGCCTCTCAAAGCCATGAGATGCGGACCCGTTGCTCTCCCGAACCCGGCTATCCGTGCACTCCGTCGCGGGGCAAAACCTAGTACAGTAATGAAAAATAGTACAATAGGTACATCGACCGCAACCTGGTCGTGCCCCAAAAGAATATTATACAATAGGCAGTGACGGCAGTCCACATGTTGGACGCTCGCCCCGCAATATCAAATGTACAAATAAACACAAACCCAAATAAACACAAACTGTACTACCATTGCACACTGCTATCCACCACGACAAATCCGCAACATCACAGCACAACACAGAACATCAACGCGAATGTCACGTTCGCTAACCCGTCTAAAAGAACTATAGCAATCAAACGCGGTTTACCGATCAAATGACATTCCCGGTCGGAGATATAATGTAAGCACTGTAAACTAACGTGTTCAAATTTTGATCGACCAAATATCAAAAAGTGGGCCCCACTGCTTACTGGTGAACAGTAACAAAATCTGGGCCAAAACGATATATACCAAAAATCACAAAATCTAACAGAGAACTCACTGTGAAAATTTGGGGCCACGATCTCACTGTACTGCCGTGGAAGCGCGGTCAAACCATAGGTTTGACCGCGTTTCAGCGGCGGTATCATCGAATTACGTGCCCAAATTTCTACGTGGTTCTTAGAAAAGCCTGCACAGATTTTTAAGACATGCAGAAAAATTTTAGGAGACCATTTAAAATCAACAGAAACTTTCAAGCTAGGATTTTGCAATTTTCGATTTCCGGTCGGATCGATGTTTTAAACGCGTTAGCACAAGTTAGCATAGCAAAATGGTTAGGCTCTGATACCACTGTAAGTCTACGCTAGCGCCCCGGCAGTCTACAGACGCCAAATGCGGAACAAAAAAAACTTTTAACTGGCGCTATCGTATACTTTAACCCGGATCTGCCATTATTGCTAAACTAACAAACTGTAATGAGTGTAGAAAGGTTATACCGAACGATCCGAGTCCTTCGTTCTTTAACCATCATCCCACGCTCCGTTGCGGCTGCTCCGATCTCGTCGATCTCCGATATCCTCGTCGAGGTGGCACCACATCGACGATTCTTTAAACGGGCTCCCGCCTCTGACTTGAGGCAACTCGATCGTCAAGTTTGCTAAAAGAGATGACCAAGAATGATGTAGAGAATGAGTAGATGACTTTGTCTCACTTCGTCCAAATCCGTGGACGATCGGTTAATGAAGTTGCCGAGGGAATTGGGTGATGGAATGAAATGAACTGTAAAATTCCATGCACCCCAAATACTATCATATCTTTTCAAGTGAAACCACAAGTGAGAGAGAGAGAGGAGAGAGAGGGCCGGCCATATATAGCAAGAGGGAGGTGACCGTAGGAGAGGGGGGGTGACCACAAGAGAAAGCTTCTCACTCAAAATATCTTAACCAAAACAAGAAGCTTTAATGCTAAAGCATGAATCACTAATACACCTCATCAAGTCATTAATGCAACCAATGAAAACATAACACCAATTAATCCTAGTCACCTCATCTAGAATCTTCTAGAACACTGACTCACCTCAACTGAAGAAAAGATAAATCCGTCTTTAACCGAATGTTAAAAGACGGCTGATAGAAAACTGGAAACTGGCAACTTCCAAAAGTGATCCTGAAACGACTTTCAGGATAACCCCGAAACTGTATAAATATACCCGCATTTGTATTACGACCGAATACAAATGCAACTGAGACAAAGATATTATACCTACTCAATATAATACTCGGATCCGGCTTAAACCAAAGCCGACCAGTATCATCTGTCCGAAAATTGACACGTGCGTAAACGCACGTGCATTTTCCGAACCCTGCCATAAAACCATACGGCCTCTACAACGTTTCGCCCGAACTTGGGAAACTGTCTGTGGGGGACTCTAATGACTCGTCAGTACCCTGGCAGTGGGTTTAACCACAAACCGTCAGCGGCACTAGCAATGCGTAACGGCTGCCCATGGACTGACCTCAAGGGATGCCGATGAGCGCACTCATCCGGAAAACCCTACTGAGCCTAACAGTGACTATGTATATACAGTCCGGTCCGTTCGTCTATGAGTATCGCATATCTGCCTAGGGGGCTAGCAACGTCAGACCCCCAATAGCAGTATAAGTCTTGTCGGAGTGAAGCCCAATAACACCCTGAGATACTACTGGAGTACCTACCAGCAAATCTCCTGCCATGGCCATGGACTTTGTGTAATGGCTCTCCTAGACACAGCACGACCTCGCCCCCAATACCGGGAGAGACGAATCCCCTGCCGATCCGCTCACGTGCCTCCATATGGCTCGGGACTGTACCCAAAAACTACCTGTTTGCACGACTCCTTTGAGCCGTGGTAGGGTAGAAATCAAAGCACAGTGGGAACTCACACGAGACAAATGACGACCTCAGGTCGATGAACTAACCTGTACACATGTCACCAGGGAACTGCTATCTGACGATAGATATAATACTAACTAGCAGATTCCCGGCGAGTCCTGTCCGGTGTACTCATAACCCAATGAGCACCTGTATACATCTTAGGTGATCCAACTGACACCAGTGGCTTGTGAGACCGGCCACCGCCCCTCGTCGGGGTCTCGACTGTACACACTAGTCTACTCCGGAGTATCGATGCCCTGTCTCGAAACTCCCACGACTAGGGACCACAATTAAGGATATGCATATAAACCACCCAACTCTCACTTATATGATCGCCATCATACTGTTGGTGGTAAAGCAAGATCCTAAGGGCTCTATCAAAGTGTAACATGTAATCAGTCACCTGATCATGTACATGACTGATAAAGGCAAACCAGATAACATACTATCATCTCGAGTAAGACTGTCCTACCGGTATAGGTCCTCCGCAATCATTGCAATCACGTACCTGTGATCCAATAATTGACTATGAGGGCACTATCTCCAACAAGGTTTACTTTAATTAGGTCCTTGCGAAAGCACGGGGAACCTCCCTCAAAGTACCGACACTGGCCTGGCTGAAAGATTGGCGAAGTTGTAGGGTGTAATTAATCCCGGCTAGTCTTTCCTTTTAGGGTTTGAAGGAAGATTTGATAAAAACAGTGGGAGCCATCCTGATTAGATAAGATAATAACCAATCTGATCTTGCAAGAGCATACGCTAAAGTGTTTTCTTCTCTCTCTCTACAGGTAGCGACCATATCAGGCCATAATCAAGATAATAATATGGATGTATTGACTGAACCCGCTTATTATAAGACTGAACAGGGAATAGGAGAATATCTGGATTCTCAAGCCGCCCAAAAGAACATGCATGTTGATGCATCTTCTTCTGGTGTGTTAGTTATTGAGAACTGTTTCTCAGTTCACCCTACGTCCTGGGTATTGGATACCGGATCGGGATCCCACATATGTAAATTGTTACATGGGCTACGTAAAGGTAGAGAACTGGGAAAAGGTGATCATTCCGTTCAAGTAGGGAACGGTGCAAATGTTGCAGCCAAAGCAGTTGGCGAATATCACCTAGCATTACCAAATGGTGATACACTGATTCTGAATGAGTGCTATTATATACCGAACATGATGTGCAACATTATATCAGTTTCTTTATTGAGTAAAGAAGGATATAATTTTGTAGTACAGGATAATGTTATGAACATATTCCTAGATCAAAAGTTGATTGCATCAGGCTCGTTACATAATGGCATATTCATTCTAAATCAAAATACAGTCCTCAATATACAAAACACGCACAAGAGGAAGAGTTCAGAAATGAACGAATCCTACTTGTGGCATTGTATACTTGGTCATATCAATGCGACACGACTGGCTAAGTTACATAAGGATGGTTATTTGAATCCGTTCAAATTATCATCTTATGATACTTGCCATTCATGTCTCAAAGGAAAAATGACCAAAGCTCCGTTTAGTGGACACGGAGAAAGAGTTACCGAACTCTTAGGACTGGTACATAGTGATGTATGCGGTCCCATGTCTACGCATGCCAGGAACGGTTCTTCCTACTTCATTACATTCACTGACGATCTCTCTATATTCGGACATGTGTTCCTGATGAAACATAAGTCTGAAGCTTTTGAGAAATTCAGAGAATATAAGCATGAAGTAGAAAAACAAACGGGCAAAAGTATTAAGATCCTTCGATCTGATCGAGGAGGAGAATACTTAAGCAATGAATTCCTAGATTATCTAAAAGAGAATGGGATTCTCTCTTAGCTTACTCCTCCTTATACACCATAGCACAACGGTGTATCGGAGCGGAGGAATCGCACCCTATTAGATATGGTGCGCTCTATGATGAGTACAGCTGAGTTACCTATTTCCTTTTGGGGATATGCACTGGAGACAGCTGCATACCTATTGAATAGAGTTCCAACCAAATCAGTGTCTACCACTCCATATGAGATATGGAATAGTAAGAGACCATGTCTTAATTTTATTCAGATATGGGGTTGTCCGGCCTATGTTAAAACACACAATCCGGACAAGCTCGAGGCAAGGTCTGTCCTATGTAAGTTTATTGGATATCCCAAACATTCGCGAGGGTATATCTTCTACCACTCCGAGGAACAAAAGGTGTTTGTTTCTCGACATGCCACTTTCTTAGAAAAAGGTTTTCTTATGAAACAGATTAGCGGCATTGAGGTAGAACTGGAAGAAGTTCCAGCAGAAAAAACTACAACAGATGATTTGTAAGTCGATGTACAACATCCCACGACTTGCGGGGAGGCGGAAATATGAAAAACGATCTTGTTCTTTGCTTAAACATCGACTAACCGCATGAATCGAAGCTAAACGATAACTAACAACTATCATAGAAGTTCTAAACTACTATGTGAAGTGATTATACCTAAAGAACCGTGTCCTTCGTCTTTACGAACTCCACCTCCTCCTCGGCCTTCTCCAAGTAGTAGACGATCCACCACGAGAGCTTTACTCTAAGTTTTGCCTCTAAACTTGAGGCAACTAGGTTTCTTTAAGTGCTAATCAAAGTACCTAGATGATATAGAGTGAGGGTTATGGATTAAGTAGTCTAACTAATCCTTGTACTCAACACATGAGAGGGGAGGATTAGGGTTTGAAGAGAGGAAGCTTGAGGAGAGAGAAGGTGAGAATAATAATGAAATGAGAAAATGAGCTATCATAATATATATCAAGCATTATTGTTTTTCAAGAAAAGAAAAGAAAATGATTTACAACCATGCTTGATAAATATCTAATGGTGATTCATCTCCATGAGTCATTAAGCATTTATGATGCATTAATGACATGGATGAATCATCCATATGACTCACTAATCTCATTTAATGTATATGCCACCTTAACCCCCTTAGTCACCATCTTCTAGAAGCTTCTCGCGCAATTACGAGAATGCCCCTCCTATCCGTGAAAACACGGAAAAACTTTAGACTGTATAAATCCTATAACCGGATACTAGTAACTGGCTTAAACCAAAGCCGACTAGTAAAAACTGTCCGAAAGTCGTACGTGCGTAAGCACACGTATGCGTCCGAACCCTTGTCGTAAAACCATACGACCTCTATATCGTTTCGCCTGGAGTAGGGAAACTCTCTGTGTGGGACTCTAGAGACTCGACTACTACGCTGGCAGTGGGTTTAACCACAGACCGCAAGCGGCACTAGCTGTACGTAACGGTCCCCAGGTAGATGTCGATAAGAAGGCCGATGAGGAAACCCATCCGAACTTCTACTGAGTCTGATGTGACAATCTCCATACAGTCCGGTCCGTTCGTCTAAGACTATCGCATATCGGGCCTAGGGGGCGGCAAGCGTTAGTCCCCTAATAGCGTTATAAGTCGTGTCGGAGCGAAGCCCATTACACCCTGAGAAACTACTGGAACCTACCAGCAAATCTCGCTTGCCCTTGCCAGGGACTTTGCGTAATGGCTCTCTGACACAGCGCAATATCAACCCCCAATACCGGGAAAGACGAATCCTGTCTAACCGCCACTGCCTCCATGTGCTCGGGACTGCACCCAACTGCTACCTGTTTGCACGACTCCTTTGAGCCGTGGTAGGGTAGCAATCTAAGAACAGTGGGACACACTCGAGGCGAAGTAGCAGTGTCAAGTCTACGGACTATGTTGTACTCATGTCACCTGGGAACTGTTCACTGACGACTGGTATAAAACCAACCAACAGTTCCCTGTGAGTCCTGTCCGGTGTACCCGTAACCTAACGAGCACCTGCATACTATCTCCAGTATGACGTACTGATGGCTGTGGGACAGACCATCTCCCCAACTGGGATGAGAAGCGTACACACTAGTCTACTCCGGAGTATCGATGCCATGTCTCAATAATCCAATGACTAGGGACCTGAATAAGGATGTGCTTGTAGACTACCCAGCCCCACTAGTGTGACTGCCATCACAATGCTGGTAGTCAAGCAAGATCTTAAGAGCTCTATCAATACGTATACTCACATATTAAGATAGAAAAAACCAAGTAGCATACTACCATGTTTAGCAAGACTGTTATATACATGTGAATATCCCAAGCTTCCATTAAGTAATATACAAACTAGTATGATACAATAATGGCCCCTAGGGCATATACACTAACAATCTCCCACTTGCACTAGGGCCATGTACTGGCATATCGAAGATCGATGATCTCGAGTAGCCTCTCGAACTGAATCTGAGGTAGGGCCTTTGTGAATGGATCATCAATGTTCTCTTCAGTAGCAACTCTCCGAACCTCGATCTCCTGACGATCAATGATCTCCCGACGATCAATGATCTCCCTGATCAGGTGATACCGCCTTAAGATGTGTCTGGACTTCTGATGGGACCTTGGTTCCTTCGCTAAAGCTATAGCTCCGTTGTTGTCGCAATACAGAGGTATTGGATCAACAATGGTAGGAACCACCTGAAGTTCTGTTAGGAACTTCTTTATCCAGACTGCTTCTTTTGCGGCATCGCAAGCAGCAATATACTCCGCTTCCATCGTCGAGTTAGCAACGGTGTCCTGCTTGGAACTCTTCCAGCACACCGCCCCTCCATTGAGGGTAAAGACATAACCCGACATGGACTTGGAATCTTCCTTATCACTCTGGAAGCCAGAATCAGCAAAGGCCTCCAACCTGAGGTCTTTTCCGTCGTAAACCAAGAACATCTCCTTAGTCCTCCTCAGGTACTTGAGAATGTTCTTTACTTCTATCCAGTGCTTCTTCCCTGGGTCTGACTGATACCGGCTTACCATGCTCAGTGCGTAAGCTACATCTGGTCTGGTGCACAACATTGCATACATTATAGAGCCTACCGCAGAAGCGTAGGGTATAATAGACATGCGTTCCCTTTCCAAATCAGTCTTGGGAGACATCTCTTTGGATAGGGTGATTCCGTGACAAGCCGGTAGATTACCGCGCTTAGAATCTTCCATACTGAATCTTTTCAGTACAGTGTCGATATACCTGGACTATGAAAGTCCCAACATCCTATTGGATCTATCACGATAGATCCGGATCCCCAGAATGTAAGAGGCATCTCCCAGGTCTTTCATGGAGAACCTGTGTGACAAGAATCCTTTGACAGATTGTAGCATAGGAATGTCATTTCTTATCAACAGAATGTCATCCACATACAAGAAGAGGAATACGACACTTCTGGCTACAACTTTACTATATATGCACGGTTATCTGGATTTTTGATGAAGTCATATTCTTTGACTGTTTCATCAAAACAGATGTTCCAACTCCGCGATGCCTGCTTCAGTCCATAAATGGACTTAAGCAACTTGCATACTTTCCCGCTGCTCCCACTCTGATTGAAACCCTCTGGCTGATCCATATAGACGCACTCTTCAAAATTTCCATTCAGAAAAGCCGTCTTTACGTCCATCTGCCAGATTTCATAATCATGGAAGGCAGCAATAGCAAGAAGGACCCGAATGGATTTGAGCATAGCCACTGGAGAAAAAGTTTCATCATAGTCCAAACCAGGTCTTTGACGAAAACCCTTTGCAACAAGTCTAGCCTTATAGGTTTCCACCTGTCCATCTACACCAATCTTTTTCTTGAAGATCCATTTGCATCCTATGGGTTTTACCCCATCTGGAGCAAAGTCCAAAGTCCATACTTTGTTGGTGTACATGGACTCCATTTCGGTCCGCATTGCATCTAGCCATCGTACCGAGTCGCCGCTCTGGATGGCCTGCTGGAAGCCAGTAGGTTCATCATCATCTATGATGCAATCCTCTCTATCCCCATCTATGAGAAAACCGTAGTATCTCTCAGGCGGATGAGACGGCCTACTACTCTTGCGGAGGGGTGCGGGAATGTCCTGTTCTTCTTGAACTACCGGTTCTACCAAACTTTCAGTATTAGCTTGTGGTTCTGGAATTTCTTCCAGATCTATTTCGCTCCCATTTGATTCCTTTTCTAAAAACTGATGTTCTAGAAATTGGGCATTAAGAGAAACAAATACCTTTTGTTCCTCTGCATAATAAAATAGACATCCCCTGGAGTTCTTTGGATATCCCACAAACTTACACTTTACTGATCGTGCCTCGAGCTTGTCCACATGCTGCTTTTTAACAAAAGCTGGACATCCCCAAATCTTTATATACTGTAGATGGGGTTTCTTCCCACTCCACATCTGTTATGGAGTGGTAGGCACAGTCTTGGTAGGTACTATGTTCAGAAGATATGCCGCTGATTCTAGCGCATAACCCCAAAAAGATCGCGGTAACTCAGCATTACTCATCATGGATCGTACCATATCCAATAGGGTTCGATTCCATCTCTCCGATACACCGTTATGCTGTGGAGTGTATGGAGGAGTAAGCTGAGAGAGAATTCCTTTCTCTTTTAGGTAACCTAGGAACTCGGCACTCAAGTATTCACCACCTCGATCAGATCTTAGTGTCTTGATACTTTTGCCGGTTTGGTTTTCTACTTCATTCTTATACACTTGGAATTTCTCAAAAGCCTCGGATTTATGTTTCATCAGATAAATGAATCCGAACCTTGAGTAATCATCCGTGAAAGTAATGAAATAGGAAAAACCACCTCTTGCATGTGTAGACATTGGACCACATACATCGCTGTGTATGAGTCCTAAGAGCTCGCTCGCTCTTACTCCATGTCCAGTAAATGGAGTCTTTGTCATCTTTCCTTTGAGACAAGATTGACAAGTGTCATAAGTTTGATATTCGAACGAGTCCAAATATCCTTCTCTATGCAACTTAGTCAACCTTCTCTCATTGATGTGACCCAGTCTACAATGCCATAAGAAAGCTTTATTTAAATCTGGAAACTTTCTTTTTAGTGTGTTCTGGACATTGAAAATTTGGAGTTGGTTTAACACATATATACCGTTTTCCAGTGTACCGGACCCAATCAAACTATGATTAAGGTGGATGTTAACAACACCACTTCCAAACGTGAAATCATAACCTTTATTTGATAACAAGGAAACAGATATGATATTACACGTTAAGCTGGGTACACAAAAACAGTTATGTAAAACCAAAATGTGTCCGCTCGTCAATCCCAGGTGATAATCCCCTACGGACACAGCTCCCACGCTAGCTCCGTTAGCAACCATCAGGGTCATATCACCTTCCTTCAGCACTCTACGGTTTCTCAGTGCCTGCAATGAATTGCAAATATGAGATCCTGATCCGGTATCCAATACCCAGGAAGTAGAGTTGATTGACAGACAATTCTCAATTACAAACACACCTGAAGTCGAAGCCACAGCTTGCTTCGGTTCTTGGTTCTTGGCGTTCCACGCCTTGCAATTCTTTTTCCAGTGCCCTTTCCTATAACAATGGAAGCACTCATCCTGTCCCACTACCGGTACCGCAAACTTTTTCTTTCCCTTCCCTCCCACCTTACTTACACCTCCTCTAGGTCTGGGGATGGCCTTCTTTTTCCTTCCTTTGGCCCTAGCCTTGGACCCGAAAGAAGAAGCACCGCCAACAAACATAGCGGGTGTTTCTCTTGCCTTCTGCAAGGTGCCCTCTGCACTCCTTAACATGTTCAGGAGTTCCGGAAGTTCAACTTCTTTTCTTTGAATGTTGAAGTTCAGGATAAACTGGGCGTAGGTGGGAGGAAGGGACTGGAGAATAAGGTCCATATAGAGCTCATTATCCAAAGTCGTTCTAAGGTCTGCGAGCTCTTCTATATAGCCGATCATCTTTAGGACATGTTCTCCTACCGATGACCCGACAGCCAACCTCGCTCGAAACAAGTTCTTAGAGGTCTCGTATCTTGCTATACGAGATTGCTCTCCATAAAGTTCCTTTGTATGGAGAAATATGGCATCTAGTTCCATATCCTCGTGCCTCCTCTGATGTTCATTGTTCATCGAGGCAAGCACGATGCACTTGGCTTTCGCGCAATCGAAATCCCAGGTTTTGCGGATTTCCTTATCCGCATTACTGGATTTGGGACCAGGGACAGCAGGTGCTTTAGCGGTGAGGACGTACCCCAATTTTTCATAGGTCAAAGCCATTTTGACATTCCGCAGCCAATCTTTATAGTTTGGCCCTGTCAGTATATTTTTCTCTAAAAGTAACTTAAGTCCAGTCATTTTCAGGGTCGCTGCAATTAGGAGAGAGAGAAGAAAACTCTTTAGCATGATGCTCTTGCAAGTTTAGAGTGGTTTTTAATTTATCTAAACTGGATGGCTCCTACTATTTTTCGAATCCTTCCTCAAACCATAAAAGAAGAATTAGCCAGGACTATTCTCACTGTACAATACTTGCTTAACCGTTCAGCCAGGCTGGTGTCGGTACTTCGAGGGAGGTTTTCCAACGCTTTCGCGAAGTTCCTTAATTAAATAACCTCTTTTCTCTGGGGGCGTAACGCCGCTGACACCTTTCTTGACACCTACTTGGTTTATAGCATTGATCGTTAAGTGACGAATAACCTGATGAGTAGCATATACTCACAGTAGGATCAGGATCCAAATATCATCGTATGATAATGTTGAAGGAATCCTACCAACATTCATCAAACTCCAAATGGTATGCAACTCTTTGCAAATTTCAGTTTCTTTAGAAATTCCCGATATATATTTTTGCCCCATGCTTTTATGACCTTGGCGTTAGGTCAAAATATCATAAGTCACATGTCAAGTTCTACCCATCATTATCTTGTCAATTTGAACCCATCCGTATATATCCTTGACGTTCGGCCAAAATGATAATACGACTGTCCCAAACTAACTCATCTATCTATGCAACAAATGAATATCCAGTAGCTACCAAACACTATGCCTTGGCGTTAGGTCAAAATACATAGCTTAAATACTACTGAATACCCAGATGAAATGACGGAGGGCTACGAATGGTTTTGGCGAAACCGTGAACGTAGTGAACTTGATATAACCGAAGGAACCTGATAGCTTTTAAAAGGAGTGGTTAAAGCTCCGTATTTAAAAATATCTGTTTTTAAAATTAACCGAGTGGTTTCTTTTAAATTGTTCCAACGATTAAACTTTTGGTTTATTTTCTTTGCATTATAAATAATGCATCCCATCATTAACCTATCATTGCAGAAAACAACGAAAATACAACTTCCTCTTATGCCATCCGCATTCGCCACGGGGTCCCGTCATCACCCGTTATGTTACTTAACTAACGGCAGAGCGGGGGCTGGGCTAGCACGGGTGTAAAACATAAGTGACGTCTAAATAGCTATCATATATAGATATTGTACATTCGTCAGACGCAATAATAGGCATTCCAGATCTCATATGAACTTTATTGGATTTGCAAGCAATTCGTGTTTGTTTAGAGCCTGCAACAAAAGAAGGATTACACAGTTGTGATGAATAGCCATTACCCCACCCTAGACCCCTACGGGTACGGCAAACTACCCGTCAAATACCCAAAGTGAAGCGGTCTCCCTCAACAAAGTGAGTAGGCTACTAAACACTTCAAAGTACCCGGTAGTTTGTGTACCCCACCTTGGGTCTATCGTAGGAGCAAAAATAGTAAAAATGAAATAATACAACGGTGGCTACAACCGCAACCTGGGTGTGCCCCGCAAAATAATATTACAACATATTACAGTTACATCGAATGAATTAAAATAATAACCCATCACAAACCCCGGCTAATCATCACAACAGTCCAATACAGTTCACATCCACAAACAGTAAAAACCATTACAGAAATGTGCAACCCCCTGCCAACCGACATACTAGCAGTTAGGGGAGGTATACGAACACATTATACAAACACAGATATAATCAAATTAGAAAACATCATAAAATTTCGATCGAACAAACGCTTTTAGATTCTACTCCAATACTTCTCTGAAAAATAAACATCCCAGAAAACACAAAAATATCACAGAAGAATTACTGGTGAAATTGGGTTGAATAGGCCCCAACTCGGCCCCGGTTCCGCGGCGGATCGGTGGGATCCGCCATGGTTCCGTGGTCGTTTGGCCGATTCAGGAACCCATTTTTCACCAGTTTTCTTACAATTCTCTGTAGGTTATTCTGAAGCACCCTGAAAATTTTTTAGAGCCTGTTTAAAATTCGACAGAAAGTAGTGATATCGATGTCGTTTTTTGGTTCGTTCTGCGTTCGAATATCTTACGACTTTGCTAATGAGTTAATTATTGTTTAGCGAGGCTCTGATACCACCGTAAGTCGATGTACAACACCCCACGACTTGCGGGGAGGCGGAAATATGAAAAACGATCTTTTTCTTTGCTTAAACATCGACTAACCGCATGAATCGAAGCTAAACGATAACTAACAACCATCATAGAAGTTCTAAACTACTATATGAAGTGATTATACCTAAAGAACCGTGTCCTTCATTTTTACGAACTCCACCTCCTCCTCGGCCTCCTCCAAGTAGTAGACGATCCACCACGAGAGCTTTACTCCAAGCTTTGCCTCTAAACTTGAAGCAACTAGGTTTCTTTAAGTGCTAATCAAAGTACCTAGATGATATAGAGTGAGGGTTATGGATTAAGTAGTCTAACTAATCCTTGTACTCAACACATGAGAGGGGAGGATTAGGGTTTGAAGAGAGGAAGCTTGAGGAGAGAGAAGGTGAGAATAATAATGAAATGAGAAAATGAGCTATCATAATATATATCAAGCATTATTGTTTTTCAAGAAAAGAAAAGAAAATGATTTACAACCATGCTTGATAAATATCTAATGGTGATTCATCTCCATGGTCATTAAGCATTTTTGATGCATTAATGACATGGATGAATCATCCATATGACTCACTAATCTCATTTAATGTATATGCCACCTTAACCCCCTTAGTCACCATCTTCTAGAAGCTTCTCGCGCAATTACGAGAACGCCCCTCCTATCCGTGAAAACACGGAAAAACATTAGACTGTATAGATCCAATAACCGGATACTAGTAACTGGCTTAAACCAAAGCCGACTAGTAAAAACTGTCCGAAAGTCGTACGTGCGTAAACACACGTATGCGTCCGAACCCTTGTCGTAAAACCATACGACCTCTATATCGTTTCGCCTGGAGTAGGGAAACTCTCTGTGTGGGACTCTAGAGACTCGACTACTACGCTGGCAGTGGGTTTAACCACAAACCGCAAGCGGCACTAGCTATACGCAACGGTCCCCAGGTAAATGTCGATAAGAAGGCCGATGAGGAAACCCATCCGAACTCCTACTGAGTCTGATGTGACAATCTCCATACAGTCTGATCCGTTCATCTAAGACTATCGCATATCAGACCTAGGTGGGCGGCAAGTGTCAGTCCCCTAATAGCGGTATAAGTCGTGTCGGAGCGAAGCCCATTACACCCTGAGAAACTACTGGAACCTACCAGCAAAGTTCGCTTGCCCTGGCCAGGGACTTTGCGTAATGGCTCTCTGACACAGCGCGATATCAACCCCTAATACCGGGAGAGACGAATCCTGTCTAACCGCCACTGCCTCCAAGTTCTCGGGACTGCACCCAACTGCTACCTGTTTGCATGACTCCTTTGAGCCGTGGTAGGGTAGCAATCTAAGAACAGTGGGACACACTCGAGGCGAAGTAGCAGTGTCAAGTCCGCGGACTATGCTGTACTCATGTCACCTGGGAACTGTTCACTGACGACTGGTATAAAACCAACCAACAGTTCCCTGTGAGTCCTGTTTGGTGTACCTGTAACCTAACGAGCACCTGCATACTATCTCCAGTACGACGTACTGATGGCTGTGGGACAGACCATCTCCCCAACTGGGATGAGAAGCGTACACACTAGTCTACTCCGGAGTATCGATGCCCTGTCTCAATAATCCAACGACTAGGGACCTGAATAAGGATGTGCTTGTAGACTACCCAGCCCCACTAGTGTGACTGCCATCACAACGCTTGTAGTCAAGCAAGATCCTAAGAGCTCTATCAATACGTATACTCACATATTAAGATAGAAAAAACCAAGTAGCATACTACCATGTTTAGCAAGACTGTTATATACATGTGAATATCCCAAGCTTCCATTAAGTAATATACAAACTAGTATGATACAATAATGGCCCCTAGGGCATATACACTAGCATGATTTAGTAGAACCAGAGGATTCAGTAGTACCCGACGAACCCCAGCCTCTCCGCCGATCTAGCAGGGTTTCTCATCCACCTGAGAGATACTACGGTTTTCTCATTGATGGTGGAAGCGAGGATTGCATCATGGAAGATGATGACTCGACTAGTTTCGAGCAGGCCATCACGAGTAGTGACTCTGTGAAATGGCTGGATGCAATACGATCTGAGGTGGAATCCATGTACACCAATAAAGTATGGATTTTGGAAAATGCTCCTGAAGGGGTAAAACCCATTGGGAGCAAGTGGATTTTTAAAAAGAAATTTGGTGTAGAAAAAAAAGTTGAGACTTTCAAAGCTAGACTTGTAGCAAAGAGATTTTGTCAACGACCAGGTGTGGATTATGACAAACCTTTTCTCCAGTGGCTATGCTTAAGTCCATCCGGATCTTAGTTGCCATTGCTGCATACCATGACTACGAAATCTAGAAAATGGATGTTAAGACTGCCTTTCTAAATGGTGATTTAGAAGAATGCGTGTACATGACTCAGCCAGAGGGCTTCGTAGATAGTGGGAGCAACGGAAAGGTGTGCAAACTGCTTAAATCCATTTATGGGTTAAAGCAAGCATCGCGGAGTTGGAACATCTATTTTGATGTTGTAGTCAAAGAGTTTGACTTCATCAAAAACATAGATGAACCTTGTATCTATAAGAAGGTAGCAGAGAATAAGGTTTTCTTCCTCGTATTGTACGTGGATGACATACTCTTGATAGGAAATGATATTCCTATGCTGCAATCAGTCAAGCTCTTCTTATCACAAAGATTCTCAATGAAAGATCTAGGTGATGCCTCATGCATATTGGAGATTAGGATCTATAGAGATAGATCCAAACGGATACTGGGATTGTCCCAATTCAGGTACATTGACACCATACTAAAGAGGTTTAGTATGGAAGAATCCAAGCGTGGGAACCAACCCATGATCTCTGGACTCACTCTCTCCAAAGAGATGTCTCCCAAGACTGATTTGGAGAGAGCTCGCATGCAAGGGATACCCTATGCTTCGGCAGTAGGATCTATCATGTATGCGATGCTATGTACCAGACCTGATGTTGCATACTCACTAAGTGTATTGAGTCGGTATCAAGCAGATCCTGGAGAGAGTCACTGGACAGCTGTGAAGAACATTCTCAAGTACTTGCGAAGGACTAGAGACATGTTCTTGGTGTATGGTAATGGAGAACTCCGGGTGGAGTCCTTTACCGATTCCAGCTTCCAAAGTGATAAGGACGACTCTAAGTCGCACTCGGGATTTGTCTTTACCCTCAATGGAGGGGCGGTATGTTGGAAAAGTTCCAACCAGGATACCGTTGCAGACTCGACGATGGAGGCTGAATATATCGCTGCCAACGATGCTGCCAAAGAGGCTGTCTGGATGAAGAAGTTCATTAGTTAACTTGGTGTGGTTCCATCCATTGAGCATCCAATACCTCTGTATTACGATAACAATGGAGCTGTGGCTTTGGCCAAGGAACCCAGATCCCATCAGAAATCCAGACATATTCTGAGGCGGTATCACCTGATCAGGAAGATAGTTGATCGCCGGGAGATCGAGGTCAGGAGAGTAGATACGAAGGACAACACTGCAGATCCACTCACGAAGGCCATTCCCCAGATACAGTTTGAGAGATTATTCGGGTTTCTAGGTATGAGATACTACAGCAGCTGGCCTTAGTGCAAGTGGGAGATTGTTAGTTATGTATATGCCCTAGAGGCCATTGTTGTACATATGATGTATATTATGATGGATGCTTGGATATATACAGAGAGGACTTTCTTGCTCGTCATGATAGTATGCTATTTGGTTTCTCTTTATCTTAACATGTTGACTTGTATTGGTTTACTGTCTTACTCTCACACGTTGATAAAGCCCTTAGGATCTGTACTCGACTACTGGGACTATGATGAGATCATACTAGTGGGGCCATAGTAGTCGATGAGTACATCCTATAACTGTTCCTAGTCGAGGGTATATCGAGACAGGGCATCGATACACCAGAGTAGACTAGCGTATACGCATCTTGACCCATATGATGGGCGATGGATGATCCCATATCCATCGGTGTTTGACATCAGAGATGGTGTACGGGTGCTCAGTGGAGATTGGGTACACTGGACGGACTCGTCGAGAACTCCCAGATGGTGATATACCACACGTTAGATGGCAGTTATCCGGTGACACTCGTACAGGGTAGTCTGTAGACCCGAGATCGCCATAGAGTCTTGTGTGATTCCCTCTGTGCTTTGATTTCCACCTTACCACATCCAAGAGGGCGTGTAAAACGGTGGCTTTTGGGTACAGTCCCGAATCACATGGAGGCAATGAGCGATAAGAGGGGATTCGTCTCTCCCGGTATAGGGAGTTGATGTCATGCTGTGTTCGATTGGCTATAACTGGAAGTCCCTGGCCAGGGCTGATATAGAGATATACTGGTAAGTGTTACCGGTAGTTTCTCGACCTGATATGAGCCTCACATCGACACGACTTATCGGTTACTGGGGTCTGACGTATACCACCCCTAGATTTGATATGCGACATATCAGACGAACAGACCGGACTGTACGGGAGTGTTACTGATTGGATTCACAGGAGAACGGACAGGCTAGCTTGTTGATCTTCTGATCGCTCAATACCTGGGTGGCTGTTACGTTTAGCTGACCGCTTGCAGCTTGTGGGTGTTTGATATGATCATCACCTGCTACCGGCGTATTGACGATTCTTTAGAGTCCTACACAGAGGTTTCTTGGCTCAGGAAAAATGGAGTAGAGGCACATATGTGATATGTGCAGGACCGAGAATAATGCGATATGAGATACCGTATTATATTCTCGTGAAATTTAGATATGAATCGGGACATCGGATCAAGTGTTGATTCGATGAATCTGTACATGATATATTAGTCGGTTATATTCGATATAGCCGGATCGTTAGATCAAGTGTTGATTTGATGATTTAATGTATAATGATATATATGATATATTGTATTACATTATCTAATATTGGCTCTCTTTATTATTTCATTTTTTCACTGGATTAATACATTGATATATATGCGATATATGTTAATTGTATTATTTTCTTTTGTTGTAAATATATAATATATATGTGATATATATTATTGTGACATGATATGATTTATTATAAAACATGTTTAAGAATGATAAAAAGGGATTAGGGTTTGATAGGGTTAGCTCCTTCTTGTTCATTCTAGAAGGATTCTATTTTGTCTTGGTTAAGATATTATGGTTGATACTTATCCTTAACCTAACCAAACCCTAACTCTAGTTTATTCTCTACAAGTTTTATCCTCTCATCCTTGACCATGGTTTGATAATCAATCATATACTTTTGACAACTATTCATCACAAAAGGATTATTCTTTCATTCTTCATCTTCTTCTCTCTTTGGTTTTTAAAAGAGAGAGCTCACTAGAAATTCCTTAGGTGATGATTTATTATGAGAAAGTGAATTAAAAAGATAGCATAAATACTACTCCATCATCCTCATCTAATCTAGCCCATTAGATTAGGGTGTTCATCTCTTTAGAGTGAGAAAACTTGGGTTGTAGCAACTTCAACGTAGATCATCGGAGAATCGGAACACTTCAAGCTAGCATGGATCGTTCAAGTCGTGGAGCCTCTCTTGAGTCCGGGAGATCGTGGATCGTGGCGAAGGGACTTCTACACGGAGCTTGTGAAGCGAAGGAGCGGACTACAGAGGTTATAATCCCTCACACTTAGCTTTAAAGATGTTATCTTGCATGCTAAACCCTAATAATCTAGCAAAGATCCCGTCTTTGGGTTGTTCGGCACATGTAAAATTTTATTCGGGCATGTTTGATTCTTTATGAACCTTCACAAGTGTGCCTAGGAACCCTACAGATCCAAACCCACATCACCATTCTACTTTAGTCTAGCCCACTAGTGTGGAGTGTTTGCTTCATCTTCATCCTTGATCAAGTGAAGCTTGGAGCTTGGTGTAAAGGGACTTCGTGGTGGATCATCGTGGACTTGGAAGGATACAAGCCAACCGGTTCAAACCCTACTCGATCTAAGGAGTCTAGAAGGAGGTCCACAAAAGATGTATTTTCTCCCCACTTAGTGTTAGACACTATGTAGTATGTGATACTATAGTTTGTTACTCTATTTTTCTAGTTCGATTCATGGTTGGATTGTTTAGCACCCCCTTAAATTTTTGTTATAGCATGCGTGATGCAACCTTAAACCTAGGCATGGTGCTAAAGAATCCGTATAGCAATGGCAAGTAGGATCCTGATGGACTTAAGCATAGCCACTGGAGAAAAGCTTTCATCATAATCCACACCTGATTGTTGACGAAAACCTTTTGCCACAAGTCTAGCTTTGGATGTCTCAATTTTTCCATCTACACCAAGAATCTTCTCAAGATCCACTTGCTCCCGATGGGTTTTACCCCTTCTGGTGCAACTTCCAAAGTCCATACTTTGTTGGTGTAAATGGATTCCATCTTAGATCGCATAGCATCCATCCATTTCACAGAGTCCCCACTCGTGATGGCCTGCTCGAAACTAGTTGGGTCATCATCTTCCATGATGCAATCCTCGCTCCCACTGTCATTGAGAAAACCGTAGTATCTCTCACGTGGATGAGGAACCCTACTAGATCGGCGGAGAGGCTGAGGTTCGTCGGGAACTATTGAAAGCTCTGGTTCTACCAAATCATCAGCTGTAGTTTGTGTAGCTGGAACTCCTTCCAGTTCTACCTCATGACCACTAATTTGTTTTTCAAGAAATTCCTTTTTCTAAAAAGGTGGCATGTCGAGAAACAAAACACCTTTTGTTCCTCGGTGTGGTAGAAGATATACCCTCGCGAATGTTTGGGATATCTAACAAACTTACATAGAACCGATCTTGCATCGAGTTTGTCCGGATTTTGCCTTTCAACATAGGCCGGAAAACCCCATATCTTAACTCGTTTAAGACATGGTCTCTTCCCATACCATATCGTATATGGAGTGGTAGGCGCTGATTTGGTCGGAACCCTATTCAATAGATATGCGGCTTCTCAAGCGCATAACCCCAAAAGGAAACAGGCAACTCAGCAGTACTCATCATAGAGCGCACCATATCTAATAGGGTGCGGTTTCTCAGCTTCGATACACCGTAGTTCTGTGGTGTATATGGAGAAGTAAGCTGAGAGAGAATCATATGCTCTTTTAAATAATCCAGGAACTCCGTGCTCAAGTATTCTCCTCCCCGATCGGATCGAAGGATTTAATACTTCTACCCGTTTGGTTCTCTATTTCGTACTTATATTCCTTGAATTTCTCAAAAGCTTCAGACTTGTGTTTCAACAGGAATACATGTCAGAATCTTGAGAGATCATCGGTGAATGTAATGAAGTACGAGGAACAATTCCTGACATGTGTAGACATGGGACCACATACATCACTATGTATCAGTCCTAAGAGTTTAGTAGCTCTTTCTCCGTATCCAGTTAACGGAGTTTTGGTCATTTTGCCTTTGAGACATGATTGACAAGTTTCATAAGATGTAAATTCGAACGGATTCAAATATTCATCCTTATGTAACTTAGCTAATCGTGTCGCGTTGATATGACCTAGTCTACAATGCCACAAGAAGGATTCGTTCATTTCTGAACTTTTCCTCTTGTGTGTGTTCTCTATGTTAAGAACTGTAGTTTGATTTAGAACGTATATGCCATTACATAACGTGCCTAATCTAATCAACTTTTGATTCAGGAAAATGTTCATAATATTATCCTGCAATAGAAAATTATATCCTTCTTTACATAATAAAGAAACTGATATAATATCGCATATCAGGTTCGAAATGTAATAACATTCGTTCAAAATCAATATATTTCCAGTTGGTAATACAAGGTGGTATTTACCAACTGCTTTGGCTGCAACATTTGCACCATTCTCTACTTCTAGAGAATGATCACCTTTTCCCAGTTTTCTACCTTTCTTTAGCCCATGTAACATATTACATATGTGGGATCCGGATCCGGTATCTAATACCCAGGACGTAGATTGTACTGAGATACAGTTCTCGGTGACAAACACACCCGAAGAAGATGCATCAACATGCTCATTCCTAGTTCGGGTCTTGTGGGAATCCGGATAGTCCCCTATTTCCTGCTCGAACTTATAACAATTATAATATAGAGCGGAACCAACGTTCCTCAGCCCAGTATAACAAGCGGGTTCGGTCAATACATCCATATTATTATCTTGATTAAGGCATATCACGTTCGCTACCTGGAGAGAGAGAGAAAGAGAAGAAAACACTCGCGTGGGCTCTTGCAAGCTTAGATATGTTATTATCTTATCTAATCAGGATGACTCTCACTGTTTTTATCAAATCTTCTTTCAAACCCAAAAATGTAAGACTAGCCGGGATTAATTACACCCTATAAGTTCGCCAATCTTTCAGCCAGGCCAGTGTCGGTACTTTGAGGGAGGTTCCCCATGCTTTTGCACAGACCTAATTAAAATAGACCTCGTTTTTCCAGAGGCATAACCCCGTTGACACCTTTCTAGTCACCAACTTGAACGGCTAATTGTAAAGTGCAAAACTCTCCCAGGAGTAAACTCTTACTCACAGTGGGTATCAGGTTCCAACTATCTCTTAGAAGGTATGCAATCTCATTGCAAATTTCAACACTTGAAATTCCTGATAATGTTTTGCTCCTAACGTCCTATGACCTTGACGAAGGCCAACAAACCATAGGCCGCTAATCAAGTTCAACCCGTACATTTCATGATTGAATTAAACACACCCGCACGACACATGACGAAGGCCAACAAAGTCGTACGACAACCCTAATCCAATCGCATCATATGCAGCAGATAAGCACTAAGTAGCTACCGCACACTACGCCTTGACGAAGGCCAACAAATGTAGCACAAATACTAAATAGTACTTATCTGAAATGACGGAGGGCTACGAAAAGTTTTTAAGAAAACCTTTGGCGTAATGAATTTGATATTGTTGTAGAATCGTGTGATTTTGAAAAGAAGTGTTTTTTAGGCTTTTACTAGTTTTGCTAAAGTGCTCACTCCCGGTGAAGGGATCTCGGCTCTTTTCTCATCGAATGAGGTGCTGGATATTTATCAAGGAATACCACTATGCAAAAGAAAGAACTAGAGAAGTAATAAAAAGAAAAAACCGAGTGGGTTGTAGCATTTTCTAGTTTCTCTAAAGAGGTCACTCCCGGTGAAGGGATCTCGGCTCTTTCCTCATCGAATGACGTGCTGGATATTCATCGAGGAATATCACTATGCAAAGCAAAAACTAGAGCTACCCTTTTTAAAAATTTAATTCTACAACGTCTTTAGGTTTCTTTCCTTTCATTAATCTCATTAAAGAAGTCCCATCATTTATGCTTCCTAAGAATCACAGAAGAAACAAAAATACAACGTACGCTTATGCCATCCGGATTCGCCACAAGGACCCATCATGCACCGTTAGGTTAGTTAACTAACGGCAGAGCGGGTGCAGGACTAGCGCGGATGCAAAACATAAGCAATGTTTATTATATATCATATATATAATATAAAGCATTCGTCTCATGCAGTTATATGATCTCATCATAGAATATTGCAACAGAAGTCAACATATGAAATATTGGATATACTGGGAGGTCCGTGTTTTAAATCAAGCCAGTAAAAAACATGGATTCCACGGTCGTGATGAATAGCTAAACCCACATCCCTAGACCCCTACGAGAGCAGAAAGCAACCCTACCAATTCTAGAGTTAGGAGACCCGGTCTCGACTCTTCGAGATGTTCTCCCACTGGACTCTAGAACCCGGTTACTTGTGCTCCCCGCCTTGAGTCTATCCTAATATAGAAAAGTAAACAATATACATCAATGGTGACATCATCCTCAACTCGGAAGTGTTCCAATAAAAGAATATTGCATACAAGTTTTTACATGAATGAAAATGAAAAACTCTTATCTCACGCAAAAAAACCCGGCTATTCAAACACGACGATACAATATAACATATCACAACAACACATAATATCACATGTCATCAACGTAAGTAAATATGCGTATCCTAATTGTCGTTGACGTATAGCAACGAAACTGGCGATACACCACATATTACACTTACGGTCGCAGAAAAGAAAGTGAAAACTACAATAATTGGAATCCGCAACCACCTTAGACATCATAAATCTGAAATATCACATACTTCGGATTTCGTGCCTAACCAAATGAATTCCTAAGACATCATAAACCCAGAATATCTTATATTCCGAATTTCATGCCTAACATAATAAATCCCGCATTTTAGTCTCAATATTGAAAACACTTTTCAATAACTAGTTGGGCAATTCAACAAGATTCCCGACATCCTGATCGAATGCTCGTCGAAAACTTTAGTAGACGGCTGCACCCTCGATGCCGTCGACGAAGTGCACTTAGGCGGAACACCACGGCCGCGAGCACCCAAACGGATGCTTTTGGCTATGGAGTTCTCCTACAGTCACTTGGTCGGAGCTATGGGGCATGGCTATCTAGTAATGTTACCCGGCGAGTATCCGCGTACACTACATGATTGCGGCGGAGTTTTGATCCAAATCAGAACCCCGTGGCAACCGATCAAATGAGACTAAATTGCTAGATTTATAAAATTCAAACCAGTTTTTACAAAACTAAATATTGTGGATTCCAAATATTGTATCGCATATCGCAGATAGCTAGACAATGTTAAACATTTCGATCGAATCAACAAACACCCACATTTCCCAGAGACCTCAACTCTTGAGACAGTTTTAAAAATACCCAGAACATGCCACAAGCAGCTATGGACCTACACAAGAAGAGCCATTCCTGGCCTCACCAACGGCGCCACGGAACCGCCGCAAATGCTAAGGTTTGGCCGCGGTTCCGCGATCGTATAGTCGAGTTAGGAGTTAGTTCTTCTTAAGGATCCATAGAAAACCCTGCATGATTTTTTGAATATTTTTAACTTGGAAAAATCCAACATTTGGAAAAATTTCAAGAGAGCATGGGAAATATGGAGTTTTGATATTCGATTGAATTCTTTAACGTCGTCTAGGCCACTCCTAATGCTCTAGCATGGCTCTGATACCACTGCTGGGCAGGCAGCCACCCCATCCAATGGGGTCGGCGTGGCACCAACGGGTCCCTTACCAACTACTTTTTATGAATGCCCCCTCGCGAGGACTACAACCCGCCGGAACACTTTCCGGTCTCGGGACACCTGTTCATATCATAATTTTGCATTATTATATTCACTATTCTTAATCATTTTACAAATAAATAGGTGCTTTTGATCCATGTCTGCTAAATAGTTGTAGGTTACAGGTTCTCAAAACAAAACAGTGAAAATGGTGAAAAGACGCTACAAATGTGAGACTACGACCAACAAATAGATGAATCTGCAAGATACCGCCTACCAGTTCGAGGAACAAACGAAGATCAACAAACAGTACAATACAAAAAGTACAAGGGCAGCACAAGATTCAAGACTTCAACGCGAAGTAAACGGTAAAAGTTCACAACATTCTGCATTGTGGAAAATCTGGAAGAAACTAGAAGGCATTCTTAGAAACCAAGTGAAGAAAAGAGAAGGAAAAAGCAACATAAAGCAGCCCTGAAGAAATGAGCCAGAAAGCCCAACAAACGGCCGCGGAACCACGGCCAAACCAGGCTTATGGCCGCGGATCCGCGACCGTGCATCGCATGTGTCGGTGCGTGTCGGTGCGTGTCGGTGGAGTCGGTGCATTGGCCCGGTTTTCTCAGGATAGTTTTGTAATTCTAGATGTGGATCATATGTAAACCCTAGGGTTTTTCCTTTCTATAAATAGATAACCCTAAAGCCTAATTAGGTGTGCCTCCTTTGGGTGCCTCTTTTGAGATGCCTCTTTTTAAATTTCTAGATTAAATTTCAATTCCATTGTAATCGTCAAGAGAGCATCAATAAAGGTATTTTTTATTTTTTATCTTGTGTTCTTCATAATTGCAATTTTATTTCTCTGCATTTTTTACCTGTCTTTATTTATCTGCAATTTAATTATTTTCTTAAAAAGAAAATTATAAAAATGAATTTCATCATAACATCCTTAATGAGTGAGTAGTTCCTCACTTGTTAGGGTTAGGATCGGGAAGGTTAGAGAGAAGTAAATCTATCTCTCTCCTTTCTTTGCCCCTATAATTTTAATTAATTAGGGCTCTATGCAAAACAACCATACACCGCTCACTACGACACCCTATTCCACGAGATAGCGGTGATTCCCTAGTTAAGACCGGTTGTGGTTGATTTCCATAGAGGTTAGGGATAAGAGTTAAGAAATGATGGACAAGGACCAAAAGGAAGAAACCTAGTTTCTTCCTGGTCGTGCTAATCCCCTTTGTTAACTATAACCTTAACACCTAAAGTTCTTAATTAGGGCAAAGAAAGCATTGAGTAGAATTCTTTTTTTCAAACTAACCTAATCCTAACCCTAGCAAGCTTTTAAATCATTTCATTCTCATTCTTAGATCTTAAACAAAACCCATAATAATTGGACTTAACTCGTTAGAACATAAAGAATAGGAATACATCTCCCTGTAGACCGACCCGTACTCAACCGACTAGCTGCAAAGCGACATCGATATTTATTGGGGTTAATCTTTGATTCTAAAGCGCATACGCAAGCACAAATCTATCTAACAATCAAATGGCGCCGTTGCCGGGGAGACGATAGTCTCTTTATTTGTGTAATTTCGGGTTAATAAACAAAAAAAAATTAAAAAAAATATAAATATTGAAAAATTTTAAAAACAAAATAAAAGAAAAATAAAAATCATATTGTTATTTTTGAAGGGTTTTTGTGCGAAATGTGCATGAAAGGAAGACAGACAGATTCAGATCTGGAGCAAATCCAGTGAACAAAACAGCAAACAGCAGATCTGAACAAACAGAGGAGAACCACAACAGATAACAGAAGAATTTTGGAGGCTTGAACCAACATTTCCACCGCGGAACCGCCGCAATTGCAAGCCTTTGGCCGCGGATCCGCCGCGCCTTGCTGACGTCAGCTTTCCAAAACTTCTCTGTAAGCATTCTTTTCCTCTCTTCTGTCCTCTGAAATCCTCTGAAAAATTTTCCTGCCGGGTTCTTTACGCAAAACTTCTTCCCCTTCTTCAATAACTTGATCTTGTGCAGGATTCTTTGCGCTGCCAAATAAAAAAATTTTGCAAGTGTTTTTGGTGTGTTTATTGCTTTGCATTTTTAAAACGGACTTTTAAGGGGCTATAACACCAATCCAGATTGAGTGGGGATTTCATTACCCTTCCTAAGACCCCAGAATTCACAAAAAGAATATGCATCACACTTGAGCTAATTAAAAAATATCTAGACTAAGCCAATTAAGGACTGTCGCGCTCATTAGGACAAAGGAAGGTTGTGGGCAATTGGTCGTTTATCTAAACCAGACTTTGTGGTGCCTAGGCTAG
This sequence comes from Agapanthus africanus, assembly GCA_030015575.1. Classification (NCBI taxonomy): domain Eukaryota; kingdom Viridiplantae; phylum Streptophyta; class Magnoliopsida; order Asparagales; family Amaryllidaceae; genus Agapanthus; species Agapanthus africanus. The sequence continues at coordinate 45,193,047 of JASDDO010000006.1, forward strand.
ACTAGTGAGAAAAGTAATTTTAAAAGGCCCGTCTCACGGTGATTCGTGAGCGGATCCCTCCTTTCTTTACTTGTGCTTACCTGGCCACAATTGGCGGTAAAGAGGTGATTTGAGGGATATCTCACAACTTGCCCTTTGGAACAGTTGGAGCAGTCTAGTTGACTTAGGAGACCCTAGCTCTAGGTTTGATTGTGCATATTTTAAACTGTGATTGTTTGAACTAATTCCGTACAAATTTTGCAAAACTCTTTCTAAAAAAAACACTTTCAAAAATTTCAAAACTCTAAAAACAAGCAATTTTTTTTAAATAATTTTTTTTTAAAAAAAAATCATCACATTCTTCTCCTTTCTCACATCATGGGTACCCCACCTCGTAAAACCCTTGCCGAACTTTGGTACCCTCAACCAGACATTAATTCTTACACTCATCGTTTTGGTCGAATTACGGACGACCCCTCCATGCCCAAAATTTCTTTAAAAGATCGAATAGAAGCATCTAGGAGAAACAGTTTGACTCCGCAATCCACTTTGTATCAACCGTTTCAACCTTCAGCACCTTCTTACGTTGATACTCCTTTCGAGAATCCAGTGGTAACTCCGAAACCCATGTCTATTGCTGAACATATTGAACAATCTTGTGGCCGATCTTTCACTCCTTTCAACACTTCCAGTTCTTGGGATCAACAATTCCATTCACCTTTTTATCCAAATGTTGATCCTAATACTGTCCAACCAGTCAATTCCTACCAGTCCTACCCGACTTTTGCACCTTCCCTAGACATTGCTTTTACACAGCCATTTGGGAGTTTCACGTATCCAAACAACTAGGAATCTTTTACTGAAACCCCGTCACAACCCATGTCTAGTCTGGAACAGTCATTGGAGGCTTATATAGTAGCGACAAACCAACAGATGATGGATTTGAATGCGTCCATGGCCGCCCTTATACAACCTAGTGACCCGGTAGCTAGTTTCCAACTAGCTCCAAATTTTCCAATGTATGATGAGGCGGTAGGACAGGTTAAGAATTTGAGCGGTGAGAGTGAGTTGTTCAACCTTCCAAATCAAATCTACCCATCCCAAATTGAATCCTACAACTCCGGTTTTGAATGTCTATCTAGTGTTCCAAATGTTTCACCAGTTGAAGATAAAACGTGTAATGAGTTGTGAGACTTTGTAGTGTATGATTTACCTGATTTTGTAGAGCCCCTTTCGAGTGAACCCATCACCAATCCTTTTGACCTCTACACCTCCACTCTAGAACCTGAATTGATTGATATCCATGCTTTTGATGAGGTATCTGAGAAAATTAATTTTCACTTGATCAAGGATATTGACGCTGAGAATATTTTGGATGATGAACCCGCAAATTTGACTGAATTTATCTCTCCAATTCATCATCCCGAGTCATTAAATGTTTTTCCCGAACCCCATATCCGTCTAGATTTTGATAATAAATGCATGGATGAGATAACTTTTGAGGGGAATTTTGAGGATAGTATTGAGGATGAACCAGTTTTGCTTGATGAGTCGGATTTTCCAATTCATCCTGTCCCTTCCACTGACTGTGTACACCCTCCTGAATTTTTAACCGATACCCTTCCTCACTCACTTCCCTCCATCCTCGTTCCGACCTTGCAAGAAACCGTTACACTTTCATTTTCAATGTCTGGTTTACCAAGTTAGACGTACCCATGTTTTCTCACGAATCTTGAGAGATTTGACCTCATTTCTCAATGGGTTGATAGATTAGCACAATCGCTTTTTACACATCGGTCATTACAAATTGTGCTAATTTATATACTCTATTTCCACCCTCAAGTTCGTATTCCATTTCTTTCTCCCACTTTCTCTGGTTCTTCTGCTAATCTTCCTTTAATGATACCGGGTGTTAATGAATCACAATCCGATGTTTTGAGTTCGATAATTCTAGAAAAACAACTTGATTTAGACTCTTTTGAAAATAAGGTAAATGAGCCTCACGACTATCCTACCTTCATAATTTTTGAAAAATCAAGTATGTTGAATTCTGGCACGACACTTATTGACATTGAAACGTTCAATTGGACCATAGATGAGAGTTTTGAAGAACTTTTCGCTGACGAACTTGCATTCCTAAACGCCATGGATTTTTTGATTAATCAACCTCCACCTATAGAAGTTGAACCACCACCCTTTCTTCTTATAAAATACGAGAAAGCCAATATTCCACTCATTTCTGATCATTCACATTCTCGTGTTTATTTATCATCACTTCTTATCTCCTCACATTCATGTTCACTTCTCATTTCTTTTCTCTACACTCCATTCTTTCCCCAACCACACCATTATAATGATAAAATTTTTGAATGGTTGTTGCTAACCTTTGGCCTGTGTAAAACCTTGTATAGCTTGATACTGTGTTTTTCTCCCCCTAACTCTGAATTTTAATGCTTAAACAGTGGAAACACTGTTTCACTTAAGTTTGGGGGGACCTTTTTATATATATATTTTGTTTTCTTTTTTCTATTAACAATTAAAAATAAAAAATAAAAAAATAAACAGGGGAGTGCCGACAATTTTAACCTTCTTGGTGTAGCCTGACAGTGAGGACACTGTCAAGTTTAAGTTTGGGGGTGTGCTCGGTAAGCCTTCTTCCTTCGCATTCATATGTATATTTTTTCATTTGCATACTTATTTTAAAACCCATAAAAATTGAAATTTTTTAGAAATTAAAAAAAATTTGAAAATTTTAATTTTGGCCATATTTGACTTAAGTTCAACATTACGGTTGAATATTTAGAAAAACTAGATCCTAAACTGAGTAAATTAAAAACCCTAAAAATAACTTTTCTTAAAGTTTAACAGTAGAAAATATATGTCCTTGTAGTTTATTTAGAAATAGGCAAATTTTGAGTTCAGTTCTTGGGCTAAGTCAAAATAAGAGAAGAGTATTGAATTTTTATTTGAAGAGTAAGTCTGAAAAATAATTCTGAACCTTAAGTCTAAATTCTGAAAATATATACCCTACAACTAGCACAAACACGCATCTTGAAACTCGGTATAGTAGAGGATACCTTGAAATGCTCTTGTCTAAAATCCTTAGTATGAAGGAGAATAAAATAAAAGTAAAAATGGTGAATAAAGAGATAAAAAATGAACACTGGTTTTGTTATTGCTTAAGGCATCATAAATAAAAAAAAATACAGCGAGGGTGCTTTATCACCTAGTGCCTTAGACCAACTGGTTTGGGAGTCACTGCTAAGCCTTAGGTATTGCAATACGAGGAATTACGCCTAAATGCGCGAACACATTTTGTAATCGGTTGTTAGTACCTCAAGAAGTATTAACGGTCGCATGAAGAATGTGTGAGCAATTTCATCTAAAATTCACCAACTAAAAGTACTTTGGATGATGGACAAGGGTACGATAGCTTGAATTGAATTTCTAAGTGTAGGGGTGATACATAAACACACGTAGGGGTATATAATTGGGGTTTGGATGAGAGATAGGAATGAAAAATAAGACTTATACCTTCAATAGAGATGATAAAAATTCCCAAGTTGAGAGATGAAACCTTAGAAGGAAAATTCAAAAGATGCTGAAAACTTAATAAATTTGCAGAACATATACGATCTTAAGTTAAATGATAAGTGAATGTGAAAATTATGGGTTGATGATTTCTAAGTTAAGATAATAGAATTTCTTGCTAGAATACCTAATTGAAGAATGAAAGTCAATATGCCAAATTGATTGGATTTTGTGGGTAGTATCCTATGAAAACCCTCATGAGACAACACTCCTCCTATTAGGGACACCTAGAGGTTTAACGGCTTGTTGCACGAGCTCAGTGCAATCGCGATTCCCTGCGAAAGTGAGGTTAGGATTTTTTCAAGAATAAATTGGTTTTGCTCGGGACGAGCAAAAGATAAGTTTGGGGGTATTTGTTCATATCATAATTTTACATTATTATATTCCCCATTCTCAATCATTTTACAAATAAATAGGTGCATTTGATTCATGTCTGCTAAATAGTTACAGGTTACAGGTTCTCAGAACAAAACAGTGAAAATGGTAAAAAGACGCTACAAATGTGAGACTACGACCAACAAATAGATGAATCTGCAAGATGCCTCCTACCAGTTCGAGAAACAAACAAAGATCACCAAACAGTTCAATACACAAAGTACAAGGGCAGCACAAGATTCAAGACTTCAACGCAAAGCAAACGGTAAAAGTCCACAACATTCTGCACTGTGGAAATCTGGAAGAAACTAGAAAACATTCTGAGAAACCAAGTGAAGAAAAGAGAAGGAAAAAGCAACAGAAAGCAGCCCTGAAGAAATGAGCCAAAAAGCCCATCAAACGGCCGCGGAACCACGGCCAAACCAGGCTTATGGCCGCGGATCCGCGACCGTGCATCGCATGTGTCGGTGCGTGTCGGTGGAGTCGGTGCATTGACCCGGTTTTGTCAGGGTAGTTTTGTAATCTAGATGTGGATCATATGTAAACCTTAGGGTTTTTCCTTTCTATAAATAGAAAACCCTAAAGCCTAATTAGGTGTGCCTCCTTTGGGTGCCTCTTTTGAGATGCCTCTTTTTAAATTTCTAGATTAAATTTCAATTCCCTTGTAATCATCAAGAGTGCATGAATAAAGGTATTTTTTATTTTTTATCTTGTGTTCTTCATAATTGCAATTTTATTTCTCTGCATTTTTTACCTGTCTTTATTTAACTGCAATTTAATTAGTTTCTTAAAAAGAAAATTATAAAAATGAATTTCATCATAATATCCTTAATGATTGAGTAGTTCCTCACTTGTTAGGATTAGGATCGGGAAGGTTAGAGAGAAGTAAATCTATCTCTCTCCTTTCTTTGCCCCTATAATTTTAATTAATTAGGGCTCTATGCAAAACAACCAAACACCGCTCACTACGACACCCTATCCCACGAGATAGCGGTGATTCCTTAGTTAAGACCGGTTGTGGTTGATTTCCATAGAGGTTAGGGATAAGAGTTAAGAAAGGACGGACAAGGACCAAAGGGAAGAAACCTAGTTTCTTCTCGGTCGTGCTAATCCCCTTTGTTAACTAGTACCTTAACACATAAAGTTCTTAATTAGGGCAAAGAAAGCATTGAGTAGAATTCTTTTTTTCAAACTAACCTAATCCTAACCCTAGCAAGCTTTTAAATCATTTCATTCTCATTCTTAGATCTAAAACAAAACCCAAAATAATTGGACTTAACTCGTTAGAACATAAAGAATAGGAACCCATCTCCCTATGGACCGACCCGTACTCAATCCGCTAGCTGCAAAGCGACACCATTATTGATTGTGGTTAATCTTTGATTCTAAAGCGCATACGCAAACACAAATCTACCTAACAATCAACACCCTGGGGGTAAGAGCCTATACTTCGCCACACTGTCACACAGTAAGAACCCCCCATAGGTAGACATCTAATGCCAAGTAGCTCTGATACCACTGCTGGGTTCGCTTAGCACCCCGACACGGTTTCGGCAAGCATCAAGTATGCTGTTTTAAAATTTTAGGGTGTCGTGCGAGCCCGAACCAAGAATCTAACTAGTGAATTATGGTTTAACTAAGCATGTAAACAACTTTACTCTAAGTGAACAAGAAATACAACCTTTGTAGACCGGTCCTTCACTTCTAAAGCTCCGTGTAGTAGTCCCTTAGCTCCAAGTAGTGGTCTATCGGACTCTCGTTAGGCTCCACTAGGCGAAAGGAACAAGCTGGCTCAAGGATCTTTAAGACCGAAGATGATCTACGTCGAAGAATCTCTAACTTAAGCTACCTCTTCATTAATTGCGAATTAGTGAAGCAAACAACTTATACTAAATGGCTAGTTTGGTATAGATTGATGAAGTTGGAATTTTGCTCACTTTAGAATAATTTTTCTCTCTTTTCTTTTTCACCTCACTCAAAACTAGAGAGCAAGAAGAAGATGAAGAAGAAGCTCAAAAGTGATCAACTCATGAACCATGGGTGAGAAAATTGTAAGTCGATGACGCGCACACCGCGTGTCCACGGGGAGGCGGAATATGCAAAAAACGATTTTTCTAATCTCGCAACACAGACTTGAACTCCAGGATCAATGCTAAACCCTAGCTAACAAACTATTGTGTGAGGTTAACTATTCAGATGAAAGTTTACCTCACGATACCAAGTCCTTTGGTTGTTCTTCGCTGTCCTCCACCTCGTCGTCAGCTCCAAGGATCGGAACGGATCGGGCAATCTCGACGGCCTCCTCGAGTCAAAGACGATCCACCCGAGAGTCTGTAATACGAGCTCCTACCTCATATCCGAGGTAACTACGGCTTCTAGTTCGCTAAACTAGAAGTCCTAGGTTGTGTAGAGTAAGAAGATGGAGTGATTTTTCTTTTGGAACCCTAGGATTCTCAACATATGAGAGATTAGGGTTTTGAGGAAGAAGAAGACCACTTGAGGAAAAGAGAGTGAAGAAGCAACTCAAGAATAAGCATGGTTTCTTATGATGAATAAAAAACACCTTAGATAAAAATCAAGCATGCTTGATAAAAATATCTAGCATGGCTTGATAAAATATCTTGTGTTTGTAATGATCACAAGATGAGTCATGGCATGAGTCATGCCATGAGTCACCAAGAGCCATGCTAGAACTTTTGTCAAGTTCACACCTCATTTCCTCCACCCAATTTAATTTAATCCATAAAGAATTAAAAAAACTAATTAGGTTATCATCTAGATATAATCCCGAGTAGTTACGAGAATGCCCCTCATCCGTATATACATACCCGCATCCGCAATCCGAAGAATACGAATAAAAAGAGACAAAATAAATCCATCAATACAATACTAGGATCCGGCTTAAACCAAAGCCCACTATATTATCCGCCCAAACATCATATGCGCACAAGTGCACGTACGTGATCGAAGCCCTGTCGTAAAACCATACGACCTATACACCTTTTGCCCGGTGCAGGGAAACCCTCTATGTGGGGCTATAAATACTCGACACTACGCTGGTAGTGGGTTTAACCACAATCCGCAAGCGGTACTAGCTGCACGTAACGGCTACCCAGGTATGTGTCGATAAGAAGGTCGATGATTTAACTCATCCGAACTCCTACTGAGCCTGTATGTGACAATCTCCGTACAGTCTGGTATGTTCGTCTAAGAGTATCGCATATGGGGTTTAGGGGGCGGTAATCGTCAGACCCCTAATAGCGCAATAAGTCGTGTCGGAGTATAGCCCAAAACACCCTGAGAAACTACTGGAATACCTACCAGTAAATCTCGCTTGCCTTGGCCAAGGAGTTTGTGTAATGTCCTTCCGAACACAGCACGATATCAACCCCCAATACTGGGAGAGACGAATCCTATCTAACCGCCACTGCCTCCAAGTGCTTCGGGACTACACCCCACTACTAACTGTTTGCATGACTCCTTTGAGCCGTGGTAGGGTAGTAATCAAAGTACAGTGGGAACACACTCGAGGCGAAGTAGCAGTGTCAAGTCGACGGACTAAGCTGTACTCATGTCACCTGGGAACTGCAACCCGACAATAGGTATAGTATCCACGAGCAGTTCCCGACGAGTCATGTCCTGTGTACTCATAACCTAATGAGCACCTGCATACTATCTCTAGTACGACGTACTAATGGCTGTTCGACAGACCATCTCCCCTGCTGGGATGAGAAGCGTATACATTAGTTTACTCTGGAGTATCGATGCCACATCTCGATAATCCCACGACTAGGGACCTGTATAGGATGTGCTTATAGACTACCCAGCCCCCACTAGTGTAACTGCCATCACAACGCTGGTAATCAAGCAAAGATCCTAAGGGCTCTACCAATATGTATAAGCGATATGCTAAAAGAAACACATGCACATATTGAGGTAGAAACAAACCAGGTAGCATACTACCATTTCGAGCAAGACTGTTACTATTTCGGTGTATATCCCAAGCTTCCATTAAGTAATATACAAACCAGTATGATACAATAATGGTCTCTAGGGCATATAACACTAGCAATCTCCCACTTGCACTAAGGCCATATACTTGCATATCGCAGACCTAAGATCTTGAATAGCCTCTCGAACTATATCTGAGAGATGTCCTCTGTGAGTGGATCTGCAGTTTTGTTCTCCGTATCTACTCACCTCACCACGATCCCCTGGGGATCAACGATCTCCCTGATCAGGTGGTACCGCCTCAAGCTATGTCTGGATCTCTGATGCGACCTAGGTTCCTTCCCTAAAGCTATAGCGCTGTTTGTTGTCACAATACTAAAGTATTGGATCAACAATAGAAGGCACCACCTGAAGTTCTGTTAAGAACTTCCTCATCCAGACTACTTCTTTTGCGGTGTCTCATGCAGCGAACTGCTCTGTTTCCATCATCGAGTCTGCAATGGTGTCCTTCTTGGAGCTCTTCCAACAGACCGCCCCTCTACTGAGGGTAAAGACATAACCCAACATGGAATTGGAGTCATCCTTATTACTCTGGAAGCTGTAGTCAGCAAAGGCCTCGATCTGGAGGTCTTTTCCGCCATACACCAAGAACATCTCCTTAGTCCTTCTCAGGTACTTGAGAATGTTCTTTACTACTATCCAGTTCTTCTTCCCCGGGTTTGAATGATACCGGCTTACCACCCTGAGTGCGTAAGCAACATCTGGTCTGGTACACAACATCACATACATTACATAGCCTACCGCAGAAGCGTAGGGTATAATCGTGATGCGAGCTCTTTCCTAATCAGTCTTAGGAGATATGCTTTTGGAGAGGGTGATTCCGTGACAAGCCGGTAGAATACCGTGCTTTGAATCTTCCATACTAAATATTTTTTGTATGGTGTTGATGTACCTTGACTGTGAAAGTCCCACCATCCTCTTTGATCTATCACGATAGATCTGGATCCCCAGAATGTAGTAGGCATCACCTAGGTCTTTGATGGAGAACCTTAGTGACAAGAATCCTTTGACCGATTGTAGTATAGGAGTGTTATTTTCTATCAAGAGAAATTCATCCACGTACTAGACGAGGAATCCTATAGTTCTCCCTACAATCTTACTATAAATGCTTGGTTCATCTGGATTTTTGATAAAGTCGAATTATTTGACCGTCTCATCAAAACAGATGTTCCAACTCCGCGATGCCTGCTTTAGTCCATAAATGGAATTAAGCAACTTGCACACTTTCCTGCTGCTCTCACTCTGATTGAAACCCTCTGGCTGATCTATATAGACTCACTCTTCCAAATAACCATTTAGAAAAGTCGTCTCTACGTCCGTCTGCCGGATCTCAAAATCATGGAAGGCAGCAATGGCAAGATGGATCCGAATGGATTTGAGGATAGCCACTGTAGAAAAGGTTTCATCATAGTCCGAACCACGTCTTTGACGAAAACCTTTTGCAACAAGTCTAGCCTTATAGGTTTCAACCTGTCCATCTACATCAATCTTCTTTCTGAAGATCCATTTGCAGCCTACGGGTTTTACCCCTTCTGGAGCAATGTGAAAAGTGCATACATTGTTGGTGTACATGGACTCCATCTCGGTCTGTATTGCGTACAGCCATTTTACCGAATCACCGCTCTAAATGGCCTGTTGGAAGCTAGTTGGCTCATCATTGTCGATGATGCAATCTTCTCGATCCCCGTCTATGAGAAAAATGTAGTATCTCTCGGGCGGATGAGACTGCCTACTAGTCCTGCGGATTGGCGCAGGGATGTCCTGTTCTTTTGAAATCTATGGTTGTACCATACTTCCAGTAATAGTTTGTGGTTCTTGAATTTCTTCCATTTTTATCGCGCTCACACTAGTTCCTTTTCAAAAAATTGATTTTCTAAAAAATTGGGCAAGACGAGGAACAAAAACCTTTTGTTCCTCTACGTAATAGAAAAGATACCCCCTGGAGTTCTTTGGGTATCTCACAAACCTACACAGTACTGAGCGTGCCTCGAACTTGTCCGCATACTGCTTTTCAACAAAAGCTGGATATCTCTATATCTTCAGATACTGAAGATAGGGTTTCTTCCCACTCTACATCTGATATGATGTGGTAGGCACAATCTTGGTAGAAACCTTGTTCAAAAGATATGCAGCTGATTCTAGTGCATAACCTTAGAAGGATCGCGGCAACTCAGCGTTACTTATCATGGAACGAACTATATCCAATAGGGTTCTGTTCCGCCTTCCCGATACACCGTTGTGTTGTGGTGTGTATGGAAGAGTAAAGTGAAAGAGAATTCCATTCTCTTTTAGGTAACTCAGGAACTCGGCAATTAAGTACTCACCACGTCGATTAGATCTCAGTGTCTTGATACTTTTGCTTGTTTGTTTTTCCAATTCATTCTTATATTCTCGGAATACCTCAAAGGCCTCGGATTTATGCTTCATCAAGAAGACATGTCCTAACATAGAGAAATCATCCGTGAAAGTAATGAAATAGGAATAACCACATCGTGCATCTGTAGATATTGGACCACACACGTTGCTGTGTATGAGTCCTAACAGCTCGCTCGCTCTTGCTCCATGTCCAGTGAACGGAGTCTTTGTCATCTTTCCTATAAGACAAGATTGACAAGTTGCATAAGACTGATATTAGAACGGATCCAAATATCCCTATCTATATAACTTTGAAAACCGTGTTTCATTGATGTGACCCAGTCTACAATGCCATAAGAAAGCCTTATTTAATTTTGGAGACTTTCTTTTTAGTGTGTTCTGGACGTTGAAAACCTTAGCTTGATTTAATACGTATATACTATCCTCTAGTGCACCTGACCCAATTAAACTTTGATTTAAGTGGATATGGACCACATCACTTACAAACTAGACTAGGCACACACAAACAGTTACGTAGAATCAATATCCGCCCACTTGTCAATTCTAGGTGATATTCCCCTACGGATACAGCGTCCACGCTCATTCCGATAGCAACCCTGATAGTCATATCTCCTGCCCTGATAACTCTACGGCTTCTCAAGTACTGTAATAAATTACAGATATGAGATCTTGATCCGGTATCTTGTACCCAGGAAGTAGGGTTAATTGACAGACTATTTTCAATCACTAACACACCCGAACTCGAAGCCACAACGTGCTTCGGATCTTGGATTCTGGCTTTCCAAGCTCTGCATCCCTTCTGCCAATGCCCTTTCCTGTGACAATAGGAACAACCCCTTTCCCTACGGTTAGCCCCGAAACTTTTGCCCTACCCTTTCCTTCTACCTTACTAACACCGCCTATCGGCTTTGTGGAGGTTTTCTTCTTCTCATCCATGGCTTTCGCATTGGATCCAGAAAAGGAAGATTCCCTAATAAGTAGAGCGGGTGCCACCCTGTTTCCTTCAGGGTGCCCTCAACTAGAAGTATAACTTTCTTCCCTTGGCGCAAGTAGAAGGTTGGGACTGTAGAATTAAGTCAATACATGACTCGTTCTCCAACGTGGTGTCCAGGTCCGTGAGTTGTTTAATATAGCTGATCATTATAGGGACGTGGTCCCATACAGATGATCCGACAGCCAACCTCGCTTGAAGCAATTCTTTCGAGGTCTCATATCTTGCGATATGAGATTGCTCTCCATATAAATCATTGTTATGGAGGAAGATGGAAACTAAGTCCATGTTCTCGTGTTGCCTCTGGTATACACCATCAACTGAGGACAACACGAGGCACTTGGCATTCACACTGTCCTTTTTCCGATGTATTACGGATATCAACATCCGTGACGGTGGAAACTGGACCTGGGACGACGGGGGATTGAGTGGTAATGAGGTGGTCCAGCTTGGCATAGGTAATGGACATCTGGACAAACCTTTTCCAGTCAATATAGTATAACTCGGTCATTTTATTAACTAACTGTAATCTAATCTTGGTCGCCTGGTCGCTGCAATTAGGAGAGAGAGAAGAAAACACTCAGCATGATGCTCTTGCAAGTTTAGATTGGTTTTTAATTTATCTAAATAGGTTGGCTCCCACTGTTTCTCTAATCCTTTCTCAAACCATAAAAGAAGAATTAGTCGGAATTAATCTCACCGTACAATACTTGCTTAACCTTTCACCCAGGCTAGTGTCGGTACTTCGAGAAGGTTTTACGATGCTTTCACGAAGTTCCGTAATTAAATAACCTCTTTTCCCTAGAGGCATATCCCCGCTTACACCGTTCTAGACACCTACTTGATTTATAGCATTGATCGTTAAGTGAAAAATCTCCTGAGGAGTAGAGGATACTCACAGTAAGATCGGGATCCAAATATCATTACGTGATATTCCTAAAGGAATCCTACCAACATTATCACACTCTAAATGGTATGCAGCACTAGCAAGTTTCAGTTTCCTTAGAAACTCCCGATGTAGATTTTTGCCCCATGCTCTTATGACCTTGACGAAGGCCAACATATCATAAGTCATATGTCAAGTTCTACCCGTCATTGTCTAAGTTAATTTGAATACACCCGTACATACCCTTGACGAAGGCCAAAATAGTAGTACGACTGTCCCAAACCAACGCATCTATCTATGCTGTTAGTTATATGTATGCCCTAGGGGCCATTACTGTACATTGGATGTATATTGTAGTGGATGCTGGGACATATATAGGGAGGACTTTCTTGCTCGACATGATAGTATGCTATCTGGTTGCTCTTTACCTTAACGTGTACAAAGATAGTCTCTCTATTACATGTTGGTAAAGCCCTTAGGATGTGTACTTGACTACCTGGACTATGATGCGGATCATACTAGTGGGGACAGGGTAGTCCATAAGTACATCCTTCAAAGTCCCCAGTCGTGGGTGTATCGAGACGGGGCATCGATATACCAGAGTAGACTAGCGTGTACCTTCTCGACCCATACAGATAGGGGATGGATGATCCCATATCCATTGGTGTTTGACATCAGAGATGATATACGGGTGCTCAGTAGAGACTGGGTACACTGGACGGACTCGCCGAGAACTCCCAGATGGTATTATACCTCACGTCAGATGGCAGTTCTCTGGTGACACTGGTACAGAGTAGTCTGTTGACCCGAGATCGTCATAGAGTCTTGTGCGGTTCCCACTGTGCTTTGATTTCCATCTTACCACGTCCAAGAGGGCGTGCAAAATGGTGGTTTTTGGGTACAATCCTGAGTCACATGGAGGCAATGAGCGATAGGAGGGGATTCGTCTCTCCCGGTATAGGGAGTTGATGTTGCGCTGTGTTCGATTGGCTATAACAGAAAATCCCTGGCCAGAGTTGTTGAGATTTACTGGTAAGTGTTACCAGTAGTTTCTCGAATTGTTATAGACCTCATATCGACACGACTTATCGAGCTATTGGGGTCTGACGTTTACCACCCCTAGGCAAGATATGCGACATATCTGACGATCAGACCGGACTGTACGGTAGTATTACTGGTTGGATTCACTGGAGTGTGAGCGGCCTTGCTCGTCGATCTTCTGATCGCTCAATACCCGGGTGGCCGTTACGTTTAGCAGACCACTTGCGGCTTGTGGGTGTTTGATATGATCATCATCTGCTGCCGGCGTATTGACGAGTCTTTAGAGTCCTACACAGAGGTTTCCTGGCTCAAGCAAAACGAAATAGGAGCGCATATGAGATATGTGCGGGACCGAGAATGATACCAGTATGTGATACTGTATTCGATTCTCGCGATTTGTGACATTGATCGGTTATATACGATATAGCCGGATTATTGGATCAAGTGTTGATTCGATCCGTTGTTACTGTTGATATTAGTCGGTTATAAGCGATATGACCGGATCGTTAAATCAAGAGTTGATTTAATGATTTAATGATTTAATGCATAATTATATATTTGATATATTACTTTGCATTAACTAGTTTCGGTTCACTTTAAATGGATTTTCTCACTTGGATTGTGCACATTGTATATGTGATATACTTTTGTACACAAGTATTGTATCATGTTTGATGATACATGCTCACTAGGGTTTGTGTAAAGATTAAACCATGGTTGTGTAATGATTAGGGTTTTCATTTTCTTATTCATTTCTTTATTCTTTATTCTTTTTGGAAAATGAAAAGCATAAAGAGAAAATGGTTGCTATTTTTGTTTCATATTGAAGCTTTCATGAAGCTTTGACTTAGTTGACCATTCTTGTCTTTTGCTTGACCCTAACCATCATAACTTACCATGGTCTATTCTCTACAACTGACTAAGGTTAAGATTATGATAAGTTTCCATTTTTATTATTCTTTTGATAACACTTATCATAATTCTTTTCTTCTTCTTCTTCATCTTCAACATTGAAGCAAGCTTGCCTCCATCAATGGCAACTTGTGAAAAAGAGTGAGAAATCCAAATCTAAAGAGAACCCACTTCCTATTTCTTCATCCTCTACCTCTTGCCAAGTAGTAGAGAGTGTTTCCTTCACAAGTTTTCTTGACTTGGTGAAGTTGGAGCTTGATCTTGCGATGCCTCGACGTAGATCATCTTCGGCTTCGTCGTCGACGACCTAGCTCGCCTATTCTCCGATGAAGCCGACGCTTGAGCCCGGGAATTCATTTGGACAGCGAGGGGACTTCATTGCGGAGCCATGGAGGTGGAGCACCGGATCTACAAAGGTTGTATTTCCGTTTAAACTTTAGTTAAGTTGTTAACTAGTTTCATTTTCGCCTAGACATCTAGCCGACGATCCGTTCTAGGGTTTCTCGGCACCGTTAAAATTTTAAATTGGCATGGTTGATGCCTTGTGAGACCTCATTAGGGTGCCTAGGAACCCTACAGTGGTATCAGAGACTAGCTAGAGCCTTAGGCGAAGTCTAGACGACGTTTGAATTCCGAACGAACCCGAAACCCCAATACAAATTGCTCTCTGGACTTTTTCTGAAAACGTGGATTTTTCCAAATTAAAAATTGCTAAAAAATTCAGCAGGAATATCTAAGAGTTATGGTGAAACACGACATCGTAATTCATCTAAATAGCCGCGTTTCCGCTGCATGAGCTAGGATCATGCGGCGGATCCGCGGCAGTACGGTCGTGTCTCACTGTAACTGTTGCACAATAATTCCTATTTTCTGATGCTGGATTTTATGGGAATTTTTAATATTTTTTCAAGAGTTGAATTTTCTTGGTTGTTTTGGGGATTCGAATGTTCGATCGGATTATCAAATTTTGTCTGTGTGGCTTTCCGGAAAAATTTTAGAATATGTTAAAAAGTTCGACCGGATATAAATACCCAATTTTTCCCCTGTCGGGAAATTTCCAAGTGTTGGATTTTTCCGTAGTTTAACGACGTTCTAAGTAGTGCAAGTAACGCGATGGACCCTCTAGAAGACAACAAACCTTAACTCGATTATGTGACAGACTTGAACTGCCCTTTAAACCTTCGGGTTTAGGGCAGTACGGCGTGCCACATGTGAGGCGTTGGCTTGACCCTTCTACGGCTGGACCGTTGGTACTGAGGCACGAACTGAATGTTGTTAGACTTATTTCATATGTTGACCTGTATCGGGAAAACTTGGGTGTTCGATTGTTCGATCGAAAAGTTTAGCATTTTCTATTTATCCGGAATGTGATACAATAATTGGAATTCACAAGAAGTTATGAGATAACTGAATGAATGTTATAAACACAGCACTTTAGTCTTACTTGATCGGTTGCCACGGAATTTTGATGTGATCAAAAGTCCGTCGCAATCACGTAGCGTACGTGGATACTCGCCGGGTAAACTTAATAGGCATTTTCACTCCATAGCCTCGACCAAGTGACTGTAGGAGAACCTCGTCGCCGAAAGCATCCATTCGGGTGCTCCGGTAGCGGTGTTCCGCCTTGGTGCACTTCGTCGACGGTATCGGGGGTGCAGCCGTCTACTGAAGTTTGCGACGAGCATTCGATCAGGATGTCGGGAATCTTGTTGAATTGCCCGACTTGATATTGAAAAGTGTTTTCGATAATGAGACTAAAATGCGGGGTTTATAATTGTTAGGCATGCGATGTCTAAGTAATTCATTTGGTCATGCATGCGATGTCTGAAGAGATTGCGGATTCCAACTGTTGTAGTTTTACACTCTCTTTTCTGTGACCGTAAGTGTAATATGTGATATCGCCGGTTTCGTTGCTATATGTCAACGACAATTGGGATATGCATGTTTACTTACGTTGATGACATGTGATGTTATGTGTTGCTGGATATGTTATATTGGATCGTCGTGTTTGAATAGCCGGGGGTTTTTATGTGAGATAAGTGTTTTTCATTTTCATTCATGTAAAAACTTGTATGTAATATTCTTTTTATTGGGGCGCTTCCAGGTTGCGGAAGTTGTCACCGTTTGTATATTATTTACTTTTCCGCACTAGGATAGACCCAAGGAGGAGGGCACAAGTAACCGGGTTCTGGAGTCCAGTGGGAGACCAACTCGAGGAGTCGAGTCCGGGTCTTCTAACTCCAGAATTGGTAGGGTTTCTTGCCGCTCTCGTAGGGGTCTAGGGGTGTGGGTTTGCTATTCATCACGACCGTGGAATCCATATTTTATACTGGCTCGTATTGAAAACACGGACCTCCTAGTATATCCAATATTTCATATGATTCTTCTGCTGCGATATCTGTGATGTGATCATGTGATGTTCTGTGATAGATACTGTATATAGTATATATGATATATTATATAGCCGTTACTTATGTTTTACACCCGCGCTAGCCCTGCCCCGCTCTGTCGTTAGTTACCTAACCTAACGGTGCACGAGGGGACATCGAGGCGAATGCGGATGGCATAAGTGTACGTCGTATTTATCTGTAATGTTTAGGTACATTAAATGATGGGACTTCATTAATGAGATTAATGAAATAAAAGAAACCTAAGATGTTGTAGAATCAAATTTCAAAATAAAACAGGTAGCTACAGTTCTTGCTTTGCACAGCGGTATATGCGATATATCCTGCACCTTATTCGATAAGGAAAGGACCGAGATCCCTTCACCGGGAGTGACTCCTTTAGCAATAACTGGCAGATGCTACACCCTCGGTTTGTCTTTTGATTGCTTTTAAGAGTTTTTGCTTTGCACAGTGATATATATGATATATCCCGCACCTCATTCGACGAGGAAAGGACCGACGATCCCTTCACCGGGAGTGACTCCTTTAGCAAAACTAGAAAAGCCTAAAAAATACTCCATTTCAAAAATCATTTGATTCTACAACGATATCAAGTTCATTACGCAATAGGTTTTCAGAAAAACCTGTCGTAGCCCTCCGTCATTTCAGATAAGTCCTGTTTAGTATTCGTGCTGCGTTTGTTGACCTTGTCAAGGCGCAGTGTGCGGTAGCTAACCAGTATTTATCTGCTTATGCATATGATGCAGATTGGGTTAGGATAGTCGTGCGGCCTTGTTGACCTTGTCAAGGGTCGTGCGGGTGGGTTTGATTCAATCAAGAAATGACGGGTTGAACTTGACTTGCGGTCTATGGTTTGTTGACCTTGTCAAGGTCATAGATCGTTTGGGCAAAAAATTATCGGGAATTTCAAGTGTTGAAATTTGCAATGAGATTGCATACCTTCTATGAGATAGTTGGATCCCGATACCCGCTGTGAGTAAGAGTTACTCCTGGGAGAGTTTTATACATTACAATTAGCCGATCAAGTAGGTGTCTAGAAAGGTGTCAACGGGGTTGCGCCTCTGGGAAAACGAGGTTTACATTAATTAGGTTCGTGCGAAAGCACGGGGGACCTCCCTCAAAGTACCGACACTGGCCTGGCTGAAAGATTGGCGAACTTGTAGTGTGTAATTAATCCCGGCTAGTCTTTCCTTTTAGGGTTTGAAGGAAGATTTGATAAAAAGCAGTGGGAGCCATCCTGATTAGATAAAATAATAACCAATCTATTCTTGCAAGAGCGCACGCTGAGTGTTTTCTTCTCACTCTCTCCTGGTAGCGACCATATCACGCCTTAATCAAGATAATAATACGGATAATTGACCGAACCCGCTTGTTATACTGAGCTGGGGAACGTTGGTCCCGCTCCAACTTATAATTGTTATAAGACAGAGCAGGAAATTGGGGAATACCAGATTTCCCGTGCCGCCCAAACGAAGAAAGTGCATATGATGCATCATCTTCGGGTGTGTTCATTATACAGAACTGTTTCTCAGTATCCTCTGCATCCTGAGTATATGATACCGGATAAGGATCCCAGATATGTAATCTGTTACATAGGGCTACAAAATGGTAGAAAAACTGAGAACGGGTGATAAGTTTCATGAGGCAGAAAACGGGGCAAGTGTTGCAGCCAAGTCTGTCGGTCACTGTCACCCTGTATTAACAATACATTGATTCTGAACAAATGCTATTAGATACCGAACCTGATATACAAAATAATATCAGTCTCTTTATTAGTAAAGAAATGATATAATTTTGTATTGTTGGATAATGTTTTGAACATTTCCTATATCAAAAGATGATCGGTTCAGGCACGTTATCTAAAAGCATTGATGTTCTAAATCAAACTACAGTTCTTAGTATATGGAACACACACAAGAGGAAGTGTTCAGAAATGAACGGATCCTTCTTTTGGTATTGTAGACTAGGTCATATCAATGCGACCCGACTAGCTGAAGTTACATCTAGATGCATATTTAAATCAGTTTGAATTTACATCTTGTGAAACTTGCCAGTCATGTCACAAAGATAAGATGACCACAGCTCTGTTTATTGGAAACAGAGAAAGAGTTAGTGAACTCTTGGGATGATACATGTTGATGTATGTAAGGTCCCCTGTCTACACTTGCCAGGAATGGTTTTTTATACTTCATTACGTTCTCTGATGATCTCTCAAGATTTAGACATATGTTCATGTTGAAACACAAGTCCGAATCTTTTGAGATATTCACAGAATATAAGTTAGAAGTAGAGAACCAAAATATGGGTATAAGTATTATGTCCTTTGATGAGATCAAGGAGGAGAATACTTAAGCACGGAAATTCCTGGACTATTCTAAAGGAGAATGAGATTCTCTCTCAGCATTACTCCTCTGTATACACCATAGCACGATGGTATATCGGGGCGGAGCAATCATACCCTATATGATAAGGTGTGCTCTATGATTAGTACTACTGCGTTACCTATTTCCTTTTGGGAGTTATGCACTTAAAAAGTTGCATACCTATTGAATAGGGTTTCGATCAAATCAGTTGCCTACCACTTCATATGTGATATGGAAAGGTAAGAGCCCATATCTTAAGTTAGTTAAGATTTGGGGTTGTCCGGCCTATGTCTAAAAGCAAAATCCGAACAATCTCGAGGCAAGGTCTGTAATGTAGAACTGGAAAGGTTCCAGCTATACAAATTACAGCAGATGATTTGGTAGAACCAAAGGATTCAGTAGATACCAACGAACCTCAGCCTCTCCGCCGATCTAGTAGGGTTCCTCACCCACCTGAGAGTTACTTCGGTTTCTCTATGACAGTGGGAGCAAGGATTGCATCATGAGATGATGACCCAACTAGTTTCGAGCTGGCCATCAGGAGTGAGACTCTGTAAGAATGGCTGGATGCTTAGTGATCTGAGATGGAATCCATGTACACCAACAAAGTATGGACTTTAGTTGCTATATCTGAAGGGTTAAATCCCCATCAGGAGCAAGTATATCTTGAGAAGATTACTTGGTGTAGATGGAAAAGTTGAGACTTTCAAAGCTAAACTTGTTAAAGGTTTTCGTCATCGACAAGGCGTGGATAATGATGAAACCTTTTCCAGTACCTATGCTTAAGTCCATCCAGATACTACTTGCCACGGCTACATACCATGCCTACGATATCTGGCGGTTGGGTGTCATGACTGCTTTTCTAAATGATGTTTTAGAAGAGTGCGTCTATAAGTACACAGTCAGAGGGCCTCGTAGACAGTGGCAGCGGAAACGCGTGCAAGATGTTTTATATGATAAAGCAGGCATCGCGGAGTTGGAACGTCTGTTTTGATGTAATAGTCAAAGAGTTTGACTTCATCAAAATAGTAGATGAACCTTGTATAAACAAAATGGTAGTAGGGAGTATGGTGGTGATCCTCGTAGAGTACGTGGATGACATACTCTTGATAAGAAAGGAGTTTCCTATGCTACGCTCGGTCAATCTCCGCTTATCACAATGATTCTCCATATAGGATCAATGTGATACCACCTATATCCTGGTTTTTGGATCTATGAGATAGATCTAATTGGATGTTAGGATACTCACTAGTAGTAGTGAGATGGTATCAATCGATCCTGGGGAGAATCACTGGAAGTGTTCCAGAGTGATAAAGACGACTGAATGTCAGTCGCAGGCATTGTCTTTACCCTCAGTAAAGGGATGGTATGTTGGAAGAGTTCCAAGCTAGATACCGTGACATACTAGACGATAAAGGCTGGATACATCGCTACTTAAGATGCTACCAAAGAGGATGTTTGGGTGTATATTAGTTCATGAGATGAACTACGTTCCTACCATTGTGAGACAATGGAGTTGTGGCTTATGCCAAGGAACGTAGGTCCCATCAGTGATCCAGACATATTCTAAGGCAGTATCACTTGATCATGGAGATGGTTGATCTCTAAGGGATCGAGGTTAGGAGAGCAGAAACAGAGGACAACATGGCGGATCCACTCACGAAGGCCTATTCCCAGAGAGAGACTTTTATGGGATGGTTGAGTATGAGATACTACAACCACTGCTACAGATGGCCCTAGTGCAAGTGGGAGATTGTTAGTTATATGTATGCCCTAGAGGCCATTACTGTACATTGGATGTATATTGTAGTGGATGCTGGGACATATATAGGGAGGACTTTCTTGCTCGACATGATAGTATGCTACCTGGTTGCTCTTTACCTTAACGTGTACAAAGATAGTCTCTCTATTACATGTTGGTAAAGCCCTTAGGATGTGTACTTGACTACCTGGACTATGATGCGGATCATACTAGTGGGGACAGGGTAGTCCATAAGTACATCCTTCAAAGTCCCTAGTCGTGGGTGTATCGAGACGGGGCATCGATATACCAGAGTAGACTAGCGTGTACCTTCTCGACCCATACAGATGGGCGATGGATGATCCCATATCCATTGGTGTTTGACATCAGAGATGATATACGGGTGCTCAGTAGAGACTGGGTACACTGGACGGACTCGCCGAGAACTCCCAGATGGTATTATACCTCACGTCAGATGGCAGTTCTCTGGTGACACTGGTACAGAGTAGTCTGTTGACCCGAGATCGTCATAGAGTCTTGTGTGGTTCCCACTGTGCTTTGATTTCCATCTTACCACATCCAAGAGGGCGTGCAAAACGGTGGTTTTTGGGTACAGTCCCGAGTCACATGGAGGCAATGAGCGATAGGAGGGGATTCGTCTCTCCCGGTATAGGGAGTTGATGTTGCGCTGTGTTCGATTGGCTATAACAGGAAATCCCTGGCCAGGGTTGCTGAGATTTACTGGTAAGTGTTACCAGTAGTTTCTCGAATTGTTATAGACCTCATATCGACACGACTTATCGAGCTATTGGGGTCTGACGTTTACCACCCCTAGGCAAGATATGCGACATATCATACGATCAGACCGGACTGTACGGTAGTGTTACTGGTTGGATTCACTGGAGTGTGAGCGGGCTTGCTCGTCGATCTTCTGATCGCTCAATACCGGGGTGGCCGTTACGTTTAGCAGACCGCTTGCGGCTTGTGGGTGTTTGATATGATCATCACCTGCTGCCGGCGTATTGACGAGTCTTTAGAGTCCTACACAGAGGTTTCCTGGCTCAAGCGAAACGAAATAGGAGCGCATATGAGATATGTGCGGGACCGAGAATGATACCAGCATGTGATACTGTATTCGATTCTCGCGATTTGTGACATTGATCGGTTATATACGATATAGCCGGGTTATCGGATGAAGTGTTGATTCGATCCGTTGTTACTGTTGATATTAGTCGGTTATATGCGATATGACCGGATCATTAAATCAAGAGTTGATTTAATGATTTAATGCATAATTATATATTTGATATATTACTTTGCATTAACTAGTATCGGTTCACTTTAAATGGATTTTCTCACTTGGATTGTGCACATTGTATATGTGATATACTTTTGTACACAAGTATTGTATCATGTTTGATGATACATGCTCACTAGGGTTTGAGTAAAGATTAAACCATGGTTGTGTAATGATTAGGGTTTTCATTTTCTTATTCATTTCTTTATTCTTTATTCTTTTTGGAAAATGAAAAGCATAAAGAGAAAATGGTTGCATTTTTTGTTTCATATTGAAGCTTTCATGAAGCTTTGACTTAGTTGACCATTCTTGTCTTTTGCTTGACCCTAACCATCATAACTTACCATGGTCTATTCTCTACAACTAACTAAGGTTAAGATTATGATAATTTTCCATTTTTATTATTCTTTTGATAACACTTATCATAATTCTTTTCTTCTTCTTCTTCATCTTCAACATTGAAGCAAGCTTGCCTCCATCAATGGCAACTTGTGAAAAAGAGTGAGAAATCCAAATCTAAAGAGAACCCACTTCCTATTTCTTCATCCTCTACCTCTTGCCAAGTAGTAGAGTGTGTTTCCTTCACAAGTTTTCTTGACTTGGTGAAGTTGGAGATTGATCTAGCGATGCCTCGACGTAGATCATCTTCGGCATCGTCGTCGACGACCTTGCTCGCCTATTCTCCGATGAAGCCGACGCTTGAGCCCGGGAATTCATTTGGACAGTGAGGGGACTTCGTTGCGGAGCTATGGAGGTGGAGCACCGGATCTACAAAGGTTGTATTTCTGTTTAAACTTTAGTTAAGTTGTTAACTAGTTTCATTTTCGCCTAGACATCTAGCCGACGATCCGTTCTAGGGTTTCTCGGCACCGTTAAAATTTGAAATTGGCATGGTTGATGCCTTGTGAGACCTCATTAGGGTGCCTAGGAACCCTACATATTCTACAGATGAATATCCAGCAGCTACCAAACAATATGCCTTGGCGAAGGTCAAAATACATAGCTTGAATACTACTGAATATTCAACTGAAATGACGAAGGGCTACGAATGGTTTTGGCGAAACCGTGAACGTAGTGAACTTGATATAATCGAAGGAACCTGGTAGTTTTTAAAAGTAGTGGTTTAAGATCCGCATTTAAAAGTCTCCTGTTTTAAAATAACCGAGTGGTTTTACAATTTGTTCCAACGATTCAGCTTTGTTTTGTTTGCTTTGCATTAATTTAATGATGTCCCATCATTTACACCTATTATTACAGAAATAGAAGAAAATACCACGTCCACTTATGCCATCCGCATTCGCTACTGGGCCCCGTCTAACACCGTTAGGTTACTTAACTAACGCCAGAGCAGGGGCTGGACTAGCGCGGGTGAAAAACATAAGCAACATCTACTATATAGCATATATATAATAAACATTCGTCTGACACAATAATAGGCATTCCAGTTCACAAATGAACATATTGGATATACTAGGAATTTTGTGTTTCGTTAAAGCCTGTAACGAAAGACGGATTCCACGGTTGTGATGAATAGCCAAACCCCACCCCAGACCCCTACGAGTGCGGCAAACTACTCGCCAAATACCCGAAGCGAAGCAACCTCCCTCACTAACATGAGTATGCCACTCAGCACTTCAAAATATCCGGTAGTTTGTGCACCCCATCTTGGATCTATCCTAGGAGCAGAAAACAGTAAAAGAAAATAATAGAACGGTGGCTACAACTTCAACCTGGATGTGCCCCACAAAAGAATATTACATCACTTTACAAATATTATATTGAATGAAAGAATGAAAAACCTTCATCTCACATCCCCCGGCTATTCATCCACGACGATCCAACAAATTCATATACACAAACTAACAAAAACAGCAACACAGATATGTGCAATCCCGACTAATCGACGTATAGCAATTAGTCGACGTTTCCAAACACATATATCACAACTTAAAACTTTAAACGACATTGACTTCAAAACACTCCGTATTTCCATAGTAAAAAGATAACAGTATATTCAAAATTGGCAAAAACAAACAACACCTGAGACCTTAGATCCAAGCAACTAGAACACAGACCAAAATTCAAAGAATTCCACCAAAATAAAAAATGTGAGGCCGGGAAAAATGAGATTTTGGCCGGTCATAGTTAGGTAGAATTTTTTCATTTTTAGTGTGTGTTCATATCACAAAAAGTAGAGCACTCTGCAATTGTTTAAAAAAAATTTAGAGGCTCGGAAAGATTTGACAGAAACTTAGAGTTTTGGTTTCGTGTTTTGGAGTTATTTCGGTTTCGTAGTTTTACACTTTGTATAAACAGTTAGATAAGGTTTAGTTAGTCTCTGATACCATTGTAAGTCGATGTCGCGCACCCTACGTGTCCGCGGGGAGGCGGAATATGCAAAAAACGATTTTTCAAAGCTCGCAACACCGACTTGAACTCCAGGATCGATGCTAAACCCAAGGTAAAAACTATTGTGTGAGGTTAACTATTCGGATGAAAGTTATACCTCACGATACCAAGTCCGTCGGGTCTTCTTCGTTGTCCTCCACCTCGTCGTCAGCTCCAAGGATCGAAACAGATCGGGCAACCTCGACGGCCTCCTCGAGTCAAAGAAGATCCACCCGAGAGTCTATAGTCCGAGCTCCTACCTCAAATCCGAGGTAACTACGGCTTCTAGTTCGCTAAACTAGAAGTCTTAGGTTGTGTAGAGTGAGAAGATGGAGTGATTTGTCTCTTGGAACCCTAGGATTCTCAACACATGAGAGATTAGGGTTTTGAGGAAGAAGAAGATCACTTGAGGAAAAGAGAGTGAAGAAGCAACTCAAGAATAAGCTTGGTTTCTTATGATGAATAAAAAACACCTTAGATAAATATCAAGCATGCTTGATAAAAATATCTAGCATGGCTTGATAAAATATCTTGTCTTGGAAATGATCACAAGATGAGTCATGGCATGAGTCATGCCATAAGTCATCAAGAGCCATGCTTGAACTTTTGTCAAGTTCACACCTTATTTCCTCCACCCAATTTAGTTTAATCCATAAAGAATTAAAAAACCTAATTAGGTCATCTTCTAGAAACAATCCCGAGTAATTACGAGAATGCCCTTCATCCATATATACATACCCGCATCCGCATTCCGAAGAATACGAAAACAAAGAGATAAAATAAATCCATCAATACAATACTAGGATCCGGCTTAAACTAAAGCCCACTAGTATTATCCGCCCGAACATCATATGTGCATAAGTGCACGTACGTGATCGAAGCCCTGTCGTAAAACCATACGACCTATACACCTTTTTCCCGGTTCAGGGAAACCCTCTATGTGGGACTCTAAAAACTCGACACTACGCTGGCAGTGGGTTTAACCACAAGCCACAAGCGGTACTAGCTACAAGTAATGGCTGCCCAGGTATGTGTCGATAAGAAGGTCGATGAGCTAACTCATCCGAACTCCTACTGAGTCTGTATGTGACAATCTCCATACAGTCTGGTCTATTGGTCTAAGAGTATCGCATATCGGGCCTAGGGGGCGGTAATCGTCAGACCCATAATAGCGCGATAAGTCATGTCGGAGTATAGCCCAAAACACCATGAGAAACTACTGGAATACCTACCAGTAAATCTCGCTTGACTTGGCCAAGGAGTTTGTGTAATGGCCTTCTGAACACAACGCGATATCAACCTCCAATACCGGGAGAGACGAATCCTATCTAACCACCACTGCCTCCAAGTGCTTCGGAACTGTACCCAGCTACTACCTGTTTGCATGACTCCTATAAGCCATGGTAGGGTAGTAATCAAAGTACAGAGGGAACACACTCGTGGCGAAGTAGCAGTGTCAAGTCGACGGTCTAAGATGTACTCATGTCACCTGGGAACTGCCACCCGACGATAGGTATAGTACCCACGAGCAGTTCCCGACGAGTCCTATCCAGTGTACTCATATCCTAATGAGCACCTTCATACTATCTCCAGTACGAGGTACTAATGGCTGTGGGACAGACCATCTCCCCTGCTGGGATGAGAAGCGTATACACTAGTCTACTCTGGAGTATCGATGTAGCGTCTTGAAAAGTCGTTTTGGTATTTTCCCGAAAATCGGTGAAAATGTGGTATTTTTTCCGTAAATCGTCTTTTTGTTATTTTGCAGTTTAGGACTAATTATACCTAATTTGGATAGGTAATTGCTTGTTTTTAGTAGCTAATGAGCTACTTATTAAATTTTGGTCATTTAAAATTTTTTCCCTATTTTTCAATTTTTTAATATTATTTTAAGCCCTTAAGAAAATACATTAAATTAGCGATAAATACAAATTTGAATGGGCTAATTACATACTTTAGAACCATGACAACTAAAATCTAGTTTGTAATATAAATTTT
Organism: Agapanthus africanus; assembly: GCA_030015575.1. NCBI lineage: Eukaryota > Viridiplantae > Streptophyta > Magnoliopsida > Asparagales > Amaryllidaceae > Agapanthus > Agapanthus africanus. The sequence continues at coordinate 45,219,404 of JASDDO010000006.1, forward strand.
TAGTTTGTTATTCCAAGTTCAAGTTGTTTTAGGGTAAAAAAAAAATAAAATAATAAATTAAACAAATCTTGCAATTATTGAACTTGAGGGGGTGTTTTTAGCATGAAAATTTCTATCCAATCATTCACTCATTCTCACCCCTCATTCCAGCCGAGCCCACCAGCAGGAATCCCCCCTCCATTAATTTCCTTCATGTCATTTGAAACAAAACATATGAGATGAATATAATATATTAATTATGTTATGGGTATTATTGAGGTATGAGGGGTTTTGACTTGGAAAAATCTATCATACTCACACACACTCCCCCCATTCCCCTTGCTGCCGAATCTGCAGCCCCCCCACTCCATTCCACTCCATTGTTTCCATCTCCTTTGCATCAAACAAAAAAAAATCCCCAAATGCTTCAAAAATCCAATTAAACCTCACAATTTCAAACCCATTCTTCATGCTTTCTCCTTAGCCATTCTTGCATGGATCTTGGATGCTAGGGGGCCATCTTTGGAGGAAAATTATCTTGCTAGATCTCTTGAATTGGAGGTATAATCTTGACCCAATTAACACTTGTGGTTAAATTCCTTAAATTAAATTGATTAGAGTTAAATTTTGTGCTAAATTCTAATCTAGTTTTTTTATAGTTCATGGCTTGAGTTGTAATTAGGGTTTAGAAATCCATTATTAGGTTAATTAATTTACTTTGCTATCTAGTGTTTTGCTAACCTAAATCTAAGAGGTGAACTTGCTTTTGGGTTTGAAATTAGTGTTAGTTAAGTTTTTCTAGTATGGTTTTTAATTGCAATTGCTAATAAGAAAAAAATCAAGAAAGGGTTGTGTTTGGAAAATGGTTTTGAAGCATGGTAAATGAGTTGGAATTATGTGATTGTGGCTAACTAGTTGTGTGGTTGGATGTTTGTGTTGGATTGTGATAACTTTATCTTTAATTTTCGATGTTGCACCAAATTAGCAAGTTTTGTGCTTACTAGTTTTTATTAAAATATTGTGATGAACTATTTGCGAGATCTTGACGATATTTTTGAGATATCCTATGACATTTAGGATGCGTGTATGCAGATTTTTGAGTAGTCGGGTTTTAGTTTTGCCGGGCAACCAAATCGACTTTCTTGTAGATTTTTGCGTTTTTCGCGTGTGTTCCGCGGACTTTGTGCACGTTGTACCTAGCTTGTGAACGTTAGTGTTTTCGTTTGGGTTGTGCATCGTTCTTGATATGTAACCTTATGTTTGGTATTGATGTAAATTCCAGGTTCGGTCGCGGAGACGTCAGACGCGGCTCGAAAGGGGAAAGCGGTGATCGGACGTGACTAGCTAGGGATTTCGGTGAGTAGATGTAACATCTACGGGGGACTATCGTTGGATGGTGCAAGTCGCCCGATAGTTTTAGTACCTTAAAAAGATTCTTAGTAATGTTAGTAATTAGGGGTGTAACACTTGTATGATTATTTGCTACATTCATGCCCTATATTGACATACATATACGGAACCATGTTATAGGACACCTGCACCATTGCCAGGGTTTTTATATGCAGCACGAGCACTATTCATGCTTACACACACACCCTGGTAATTGCCATGCCACCACACTAGATAACCTTTAAATTGAACCCTTTTACTAGAATTGATACCGAAACTTACGCTATTGATTTAATTCCTTAAAATGAAATCGTAGAATTGCTATTCATGTTCATGTACTTCATCATATTAATTGTTCATGCCTAATCTATCAATCATACATCGCAACTTAATTATTGACACCATATGCATTCATTATCATTGGCATATGCATTTATGAGGATTTCATGAGATTTTGTGATATTCTGGATTTCGGGGGAAAGCCGTAAAATTTCTAAACTTATTATATTTTTAAAATATGTAAAATGCGGTTTTCTAGTGATGTAAGTGTCGTCCACCATGAGTTTGCTGTGGTTTTCGAGACCCGTTTCGAGGAGTTGGATGAACCGTCTCGGGTACATGGTGGGCCCGGTAGGGTACCCCGGGGCAAGAAGCTCGTGGTGCTGACGATGAGCATGGCAGGGGACGGATTACCTACCGGTGACTTCATTGGGCACGGCGGATATCCAGAGGATACCTACCAAGGCTGCGAGAGGATGAGATATTGATATTGAGATGGGTCAGCAGGATGGCTGAGGCCAGAGACACTATGACATGGATTTATGAGATTTGAGACAGCTTTTAGGTGTCGTTGCTGGACACCAGTTCTCGTCGATTCTTTGAGTATTATGCTGGCATTCTAAAAGAGTTTCAAAAACAAAAAGAGATAAAATGTTTCTTATATATACCTATTGAGACCTCAGATATTCATGTTGCATACATATTAGTACACTGATGTTGTATACACACCTGCTAGTGCATCCAGTCATACCTGTATTTTAGATGCTAGGATGCTTGTGTGCATGCATACGATAGCCTTTGTAGATGTTATTTATTACTCACGAGTTGGCAACTCACTCCCGTTGTGCCACATTCTTTTGCAGGTCCGCTCCGTCAGTACAATAGCGGCGGGCGCACTTGTTCTTTTGCCTCCTTTGCCTGGACTCGAGGTTTTGCTCTTAAGTGGGTTATATCATTATTTTTGTACCACCTTGTATATTCTTTGTATCTAGTGCACTCCATCTACTGTATCTACCAGTATTATTGTATATTGACCTAGAGATGAGACTGTGAGGTTTGTGGACTTTTATGCTGTATTTTGGGGTCGAGCTCACTTGAGTCGACATGCTGTTTTTCTTATGCTTCATTATGGTTATTTCGCATGTTGCTGCTTTATATTGCATGGGATTTGTGATCGCCTTGTGGCGAAGAGCTAGCTCCCGCTTGGGGATGCCATATTTGTTGGATTCATATATATTCTTGTTGTACCCATTTTGGGGGCCAGTATTTACAATGGAGACTCTGCCCAAATTTTCGGAAAAATTTGTATTGTTTTTAAAAAAAAGGTTTTTATATGACTTATTTGATAAACTCGCTTTCAATGGATTGGTTTTCCTTCATTCTTTTGCTTATTTGGTTTTGGTTTTTGGGCTTTGGCTTACTTATTTTACGGACTTCTTGAGACGTTTCGTAACTTAAGTGCCAGTCACGTTCCGTACCCTGCGGGTCGTGACAAAGTTGGTATCAGAGCGATAGGTTTTACCTTTTTGAGTGTAGGATGACCCTTGGTAGATGGAGTAAGTGACTTAAGTAGGGTAACGTAGCGTATGTATTTCCGCGGCATACTTGCGATACGGTACTCCGCCTAAGTGACTTTAGGATACTTGCTTGAAATTCCTTCTTCACTTCCGTGTATCCTATGATTCTATTGCACTGTTCTTATTATCCGTTTTCCTGTAACAGCCACTATGCCGCCGAAGGCTACGAGGGCACAGAGGGCTGCCGCCAGAGACGAGATTCGAGCTGGCTCGTCCGAGACTAGGACTGAGCAGGGTGGTATGCCTACGCCGCAGGGACAGACCGATCCACCTTCCCTAGGCCGTATGGATAGGCTCGAGACTGGTATGGAGGAGTTGCGACAGATGATGGGAGGCATGCAGGAGCTACGTCAGATGGTAGGATCCCTAGTTGCAGCCAGTCGTACACCGAGACCGGATGACGTACCTACTACATCACAGACGACCATGATACCTGCTCCTACTACTACCACCGTGACCATCCCGGTTTCACTACAGGATTTCATGAGGCTGAAACCTCCAGTATTCACCGGCACCGAGGCAGCGGAGGACCCACAGACGTTCCTTGACAGTTTAGCCAGGATCTGCCATTCGCTGAGATGTTCGGATGATCGATGGGTAGAGCTTGCGAGTTTCCGACTAGAGGGTCTCGCGCAGACATGGTGGGAGTCAGTCTTGAGAGGTCGAGCTGCAGGTCTACCGCCTATGACTTGGGTCGAGTTTACAGCGGTCTTTCTAGCCCGTTTCCTTCCAGAGAGCGTTCGTGACGCCAGAGCTCGTAGCTTCAAGGCCTTAATCAAGACACCTGGGATGACGGTGTCTGAGTATGACATCCAGTTTACACAGTTATCCTGATATGCTCAGTATTTGGTGGATACCGAGGAGAAGATGGTGAAGAGGTTCGTACAGGGACTTGATGCCCAGCTATATCTTGCCATTGGCGCCCAGCACTACGACACTTATTCAGCTGCTATGGATACGGCATTGCGGATGGAGGCACGCATATCACAGACTTCAGCCGTTTCTGGGCCGAAGAGGATTCGCACCGATGTACCGTCTCAGAGGCAGCGCGCCAGATTCTTTCCGAGAGATAGGCCTGGCAGAGGATTTGGGCGGGGACAGTTATATGGTTCTTATCCCCAGGGGCAGCAGCCGTCGCCAGGGTGTTTTGGGTGCGGGAGTTTGCACCATCTTGTCAGAGACTGTCCGGAGAGACGACAGGGAGCAGCGACAGTTCCGCATGTGACCCTACCACCATCGCCACCCCTCCTCAGAGAGCCCTACTTCCTACCACAGGAGATGCTCCACGCCAGTTAGGTGCACCCAGAGGCAGTGGACGCGGCGGTCCTGTTCAGAGAGGACGAGGAGGCAGAGGCCGAGGTCGAGGTCAGCCCGCTATCGGTGGAGGACAGGCCCGAGTTTTTGCTTTGACACCGTAGGATGCGCAGGCATCCAATGCCGTTGTGACAGGTACCTTGCCAGTTTGTTCTTTCGACGCCCGGGTATTATTTGACCCAGGTTCCACACATTCGTACGTCTCTACACACTTTGCACCGATGTTGGGCTGTGAGTCGTCGTCGTTAGATCATCCGCTTGTTGTTGTTACTCCGGTAGGCGAGTCGTTTGTCGTTCGTTTTGTATTTCGATTGTGTTCCGTTCGTATCGGGGAGAGGGATGCATCGGTTGATTTGATTCTCCTCGATATGTTGGACTTTGATGTGCTTCTAGGCATGGATTGGCTATCCACTTGTTATGCTTCGGTGGACTGCCGTGAGAAGGCAGTCATATTTAGATTTCCGGGAGAGCCAGTCCTTGTTATTCAGGGAGACTGCAGTGTCACCCTTCCCAGCTTAATTTCGTCTCTTCGCGCTGGTCAGCTCTTGCGGAAGGGATGTCAGGGATTCTTAGCGTATACTTGTGATACTCGAGCTGCAGAGGTTCCGTTGGACCGGGTCCCGGTTGTTTGTGAGTTCCCTGATGTTTTCCCTGATGAGCTACCTGGGCTACCGCCTGAGCGCGATGTTAAGTTCTGCATTGATTTGATTCCCGGCTCGGGGCCTATTTCTATACCGCCTTATCGGATGGCCCCGGCAGAGCTTCGAGAACTGAAGGATCAGTTGCAGGATTTGTTAGATAAGGGGCTTATTCGACCTAGTGTTTCTCCGTGGGGTGCTCCGGTCCTGTTTGTCAAGAAGAAGGATGGAAGTTTGCGCTTATGTATCGACTACCGCCAGCTGAACAAAGTTACCGTTCGGAACAGATATCCGTTGCCACGCAATGATGATTTGTTCGACCAGCTTCAGGGTGCGGGATATTTTTCGAGGATCGACTTGCGATCAGGATACCATCAGCTGCGAGTTTGACAGGAGGATATACCGAAGACGGCCTTCCGTACACGCTATGGCCACTACGAGTTTTTGGTGATGTCGTTCGGACTCACCAATGCCCCAGCAGCATTCATGGATTTGATGAACCGTACATTCAGGCTGTATCTTGACTTGTTAATCATCGTGTTTATCGACGATATCTTGGTGTACTCCCGTAGCAGAGAGGAGCACGAGCAGCACTTGCAGATTACGTTACAGACTCTGAGGGAGTACCAGCTGTTCGCAAAGTTCTCCAAGTGTGCATTCTGGCTAGACAGCGTCGGATTCTTGGGTCACGTGGTTACTAGAGACGGCATATGTGTGGACCCGAGGAAGATTGAGGCTGTTCAGCAGTGGCCCCGACCTACATCGGTTACTGAGATCCGTAGTTTTCTAGGCCTGGCAGGCTACTACAGGCGTTTTGTTCAGGACTTCTCCCGTATAGCTGCACCTTTGACCGGTTTGACCCGGAAGGGAGTTCCTTTCGTCTAGACGGAGGAGTGCGAGCGCAGTTTTCAGCAGCTGCGGACATGTTTGACTACGGTGCCGGTATTATCTTTGCCTTCGGGATCAGGCGGATTTGTGGTCTACTGTGATGCTTCGCGGGTGGGATTAGGATGCGTATTGATGCAGCATGGCTGGGTGATCGCTTATGCTTCTCGGCAGTTGAAGAGGCACGAACAGAACTACCCCACTTATGATTTGGAGATGGCTGCAGTGGTCTTTGCACTGAAGATTTGGCGACATTACCTATACGGCGAGTCATGTCAGATATTCACCGATCACAAGAGCTTAAAGTACATATTTCAGCAGCGAGACCTGAAACTCAGACAGCGTCGTTGGATGGAGTTGGTGAAAGACTACGACTGCGAGATCTTATATCACCCAGGTAAGGCGAATGTGGTGGCAGATGCGTTGAGTAGGAGGCCCGGGGGTAGTCTATCCTTTTTGCGCGCAGTGCAGAGGCAGTCATCAGCAGATTGGCAGATGTTATGCGACAGCCGAGTTGAGTTCGAGTTCACTCAGACAGGGGGACAGCTTGCGCATGTTCGTGCACGCCCACAGTTGCTTGACCGTATATATGAGACACAGCGCAGTGACGACCGTTGCTCAGAGATCATGGCACAGATGGGACAGGGCAGATTTTCCGAGTTCGTGATTGACGATCAGGGGATTTTACGATATGGATCTAGACTGTGCGTACCAGATGCTGATGGATTGCGGCACGACATTCTTGAGGAGGCACACCGATCAGTGTATAGTGTCCACCCCGGTTCCACCAAGATGTACCATGATATGAGAGAGACCTACTGGTGGGACGGGATGAAGAGGGACATTGCGGAGTTAGTTTCGAGATGCCTGACTTGTCAGCAAGTCAAGGCCGAGCACCAGAGGCCCGCAGGAGAGCTACAGCCGTTACCCATTCCAGAGTGGAAATGGGAGCAGATTTCGATGGATTTCGTTGTGGGTCTACCCAGGACCAGTCGAGGGTACGACTCCATCTGGGTGATCGTGGATAGATTGACGAAAGCGGCTCACTTCCTACCAGTGAAGACCACTTTCAGCTTCGCTCAGTATGCTCAGCTCTATATTGACGAGATCGTGCGAGTACATGGCGTACCTACTTGTATCGTGTCAGATCGAGGCACTCAGTTTACCAGCCGACTATGGCAGAGACTCCAGGAGGCTTTGGGCACTCGTTTGAGCTTCAGCACAGCATTTCATCCGCAGACCGACGGACAGTCGGAGCGGACCATTCAGACTCTCGAGGACATGCTCAGAGCGTGCGTTTTAGACTTTGGTGGTAGCTGGGATCGTCATTTACCTCTAGTGGAGTTCTCCTACAACAACAGCTTCCAGGATACTATTCAGATGGCACCTTTCGAGGCATTGTATGGGAGGAGATGCAGATCGCCCGTTTGTTGGACAGAGCTCAGCGAGAGCAGTATTTTGGGGCCGCAGCTTGTTGAGGAGACGACAGCGAAGATACAGTTGATTCGAGACCGGATGAGGGCAGCTCAGAGCAGACAGAAATCCTATGCAGACAGGCGCCGTCGTAGATTAGAGTTCGCAGTTGGCGACCATGTTTTTCTGAAAGTCTCTCCGATGAAGGGCGTGATGCGTTTTGGGCAAAAGGGGAAGCTTAGCCCTAGATTCGTAGGTCCCTTCGAGATCCTCGAGCGTGTCGGCGCAGTTGCATATCGTTTGGCTCTTCCTCCCAGCTTTCCCGATGTTCACCCCGTCTTCCATGTTTCGATGCTCCGCAAGTACCTTCACGACCCTTCGCATGCGTTTCAGCACCCGGCAGTCCAGCTAAAGCGCGACCTTTCTTTTGCAGAGCAGCCGGTGGCCATCCTGGATCGGCAGGTGAAGAAGTTGAGGTCGAAGATTATACCAACTGTCAAGGTCCTTTGGCGTAGCCCGAGCAGCGAGGAGGTTACCTGGGAGACCGAGGGCGAGATGAGGAAGAAATATCCCCATCTCTTCGAAGGTACGCGTAGTTATATTTTTAAATTCGGGGACCGAATTTCCTTAAGGGGGGAAGATTGTAGCGTCTTGAAAAGTCGTTTTGGTGTTTTCCCGAAAATCGGTGAAAATGTGGTATTTTTTCCGTAAATCGTCTTTTTGTTATTTTGCAGTTTAGGACTAATTATAACTAATTTGGATAGGTAATTGCTTGTTTTTAGTAGCTAATGAGTTACTTATTAAATTTTGGCCATTTAAAATTTTTTCCCTATTTTTCAATTTTTTAATATTATTTTAAGCCGGTAAGAAAATACATTAAATTAGCGATAAATACAAATTTGAATGGGCTAATTACATACTTTAGAACCATGACAACTAAAATCTAGTTTGTAATATAAATTTTTAGTTTGTTATTCCAAGTTCAAGTTGTTTTAGGGTCAAAAAAAAAAATAAAGTAATAAATTAAACAAATCTTGCAATTATTGAACTTGAGGGGGTGTTTTTAGCATGAAAATTTCTATCCAATCATTCACTCATTCTCACCCCTCATTCCAACCGAGCCCACCAGCAGGAATCCCCCCTCCATTAATTTCCTTCATGTCATTTGAAACAAAACATATGAGATGAATATAATATATTAATTATGTTATGGGTATTATTGAGGTATGGGGGGGTTTTGACTTGGAAAAATCTATCATACTCACACACACTCCCCCCATTCCCCTTGCTGCCGAATCTGCAGCCCCCCACTCCATTCCACTCCATTGTTTCCATCTCCTTTGCATCAAACAAAAAAAAATCCCCAAATGCTTCAAAAATCCAATTAAACCTCACAATTTCAAACCCATTCTTCATGCTTTCTCCTTAGCCATTCTTGCATGGATCTTGGATGCTAGGGGGCTATCTTTGGAGGCAAATTATCTTGCTAGATCTCTAGAATTGGAGGTATAATCTTGACCCAATTAACACTTGTGGTTAAATTCCTTAAATTAAATTGATTACAGTTAAATTTTGTGCTAAATTCTAATCTAGTTTTTTTATAGTTCATGGCTTGAGTTGTAATTAGGGTTTAGAAATCCATTATTAGATTAATTAATTTACTTTGCTATCTAGTGTTTTGCTAACCTAAATCTAAGAGGTGAACTTGCTTTTGGGTTTGAAATTAGTGTTAGTTAAGTTTTTCTAGTATGGTTTTTAATTGCAATTGCTAATAAGAAAAAAATCAAGAAAGGGTTGTGTTTGGAAAATGGTTTTGAAGCATGGTAAATGAGTTGGAATTATGTGATTGTGGCTAACTAGTTGTGTGGTCGGATGTTTGTGTTGGATTGTGATAACTTTATCTTTAATTTTCGATGTTGCACCAAATTAGCAAGTTTTGTGCTTACTAGTTTTTATTAAAATATTGTGATGAACTATTTGCGAGATCTTGACGATATTTTTGAGATATCCTATGACATTTAGGATGCGTGTATGCGGATTTTTGAGTAGTCGGGTTTTAGTTTTGCCGGGCGACCAAATCGACTTTCTTGTAGATTTTTGCGATTTTCGCGTGTGTTCCGCGGACTTTGTGCACGTTGTACCTAGCTTGTGAACGTTAGTGTTTTCGTTTGGGTTGTGCATTGTTCTTGATATGTAACCTTATGTTTGGTATTGATGTAAATTCCAGGTTCGGTCGCGGAGACGTCAGACGCGACTCGAAAGGGGAAAGCGGTGATCGGACGTGACTAGCAAGGGATTTCGGTGATTAGATGTAACATCTACGGGGGACTATCGTTGGATGGCGCAAGTCGCCCGATAGTTTTAGTACCTTAAAAAGATTCTTAGTAATGTTAGTAATTAGGGGTGTAACACTTGTATGATTATTTGCTACATTCATGCCCTATATTGACATACATATACGGAACCATGTTATAGGACACCTGCACCATTGCCAGGGTTTTTATATGCAGCATGAGCACTATTCATGCTTACACACACATCCTGGTAATTGCCATGCCACCACACTAGATAACCTTTAAATTGAACCCTTTTACTAGAATTGATATACCTAAACTTACGCTATTGCTTTAATTCCTTAAAATGAAATCGTAGAATTGCTATTCATGTTCATGTACTTCATCATATTAATTGTTCATGCCTAATCTATCAATCATACATCGCAACTTAATTATTGACACCATATGCATTCATTATCATTGGCATATGCATTTATGAGGATTTCAAAAGATTTTGTGATATTCTGGATTTCGGGGGAAAGTCGCAAAATTTCTAAACTTATTATATTTTTAAAATATGTAAAATGCGGTTTTCTAGTGATGTAAGTGTCGTCCACCTTGAGTTTGCTGTGGTTTTCGAGACCCGTTTCGAGGAGTTGGATGAACCGTCTCGGGTACATGGTGGGCCCGGTAAGGTACCCCGGGGCAAGAAGCTCGTGGTGCTGACGATGAGCCTGGAAGGAGATGGATTACCTACCGGTGACTTCATTGGGCACGGCGGATATCCAGAGGATACCGACCGGGGCCGCGAGAGGATGAGATATTGATATTGAGATGGGTCAGCCGGATGGCTGAGGCCAGAGACACTATGACATGGATTTATGAGATTTGAGACAGCTTTTAGGTGTCGTTGCTGGACACCGGTTCTCGTCGATTCTTTGAGTATTATGCTGGCATTCTAAAAGAGTTTCAAAAACAAAAAGAGATAAAAAATTTTTTATATATACCTATTGAGACCTCAGATATTCATGTTGCATACATATTAGTACACTGATGTTGTATACACACCTGCTAGTGCATCCAGTCATACCTGTATTTTAGATGCTAGGATGCTTGTGTGCATGCATACGATAGCCTTTATAGATGTTATTTATTACTCACGAGTTGGCAACTCACCCCCGTTGTGCCACAGCCTTTTGCAGGTCCGCTCCGTCAGTACAGTAGCGGCGGGCGCACTTGTTCTTTTGCCTCCTTTGCCTGGACTCGAGGTTTTGCTCTTAGGTGGGTTATATCATTATTTTTGTACCACCTTGTATATTCTTTGTATCTAGTGCACTCCATCTACTGTATCTACCAGTATTATTGTATATTGACCTAGAGATGAGACTGTGAGGTTTGTGGACTTTTATGCTGTATTTTAGGGTCGAGCTCACTTGAGTCGACATGCTGTTTTTCTTATGCTTCATTATGGTTATTTCGCATGTTGCTGCTTTATATTGCGTGGGATTTCTGACCGCCTTGTGGCGAAGAGCTAGCTCCTGGTTGGGGATGCCATATTTGTTGGATTCATATATATTCTTGTTGTACCCATTTTGGGGGCCAGTATTTACAAAGGAGAATCTGCCGAAATTTTCGGAAAAATTTGTATTGTTTTTAAAAAAAAAGGTTTTTATATGACTTATTTGATAAACTCGCTTTCAATGGATTGGTTTTCCTTCATTCTTTTGCTTATTTGGTTTTGGTTTTTGGGCTTTGGCTTACTTATTTTACGGACGTCTTAAGACGTTTCGTAACTTAAGTGCCAGTCACGTTCCGTACCCTGCGGGTCATGACAATCGATGCTCCATCTCGATAATCCCATGACTAGGGACCTGTAAAGGATGTGCTTATAGACTACCCAGCCCCCAACTAGTGTGACTGCCATCACAACGATGGTAATACAGCAAAGATCCTAAGGGCTCTACCAATATGTATAAGCGATATGCTAAAAGAAACACATGCACATATTGAGGTAGAAACAAACCAGGTAGCATACTACCATTCCGAGCATGACTGTTACTACTTCCGTGTATATCCCAAGCTTCCATTAAGTAATATACAAACCAGTATGATACAATAATGGCCTCTAGGGCATATAACACTAACAATCTCCCACTTGCACTAAGGCCATATACTTGCATATCGCAGACCTAAGATCTCGAATAGCCTCTCAAACTATGTCTGAGAGATGGCCTATGTGAGTGGATCTACAGTGTTGTTCTCCGTATCTACTCTCCTCACCTCGATCTCCTGGAGATCAACGATCTCCCTGACCGCCTCAAGATATGTCTGGATCTCTGATGGGACCTGGGTTCCTTCCCTAAAGCTATAGCGCCGTTTTATGTCACAATACTAAAGTATTGGATCAACAATGGAAGGAACCATCTGAAGTTCAGTTAAGAACTTCCTCATCTAAACTGCCTCTTTTGTGGTGTCTCATGCAGCGAACTGCTCGGTTTCCACCGTCGAGTCTGCAACGGTGTCCTGCTTGGAGCTCTTCCAACTGACCGCCCTTCCACTGAGGGTAAAGACATAACCCAACATGGACTTGGAGTCATCCTAATTACTTTGGAAGTTAGAGGCAGCAAAGGCCTCGATCTGGAGGTCTTTTCCACCATATACCAAGAACATCTCCTTAGTCCTTCTCAGGTACTTGAGAATGTTCTTTACTGCTATCCAGTGCTTCTCCTCCAGGTTTGACTGATACCGGCTTACCACCCTGAGTGCGTAAGAAACATCTGGTCTGGTACACAACATCGCATACATTACAGAGCCTACCGCAGAAGCGTAGGGTATAATCGTGATGCGAGCCCTTTCCTAATCAGTCTTAGGAGACATGCTTTTGGAGAGGGTGATTCTGTGACAAGCCGGTAGACTGCCGTGCTTTGAATCATCCATACTAAATATTTTCAGTATGGTGTTGATGTACCTTGACTATGAAAGTCCCACCATCCCCTTTGATCTTTCACGATAGATCTGGATCCCCAGAATGTAGTAGGCATCACCCAGGTCTTTGATTGAGAACCTTAGTGACAAGAATCCTTTGACTGATTGTAGTATAGGAGTGTCATTTCCTATCAAGAGAAAGTCACCCACGTACTAGACGAGGAATCCCACAGTTCTCCCTACAATCTTACTATAAATGCATGGTTCATCTGGATTTTTGATAAAGTCGAATTCTTTGACCGTCTCATCATAACAGATGTTCCAACTCCACGATGCCTGCTTTAGTACATAAATGTAAGTAACTTGCACGATTTCCTGCTGCTCCCACTTTGATTGAAACTCTCTAGCTCATCCATATAGACGCACACTTATAAATAACCATTTAGAAAAGCTGTCTCTACGTACATCTGCCGGATCTCAAAATCTTGGAAGACAGCAATGGAAAGATAGATCCAAATGGATTTGAGCATAGCCACTGGAGAAAAAGTTTCATCTTAAGTTAGGTATGAATCTCATATACCCAAGTCCAATGTATCATCTAGCATGACACAAAAACAAATACATTATTATATATCACATATATATTTAAATGTATTTAGACAAAACAATTTCTTAAGTGAGCTAATATTAGTTAATGTATATTAATATATTAAATATATAATTATACATTAAATTATTAAAAAAACACTTGATTTAATAACCCGGTTGTATCGCATACTACCGACTAATATCATTTTTATGTATATTACATATACATATAACATATCATTGAATCAACACTTAATTCAACAATCCGGTTATATCACATATAACCTGTATCACGAGATTAGAATACGGTATCACATACACGTATTAATCTCGGTCCCGCACATATCACATATGTGCCCTACTTCGTTTCCCATGAGCTAAGAAACCTCTGTGTAGGACTATAAAGACTCGTCAATACGCCGGCAATAGGTAATGATCATATCAGTTACCCTCAAGCCGTCAGCGGTACTAGATGGACGTAACGGCTACCCGAGTATTGAGCGATCAGAAGATCAACAAGCAAGCTTATCCATACTCCCGTGAATTCAATAAGTAATACTACTGTACAGTCTGGTCTCTTCGTCTGATATGTCGCATATCTAGTCTGGGAGTGGTAAATCTCAGACCCCAATAACTTGATAAGTCGTGCCGATGTGAGGCTCATAACGGGTCGATAAACTATTGATAACACCTACCAGTAAATCTCTGTATCAGCCCTGGCTAGGGACTTCCTGTTATAACCAATCGAGCACAGCGCAACATCAACCCATAATACCGGGAGAGACGAAACCCCTCCTATCACTCATTGCCTCCATATGACTCAGGACCGTACCCAAAAACCACCATTTTGCACGCTCTCTTGAACGCGGTAAGGTGGAAATCAAAGCACAGTGGGAATCACACAAGACTCTATGACGATCTCGGGTCTACAGACTAACATGTACCAGTGTCACCAGAGAACTCCTATCTGATGATAGGTATAATACCATCTACGAGTTCTCGGCGAGTCCTATTTAGTGTACCCAGTCTCCACTGAGCACCAGTATACAATCTTTGATGTCAAACACCAATGGATGTGGGATCATCCATCGCCCATCAAATGGGTCAAGAAACGTATACGCTAGTCTACTCTGGAATATCGATGCCCAGTCTCGATACTCCCACGACTAGGAACAATTAAAGGATGTACTTGCCGACCACCCTGGCCCCACTAGTATGATCTGCATCATAGTCCTGGTAGTCAAGTACACATCCTAAGGGATTTATCAACATGTAACAAAGAGACGGTACAAGTATACATGTTAAGATAAAGAGTAACCAGACAACAGACTATCATGTCGAGCAAGAAAGTCCTCTATATATATGTCCAAACATCCACTATAATATACAATCATATACAATAATGGACTCTAGGGCATACATACAACTAACACGTGCTACGTTTGTTGACCTTGTTTAGGTGTAGTGTATGATAGCTAAGTAGTGCTTGTTTGTAGCATGCAATGTGATTAACTAGGACAGTCGTATGACCTTATTAAGGGTTGTATGGATGGGTTTAGGGTAATCAAGATAATAACGGGTTGAACTTGACTAGTGGCTTATAATTTGTTGACCTTGTTAAGGTCATAGGCCATTAGGGGAAAAATCACATTGAGAGTTTCAAATAAACAGGAAACTTGCTAGTGTTGCATACCTTCTGGAGTGTGGTAACTAGTGTGGCTTCCATCTAGGTTATCATGCAATGATAATTGGGTCCCGATCCTACTGATGAGGAGGATTACTCTTGAGAGATATTTTTCACTCTACAATTAGCTAACATATTAGGTGTCTAGAAAGGTGTTAATGGGGCTACGCTTCTGCGGAAACGAGATTTATTTTAATTAGGTCCGTGCGAAAGCACAGGAAGCCTCCCTCGGAGTACCAACACCCACCTGGATGAATAGTTGGCGAACTTGTAGGTTGTAAATGATCCCGACTAGTTCTCCTTTTAAGGTTTGAAGGAGAATTCGAGAAAACAGTGAGTGCTATCCTGATTAGATAAATTAAAAACCAATCTAATCTTGCAAGAGCGAACGCTGAGTGTTTCTTTTCTCTCTCTCCAGGTAGCAACCATGTCATGCCCTAAACAAGATAATAAAATGTATGACTTGACCGAGCCAAATTCTTATTCGGGGCTAGGGAACGTCGGTTTGGATCTAACTTGTGACAACTGTCATGAGTATGAAAAAAGGAAATAGGATTGCATAGACTTCCACATGACCCTAATGAAGGAGAAGCATTCTAATGCATCTTCTTCGGGTGTTCATATTATTAAGAACTGTTTTTCGATCAGTCCTAGTTCCTGGGTACTAGATACCAGATCAGAATCTCATATCTGTAATTTATTACAGGGACTGAGAAAAAGTGGGACGGTTGGACCTGGTGATATGTCCCTCAAGTAGGGAACAGAGCACAAGTTGATGCTACTGCCGTCGGTGAATATCACCAAGTATTGTAAAGAAGCAATACTATGATTTTGAACAACTGCTACTATATACCTTCCATGTTTTGCAATATCATATCAGTTTCTTTACTTGATAAAGATGGATATAAATTTGTTCTAGATAGATATATTGATTCATCGTGTGCGAAAGAAAGTGCTTTTGTAAATAACCGCAATCAAGACGGTGTCACAAGTAGATACCGCGATGAGTACGGGTCGTCCGCAAAAAACATGAACTCTTTTCTTTCTGTAGACGAGTTGATGAAAGATGGGTGATTGTTTGTCTTTATTTTAAAATGGATATAAAATTTATAATAAAAAGGCTTGTAGCGTTCATAGGACTTAGTAGTAATGGATGAATAATTAAAAATGAATCTTTTATCTTTTAATAGTTTAAAACTATATCGTTAGTGATGAATGTAAATTAGGGTTCTTAGAGGAAACTAGGGTTTCCCCACTACTAACCCTTGTCCTTTCTTTGATCTCTATTCATGTCTAGCTCTTAACAAAACAAGTGTTAAACCAATCTCAAATCGTGGTCGAGCCTATCAATAAATTGGTAGCACGCCCGATAAGAAGGTTAACATTTATTTTGCTAAAATTTATAAACTTTAAAATGTATAAAAAAAAGTTAGGAGATCTTTTCATCCATTATCCTACCCTATCCTACAAACCCTAGCGAGCTAGAAATTACTCGCTCATGATTAACTTAGAAGAGAGGTTGAAAAAGAATGAAAGCAGAGTTAAGATGCAGAAAAGTAATGCATAAAAGTAACTGCAGAAATTAAGTGCAAAAAGAATTTAAAATAAAAACTACTTTTATTAATCAATTATTGCATACAAATTTTCTCCATAGAAAGTATATTACAAGAAGCCTAGTTTCTCTAGATCTAGATGATGATCACTCGAATACGTGGATCTCTTAGATCTCTTCAATTATGATTCTCAATGTACAGCTCTCGGTCCCTTATATAGTCCTTGAAACCAGAAACCCTAGATTCCATATAAGAATAGATGCAGTTAAGATCATGATCCCAAAATCCCATATCCAACAACCCAGGTTTGACCGTTGAACCGCCGCAAAATGCCATGTTTGGCTGCCCTTCCGCCGCGCTTTGGTGGGATCATGAATTAGGATTTTTTCTGGCTTCTTGTGTTGACTTGTAGAAATCCTTTTGATGTCTAAATTCTGAAAATAATACTCTAAGTCTCTGCCGTCGCTAGATCTCTCGATTTGCTTCTAATTTTGGCATATTCGGTTCCGATATCCCGATTTGACTTGGTTCTCTTACTTGGATTCCAGACCTGACCTAGTACCTGCACAATATCTCAAATCAAAGTATTAGTAGCATTTGATATTTTCTAGATATTATTCTAACCATTTAAATAATATAATATCTTAAGAATATTGATTAGAAATATTTGATATGATATGCATATTTTAATTACTAAGATTTCAATTAAATATTATATGCATATATTTTCCCTAATTATGTTAATTAAAATGTAGAAATATATGATGATAATATTTTTATAAATAAACCCACATATGTTCTATATTTACAACAATAACCTTTTAGCACTTAACAATAGTAGGGAAAATGTTTATTCAAATGTGCAATATTTTAAACTAATCATATATCATGAACATTTACCTTAATCAGGTATTGGTTAAAGAAGGTACACTGTGTAATGGTATCTACATTCTAAATCAAAACACAGTTTTCAATATATAAAACACACGCAAGAGGAAGAGTTAAGATATAAACTAAGCCTACTTGTGGCATTGTAGAGTTGATCATATCAATGAGAAAAAACTATCTAAGTTATATAACGATGAATATTTGAATTCATTCGAATTTTCATCTTATGAAACTTGTCAGCCCTATCTCAAAAGAAAGATGACCGAGTCTCCGTTCACAGGACACGGAGAAAAAGCTACAGGGCTCTTGTAACTCATACACAGCGATTTATGTGGTCCAATATCTATAAATTCAAGGGGTGGGTTCTCGTACTTCATTACATTCACCGATGATCTTTCTAGGTTCGGACATGTATTCTTGATAAAACACAAATCCAAAGTTTTTGAGAAATTCAAGGAATATAAGAGCGAAGTAGAAAACCAGACTGGAAAAAGCATCAAGATTCTTCGATCTGATTGAGAAGGAGAGTATTTGAGTACGGAATTCTGTGTTTATTTAATAGAGAATGAATTCTCTCTCAGCTCACTCTTCCGTATACACCATAGCACAATGATGTATCGGAGAGAAGGAAACGCACCCTTTTGGATATGGTTCGCTCCATGATGAGTAGTGCTGAGTTGCCTCTTTCATTTTAGGGGCATGCACTTCAGACAGCGGCATTCCTATTGAATCAAGTTCCATCCAAATCTATACCTAAGACTCCATATGAAATATGGAGTGGAAAAAGACCATATCTTAAACGAGTTAAGATACGGGGTTGTCCGGCCTATGTCAAAGTACAAAATTCGGACAAACTATAGGTACGATCAGTTTTTCGTAAGTTTGTGGGATATCCAAAAAATTCATATGGATATCTATTCTACCACACGGAAGAACAAAAGGTGCTTGTTTCTCGGTATGCCAAGTTTTGAGAAAATGAATTTCTTGCAAAACAAGTTGATGGACGTGCGATAAAACTGGTTGAAGTTCCAGAAACACAAACTGAAACAGAATAATTAGTGGATCCAGAGAATTCAATAATCTCGTCTTCTTCCGAGCCTATTCTCCATTTCCCACTAGGCTCGAACCCTCAGCCCATTTCCTTGAAGGAATTATCATCTACGACCATCCCAAATCCAATTTTGGGATCCATTCCATCTCCACAAACTTCTCCTCAGAAGTTGGACCCAACCCTTATTGATAAAGCTCATTTTCCAAACAGGTTATAGACCAATAGACCAAGTCCCCAAATGGAGAAGATTGTGGACATTTTTAAACAAGTTAACATAAATATTCCTCTCCTTGATGCTATCAAATAAGTTCCGTCCTATGCGAAAATTTTAAAAGACTTGTGCACTAGGAAGAGGAAAACTCAAGTACCTAAAAAGGTTTTCTTATCGAGTAATATGAGCAATTCTCTTACCCAGTCGGTGCCCACGAAACGTAAGGACCCCGGTTGTCCTACAATATCTATAACCATTGGGGGTAAAAATATCAATCGTGCTCTACTCGATTTAAGTGCTAGTGTTAACTTGCTTCCGTACTCGGTTTATGAGCAATTAGGCATAGGAGAGTTGAAACATGTGCATTGCACTCTCCAGATGGCCGATCGATCTATCACCCAACCTAGGGGTGATCTAGAAGACGTGTTACTCAAAGTCAGGGAATTTATATTCCCTGTGGTTTTTATTTTTTTAGATACATAGCCTGTGGCGAACCCATGAAACCAAATTCCGGTGATTCTTGGTCAGCCTTTTCTAGCAACTTCCAACACTATAATCAATTGTCGTAACGGTTCAATGAACCTGTCTTTTGGGAAGCTGACCATTGAACTTAACATATACAAGTTAGGAAGTCAAGCCTCCGAACCCTATGCTCATATAGTTGATGTATGTTCAGTCGAAAAGATAGATTTCGACAGTTGCGAATTTGAGGAGTTTCACGATACTGATCTCGAGTCACTAGTGCGTTATTGTTTAATCCTACTATTTATTATACACGTGGAGACTTTTCTTTTGACAAGTCCACACCTAAGTCCGAACCCTTTGATTTGTCGAATGATTTAGTCGAGCTATCTGAGTATCATAACTTCCTTTCCGATGAGATTATCATTCGGAATATCGATAGAAGTTTTGAAGACATTTTTGCCAAAGAACTCGCATTCCTAGAAGACATGGGAGTTGTGATGAATCAACCCCCACCCAAAGAAGTTGAACCGCCACCTTTTCTTCTTATCAAGAATGAGAATATGAGTAGTGCACCATCACTGTTTCGTCTCTACCAACCGAGACGAAAACCCGATCGATTACGCTTCTTATCTCCCCACTTCTTTACATCTATGATCTTCCACCAACTATGTTGTTACATCGATAAAATTTTCGAATGGTTGGTATTGACTTTTGGTCTTTGTAAAGATTTGCATAGACCAATAACTTTACCCCCTCTTATAATTTTAAATGCTTAATACTGTTTCACTCAAGTTTGGGGTGGGGGGATATTTAGGCTCTTGAAAGAAAGACAATTTTTTACACAATTGTGAGCCAAAAATAAGTTTGGGAAAGGATTTCACTGTCATTGAATTTTTTTCCACTTTTGCTAATAATTAAGAATTTATCCTTCCAAGCCTGCAGGTCTTGAACTTAAAAGATGAAATCAGTGAGGACACTGCTGCAAATAGTTTTGGGGGAGATTTGTGCTTATTCACGCATCATTCTGCCTTATACAAAATAAAAGCACAAAAAAAAATTGATAATGAAAGTTAGAAAGTGAAGAATACATATGAAAGATAAGAAGATGTTTAAGAAAAGTAAGAAAATTAGATGTTTTATAATGAAGCTAGTAATAGATAGTCACGAGCTTTTGTCCCAAGAGTTAGTAAGATGAAGAGAATCACTAATATGAGGATAGAAATAAGTCTGAAATATAGTCCCTATTCTTGAGTCCAAACATCTGAACGTTGAAACCCTATTATACTCACTTGCACACATCTTGAAACTTGGGATAGTAGAGAATACCTTGAAATGCTCTTGTCTAAAAGATTTAGTATGAATTAAAATATAAATGACATAAAAAATGATGAAGAAAAATGAAGTTGGCGACCAAATTTTCACAGAATTCATAAAAAACCCTGCACGTAATTTTCCAATGTACCAAATAATTTTTAGAGCACAGAAAAATTCGACAGAAAGTACGACATGGAAACGCGGTTTTTGGAAAATCAGTTCGATTGAACTTGTAAACACGTTAGAGCAAGCTAGACTAGGTTAATGGCATGGCTCTGATACCAGTGTAAGTGCACGGCAGCGCCCCGGCCGTCAATCCGACGCCGGAATGCGGAAACGAAACTTTTCTTTAACATTAAAAACCGGCACTACCGCGCATTATAAACCCGGATCGGGCTATTAACCTAATGCTAGAAAACTAGAGAATGGGAAGGAAGCTATACCGAGCGATCCGTGTCTTTCGGTCTTCGGCCTCCACTCCGATCTCCTCGCGGAATCTCTGGTCTTCAGCTCCTCGTCGGAACGGGCACCACATCGCCAAGTTCTTTTACGGGCTCCCACCTCTGGACCGAGGCAACTCTGGCACGAAGTTGGCGAGTCGACGTGTCCAAGAATATTGTGGATGAAGTGTAGAAAGCTTTGTCTCGTTGGGGTATGAAGTTGCCATTTGATGGAGGAGAAGAATGATCTTTGGAGAGAGGTTAGGAATTTTTGTAGCAAGCCAAAAATGAGATGAGTAATTTCCCCACACACAAAATGAATCCTATCCCCTCACAAAATGTGGCCGGCCAACACTAATGGTGGAGGGAAAAAATGATGGATTAAAACAAGTAAGGAAAATGTGTGATAAAAAGATCACATAAAGTCTTTCTAAAATCCTTTCATAATCAAATCCATCTTCTCACCATTAATGCAAGTAATGATGCAAGAAAAAGCAAAAATGCTAGAACCATCATAATCCCTCATTAACAAATAAACCCTCCACAAATGCTAATTTGTAAATAAGCAAATTAGTCCTTCCATCAGAAAAATCTGGCCATGTCGGAACAAAGGAAAACTGGCCGAAACGGAATACAAACTGGCAACTTCAAAAAACTGATCCCGTAATAAATTACAGGAAAACCCCGCGACTGTATATACATACCCGCATTTGTATTCCTACTGAATACAAATGCAATTAGACAAAATCTACACTGTACAATACTAGGATCCGGCTTAAACCAAAGCCCGCTAGTATTATACGTCCGATCATGAGATCGAACCCTGCCATATCTCCATTCGGCCTCTACAGCGTTTCACCCGAAACTTGAGAAAACGGTCTGTGGGGGACTCTAAAGACTCGTCAATACTTTGGCTGTGGATTTAACCACTAGCACGTCAGAGGTATTAGCCATACGTGACGGGCTACCAGGTATTGACCAAAAGGGACGTCGATGAGCGAACTCATCCTGACACCCTACTGAGCCTGTCAGTGACAATATCCGTACAGTCCGGTCCGTTCGTCTATGAGTATCGCATGGTGGGCCTAGGGGGTTGGTAAAAGTCAGACCCCCAAAAGCGGTACAAGTCGTGTCGGAGTGTAGCCCAGAACACCCTGAGATATTACCGGAATACCTACCAGTAAATCTCCTGCCTTGGCCAAGGACTTCGTGTAATGGCTCTCCTAGACACAGCTCGACCTCACCCCCAATACCGGGAGAGACGAACCCCTGAAGATCCGCTCACTGCCTCCATGTGGCTCGGGACTATACCCAACTAAAACCTGTTTGCACGACTCCTTTGAGCGTGGTAGGGTAGTAATCAAAGTACAGTGGGAACTCACATGAGACAAATGACGATCTCAAGTCCATGAACTAACATGTATACATGTCACCAGGGAACTGCTATCTGACGTCAGGTATAAGACCAACTAGCATGTTCCCGGCGAGTCCTGTCCGGTGTACTCATAACCCAATGAGCACCTGTAAACATCTTAGGTGAACCAACTGACACCAGTGACTTGTGAGACCGGCCACCGGCACTCGTCGGGGTCTCGACTGTATACACTAGTCTACTCTGGAGTGTCAATGCCCTGTCTCGAAAACTCCCATGACTAGGGACCTTTTAAGGATGTGCTTATAGACCCCAGCTCCCACGTATATGATCGCCATCATACTTCTGGCCGTCAAGCAAGAATCCTAAGGGCTCTATCAACGTGCAATAGTGACTTGTAAGGTCACCAAAGCAGTACACGATGATAAAGATAAACCACATAGCATACTATCATCTCGAGTAAGACAGTCCTACCGGCATAGGTCCTCTCTCAATCATTGCAATCACGTGCCTGTGATCCAAAAATTGACTCTTAGGGCACTATACCCAACAATCTCCAACTTGCACTCAAGGCTAATTATTACGATGTCGCATACTCACAGCCCGTGTGATACCGAACACCCAACTCCTCTACTAATCAGTCTCACAAAACCTGTTTACGAAACTAATGCGTTCGAGGAATAGCCTCAGTGAGTGGATCCGCTCAGATGTTTCTTTCTATGTCTCTCTTTATCTCAAGTTCGCGGAGAAATCCATCTCCCAAAATGAGCAATACCTGTCTTAGAATATGTTTGGATATCTGATGGGACCTAGTTCAGAAATGAACTCCAAATCCAAACTTCTTAGACTGTATCGGCAACTGAGCTTAATCAGTATCCTGCACCATGCCTCCCTCAGTATCCACCTGGACCACCTGTCCAAAGTACTTCCCCTCGTCAGAGGGAAAACTATAACTCTGACAGTCACTCTGTCATCCAGGTCACCTTGGAAGCCTGGAATGATAACTGTCACCCGAATGAGACTGTCGTTATCATATCCCTAGAACATCCACTTATGTTCTAAAACTGCTTCCGAATGTTGTAAGTCCATGCTACCTCTCCCGGTACTTTCGGGCATGCGGAATTTGATAAAAAACGATTTTCTTAGAGGTGGTAACATGGACTTAAAACCCGGATCTTTGTTAAACATCTAACTAACAACCTAACTACAAGTTGCTAACTGCTCGGTTAGGGGGTTATACCTTTCTATTTCTCGAACTCCTTCGTCTTCAAGCTCCGATGGTCGTCCGGATCGCCTTCACTCCGTCGTCACCTTGCGCCGAAGATAGATCCACCTCGAAAGCTTCAACCTTTGGCTCCTTCTTCGGTCTTTGAAGAAACTAGTTCACTTGGTTTACCAAACCTTGTGCACTAGAGTGAGTATAGAAGAGTTTGTATGGGATTTTATCTATGGTTCTTGGTTCTCAACTCATGAGACGAAGTGAACCATAGAGTCAAGAGAGGGAGCAAGAGGAAGAAGGTGAGAGCAAGAGTATGAGAGCTCAAAATCAAGAGAGAGAATGAGCAAGTGAGAATGAGTCTCTCTTTTGTCTTTCACCCTCTCATAATCCAAAACAATGATAACTCATCATATCAATCAAGTGTTATGTGATGGTTTAAGCAACCATAGCCATATCATTTCATGCACTCATTTTGCACAAAAGAGCAAGCAAGCAAAAGTCGTTGCCATGAAATGATAGCTATGGTTATCATGATGGTCAACTAGTCAAGCCTAGTCAACCGGTCAACAAGTCAACAAAAGTCAACAAGTCAGCAAAGTCAAAAATTCTACAACCATGTCACCATAATACTTAATTAATATAATTGTTAATCATATATCATATTCTCATTAGGGTTGAGCAAAAAGTCAATAGTCAACGGTCAACGGTCAACAACCCTAATGAGAATCGTCTGCCTCTGTCTCTCCGTCAACTGTGCATACACACCCGCATCCGCATTCCGAGGAACACGAATACAAACTGGATAAATCCAATCCCAATACATACACTAGGATCTGGCTTAAACCAAAGCCCGCTAGTGTAAACTGTCCGGACACTGTACGTGCACAAGTGCACGGATGTGACCGAACCCTGTCGCAAAACCATGCGACCTGCCGCAAAACCATGCGACCTCTACTCTTTTGCCTAAAGGCGAATAGCTTTCTGTGTGGGACTCTAAAGACTCGACACTACACTGGCAGTGGGTTTAACCACAAACCGCAAGAGGCACTAGCTGTGCGTAACGGTCCCCAGGTAGATGTCGACAAGAAGACCGACGAGGTGAAACCCATCTGAACTCCTACTGAGCCTGAATGTGACATTCTCCGTACAGTCCGGTCTGTTCGTCTGATACATTGCATGGCGGGCCTACGGGGGCGGTAAACGTCAGTCCCCTAATAGCGGTACAAGTCGTGTCGGAGTGAAGCCCAAAACACCCTGAGATAACACTGGAAGCCTACCAGCATATCTCGATTGCCCTAGCCAGGGACTACTCGTGTAATGGCTCTCCTAGACACAGCGCAATGTCAACCCCCAATACCGGGAGAGACGAATCCTGTCTAACCGTCACTGCCTCCAAGTGCTTCGGGACTGCACCCAACTACCACCTGTTTGCACGACTCCTTTGAGCCGTGGTAGGGTAGTAATCAAAGTACAGTGGGAACACACTCGAGATGAAGTGACAGTGTCAAGTCAGCGGACTAAGCTGTACTCATGTCACCTGGGAACTGATAACTGACGATAAATATAATACCAACCGGTCAGTTCCCGACGAGTCCTGTCCAGTGTACTCGTAACCCAACGAGCACCCGTATACTATCTCCAGTACGACGTACTGATGGCTGTGGGACAGACCATCTCCCACACTGGGATGAGAAGCGCATACGCTAGTCTACTCCGAAGTATCGATGCCCTGTCTCGATAGTCCTGCGACTAGGGACCTGTATAAGGATGTGCTTATAGATTACCCAGCCCCCACTAGTGTGACTGCCATCACAACGCAGGTAATCAAGCAAAGATCCTAAGGGCTCCACTAATGTGTATAGGCGATATACTAAAATAAAGACATGTACACATTGAAGTAGAAACAAACCAAGTAGCATACTACTATATTGAGCAAGATTGTTTATACAAGGTGAATATCCCAAGCTTCCATTAAGTAATATACAAACTAGTATGATACAGTAATGGCCTCTAGGGAATATACAGTAACAATCTCCCACTTGCACTAAGGCCATGTACTGGCGTATCGAAGACCTATCATCTCGATCAGCCGCTCGAACTGAGTCTGGGGCAAGGCCTTGGTGAATGGATCTGCAGTGTTATCTTCTGAAGCGACTCTCCGAACCTCGATCTCCTGGCGATCCACGATCTCCCTGATCAGGTGATACCGCCTCAAGATGTGTCTGGATCTTTGATGGGACCTGGGTTCCTTCGCTAAAGCTACAGCCCCGTTGTTGTCGCAATACAGAGGTATTGGATCAACAATGGACGGAACCACCTGAAGTTCTTTCAAGAACTTCCTCATCCAGACAGCTTCTTTTGCGGCATCAGATGCAGCGATGTATTCAGCTTCCATCGTCGAGTCTGCAATGATTTCCTGTTTGGAACTCTTCCAACAAACCTCCCCTCCATTGAGGGTAAAGACATAACCCGACATGGACTTGGAATCATCCTTGTCACTCTGGAAGTTGGAGTCAGCAAAGGCCTCGATCTGGAGGTCTTTTCCGCCATACACCAAGAACATCTCCTTAGTCCTTCTCAGGTACTTGAGAATGTTCTTTACCGCTATCCAGTGTTTCTCCCCAGGGTTTGACTGATACCGGCTTACCACACTCAGTGCATAAGCTACATCCGGTCTGGTACACAACATCGCATACATTATAGAGCCTACCGCAGAAGCGTAGGGTATAATAGACATGCGATCCCTCTCCAAATCATTCTTGGGAGACATCTCTTTAGAGAGGGTGATCCCGTGACAAGCCGGTAGGTTACCGCGCTTGGAATCTTCCATACTGAATCTCTTCAGTATGGCGTCGATGTACCTGGACTGCGAAAGTCCTAATATCCTCTTGGATCTGTCACGGTAGATCCGGATACCCAGAATGTACGAGGCATCACCCAAGTCTTTCATGGAGAACCTGTGTGACAAGAACCCCTTGACAGATTGTAGCATAGGAATGTCATTTCCTATTAAGAGAATGTCATCCACGTATAAAACGAGGAATACTACAGTTCTCGCTACAAATCTACTATAGATGCATGGTTCATCTGGATTTTTGATAAAGCCAAATTCCTTGACCGTCTCATCAAAACAGATGTTCCAACTCCGCGATGCCTGCTTTAGTCCGTAAATGGACTTAAGCAACTTGCACACCTTTCCGCTGCTCCCACTCTGAATGAAACCCTCTGGCTGATCCATATAGACACACTCCTCTAAATTTCCATTTAGAAAAGCTGTCTTTACGTCCATCTGCCAAATCTCATAATCGTGGAAGGCAGCAATGGCAAGAAGGATCCGAATGGATTTCAGCATAGCCACTGGAGAAAAGGTTTCGTCATAGTCCAAACCAGGTCTTTGACGAAAACCCTTTG
The DNA here is from genome assembly GCA_030015575.1 of Agapanthus africanus. NCBI lineage: Eukaryota > Viridiplantae > Streptophyta > Magnoliopsida > Asparagales > Amaryllidaceae > Agapanthus > Agapanthus africanus. The sequence goes on from JASDDO010000006.1 coordinate 45,246,275, forward strand.
CTACAAGTCTAGCTTTATTGGTCTCAACCTGTCCATCTACACCAATCTTCCTTTTGAAGATCCACTTGCATCCTACGGGTTTTACCCCGTCTGGAGCAATGTCCAATGTACATACTTTGTTGGTGTACATGGACTCCATTTCGGTCCGCATTGCATCCAGCCATTTTACCGAGTCGACGCTCTGAACGGCTTGCTGGAAGCTAGTAGGCTCATCATAATCTATGATGCAATCCTCGCTATCCCCGTCTACGAGAAAACCGTAGTATCTCTCGGGCGGATGAGACTGCCTACTACTCCTGCGGAGCGGCATAGGAATGCCCTGTTCTTTTGAACCCTCTGGTTCCACTAAGCTTTCAGTAATAGTCTGTGGTTCTGGAATTTCTTCCAGTTCTACTGTGCTCCCACTTATCTGGGTTTCCAAAAACTCAGTTTCCAAGAAGTAGGCATGACGAGAAACAAGAACTTTTTGTTCCTCTTCACAGTAGAAGAAATATCCTTTGGAGTTCTTTGGATATCCCACGAACTTACACTGTACTGAGCGTGCCTCGAGCTTGTCCGCATGCTGCTTTTTAACAAAAGCTGGACATCCCCATGTCTTAATGTGCTTAAGATAAGGTCTCTTCCCACACCACATCTCATATGGTGTAGTAGGCACAGTCTTAGTTGGAACTCGGTTCAAAAGGTATGCAGCTGATTCCAGCGCATATCCCCAGAATGATCACGGTAACTCAGCGTTACTCATCATGGACCGAACCATATCCAATAGGGTTCGGTTCCGTCTCTCCGATACACCGTTATGTTGCGGAGTGTATGGAGGAGTAAGCTGAGAGAGAATTTCGTTCTCTTTTAAATAATCCAGGAACTCGGCACTTAAGTATTCTCCACCTCGATCCGATCTTGGGATCTTGATACTTTTGCCGGTTTGTTTTTCTACTTCATTCTTATATTCCTGGAACTTTCCAAAGGCTTCGGACTTATGTTTCATTAAGAAGACATAACCGTACCTTGAAAAGTCATCCGTAAAAGTGATGAAGTAAGAATAACCGCTTCGCGCATGCGTAGACATTGGACCGCATACATCGCTGTGTACGAGTCCTAAGAGCTCGCTCGCTCTTACTCCGTGTCCAGTGAACGGAGTCTTTGTCATCTTTCCTTTGAGACAGGATTGACAAGTAGCATACGATTGATATTCGAACGGATTCAAATATCCTTCTGTATGTAACTTCGTCAACCTTCTCTCATTGATGTGACCCAGTATACAATGCCATAAGAAAGTCTAATTTATTTCCGGAGACTTTCTTTTGTGTGTATTCTGGACGTTGAAAATCTGTGGTTGGTTTAATACGTATATACCATTACTCAATGTACCTGACCCAATCAAAACTTGATTAAGGTGAATGTTTACAACATTACTTACAAACGCAAATTCATAACCTTCTTTAGAAACTAAAGATACAGAAATGATATTACAAGTTGCGTTGGGTACAAAAAAGCAATTACGCAAAACAAAAACATGTCCATCTGACATTCCCAGGTGATAGTCCCCGACGGCTTTAGCATCCATGCTAGCTCCGTTCGCAACTTTGAGGGTCATGTCACCTGCTTTCAAAACACTACGGTTTCTCAACGCCTGCAAAGAATTACAGATATGAGATCCTGATCCGGTATCCAATACCCAGGAAGTAGAGTTTATTGAAAGACAGTTTTCAATAACATACACACCTGAAGCTGAAGCCGCAACTTGCTTCAATTCCTGTGTCCTGGCTTTCCAAGCCCTGCAATCATTCTTCCAGTGACCTTTCTTATGACAATAGAAGCATTCTTCCTTATCCACAAGCTTCCCCGCTATTTTTGTTGCTTTTGCTTTTCCCTTCGTATCCACTTTACTAACATCGCCCCTTGGTTTGGCGGGGCTTTCTTCTTCTTTCCCTTGGCTTTCGCCTTGGACCTAGAAGAGGAAGATCCTCCTACAAACAAAGTGGATGTTTTCCTACCTTTCTGTAGGGTGCCCTCTGCACTCCTCAGCATGTTGAGGAGTTCTGAAAGTTCAACTTCTTTTTCTTGTAAGTTGAAGTTCAGTATAAACTGGGCGTAAGTGGAAGGAAGTGACTGGAGAATCAAGTCCGTATAGAGCTCATTCTCCAACGTGGTTCCAAGTTCCGCGAGCTCCTCAATGAAGCCAATCATCTTAAGCTCGTGTTCCGCTACCGATGATCCGATGGCCAACCTTGCCGAAAATAACTTCTTCGACACTTCGTATCTTGCGATACGAGATTGCTCTCCACACAGTTCTTTTGTATGGAGAAATATGGATTCAAGGTCCATATTCTCGTGCCTCCTCTGATGTTCGTTGTCCATCGAGGCAAGTACGAGGCACTTGGCCTTCGCGTTATCAATCTCCCAGGTCATACGGATTTCCTTATCCGCGACGCTGGAAGTGGGACTTGGGACAGGGGGAGCTTTGGTGGTAAGAAGATACCCCAGCTTGTCGTAAGTGATTGCCATTTTGACATTCCTGAGCCAATCTTTGTAGTTTGGCCCTGTCAGTATGTTTTTATCTAGGAGTAACTTAAGTTCAGTCATGTCGATCGGTCGCTGCAATTAGGAGAGAGAAGAAGAAACACTCAGCATGATGCTCTTGCAAGTTTAGAGTGGTTTTTAGTTTGTCTAAACAGGATGGCTCCCACTGTTTCTTGAATCCCTCCTCAAACCAAAAAGGAAGAACTAGTCAGGATCAATCTCACCGTACAATACTTGCTTAACCGTTCGGCCAAGCTGGTGTCAGTACTTCGAGGGAGGTTTTCCAACGCTTTCGCGAAGTTCCTTAATTTAAGAACCTCTTTTCCCTGGGGGCGTAGCCCCGCTAACACCTTTCTAGACACCTACTAGGTTTATAGCATTGATCGTTAAGTGAGAAATTTCCCGAGGAGTAGCATATAGTCACAGTAGGATCGGGATCCAAATATCATTGCGTGACGAAACTGAAGGAATCCTACCAGAATCATCACACTCCAAATGGTATGCAACACTAGCAAGTTTCAGTTCTTTTGAAACTCCCGATGTGGATTTTTTCCCCATGCTCTTATGACCTTGACTTTGGCCAACAAATCATAAGTCACATGTCAAGTTCTACCCGTCGTTCTCCAGGTTAATTTGAATCCACCCGCACCTACCCTTGACTTTGGACAACAAGGCAGTACGACTGTTCTAAACCAACGCATCTATCTATGCTGCACATGAATACCCAATAGCTACCAATCACTATGCCTTGACTTTGGCCAACAAACACAGCTTGAATACTATTGACTATTCATGTGAAACGACGGAGGGCTACGAATGGTTTTGGCGAAACCGTGAACGTAGAGAACTTGATATAATCGATGGAACGAGATAGCTTTTAAAAGGAGTGGCTCAAACTCCGCATTTAAAAGTTAGTTTTGAAAAGAACCGAGTGGTTTTTCGAAAGTGTTCCAACGACTTTTACTTGGTTTATTTTCTTGCATTAGTTCTTTTAATGCGTGATATTCTTGCATTAGTTCTTTTAATGCGTCCCATCATTTAATCCTACCATTGCAGAAAACAACCAAAATATGACGTACGCTTATGCCATTCGCATTCGCCACTGGGCCCCGTCATTACCCGTTAGGTTACTTAACTAACGACAGAGCGGGGGCTGGGCTAGTGCGTCTGTAAAACATAAGCAACGCCTAAATAATATCATATATAGATATACTGCAATGATAAACATTTCAGATCACAGATGAACACATTGGATATACTAGGAACCTGCAATTCGTACGAGCCTGTAACGAAAAGCAGATTACACGGTCGTGGTGAATAGCTAATACCCCACCCAAGACCCCTACCGGTGCGGCAAACTACCCGCCAAGTACCCGAAGTGAAGCAACCTCCCTCATCCCCGTGAGTAGGCCACTCGGCACTTCGGCATACCCGGTAGTTTGTGCACCCCCTCCATGGGTCAATCCTAGGAGCAAAAACAGTAAAAAGAAATTATACAATGACGGCTACAACCACGACCCGGTTGTGCGGCCATACAAATAATTATTACATCAATTTACAAATTTACATGAATTGAAAGAAAAGAAAACTCTCGTCTCACAACCCCCGGCTATTCACCCGCGACAATCCAACATATTCATATACACATTCCAGCAACATTACAGATCACAGATTTGTATAACCCCCACTAATCGACATATAGCGATTAGTAGACGTTCAATATAAATATCACATTACAGAAAAACCCGTCAGCTAAAGTCTTTTAGAAGTTCGATCAAAAATACGGATTTTCAGGACCCCAAAAATAAAATTTTCGTTCTGGAAAATCTGGGCTGAAAATATATATACCAAAATTCCTAAAATACCCCCATAAGCACACTGTAGCAATGAACAACCAGAGAGGAGCTAAGACGGCCGCGGAACCGCGACAATAGCAAGCTATTGGCGCATTTCCGCGGCGTAATGATGAGATCAGGGGACCGTCTTTCTACAGTGCACTCTTAAAACCCTGAGTCGATTTTTGATGCATGATTTATTGATTTTACAGAACATAAAAAATCGACAGCAAGTATGAAAACGGGGTTCATTTCGGGACTTTTTTCTTTTGATCGATCTTCTAGTTACTTGCTAACATGTTAGATAGAGTTTAACTAGGCTCTGATACCACTGTAAGTCCATGCTACCTCTCCCGGTACTTTCGGGCATGCGGAATTTGATAAAAAAAGATTTTCTTAGAGGTGGTAACATGGACTTAAAACCCGGATCTTTGTTAAACATCTAACTAACAACCTAACTACGAGTTGTTAACTACTCGGTTAGGGGGTTATACCTTTCTATTTCTCGAACTCCTTCGTCTTCAAGCTCCGATGGTCGTCCGGATCGCCTTCACTCCGTCGTCTCCTTGCGCCGAAGATAGATCCACCTCGAAAGCTTCAACCTTTGGCTCCTTCTTCGGTCTTTGAAGAAACTAGTTCACTTGGTTTGCCAAACCTGGTGAACTAGAGTGAGTAGAGAAGAGTTTGTATGGGATTTTATCTATGGTTCTTGGTTCTCAACTCATGAGACAAGTGAACCATAGAGTCAAGAGAGGGAGCAAGAGGAAGAAGGTGAGAGCAAGAGTATGAGAGCTCAAAAACAAGAGAGAGAATGAGCAAGTGAGAATGAGCCTCACTTTTGTCTTTCACCCTCTCATAATCCAAAACAATGATAACTCATCATATCAATCAAGTGTTATGTGATGGTTTAAGCAACCATAGCCATATCATTTCATGCACTCATTTTGCACAAAAGAGCAAGCAAGCAAAAGTCTTTGCCATGAAATGATAGCTATGGTTATCAAGATGGTCAACTAGTCAAGCCTAGTCAACCGGTCAACAAAGTCAACAAGTCAACAAAAGTCAACAAGTCAACAAAGTCAACAAGTCTACAACCATGTCACCATAATACTTAATTAATATAATTGTTAATCATATATCATATTCTCATTAGGGTTGAGCAAAAAGTCAATAGTCAACGGTCAACAGTCAACAACCCTAATGAGAATCCTCTGCCTTTGTCTCTCTGTCAACTGTGTGTACACACCCGCATCCGCGTTCCAAGGAACATGAATACAAACTGGATAAATCCAATCCCAATACATACACTAGGATCTGGCTTAAACCAAAGCCCGCTAGTGTAAACTGTCCGGACACTGTACGTGCACAAGTGCACGGATATGACCGAACCCTGTCGCAAAACCATGCGACCTGCCGCAAAACCATGCGACCTCTACTCTTTTGCCTAAAGGCGAATAGCTTTCTGTGTGGGACTCTAAAGACTCGACACTACGCTGGAAGTGGGTTTAACCACAGACCGCAAGCGGCACAAGCTGTGCGTAACGGTCCCCAGGTAGATGTCGACAAGAAGACCGACGAGGTGAAACCCATCTGAACTCCTACTGAGCCTGAATGTGACATTCTCCGTACAGTCCGGTCTGTTCGTCTGATACATCGCATGGCGGGCCTACGGGGGCGGTAAACGTCAGTCCCCTAATAGCGGTACAAGTCGTGTCGGAGTGAAGCCCAAAACACCCTGAGATAACACTGGAAGCCTACCAGCATATCTCGATTGCCCTGGCCAGGGACTACTCGTGTAATGGCTCTCCTAGACACAGCGCGATGTCAACCACCAATACCGAGAGAGACGAATCTTGTCTAACCGTCACTGCCTCCAAGTGCTTCGGAACTGCACCCAACTACCACCTGTTTGCACGACTCCTTTGAGCCGTGGTAGGGTAGTAATCAAAGTACAGTGGGAACCCACTCGAGACGAAGTGACAGTGTCAAGTCAGCGGACTAAGCTGTACTCATGTCACCTGGGAACTGATAACTGACGATAAGTATAATACCAACCGGTCAGTTCCCGACGAGTCCTGTCCAGTGTACTCGTAACCCAACGAGCACCCGTATACTATCTCCAGTACGACGTACTGATGGCTGTGGGACAGACCATCCCCCACACTGGGATGAGAAGCGCATACGCTAGTCTACTCCGGAGTATCGATGCCCTGTCTCGATAGTCCTGGGACTAGGGACCTGTATAAGGATATGCTTATAGATTACCCAGCCCCCACTAGTGTGACTGCCATCACAACGCTGGTAATCAAGCAAAGATCCTAAGGGCTCCACTAATGTGTATAGGCGATATACTAAAATAAAGACATGTACACATTGAAGTAGAAACAAACCAAGTAGCATACTACTATATTGAGCAAGATTGTTTATACAAGGTGAATATCCCAAGCTTCCATTAAGTAATATACAAACTAGTATGATACAGTAATGGCCTCTAGGGCATATACACTAACAAATGTTTCTACAGGATTGGATCAGTATCATCTTATTGCACCTACTGCAAAAACAACATCTGGTGTGGTACTTGACATCTCATGATTGACTCAATTGCTTAAGAAAATGATCTTCCAATCATGAACATCCCTCTCCCCTTTAGTCTGTAAGACTCCTTTAGAGAGGGTGACTCCATCACCTGTAGGTATACTACCGTGCCAGGAGTCGTCCATTCTAAATACTTATAGAATGCTGTCTAAGTACCCTTATTGTGAAAATTCCCAAATCTAGATCTAAAACCATAGATCTAGTAACCAGAATGTCTGATATAATATCCATGTCCTAAGTGGAGAAACTACTGTGTGACAACCAAAGTATAACTGATCGTAGTATAGGAATTTCACTTCCTACTCTGTGTGTGTCATCCAAATACCAGGAAGTCACACCCTACTACCTTCTTAACAGATCCATCCCCTATTCTGATGAAGTCAAACCTATGACTGTCACATCAGAAATAGATGATCTATCTCCGCTATATCTGCTTTAGTCTATAAAAAGACATAAGCTACCTGTCCACTATACTTCCGCTGCTCCCACTGACTACGACAACCCTCTGGCAGAATAATATACACGTACATTTCTAAAGCTAGTTTAGAAAGACGCCATACTCATCCTCCTGCCGGGTCTCACAGTCTGGAACAACAGCAATGGCAAGTCTGGGTAAACAAGAACCTCCCTGTCACCGTCCTTGATGCATACCGAAGTACATCTCGAGTGCCTTAGGTTACCCACCATATCTGCGGAGTGGCCAATGGAATGTCAAATCAGATAGAATCTTTAGGCTCTTATCAAATTTTCAGTAATCGTTTGCGGTTCTGGAATCACTTCCAGTTCTACCATACTCGCACTACTGTTTTCTGAAAAAATCCATTTTTATTAAAACTGTGGCGAGTCTAGAACAATATCACTATTGATCTTCCAGATGGTAGAAAGTCAACCCTCGTCATAGCCTGGGTCAACCCTCAAACAGCCATTACAGAAACGTGTCTCGAGTTATCCGGAGTCTGGTTTTAAGCATAAGCCGAAAAACTCCCTGTACCTTAACAATGTCAAGATATGAACTGTTCTATATCCAATACAGAAACAGAGGCACTGATTTAATTGAACCAGATTCAAATCATGTAACTGTCTCCAGTGCATGTCAACTAAATGGAAGAAGGCCGATCAGCGTTACTCAACTTATGAATGCTTCAAATTATGAGCAACCTGAAAGAAAAGCAAGTTCTTTTAATCATTACTATCAACTGAATACCATTCACAAGTATCTTCATCTACGATCACCTTGAAGAATCCAGATACTTGCAACACCTGGTTCTCTACTTTACTCTTATACCTATAACTTCTCAAAACTTAGATCTTGCATTTCTACGAAACACTTGTCTAAGAACTAGAGAAGTCATAAGTAAGCATAATATAGTATGAGGACCAACCCCTCTGTCCTAATGGACACTGGACAATATACAATACTCTGTATCAGTCCCCTGAGTATAATAACTCAAACCCTGTGTGTCGTAGGTTGAAAACTGTACTTATGGTTAAGAAGAATTACACCGCTGTTTAATGCTCCTTACCTAACCATCCACTGATATAGGTAAATGTCATGGACATAATTTCAAAAAGTTATATCTCACTCTATAAAAATAGACGTACAGATATATCAATTTGAAATTGGTGCATAGCAACGGATATTCAAAACCAAATATTTGCTGTCCGGCAAACAGCCCAGGCGATTTCCTCAAATATCACCAATTACAACGAATTCCGATATAATGAGGATGATCACCTAATTCCCAATAACTTACTCCCACTCATCATCTGTAAAACCATGCAGATGTGAGAATCAAATTTGGTAAATACATACCGTGGAGCAAGTGTCTAATTGGGAAATCAGTTTTCTTTTAACAATACACAATGAAACTGAAACATTGAAATGTTTCGTAGGGGTGTCCGGGTATTCTTAGTAATGCCTCTTCCATTATCAGATTCACAACTGTAACCGTATATTTCTTTGCCATCTCTCCAAATCCCTTTATGTGTCTTTAGTCATTACCTTCTGTACACCCCCTTAGGCTAAATGGTTTTCTTCCTTCCCCACCTTTCGGCACCAGCTTATGGTTTGGAAGAAAACTATCCAATAAACATAATGGGTGTACTGTCCTAATCTTAGGAGCACTCGCAACCCGAGAGAAGTTAAAGATAAAAGACACCTGAATAAACCTTATTCCTATTTCTCCTGAACCAAAATCCATCCCCGAACTGGGACAAGTTCCTTTCGAGTTCGTATATAACCATACGATGGAGTATCCAATAAACTGTGGATCTTCGTAATGATACGGAGTGTTCTGGAGAAATATAAAGGTGAAGTGGGATTGGTAATGAAATACTTGGTTTGGTCGTGAATAGCAGTCGCAATTTACTTTGCCCTCCTTCTAATCCCTTTATTTGTCTTAACTTAATACCTTCTGCACACCATCGTTAGGCTAATTGGTTTTCTTCATTCCCCACCATTCGGCACCTGCCTATGGTTTGGAAGAAGACTATCCAATTTGCGTAATAGGTGTACTGTCCGAATCCAAAGAGCACTCGTAACCTGAGAGAAGGTAAAAGGAAAAGACAACTGAATAGTCCTATTCATTTTCTCCAGAACCGGAAACCATCCTCGAATAAATTCCTTCGAGTTCGTATATAACCATATGATGGTTTTATCCAATGGAATTGGACATTCGTAGTAATACGAGGTGTTCTGGAGAAAAGGGTAAAAGTAGGAGTGGCAATGAGATATGCAACTCTGACAATCCAAAAGCCAGTGTTTAAGAAGGTTCGGTCAACTTGGTTACTGAGTCATAGTCTAGGGTCGGGCCATGGTCACTGCCAAAGAGAGAGAGAAAAGAAACACTCAGCGTGCACTCTAACCTAGATCAGAATGGTTATCACTTTATCTAATCAGGAGACCTCCTACTGTACCGTCAAATTCTCCTCCAAACCTGAAAGAAGAATTAGTCGGGATCACCCGAGGAGTAAACCAACTCATCAGTGGGAATCGGGATCCAACTATCATCGCATGATAATGTGACAGAATCCGCTCATGTTATCACACTCCAGAAGGTATGCGCATATCTGGCAAGTTTCAGTTTCTTTAGAAACTCCCGATGTGATTTTTACCCCATGCCCTTATGACCTTGACTTTGGCCAACAAATCATAATTCACATGTCAAGTTCTACCCTTCATTCTCCAGGTTGATTTGAACCCACCCGTACCTACCCTTGACTTTGGCCAACAAGGCAGTACAACTGTCCCAAACCAACGCATCTATCTATGTTGCATATGAATATCCAATAGCTACCAAACACTGTGCCCAAAAAACACAGATTGAATACTATTGACTATCCATATGAAATGATGGAGGGCTACGAATGGTTTTTAGCGAAAAACCATTAACTTAATGAACTTGATATCGTTGAAGGAACCGGATAGCTTTATAAAAATATAGTGGCAAAAACATTTGCTAAAGAGGTCACTCTCGGTGAAGGGATCTCGGCTCTTTCCCCGTAGAATGAGGTGCAGGATATTCCAACTGAATACCACGATGCAGAGAAAAAGTAATCGACTATAGTGAAGTTATTGCCCTGACGCAAACTTCTGTCCAAGGGGTCACTCTCGGTGAAGGGATCTCGGCCCTTGCCTCGTCGACTAAGGTGCTGGATATTCATAACCGAATACCACTGTGCAAAACAAAAGAGAACGCCCTTGCAATAACAGTTTTTGAAAAATGTTCCAACAACATCAGAAAAGGTTTGTTTAGCTTGCATTGACCCGAATCAACGCAGCCCCATCAATTGATCACACCAATAAAGAACGAAAATAATGATGTATGTATATGCCATCAGCATTCGCCACTGGGTCCCGTCATCACCCGTTAGGTTACTTAACTAACGACAGAGCGGGGACTGGACTAGCGCGGATGCAAAACATATACAACATCTACTAGTATATATATCAATATATAATGTTCGCTCAAGGCATGATAAAAATGCAACATCACAGAAATGTAATAAGCATCACAGAACAATACAGATATCTGGGATCCCCGGGTTTCATAGAGCCGCTACTGAAACCCGACGTTCCCCTGGTCGTGTGGATAGCCTGTGCAATGAAATCCTAGACCCCTACGGGCGTGGCAAGTTACCCGCCAAAATCTGAAGAGAGGCAGCCCCCTTCAACAACGTGAATGGACCACCCAGCACTTCACGGAATCCGGCAACTTGGGCACCCCTCCTTGGGTCAACCTGTACCCCCTACGAGTGCGGCGATTAACCCTCCAATTCTAGAGTGAATCCCCCTCCGTCTCAACGCCATGAGATGCGGTCCCGTTGCCCTCTAGAACCGGGCTACCCGTGCACCCCTCCGCGGGGTAACCCTAGTACAGAAAGTAAAATATATACAACGGGTACATCGACCTCAGCCCGGTCGTGCCCCAAAAGAATAATATACAAACAGGCAGTGACGGCAGTCCACAAGTCGGACGCTCGCTCCGCAATATCAAATGTACATAATACCAAACAGTACTACCATTGCATCCAGGCTATCCACCACGACAAATCCGCAACATCACAGCACAACACAGAACATCAACATGAATGTCACGTTCGCAAATCCGTCTAAAAGGGCTATAGCAGTTAGACAGGATTTACCGATCAAGTGACATTCACGGTCACAGATATAATGTAAATACTGTGAACTAACATGTTTAAAATTTTCGATCGCCTAAATTTTCCGAAGTGGTCCCCAAGCACAATACCCAGTACACAAAATAAATCTGGGCCCAAACAGAACATACAAAAAACCCTATTTCCATGTCAGAAGCCCACTGTGAAAATTTGGTGCAGTTTGGCCACAGAACGACGGCGGATCCGCGGCCAAAACATGGTTTTGGCCGCTGATCCGCCGCGCTACAGTAACATCAGCCTACCAAATTTTCACAGAATTCATAAAAAACCCTGCACGTAACTTTCCAATGTACCAAATAATTTTTAGAGCACAGAAAAATTCGACAGAAAGTACGACATGGAAACGCGGTTTTTGGAAAATCCGTTCGATCGAACTTATAAACACGTTAGAGCAAGCTAGACTAGGTTAATGGCGTGGCTCTGATACCAGTGTAAGTGCATGGCAGCGCCCCGGCCGTCAATCCGACGCCGGAATACGGAAACGAAACTTTTCTTTAACTTTAAAAACCGGCACTACCGCGCACTATAAACCCGGATCGGTCCATTAACCTAATGCTAGCAAACTAGAAAATGGGAAGGAAGCTATACCGAGCAATCCGTGTCCTTCGGTCTTCGGCCTCCACTCCGATCTCCTCGCGGAATCTCCGGTCTTCAGCTCCTCGTCGGAACGGGCACCACATCGCCGGGTTCTTTTACGGGCTCCCACCTCTGGACCGAGGCAACTCGGGCACGAAGTTGGCGAGTCGACGTGTCCAAGAATACTGTGGATGAAGTGTAGAAAGTTTTGTCTCGTTGGGGTATGAAGTTGCCATTTGATGGAGGAGAAGAATGATCTTTGGGGAGAGGTGAGGGATTTTTATAGCAAGCCAAAAATGAGATGAGTAATTTCCCCACACACAAAATGAATCCTCTCCCCTCACAAAATGATGGATTAAAACAAGTAAGGAAAATGTGTGATAAAAAGATCACATCAAAGTCTTTCTAAAATCCTTTCATAATCAAATCATTCTTCTCACCATTAATGCAAGTAATGATGCAAGAAAAAGCAAAGATGCTAGAACCATCATAATCCCTCATTAACAAATAAACCCTCCACAAATGCTAATTTGCAAATAAGCAAATTATCCACTCCATCAGAAAAATCCGGCCATGTCGGAACAAAGGAAAACTGGATGAAACGGAATACAAACTGGCAACTTCAAAAAACTGATCCCGTAATAAATTACAGGAAAACCCCACGACTGTATATACATACCCGCATTTGTAATCCCACTGAATACAAATGCAATTAGACAAAATCTACACTGTACAATACTAGGATCCGGCTTAAACCAAAGCCCGCTAGTATTATCCGTCCGATCATGAGATTGAACCCTGCCATATCTCCATACGGCCTCTACAGCGTTTCGCCCGAAACTTGAGAAAACGGTCTGTGGGGGACTCTAAAGACTCGTCAATACTTTGGCTGTGGATTTAACCACTAGCACGTCAGAGGTATTAGCCATACGTGACGGGCTACCAGGTATTGACCAAAAGGGACGTCGATGAGCGAACTCATCCTGACACCCTACTGAGCCTGTCAGTGACAATATCCGTACAGTCCGGTCCGTTCGTCTATGAGTATCGCATGGCGGGTCTAGGGGGTTGGTAAAAGTCAGACCCCTAAAAGCGGTACAAGTCGTGTCGGAGTGTAGCCCAGAACACCCTGAGATATTACCGGAATACCTACCAGTAAATCTCCTGCCTTGGCCAAGGACTTCGTGTAATGGCTCTCCTAGACACAGCTCGACCTCACCCCCAATACCGGGAGAGACGAACCCCTGAAGATCCGCTCACTGCCTCTATGTGGCTCGGGACTATACCCAACTAAAACCTGTTTGCACGACTCCTTTGAGCGTGGTAGGGTAGTAATCAAAGTACAGTGGGAACTCACATGAGACAAATGACGATCTCAAGTCCATGAACTAACATGTACACATGTCACCAGGAAACTGCTATCTGACGTCAGGTATAAGACCAACTAGCATGTTCCCGGCGAGTCCTGTCCGGTGTACTCATAACCCAATGAGCACCTGTAAACATCTTAGGTGAACCAACTGACACCAGTGGCTTGTGAGACCGGCCACCGGCCCTCGTCGGGGTCTCGACTGTATACACTAGTCTACTCTGGAGTGTCAATGCCCTGTCTCGAAAACTCCCATGACTAGGGACCTTTTAAGGATGTGCTTATAGACCCCAGCTCCCACGTATATGATCGCCATCATACTTCTGGCCGTCAAGCAAGAATCCTAAGGGCTCTATCAACGTGCAATAGTGACTTGTAAGGTCACCAAAGCAGTACACGATGATAAAGATAAACCACATAGCATACTATCATCTCGAGTAAGACTGTCCTACCGGCATAGGTCCTCTCTCAATCATTGCAATCACATGCATGTGATCCAATAATTGATTCTGAGGGCACTATACCCATCAAGAGCTTCACATTAAAGATCATCATCGAAGAGATCAAGAGGTCCAAAACGATCCACGCATCCGAGTGATCATCAGCTAGTCATCTACTTCCTATAAGCTAGAGATCTAGAGCAACTAGGGATCTTGTACTCTACCTTCAAAGGATTTGTAAATGCAAATAGTTGATTAATAAATGTAGTATTTTTATTAATCTTTTTGCAATTAATTTCCGCATTTAATTTCTGCATCTTAATCATGTTTTCATTCTTCAACCTTTCTTCTAAATCTCCAACCATGAGTGAGTAATTCCTAACTTGCTATGATTCATAGGATAGGGTAGAACAATGGATGAGAAAATCATTTATGCTCTTTTATACATTTTAAAGTCTATAAACTTTAGCAAAATAAATATTAACATGCTTATCGGGCTTGCTACCAATTTATTGATATTTACGACCACGATTTGAGATCTGTTTAACACTTGTTTTGTTAAGGGCTAGACATGAATAGAGATCAATGCAAGGACAAGGGTTAATAGTGTAGAAACCCTAGTTTTTTCCAAGAACCCTAATCTACATTCATCACTATCGATCTAGTTTAAACTATTAAAAGATAAAGTCGTCATTTTTAATTATTAATCCATTACTACTAAGTCCTATGAATCTTACAAGCCTTTTCTTTATAAACTTTACATCCATATTAAAATAGATCTACAACCAATCACCCTATCTTCTATCAACTCGTCTAAAGCAAGAAAAAAGGTTCACGTTTCCCTGCGGACGACCTGTACTCATCGCGTCTAGCTACTAGCGACACCGTCTTGATTGCGGTTATTTTCAAAACGCTTCTTTCGCAAACAGACCAATCATGACCGTTAATAATTCTTGAGGTACTAACCAACCGATTACCAAATTTTCTCACTCATTAAGGAGTAATTAACAATATCCTAGTTTTGCAACACCTAAGGCTGAGCAGTGGCTCCCATACCAGTTGGTCTAAGGCACTAGGTGATAAGGCACCCTCGCTATATTTTTTTTCTACTGCCTTAAGTAATTACAAAAACCAGTGTTCATTTTTCTTCACCATATATATTTTTATGTGTCATTTATATTTTGTTGATTTATATTTTTTTCCTTCATACTGAGGCTTTTAGACAAAAGCATTTCGAGGTATCCTCTACTATCCCAAGTTTCAAGATGTGTGCAAGTGCGTATAGTAGGGACTCAACGTTCAGAAATTTGGACTCAAGAATATAGACTATTTTTCAGACTTATTTCTATCCTCAGATTAGTAATTTCCTTCATCTTACTAACTCTTGGGACAACAGCTCATGACTACTTATTACTAGTTTCGTTTTAAAAAGTTTAATTTTTGTGCTTTCTTGAATCTCTTCCTATCTTTCATATGTATTTTCAGTTTCTAACTTTTATTTCCAAGATAATTTTCATTTTTAATATGCATATTTTTATATAAAGTATATAGTGCCAAATGATATTTCAGTAAATACAAACCTCACCTCCCTCCCAAACCTGTTTGCAGCAGTGTCCTCACTGATATTGTTCTTTGAGCGCATGGACCTGTAGACTTGGGAGGAAAATAATAGGAGCAAAATAATAGTTAAATGAAAAACTAACCCTAAACTTATTCTTTGGCACGCACAGATATTTAGTTATATCCTTTTTTACTCAGCTCTATTCTTAGATGAAACAGTGTTACCGAAATATGGAGGTAAGGCAGAGAAGAGTTAGTTGTGATAAAGCCGCTCCTGTAGGAACATGAGCTCCTCCGCTGGGTCAGCGGAAAAGTACAGTTTTAATCTATGTCTATTTAGTTTAAAAATAGAACCGTTTTTAACATTTTCGATATCCACTGCCCTATGCGGGTACACATAATGCACCACAAAAGGTCCTTTCCAATGAGATTTTAGCTTCCCCAGATGAAGATGGAGACGGGAATTGTAAAGAAAGACTTGTTGTCGCGGTGTGAAAGTTTTTCTCAAAAGGATTTTATCGTGGAACACTTTAGTCCAGTTCTTTAATATAACCGTATTATCATAAGTTTCATCACGAAGTTCGCTTAGCTCATTTAATTGCAGATGCCGATTTGATCAAAATCACAATTAAGCTCTTTAATAGCCAACACTTTATGTTCAATATCGACAGGAAGGTGGCAAGCCTTCCCAAACACTAGTCGGTAAGGAGACATGTCAAGATCGGTCTTATATGCCGTACGAAATGCCCAAAGAGTATCCGTCAATTTGGTGGACCAATCTTTACGGTTCTTAGAAACCGTTTTCTCCAAAATTTGTTTGATCTGTCTATTAGAGATCTCAGCTTGCCCGCTTGTTTGGGGATGATAGGACGTGGAAAGTTTATGGTTGATTGAATATTTTCGCATCAAACCCTTAAAAGAACGATTACAGATATGAGTCCCATTGTCACTAATTATAGCGTGAGGCTGTCCGAATCGCGAAAAGATATTTTCTTTAAGGAACTTAATAACAACCTTGTTGTCATTAGTGCGACACGGTAACGCTTCCATCCATTTAGAGACATAATCAACCGCTAATAAGATATATAAATTCCTAAAAGAGTTGGGAAATTGGCCCATAAAATCAATTTCCCAAACATCAAATATCTCACAACCAAGATAGGTTAGAGCGGCATCTCATTCCTCCATGAAATCTGACCCATGTGTTGACACCGTGAACAAGTTTTGCAATAATCATACGCATCTTTAAATAACGTTGTCCAGTAAAAGCCACATTGCAAAACTTTCTCCGCCGTTTTTTTCGGACCAAAGTGACCGCCACATGCCTAATCATGGTAGAAAGACAATACACTCTTGAATTCATCATTAGGGACACATCGGCGAATGATTTGATCGGGACAATACTTAAACAGCTAAGCTTCATCCCAGTAAAAATGTTTTACTTGGGATAGAAATCGGTGATTGTCTTGTCTTGACCATTCGCTTGGTAGAAGTCTCGTTTCTAAATAATTCACAATGTCCACTAACCAAGGTTCACAAGATATGGTCAAAAGCTGTTCGTCAGGAAAGGAATCGTTTATTGGCACGGTCAATATTGGCGAAGAAGAAAGCCATAAAAGATGGTCGGCTACTACGTTTTCACATCCACTCTTGTCTCATATTACAAGATCAAATTCTTGTAATAGAAGGATCCAACGTATTAGCCTAGATTTAGCATCCTTCTTCGATAAGAGATATCTTAGGGCGGAATGATCGATGTAAACTACAACTGGAGAGCCAATTAAGTAGGGCCTGAATTTTTCTAATGCAAATACAACTGCCAAGAGTTCTTTCTCGACAGCTGTATAATTTATTTGAGTATCGTTCAAGGTCCTACTTGCATAATAAATTACATGTGGTATCTTATCAATGTGTTGTCCTAACACTGCACCAATAGCAAAATCGGATGCATCACACATAAGCTCGAAAGGGTGACTCCACTCCGGAGATGACAGAATAGGGGCTGTAGTGAAGGAACCTTTAAGCGATTCAAAAGCAGCCATGCAATCCGAATAGAAGTGAAATGTGGTATTCTTGGCCAAGAGAAGAGTTAATGGTCTAGCAATTTTGCTAAAGTCCTTAATGAATCGCCTATAAAATCCTGCATGACCAAGAAAGGATCGTACATCTTTAACGCATTTGGGAGGAGGAAGGTTATGGATGACATCTATTTTAGCTCTGTCTATCTCAATGCCTTTTCGTGAAATGATATGCCTAAGGACAATACCTTCTTGAACCATGAAATGGCATTTTTCCCAATTCAAAGTTAAATTCTTATCCTTACAGCGGGTAAGAACAACATCAAGATGGCGTAGGCATTCCTGAAAGGAGTTTCCAAATATGAAGAAATCATCCATAAATATCTCTAGAAAATTCTCAACCATGTCCAAGAATATCCCCATCATACACCGCTGAAACGTAGCCGGAGCATTGCATAACCCAAAGGGCATGCGTCTATAAGCAAAAGTACCGAAAGGACAAGTAAAAGTTGTCTTCTCTTTATCCTTTTCGGCGATGGGAATCTGGTTATAGCCGGAGTATCCATCCAAGGAACAGTAGTATTCATGCCTGTTAGTTGTATGTATGCCCTAGAGGCCAGTATTATACAGATGATGTATATTATATTGGATGCTTGGACATATATAGAGATGACTTTCTTGCTCGATATGATAGTATGCTATCTGGTTACTCTTTATCTTAACATGTACACTTGTCTCTTTAAACTGTCTTATAGTTACATGCTGGTAAAGCCCTTAGGATGTATACTTGACTGCCTGGACTATGATGCAGATCATACTAGTGGGGACATGGCAGTCCATAAGTGCATCCTTCAAGGTCCCTAGTCATGGGTGTATCGAGACGGGGCATCGATATACCAGAGTAGACTAGCGTATACGCTTCTCGACCCATGAGATGGGCGATGGATGATCCCATATCCATTGGTGTTTGACATCAGAGATGATATACGGCTGCTCAGTAGAGACTGGGTACACTGGACGGACTCACTGAGAACTCCCAGATGGTATTATACCTCACGTCAGATGGCAGTTCTCAGGTGACACTTGTGCAGGTTAGTCTGTAGACCCGAGATCGTCATAGAGTCTTGTGTGATTCCCACTGTGCTTTGATCTCCACCTTACCACATCCATAAGGGCGTGCAAAACGGTGGTCTTTGGGTACAGTCCCGAGTCACATAGAGGCAATGAGCGATAGGAGGGGTTTCGTCTCTCCCGGTATTGGGGGTTGTTGTTGCGCAGTGCTCGATTGGCCGTAACAGGGAAGTCCCTGGCCAGGGCTGATCAGAGATTTGCTGGTAAGTGTTACCGGTAGTTTCTCGACCCGTTATGAGCCTCACATCGGCACGACTTATCGGTTATTGTGGTCTGACGTTTACCACCCCTAGACTTGATATGCGACATATCAGACGAACAGACCGGACTGTACGGTAAGTGTTACTGGTTGGATTCACAGGAGTGTGAGCGGGCTAGCTCGTCGATCTTCTGATCGCTCAATACCCGGGTGGCCGTTACGTTTAGCAGACCGCTTCCGGCTTGTGGGTGCTTGATATGATCATCATCTGCTACCGGCGTATTGACGAGTCTTTAGAGTCCTACACAGAGGTTTCCTGGCTTAAGCGAAACGAAATAGGAGCGCATATGAGATATGTGCGGGACCGAGAATAATGCGTGTATGTGATACCGTATTTCATTCTCGCGATGAATGTTTCGATTGGTTGTATGCGATATAACCTAGTTGTCGAATCATTGATTCGATAAATCGATACATTGTATACTAGTCGGTTATGTGTGACATGACCGGATCATTGAATCAAGTGTTGATTTAATGATTTAATGTATAATTATATATTTGATATATTAATTTTCATTGACTAGTATTGGTTCATTTTAAAAGGATTTTCTCACTTAAAGTGCACATTGTATATGTGATATGCTTTTGTGTGCACTTGATTGTATCATGTTTGATGATACATATTTACTTGGGTTTGTGCAAAGAATTAAACCATGGTTATGATAATTGTTAGGGTTTTGAGTTATTCATCTATTTGTTTATCCATTCTTTATTTATTTAAATGGATAAAAGAAAAGAAAATGGTTTCTTTTTGTCATGAAGCTTGTTGAAGCTTCATGAAGCTTTGACTAAAGAGACCATTTGTCTTCATGCTTAACCCTAACCATTCCCATTTACCATGGTCTATTCTCTACACTTAACCTTAGTTAGCTTATGATAAGTATTGATTTATTTTTCATTTTATTCAACACTTATCATATTCTTTCTTCTTCTTCATCATCTTCTTCAAGAAAGAAAGCTTGATGCCATCAATGGCAACTTGAGTTCTAAAGTGAGAAATCCAATTCTAAAGTGAACCCACCTCCTATTTCTTCACCCTCTACCTCTTGCCAAGTTGTTTTGGGTGTTTTCTTCACAAGTTTCACAAATTTGTGAAGTCGGAGCTTGAACTTGTGATGCCTCGACGTAGATCATCTTCGGCACGAAGCCGACGACCTAGTCCGCCCAATTCTCCGATGAAGCCGACGTTTGAGTTCGGGATTCGAGATGGACAGCGAGAAGACGCCTACGTGGAGCTTAGGAAGTAGACAAACGGATCTACAAAGGTTGTAGCCTTTCTCCTTTAGTTAAGATGTTAACTAGATTCGTATTTCGCCTAAACTTCTAGCCGACGATCCGTATTAGGGTTTCTCGGCACCCTTAAAATTTAAATTGGCATGGTTGATGCCTTGTGAGACCTCTATAGTGTTCCTAGGAACCCTTCAGTGGTATCAGAGCCTAGCTAGAGCCTTAGGCGAAGTCTAGACGACGTTTGAAACCCGATCGAACCGAAACCCAAAACCCTAATATACTCTCTGTACTCTTTCTGAAATCGTGGATTTTTGTCAATTAAAAATATGCAGAAAATTAAGCAGGGTGTTATTTGAATTACTGTGAAATACGAGGGCCTAAGTCGACTTTTCCACCGCGGAACCGCGGCACAAGCTAGGCATGTGCGGCGGTTCCGCGGCCGTACTGTTCCCTTGTCTGATGATTTCTGCACAGTAACTCATATAATTTAATGCTATATTTTCTGGGGTATTTTTATTGTGACTCTACAGAAGAGTATTCTGGGGTTGTATTGGGAATCAAAGATTCGATCGGATTATCAAATTTTGTCTGTGTTTTTTTCCGGATAATTGTTGAATATGTTAAAAAGTTCGACCGGATATAAATACCCAACTTTTCCCCTGCCGGAAAATATCCAAGTGTTGGATTTTTATGTGGTTTAAGGACGTTCTGAGTAGTGCAAGTAACGCGATGGTCCCTCTAGAAGACAACAAACCTTAACTCGATTATGTGACCGTCTTGAACTGCCCTTTGAACCTTCGGGTTTGGGGCAGTACGGCGTGCCACATGTGAGGCGTTGGCTTGACCCTTCTACGGTTGGACCGTTGGTACTGAGGCATGAAGTGAACGTCTTTGAACTTATTTCATGTGTTGAACGGTTTCGGGAAAACATAGGTGCTCGAATGTTCGATCGGAAATTTTAATATTTTCTACTTATCCGGAATGGGATGCAATAATTGGAATTCACAAACAGTTATGAGATAACTGAATGAATGTTATAAATCTTGCAGTTTAGTCCCACATGATATTGAAAAGAGTTTTCGATAATGGGACTAAAATGCGGGGTTTATAACTGTTAGTCATGTGATGTCTAAGTATTACATTTGATTAGGCATGCGATGTCTAAAGAGGTTGCGGATTCCAACTGTTGTAGTTTTACACTTTCTTTTCTGTGACCGTAAGTGTAAAATGTGATATCACCGGTTTCGTTGCTATATGTCAACGACAATTGGGATACGTATGTTTACTTACGTTGAGGACATGTGATGTTATGTGTTGCTGGATATGTTATATTGGATCGTCGTGTTCGAATAGCCGGGGGTTTTTATGTGAGATGAGTGTTTTTCATTTTCATTCATGTAAAAACTTGTATGTAATATTCTTTTATTTGGGGCACTTCCAGGTAGCGGAAGTCGTCACCTTTTGTATATTATTTACTTTTCCGCATTAGGATAGACCCAAGGAGGGGAGCACAAGTAACCGGGTTCTGGGGTCCAGTGGGAGACCATCTCGAGGAGTCGAGTCCGGGTCTCCTAACCTTAGAATTGGCAGGGTTGCTTGCCGCTCTCGTAGGGGTCTAGGGGTGTGGGATTGGCTATTCATCACGACCGTGGAATCCGTGTTTTATACTGGCTCGTATTGAAAACACGGACGTCCTAGTATATCCAATGTTTCATATGTTTCTTCTGCTGCGATATCTGTGATGCGATCATGTGATGTTCTTTGATAGATACTTTATATAGTATATATGATATATTATATAGACGTTACTTATGTTTTGCACCCGCACTAGCCCTGCCCTGCTCTGTCGTTAGTTACCTAACCTAACGGTGCACAAGGGGACATCGAGGCGAATGCGGATGGCATAAGTGTACGTCATATCTATCTGTGATGTTTAGGTATTTAAATGATGGGACTTCATTAATATGATTAATGAAAGAAAAGAATCCTAAGATGTTGTAGAATCAAATTTTAAAAAAAAACAGGTAGCTACAGTTCTTGCTTTGCATAGCGGTATATATGATATACCCTGCACCTTATTCGATGAGGAAAGGACCGAGATCCCTTCACCGGGAGTGACTCCTTTAGCAATAACTGGCATATGCTACACACTCGGTTTGACTTTTGATTGCTTCTATAGTTTCTGCTTTGCACAGCGATATATATGATATATCCCGCACCTCATTCGACGAGGAAAGCGCCGACGATCCCTTCACCGGGAGTGACCCCTTTAGCAAAACTAGAAAAGCCTCAAAATCACTCCATTTCTAAACTTCATTTGATTCTACAACGATATCAAGTTCATTACGCAATAGGTTTTCAGAAAAACCTGTCATAGCCCTCCGTCATTTCAGATAGAGACTAGTTAGTATTCGTGCTGCGTTTGTTGACCTTAGCCAAGGCGTGGTGTACGCTAGCTAATTAGTATTTATCTGCTAAAACATGAGATGTGATTGAGTTAGGGTAGTCGTGCGACTTTGTTGACCTTAGCTAAGGGTCGTACGGGTGGGTTTAATTCAATCAGGAAATGACGGGTTGAACTTGACTAGCGCTTATGATTTGTTGACCTTAGCCAAGGTCATAAGTTGCTAAGGGTAAAAACAATATCGGGAATTTCAAGTGTTGAAATTTGCAATGAGATTGCATACCTTCTATGAGATAGTTGGATCCCGATACCCGCTGCGAGTAAGAGTTACTCCTGGGAGAGTTTTACACATTACAATTAGCCGATCAAGTAGGTGTCTAGAAAGGTGTTAACGATGTTACGCCTCTGGTAAAACGAGGTTTACATTAATTAGGTTCGTGCGAAACCACGGGGGACCTCCCTCAAAGTACCGACACTGGCCTGGCTGAAAGATTGGCGAACTTGTAGTGTGTAATTTGTAAGTCCATATTGCGACCCCCGGTACTTACGGGGAGGCGGAAACGGTATAAAAACAAATTTTTATCGCAAGAGGCAACATGGACTAAACTAGGTCGGGATCGTGTCTAAACTAAACTAGCATACAAGCTAAAGAGTTTTAGCTACTCGGATGAAGGTTATACCTAAACTTGAACTCCTTCTTCTTCAAACCTTGTAGAGGTTGATGGTTCTTGCCTTGTAGCCTTCTTCCGTCGAAGATGGATCCACCTCGAAGGTTCTACCTTTGGGCTCTTCCTCGATCTTTGAGTGAACTAGGGTTTCCGGTTTGCTAAACCTTGATCCTAGAATGAGTAGAGAGTAACTAGGGGTTGTTTTTCTTTTCAAGGTGATGGATTCTCAACACATGAGAAGGGGTCACCTTGAGCTTGAGGAAGAAGAAGATGAAGAGAGGAGAGAGAAGCTAAATGAGATAATGAGCTAGCTTTTTCTTTCTTGCAACCATAATGCCAAAAGAAAAGAATTATCTAAATAATAATAATTCAAAATAAGAATAGTTGATGGTAATTTAGAATGACCACTATCATGCTTCTTTAAATGAAGTGTAAGCATGAATCAAGGAGGATCTTTCAAAGCATGATGGTGGTCAATGGTCAACAAGTCAACCAAGGTCAATAAGTCAACAAAAATCAACCATAACATAATTCTCATTTAATTACTATTATTAATAGATAATTCATAAATCCATTAGGGTTTGGAAAAAGATAACTGTCAACTGTGCATACGCACCCGTTCCGAAACCCTAATGAAAAATCTCATCCTCCGCCTCAAGCAACTGTGCATACACACCTGCATTCTCGTTCCGAGAAACAAGAATACCGAGATATAAAAGCAACCCCCAAAACATATACCAGTATCTGGCTCAAGCCAGAGCCTGCCAGTATAATCCGTCCGGACTCCAAACGTGCACAAGTGCGCGGATGAGAACGAACCCTGTCGCAAAACCATGCGACCTCTACTCTGTTTTGCCCAGAGGCGAATACCCTCTGTGTGGGACTCTAAAGACTCGGCACTACGCTGGCAGTGGGTTTAACCACAAACCGCAAGCGGCACTAGCTGTGCGTAACGGTCCCCAGGTAGATGCCGACAAGAAGGCTGACGAGGTGAAACCCCATCTGTACTCCTACTGAGTCTGAATGTGACAGTCTCCGTACAGTCCGGTCTGTTCGTCTGATACATCGCATGTCGGGCCTAGGGGGCGGTAAAACGTCAGTCCCCCAATAGCGGTACAAGTCGTGTCGGAGTGAAGCCCAAAACACCCTGAGATAACACTGGAACCTACCAGTATATCTCGCTTGCCCTGGCCAGGGACTACTCGTGTAATGGCTCTCCTAGACACAGCGCGATGTCAACCCCCAACACCGGGAGAGACGAATCCTGTCTAACCGGCACTGCCTCCAAGTGCTTCGGGACTGCACCCAACCACCACCTGTTTGCACGACTCCTTTGAGCCGTGGTAGGGTAGTGATCAAAGTGCAGTGGGAACACACTCGAGGCGAAGTGCTAGTATCAAGTCAACGGACTAAGCTGTACTCATGTCACCTGGGAACTGATGACTGACGATAGGTATAATACCAACCTGTCAGTTCCCAACGAGTCCTGTCCAGTGTACTCGTAACCTAACGAGCACCCGTATACTATCTCTAGTACGACGTACTGATGGCTGTGGGACAGACCATCTCCCACACTGGGATGAGAAGCGCATACGCTAGTCTACTCCGGAGTATCGATGCCCTGTCTCGATAGTCCTGCGACTAGGGACCTGTATAAGGATGTTCTTATAGATTACCCAGCCCCCACTAGTGCGACTGCCATCACAACGCTGGTAATCAAGTAAAGATCCTAAGGGCTCCACTAATGCGTATAAGTGATATAGTAAAATAAACACAAGTACATATTGAAGTAGAAACAAACCAAGTAGCATACTACTATATTGAGCAAGATTGTTTATACAAGGTGAATATCCCAAGCTTCCATTAAGTAATATACAAACTAGTATGATACAGTAATGGCCTCTAGGGCATATACACTAACAATCTCCCACTTGCACTAAGGCCATGTACTGGCGTATCGAAGACCTATCATCTCGATCAGCCGCTCGAACTGAGTCTGGGGTAGGGCCTTGGTGAATGGATCTGCAGTGTTCTCTTCTGAAGCAACCCTCCGAACCTCGATCTCCTTGCGATCCACGATCTCCCTGATCAGGTGATACCGCCTCAAGATGTGCCTGGATCTCTGATGGGACCTGGGTTCCTTCGCTAAAGCTATAGCCCCGTTGTTGTCGCAATACAGAGGTATTGGGTCAACAATGGACGGAACCACCTGAAGTTCTTTTAAGAACTTCCTTATCCAGACAGCTTCTTTTGCGGCATCAGATGCAGCAATGTATTTCGCTTCCATAGTCGAGTCTGCAACGGTTTCCTGTTTGGAGCTCTTCCAACATACCGCCCCTCCATTGAGGGTGAAGACAAAACCCGACATGGACTTGGAATCATCCTTGTCACTCTGGAAGCTGGAGTCAGCAAAGGCCTCGATCTGGAGGTCTTTTCCGCCATACACCAAGAACATCTCCTTAGTCCTTCTCAGGTACTTGAGAATGTTCTTTACCGCTATCCAGTGTTTCTCCCCAGGGTTTGACTGATACCGGCTTACCACGCTCAGTGCATAAGCTACATCCGGTCTGGTACACAACATCGCATACATTATAGAGCCTACCGCAGAAGCGTAGGGTATAATAGACATGCGATCCCTCTCCAAATCAGTCTTGGGAGACATCTCTTTAGAGAGGGTGATCCCGTGACAAGCCGGTAGGTTACCGCGCTTGGAATCTTCCATACTGAATCTTTTCACTATGGTGTTGATGTACCTGGACTGAGAAAGTCCTAATATCCTCTTGGATCTATCACGATGGATCCGGATTCCCAGGATGTATGAGGCATCACCCAGGTCTTTCATGGAGAACCTGTGTGACAAGAACCCCTTGACAGATTGTAGCATAGGAATGTCATTTCCTATTAAGAGAATGTCATCCACGTATAAAACGAGGAATACTACAGTTCTCGCTACAAATCTACTATAGATGCATGGTTCATCTGGATTTTTGATAAAGTCAAATTCCTTGACCGTCTCATCAAAACAGATGTTCCAACTCCGCGATGCCTGCTTTAGTCCATAGATGGACTTAAGCAACTTGCACACCTTTCCGCTGCTCCCACTCTGAATGAAACCCTCTGGCTGATCCATATAGACACACTCCTCTAAATTTCCATTTAGAAAAGCGATCTTTACGTCCATCTGCCAAATCTCATAATCGTGGAAGGCAGCAATGGCAAGAAGGATCCGAATGGATTTCAGCATAGCCACTGGAGAAAAGGTTTCGTCATAGTCCAAGCCAGGTCTTTGACGGAAACCCTTTGCTACAAGTCTAGCTTTATAGGTCTCAACTTGTCCATCTACACCAATCTTCCTTTTGAAGATCCACTTGCATCCTACGGGTTTTACCCCGTCTGGAGCAATGTCCAACGTCCATACTTTGTTGGTGTACATGGACTCCATTTCGGTCTGCATTGCATCCAGCCATTTTACCGAGTCAACGCTCTGAACGGCCTGCTGGAAGCTAGTAGGCTCATCATAATCTATGATGCAATCCTCTCGATCCCCGTCTATGAGAAAACCGTAGTATCTCTCGGGCGGATGAGACTGCCTACTACTCCTGCGGAGCGGCGTAGGAATGTCCTGTTCTTTCGAACCCTCTGGTTCCTCTAAGATTTCAGTAATGGTTTGTGGTTCTGGAACTTCTTCCAGTTCTACTGCGCTCCCACTTATCTGATTTTCCAAAAACTCAGTTTCCATGAAGTAGGCATGACGAGAAACAAGAACTTTTTGTTCCTCTTCGTAGTAGAAAGATACCCCTTGGAGTTCTTTGGGTATCCCACAAACTTGCACTGTACTGAGCGTGCCTCGAGCTTGTCCGCATGCTGCTTTTTTACAAAAGCTGGACATCCCCATGTCTTAAAGGATTTAAGACAGGGTTTCTTCCCACTCCACATCTGATATGGTGTGGTAGGCACTGTCTTAGTAGGAACTTGGTTCAAGAGATGTGCAGCTGTTTCCAGTGCATAACCCCAGAAAGATCGCGGTAACTCAGCCTTACTCATCATGGAACGAACCATATCCAATAGGGTTCGATTCCTCCTTTCCGATACACCGTTATGTTGCGGAGTGTATGGAGGAGTACGCTGAGAGAGAATTCCATTCTCTTTTAAATAGTCCAGGAACTCGGCACTCAAGTATTCTCCACCTCGATCCGATCTTAGAATCTTAATACTTTTGCCTGTTTGTTTTTCAACTTCATTCTTGTAATCCCGAAATTTCTCAAAGGCTTCGGATTTGTGCTTCATTAAGAAGACATGTCCATACCTAGAGAAATCGTCTGTGAAAGTAATGAAGTATGAATAACCGCTTCGCGCATGTGTAGACATTGGACCACACACGTCACTGTGTATGAGTCCCAAGAGCTCGCTCGCTCTTTCTCCGTGTCCAGTGAACGGAGTCTTTGTCATCTTTCCCATGAGACAAGATTCACAAGTGGCATAAGACTGATACTCGAACGGATCCAAGTATCCTTCTTTATGTAACTTAGTCAACCGTGTCTCATTGATGTGACCCAGTCTACAATGCCATAAGAAAGCCTGATTAATATCTGGAGACTTTCTTTTGTGTGTATTCTGGACATTGAAAATCTGTGGTTGGTTCAATACGTATATACCATTGCTCAGTGTACCTGACCCAATCAGAACTTGATTAAGGTGAATGTTTACAACATTACTTACAAACGCAAATTCATAACCTTCTTTAGAAACCAAAGATACAGAAATGATATTACAAGTTGCGTTGGGTACAAAAAAGCAATTACGCAAAACCAAAACATGCCCATCTGTCATTCCCAGGTGATAGTCCCCCACGGCTTTAGCATCCATGCTAGCTCCGTTCGCAACTCTGAGGGTCATGTCACCTGCCTTCAAAAACTTACGGTTTCTCAACGCCTGCAAAGAATTACAGATATGAGATCCTGATCCGGTATCCAATACCCAGGAAGTAGAGTTTATAGAAAGACAGTTTTCAATAACATACACACCTGAAGCTGAAGCCGCAACCTGCTTCAGTTCCTGTGTCTTGGCCTTCCAAGCCCTGCAATCTTTCTTCCAGTGTCCACTCTTATGACAATAGAAGCATTCTTCCTTTCCAACAAGCTTCCCCGCAATCTTTGTTGCCTTTTCCTTTCCCTTCGTACCCACTTTACTAACACCGCCTCTTGGTTTGGCGGGGGCTTTCTTCCTCTTTCCCTTGGCTTTCGCCTTGGACCTAGAGGAAGAAGATCCTCCTACAAACAAAGCGGGTGTTTCCCTACCCTTTTGTAGGGTGCCCTCTGCGCTCCTCAGCATGTTGAGGAGTTCTGAAAGTTCAACTTCCTTTTCTTGCAAGTTGAAATTCAGTATGAACTGGGCGTAAGTGGATGGAAGGGACTGGAGAATTATATCCGTGTAGAGTTCACTGTCCAACGTGGTCCCAAGTTCCGCGAGCTCCTCAGTGTAGCCAATCATCTTAAGCACGTGGTCCGCTACCGATGATCCGACGGCCAACTTTGTCGAAAACAACTTCTTCGACACTTCGTATCTTGCGATACGAGATTGCTCTCCATACAGTTCTTTTGTATGAAGAAATATGGATTCCAAATCCATATTCTCATGCCTCCTCTGATGTTCGTTGTCCATCGAGGCAAGTACGAGGCACCTGGCCTTCGCGCTGTCAATCTCCCAAGTCTTACGGATTTCCTTATCCGCGACGCTGGAGGTGGGACCTGGGACGGGGGGAGCTTTGGTGGTAAGAAGATACCCCAGCTTGTCGTAAGTGATTGCCAACTTGACATTCCTGAGCCAATCTTTGTAGTTTGGCCCTGTCAATATGTTTTTATCTAGAATCAACTTAAGTCCAGTCATTTCGATTTGGTCGCTGCAGGGGGGAGAGAAGGAACACTTTAGCACGATGCTCTTGCAAGTTTAGAATGGTTTTTAGTTTGTCTAAACAGGATGGCTCCCACTGTCTCTCGAATCCCTCCTCAAACCACAAAGGAAGAATTAGCCGGGATCAATCCCACCGTGCAATACTTGCTTAACCGTTCAGCCAGGCCAGTGTCGGTACTTCGAGGGAGGTTTTCCAACGCTTTCGCGAAGTTCCTTAATTAAATAACCTCTTTTCCCTGGGGGCGTAGCCCCGCTAACACCTTTCTAGGCACCTACTAGGTTTATAGCATTGATCGTCTAGTGAGAAATTTCCCGAGGAGTAGCATATACTCACAGTAGGATCGGGATCCAAATATCATTGCGTGACGAATCTGAAGGAATCCTACCAGAATCACCACACTCCAAATGGTATGCATATCTAGCAAGTTTCAGTACTTATGAAACTCCCGATGTGGATTTTTGCCCCATGCTCTTATGACCTTGACTAAGGCCAACAAATCATAAGTCACATGTCAAGTTCTACCCGTCGTTATCCAGGTTAATTTGAATCCACCCGTATCTACCCTTGACTATGGCCAACAAGGCAATACGACTGTCCCAAACCAACGCATTCTATCTATGCAACATATGAATACCCACCAGCTACCAAACACTATGCCTTGACTAAGGCCAACAAACACAGCTTGAATACCGTTGAATATTCATATGAAACGACGGAGGGCTACGAATGGTTTTGGCGAAACCGTGAACTAAGTGAACTTGATATAATCGATGGAACGAGATAGCTTTTAGAAGGAGTGGCTCAAACTCCGCATTTAAAAGTTAGTTTTGAAAAGAACCGAGTGGTTTTTCGAAAGTGTTCCAACGATTTTAACTTGGTTTATTATCTTGCATTAGTTCTTTTAATGCGTGATATTCTTGCATTAGTACTTTTAATGCGTCCCATCATTTAAATCCTACCATTGCAGAAAACAACCAAAATATGACGTACGCTTATGCCATTCGCATTCGCCACGGGGTCCCGTCATCACTCGTTAGGTTACTTAACTAACGACAGAGCGGGGGCTGGGCTAGCGCGGCTGTAAAACATAAGCAACGCCTAAATAGAAAGCAATGATAGACATTACAGATCACAGATGAATACATTGGATATACTAGCAATCCGCAATCCTTTCGAGCCTGAAACGAAAAGCGGATAACACGGTCGCGGTGAATAGCCAATACCCCACCCAAGACCCCTACGGGTGCGGCAAACTACCCGCCAAGTACCCGGCAGTTTGTGCACCCCTCCATGGGTCTATCCTAGGAGCAAAAACAGTAAAAAGAATTATACAATGATGGCTACAACCCCGACCCGGTTGTGCGGCCAAACAAATAATAATTATT
Organism: Agapanthus africanus; assembly: GCA_030015575.1. Classification (NCBI taxonomy): domain Eukaryota; kingdom Viridiplantae; phylum Streptophyta; class Magnoliopsida; order Asparagales; family Amaryllidaceae; genus Agapanthus; species Agapanthus africanus. The sequence goes on from JASDDO010000006.1 coordinate 45,276,859, forward strand.
ACATCAATTTACATTTACAATGAATGAAAGAAAAACAAAAGCTCATCTCACATCCAACCCCGGCTATTCACCCGCGACAGTCCAACACATTCATATACACATTACAATATCAAACACAGATCATGTATAACCCCGACTAATCATCTTATAGCGATTAGCCGACGTTCAATACATGCAAGCATCACAGATATAACCATCATAGTCAAAGTGCAGTGAAGTTCGGAAAAAATACGGAATTATAGGACCCCAAAAGCAAATTTCTGTTCTGGAAAATCTGGGCACATATAATATATTTTAAAAATCCCAAAACCAACACACAAACACACTGCACGAAAAACGATGCACAGAAGAAGACAAAGCGCGGCGCTTCCGCGGCAAATACCTACCTCGTGCGGCGGAAGCGCGGCGGTTTGGATGAATTAGGGTATCGTTTTTCTTGGGTGTTCACACAAAACCCTGAGCCGAATTTACAAGTATAAAGTTTTTCATTTAGAGCAGAAAAAATTTTAACAGAAACTTAGGGTTTTGTTTTTCCGGTTTTGTGACTTTTTCGGTTCCGAACTTCGTTACACTTCACTATCAAGCTAGTTTAAGTTTAGTTAGGCTCTGATACCACTGTAAGTCCATATTGCGACCCCCGGTACTTACGGGGAGGCGGAAACGGTATAAAAACAAATTTTTATCGCAAGAGGCAACATGGACTAAACTAGGTCGGGATCGTGTCTAAACTAAACTAGCATACAAGCTAAAGAGTTTTAGCTACTCGGATGAAGGTTATACCTAAACTTGAACTCCTTCTTCTTCAAACCTTGTAGAGGTTGATGGTTCTTGCCTTGTAGCCTTCTTCCGTCGAAGATGGATCCACCTCGAAGGTTCTACCTTTGGGCTCTTCCTCGATCTTTGAGTGAACTAGGGTTTCCGGTTTGCTAAATCTTGATCCTAGAATGAGTAGAGAGTAACTAGGGGTTGTTTTTCTTTTCAAGGTGATGGATTCTCAACACATGAGAAGGGGTCACCTTGAGCTTGAGGAAGAAGAAGATGAAGAGAGGAGAGAGAAGCTAAATGAGATAATGAGCTAGCTTTTTCTTTCTTGCAACCATAATGCCAAAAGAAAAGAATTATCTAAATAATAATAATTCAAAATAAGAATAGTTGATGGTAATTTAGAATGACCACTATCATGCTTCTTTAAATGAAGTGTAAGCATGAATCAAGGAGGATCTTTCAAAGCATGATGGTGGTCAATGGTCAACAAGTCAACCAAGGTCAATAAGTCAACAAAAATCAACCATAACATAATTCTTATTTAATTACTATTATTAATAGATAATTCATAAATCCATTAGGGTTTGGAAAAAGATAACTGTCAACTGTGCATACGCACCCGTTCCGAAACCCTAATGAAAAATCTCATCCTCCGCCTCAAGCAACTGTGCATACACACCTGCATTCTCGTTCCGAGAAACAAGAATACCGAGATATAAAAGCAACCCCCAAAACATATACCAGTATCTGGCTCAAGCCAGAGCCTGCCAGTATAATCCGTCCGGACTCCAAACGTGCACAAGTGCGCGGATGAGAACGAACCCTGTCGCAAAACCATGCGACCTCTACTCTGTTTTGCCCAGAGGCGAATACCCTCTGTGTGGGACTCTAAAGACTCGGCACTACGCTGGCAGTGGGTTTAACCACAGACCGCAAGCGGCACTAGCTGTGCGTAACGGTCCCCAGGTAGATGCCGACAAGAAGGCTGACGAGGTGAAACCCCATCTGTACTCCTACTGAGTCTGAATGTGACAGTCTCCGTACAGTCCGGTCTGTTCGTCTGATACATCGCATGTCGGGCCTAGGGGGCGGTAAAACGTCAGTCCCCCAATAGCGGTACAAGTCGTGTCGGAGTGAAGCCCAAAACACCCTGAGATAACACTGGAACCTACCAGTATATCTCGCTTGCCCTGGCCAGGGACTACTCGTGTAATGGCTCTCCTAGACACAGCGCGATGTCAACCCCCAACACCGGGAGAGACGAATCCTGTCTAACCGGCACTGCCTCCAAGTGCTTCGGAACTGCACCCAACCACCACCTGTTTGCACGACTCCTTTGAGCCGTGGTAGGGTAGTGATCAAAGTGCAGTGGGAACACACTCGAGGCGAAGTGCTAGTATCAAGTCAGCGGACTAAGCTGTACTCATGTCACATGGGAACTGATGACTGACGATAGGTATAATACCAACCTGTCAGTTCCCGACGAGTCCTGTCCAGTGTACTCGTAACCTAACGAGCACCCGTATACTATCTCTAGTACGACGTACTGATGGCTGTGGGACAGACCATCTCCCACACTGGGATGAGAAGCGCATACGCTAGTCTACTCCGGAGTATCGATGCCCTGTCTCGATAGTCCTGCGACTAAGGACCTGTATAAGGATGTGCTTATAGATTACCCAGCCCCCACTAGTGCGACTGCCATCACAACGCTGGTAATCAAGCAAAGATCCTAAGGGCTCCACTAATGCGTATAAGTGATATAGTAAAATAAACACAAGTACATATTGAAGTAGAAACAAACCAAGTAGCATACTACTATATTGAGCAAGATTGTTTATACAAGGTGAATATCCCAAGCTTCCATTAAGTAATATACAAACTAGTATGATACAGTAATGGCCTCTAGGGCATATACACTAACATAATTAATCCCGGCTAGTCTTTCCTTTTAGGGTTTGAAGGAAGATCTGATAAAAAGCAGTGGGAGCCATCCTGATTAGATAAGATAATAACCAATCTGATCTTGCACGAGCATACGCTAAAGTGTTTTCTTCTCTCTCTCTCCAGGTAGCGACCATTTCATGCCTTAATCAAGATAATCGTATGGATATCTATTCTACCATAGTGAACAACAAAAGGTGTTTGTTGCTCAACATGCCACCTTTTTAGAAAACGAATTTCTTGCAAAAGAGATTAGTGGCTCTGAGGTAGAACTAGAAGAAGTTCCAGAAACACAAACTATAACTGAAGATTTAGTGGAACCAGAAGATTCGGTAGTACCCTACGAACCCCAGCCTCTCCGCCGATCTAGTAGGGTTCCTCGTCCACCTGAGAGATACTACGGTTTTCTCATTGATGGTGGTAGTGAGGATTGCATCATGGAGGATGATGACCCAACTAGCTTCGAGCAGGCCATCACGAGTGGGGACTCAGTGAAATGGCTGGATGCTATGTGATCCGAGATGGAATCCATGTACACCAACAAAGTATGGACTTTGGAAGTTGCTCCTGAAGGGGTAAAACCCATTGGGAGCAAGTGGATCTTCATGAAAAAACTTGGTGTAGATGGGAAAGTGGAGACTTTCAAAGCTAGACTTGTAGCAAAGGGTTTTCGTCAAAGACCAGGTGTGGACTATGACGAAACCTTTTCTCCAGTGGCTATGCTTAAATCCATCCGAATCATGCTTGCCATCACTGCATATCATGACTACGAAATCTGGCAAATGGATGTTAAGACCGCCTTTCTAAATGGTGATTTAGAAGAGTGCGTGTACATGACTCAGCCGGAGGGCTTCGTAGACAGTGGGAGCAGCGGGAAGGTATGCAAGCTGCTTAAATCCATTTATGGATTAAAGAAAGCATCGCGGAGTTGGAACATCTGCTTTGACGTCGTTATCAAAGAGTTTGATTTCGTCAAAAACCCAGATGAACCTTGTATTTACAAGAAGGTGGCAGAGAGTAAGGTTGTCTTCCTCGTATTGTACATAGACGACATACTCTTGATAGGAAATGATATTCCTATGCTGCAATCGGTCAAGCTCTTCTTATCACAAAGATTCTCAATGAAAGATCTTGGTGATGCCTCCTGCATATTGGGAATTAGGATCTATAGAGATAGATCCAAACGGACTTTGGGATTGTCCCAATCCAGGTACATTGACACCATACTAAAGAGGTTTAGTATGGAAGAATCCAAGCGTGGGAATTTGCCCACGATCTCTGGAGTCACTCTCTCCAAAGAGATGTCTCCCAAGACTGATATGGAGAGAGCTCGCATGCAAGGGATACCCTATGCTTCGGCTGTAGGCTCTATCATGTATGCGATGCTATGTACCAGACCCGATGTAGCATACTCACTAAGTGTAGTGAGCAGGTATCAAGCTGATCCTGGAGAGAATCACTGGACAGCTGTGAAGAGCATTCTCAAGTACTTGCGAAGGACTAAAGAGATGCTCTTGGTGTATGGTAACGGAGAACTCCAAGTGGAGTCCTTTACCGATTCGAGCTTCCAGAGTGATAAGGACGACTCTAAGTCGCAGTCGGGCTTTGTCTTTACCCTTTACGGAGGGGCGGTTAGCTGGAAGAGTTCCAAGCAGGAAACCGTGGCAGACTCGACGATGGAGGCTGAATACATCGCTGCCAACGATGCTGCCAAAGAGGCTGTCTGGATCAAGAAGTTCATGATTGAACTTGGAGTGGTTCCATCCATTGAGTATCCACTACCTTTGTATTGCGATAACAATGGAGCGGTGGCTTTGGCCAAGGAACCCAGGTCCCATCAGTGATCCAGGCATATTCTGAGGTGGTATCACCTGATCCGGGAGATAGTTGATCGCCGGGAGATCGAGGTCAGGAGAGTTAACACGAAGAACAACACGGCGGATCCACTCACGAAGGCCATTCCCCAGATACAGTTTGAGAGACTCTTCGGGATGCTCGGTATGCGATACTACAGCAGCTGGCCCTAGTGCAAGTGGGAGATTGTTAGTTGTATGTATGCCTTAGAGGCCAGTATTGTACAGATGATGTATATTATATTGGATGCTTGGACATATATAGAGATGACTTTCTTGCTCGATATGATAGTATGCTATCTGGTTACTCTTTATCTTAACATGTACACTTGTCACTTTAAACTGTCTTATAGTTACATGTTGGTAAAGCCCTTAGGATGTGTACTTGACTGCCTGGACTATGATGCAGATCATACTAGTGGGGACATGGCAGTCCATAAGTACATCCTTCAAGGTCCCTAGTCGTGGGTGTATCGAGACGGGGCATCGATATACCAGAGTAGACTAGCGTATACGCTTCTCGACCTATGAGATGGGCGATGGATGATCCCATATCCATTGGTGTTTGACATCAGAGATGATATACGGGTGCTCAGTGGAGACTGGGTACACTGGACGGACTCACCGAGAACTCCCAGATGGTATTATACCTCACGTCAGATGGCAGTTCTCAGGTGACACTTGTGCAGGTTAGTCTGTAGACCCGAGATCGTCATAGAGTCTTGTGTGATTCCCACTGTGCTTTGATCTCCACCTTACCACGTCCATGAGGGCGTGCAAAACGGTGGTCTTTGGGTACAGTCCCGAGTCACATGGAGGCAATGAGCGATAGGAGGGGTTTCGTCTCTCTCGGTATTGGGGGTTGATGTTGCGCAGTGCTCGATTGGCAGTAACAGGGAAGTCCCTGGCCAGGGCTGATCAGAGATTTGCTGGTAAGTGTTACCAGTAGTTTCTCAACCCGTTATGAGCCTCACATCAGCACGACTTATCGATTATTGGGGTCTGACGTTTACCACCCCTAGACTTGATATGCGACATATCAGACGAACAGACCGGACTGTACGGTAAGTGTTACTGGTTGGATTCACAGGAGTGTGAGCGGGCTAGCTCGTCGATCTTCTGATCGCTCAATACCCGGGTGGCCGTTACATTTAGCAGACCGCTTGCGGCTTGTGGGTGCTTGATATGATCATCATCTGCTACCGGCGTATTGACGAGTCTTTAGAGTCCTGGCTCAAGCGAAACGAAATAGGAGCGCATATGAGATATGTGCGGAACCGAGAATAATGCGTGTATGTGATACCGTATTTCATTCTCGCGATGAATGTTTCGATTGGTTGTATGCGATATAACCTAGTTGTCGAATCATTGATTCGATAAATCGATACATTGTATACTAGTCGGTTATGTGTGACATGACCGGATCATTGAATCAAGTGTTGATTTAATGATTTAATGTATAATTATATATTTGATATATTAATTTGCATTAACTAGTATTGGTTCATTTTAAAAGGATTTTCTCACTTAAAGTGCACATTGTATATGTGATATGCTTTTGTGTGCACTTGATTGTATCATGTTTGATGATACATATTTACTTGGGTTTGTGCAAAGAATTAAACCATGGTTATGATAATGGTTAGGGTTTTGAGTTATTCATCTATTTGTTTATCCATTCTTTATTTATTTAAATGGATAAAAGAAAAGAAAATGGTTTCTTTTTGTCATGAAGCTTGTTGAAGCTTCATGAAGCTTTGACTAAAGAGACCATTTGTCTTCATGCTTAACCCTAACCATTCCCATTTACCATGGTCTATTCTCTACACTTAACCTTAGTTAGCTTATGATAAGTATTGATTTATTTTTCATTTTATTCAACACTTATCATATTCTTTCTTCTTCTTCATCATCTTCTTCAAGAAAGAAAGCTTGATGCCATCAATGGCAACTTGAGTTCTAAAGTGAGAAATCCAATTCTAAAGTGAACCCACCTCCTATTTCTTCACCCTCTACCTCTTGCCAAGTTGTTTTGGGTGTTTTCTTCATAAGTTTCACAAATTTGTGAAGTCAGAGCTTGAACTTGTGATGCCTCGACGTAGATCATCTTCGGCACGAAGACGACGACTTAGTCCGCCCAATTATCCAATGAAGCCGACGTTTGAGTTCGAGATTCGAGATGGACAGAGAGAGGACGCCTACGTGGAGCTTAGGAAGTGGACAAACGGATCTACAAAGGTTGTAGCCTCTCTCCTTTAGTTAAGATGTTAACTAGATTCGTATTTCGCCTAAACTTCTAGCCGACGATCCGTATTAGGGTTTCTCGGCACCCTTAAAATTTAAAATTGGCATGGTTGATTCCTTGTGAGACCTCTATAGTGTGCCTAGGAACCCTTCAATGCCCGGCTAATCATTCCAACATCTTGTCAATGAAAGGTAGAGGGAAGTGATCTTTCCTCGTTACGGCATTGAGTTTTCTATAATCAATACATACACGCCATCCAGTTTGGGTATGTGTTTTGATCAACTCATTAGCCTCATTAGTTATGACCGTGATGCCAAACTTTTTAGGGACCACATGAATAGGACTTACCCTTTAGCTATCAGATATTGGGTAAATTATACCATTCTCTAGGCATTTGACGATTTCTTTCTTTACTGTCTACTTCATGATTGGATTCAACCGTCTTTGTGGGTCTCGGGCTGGTTTGTCTTCATCCATCAAATGTATACGATGTTCAACAATCAAGGGACTAATCCCTTTGATGTCTGCCATTGTCCAACCAAAAGCTTGCCGATTAGATCTCAATACCAACAAAAGAGCTTTCTCTTGCTCTAAAGCTAGAGAAGCTGATATGATAACTGGTAAGGACTCATTCTCACCTAAATATGCATATTTAAGATGGGACGGTAGTGGTTTGAGATCTAGTGTCGGTGGAGAGACGATAGAAGGTAGGGTAAGGAAATGATACTCGGACTCTTTAAGAGGTTCATGACCGGCATAAGAGATTGACTCGGAAAGCTCGACTAACTTTTGCGACAAGTCAAAGGATTCGGACTCGGGGATGGACTTGTCGACGGAAGGTTCCTCACTCGTATAAATAGCTGGATCAAACACTAACTTTCTAGTAGCGTCGAGATCATTATCGCAAAGTTTCTCAACTTCGCAACTATCGGAAGCTATCTCGTTGACAGAACATATATCAATTAGATGGCAAAAGGTTCGGATGGTTGACTTCCTATCCAGAAAATGTTAAGCTCAATTATCATTTTCCCGAAAGATAGGTTCATAGACCCGTTATGACAATTAATTACTGCATTGGAAGTTGCTAGAAAAGGCCGACCAAGAATCACCGGAATTTGGTTTCGTGGGTTCGCCACAGGCTGTGTATGTAAAACAATAAAGTCCACAGGGAATATAAATTTCCTGACTTTGATTAACACATCCTCTAGCTCACCCCTAGGGTGGGTGATTGATCGATTGGCCATCTGGAGAGTGCAGTGCGCAAGTTTCAACTCTCCGATGCCCAATTGCTCATAGACAGAATATGGGAGCAAGTTAACACTGTCACCTAATTCGAGCAGAGCGCGATTGATATTTTTACCCCTTATAGTTATAGATATTGTAGAACAACCGGGGTCCTTACGTTTCTTAGGAAATTATTGGGTAAAAGAAGTGCTTATATTGCTCGCTAAGAAAACATTTTTAGGTACTTGAGTTTTCCTCTTTCTAGTGCACAAGTCCTTAAGAATTTTTGCATAGGACGGAACTTGTTGAATAGAATCTAGGAGAGGAATATTTATGTTAACTTGCTTAAACATTTCCACAATCTTCTTCATTTGTGCATTTGGTTTGTTGGCCCTCAATCTGTTTGGAAAAAGGAGCTTTATCAATAAGGGTTGGGTCCAACATTTGAGGAGAAAATTGTGGGGATGGAATGGATCCCGAAATTGGATTCGGGATAGTATGAGATGGTAGTTCATTCAAGGAAGTGGGCTAAGGATTTGACCCTAGTGAAGAATGGAGAATAGGCTCAGAAGAAGATGATGGACTAGACGAAGTAGGATTAGAAGTAGCAGCCGGGGTTTCATCTGATTCATCATCATCAACTTGTTTACCAACATTATTGTTCAGCACTCTTCCCGATCTCAACGTAGTTACGGAACTCACGTTATGATTTTGTTGGTTAAAGGCGATGTTTACGCTTTGTGAGTGGCTGGGATTTGGTAGAGGTTGAGATGGAAGTCTCCCTTTCTCTCTTTCACTCATTGCAGTATTTATCTGTGTAATTTGTGCTTCGATCGATTTTATACTTTCACCATGGGAAGCAGTGTGTTGCACTAACGTTTGGATAGAAAATTAGCCGTCGTTTGTGTGGAGTGTTTAATAAATGTTTCTAAGCTTCTTTCGAGTGCAGAGGTTTTTTCAGTACCTTCCGTTGGAGTATTAGTCTGTAGTCGGAAAGAATTTTTATAAGGGACACTGTTGTTGGCCGGATTTTGGAAAGATTATGGTTGAAAGGGGTGCTGGAGTTGGTGTGGTGGCTGTTGTTACTGTGGAGGAAGTCTTTGAAAGTTATTTTGGCTTGAGAACTGATTTTGAGTTTGAGTTTGGTTTTGGTTCCAAGCAAAATTGGGATGATTTCTCCATCCCTGATTGTTTGTGGATGAATAAAGATCGTTTCTAGGTCGTTGCTGAAAAGCAGCATTGGTTTGTTCTTGACCTTGAGACGGAGGATTCAAAGGACATTCTTCCGTTAAATATGATGGGTCAAAACAGCAACCACACACGGTTTTGGGGAGCGTAACTTGGTTTAGGGAGACTAACGAGAATTTGCTTTCTATCGCTTCGAGTTTCTTTTGTATCGCGGCCATTTCGGCTTTTTCTGCGATGGAAATATCGAGCTGATGGATACCTTCCCTAGATGAAGACGATGTGGTAGATCTAGTGCTCTCCCATTGTAAGGTTTGTTCGGCGAGATCTTCCAGAAATTGCCATGCTTCGCCATCGTATTTTGACATGAAATGACATTGACAAATGGTTTCTAGCATTTGTTTTGTGCATTAATATCCTCATATATAATTCGGCAAAGTTGCCATCTATCGATGTTGGATATTTGTATTCCCTAGATACCATTATATGATAGTGAATGTATCGGTATGTGTATATATATATATTCAGAGGACATTCTTGCTCGACATGATAGTATGCTATCTGGTTGTACTTTATCTTGACATGTTCATTTGATCTTGCATCTTACTCATTTGGTACATGTTGATAAAGCCCTTAGGATATTTGCTTGACTACTGGGACTGTGATGCAGATCACACTAGTGGGACATGTGTAGTTTTTAAGCATATCCTTGAAATGTTCCTAGTCGTGGGTGTATCGAGACGGGGCATCGATATTCCAGAGTAGACTAGCGTATACCATTCTAATCCCATATGATGGGCGATGGATGATCCCATATCCATCTGGTGTGGTGACACCAAAAATTGTATACGGGTGCTCAGTGGAGACTGGGTACACTGAACGGACTCGCCGAGAACTCCTATGTGGTATTATATCTATTGTCGGATAGCAGTTCTCAGGTGACAGTGGAACAGGTTAGTCTGTACACCCGAGATCGTCATAGAGTCTTGTGTGTCCTCCCACTGTACTTTGATGTATGCATGAATGTATATATGTACATATATGATGATGTGAATGCACACATGCGTGCATATATGTGTCATGGTTGTTGATACATTGAAGATGGCAATGCAAGACTCACATGGTATATATATATATATATATATATATATTATTGAGAAAAAGTAAATGATTAAATCATGGTTGAATATTCAACTCCACTATTCTTTACTTGACCTAAGTTTTGACCATGGTTTAATTCTCTTTGTTCTTTAACTCATTAAAAGAAATATCTAGATATTTATCAACCATGGTTTTATGTGAGTGTGACTCATATACATATATTTTCTTTTCTCATTTATCTTGAGAATTATCATTATCACAAAAAAAAGAACTCAAGCTAGCCATCTCCTTCATCTTCCTCCTTCATGCTCTCTTGCTTATTCTAGTGAGTGAAGAAGAAAAAAGGAAAGGTTTTTAAGTGAGAATACAAACCACATCACCAATCTATACTAGTCTAGCCCATTAGTGTAGGTTGTTTAATACACTTCTTCATAGATCAAGTGAAGCTAGGAGTTTGATCCAAGGGACTCCGGGTGGATCGTCGTGGACTTGGAAGGATTCTAGCGAGCCGGTTCAAACCATTGTTGATCCAAGGAGTCACAAGAGGAGGTCTACAAAGGTTGTATTTCTCTCCACTTAGTATTAGACACTACATTGTATGTGATACTATATGTTGTTACCCTAGATTTCTAGTTCGATTCAAGCTTGGTATTACTTAGCACCCCCTAAATTTTTAATATAGCATGTGTGATGCAACCCAAACCATAGGCATTGTGCTAAGGAATCCCTACAGTGATATCAGAGCCAAGCTAGAAACTTAGACGATGTTATAAATATTACGAAACCGAAACAATTCTGAAAATACGATATTCTGAAACCCTAGGATCTGCTCTCTGTCGATTTTAAAATGGCCTCTAAAAATTATTTTAGCAACTGCAGAAGATTGTATGTGATACATATAGAAAACAGATGAAAAATGAGGCCGTTCCACCGGATTTTACCCAAGCACAAAACCAAAAAATCCAAGCAGGCCGGCCCAGGATGCTCCATTTTGCCCCGTTTTTCCTCTATGCTCTGGTCTATAGGTTTTTGGGTTTCAGGTATTGTTAGTTTAGCCCAAAATTTCTTGTGATGTTAATTTTGTTTAGGGGCTAATTCGGAGCATTTCGTAGTCGTAATTTTAACATTGTTTTGGTAAGTTGGACGACGTTTAACAGTTCGAACGAATATCACACACCACCTCATTACTCTCGCTGGAAATTTTCAAGTGTTGGAATTTCCCAAGTTGAACATATTCGGAAGATCGTGCAAGTATCCCTATGGACCCTCTAGAAGAACGTAATCCTAACTCGACTCTATGACCATGGAACCGCGGCCAAACCTTAGGATTTTCCGTAGTCCTATGGCGCCATAAGTGAGGCAAGGGTTGACCCTTCTACGGCTGGTCCATAGACACTGTAGCACATTTTTGGGTATTTTAACTTTGCTCAAGTGTTGAGCTCTCGGGGTAATTTGTGGGTGTTTTGTTGATTCAATCAAAATGTTTAACATCGTCTGGATATATGTGAAAGTGATGATTCCAATTGTTGTTGTTTTTCACTTTCTTTTCTGCGATCGTAAGTGTAGTATGTGTGTATCACCGATTTCGTTACTATACATCAACGACAATCGGGGTACGCATACTTACTTACGTTGATGACATATGATGTTGTGTGTTGCTGAGATATGATGTACAGGATCGTCGTGAATGAATGGCTGGGGGTTTTATGTGAGATGAGAGTTTGTATTTTCATTCATGTAAAATTAATTGTATGTAATATTCTTTTATTTGGGGCACTTCCGGGTTGAGGATGATGTCACCATTGTTGTATATTATTTACTTTTCCGCATTAGGATAAACCCAAGGAGGGGAGCACAAGTGACCGGGTTCTAGGGTTCAGTGGGAGGCCATCTCGAGGAGTCGAGACCGAGTCTTCTAAACTCTAGAATTGGTAGGGTCACTTGCCGCTCTCATAGGGGTCTAGGGGTGTGGGCTTGGCTATTTATCGCGGCGGTGGAATCTGTATTTTCTATTGTTGGCTAAATACAAAATACGAACCTCCTAGAATATCCTATATTTTCATATGTGCTTCTGCTGTTGATATTCTGTGATGTGATCACTTTATATGCTGAGACGAATGGTATTATATATATGATATATAATAAACGTTGCTTATGTTTTACATCCGCGCAAGTCCCGTCCCGCTATGTCATTAGTTAAGTAACCTAACGGGACATTGTGGAGAATGCGGATGGCATAAGCGTACGTTCTTCTTTCGTTTCTTTTCTGTGATGGCTTAAGGACTTAAATGATGGGACAACATTAATGAGATTAATGTAAAGAAAAATGAACCTCAAAGATGTTGTAGAATCGGATTTGAAACCTACTCGGCTTTTTATGAAAAAGCAAGTTTTCAAAATGCGGAGCTTAAGCCACTCCTTTTAAAACCATTAGATTCTACAACGATATCAAGTTTAAAGCGTTAAAGGTTTTCTTAAAAACCATTCGCAGCCTTTCGTCATTTTAGGAAGTAGAGTACTTAGTATTCGTGCTACGTATGTTGACTATAGCCAAGGCGTAGTGTACGGTAGCTAAGTGATGTCTTCCTACACAGCATATGATGCGATTAATTAGGACAGTCACATGATTATGTTGACTATAGCCAAGGGTCATGTGGGTGGGTCTAATTAATCATGAAAAGACGGGTAAAACTTGACTAGTGCTTATGATAAGTTGACCATAGCCAAGGTCATGAGTTCTAGGGGTAAAAACCATATCGGGAGTTTCAAGAGTTGAAATTTACAATGAGATTGCATACCTTCTATGTGATAGTAGGATCCCGATCCCACTGTGAGCAAGAGTTGCTCCCAGGAGAGTTTTGCACTTTACAATTAGCTAAACCATTAGGTGTCTAGAAAGGTGTCAACGGGGCTACGCCTCTAGGAAAACGAGGTTTATTTTAATTAGGTCCGTGCGAAAGCACAAGGAACCTCCCTCAAAGTACCGGCACTGGCCTGGCTGAATGGTTACCGAAGTTGTAGAATGTAATTAATCCTGGCTAATTTTCTTTTTAAGGTTTGAAGGAAAATTTGATAAAAGCAGTGGGAAACATCGATTAGATAAGATAATAAACCAATCTGATCTTTGCAAGAGCATTCGCTGAGTGTATTCTTTTCTCTCTCCTAATGGCAGATAACCATGACTGGATTTAAGCTACTGTTAGAGAAAAATAAGCTAATTGGGCCGAGCTATAAAGACTGGATGAGGAACATTAACATTGCTCTCACATATGATAAAGTATCATATGTCCTCACTGCCTCAGCCCCACCTATCCCAGACCCTGAATCTTCTATTGCAGATAAGGAGATCCGTAAAACGTTGGATATTGACTATGCTACTGCAAAATGCCTTGTGCTTGCATCGATGGACAATACACATTAAAAGCAGCACGAGCAGATGGATGTTCAGTCCATATTTCTCCATACAAAAGAGTTGTTTTGGGAGCAATCTCGGTCCCTGAGACATGAAGCATCTCGAAAGTTGTTTCAGATGCGGATGGCTCCTGGCACACCAGTAGGTGATCACGTTTTGAAGATGATAGCTCTTATTGAAGAGCTTGAGGACCTCAGATGGACAATGGATAACGAACAGTATACTGATATTGTTCTTCAGTCTCTTCCCCCTTCCTTTGCTCAATTCATAATAAACTTCAACATGCATAACATGGAGAAGTCACTACCCAAACTTCTCAATATATTGAGAAGTGCGGAGAGCACGCTTAAAGTGAAGTCTCCCTCTCTGATTGTTGGACAATCTTCCTCTTCCATCCCAAAAGCCAAGGCCAAGGAAAGGAATAAGAAGAAATCCACCAAACCGAGAGGTGGAATCAAGAAGGCACCAGGAAGAAACAAATCCAAGGTTGAGAAGTCAGGATAAGGAGAATGTTTTCACTGCAAGAAGACGGGGCACTGGAAGCGGAACTGTACTGAGTACCATGATCTTAAGAAAAAGAAGCATGGTGATGCTTCAGCTTCAGGTGTGCTCGTAACTGAAAACTGTTTTTCTATAAACTCTGCTTCCTGGGTATTGGATACCGGTTTGGGTTCTCATATCTGCAATTCTGTGCAGGCGTTGAGAAATAACAAAGTTTTGAAGACCGGTGATCATACTCTCCGAGTTGGAAATGGTTCCAATGTACATGCAGTTTCAGTGGGAGAGTATCACCTAGGGTTGCCGTCGGGTTGTATATTGGTTTTGAACCCATGTTATTTTGTACCAAGCATGCTATGTAATATAATATCCGTTTCTTTGTTAAACAATGAAGGATATCATTTTGTATTGCAGCACAATGTTATGAACATTAAATTGAATCAAGAGTTGATTGGTTGTGGTATACTTAATAACAGGATATACGTCCTTAATCAACACACAGTTTTCAACATACAACACACAAATAAAAGAAAATTTTCAGATATAAATGAAGCTTTTCTTTGGCATTGTAGACTTGGTCATATTAATGAAACAAGACTAAACAAGCTTCATAAAGATGGATAATTAAATCCTTTTGAGTATAAATCTTATGCGACTTGTCTGTCTTGTATCAAAAGGAAAACGACCAAAACTCCGTTTACTGGACACGGAGAAAGAGCTACAGAGCTCTTGGGCCTCATACATAGTGATGTATGTGGGCCAATGTCTACACATGCGAGAGGTGGTTTTTCTTACTTCGTAACTTTTACTGATGATTTCTCAAGATTCGGTCATGTGTTTTTATTAAAGCATAAGTCTGAAGCTTTCGAGAAATTCAAAGAGTACAAACTTAAAGTAGAAAAACAAATAGGAATGAGCATCAAAATACTTCGATCAGATCAAGTTGGAGAGTATCTTAGTACAGAGTTTTCAAACTTCCTAAAAGAGAATGGGATTCTCTCTCAGCTCACTCTTCCTTACACACCACATCACAACGGTGTGTCAGAGCGGCGGAATCGTACCCTATTAGATATGGTACGATCCATGATGAGTGATACTGAGTTACCTCTCTCCTTTTGGGGGCATGCATTGGAGACTGCAGTTTTTCTGTTAAACAAAGTTCCAACCAAGACCGTGTCTACCACTCCATATGAGATATTGTATGGGAAGAGACCATCTCTTAAACGAGTTAAGATTTAGGGTTGTCCGGTTTTTGTCAAAAAGCAGAATTTAGACAAACTCGAGACATAATCAGTCAAATGTATAATTGTGGAATATCCAAAACATTCGTTTGGATATTTTTTCTACCACAAGGAGGAACAAAAAGTGTTTGTTTCTCAACATGCCACATTTTTAGAAAAGGAGATTTTTCCAAATGATACTGATGGCAATGTGGTAGATCTAGAAGAGGTTCTAGAGACACAAGTTACAAATGACGACTTGGTTGAACCTGATGTTGCAACAGAATCTTATGAACCTCAGCCACTCTGTAGATCTGGTAGGACTTCTCGCCCACCGGAGAGATACTATGGTTTTCTCATTGATGGTGATAGAGAAAATTGCATCATGGATGATGATGACCCTGCCAGTTTTCAGTAAGCTATCACGAGTGGTGACTCTGTGAAGTGGTTAGATGACTCGAGATCCGAAATGGAGTCTATGTACACCAACAAAGTATGGACTTTGGATGTTGTACCCTCTGGGGTAAAACCCGTAGGGTGCAAATGGATCTTTAATAGAAAGATCGGTGTAGATTGGCAGGTGGAGACCTATAAGGCAAGGCTTATGGCGAAAGGATTTCGTCAAAGACCAGGTATGGACTATGACGAAACTTTTTCTCCTGTAGCCATGCTTAAATCCATTCGGATCCTACTTGCTATTGCTGCTCACTATGACTATGAAATCTGGCAGATGGACGTTAAAACGGCTTTTCTAAATGATGATTTAGAAGAATGCGTTTATATGGATCAGCCAGAGGGCTTCATTGATAGTGAGAGTAGCGGGAAAGCATGTAGGTTGCTTAAATCCATTTATGGATTAAAGTAGGCATCACGGAGATGGAACATCTGTTTTGATGATGTTATCAAAGAGTTTGATTTCATCAAAAATCCAGATGAACCTTGTGTTTATAAGAAGATTGTATGAAGTACTGTCGCATTCCTCATATTGTACGTGGATGACATTCTTCTGTTAGGAAACGATGTTCCTATGCTACAATCGGTCAAATTGTTCTTATCAAAAAGGTTCTCCATGAAGGACCTGGGTGATGCCTTGTACATACTGGGCATGAAGATCTATAGGGATAGATCTAAATGGTTGTTGGGACTGTCCCAAAGCAGGTTCATTAACACCATCCTAAAGAGGTTTAGTATGGAAGACTGCAAGCGGGGTGCCTTACCTGCTAGTCATTGAGTCACTCTCTCAAGGACTTTTTCCCAAAGACTGATGAAGTGAGAGCTCGCATGAGCATTATACCCTACGCTTCAGCCGTAGGATCTATAATGTATGCGATGTTATGTACACGCCCTGATGTTGCTTATGCACTGGGTGTAGTAAGCAGGTATCAATCCAACCCAGGGGAGAATCACTGGACAGCTGTGAAGATCATTCTTAAGTACTTTCGAAGGACTAAATAAATGTTCTTGGTGTATGGTAACGGGGACCTCCAAATGGAGGACTTTACCGATTCAAGCTTCCAGAGTGATAAGAATGACAGCAAATATATCTCAGGGTTTGTATTTAGCCTCAATGGAGGGACGGTATGTTGGAAGAGTTCCAAACAGGATACCGTTGCAGACTCAACGATGGAAGCTGAGTATATTGCTGCAAATGATGCTGCCAAGGAAGCCGTCTGGATGAGGAAGTTCATCTTGGAGCTAGGAGTAGTTCCAACCATTATTGATCCAATACCATTGTATTGTGATAAGAATGGGGCTATGGCATTAGCCAAAGAGCCCAGGTCCCATCAGCGATCCAGAAACATCCTGAGGCGATATCATTTGATCCAGGAGATAGTTGATCGCCGCAAGATCGAGATTCGGAGAGTAGACACAAAGAATAACACCGCGGATCCACTCACCAACGCCCTCCCTCTGCTGCATCATGAGCGACTTTTTGAGACGATGGGTATGAGATACGCCAATAATTGACCTTAGTGCAAGTAGGAGATTGTTGGATATATGTATGCCCTAGAGGCCATTATTGTAAGTCTATGTTACTCACCCCGCTAGTTAACTGGGAAGCAGAATAGGTAAAAATCAAATTTTTCTTTGCAATGTAACATAAACTACCCATGAGGATCATTGCTAAACATTAACTAACAAACTAAGTAAGAGTGTTAACTACTATGTTAGATGATTATACCTCAAGCTTCAAGTCCTTCTTCTCCTTGTTGTGCTTCTCCTTGTTATGAACTCCTTGGAGTGGTGGTGGATGGTGCCTCCTCACCGGCTTCTCCACGTTAAAGATAATCCACACGAAGATCTCTACCTTGAGCTTCAACCTCTATAATGAAATAACTAGGGTACTTTTTGTGCTAGATTAAGTAGCCTAGAGTGAGTAGAGAAGGATTTTGGTGGCTAAGTCACAATGACCGTTGATTCTCAACTCATGAGACACTAGGGTTTGAGAGAGGAAGAAGGAGAGAACCTTGAGAGAGAGAGAGTGAGAAGAGAATAATGAAGAGAGCTCTCTTTTGAAGAAAGATAAAAATAAGTTTTGTTAGGATAATTGTGATGGCTTCTTTGATTTGACCATTATCATGTCACAATTAATGCTAAGCAAAATATCTTGTGCTCAACAAAAATATCTAAGTCAACAATAGTCAACATAGTCAAATGGTCAAACCAATTACCCATGACACAATTATCTCTAATAAAAATTAGTAAACAATTTCCTCCATCTCATTATGGTTTTAATCAAGTCAATGGTCAAAATCCTAATGAGGTGTCTCCTTCTCTGCCCCTATCATCCGTATATACATACCCACATCCGTGGTCCGATAAACACGAATACAATGAGACTAAACCAATCCAAAATCTAATACTAGGATCCGGCTTAAACCAAAGCCCACTAGTATCAACCGCCCGAATACCAAACACGAACAAATACGCGTATGTGAACGAACCCTGTCGTAAATCCATACGACCTCTACATCGTTTCGCCCAAAAGCGGAAAACCCTCTGTGTGGGACTCTAAAGACTCGACACTACGCTGGAAATGGGTTTAACCACAGGCCGCAAGTGGTACTAGCTGTACGTAACGGTCCCCAGGTAGATGTCGATAAGATGACCGATGAGGAAAACCCATCCGAACTCCTACTGAGGCTGAATGTGACAATCTCCGTACAGTCTGGTCTGTTCGTCTAAGAGTATCGCATATCGGGCCTAGGGGGCGGTAAACGTCAGACCCCCAATAGTGGTATAAGTCATGTCGGAGTGTAGCCCATTACGCCCTGAGAAACTACTGGAGTACCACCCAGTAAATCTCGCTTGCCGTGGCCAGGGACATTGCGTAATGGCTCTCCAAACACAGCGCGATATCATCCCCCAATACCGGGAGAGACGAATCCTATCTAACCGCCACTGCCTCCAAGTGCTTCGGCACTGCACCCAACTACTACATGTTTGCATGACACAATAGAGCTGTGGTGGGGTAGTAATCAAAGTACAATGGGAACACACTCGAGGCGAAGTGGCAGTGTCAAGTCAACGGACTAAGCTGTACTCATATCACCTGGGAACTGCTACCTGACGATAGGTACCAACCAGCAGTTCCCAACGAGTCCTTTCCGGTGTACTCGTAACCTAACGAGCACCTGCATACTATCTCCAGTACGACGTACTAATGGCTGTGGGACAGACCATCTCCTCTGCTGGGATGAGAAGCATATACACTAGTCTACTCCGGAGTATCGATGCCCCGTCTCGATAATCCTACGACTAGGGACCTGTATAAGGATGTGCTTGTAGATTACCTAGCCCCCACCAGTGTGACTGCCATCACAACGCTGGTAATCAAGAAAAGATCCTAAGGGCTCTACTAATATGTATAAGCGATATGTTAAAAGAAACACATACACATATTGAAGTAGAAACAAACCAAGTAGTATACTACCATTTTGAGCAAGACTGTCAATACTACTATGAATATCCCAAGCTTCCATTAAGTAATATACAATCCAGTATGATACAATAATGGACTCTAGGGCATATACACTAACAATCTCCCACCTGCACTAAGGCCATGTGCTGGCATATCGTAGACCTATCATCTCGAATAGCCTCTCGAACTGCGTCTGAGGGATGACCTTTATGAATGGATCTGCAGTGTTATTCTCCGTATCTACTCTCTTCACCTCGATCTCCCGGCGATCTACGATCTCCCGGCGATCTACGATCTCCCGGCGATCTACGATCAGGTGGTACCGCCTTAAAATGTGTCTGGACTTCTGATGGGACCTGGGTTCCTTCGCTAAATCTATAGTGCCATTGTTGTCGCAATACAACGGTATTGGATCAACAATGGTCGGAGCCACCTGAAGTTCTGTGAGGAACTTCTTCATCCAGACAACTTCTTTTGCGGCATCGCAAGCAGCTATGTACTCCACATCCATCGTCGAGTTCGCAACGGTGTCCTGCTTGGAGCTCTTCCAACAGACTGCCCCTCCATTGAGGGTAAAGACATAACCCGACATGGACTTAGAGTCATCCTTGTCACTATGGAAGCTGGAGTCAGCAAAGGCCTCGATCTGGAGGTCTTTTCAGCCATACACCAAGAACATCTCCTTAGTCCTTATCTGGTACTTGAGAATGTTCTTTACTGCTATCCAGTGCTTCTGCTCTGGGTTTGACTAATACCGTCTTAAAACGCTCAATGCATATGCTACATCTGGTCTGGTGCACAAAATAGTATACATTATAGAGCCTACTGCAGATGCGTAGGGTATAGATGACATGCGAGCCCTTTCTAAATCAGTCTTAGGAGATATCTCTTTGGATAGGGTGATTCCGTGACAAGCCGGTAGGTTACCGTACTTAGAATCTTTCATACTGAATCTTTTCAGTATGGTGTCGATGTACCTTGACTGCGAAAGTCCCAACATCCGTTTAGATCTATCACGATAGATCTGGATCTCCAGAATGTAGGAGGCATCACCCAGGTCCTTTATGGAGAACCTCTGTGACAAGAATCCTTTGACTGACTGTAGCATAGGAATATCATTTCCTATTAAGAGAATGTCATCCACGTACTAGACGAGAAATACCACAGTTCTCCCTACAATCTTACTGTAAATGCATGGTTTATCTGGATTTTTGATAAAGTCGAATTCTTTGACTGTCTCATCAAAACAGATGTTCCAACTCCGCGATGCCTGCTTTTGTCCATAAATGGACTTAAGCAACTTGCACACATTACCGCTGCTCCCACTCTGAATGAAACCCTCTGGCTGATCCATATAGACGTACTCTTCTAAATTACCATTTAGAAAGGCCGTCTTTACGTCCATCTACCAGATCTCATAATTGTGAAGGCAGCAATGGCAAGAAAGATCCGAATGGATTTGAGCATAGCCACTGGAGAAAAAGTTTCGTCATAGTCCAAACCATGTCTTTGACGAAAACCCTTTGCAACAAGTCTAGCCTTATAGGTTTCAACCTGTCCATCCACACCAATCTTCTTTCTGAAGATCTATTTGCAGCCTACGGGTTTTACCCTTTCTGGAGTAATGTCCAAAGTCCAAACTTTGTTGGTGTATATGGACTCCATTTCGGTCCGCATTGCATCCAGCCATTTTACCGAGTCGCCGCTCTGAATGGCTTGCTCGAAGCTAATAGGCTCATCATTGTCAATGATGCAATCCTCTCGATCCCCGTCTATGAGAAACCGTAGTATCCCTCGGGCGGATGAGACTGCCTACTACTTCTGCGGAGTGGCGCTGGGATGTCCTGTTCTTCTGAAACCTCTGGTTCTACTAAGATTTCAGTAATAGATTGTGGTTCTGGAATTTCTTCCAGTTCTATTGCGCTCCCATTTTTCTGATTTTCTAAAAATTCAGCTTCCAAGAAGAGTGGATGGTGAGAAACAAAAACCTTTTGTCCCTCTGCGTAATAGAAAAGATACCCCCAGGAGTTCTTAGGATATGCCACAAACTTACAGTACTGACCGTGCCTCGAGCTTGTCCGCATGCTGCCTTTTTACAAAAGCTGGACATCCCCATGTCTTAAGGTACTCGAGACAGGATTTCTTCCCACTCCACATCTGATATGGTGTGGTAGTCACAGTCTTGGTTGGAACCTTGTTCAAAAGGTATGCAGCTGATTATAGTGCATAACCCCAGAAGGATCGCGGTAACTCAGCCTTACTCATCATGGAACGAACCATATCTAATAAAGTTCGATTCCGCCTTTCCGATACACCATTGTGTTGTGGTGTGTATGGAGGAGTAAGCTGAGAGAGAATTCCATTCTCTTTTAAGTATCTTAGTAACTCGGCACTTAAGTATTCACCACCTCGATTAGATCTCAGTGTCTTGATACTTTTGCCTGTTTGTTTTTCCACTTCATTCTTGTATTCCTGGAATTTCTCAAAGGCCTCGGATTTATGCTTCATCAAGAAGATATGTCCATACCTAGAGAAATCATCCGTAAAAGTAATGAAATAAGAATAACCACCTCATGCATGTGTAGACATTGGACCACATACATCGCTGTGTATGAGCCCCAAGAGCTCGCTCGCTCTTAATCCGTGTCCAGTAAACGGAGTCTTTGTCATCTTTCCCATGAGACAAGATTCACAAGTAGCATAAGACTGATATTCGAACGGACTCAAATATCCATCTCTATGTAACTTTGTCAACCGTGTTTCATTGATGTGACCCAGTCTACAATGCAATAAAAAAGCCTGATTTGTTTCTGGAGACTTTCTTTTAAGTGTGTTCTGGACACTGAAAACCTGAGCTTGATTTAATACGTATATTCCGTTTTCTAATGTACCTGACCCAATCAGAACTTGATTTAGGTGGTTGTGGACCACACCGCTTACAAATGTAAAATCATATCCTTCCTTAGAAAGTAAGTATACAGATATGATATTACAAGCTAGACTAGGTACATATAAACAGTTACGTAGAATCAATATCTGCCCACTTGTCAATCCTAGGTGATATTCCCCTACGGATTCAGCGTCCACGCTCATTCCGTTAGCAACTCTGAGAGTCATATCACATACCGTGATAACTCTACGGTTTCTCAAAGCCTGTAATGAATTACAGATATGAGATCCTAATCTGGTATCTAGTACCCAGGAAGTAGAGTTAATTGACATACAGTTTTCCATTACAAACACACCCAAAGCCGAAGCCACAACATGCTTCGAATCCTGGCTACTGGCTTTCAAAGCCCTGCAATCTCTCTGCCAATGTCCTTTCCCGTAACAATAGGAATGTCCCTCCTTCCCTACTTTTAGTCCCGAAACTTTTGCCCTTCCCTTTCCTTCTACCTTCCTGACACTGCATATCGGCTTTGTGGAGGTCTTCTTCTTCTCACCCTTTGCTTTCGCCTTGGATGCAGAAGAGGAAGATTCCCCAATAAGCAGAGTGGGTGTCTCCCTAGTTTCTTTCACGGTGTAAGTCGAGGGTAGGGACTGTAGAAACAAGTCAGCATATGACCTGTTTCTCAACGTGGTCTCTAGGTCCGTGAGCTCATCAATATAGCTAGTCATCATAAAGACTTTGTCCCCTACAAATGATCCGACAGCCAACCTCGCTTGAAGCAATTCCTTTGAGGTCACATATCTTGCGATATGAGATTGCTCTCCATATAAATATTTGTTATAGAAGAAGATGGAAGCTAAGTCCATCTTCTCGTGTTGCCTCCGGTTTACACCATCTACTGAGGCCAACACGAGGCACTTGACATTCGTATTATCTTTTTCCGATATCTTACGGATATCATTATCCATGACGGTGGAAACTGGACCTGGGATGGCAGGAGCTTGAGTAGTAATGAGGTGTCCCAACTTGCCATAGGCAATTGACATCTGGACAGACCATTGCCAGTCATTATAGTCAGATTCAGTAATTTTATTATCTAGATGTAACCTATGTCTGGTCACTGGGTCGCTGCAGGAGAGAGAGAAGAAAAACACTTAGCATGATGCTCTTACAAGTTTAGATTGGTTTTTAATTTATCTAAACAGGATGGCTCCCACTGTTTCTCGAATCCTTCCTCAAACCATGAAAGAAGAATTAGTCAGGATTAATCTCACTGTACAATTCTTGCTTAACCGTTTTAAGCCAGGCTAGTGTCGGTACTTCGAGGGAGGTTTTACGACGCTTTCGCGAAGTTCCTTAATTAAATAAGCTCTTTTCCCTTGAGGCGTAGCCCCGCTAACACCGTTCTAGACACCTACTTGGTTTATAGCATTGATCATTAAGTGAAAAAATCTCCCGAGCAGTAGTGGATACTCACAGTAGGATCGGGATCTAAATATCATTGTGTGATAATGCTGAAGGAATCCTACCAACATTATCAAACTCCAAATGGTATGCAACACTAGCAAGTTTCAGTTTCTTTAGAAACTCCCGATGTGGATTTTTGACCCATGCTCTTATGACCTTGATGAAGGTCAACAAATCATAAGTCAGATGTCAAGTTCTACCCATCATTGTCCAGGTTAATTTGAACCCACCCGTATATACTCTTGACGAAGGTCAACAAGGTAATACGACTGTCCCAAACCAACGCATCTATCTATGATACATATGAACACCCAGCAACTACCAATCACTATGCCTTGACGATGGTCAACTAACATAGCTTGAATACTATTGAACATTAATATGAAATGACGGAGAGCTACGAATGGTTTTGGAGAAACCGTGAACGTAGTGAACTTGATATAATAGAAGGAACCTGATAGCTTTTAAAAAGAGTGGTTTAAACTCCGCATTTTAAAAGTTTTGCTGTTTTGAAAAAAACGAGTGGTTTTGAAAGTGTTCCAACGATTCAGCTTTGGTTTGTTTTCTTTTCATTAATCTAATGCAGCCCCATCAATTAATCCCTACCATTGCAGAAAACAACGAAAATACAATGTACACTTATGCCATCCGTATTCACCATGGGGCTCCGTCATCATCTGTTAGGTTACTTAACTAACGACAGAGCGGGGGCTGGACTAGCGCGGATGTAAAACATAAGCAACGTCTACTAGATATCATATATAGATATATACATTCGTCAGACGCAATGATAGGCATCCCAGATCACAGATGAACACATTGGATACACTAGGAATCCGCGTTTCGTTTGAGACTGCAACGAAAGACGGATTACACGGTCGCGATGAATAGCCAAACCCCACCCTAGACCCCTACGGGTGCGGAAAACTACCCGCCAAATACCCGAATTGAAGCAACCTCCCTCAACAAAGTGAGTAGGCCACTTGACACTTCAAAGTACCCGGTAGTTTGTGCACCCCACCTTGGGTCTATCCTAGGAGCAAAAACAGTAAAAGAAATAATATACAATGGTGGCTACAATCTCAACCCGGATGTGCGACCATAAAATAATATTACAACAATTTACAATTTACATCAAATGAAAGATAATAAACACTCATCTCATAACCCCGGCTATTCATCCACGACAATCCAACAAGTTCATATACACAAACCAATATCACAGATCACAGATATGTGCAACCCCTACTAATCGACGTATAGCGATTAGCAGACATTCAGCACATTTAACACATCACAGATATAATCCGATTAGCCAAAGTTCATAGAATTTCGATCAATAACCACATTTGAATCTACTCCCAGTATAATACTGTACACAAAAAATCTTGAGCAGAAACAAAATATCCCAGAAAACACAAAACAACCACAGAGAGCACCAGAAAAAATTTGGACCAACTTGGAGTCGACTCGGCCGCGGATCCGCGGTGGAATGCTTGGTTCGGCCACGGATCCGCGGTGGTCTGACCGAGTTAAGCGCCCAAATTTCTTCAGTGTTCTAGAAAAAGCCTGCACGTATTTTTCAGGTCTCGGAAAATATTTTTAGACCAGATTTAAACATCGACAGAAAATGCAAGTTTTGGTCGTGTTTTCGGGATTTTTCCGTGATCGAAGTTCTAAAGTCTTTGCTAACATGTTAGTTATGGTTTATCCTGGCTCCGATACCACTGTAAGTCTATGTTACTCATCCCGCTAGTTAACGGGGAGGCGGAATAGGTAAAAATTGAATTTTTCTTTGCAAGGTAACATAGACTACCCATGAGAATCTTTGCTAAACATTAACTAACAAACTAACTAGGAGTGTTAACTACTATGTTAGATGATTATACCTCAAGCTTTAAGTCCTCCTTCTCCTTTTTGTGCTTCTCCTTGTTGTGAGCTCCTTGGAGTGGTGGTGGATGGTGCCTCCTCACCGGCTTCTCTATGTAAAAGATAATCCACCCGAAGATCTCTACCTTGAGCTTCAACCTCTATAATGAAGTAACTAGGTTACTTTGTGTGCTAGACTAAGTAGCCTAGAGTGAGTAGAGAAGAATTTTGGTGGCTAAGTCTCAATGACCCTTGATTCTCAACTCATGAGACACTAGGGTTTGAGAGAGTAAGAAGGAGAGAACCTTGAGAGAGTGTGAGAAGAGAATAATGAAGAGAGCTCTCTTTTGAGGAAAAAGAAAAATAAGGTTTATTAGGATAATTGTGATGGCTCCTTTGATTTGGCCATTATCATGTCACAATTAATGCTAAGAAAAATATCTTGTGCTCAACAAAAATATCTAAGTCAACAATAGTCAACATAGTTAAATGGTCAAACCAATTAGCCATGACACAATTACCTCTAATAAAAATTAGTAAACAATTTCCTCCATCTCATTATGGTTTTAATCAAGTCAATGGTCAAAACCCTAATGAGGTGTCTCCTTCTCTGCCCCTATCATTTGTATATACATACCTGCATCCGTATTCCGAGAAACACGAATACAATGAGACTAAACCAATACAAAATCTAATACTAGGATCCGGCTTAAACCAAAGCCCACTAGTATCAACCGCCCGAACACCAAACACACATAAGTACGCGTATGTGAACGAATCCTGTCGTAAATCCATATGACCTCTACATCGTTTCGCCCAAAAGCGGAAAACCCTCTGTGTGGGACTCTAAAGACTCGACACTACGCTGGCAGTGGGTTTAACCACATGCCGCAAGTGGTTCTCGCTGAACGTAACGGTCCCAGGTAGATGTCGATAAGAAGGCCGATGAGGAAAACCCATCCGAACTCCTACTGAGCCTGAATGTGACAATCTCCGTACAGTCTGGTCTGTTCGTCTAAGTGTATCGCATATCTGGCCTAGGGGGCGGTAAACTTCAGACCCCTAATAGCGGTATAAGTCGTGTCGGAGTGTAGCCCATTACACGCAGAGAAACTACTGGAGTACCAGCCAGTAAATCTCGCTTGCGCTGGCCAGGGACTTTGCGTAATGGCTCTCCAAACACAGCGCGATATCAACCTCCAGTACCGGGAGAGACGAATCCTATCTAACCGCCACTGCCTCCAAGTGCTTCGGGAATGCACCCAACTACTACCTATTTGCACGACTCAATAGAGCCGTGGTAGGGTAGTAATCAAAGTATAGTGGGAACACACTCGAGGCGAAGTGGCAGTTTCAAGTCAACGGACTAAGTTGTACTCATGTCACCTGGGAACTGCTACCTGACGATAGGTATAGTACCAACCAGCAGTTCCCGACGAGTCCTGTCCGTTTTACTCGTAACCTAATGAGCACCTGCATACTATCTCCAGTACGACGTACTAATAGCTGTGGGACAGACCATTTCCCCTGCTGGGATGAGAAGCATATACACTAGTCTACTTTGGAGTATCGATGCCCCGTCTCGATAATCCTACGACTAGGGACCTGTATAAGGATGTGCTTATGGATTACCCAGCCCCCACTAGTGTGACTGCCATCACAACGCTGGTAATCAAGCAAAGATCCTATGGGCTCTACTAATATGTATAAGTGATACATTAAAAGAAACACATGCACATATTGAAGTAGAAACAAACCAAGTAGTATACTACTATTTTGAGCAAGACTGCCAATAATACTGCGAATATGCCAAGCTTCCATTAAGTAATATACAATCTAGTATGATACAATAATGGCCTCTAGAGCATATGCACTAACAATTATATGATAGTGGATGTATTGGTATGTGTATATTGTAAGTCCACGGTAGCGCCCCGACCGCCTAACAGACGCCAAATGCGAAACAAAAACTTTTACAACTGGCGCTATCGCGTACTATAACCCGGATCTGCCATTAAAGCTAAACTAACAAACTACAAAGTGGGTTGGAATGTTATACCGAACGATCTGAGTCCTTCGGTCTTCAACCATCATCCCACGCTTTGTTGCGGCAGCTCCGATCTCCAGAATCTCCAGTTTTCTCGTCCAGGTGGCACCACATCGACGGATCTTTAAACGGGCTCACGCCTCTGAATCGAGGCAAATCGGTCGTCAAGTTTGCTAAAAGAGACGACCAAGATGAAGTAGAGAATGAGTAGAACACTTTGTATTGCTTCGTCCAAAGCCATGGACGAACGGTTAATGAAGTTTCCTTTTGGATCGGGTGAAATGAGAAATGAGGCTATCTAATTTCCATGAGTCCAAAACTATATCAATCTTTTTTCCAAGCAGCCATATCATCTTGTGAAGAGGGGCCGGCCAATATATGGTGGAGGGGGAGTGTAGGAGAGAGTGGGAGGTGACCTTAACAATGAAGCTTATCATCACAATAAATGAAACAACGACTCACTTAAACATTCAATGCAAACATTGAACCTTAATAACCTAGTCACAAAAATCATTAATGCAACAATTAATGCCAAGATGAGTCACTTAACACCTCACCATCCTAGTCATCATCTAGAAGCTTCCACACCCATCTCAAGAAAAGATAAATCCGTCTTTAACCGAATGATAAAGACGGGTGATAGAAAACTGGAAACTGGCAACTTCCAAAAGCGATCCTGAAACGAATTTCTGGATAACCCCGTAACAGTATAAACATACCCGCATTTGTATTACGATCGAATACAAATGCAACTGAGACAAAGATATTATATCTACACAGCATAATACTCGGATCCGGCTTAAACCAAAGCCCACCAGTATTATCTGCCCGAAATATGACACGTGCGTAAACGCACGTGCATTTTTCGAACCCTGCCATAAAACCATACGGCCTCTACAACGTTTCGCCCGAACTTGAGAAACTGTCTGTGGGGGACTCTAATGACTCATCAACACACTGGCACTGGGTATAACCTCTAGCACGTCAGAGGTACAAGCTGTACATAACGTTTGCCTATGTATTGATTGGAAGGGAAGCTGATGAGCGAACTCATCCATAAACCCTACTGAGCCTGACAGCGACAATATCCGTACAGTCCGGTCCGTTCGTCTAAAGAGTATCGCATATCGAGTCTAGGGGGGTGGATAAAGTCAGACCCCTAATAACGTGATAAATCATATCGGCATGAAGCCCATCACCACCTGAGAAACTACTGATCCAAATCAGTAATTCTCCACTACCTCGGCCGAAGATTTCTAGTGATGGCTACCCGTGCACTGTGCGACATCAACCCCCAATACCGGGAGAGACGAATCCCCGACGATCCGCTTACTGCCTCCATGTGGCTCGGGACTGTACCCAAAAAATACCTGTTTGCACGTCTCCTTTGAGCGTGGTAGGGTCGAAATCAAAGCACAGTGGGAACTCACACGAGACAAATGACGATCTCAGGTCGAAAAACTAACCTGTACTCATGTCACCAGGGAACTGCTATCTGACGATATATATAATACCAACTAGCATGTTCCCGGCGAGTCCTGTCCGGCGTACTCATAACGAGATGAGCACCTGTATACATCTTAGGTGAACCAACTAACACTAATGGCTTATGAGACCAGCCACCGCCCCTCGGCGGGGTCTCGACTGTATACACTAGTCTACTCTGGAGTATCGATGCCCTGTCTAGAAACTCCCACGACTAGGGACACTTTAAGGATGTGCTTATAGACCCCAGCTCCCACGTATATGATCGCCATCATACTGCTGGCAGTAAAGCAAGAATCCTATGGTCTCTATCAACATGCAATAGTGAACTAAAGCATGTATACGATGATAAAGACAAACCAGATAGCATACTATCATCTCGAGTAAGACAGTCAGGTCGGTATAGGTCCTCCCTCAATCATTGCAATCACGTACCTGCGATCCAATAATTGACTTAGAGGGCACTATATCCAACAATCTCCCACTTGCACTTAAGGCTATTATTGCGATGTCGCATACTCATAGCCTCAGTAAGTGGATCCGCCCTGATGTTTCTTTCTATGTCTCTCTTAATCTCAAGTTCGCGGAGAAAGCCATCTCCCAAATTGAGTAATACCTGTCTTTGAATATGTCTGGATATCTGATGGGACCTAGTTCATAAATGAACTGCAAATCCAAACATCTTAGACTGTAGTGATCACTAAACCTAATCAGTATCCAGCACCAGGCCTCCCACAATATTCTCTTGGACCACCTGTCCATAATACTGTCCCTCGTCAGAGGGAAAACTATAACTCTGACAATCACTCTGTCATCCAGGTCACCTTGGAAGCCTGGAATGATAACCGTCTTCCGAAGGAAGCTGCCATCATCAAATCCATAGAACATTCACTTATGTTCTAAAACTACTTCCTTATGTTTCTCTAGGATTGGATTAAAACAAAATTATTGCATCTAGTGCAAAAACAACATCTGGTGTGGTACTTGACATCTCACGATTGACTCAATTGCCTAAGCAAGTGATATGCCAATCATACACATCCCTCTCCCCTTTAGTCTATAAGACACCTTTAGACATGGTGACTCCATCATCTGCAGTTACACCACCATGCCAGGAGTCATCTATTCTAAATACCATTAGAATACTGTCAATGTACCTACATTGGGAAACTACCCAAATCAAGATCTAAAACCATAAATCTAGAAACCAGAATGTCTGATATTATTTCCATATCCTGTCCGGAGAAACAACTGTGTGACGACCACAGTACAACCGATCGTAGTATAGGAATTTTACTTCCTACTCTGTGTATGTCATCCAAATATCAGGACATCACACCTGACTACCTTCTTAACAGATCCATCCCCTATTCTAATGAAGTCAAACCTATGACTGTCACATCAAAACTAGATGATCTATCTCTGCTATATGTGCTCAAGTCTATAAATAGACATAAGCTACTTGTCCACTATGCTTCCGCTGCTCCCACTGACCACAACAACCCTTTGGCAAAATAATATATACGTGTACTTCTAAAGCGAGTTTAGAACGACTCTATACTTATCCTCCTGCCGGGTCTCATAGTCTGGAACAACGGTAGTGTCAAGTTTGGGTAAACAAGAACTTCCCTGTCACCATCCTTGAGGCTACTGGAGTACCTCTCGGGTGTCTGACGTTACCCACCATATCTGCGGAGTGGCTAATGGAATGTCAGACCTGATTGAATATAAAGGTCCTATTAAATTTTCCGTAATCGTTTGCGGTTCTGGAATCACTTCCAGTTCTACCATACTCCCACTACTGTTTTCTGAAAAAATCCATTTTACTAAAACTGTGACGAGTCAAGAACAATATCACTATTGATCTTCCAGATGGTAGAAAATCAACCCTCGTCAAAGCCAGGGTCAACCCACAAACCGCCATTACAGAAACGCGCCTTGATCTATCCAGTGTCTGGTTTTAAGCATAAGCTGGACAACTCCCCGTATCTTAACATCGTTAAGATATGAACCATTCTATATACAATATAGAAATAGAGTCACTAATTTAATTGGAACCAGATTCAAATCATGCAGCTGTCTCCAGTGCATATCAACTTGATAGAAAGTGGCTACTCAGCATTACTCAACTTAGGAATCCATCCAATTATGAGTTACCTGAAAAAGAAACGAGTTTCTCAAAACCATTACTATCAACTGAATACCAATCACAAGAATCCACATCTTCGATCTCTTTGAAGAATCCCGATACTTGCGATACCTAGTTCTCTACTTTATTCTTATACCCACAACTTCTCAAAACTTAGACATAGTATTTCAACGAAACACTTGTCTAAAAACTAGAGAAATTAAAAGTAAACAGAAGAGAGTACGAGGACCAACCCCTTTGGCCTGATGGACACTGGACACCATACAATACTCTGTATAAGTCCGCTGAGTTGAATAACTCAAAAACTGCGCGTCGTAGGTTGAAAACTGTACTTATGGTTTAAGAACTACTCCGTTGTTTAATGCTCCTTACCCAATCGACAACTGATATAGGTAAATGTCACCGACATAAATATCAAAAAGTTATATCTCACTTTATAAAAATAAACGTACAGATATATCATTTTGAAATTGGTGCACAACAACGGATACTCAAAACCAAATACATGCCGTCCGGCAAAAAACCCAGGCGACTTCCTTAAATATCACCAATTACAACGAATTCCGATATAATGAGGATAATCACCTTATTCCCAATAACCCACTCCCACTCATCATCTGTAAAACTATACAGATGTGAGAATCTTACCTGGTAAATACATACCCTGGAGTAAGTATCTAATCGGGAAATCAGTTTTCCTTTAACAATGCACTGAAATATGAAAATGTTTCGTAGGGGTATCCTGGTATTCCTAGTAATGCCTCTTCCATAATCCAATTCATGATTTTAACCGTATATTTTATTGCCATCTCTCCAAATCCCTTTATTTGTCTTTATTCATTACCTTCTGTACACCTTCGTTAGGCTAAATGGTTTTCTTCCTTCCTTACCGTTCGGCACCAGCCTATGGTTTGGAAGAAGACTATCCAGTAAGCATAATAGGTGTACCCTCCTAAACCAAGGAGTACTCGCAACTTGAGAGAAGGTGATGATAAAAGACAACTGAATAATACCTTATTCTATTTCTCCCGAACTGGGGAAAAAAAAGGTGAAATAGGAGTGGCGATGAAGTACGCGGTTTGGTCGTGAATGATAACAGTCGCAATTTACTTTTTCCTCTTTCTAATCCCTTTATTTTGTCTTTACATATTACCTTCCGCACACCCTACTTAGGCTAATTGGTTTTCTTCCTTCCCTACCTTTCGGCACCTGCCAATGGTTTGGAATAAGACTATCCAATAAGCGTAATAGGTGTACTCTCCTAAACTAAGGAGCCCTCGCAACCTGAGAGAAGGTGATAATAAAAGATAACTGAATAAACTAATTCTATTTCTCCTGAACCTAGATCCATCCTCGAAGAAGTCCCTTTGAGTTCGTATATAACCATACGATGGATCTATCCAATGGAAGTGGATATCCGTAGCAATACGGGGTGTTCTGAGAAATACAAAGGGTAAAAGAAGGAGCGGCAATGACTTATGCAACTCAGACAATCCAAAAGCCAGTATTTTAAGAAGGTTCGGTCAACTTGGTCACTGAGTCATAGTCTAGGGTCGGTCAAAGGTCGCTGCCAAAGAGAGAGAGAAAAGAAACACTCTGCGTGCACTCTAACCTAGATCAGAATGGTTATCACTTTATCTAATCAGGAAACCTCCCACTGTAATCTCAAATTCTTCTCCAAACCTGAAAGAAGAATTAGTCGGGATCACCCGAAGAGTAAACCAACTCATCAGTGAGAATCGGGATCCAACTATCATCGCATGATAGCTTGATGGAAGCCACTCAAGTTATCACACTCTAGAAGGTATGCGCATACTTGGCAAGTTTCAGTATCTTTTAGAAACTCCCGATATTATTTTTTACCTCATGCTTTTATGACCTTGACTTTGGCCAACAAATCATAAGTCACATGTCAAGTTCTACCAATCATTATCCATGTTAATTTGAACCCACCCGTACATACCCTTGACTTTGGCCAACAAGGTAATACGAATGTCCCAAACCAACGCATCTATCTATGCAACAGATGAATATTCAGCAACTACCAAACACTATGCCTTGACTTTGGCCAACAAACATAGCTTGAATACTACTGACTATCCATAAGAAATGACGGAGGGCTACGGCTGGTTTTTGGCGAAATACCTTTAACGTAATGAACTTGATCTCGTTGAAGGAAACTGATAGCTTTTTATAAAAATATAGTGGCGAAAACCTTTTGCTAAAGAGGTCACTCCTGGTGAAGGGATCTCGGCTCTTTCCTCGTGGAATGAGGTGCAGGATATTCTAACTGAATACCGCGATGCAAAGCAACTTGTAATCGACTTTAATGAAGTTATTACCCTGACGTAAACTTTTGCCTAAGGGGTCACTCCCGGTGAAGGGATCTTGGCCCTTGCCTCGTCGAATGAGGTGCAGGATATTCCAACTGAATATCACTATGCAAAACAAAAGCAAACATCTTTGTAATAACACCTATTTAAATTTTGTTCCAACAACATCAAATATAGGTTTGTTTTATCCTTGCATTGATAAGAATCAATGTAGTCCCATCAATCAATCACACCAGAAAAGAACGAAAATATAATGTACGTATATGCCATCCGCATTCGTCACTGGGTCCCGCCATCACCCGTTAGGTTACTTAACTAACGACAGAGCGGGGTCTGGACTAGCGCGGGTGTAAAATATATACAACATCTAATAGTATATATGCCAATATACAATAATCGCTCCAGGCGTGATAATATGCAGCATTACAGAAAAGTAATAAGCATCACAGAACAATACAGATAAACTGGGATCCCCGGGTTTCACAGAGTCGCTACTAAAACCCAACGTTCCCCTGGTCGTGCGGATAGCCTGTGCAATGAAACCTAGACCCCTACGGGTGCGGCAAGTTATGTTCATAACAGAATACTTCATTTTATACGGCCCATTCTTATGCTCGTGTGTTTATAGGTAGGTGCTTTTAATTCGTGTTTGTTACATATTTACAGATTACAGGTTTCCAGTACAAATATTGCAAATCAAGACAAAATCTCCACAGTTACGCCAAATACAGAACATCTGTTGACAGCAGATAAAAGCCGGGTTCCGATCATCCATATCCGTCCAGTGCCGAGTACCAGTTCCTGAGACAAGACATATGACAGTGGTCATTCGTGTCTGGGACAAGCACAGAGAACGAGGAAGGCTGCACAAGAATCAATGGGTGCGCGGAGCTCGAGGGAGATAAAGTCAAATGTATTGAAAAATGAAGCCATCATTATTGACTATTGGAACCTGAAGTAATAATAGAAGAATATTGAAAATCTGTACATGTTTAACAGAAGAAAACAGCAACACAGGACCACCAAAGAAACCCGACCCCATAATTCCTCCACATGGCCGCGGATCCACGGCCAATAGGGGGTATTGGCCGCGGATCCGCGGCCGTACTGACTCCTTGATGTGTCGTTTTTTAGGGGTAGTTTGGAGACTTCATATAGTGGCAGATTCTTGCCCTAGGTCTTCAACCCTCTGCCTATAAATACTCCAGAATTGAGCTAAGCCAAGGGTCCAATTTTGTGTTCATTCTTTGTTCCTCTTTTGTAGTGTTTTGTGTAGTTCTTCTTCTTCTTCTTCATTCTTTCTCCATGGAAATGTAGTGAGAGCATTGAGTGGATATTAATGAAGATGAGGGTTTTGTATCATTCTCTTTTGTTTCTTCTTCCCCTTGAGATTCTTGCTTTCTCTTGATCATTCAACCTCTTCATTGAGCTTGAATGGTTAAGGGTTAGTTATTGATCTCAAGGGTCGTATTTTCTTGTGGAATTAGCGCTTCAATTCACATGCGTTCCCTACCCTTCTCTTGATCTTGCAACCTCTTGATTGAGCTTGCAAGTTTAAGGGTTGGCTATTGATCCCATGCTTGTCTTGAGTTCTACTTTCTTGTTCTTTTTATCGCTTTCTATTACTTGCTTATTATTATCTTGCTTTTCTTTCTTGCAATTTATATTCATGCACTTAATTACTTGTAATCTTTTCTTTTCTTTGTTCTTTTCTTTTGCTCTCTTTTATTCATTTTGTGAATGGTTGTAATTATTGTTGTTAAGAAGAAATACGGTATTGTAAGTTAATATCTTCTTTCTCATTTCCTTTTCCCGTTATTTTCCATTGAACTCCGCCCAAACCATACGCAAGCGCTCCGTTAGGCACCCTACCCTAACAAGGTAATGGTGATTCCTAACCGCGACCGGTTGCGTTCGGTTTGGCCGGAGGCGAAAGCAAGAGACAAGAACGGAAGGACAAGGGTAAATAAGCCGTATTCCACGAATACCGTGCTTAAATCCCCTAATCCACGTTGTTGCCGATTGCTCTAGCTTCAATTGGTTAAGACTCGGCTCAAAAGTTTTGAGTACGGATTTCTTTAGCTTACAATCTCGTATCTTTTTCTTAACAACTTTATACTTGCAAATAATACACATAGGTTAGATTGAACAAACTCGTACAAATTCTTTATTGACTCGTCTAAAACAAGAAAGGACATACAACCATCTCCCTGTGGATCGACCCGTGCTCAACCGGCTAGCTGCATAGCGACACCGTCCTGATCGCGGTAAACTTTAGAACTCTTAAAACTCGACACGCCAAAAGCGTGCGATCAAATGGTGCCTTTGCCGGGGAGACGGTAGCGTATTTTCTTTCTTGTTATTCGGGTTAATATTCTTTTTGTATATATTGTTGGAGATAGTGCCCTCAGAGTCGATTATTGGATCACAGGCACGTGATTGCGATGATTGAGGGAGGACCTATCCCGGTAGAACAGTCTTACTCGAGATGATAGTTTGCTATCTGGTTTACCTTTATCATCGTGTACTGCATTAGGCGACCTGACATGTCGCTATTGCACGTTGATAGAGCCCCTAGGATTCTTGCTTGACTGCCGGCAGTATGAGGGCGATCATATAAGTGAGAGCTGGAGTCTATAAGCACATCCTTAAAAGGTCCCTAGTCGTGGGAGTTTCGAGACAGGGCATCGATTCTCCAGAGTAGACTAGTGTATACAGTCGAGACCCCGACGAGGGGCGGTGGCCGGTCTCACAAGCCACTGGTGTCAGTAGGTTCACCTAAGATGTATACAGGTGCTCATTGGGTTATGAGTACACCGGACAGGACTCGCCGGGAACATGCTGGTTGGTCTTATACCTGACGTCAGATAGCAGTTCCCAGGTGACATGTGTACAGGTTAGTTCATCGACCTGGGGATCGTCGTTTGTCTCGTGTGAGTTCCCACTGTACTTTGATTACTACCCTACCACGGCTCAAAGGAGTCGTGCAAACAGGTTTTAGTTGGGTACAGTCCCGAGCCACATGGAGGCAGTGAGCGGATCTTCAGGGGTTTCGTCTCTCCCGGTATTGGGGGTGAGGTCGCGCTGTGTCTAGGAGAGCCATTACACAAAGACCTTGGCCAAGGCAGGAGATTTACTGGTAGGTATTCCAGTAGTATCTCAGGGTGTTCTGGGCTACACTCCGACACGACTTGTACCGCTTTTGGGGGTCTGACTTTTACCAACCCCCTAGGCCCGCCATGCGATGCTCATAGACGAACGGACCGGACTGTACGGATATTGTCACTGACAGGCTCAGTTGGGTGTCGGGGTGAGCTTCCTCATCGACGTCCCTTTTAGTCAATAGCTGGTGGCCCGTCATGTATTGGCTTATACCTCTGACGTGCTAGTGGTTAAATCCACAGCCATAGTATTGACGAGTCTTTAGAGTCCACCACCCTTTCAGTTACTCAGCTTTCGGGCGAAACGCTGTAGAGGCCGTATGGAGATATGGCAGGGTCCGATCAGATACGTGCGGTATTGCATGGATCAGGATCAGACAGTTTTGTACTAGTGGCCGTATGGTAATATGGCAGCGTTCGATCAGATACGTGCGGTATTGCACGGATCAGGATCGGACGGATATTACTAGCCGGCTTTGTTTTAAGCCGGATCCTAGTATAGTACAGTGTAGATTTTGTCTCATTGCATTTGTATCCGGACGGAATACAGATGCGGGTGTGTATGCACAGTATGGGGTTTTCCTGTAATTTATTACGGGACCAGTTTTCTGGAGTTGCCAGTTTGCATTCCGTTCCGGCCGGTTTTCCTTTGTTCTTTCCCGGCCGGACTTTTCCGATGGAGGGGGTTATTTGCAATTGTGCAAATAACTTTTGTGGAGGGGGTTTCTTGTAAAAGATTGATTATGATAGCTTTCATTTCTTTTCAACCATGCTTTTGCTTTATGAGATTTGATTGTGATAAAGTGAGGGTATGGGTTCAATAGTATGAAGCATGGTGTATGTTTTTTTTTGTCTCTTGATGTGGTCACCCTTTCTACATCTCCTACACTCACCTCCCTTCTTGCTTCATATAGATTTTCCTCCACCATTCTCTTTTGCATGAGAGATGATTATTCATTAGAAAAGAGAGAAGAAGAAGAAGAAGAAAGAGAGAAGAAGAAGGAGAGAGTTCTTCATTCTTGAGAGTTTCATCTTCTTGATCTCATTCATGCTAGAAAAATGCAAGCACCATTTTTCTCATCTCATTTCCTCCATCTATGGCAACCAACCCCAAAGTGAGACATACACTTCTACACTTTCTACAGCACATCTTGAGCATGTCGAGTTGCCGGCTTCATGCCCGAGTTGCCTCGGTATAGAGGCGGGAGCCCGTAAAAGAAGCAGGCGACGTGGTGCCCTTCCGGCGAGGAGGCGACGACCGGAGATCCCGCGAGGAGATCGGAGTGGAGATGAAGACAGGAGGACTCGGATCAGTCGGTATATCTCTAACCCGTATTCTAGTTAGCTTAGACTTGTTAATGGTTACGATCCGGAGTTTAGTGCGCGGTGGTGCCGGTTTTGCTAAGTCCGCAAAATTAAAGTTTATCACCGTTTCCGCGTTTGGCCGTCGGTTTGACGGCCGGGGCGCCGCCGTGCACTTACAGTGGTATCAGAGCCTCGCCATTAACATAGTCTAGCTTGGTGTAATGTGTTTTACGTTTCCGATCGAACAAAATCCCGAAAACTCGTATTTCAAGCACGACAGTTTTCTGTTGAAATTTTTTGGTCTCTAAATATTTTTCAGGTTGCTGAAAAATGATGTGCAGGAAAAGATAACGCCACTGTAGAAAAACGACAAAATGATTCCCTGTTTGGAGCGCGGAACCGCGGCCAAAACCCCCTTTGGGCCGCGGTTCCGCCGCACTATGGTGGGTCCACTTCGTCGTTTTTCTTCAGTTGTTTTTTGGGCTGAAAATAGGGCTTTTGGGATATTAAAGTTGGGCCAATTATTTCTGTGTGTGCTACAGTTTTCTTTGGGGCCCAGTTGTTAATTGTTTGATCAATCGGAATATTTTAAAACACATTTTTCACAGTATTTACATTATATCTGCGACCGTGAATGTCACTCGATCGGTAAATCCTGTCTAACTGCTATAGCCCGGTTAGACGGATTTGCGAACGTGACTTTCACGTTGATGTTCTATGTTTATGCTGTGATGTTGCGGATCGGTCGTGGGGGATAGCCTGGATGCAATGCTAGTACTGTATTGTTGTATTATGTACATTTGATATTGCGGGGCGAGCGTCCGACATGTGGACTGCCGTCACTGCCAGTTTGTATTATTCTTTTGGGGCACGACCTGGTTGCGGTCGATGTACCCGTTGTATGTATATTTTACATTATGTACTAGGATTACCCCGCGGTGGGGTGCACGGATAGCCGGGTTCTAGAGGGCAACAAGCCCGCATCTCATGGCATTGAGACGGAGGGGGCTTCACTCTAGGATTGGCGGGCTATTCGCCGCACTCGTAGGGGGTACAGGTTGACCCAGGAGGGGTGCCCAAGTTGCCGGATTCCGTGGAGTGCTGGGTGGTCCATTCACGGAGCTGAAGGGGGCTGCCTCGCTTCAGGTTTTGGCGGGTGACTTGCCGCGCCCGTAGGGGTCTAGGTTTTCATTGCACAGGCTATCCACACGACCAGGGGAACGTCGGGTTTCAGTAGTGGCTCTGTGAAACCCGGGGATCCCAGATATCTGTATTGTTCTATGATGCTGTACATTTCTGTGATGTTGCATTTTATTCACGCCTTGAGCGAAATATAATATATTGGTATATATATTAGTAGATGTTGTATATGTTTTTCATCCGCGCTAGTCCAGTCCCCGCTCTGCCGTTAGTAAGCTAACCTAACGGGTGATGACGGGACCCAGTGGCGAATGCGGATGGCATATACGTACGTCAGTATATTTTCGTTCTTTGTGGTGTGATCAATGATGGGACTGCGTTGATTCGGATCAATGCTAGTTAAACAAACCTATTCTGATGTTGTTGGAACACTTTTCAAAAAGCTGTTATTGCAAGGACGTTCTCTTTTGTTTTGCATCGTGGTATTCATTTGGAATATCCTGCTCCTCAGTCGACGAGGCAAGGGCCGAGATCCCTTCACCGGGAGTGACCCCTTGGACAGAAGTTTGCGTCAGGGCATTAACTTCACTATAGCCGATTACTTTTGCTTTGCACCGTGGTATTCAGTTGGAATATCCTGCACCCCATTCTACGGGGAAAGAGCCGAGATCCCTTCACCGGGAGTGACCTCTTTAGTAAAGGTTTTCGTCACTATATTATAAAAAAAGCTATCCGTTCCTTCGACGATATCAAGTTCTTTACGTTAAAGGTTTTCGCCAGAAACCATTCGTAGCCCTCCGTCATTTCAGTTAAATATTCGGTAGTATTCAAGCTATGTATTTTGACCTCACGCCAAGGCATAGTGATTGGTAGCTGCCGGGTATTTATCTGTTGCATAGATAGATGCGTTGGTTTGGGACAGTCGTACTACTATTTTGGCCTACGTCAAGGGTATGTACGGGTGGATTCAAATTAACCTGGATAATGATGGGTAGAACTTGACATGTGACTTATGATATTTTGACCTCACGCCAAGGTCATAAGAGCATGGGGCAGAAATCCACATCGGGAGTTTCAAAAGAACTGAAACTTGCCAGATATGCGCATACCTTCTGGAGTGTGATACCGTGAGCGGATTCCGTCACGTTATCATGCGATGAGAGTTGGATCCCGATTCCCACTGATGAGTTGGTATACTCCTCGGGTGACCCCGACTAATTCTTCTTTCAGGTTTGGAGGAGAATTTGAGGTACAGTGGGAGGTTTCCAGATTAGATAAAGTGATAACCATTCTGATCTAGGATAGAGTGCACGCTGAGTGTTTCTTTTCTCTCTCTCTTTGGCAGCGACCATTGACCCGACCCTAAGACTTTGACTCAGTGACCAAGTTGACCGAACCTTCTTAACACTGGCTTTTGGATTGTCAGAGTTGCAGACCTCATTGCCACTCCTACTTTTACTCTTTTCTCCAGGACACCCCGTATTACTACGAACGTCCACTTCCATTGGACAAAACCATCGTATGGTTAGATACGAACTCGAAGGAATTCGAGGATGGTTTCCGGTTCTGGAGAAAACGGATAGGACTATTCAGTTGTCTTTTCTTTTCACCCTCTCTCAGGTTGCGAGTACTCCTTGGTTTAGGAGTAGTACACCTATTACGCAAATTGGATAGTCTCCTTCCAAACCATAGGCTGGTGCCGACCGGTAGGGAAGGAAGAAAGCCAATTAGCCTAAACGGTGTACAGAAGGTATTAAGTTCAGACAAAGCAAGGGATTAGTAAGAGGGCAAAGTAACTTGCGACTGATATTCACGACCAAACCAAGTATTTCTTCGCCAATCCTAAATCACCTTTGTATTTCTCCAGGACACTCCGTATCACTACGAAGATCCACAGTTTATTGGATACTCCATCGTATGGTTATATACGAACTCGAAAGGAACTTGTTCCAGTTCGGGGATGGATTCTGGTCCAGGAGAAATAGGAATAAAGTACATTCAGTTGTCTTTTATCTTCACCTTCTCTCGCGTTGCGAGTGCTCCTAGGATTAGGACAGTACACCCTTTATACTTTTTGGATAGTCTTCTTCCAAACCATAGGCTGGTGCCGAACGGTAGGGAAGGAAGAAAACCAATTGGCCTAAAGGGGTGTACAGAAGGTAATGACTAAAGACATATAAAGGGATTTGGAGAGGTGGCAAAGAATTATACGGTTATAGTTGTGAATCTGGATAATGGAAGAGGCATTACTAGGAATACCAGGATACCCTATCGAAACATTTCAATGTTTCAGGTTCACTGTGTACAGTTAATAGAAAACTGATTTCCCGATTAGACACTTACTCCAGGGTATGTATTTACCAGGTATGATTCTCACATCTGTATGGTTTTACAGATGATGAGTGGGAGTGAGTTATTGGGAATTGGGTGATCATCCTCATTTTTGAGGAAGTCACCTGGGTTGTTTGCAAGTTAGCAATTATTTGGTTTTGAATATCCGCGGTTATGCACCAATTTCAAATTGATATATCTGTACGTCTATTTTCATAGAGTGAGATATACCTTTTGATATTATGTCAATGACATTTACCTATATCAGTGGATGGTTAGGTAAGGAGCATTAAACAGCGGTGTAATTCTTCTTAACCAAAAGTACAGTTTTCAACCTACGACACACAGTGAATGAGTCACTAGACTCAAGGGACTTATACAGAGTATTGTATGTTGTCCAGTGTCCATCAGGACAGAGGGGTTGGTCCTCGTACTGTATTCTGTTTACTTTTGACTTCTCTAGTTCTTAGACATGTGTTTCGTAGAAACACAGGGTCTAAGTTTTGAGGAGTTATAGGTATTTGAATAGAGTAGAGAACCAGGTATAGCAAGTATCGGGATTCTTCAAAGTGATCGAAGATGTAGATACTTGTGTGTGGTATTCAGTTAATAGTAATGATAAAGAGAAATTACTTCTCTTTCAGGTTACTCATAATTGGAAGTATTCCTAAGTTGAGTAACGCTGATCGACCTCCTTCCATTTAGTTGACATGCACTGGAGAAAGCTGCATGATTTGAATCTGGTTCAATTAAATCAGTGCCTCTGGTTCTATATTGGATGTAGAACAGTTCATATCTTAACGTTGTTAAGGTACGGGGAGTTGTCCGGCTTATGCTTAAAACCAGACACTGGACAACTCAAGGCACGTTTCTGTAATGGCTGTTTGTGGGTTGACCCAGGCTATGACGCGGGTTGATTTTCTACCATCTGGATGAACAATAGCAATATTGTTCTAGACTCGCCACAGTTTTATTAAAAATGGATTTTTTCAAAAACAGCAGTGGGAGTATGGTAGAACTGGAAGTGATTCCAGAACCGCAAACGATTACTGAAGATTTGATAAGGAACCTGAAGATTCAATCTGATTTGACATTCCATTGGCCACTCCGCAGATAAGGTGGGTAACTTCAGGCACCCGAGAGGTACTTCGGTAGCCTCAAGGACGGTGACAGGGAAGTTCTTGTTTACCCACACTTGCCATTGTTGTTGTTCCAGGCTGCGAGACCCGGCAGGAGGATGAGTATAGCGTCGTTCTGAACTAGCTTCAGAAGTGTACGTGTATATGACTCTGCCAGAGGGTTGTCGTAGTCAGTGGGAGCAGCGGAAGCATTGGTGGACATCAGGCTTATGTCTATTTATAGACTAAAGCAGATGTAGCAGAGATAGATCATCTGTTTCTGATGTGACAGTCATAGGTTTGACGTCATCAGAATAGGGGATGGATCTGTTGAGAAGGTAGTAGGAAGTGATATTCCTTTACTACGATCGGTTATACTTTGGTCGTCACACAGTGGTTTCTCCACAAAGGACTTGGACATTATATCAGACATACTGGTTACTAGATCTATGGTTTTAGATCTAGATTTGGGTGGTTTCCTAATCTGGGTACCTTGACAGCATTCTATGAGTATTTAGAATGGACGACTCCTGGCACGGTAGTGTACCTGCAAGTAATGGAGTTGCCCTCTCTAAAGGTGTCTTTTAGACTAAAGTAGAGAGGGATGTGCATGATTGGCAGATCACTTGCTTAGGCAATTGAGTCAATCATGAGATGTCAAGTACCACACCAGATGTTGTTCTTGCACTAGATGCAATAAGTTGATATTGATCCAATCCTGGAGAAACAGTCGGAAGCAGTTTTAGAACATAAGTGGCTGTTCTAGGGATATGATAACGGCTGCCTCTTTTAGGAGACGGTTATCATTCCAGGCTTCCAAGGTGACCTGGACGACAAGGAGGTTGTCAGAGTTATAGTTTTTCCCTCTGACGAGGGGCAGTATTTTGGACGGATGGTCCAAGGCAATACTGAGGGTGGCATGGCGCAGGATACTGATTAAGTTCAGTTGAAGATACAGTCTAAGAAGTTTGGATTTGGAGTTCATTTATGAGCTACGTCCCATCAGACATCCAGACATTCTAAGGCAGGTATTGCTCATTTCGGGAGATGGTTTTCTCCGCGAACTTGAGATATAGAGAGACATAGAAAGAAACTTCTAGGCAGATCCACTCACTGAGGCTATTCCTCGACCGCAATAGTTTCACAAACGGGATTTGTGAGACTGACTAGTAGAGGAGTTGGGTGTTCGGTATCACACGGGCTGTGAGTATGCGACATCGCAATAATTAGCCTTGAGTGCAAGTGGGAGATTGTTGGAGATAGTGCCCTCAGAGTCGATTATTGGATCACAGGCACGTGATTGCGATGATTGAGGGAGGACCTATCCCGGTAGAACAGTCTTACTCGAGATGATAGTTTGCTATCTGGTTTACCTTTATCATCGTGTACTGCTTTAGGCGACCTGACATGTCGCTATTGCACGTTGATAGAGCCCCTAGGATTCTTGCTTGACTGCCGGCAGTATGAGGGCGATCATATAAGTGAGAGCTGGAGTCTATAAGCACATCCTTAAAAGGTCCCTAGTCGTGGGAGTTTCGAGACAGGGCATCGATTCTCCAGAGTAGACTAGTGTATACAGTCGAGACCCCGACGAGGGGCGGTGGCCGGTCTCACAAGCCACTGGTGTCAGTAGGTTCACCTAAGATGTATACAGGTGCTCATTGGGTTATGAGTACACCGGACAGGACTCGCCGGGAACATGCTGGTTGGTCTTATACCTGACGTCAGATAGCAGTTCCCAGGTGACATGTGTACAGGTTAGTTCATCGACCTGGGGATCGTCGTTTGTCTCGTGTGAGTTCCCACTGTACTTTGATTACTACCCTACCACGGCTCAAAGGAGTCGTGCAAACAGGTTTTAGTTGGGTACAGTCCCGAGCCACATGGAGGCAGTGAGCGGATCTTCAGGGGTTTCGTCTCTCCCGGTATTGGGGGTGAGGTCGCGCTGTGTCTAGGAGAGCCATTACACAAAGACCTTAGCCAAGGCAGGAGATTTACTGGTAGGTATTCCAGTAGTATCTCAGGGTGTTCTGGGCTACACTCCGACACGACTTGTACCGCTTTTGGGGGTCTGACTTTTACCAACCCCCTAGGCCCGCCATGCGATGCTCATAGACGAACGGACCGGACTGTACGG
The DNA here is from genome assembly GCA_030015575.1 of Agapanthus africanus. Taxonomy (NCBI): domain Eukaryota; kingdom Viridiplantae; phylum Streptophyta; class Magnoliopsida; order Asparagales; family Amaryllidaceae; genus Agapanthus; species Agapanthus africanus. The sequence continues at coordinate 45,321,660 of JASDDO010000006.1, forward strand.
ATATTGTCACTGACAGGCTCAGTTGGGTGTCGGGGTGAGCTTCCTCATCGACGTCCCTTTTAGTCAATAGCTGGTGGCCCGTCATGTATTGGCTTATACCTCTGACGTGCTAGTGGTTAAATCCACAGCCATAGTATTGACGAGTCTTTAGAGTCCACCACCCTTTCAGTTACTCAGCTTTCGGGCGAAACGCTGTAGAGGCCGTATGGAGATATGGCAGGGTCCGATCAGATACGTGCGGTATTGCATGGATCAGGATCAGACAGTTTTGTACTAGTGGCCGTATGGTAATATGGCAGCGTTCGATCAGATACGTGCTGTATTGCACGGATCAGGATCGGACGGATATTACTAGCCGGCTTTGTTTTAAGCCGGATCCTAGTATAGTACAGTGTAGGTTTTGTCTCATTGCATTTGTATCCGGACGGAATACAGATGCGGGTGTGTATGCACAGTATGGGGTTTTCCTGTAATTTATTACGGGACCAGTTTTCTGGAGTTGCCAGTTTGCATTCCGTTCCGGCCGGTTTTCCTTTGTTCTTTCCCGGCCGGACTTTTCCGATGGAGGGGGTTATTTGCAATTGTGCAAATAACTTTTGTGGAGGGGGTTTCTTGTAAAAGATTGATTATGATAGCTTTCATTTCTTTTCAACCATGCTTTTGCTTTATGAGATTTGATTGTGATAAAGTGAGGGTATGGGTTCAATAGTATGAAGCATGGTGTATGTTTTTTTTTGTCTCTTGATGTGGTCACCCTTTCTACATCTCCTACACTCACCTCCCTTCTTGCTTCATATAGATTTTCCTCCACCATTCTCTTTTGCATGAGAGATGATTATTCATTAGAAAAGAGAGAAGAAGAAGAAGAAAGAGAGAAGAAGAAGGAGAGAGTTCTTCATTCTTGAGAGTTTCATCTTCTTGATCTCATTCATGCTAGAAAAATGCAAGCACCATTTTTCTCATCTCATTTCCTCCATCTATGGCAACCAACCCCAAAGTGAGACATACACTTCTACACTTTCTACAGCACATCTTGAGCATGTCGAGTTGCCGGCTTCATGCCCGAGTTGCCTCGGTATAGAGGCGGGAGCCCGTAAAAGATGCAGGCGACGTGGTGCCCTTCCGGCGAGGAGGCGACGACCGGAGATCCCGCGAGGAGATCGGAGTGGAGATGAAGACAGGAGGACTCGGATCAGTCGGTATATCTCTAACCCGTATTCTAGTTAGCTTAGACTTGTTAATGGTTACGATCCGGAGTTTAGTGCGCGGTGGTGCCGGTTTTGCTAAGTCCGCAAAATTAAAGTTTATCACCGTTTCCGCGTTTGGCCGTCGGTTTGACGGCCGGGGCGCCGCCGTGCACTTACATATATATATTAAAAAAAAACTTTTTGTTATTTTTGATCATTTTTGTGGGCAAGAGTGCAGATTTTTGCAGATTTGCAAACTGTGATTGTGGGGGAGCAAAGTGTACGTTCAAGACTAAGGTGATTGCGAAGTACAATGCCAAAGATCCGGATGGTTTGACCCGCGCAAGCGAACTTTTCAAGCTTACCGGATTTGATTCAACGTGGGTTTCCTAACCCAAAACTTAACGGTACGTACTTTACTAACACCTTCTTCTCGAATCCTACGCTTCCAATATACTATTCTTTGCAGGATTCTTTGCAAGTTCGCTAGCAAACGCTAAAAATTGACTAACCCGTATTTGTTGCAGTGCCGTGCTTAAACTAAAAAACGATTGTTTGATTCTTTATAGAATTTTTGAATTGCGCATTGCATACATTAATACGGACTTAAGGGCAAGCGAACCCCACAACATACGGTAAAGGATTTCATCACCTTTTCCGTGGCCCACAAATCACGAACTTGAGCATAACGTTTACCCGCACAAAATTTAAAAGAAACTAGATTTTAAGCCTTAAGGACTTCGCGCTCATTAGGAGAAGTTAACTGTGTTTAGAACCTCGCTTAACGGTATATTGTTTACGGGGTGTCTAGGAAAGTGTTAAGGGCGAAACCGCCAAAAGAGAAAGGGTTATTTAATTAAGGAGCTTCGCGAAAGCGTTGGAAAACCTCCCCTTATCTCTGCACTTACCTGGCCTCGTGATCAGTGTATCTTGAGCCCGTTTCTCGACACAGTTTTACTTCGACAATCAAGTTCTGGAGCAGGTCTAGTTGACCTAGGTGAACCCTAGAACGATTAGGTGTGTGGTATTTTTGTGTCGTGATTGTTTTTGTCCATATTCTTTTTGTGTGTATATTTCATTCTTCTGTTAATATATAAAATAAAAAATCACATTCTTTTTCCCCTCCTTTTCTCTGCCTTTCTTTCCTTCTCTCTTCATATCATGGGTACCCCACCTCGAAAAACCCTTGCCGAACTTTGGTACCCACAACCAGACATAACTTCCTACGGTTCTTGTTTTGGTCGAACTTCGAACAACCCCTCCATGCCCAAAATTTCTTTGAAAGATCGGATAGACGCGTCTAGGACGAACAACTGGACCCCGCAATCCACTTCGTATCAACCGTTTCAAACATTCACCCCTTCTTACGTTGATACCCCTTCTTCGAGTCATGTTGCAACTCCAAGACCTATGTCTATTGCAGAACGTATTGAACAATCTCGTAGCCGATCTTTCACTACTGTCACCACTTCAAATTCTTGGGATCAACAATTTCATTCACCTTCCTATCCAAATGTTGATCCCGCTCCTGTCCAGCCATTCAATTCCTACCAATCCTACCCTACTTTTGCACCTTCCCTAGACATTGCATCAGAACCGCCATTTGGGAGTTTTCAGTATCCAAACAACTTTGAATCTTTTACTGAAACCCCTTCACAACCAATGTCTAGTCTAGAACAGTCGTTGGAAGACTTTAGGGTAGCGTCAAGCCAACAGATGATGGATTTGAATGAGTCCATGGCCGCCCTCATACAACCTAGTGACCCGGTAGCTAGTTTTCAACTAGCTCCAAATTTTCCAATGTATGAAGAGGCGGTAGGACAGGCTGTGAATTTGAGTGGAGAGAGTAAGATGTACCCCCTTCCAAATCAAACCTACCCGTCCCAAATTGAATCCCACACCTCCTGTTTTGAAAGTCTATCGAGTATCCCACATGATTTATCAATTGAAAATAGAATGATGAATGAGTTGTATGACTTCGTAGTGTTTGATTTACCCGATTGTGAAGGGTCTCTTCCAAGTGAAACCGATCCTAAACCTTTTAACCTCTACACCTCCACTTTAGAACCTGAATCGATTGATATCCATGCTTTTGTTGAGGTGTCAGAGAATTTTGATTTTCACTTGATTAAGGATATTGACGCCGGGAATATTTTGGATGATGAACCCGTAGATTTGGCTGAGTTTGTCTCTTCAAATCATCATCCCGAGTCATTAGATGTTTTTCCCGAACCCCATATGCGTCCGAAATTTGAAGAGAAATGCATGGATGTGCTAAATTTTGAGGAGAATATTGAGGATAGTTTTGAGGATGAACCAGTTTTGCTTGATGAGTCGGATTTTCCAATTCATGCTGTTCCTTTCATTGACTGTGTACACCCTCCCGAACCCTTAACAGATACCCTTCCTCGATCACTTCCTTCCATCCTTTCTATCGTTCCGACCTTGCAAGAACCCGTCTCACTTTCATTTCATATGTCTGGTTTACCAAGTTCGGCGTACCCATGGTTTCTCACGAATCTTGAGGGATTTGACCCCATCTCTCGACGGGTTAATAGATTAGCACAATCGCTTTTTACACATCACTCATCACAACTTGTGCTAATCTATTTACTCCATTTGCACCCTCAAGTTCGTATTCCACTTCTTTTTCCCTTCCGCCATTCTTCTTCCTCTCATATACCGAGACCGTATCCCGCTTCTCTTCGCATACGGTCTCGCGTATTGTCCATCTCTTTTCTCTACGCCTTCTTTCCCCAACCAGCACATTATAGAGACAAAATCTTTGAATGGTTGGTACTCACTTTTGGCCTGTGTAAGGCCTTGTATAGCTTGATACTGTTCTTTCCCCCCTAATCCTGAACTTCAACGCTTAACAGTGGAAACACTGTTTTACTTAAGTTTGGGGGGGGCACCTTTTTTGTATATATTTTTGGTTTTCCTTTTTGTATATAATTTGTTTTTAGGGGGAGCGCCGACAATTTTGACCCTCTTGGTATAGCCTGACAGTGAGGGCACTGTCAAGTTTAAGTTTGGGGGTGTGCTCGGTAAGCTTTCTTCCTTCGCATTCATTTGTATATTTTGCATTTGCATACCTTATTAAAAACCCACAAAAATCGAAAATTTTCCAAAAAATATAAAAACTTTGTCGTCAAGTTAGCTAATAGGGTAACTTAGATCTTTATTCCGAAAGTTTAGTTGATATGATAGAAATAACTAAATTCTAGGCTTAGGATTTGAAAACCCTAAAAATAACCCTCATTCTGTCTAACTTTGGTAAGTATACGTCCTTACAGTTTTTTTTTTAGAAATAGGTAATCTTGAGTTCAGTTCTTGAGTTAAGTCAAGATGAAGGGAAAGTATTGAAGCTTTACTGGAGGATAAGTCTGAAAAATAGTTTCTTTTCTTGAGTTCAAATTTAGAAAGTATATACCCTACAAACTGCACTTACACGCACCTTGAAACTTGGGATAGTAAAGGATACCTAGAAATACTCTTGCCTGAAAGCCTAGTATGAAAGAAAAAACGGTATTTAAAGCTAAACACCAAAAGAGCATATTGAAAAATATATCCGGTCTTGAAAAAGAAAAAAAGAAAAAGAAAAAGAAAAAAAAATAGAATAAAGTCAAGACCTGGAAACTGCTATTTACGCTTTAAAGTTCACACATTCAGTAATCGGTCGTTAGTGCCGCAAGAAGCATTAATAATCGCATGAAAGGTGTGTGAGCAAATCCGTCCATCCTTAATGAAAAGAAGTAGTATTAGATATTAGGTTAAGGGTATTATAGCTTGAATTGAATTCTTGAGTGTAGGGGTGCAAATATACACACACGTAGGGGTATACAATCGATATTTGAATAAAAGATAGAAATAAAGAATAAGACTTGTGTTTTCTGTAAAGTTGATAGAAATCCCTGATTTGAGGCCGCACTTTAGAAGGAAAACTCAGGACAACCAACATCTTTCTAAAACTTTTTTGGAACGTATAGGACCTAAGGTTAAATAGATAGGAGGTGTGAAAAATAAGGGTTGGATATTTCTAACTTAGGATGATAGAATTTCTAACGTAAATACTAAACTGTAGGAGTAGAATCATTGTTAACTTATGACACTAGCTTGACGGGATTTTGTGGGTGTAATCCGCTGAAAACCCTCAGGAGACGACACTCCTCCTACTAGGGACACCTAGAGGTTTAACGGCTTGTTGCACATGCTCAGTGCAATCGCGTTCCCTGCGAAAGTGCGGTTAGGTTTTTATTTTAGTGAATAATTGGTTTTGCTTGGGACGAGCAAAAGTTAAGTTTGGGGGTATTTGTTCATAACAGAATACTGCATTTTATACCGCCCATTCTTATGCTCGTGTGTTTATAGGTAGGTGCTTTTAATTCGTGTTTGTTACATATTTACAGATTACAGGTTTCCAGTACAAATATTGCAAATCAAGACAAAATCTCCACAGTTACGCCAAATACAGAACATCTGTTGACAGCAGATAAAAGCCGGGTTCCGATCATCCATATCCGTCCAGTGCCGAGTACCAGTTCCTGAGACAAGACATATGACAGTGGTCATTCGTGTCTGGGACAAGCACAGAGCACGAGGGAGGCTGCACAAGTGTAACACCTTAGAATGTGTTTTGTAGCTAATTATATTTTAATATGTGGTTTTTAATAAAAAGTTTACCAAATTAAGTTTTAAATATTTTATCCTAATTATTGTGTATTTTATTAGAATTTTGTTAGGCACACACACACTTGTGCATGATAATTAGGCTTGTTTTTGGTGTTTAACCATGATTAGCAACCATGGTTAACTAACCATTTCTCTAATCTAGTGTTTAGTATTGTTTAAGTGTTATGGTTGTTATTAGTATGGGTTTTAGTCATGATAGTTTTTAATTTAAAAAGGGTTTTACAATGGAGTTTTGAAGTTGGTTGACTTTGGGAAAGAGAGAGAGTGAGCATGGGCATCAGGGCTCATGCCATGCTCATTAATTGAGGGAAGAGAAAGAGAGTGGAGGGGTTTTGCTTGTTCTCTCATTTACCTCTTTGTTCTCTTATTTTCACTCATTCTCTCACTCTCACCCACACACACACACACAAGAAGCAGCAGCAGAAGCAGCAGAGGCAGCAGCAGCAACAGAGTGAGAAAGAGAGAGGCAGCAACAGCAACAGCTTCACCGGCACACACACACACTCTGCCGAGAGAGAGAGAGAGGGGGGGCAGCAGTTTCAGCAGCAACACCACCATCACCACACCAGCATCATCATCATCATCAGCAGAGAAGCAGCAGCAGCAAGAGATGGCAGCAGCAACAGCAAGAACAGCAGCAACACAGCAACAATAGCAGCAGCAGCTTGCACCAACATCACCAGCAGCTATAGTGGACTCCCCTCACTTCTTCACCTGCCTTCTGTGGCTCCATAGGGTATAATTTCTGAACTCTATTCCTAGTTTGCTTAGTTGTGTGATTGATAGCGTCGGTTTGTGTTATATTGCTAAATTAGTGCTAGTTTATGGTAATTATGTGGGATTTTGGTAATTTGTGTATTGGGTTAGCTACCTTAGGTTAATTGAGTGTTAGTAAGGCCACTTCTTCTGAGAAATCTCCAGATTTCACTTAAATACCATATAGTTTGTGTTTGGTGTAAATTGTCGTTTTTAAGCGATATTTGTGACATTTGTGATCTGCTGGTGACCCGATGCCTACAGAATAAAATTGAGAGGACTGGGACATGATACCTAGGTCTAGAATACACCACCAGAAGACGAGACCCCCATTCCCTACTGTGGCCGCCAATTTCTTCAGTTTGGCCGCCAATTGCGGCCAAGTTGGGGAATTGGGTGTTGGGTTTTTGGCTATGGGTCCCTGCTGTGTTGTCTAGGTCTTTGGCATGTCTAGTTTTCTAATATCTTACCTGTAGGAAAATCTGGGACTATATGTCGCTTTTGTGTTTCGTTGTGTTTGCGCGATACGCGCGATACGTGAGTGGGTTCTGTGATCCAGCGTATCGCGGCGTGTCGCGATGGGTTTTAGACGCGTACACACACGATTCAGCGTATCGTGCACACGCGCGTTTAGTTCGCGACGCGAGTTTCTTGTTTCGATTCGATATCGCGTTTCGCGAGATATGTGGCTTATATGTGATTTCCATGTCTTATTTGCAGGTTTGCAGACAGGGACTACAGACACCACTACAGGGGGAGCAGATGATAGGATTCACCCCGCGTGGAGTTTAGGTGAGTAGATATAACATCTACAGGGGAATCGCCCGCATGGCGTTATGCGTCTGGGCTAGGATTCAATTACCTGTCGCACATTCTACGTCATTGTAGAATTGCGCCTTACTGCATTTCCTAGATATAGCTATATACTGTGACTAGCAGCCGTAGGACACTGCACACATTATTGACGGCTCATGTTGCACGAGCACGGATTGCATGCTACACACACACCGTCAATAATTGCCATGTCACACACTACCCCTTATAGCTACCATTGCTTGACCCACTTGACATCTAGTTTATCGGTATACCTATAGTGTATCATACCTTTAGTGATAGGTATATTTTCACTTGCGATACAGCTACAGGTATACCTCCTACATATTTTACCTATACCGGGAGGGATTTCCTACATATGTTACTTATACCCAGGGGGGTATACGACATCAGTTCTTATAGGTAGATACCTATACTTTGCTACACCTGTATGTTAGATACATATTCAGTTGTTGTCGCATATTCACATTCACTGATGTTACTTAGCTGTACCTTACCATGATTTCGCATACATCTGGTTCAGCTATATACTTGTGTTTACCTGCTCGCATTCAGATATATCGCATACATTTATTCCTGTATCTATGCATTGTTTATCTGGATTTTATATGATGTTTTCGGGATTTGGGAACCGCGGGAGTTCATGAAATTATGCATACATGTAACAACCCGGTTTCCTTGATATGATATTTCGAGCGTCCCCCATGAGTTTTATCGGTGCTGATTTTATGCTCCATACGATGTGTGGTTGCCGTATGGGAGTACATGGTGGGGCCCGGTATGGTTTCCCTCGGCAAGAAGATCGATGGGTTTGCCGATTGAGCCTGGAGGCGGGCGAGTACCTACCGGTGATTGTTTGGACCTGGCAGTTGTCTGGAGGCTACTGGCCAGAGTAGAGAGGTGGATGCGGGATGACCTGTACTGTCGAGGCCGAGGGCCGACACTGCAGACGGACCCCGTGGGCTGATCCGGACTGACGGAGCCCCATATATGAGGATTTCTGTGTCGATACTTGGCACACGGTTTCATGATATTTCTTCAACCCCTTTTTGTATATATAACAGGGGACTTAGCCATTGTTATATATACCCTTACACCAATATTAATGGAATGGGACGCTAATATATGTGTATTGCCCCCATCATATTTATTTCTGTACATATATTTACCTTTAGGATGCTAGAAACTTACTTGAGATTGGACTTGGGATACTAGGTGATTCATTGGGACTTGGACATTGGATATACCTATGTGATTGGTGACTTGTACATTCGGGATATAGGAGATTACTCGACATTGTACATTGAGGAGATGTAAGACCTATTTGATGTGAGTGCCCAATGTGGGGCCTGGTTTGAGGATTTGGGATTGGAGTATCATGATGGATTGTGATCCTGCCACGACGTCAGGTTTCTGTGGAAAATGACATATTCCACCCTATACCTCACCATTACCTACCTTATGCACAGATTCATATATTGGTAGTACTTGTTGTGTACCCTTATGATAGTTGCATATTTGCTTTCTCATATCTCTATTGCATAGACATTGCATACTACTACCATGCCATCATTGCTTCACATATTGATTGTACCTGCTAGTGTACTCTCCCTATGTCAGCATGGCATGATATATTATCATTGTAATCACATATCTTAGATTCATGCTGTACGTACATTCCTGCGATTACCTGCATATGTTTTATAATATTCACGAGTTGGCAACTCACCCCCGTTGTGCCACAGGTGTTTCAGGTTTTTCCCCAGAGTAGTCGAGGCAGGCTATTCCTTTATTCAGCTATCCAGCTACCACCTTTTGCTACAGATACCGCATCAGCTCACAGTACCATTTTGCTTAGGTGGGTTAGATAGTTATCTGTATTTCATATTGTACCTTCGTTGTATATTGTACTCTCTCTCCATCTACTATTGTATTTATTGACATAGAGACTTGGTGAGGACGTTAGTATGTATTATTGTGGATTTGACGTCTTTATGTATATACAGCTTTTTCTCTACTGTCATTAATTTCTGTTGTATTCATTTGGCTGGTTTTTACAAATGGGGTGTTGCTAAAATTTTAAAGAAGGGAAATAAGACTTTTAAAGAATTTGGGTTGCGATTTCAATGGTTTCAAAACTTATATTATCTTTTCAGCATTCTTTTCTTGGTTTAGATTTCTGGGTTTGGCCTTCTTTTACTACGTTGCGTCTTTAGGCGTTGCGTAGTATTAGGGCCGTCACGGGCCATTTTTGGGTCGTGACAAAGTTGGTATCAGAGCGTTAGGTTTTACCTTTCAGAGTGTAGGATGACCTTAGTATGATGGAGTAGGTAGCTTAAGCAGAGTAACGTAGTGTGTCTATGTCTGCAGCATACTCACAGCGCGGTACCTTGCATTAAGTAACCTAAGTACAAAGTTGCTTGACATTCCTTCCTTGATGATTCATATCCTTGAGATCCGATTTCCTCATTCTTATCGAATCTCATCTTATATCTATTTATAGCCTTACCGCCGATGACTATGGGGACTCAGAGCGATGCAGCGAGGGCCGAGGTCAGAGTTAGCTCGGGTGAGACGAGTACTGACCCGGATGGCACTCTAGTTGCACAGGTGCAGACGGATCAGCCTACGATCTATACTATGGATAGACTTTTGGTAGAGATGCAGGACTTCTGCCAGACGATGAGTTCCTTGGTTGATGTCGTTCGGGAGCTACGACAGGAGGTTGTCACCCCTGTTACTCAGCTGTCCCTCACGATCAGCATGCAGCAGTCCGTCACCTACATAGCACCAGTGGTTGCAGCCCCAGTTGACGAGGCACACATTCCAGAGGCTCAGAGAGTTCCAGGACAGTGGAGGACTCGTACCAGCGTACCAGCCCAGAGACAGAGGTTTGGTCGTCGAGACAGATTTCATGGCCGTCGCAGGAGTAGCAGAGGCTTGGGACGAGGACAGTCGTTCAGCCCTCATCCCCAGGATGGTCAGCAGTCAACGCGTGGATATTTTCGATGCGGAAGCCTTCAGCACTTCGTCAGGGATTGTTCCTTAGCACCTCGTCATGATCGTTTCCAGAGAGGCCGTGGGCATGGAAGATTCGCTCAGAGGGCTCAGGCTACCAAAGGAGTTCATCCAGCTGCGAGTAGAGGGCAGACACAGGAGTTTGCTTCTACTCATCGGGACGCGCAGACGTCCAATGTGGAGTTTTCAGGTACCCTTGAGTTATATTTTCTCTTGGTGTATTTGTTTGTTTCTTGTTTGTACCGTGGTTGGGTAGATTAGTCATAGTTGTGCTAACTTCTGTCAGCGATCCTTTGGTTGCGCGACACGTATTCAGTTGTGTGCCAACCGGATAGGAGATAGAGATCTCATCCGTCGTTTTGATCCTTCTAGAGATGTTGGGTTTGACGTTCTCCTGGGCACGGACTGGGTAACTACGTGTTAGGCATCTGTGGACTACCGTGTGGAAACAAGTTAGGTTTTGTTTTCCCCGGCAAGTCAGTTCTTGTTGTGCAGGCGGATAGTTGTGCCGCCTCTCACAGCTTGAATTCAGCCTTTTCGCTAGTCGGCTACTGAGGAGATGTCGTGGATTCTTGACGTTCATTCGTGATACCGGAGCCACCGTGGGGATTGTTGGACCGGGTTCCTTTCATGCGAGAGTTTTTCCGACGTTGTTCCAGATGAGCCGGCGAAGCTGAGGGAGCTTAAGGATCAGCTGCAGAGTTTTGGTTTGGGGAGTTTTGTGCGTCGGAGTGTTTCGCTTTTGGAAACTCCTATTCTGTTCGTCGAGGAGAAAGACAGCAGTTTGAGGTTGTGTATCGACGGATCGTCAATGGAACCGGCTTATGGTGCGGATAGGTATCCTTCACCTTGCTGTGGCGATTTCTTCGATCAGCTCCAGAGTGCGAGACATTTTTCTAAGTGTGTTTGGGATCAGGTCATCATTATTGCGGATTCGGGATGATGGCATTCCGAAGACTGCCTTGTGCGTGCTACGGGCTTTGTGTGCTCTTGTGAGTCGTTGGATTCACTGTCGCCCTAGCAGCACTCGTAGATATGATGAGCCAGATTTCTGCAGGCCGTTCCTCGACCAGTTTCTGTTGTGTTATTTACGACACTCTGGTCTACTTAATGTGTCTTGAGGGACAGGAGTAGCGCTTGAGGATTTGTTATGCAGATGCTGGGAGAGCACCAGCAGTTGCTAAATTCTCGGAGTGTTTCTTTAGGCTTGTTTTGTGTTGACTCCTAGGTCTTGTAGTCACGGGAGACGGTTTCGTATGGTTCCGAGGGAGATTGTGACCGTACGGCTTAAGTCCAGACTTGTGTGCCGGACGGAGATCCGCAGATTGTTGGGTTTAGCAGGTTTTACCGCCGTTTCAGGCAGGATTGCTAGAGTGGTGCTGCACCAGTGACTGAATGGACCAGAAGGAGGTTTCTTTTCTGTGGACTGAGGCATGTGTACGGAGTTTTCGGCAGTTGAAGATTCAGTTAACAACTGCATCAGTCTTTCTTTGCTTTTGGTTCGGGCGACTTCGTTGTTTAACTGTAATGTTTCTTGAGTGGGCTCGAGGGTGTACTGAGGTGACACTATAGAGATATCGCTTTTGCTTTCCCTACAGTTGGAGGAAGTACGAGGAGGATATTCCACTCATGATCTGGAGATGGCCGCGGTGGTTTTGCGTTGGAGATCTGGAGACACTACTTGCTTGAGAGTCGTGTCAGATTTTTCCACGGACCACTAGAGCTTAATGTACATCTTCCTGCAGCGGATTTGGATTGTGGTGATAGTCTTCTGCAGATTTACAGTTCTTGTGTGATCGTCGAGTATAGCTTAGTTTGTCTCTACGGAGGGGACAGCTTGCTCATGTCCGCGCCCGACCACTTTCCTTAGATCGTTTTCGCGAGACACTGCCCGTCGGAGCTCGTACGTCAGAGATACTTGAGCATATTCGGCTGGGTAATGATTCGGAGACCTTGATTTGTGACAATGGTGTGCTAAGTTAGGGACACGCTTGTGTACTTTCCATTATCAGGTAGAGACGTGTAATCCTAGAACATGCACATCTGTCAACTCCCTCTATGCATTCAAGTTCCACCAGCTTGGGCGTGACTTGTGAGATAGTTACGAGTGGACAGGAATGCAAGGAGAAGTTTCACGTTTCGTTTCAAGGTGTCAGTCGTGTTGTGTGCTTGGGTCGAGAATCTGAGGCCGGCTGGAGACTTGCAACCTTTTACCGTTCCGAAGCAGGAATGGGAGCAGATCTCCACGAATTTCGTTATGGTTTCCACCTAATTCTGGTTAGGGTGTGACTCCATTCGGATTCTTGTCATCCGGTTTTACTCAGTTTGCTCAGTTGTTTTGTTTAAGTTGTGTGTTTGTGTGTTGGCTTGTTGTTGGTCGTCAGCAGCTTGGGATCGTCACTCGCTATCGTTAGGGTTCTCTTTCGATAGCTATTATCAGGAGACACTCCAATTGGCCACCCTTAGGCTTAGGGGTTAGGTCGTGTCGATCGCCAGCCTGTTGTTTTTCTGACTCTGCGTAAGTAGGACCTTGGACCCCAGCTAGTCTAGAGAATTCGGAGTTAGTCCAGTTGTGTTCAGGTCAGGATGAGAACTGTCCATTGCAAACGGATGTCTTATGCGACTGTGTTGGTCGCAGGCTTGAGTGCGCAGTGGCAAATCACGGATTCCTATGGACTTTCCGATGAATGACGTGTTGGATTTTGGGAAGCTTATCCCAGGATTTTAGGTCCTTTAGATCCTATTAGCGAGTTAGTCTTGTTGCCTTTAATTTGGCACTTCCGCCCAGATTATTAGATTTTCACCCCGTATTCCTTGTGATGATACTTTACAATTACCTTCTTGACCTTTCTCACATGTTTGCACCAGACCTTTTAGCTGGACGCGATCTTTCGTTCACCAGCAGCCATGTGTGTTAATGGCTCGACAGGTGGAGAAACGTCGGTCAAAGGTCTTGCCATCTGTGAAGGGTTTTCTTGGACGTAGCCGTATAGTGAGGTAGTCACTTGGGAGGCTGCGAGCGAGATTTGAGGATTTTAATCTTCTCTTTGAAGGTATGCGTATCGGAATATTTTTAAATTCGTGGACGAATTTCTTTTAAGGGGGGGAGATTGTAACACCTTAGAATGTGTTTTGTAGCTAATTATATTTTAATATGTGGTTTTTAATAAAAAGTTTACCAAATTAAGTTTTAAATATTTTATCCTAATTATTGTGTATTTTATTAGAATTTTGTTAGGCACACACACACTTGTGCATGATAACTAGGCTTGTTTTTGGTGTTTAACCATGATTAGCAACCATGGTTAACTAACCATTTCTCTAATCTAGTGTTTAGTATTGTTTAAGTGTTATGGTTGTTATTAGTATGGGTTTTAGTCATGATAGTTTTTAATTTAAAAAGGGTTTTAAAATGGAGTTTTGAAGTTGGTTGACCTTGGGAAAGAGAGAGAGTGAGCATGGGCATCATGGCTCATGCCATGCTCATTAATTGAGGGAAGAGAAAGAGAGTGGAGGGGTTTTGCTTGTTCTCTCATTTACCTCTTTGTTCTCTTCTTTTCACTCATTCTCTCACTCTCACCCACACACACACACACAAGAAGCAGCAGCAGAAGCAGCAGAGGCAGCAGCAGCAACAGAGTGAGAAAGAGAGAGGCAGCAACAGCAACAGCTTCACCTGCACACACACACTCTGCCGAGAGAGAGAGAGAGAGGGGGGCAGCAGTTTCAGCAGCAACACCACCATCACCACACCAGCATCATCATCATCATCAGCAGAGAAGCAGCAGCAGCAAAAGATGGCAGCAGCAACAGCAAGAACAGCAACAACACAGCAACAATAGCAGCAGCAGCTTGCACCAACATCACCAGCAGCTATAGTGGACTCCCCTCACTTCTTCACCTGCCTTCTGTGGCTCCATAGGGTATAATTTCTGATCTCTATTCCTAGTTTGCTTAGTTGTGTGATTGATAGCGTCGGTTTGTGTTATATTGCTAAATTTGTGCTAGTTTATGGTAATTATGTGGGATTTTGGTAATTTGTGTATTGGGTTAGCTACCTTAGGTTAATTGAGTGTTAGTAAGGCCACTTCTTCTGAGAAATCCCCAGATTTCACTTAAATACCATATAGTTTGTGTTTGGTGCAAATTGTCGTTTTTAAGCGATATTTGTGACATTTGTGATCTGCTGGTGACCCGATGCCTACAGAATAAAATTGAGAGGACTGGGACATGATACCTAGGTCTAGAATACACCACCAGAAGACGAGACCCCCATTCCCTACTGTGGCCGCCAATTTCTTCAGTTTGGCCGCCAATTGCGGCCAAGTTGGGGAATTGGGTGTTGGGTTTTTGGCTATGGGTCCCTGCTGTGTTGTCTAGGTCTTTGGCATGTCTAGTTTTCTAATATCTTACCTGTAGGAAAATCTGGGACTATATGTCGCTTTTGTGTTTCGTTGTGTTTGCGCGATACGCGCGATACGTGAGTGGGTTCTGTGATCCAGCGTATCGCGGCGTGTCGCGATGGGTTTTAGACGCGTACACACACGATTCAGCGTATCGTGCACACGCGCGTTTAGTTCGCGACGCGAGTTTCTCGTTTCGATTCGATATCGCGTTTCGCGAGATATGTGGCTTATATGTGATTTCCATGTCTTATTTGCAGGTTTGCAGACAGGGACTACAGACACCACTACATGGGGAGCAGATGATAGGATTCACCCCGCGTGGAGTTTAGGTGAGTAGATATAACATCTACAGGGGAATCGCCCGCATGGCGTTATGCGTCTGGGCTAGGATTCAATTACCTGTCGCACATTCTACGTCATTGTAAAATTGCGCCTTACTGCATTTTCTAGATATAGCTATATACTGTGACTAGCAGCCGTAGGACACTGCACACATTATTGACGGCTCATGTTGCACGAGCAAGGATTGCATGCTACACACACACCATCAATAATTGTCATGTCACACACTACCCCTTATAGCTACCATTGCTTGACCCACTTGACATCTAGTTTATCGGTATACCTATAGTGTATCATACCTTTAGTGATAGGTATATTTTCACTTGCGATACAGCTACAGGTATACCTCCTACATATTTTACCTATACCGGGAGGGATTTCCTACATATGTTACTTATACCCAGGGGGGTATACGACATCAGTTCTTATAGGTAGATACTTATACTTTGCTACACCTGTATGTTAGATACATATTCAGTTGTTGTCGCATATTCACATTCACTGATGTTACTTAGCTGTACCTTACCATGATTTCGCATACATCTGGTTCAGCTATATACTTGTGTTTACCTGCTCGCATTCAGATATATCGCATACATTTATTCCTGTATCTATGCATTGTTTATCTGGATTTTATATGATGTTTTCGGGATTTGGGAACCGCGGGAGTTCATGAAATTGTGCATACATGTAACAACCCGGTTTCCTTGATATGATATTTCGAGCGTCCCCCATGAGTTTTATCGGTGCTGATTTTATGCTCCATACGATGTGTGGTTGCCGTATGGGAGTACATGGTGGGGCCCGGTATGGTTCCCCTCGGCCAGAAGATCGATGGGTTTGCCGATTGAGCCTGGAGGCGGGCGAGTACCTACCGGTGATTGTTTGGACCTGGCAGTTGTCTGGAGGCTACTGGCCAGAGTAGAGAGGTGGATGCGGGATGACCTGTACTGTCGAGGCCGAGGGCCGACACTGCAGACGGACCCGTGGGCTGATCCGGACTGACGGAGCCCCATATATGAGGATTTCTGTGTCGATGCTTGGCACACGGTTTCATGATATTTCTTTAACCCCTTTTTGTATATATAACAGGGGACTTAGCAGTTGTTATATATACCCTTATACCAATATTAGTGGAATGGGACGCTAATATATGTGTATTGCCCCCATCATATTTATTTCTGTACATATATTTACCTTTAGGATGCTAGAAACTTACTTGAGATTGGACTTGGGATACTAGGTGATTCATTGGGACTTGGACATTGGATATACCTATGTGATTGGTGACTTGTACATTCGGGATATAGGAGATTACTCGACATTGTACATTGAGGAGATGTGAGACCTATTTGATGTGAGTGCCCAATGTGGGGCCTGGTTTGAGGATTTGGGATTGGAGTATCATGATGGATTGTGATCCTGCCACGACGTCAGGTTTCCGTGGAAAATGACATATTCCACCCTATACCTCACCATTACCTACCTTATGCACAGATTCATATATTGGTAGTACTTGTAGTGTACCCTTATGATAGTTGCATATTTGCTTTCTCATATCTCTATTGCATAGACATTGCATACTACTACCATGCCATCATTGCTTCACATATTGATTGTACCTGCTAGTGTACTCTCCCTATTTCTGCATGGCATGATATATTATCATTGTAATCACATATCTTAGATTCATGCTGTACGTACATTCCTGCGATTACCTGCATATGTTTTATACTATTCACGAGTTGGCAACTCACCCCCGTTGTGCCACAGGTGTTTCAGGTTTTTCCCCAAAGTAGTCGAGGCAGGCTATTCCTTTATTCAGCTATCCAGCTACCACCTTTTGCTACAGATACCGCATCAGCTCACAGTACCATTTTGCTTAGGTGGGTTAGATGGTTATCTGTATTTCATATTGTACCTTCGTTGTATATTGTACTCTCTCTCCATCTACTATTGTATTTATTGACATAGAACTTGGTGAGGACGTTAGTATGTATTATTGTGGATTTGATGTCTTTATGTATATACAGCTTTTTCTCTACTGTCATTAATTTCTGTTGTATTCATTTGGCTGGTTTTTACAAATGGGGTGTTGCTAAAATTTTAAAGAAGGGAAATAAGACTTTTAAAGAATTTGGGTTGCGATTTCAATGGTTTCAAAACTTATATTATCTTTTCAGCATTCTTTTCTTGGTTTAGATTTCTGGGTTTGGCCTTCTTTTACTACGTTGCGTCTTTAGGCGTTGCGTAGTATTAGGGCCGTCACGGGCCATTTTTGGGTCGTGACAACAAGAATCAATGGGTGCGCGGAGCTCGAGGGAGATAAAGTCAAATGTGTTGAAAAATGAAGCCATCATTGTCGACTATTGGAACCTGAAGCAATAATAGAAGAATATTGAAAATCTGTACATGTTTAACAGAAGAAAACAGCAACACAGGACCACCAAAGAAACCCGACCCCATAATTCCTCCATATGGCCGTGGATCCGCGGCCAATAGGGGGTATTGGCCGCGGATCCGCGGCCGTACTGACTCCTTGATGTGTCGTTTTTTGGGGGTAGTTTGGGGACTTCATACAGTGGCAGATTCTTGCCCTAGGTCTTCAACCCTCTGCCTATAAATACTCCAGAATTGAGCTAAGCCAAGGGTCCAATTTTGTGTTCATTCTTTGTTCCTCTTTTGTAGTTTTTTGTGTAGTTCTTCTTCTTCTTCTTCATTCTTTCTCCATGGAAATGTAGTGAGAGCATTGAGTGGATATTAATGAAGATGAGGGTTTTGTATCATTCTCTTTTGTTTCTTCTTCCCCTTGAGATTCTTGCTTTCTCTTGATCATTCAACCTCTTCATTGAGCTTGAATGGTTAAGGGTTAGTTATTGATCTCAAGGGTCGTATTTTCTTGTGGAATTAGCGCTTCAATTCACATGCGTTCCCTACCCTTCTCTTGATCTTGCAACCTCTTGATTGAGCTTGCAAATTTAAGGGTTGGCTATTGATCCCATGCTTGTCTTGAGTTCTACTTTCTTGTTCTTTTTATCGCTTTCTATTACTTGCTTATTATTATCTTGCTTTTCTTTCTTGCAATTTATATTCATGCACTTAATTACTTGTAATCTTTTCTTTTCTTTGTTCTTTTCTTTTGCTCTCTTTTGTTCATTTTGTGAATGGTTGTAATTATTGTTGTTAAGAAGAAATACGGTATTGTAAGTTAATATCTTCTTTCTCATTTCCTTTTCCCGTTATTTTCCATTGAACTCCGCCCAAACCATACGCAAGCGCTCCGTTAGGCACCCTACCCTAACAAGGTAACGGTGATTCCTAACCGCGACCGGTTGCGTTCGGTTTGGCCGGAGGCGAAAGCAAGAGACAAGAACGGAAGGATAAGGGTAAATAAGCCGTATTCCACGAATACCGCGCTTAAATCCCCTAATCCACGTTGTTGCCGATTGCTCTATCTTCAATTGGTTAAGACTTGGCTCAAAGGTTTTGAGTACGGATTTCTTTAGCTTACAATCTCGTATCTTTTTCTTAACAACTTTATACTTGCAAATAATACACATAGGTTAGATTGAACAAACTCGTACAAATTCTTTATTGACTCGTCTAAAACAAGAAAGGACATACAACCATCTCCCTGTGGATCGACCCGTGCTCAACCGGCTTGCTGCATAGCAACACCGTCCTGATCGCGGTAAACTTTAGAACTCTTAAAACTCGACACGCCAAAAGCGTGAGATCAAGTTACCCGCCAAAACCTGAAGCGAGGCAGCCCCCTACTGCAAAATGAATGGACCACCCGGCACTTCACGGAATCCGGTAACTTAAGCACCCCTCCTTGGGTCAACCTGTACCCCCTACGAGTGCGGCGAATAGTCTACCAATTCTAGAGTGAGGCCCCTCTGCCTCTAAAAGCCATAAGATACGGACCCGTTGCCCTCCAGAACTCGGCTATCTCTGCACTCCGTCGCGGGGTAAACCTAGTACAGAAATAAAAATATGTACAACGGGTACATCGACCTCAGCCCGGTCATGCCCCCAAAAGAATATTATACAAACAGGCAGTGACGGCAGTCCACATGTTGGACGCTCGCCCCGCAATATCAAATGTACAAATAAATCCAAACTGCACTACCATTGCACACTGCTATCTACCACGACATATCCGCAACATCACGGCACAACACAGAACATCAACGTGAATGTCACGTTCGCAAACCCGTCTAAAAGAACTATAGCAATTAGACGCGGTTTACCGCTCGAATGACATTCCCGGTCGGAGATATAAACTAAGTACTGTAAACTAACACGTTTAAATTTCGATCGACAAAATTTCCTAAAGTGGGACCCACAAACATCTGCTGTACAGTAATAAAATATGGGCCTAAAAGAAACATTCCATAAACCACAATTTACTATGAAGAACCTACTGTAAAAAAATGGTGTTCCAATCCTACAAACTGGCGGCGGATCCGCGGCCAAACCTTGGCTTGGGCCGCGGATCCGCGGCAGTACTGTTGATTTGGGCCACCAAATTTCACCAGTATTCTTCAAAAAGCCTACTGAGTTTTCTGTAGTGCTCAAAATAATTTTAGGGCCTGATTAAAAATCGACAGAAAGTTTGGTACAGAAAATTGTAATTTCGGAAATTCCGTTCGATCGATCTTTTAAACACGTTAGCACAAGTTAGTAAAGCTTAATGGAGAGGCTCTGATACCACAGTAAGTCCACGGTAGCACCCCGACCGTCTACCAGACGCCAAATGCGGAACAAAAACTTTTACAACCGGCGCTATCGCGTACTATAACCCGGATCTGCCATTGAAGCTAAACTAACAAACTACAAGGTGGGTTGGAATGTTATACCGAACGATCCGAGTCCTTAGGTCTTCAACCATCATCCCATGCTTTGTTGCAGCAGCTCCGATCTCCAGAATCTCCAGTCTTTTCGTCCAGGTGGCACCACATCGACGGATCTTTAAACGGGCTCCCGCCTCTGAACCGAGGCAACTCGGTCGTCAAGTTTGCTAAAAGAGACGACCATGATGAAGTAGAGAATGAGTAGAACACTTTGTCTTGCTTCGTCCAAAGCCATGGACGAACGGTTAATGAAGTTGCCTTTTGGATCGGGTGAAATGAGAAATGAGGCTATCTAATTTCCATGAGTCCAAAACTATATCAATCTTTTTTCCAAGCAACCATATCATCTTGTGAAGAGGGGCCGGCCAATATATGGTGGAGGGGTGAGTGTAGGAGAGAGGGGGAGGTGACCTTAACAATGAAGCTTATCATCAGAATAATTGAAACAATGACTCACTTAAACATTCAATGCAAACATTGAACCTTAATAACCTAGTCACCAAAATCATTAATGCAACAATTAATGCCAAGATGAGTCACTTAACACCTCACCATCCTAGTCATCATCTAGAAGCTTCCACACTCATCTCAAGAAAAGATAAATCCGTCTTTAACCGAATGATAAAGACGGGTGATAGAAAACTGGAAACTGGCAACTTCCAAAAGCGATCCTGAAACGAATTTCAAGATAAACCCGTAACAGTATAAACATACCCGCATTTGTATTACGACCGAATACAAATACAACTGAGACAAAGATATTATATCTACACAGTATAATACTCGGATCCAGCTTAAACCAAATCCTACCAGTATGATCTGCCCGAAATATGACACGTGCGTAAACGCACGTGCATTTTCCGAACCCTGCCATAAAACCGTACGGCCTCTACAACGTTTCGCCCGAACTTGGGAAACTGTCTGTGGGGGATTCTAATGACCCATCAACACACTGGCACTGGGTATAAGCTCTAGCAAGTCAGAGGTACAAGCTGTACGTAACGTTTGTCTATGTATTGATTGGAAGGGAAGCTGACGAGCGAACTCATCCATAAACCTTACTGAGCCTGACAGCGACAATATCCGTACAGTCCGGTCCGTTCGTCTAAAGAGTATCGCATATCGAGTCTAAGGGGGTGGATAAAGTCAGACCCCTAATAACGCGATAAATCATGTCGGCATGAAGCACATCACCACCTGAGAAACTACTGATCCAAATCAGTAATTCTCCACTACCTCGGCCGAGGATTTCTAGTGATGGCCACCCGTGCACTGTGCGACATCAACCCCCAATACCGGGAGAGATGAATCCCCGACGATCAGCTCACTGCCTCCATATGGCTCGGGACTGTACCCAAAAAATACCTGTTTCCACGTCTCTTTTGAGCGCGGTAGGGTAGAAATCAAAGCACAGTGGGAACTCACATGAGACAAATGACGATCTCAGGTCGACAAACTAACCTGTACACATGTCACCAGGGAACTGCTATCCGACGATATATAAAATACCAACTAGCATGTTTCCGGCGAGTCCTGTCCGGTATACTCATAACGAGATGAGCACCTGTATACATCTTAGGTGAACCAACTGACACCAATGGCTTGTAAGACCAGCCACCGCCCCTCGTCGGGGTCTTGACTGTATACACTAGTCTACTCTGGAGTATCGATGCCATGTCTCGAAACTCCCACGACTAGGGACACTTTAAGGATGTGCTTATAGACCCCAGCTCCCACATATATGATCTCCATCATACTGCTGGCAGTCAAGAAAGAATCATATGGGCTCTATCATCATGCAATAGTGAACTCAGGCATGTATACGATGATAAAGACAAACCAGATAGTATACTATCATCTCGAGCAAGACAGTCATGTCGGTATAGTTCCTCCCTCAATCATTGCAATCACGTACCAGCGATCCAATAATTGACTTAGAGGGCACTATATCCAACATATATATATATATACATATATATATATATATATATATATATATATATATATATATTCAGAGGACATTCTTGCTCGACATGATAGTATGCTATCTGGTTGTACTTTATCTTGACATGTTCATTTGATCTTGCATCTTACTCATTTGGTACATATTGATAAAGCCCTTAGGATATTTGCTTGACTACTGGGACTGTGATGCAGATCACACTAGTGGAACATGTGTAGTTTATAAGCATATCCTTGAAATGTTCCTATTCGTGGGTGTATCGAGACGGGGCATTGATATTCTAGAGTAGACTAGCGTATACCATTCTTGTCCCATATGATGGGCGATGGATGATCCCATATCCATCTGGTGTGGTGACACCAAAGATTGTAGACGGGTGCTCAGTGGAGACTGGGTACACTGAACGGACTCACCGAGAACTCCTATGTGGTATTATATCTGTCGTCGGATAACAGTTCTCAGGTGACACTGGTACAGGTTAGTCTGTAGACCCGAGATCTCTTAGTTATATGTATTCCCTAGAGGCCATTATTGTACATATGATGTATATTATAGTGGATGCTTGGACATATATAGAGAGGACTTTCTTGCTAGACATGATAGTATGCTATCCGGTTACCTTTATCTTAACATGCAGACGGGTATTTATACCGTCTTGCTCTCACATGTTGATAAAGCCCTTAGGATATGTACTTGACTACCAGGACTACGATGGAGATCATACTAGTGGGGCCAGGGTAGTTCACAAGTATATCCTTTAATTGCTTCTAGTCGAGGGAATATCGAGTCAGGGCATCGATATTCCAGAGTAGACTAGCGTATACGCTTCTTGACCCATATGATGGGCGATGGATGATCCCACATTCATTGGTGTTTGACATCAAAGATGGTATACGGGTGCTCAGTGGAGACTGGGTATAATAAACAGGACTCGCCAAGGATTCCTATATGGTAGTATACCTATCGTTAGATAACAGTCCTCTGGTGACACTGGTACAGGTTAGTCTGTAGACCCGAGATCGCCATAGAGTCATGTGCGGCTCCCACCGTGCTTTGATTTCCTCCCTACCACGCTCAAAGGAGACGTGCAAACAGGTGGATTTTGGGTACAGTCCCGAGTCGTATAGAGGCAATGAGCGATAGGAAGAGTTTTGTCTCTCCCGATATTGGGGGTTGATGTTGCGCTATGTTCGATTGGCTATAACTGGAAGTCCCTGGCCAGGGCTGTTGCCGAGATATACTGATAAGTGTTATCTGTAGTTTCTCGAACCGTTATAAGCCAGAAATCGACATGACTTATCACGTTACTGGGGTCTGACGATTTCCACCCCTAGACATGATATGCGACATATCAGACGAAGAGACCGGACTGTACGGGAGTGTTACTGATAGGCTTCATGGAGACTGTGGACAGGCTTGCTTGTTGATCTTCATATCGCTCAATACCGGGTTGCCGTTACGTCCAGCTAGTACCGCTGATGGCTTGTAGGTGACTGATATGATCATCACCTACTGCTGGCGTATTGACGATTCTTTAGAGTCCCACACAGAAGTTCCCTGGTTCAAGCGAAATGAAGTAGGACACATATGTGATATGTGTGTGGGCCTAATTAAATACGAGTATGTGATACCGTATTGTAATCTGGCAATCATCTGTTATCGGTTCGGTTATATGTGATATAACCAGTTTGTCGAATTATGTGTTGATTCGATAACATGATATATAGATAAATGATATTAGTCGGTCATATATGATATAACCGGATTATTAGATCAAGTGTTGATTTAATAATGTGATATAAATTATATATGATATAATTATATATTAACTAATATCATTAGCTCACTAATTATTCTTCATTAAATATATATTAATATATATGATAAATATATATATATATATTATAATGAAGCATGGCATTTAAATTTCTATTTTGTGAAAATAGAAATGAGGTGGAAAGTAGAAGCATGGTTGCAAGCATGGGTTTAATTCTTGTTTATTCATTCTTGACTCACTATTCAAGCATGGTTGCAATTTTATATTGCATAATTCCATGCTTGAATGAGTGAGGGGTCAAGGCTTGGCTTTCATTGATGCTCATTCTCAACACTTAGCCATTTTTTCCCATGGTTGCTCTCTAGCTTCTTCTTCCTCCTCTTGTCATGCCTCAAGCTTCAACCCTCACATGTGATGTGAATCATGAAGCTTGAACACAAATTAGTGAGCTCTTTACATCCCCTACTTCATCATCCCACACTAATCTAGCAAATTAGTGTGGTGTGTTTCATACACTAAATAAGTTTAGTGTAGAGTTAGCTTGATCTAGAGGATCTTCGGGTGGATCGTCTTTGGCGCGAAGACAACGAAGGAGGCCTAGTAGAGTCACGGGACTACTACACGGAGCAAGTCAAGAGAAGGACAGTCTACAAAGGTTGTATTCTTATTCTCTTAATGTAAAAGTAGTTTATATTAGCTATTGTCTAAATCTATAGTTAAAGATTATAAGTTTAGGGTTCGTTAGCATGGCATTTTTTTTGAAAACGGCATGGACGATGCCTCCCGAAACCTTGTTATCGTGCTAGGGAACCTTACAGTGGTATCAGAGCCAGGCTAAAGATTTAGACAAACTTTGTTAGATTACGAAGCCGAAACTGCTCCGAAACTGAAACACGGAAAACTGGTTTCTGTCGATTTTTATATAAGCTCTAAAAAATTTTCAAACAACTGCAGAGTGTTCTATGTGATATAACATGAACAATGGAGAAATTTGAGGCAATTCTGGAATTTTTTGACCGGCCACAACCCCCCCCATCTCGGCCTAAATCCGAGCTCCCCCTTCAAATTTCTTTAGTGTTTCAGTGAATAGGTTTTGGTGTTTCAGGTGTTGTTTGTTTTTTCAAAATTTGCATGAGATGTTAATTTTCTATAAAGGCAATACGGAATGTTTCGTGGTCATAAATCTAACTATATTTCGGGTTTTTTAGACGGTGTTAAAAAGTTCGAACGGATATCAAATACCCACTTTAACCCTTGCTGGAAATTTTCCAAGAGTTGGATTTTTTCCGAGTTAAAGAACATTCAAATATCGTGCAAGCGATACTGTGGACCCTCCAGAAGAATGAAACCTTAACTCGATTATGTGACCGTCAGAACCGCTACTAAACCCTCGGGTTTGTGGTAGTTCAGCGGTACCACATGTGAGGCATTGGTTGACTCTTCTACGGCTGGTTCATAGGAGCTGTGGCATGTACTGAGTATTTTTAAACTACGCACAAGTGTTGAGCATTTTGGGAAATTTTGGGTGCTTGTTGATTCGATCGAAATGTTTAGCATCGTCTAAGTTTTTGATAACATGTGATGTTATGTGTTGCTTGGATATGTTATATTGGATCGTCGTGTTTTGAATAGCCGGGGGGTTTTATGTGAGATGAGAGTCTTTATTTTCATTCATGTAAAATTCAATGTATGTAATATTCTTTTTTTGGGGCACTTCCGGGTTGAGGATGATATCACCATTGTTGTATATTATTTACTTTTCCGCATTAGGATATACCCAAGGAGGGGAGCACAAGCAACCGGGTTCTAGAGTCCAGTGGGAGACCATCTCGAGGAGTCGAGTCCGGGTCTCCTAACTCTAGAATTGGTAGGGTTGCTTGCCGCTCTCGTAGGGGTCTAGAGATGTAGGTTTGGCTATTCATCGCGACCGTGGAATCCGTGTTTTATACTGCTTAACTTAAAACACAGAACTCATAGTATATCCAATATTTCATATGTTATCTTCTGCTGCTGATATTCTGTGATGTGATCACTTTATATGAGTGAGACAAATGCTTTATATTGTATATATGATATATAATAAACGTTGCTTATGTTTTGCACCCGTGCTAGTCCCACCCCGCTATGCCGTTAGTTAAGTAACCTAACGGTGCATAACGGGACACTGTAGCGAATGCGGATGGCATAAGCGTACGTTGTATTTTCGTTTCTTCTGGGATGCTTAGGAAGCTTAATTGATGGGACTTCATTAATGTGATTAATGAAAGAAAAGAAACCAAAATGATGTTGTAGAATCAAATTTTCAAAAAGAGTACCTCTAGTTTTTGCTTTGAATAGCGGTATTCCTTGTAGAATATCCAACACCTTATTCGATAAGGAAAGAGCCGAGATCCCTTCACCAGGAGTGACCTCTTTAGAGAAACTAGTAAATGCTACAACCCACACGGTTTTGTTTTTGATTGCATTTTTAGTTCTTGCTTTGCATAGCGGTATTCCTTGTAGAATATCCAGCACCTTATTCGATCAGGAAAGAGCCGAGATCCCTTCACCGGGAGTGACCTCTTTAGCGAAACTAGTAAATGCCTCAAAAACACTCCTTTTTAAAATCACTCGATTCTGCAACGATATCAAGTTCATTATGCAAAAGTTTTTAAAAAAACCTGGCGTAGCCCTCCGTCATTTTAGATAAGTACTGCTAAGTTGTCACGACCCGCAAGGTACGGGACGCGACCGGCACTTAAGTTACGAAACGTCTCAAGGTGTCCGTAAGGTAAGTAAGCCGAAGCCCAGAATACAAAACCCAATTTAGAATTTAGAGTGAAGGAAGCCAATTTATTTTAAGCCTTTTACTCCATTAAACCACATCAAGTTTCCTTTTTAAAACAACTTTCCCTTTTTCCAAAAATTCCAGCAGAACCTCCTTGTAAAAACAAGCCCCAATGGGTACAAACAGGAAAAAGGGCATCCCCAAGCGGGAGCTAGCTCTTCGCCTCAAGGCGGTCACAAATCCCACGCAATATAAATACAATGTGCATAAATAAGAATGAAGCACAGATAAAATAACATGTCGACTCAAGTGAGCTCGACCCCACATAACATAAATCCATACGTCTCACAACCTCGTCTCTAGGTCAATATACAGTAATCCAAATAAACTGGTACAGCTGAAATAGTAGTAGTAGATGGAGTACTCTAGATACAATGATCATAATAAGGTGGTACGAAATGATAACAACCCACCTATGAGCAAAACCCTCAAATCCAGGCAAAGAGAGCAAAAGAGGCGAAAGTGTCCGCCGCTACAGTGCTGACGGAACGGACCTGCAGAAAAGCTGTGGCACAACGGGGGTGAGTTGCCAGCTCGTGAGTAATAAATAACATCTAAAAAGGCTATCGCATGTATGCGCACAAGTATCCTAGCATTTCTAAACAGGTATGGCTATAGGTACTAGCAGGTATGTATGCATCATCAGTGTGCTAAAAAGTATGGGTGTCACATGGATGTACTAACAGGTATGTATGCCATATGAATGTATGTATACTATATGAGTCAACTCAAGATCTCAATATGTAAGTACAAGAATTATTCTTTCTTTGTTTTTGAAACTCTTTTCAATATCAGCATAATGTCCATGAAATCAACAAAATCCGTGTCTAGCAACGACACCTCAAAACTATCTCAATCTCATATATCCATGTCAAATATCTCTAGTCTCAGCCATCCGGCTGATCCATCCCAAATATCCATATCTCAAACTAGCGGCGACGGTCGGTATCCTCTGGATATCCGCCATGCCAAATGAAGTCACTGGTAGGTTGTCCGTCCCTTGCCAGGTTCAACGCCATCTCCTGCGATCTTCTTGCCCCGGGGTACCATACCGGGCCCACCATGTACCCGAGACGGTTCATCCACCTCCTCGAAACGGGTCTCGAGAACACAACAACTCATGGTGGACGACACTTTACATCACTACAAAACCGCAACTTTTATATTTTAAAAGATCATAAGTTTCAAATCTTGCGACTTTTACCCGAAATCCAAAAATATCATAAATCTCACGAAATCATCATGGGTGCATATGTCAATGATAATGAATGCAAATGGTATCAATGTTCAAGTTGCAATGTATGATTTATACTAAGCATGAGCAAGTGATGCAATGATAAATATGCACGAGAATAGCAATTCTTATGATTTCATTTTTAATATTTATTGCATTAGCACAGGTCTAAGCAATTAACACGTTCAGATTTATAGTTATCTAGTGTCGTGACATGGCAATTACCAGGGTGTGGGTGTACACATGAATAGTGCTCGCGCGGCATATGAAAACCTGGTAATGGTGCATGTGTTCTACAGAATGAGTTTGCACATATGGGTACAACATATAGATCCTAACTGCAGCAATTATTATGCAAAAACTATCATTTCTAATGTCACAAGCAATGTTAAAGTTCTATTTTCAAGTTTACTAAATCTATTGGGCGACTTGCGCCATCCAAACGATCATCCACCGTAGATGTGAAATCTACTCACCCGTGATCCCGCGCTAGGTGTGTCCAACCACCTGCTTTCCTTTCTCTGCTGCACTTGAAGTCCCCACCGGCGAACCTAAAATTTACAAAAGTCACATATATTTGGAAAATCCTGCAAAAACATGATATATCGATAAAAAGGATACGCGTGCGTGAAACTAAAACGCGCATGCACACGACACGTTGCGACGCGCACAAACCCACCAGAACCTATCTGACACGCTGTGTCGCGCAGCGCGCCACAGAACCACGCGTACCACGCGCGTGTCGCATAAGTTCAAAACATCGAAAACAGGTTTATAGCTCCAGATTTTGCCTCTGGGCCTAACTTATAAAGTTACAGATGCCAACAGACCAAGCTACCCAGCAGAGCCCCACACCCAAAATCCCAACACCCCACCCTCTACTCTGGTCGCAAATTGCGGCCAGATCGAATAAACCGGCGGCCTCCAATGTGAGGTGGATCCCCGTGCTTTGTGTGTGTGTCCCTGCTAGTCTCACCATACCACAGTTTTCCCAATTTTATTCTGAAGGGATCGGGTCAACAGCAGA
Source organism: Agapanthus africanus (assembly GCA_030015575.1). Lineage (NCBI taxonomy): Eukaryota > Viridiplantae > Streptophyta > Magnoliopsida > Asparagales > Amaryllidaceae > Agapanthus > Agapanthus africanus. Next base: position 45,350,579 of record JASDDO010000006.1, read on the forward strand.
TCCAACAGAGGCTAAAAAGTCACTAAAACTGCTAAATTACGCCAAGTCAGATAAATCGGGTATTTTTATGAAATCTGGGGCAATTCTCTGGTTAACTGGTCTCAACAGCACCTACTTAGGTTACTCTAACCATCACAACCATCACATTCTCAAAATTCCCCTAATTTACCCTAAAACTACCACTAAACATAAAAAAAACACTAAATTATGCTAGATAACCATAACTTTAGCAATTGAGAGTTGGGTTAAGGGGTTATACTTCTAGAGACCCTGGATGAAGGAGAAGAGAAGAAGTAGGAGGGTGTGTGCTGTTTCTACAGCTCTTTGTGCTGGAAAACTTGGCTGGAAATGAGCTGAACTGAGCCTTGCTGAAATTTGCAGAAGCTGGTGTTGTTGCTTGGTTCTGTTGTTTTGTTTTGTGAAGTATATGCTGTAGTAGCAGCAGCAGGGGTTGGGGTATTGTTAAGGTAAGGGTTGCGTATTGTGGGGGAGGTGTTATGTAAAGAGTTGGGGCTGATATAGCAGCAGCTGCTGCTGATGTTCTGATGAAACATGCTGATGCTGATTGTAACAGCTGAAGCTGATGCTATGAGTTGGTTTGGAGGCTGATGGAGTCTTGTCTTAGTGGCTATGCTGATGTTTGTTTTGATGGATGATGATGTGTTGTTTTTGTGGCTGTAGTAGCTGCTGAAGCTAAGGGGTTAGGTAGCTGATACTGATGATGTTGTTGGGAGCTGATGTGCTGCTGCTGATGCTGATGCATGGCTGAAGTTTGGGCTGATGAAGTTGTTTTGGTGGCTAAAGCTGATGTTTGGTGTGTGAGTGAGAGGGAGAGAAGAGAGTGAAATGAGAGTGTGAAAGGGAGTGTGATAGAGACATGCGAAAAGTATTGAAATGAAATAGGGTGTGACATAACCATAGCCACCATTCTTTCTTCCCTCATTAAATGCTTGCATGACACCCATCACAATCTCTCCTTCTCATCACAAGTCAACCCTAAACCCTAATCCCCCTTAACCAAAACTAAAACTCATAATTAACTCAATTATCTTAACCAAGGGCCTAACCCACCATGGTTGGCTAAACATGGTTAACCCACCATGCACACCCAAACTTGGTAACCCTAGGCTTAACCCTAGTTATCATGCACAAGTGTGTGTGGTCGAGATAAAATTCTACAAAAATAACCATAAAACCAGATAAATTATTAGAAACCAGTTTTGGTAAAATTTTTACCAAAAACCCCACATTAACACTCAATTATCACTAACCCTAAACAGGTGTTACAGTCTTCCCCTCTTAAGAAAATTCGTCCCCGAATTTTAAAATATGCAACTACGCGTACCTTCAAAAAGATGAGGGAATTTCTTCCACATCTCTCCCTCGGCCTCCCAAGTGATCTCCTCACTACTCGTGCTGCGCCAAAGAACCTTCACCGACGGCAAGACCTTTGATCGAAGTTTCTTCACCTGCCGATCCAATATCCCAACTGGCTGCACGGTGAACGAAAGGTCGGGCTCAAGCTGAACGGTCTGATGCTGAATCGTGCGGGAAGGGTCATGAAGATATATGCGTAGCATCGACACGTGGAAAATAGGATGAACATCAGAAAAGCTGGGTGGAAGAGACAAACGATATGCAACAGCGCCGATGCGCTCGAGGATCTCGAAGGGACCTACGAACCTTGGGCTAAGCTTTCCCTTTCGCCCAAATCGCATCACGCCCTTCATCGGAGAGACCCTAAAAAAAACATGATCGCCAACCGCGAACTTTAATCTACGACGGCGCCTGTCTGCATACGATTTCTACCTGCACTGAGCTGCTCTCATCCGGTCTCGAATCAACTGCACTTTCTCGGTCGTCTCCTGCACAACCTGCGGCCCAAAAATACTGCTCTCGCTCAGCTCAGTCCAACAGACGGGCAATCTGCATCTCCTCCCATACAAAGCCTCGAAAGGAGCCATCTGGATAGTATCCTGGAAGCTGTTATTGTAGGAGAATTCCACTAAAGGTAAATGACGATCCCAGCTATCGCCAAAGTCCAAAACGCACGCTCTGAGCATGTCCTCGAGGGTCTGAATAGTCCGCTCTAACTCTCCGTCGGTCTGCGGATGAAATGCAGTGCTGAAAGTCAAACGGGTGCCCAAAGCCTCCTGAAGTCTCTGCCATAGCCGGCTGGTAAACTGGTTGCCTCGATCTGATACGATACAAGTCGGTACGCCATGCAACCGGACGATCTCGTCGATGTAGATCTGGGCATACTGAGTAAAACTGAAAGTGGTCTTCACTGGTAGGAAGTCAGCCACTTTCGTCAATCGATCCACAATCACCCAAATAGAGTCGTACCCTCGATTGGTCCTGGGTAGACCCACAACGAAATCCATCGAAATCTGCTCCCATTTCCACTCCGGAATGGGCAAAGGCTGCAACTATCCTGCTGGCCTCTGGTGCTCGGCCTTGACTTGCTGACAAGTCAGGCATCTCGATACGAAATCTGTGACCTCCCTCTTCATCCCATCCCACCAATAGACATCTCTCAAGCCGCGGTACATCTTGGTGGAACCTGGATGAACGTTGTATGTAGATCTGTGCGCCTCCTCGAGAATCTCACGTCGCAGTCCCTCCGAATCTGGTACGCACATTCGAGTCCCAAATCATAGTACTCCCTGATCGTCGATCATGAACTCAGAATCTCTGCCCTTCCTGATCTGCCCCATGATCTCTGAAAGTCGGTCATCACCGGGCTGTGACTCTCGAATGCGGTCAAGTAACTGCGGACGTGCGCGAACATGCGCAAGTTGTCCCCCCATCGAAGTGAACTCAAACTCCACTCGGCTGTCGCATAAAATCTGCCAATCTGCTGATGACTGCCTATGCACTGCTCGCAAGCAAAATAGACTACCCCCGGGCCTCCTGCTCAAGGCATCTGCTACTACATTCGCCTTGCCCGGGTGGTACAAGATCTCACAGTCATAGTCCTTCACCAGCTCCATCCAACGACGCTGTCTCAGATTCAGGTCTCGCTGCTGAAATATATACTTTAAGCTCTTGTGGTCAGTGAATATTTGGCACGACTCGCCGTATAGGTATTGTCGCCAAATCTTAAGTGCAAAGACCACAACACCCATCTCCAAATCATGAGTGGGGTAGTTCTGTTCATGTTTCTTCAATTGTCGCGAAGCATATGCGATCAACCTGTCATGCTGCATCAACACGCATCCTAACCCCACCCGTGAAGCGTCACAATAAACCACGAATCCGCCTGATCCTGAGGGCAATGATAATACCGGCGCAGTAGTCAGACAAGTCCGTAGCTGCTGAAAACTGTGCTCGCACTCCTCCGTCCAAACGAAAGGAACTCTCTTCCGGGTCAAACCGGTCAAAGGTGCAGCAATACGGAAGAAGTCCTGAACGAATGCCTGTAGTAGCCCGCCAGGCCTAGAAAACTACGGATCTCCGTAACCGATGTCGGTCTGGGCCACTACTGAACGGCCTCAATCTTCTTCGGGTCCACACATATGCCATCTCTCGTAATCACGTGACCCAAGAAGCCAACGTTTTCTAACCAGAATGCACATTTGGAAAATTTTGCGAAGAGCTGGTGCTCCTTCAAAGTCTGCATCGTAATCCGCAAGTGCTGCTCGTGCTCCTCTCGGCTCCGGGAATACACCAAAATAGCGTCGATGAACACTATGATGAACAAGTCGAGATACGGCATGAATGCACGGTTCATCAAGTCCATGAATGCAGCTGGGGCATTAGTGAGTCCGAACGACATCACCAGAAACTCATAGTGGCCATACCGTGTACGGAAAGCTGTCTTCGGTATATCCTCCTGTCGGACTCGCAGCTGATGGTATCCTGATCGCAAGTCGATCCTCGAAAAATAATCCGCACCCTACAGCTGGTCGAACAAATCATCAATGCGCGGCAACGGATATCTGTTTCGCACGGTAACCTTGTTCAGCTGGTAGTAGTCGATACATAAGCGCAAACTTTCGTCCTTCTTCTTGACAAACAGGACCGGAGCATCCTATGGAGAAACACTGGGTCGAATAAGTCCCTTATCCAATAGATCTTGCAGCTGAACCTTCAACTCTCTAAGCTCCGCCGGGGCCATCCGATAAGGCAGTATAGAAATAGGCCCCGAGCCGGGAATCAAATCAATACAGAACTCGACATCGCGCTCAGGCGGTAGTCCTGGCAGCTCATCAGGGAAAACATCGGGGATCGGAACCTGGTCCAATGGTATAACTGTAGCTCTAGTATGGCATACATTGGCTAGAAACCCCCGACATCCCTTTCTCAACAGCTGATCAGCCTGAAGAGAAGAAATCAACATGTGAGGGGCGGCACCACGGTCCCCCTGCACAACAAAAGCCGACTCGCCGGGAAAACAAAATCTAACTATTTTCTCACGGCAGTCCACAGACGCATAGCATGTGGCTAACCAATCCATGCCCAAAAGAACGTCGAAGTCCAACATCTCAAGAAGGATCAAGTCGACAGGCAGCTCTCGCTCGCTAATACGGACGGTACAGGATCGAAACACGTGCCTAGCAACAAATGACTCTCCCACAGGAGTGGTCACAACAAGCGGCTGATCAAGCAAACCGGACTCTCTACCTAAACTCGGCACGAAGTGTGTGGAAACATATGGGTGCGTGGATCCGGGATCAAACAACACGTGTGCACCAACAGAGCAAATAGATAGGGTGCCTGTCACGACAGCATTGGATGCCTGTGCATCCCGGGGTGTCAACGCAAAAACTCGGGCCTGACCTCCACCAATAGCGGGCTGACCCCGGCCTCGGCCTCTGCCTCCTCGTCCTCTCTGGATAGATCCGCCGCATCCACGGCCTCTGGGTGCACCTAACTGGCGTGGAGCATCGCCTGTGGCAGAAAGTAGAGCTCTCTGAGGAGGGGGCGGTGATGGTTGTAGGGTCACATGTGGAGCTGTCGCCGCTCCCTGTCGTCTCGCTGGACAATCTCTAACACGGTGGTGCAGGCTCCCGCACCCAAAGCATCCTGGCGACGCCTGCTGTCCCCGTGGATACAAACCATACAGCTGACCTCGTCCAAACCCTCTGCCGGCCCTATCTCTCAGAAAGAATCTGGCATGCTGCCCCTGATCTGGCGTGCCGGTACGAATCCTCTTCGGCGTGGGAACGGCCGAAGTCGCTGAAATACGTGCCTCCATCCGCAACGCTGTATCCATAGCCGCTGAATAGGTATCGAAGTGCTGGGCGCCAATGGCAAGAAATAGCTGGGCATCCAGTCCCTGTGTGAACCTCTTCACCCTCTTCGCTTCGGTATCCACCAGATATGGAGCATATCAGGACAACTGTGTAAACTGGACGTCATACTCAGACACCGTCATCCCTAGGGTCTTGATCAAGACCTCAAAACTACGAGCTCTGGCGTCATGAATGCTCTCCGGAAGGAAACGAGCCAGAAAGACTGCTGTAAACTCGGTCCAGGTCATGGGCAGTAGACCTGCAGCTCGACCTCTCAGAACTGACTCCCACCATATCTGCGCGAGGCCCTCTAGTCGGAAACTCGCCAGCTCTACCCATCGGTCATCAGAACACCTCAGCGAGCGGCAGATCCTGGCCAAACTGTCAAGGAACGTCTGCGGGTCCTCTGCTGCATCGGAACTCGTGAAGACTGGAGGTCTCAGCCTCATGAACTCCTGTAGCGAAACCAGGATGGCCGCGATGGTAGTAGTAGGAGCAGGTATCATAGTAGTCTGGGATGTAGTGGGTACGTCCTCCAGTCTCGGTGCACAACTGGCAGCAACTAACGACCCCACCATCTGACGTAGCTCCTGCATACTCTCCATCATCTATCGCAGCTCCTCCATACCAGTCTCAATCCTATCCACACGGCCTGGGGAAGGCGGATCAGTCTGTCGCTGTGGTGTAGGCATACCACCCTGCTCAGCCTTAGTCTCGGACGAGCCAGCTCGAATCTCGTCTCGGACGGCAGCCCTCTGCGCTCTGGTAGCCCTCTGCGGCATAGTGACTGGTACAGGAAACAGGACAATAAGAACGGTGCAAATAGAATCGTAGGATATACAGAATTGAAGAAGGAATTTCAAGCAAATATATCCTAAAGTCACTTAGGCGGAGTACCGTATCGCAAGCATGCCGCGGACATACGTACGCTACGTCACCCTGCTTAAGTCACTTACTCCATCTACTAAGGATCATCCTACACTCAGAAAGGTGAAACCTATCTCTCTGATACCAACTTTTTCACGACCCGCAAGGTACGGGACGCGACCAGCACTTAAGTTACGAAACGTCTCAAGGCGTCCATAAGGTAAGTAAGCCGAAGCCGAGAATACAAAACCCAATTTAGAATTTATAGTGAAGGAAGCCAATTTATTTTAAGGCTTTTACTCCATTAAACCACATCAAGTTTCTTTTTTAAAACAACTTTCCCTTTTTCCAAAAATTCTGGCAGAACCTCCTTGTAAAAACAAGCCCCAATGGGTACAAACAGGAAAAAGGGCATCCCCAAGCGGGAGCTAGCTCTTCGCCTCAAGGCGGTCACAAATCCCACGCAATATAAATACAATGTGCATAAATAAGAATGAAGCACAGATAAAATAACATGTCGACTCAAGTGAGCTCGACCCCACATAACATAAATCCATACGTCTCACAACCTCGTCTCTAGGTCAATATACAGTAATCCAAATAAACTGGTACATGAAATAGTAGTAGTAGATGGAGTACTCTAGATACAATGATCATAATAAGGTGGTACAAAATGATAACAACCCACCTATGAGCAAAACCCTCGAATCCAGGCAAAGAGAGCAAAAGAGGCGAAAGTGTCCGCCGCTACAGTGCTGACGGAACGGACCTGCAGAAAAGCTGTGGCACAACGGGGGTGAGTTGCCAGCTCGTGAGTAATAAATAACATCTAAAAAGGCTATCGCATTTATGCGCACAAGTATCCTAGCATCTCTAAACAGGTATGGCTATAGGTACTAGCAGGTATGTATGCATCATCAGTGTGCTAACAAGTATGAGTGTCACGCGGATGTACTAACAGGTATGTATGCCACATGAATGCACTAACATGTATGTATACTATATGAGTCAACTCAAGATCTCAATATGTAAGTACAAGAAATATTCTTTTTTTGTTTTTGAAACTCTTTTCAATATCAGCATAATGTCCATGAAATCAACAAAATCCGTGTCTAGCAACGACACCTCAAAACTGTCTCAATCTCATATATCCATGTCAAATATCTCTAGTCTCAGCCATCCGGCTGATCCATCCCAAATATCCATATCTCAAACTAGCGGCCACGGTCGGTATCCTCTGGATATCCGCCGTGCCAAATGAAGTCACCGGTAGGTTGTCCGTCCCCTGCCAGGCTCAGCGCCATCTCCTGCGATCTTCTTATCCCGGGGTACCTTACCGAGCCCACCATGTACCCGAGACGATTCATCCACCTCCTCGAAACGGGTCTCAAGAACACGGCAACTCATGGTGGACGACACTTTACATCACTACAAAACCGCAACTTTTATATTTTAAAAGATCATAAGTTTCAAATCTTGCGACTTTTCCCCGAAATCATCATTGGTGCATATGTCAATGATAATGAATGCAAATGGTATCAATGTTCAAGTTGCAATGTATGATTTATACTAAGCATGAGCAAGTGATGTAATGATATATATGCACGAGAATAGCAATTCTTATGATTTCATTTTTAATATTTATTGCATTAGCACAGGTCTAAGCAATTAACACGTTCATATTTATAGTTATCTAGTGTCATGACATGGCAATTACCAGGGTGTGGGTGTACACATGAATAGTGCTCATGCGGCATATAAAAACCTGGTAATGGTGCATGTGTTCTACAGAATGAGTTTGCACATATGGGTACAACATATAGATCCTAACTGCAGCAATTATTATGCAAGTATTATCATTTCTAATGTCACAAGTAATGTTAAAGTTATATTTTCAAGTTTACTAAATCTATCGGGCGACTTGCGCCATCCTAACGATCGTCCCCCGTAGATGTGAAATCTACTCACCCGTGATCCCGCGCTAGGTGTGTCCAATCACCTGCTTTCCTTTCTCTGCTGCGCTTGAAGTCCCCGCCGGCGAACCTAGAATTTACAAAAGTCACATATATCAGGAAATCCTGCAAAAACACGATATATCGATAAAAAGGATACGCGTGCGTGAAACTAAAACGCGCGTGCACACGACACGTTGCGACGCGCACAAACCCACCAGAACCTATCTGACACGCTGTGTCGCGCAGCGCGTCACAGAACCACGCGTACCATGCGCGTGTCGCACAAGTTCAAAACATCGAAAACACGTTTATAGCTCCAGATTTTGCTTCTGGGCCTAACTTAAAAAGTTACAGATGCCAACAGACCAAGCTACCCAGCAGAGCCCCACACCCAAAATCCCAACACCCCACGCCCTACTCTGGCCGCAAATTGCGGCCAGATCGAATAAACCGGTGGCCTCCAATGTGAAGTGGGTCCACGTGCTTTGTGTGTGTGTCCCTGCTAGTCTCACCATACCACAGTTTTCCCAATTTTATTCTGAAGGGCTCGGGTCAACAGCAGATCCAACAGAGGCTAAAAAGTCACTAAAACTGCTAAATTACGCCAAGTCGGATAAATCGGGTATTTTTATGAAATCTGGGGCAATTCTCTGGTTAACTGGTCTCAACAGCACCTACTTAGGTTACTCTAACCATCACAACCATTACATTCTCAAAATTCCCCTAATTTACCCCAAAACTACCACTAAACATAAAATAAACACTAAATTAAGCTAGATAACCATAACTTTAGCAATTGGGAGTTGGGTTAAAGGGTTATACCTCTAGAGACCCTAAATGAAGGAGAAGAGAAGAAGTAGGAAGGTGTGTGTTGTTGCTACAGCTCTTGGTGCTACAAAACTTGGCTGGAAATGAGCTGAACTGAGCCTTGCTGAAATTTGCAGAAGCTGTTGCTGTTGCTTGGTTCTGTTGTTTTGTTTTTTGAAGTATGTGCTGTAGTAGCAGCAGCAGGGGTTGGGTTATTGTTAAGGGAAGGGTTGTGTGTTGTGGGGGAGGTGTTATGTAAAGAGTTGGGGCTGATGTAGCAGTTGCTGCTGCTGATGTTCTGATGAAACATGCTGATGCTGATTGTAACAGCTGAAGCTGATGCTATGATGTTGGTTTGGAGGCTGATGGTGTGCTGTTTTGGTGGCTATGCTGATGTTTGTTTTGATGGATGATGATGTGTTGTTTTTGTGGCTGTAGTAGCTGCTGAAGTTAAGGGGTTAGGTAGCTGATACCGATGATGTTGTTGGGAGCTGATGTGCTGCTGCTGATGCTGATGCATGGCTGAAGTTTGGGCTGATGAAGTTGCTTTGGTGGCTAAAGCTGATGTTTCGTGTGTGAGTGAGAGGGAGAGAAGAGAGTTAAATGAGAGTGTGAAAGGGAGTGTGATAGAGACATGCGAAAAGTATTGAAATGAAATAGGGTGTGACATAACCATAGCCACCATTCTCTCTTCCCTCATTAAATGCTTGTATGACACCTATCACAATCTCTCCTTCTCATCACAAGTCAACCCTAAACCCTAATCCCCCTTAACCAAAACTAAAACTCATAATTAACTCAATTATCTTAACCAAGGGCCTAACCCACCGTGGTTGGCTAAACATGGTTAACCCACCATGCACACCCAAACTTGGTAACCCTAGGCTTAACCCTAGTTATCATGCACAAGTGTGTGTGGTCGAGATAAAATTCTACAAAAATAACCATAAAACCAGATAAATTATTAGAAACCAGTTTTGGTAAACGTTTTACCAAAAGCCCCACATTAACACTCAATTATCACTAACCCTAAACTCAGGTGTTACATTAGTATTCATGCTACGTTTGTTGACCTTAGCCAAGGTGTAGTGTGCGGTATCTAATTAGTGCTTATCTGTTGTATATGATGCGATTGAGTTAGGGTAGTCGTACGACTTTGTTGACCTTAGCCAAGGGTCGTACGGGTGGGTTTAATTCAATCAGGAAATGACGGGTTGAACTTGGCTAGCGCTTATGATTTGTTGACCTTAGCGAAGGTCATAAGTTGCTAAGGGAAAAAGTATTATCGGGAATTTCAAGTGTTGAAATTTGCAATGAGATTGCATACCTTCTATGAGATTGTTGGATCCCGATACCCACTGCGAGTAAGAGTTACTCTTGAGAGAATTTTAAACATCATAATTAGCCGATCAAGTAGGTGTCTAGAAAGGTGTTAACGGGGTCATGCCCCTGGGAAGACGAGGTTTATTTTAATTTGGTCCGTGCGAAAGCACGGGGAACCTCCCTCAAAGTACCTGCACTGGCCTGGCTGAAAGATTGGCGTACTTGTAAGGTGTAATTAATCCCGGCTAGTCTTACCTTTTAGGGTTTGAAGGAAGATTTGATAAAAACAGTGGAAGCCATCCTGATTAGATAAGATAATAACCAATCTAATCTTGCAAAGAGCGCACGCAAAATGATTATCCTTCACTCTCTCCTGATAGCGACCAATGACACGCCTTAATCAAGATAATAATATGGATGTCTTGACCAAACCTACTTATTATACTGGGCTAGATTCTACTCTTCCTTATAATTGTTATAAGTCTGAGCAAGGAATAGGGGAAAATCAGGATTCCCACACCACCCAAACAAAGAATAAACATGTTGATGCATTGTCTTCAAGTGTGTTCGTAACCTAGAACTGTTTCTCAGTTATCTCTACGTCCTGGGTATATCATACCGGATCAGGATCCCACACATGTAAATTGTTACATGGCTATTGATAGGTGGAGAACTGGAAAATGGTGATATGTCTCTAGTAGTAGAGAATGATGCAATTGTTGCAGCCAAAGAAGTTGGCAGACATCACCTTGTATTACCAACCGGTAATACATTAGTTCTGAACGACTGTTACTACGTTCCAAAAATGATGTGCAACATTGTATCGGTTTCTTTGCTAACTAAAGAAGGATATAATCTCACATTAGAGGATAATGTTATGAACATTTTCCAGAATCAAGTGTTGATTGGATCTGGTACGTTATGTAACGGTATATACGTTCTGAATCAAACTACAGTTCTAAACGTACTGAACACAAACAAGAGGAAAAGTTCAGAAATGAATGAAGCCTTCTTGTGGCATTGTAGACTGGGTCATTTCGATGAAAAAAGACTACCTAAAGTTCTATAAGGATGCATATTTGAATCCGTTCGAGTTTACATCTTATGAAACTTGCCAGTCATGTCTCAAAGAAAAAGTGATCAAATCTCCGTTTGCTGAAAACGGAGAAAGAGCTACTGAACTCTTGGACAGATACATGGTGATGTATGCGATCCTATGTCTACATATGCCAGGATTGGTTTCGCGTACTTTATTACATTCACCGATGTTCTCTCAAGATACGTACATGTGTTCTTGTTGAAACACAAAACTGAACCTTTTGAGAATTTCAAGGAAAATAAGTATGAAGAAAAGAACAAGATGGGTAAAGGTATTCAACTCCAAAAGATATGATCGAGAGATGAATACTAGGGCATGGAAGTCCGAGACTATTTAAAAGAGAATAGGATTCTCTCTCAGCTTACTCCTCTGAATACACCACAGCACAATGGAGTTTCGGGGCGGAGAAATCGCACCCTATTTGATATGGTGCACTCTATGATGAGTAATACTGAGTTACCTATTTTCTTTTTGGGTTTTTTGCACTTATTGAAGTTGCATACCTATTGATTAGAGTTCTGACCAAATCCGTTGCCTACCACTCCATATGAGATATGGAATGGGAAGGGACCATCTCTTAAACGAGTTAAGATATGGGGTTGTCCGGCCTATGTTGAAAACAAAATCCGGACAAGCTCAAGGCAAGGTCAGTTCTGTGCAAGTTTGTAGGATATCCCAAACATTCGCGAGGGAATATCTTCTATCTCACCAAGGAATAAAAGGTGTTTGTTTCTTGGAATGCCACCTTTTTGGAAAAGGAATTTCTTGTGAAGAAATTAGTGGCAATGAGGTAGAACTGGAAGTAGTTCCAGCTATAAAAACTGTTACTGACAATTTGGTGGAACCAGAGGATTCAATAGTCCCCAATGAACCCAATCTGCTCCGTTGATCTAGTAGGGTTCCTCATCCACCTGAGAGAAACTACAGTTTTCTCGTAGACGGTGGGAGCGAGGATTGCATCATGTAGATGATGACCCAACTAGTTTCGAGCAGGCCATCACAAGTGGAGACTATGTGAAATAGCTGGATGCTATGCGATCTGAGATGGAATCTATATACACCAACAAAGTATTGACTTTGGACGTTGCTCCTGAAGAGGTAAAACCCATCGGGAACAAGAGGATCTTTGAGAAAGATAATTGGTGTAGATGGAAAAGTTGAGACTTTCAAAGCTAGATTTGTAGTAAAAGTTTTTCATTAACGATCAAGCGTTGATAATGATGAAACCTTTTTCACTGTTGCTATGCTTAATTCCATCAGGATCCTACTTGCCATTGCTGTATACCATGACTACGATATCTGGTAGTTGGGTGTCAAAACTGCTTTTCTAAATGATGATTTAGAAGAGAGCGCGTTCATGACATGGCCAGAAGGTTTCGTAGACAGTGGGAGCAGTGGAAACATACGCAAACTGCTTAAATCCACCTACGAGTTAAAGCAGGCATCGCGGAGATGGAACGTCTGTTTTGATGAAGATATCGAAGAGTTTGACTTCATTGAAAATATATATGAACCATGTATATATAAGAAGGTTGTGGAGAATAAGGTGGTCTTCCTCGTATTGTACGTGGATAACTTACTCTTAATATGAAATGGTTTCCTATGCTATACTCGGTCAAGCTCCTCTTATCACGATGATTCTCCATAGAAGATCTGGATGATACCTACTACATCTTATGGATTATGATCTATGATGATAGATCTAAGTGGATGTTGGAAATGTCCCAAATCCAGGTACATTAACACCATACTAAAGGGGTTTAGTATAGAGGATTCTAAGCGTGGTGGTTTGCCCACTCACTCAGGAATCACTCTCTCCAAAATGATGTCTCCCGAGACAGATTTGAAGAGAGCTCGTGTGTAAGGGATACCCTATGCTTCGGTGATAGGTTCTATCATGTATGCGATGTTATGTACCAGACTAGATGTAGCTGACTCACTAGAAGTAGTGATCAGGAATCAATCGGATCTTGGCAGAATCACTGGACAGCTGTGGAGGACATTCTTAAGTACTTGAGAAGCACTAAAAGAATGTTCTTGGTTCGAGCTTCCAGAGTGATAAGGTAGACTGAAAGTCAGCCACAGGCATTGACTTTACCCTCAGTGGAGGTACGGTGTCTTGGAAGAGTTCCAAGCTAGATACCGTGACATACTAGACGATAAAGGCCAATTATATCGCTACCAACGATGCTACCAAAGAGATTTTCTAGATGAATAAGGTTCATATGATGAACCTGGTTCCTACCATTGGACATCCAATACCTGTGTATTGGGATGACAATGGAGCTGTGGCTTTGGCCTAGGAACCCTGGTCCCGTCAGCGATCCAGATATATTCTTGGACAGTATCACCTGATCAGGGAGATAGTTGATCTCTGGGAGATCTGTTGGCTATAGTGCCCTCAAGGCAATTATCATAGTCGCGGACTTGTGATTATGATGATTGAGGCAGGACCTATACCGCTGAAACAGTCTTACTCAAGATGATAGTATGCTATCTGGTTTGTCTTTATCATCATATACATGTTGATAGAGCCCATAGGATTCTTGCTTGACTGCCAGCATTGTGATGGCGATCACATACGTGGGAGCTAGGGGTCTATAAGCACATCCTTAAATGTCCCTAGTCGTGGGAGTATCGAGACTGGGCATCGATAGTCCAGTGTAGACTAGTGTATACTGATCGAGACCCCGACGAGGGGCGGTGGCCAGGTCTCACAAGCCATTGGTGTTAGTGTGTTCACCTAAGATAGTATACAGGTGCTCATTAGGTTATGAGTACACTGGACGGACTCGCCGGAAACCTGCTAGTTGGTATTATACCGATTGTCAGAGAGCAGTTCCCAGGTGACATGTGTACAGGTTAGTCTGTCGACCTGGGATCGTCATTTGTCTCGTGTGAGTTACCACTGTGCTTTGATTACTACCCTACCACGGCTCAAAGGATTCGTGCAAACAAGTTTTAGTTGGGTACAGTCCCGAGCCACATGGAGGCAGTGATCGGATCGTCGGGGATTCGTCTTCCCAGGTATTGGGGGTTGATGTCGCGTTGTGTACGGATGGCCATCACCATAAATCCGTGGCTACGGTGGACGAGAATTATCGATCCAGGATCGATAGTTTCTCAGGTGGTGATGGGTTCATACCGACACTAAATATCGCGTTGTTTGGGGTCTGACTTTATCCACCCCCTAGACTCGATATGCGATACTCTTAGACGAACAGACCGGACTGTACGGATATTGTCACTGTCAGGCTCAGTAGGGGTTCTGCATGAGTTTGCTCGTCGGCCTCCCTTTCGCTCAATACCTGGGTAGCCATTACGTACAGCTAGTGCCGCTGACGTGCTTGTGGTTAAACCCACTGCCAGCATATTGACGAGTCTTTAGAGTCCCACACAGAGGGTTTCTACGGTTCATACGATTTTGTGTACATGGCGTATGTTGGTACATACAGGTGTCTGATTAAATATGTGCATGTTGCGCGGACTTTAATCGGACGGTTGATAATACTAGCGGCTTAGGATTAAGCCAGATTATTAAATCAGGTTTTGATTTAATATTTTACATATGTATTTATATATATGTATTCTAGTATTATTGTTCGCTATTTATTTTCTCTCTTGGCTATTCGTATTTTTGTACGAATACGCGTATATGTATTTCGATACATATACCGGGAAGTATTCCGTATTTTATACGAAATAGCTTCTAGAAGGTGGCCACCTCATTTGTCTGATTTTCCATTTTTGGAAAATTCATTTGACTCACAAATGAGGTGGAGGTGTGATGTGGCAAAGGCATGGTTTTGAGGCATGGTGCAAAGTATGGTGCACATTTGTTTAATGGTTAATTTGGAAATGATATTTTTTTCTTTTGGTGAATGAGAGAGGAGGAGGGGCCGTCCACTATTTTGGGTGGTGGGGTTCATTTGATTTGGTTTTTTACATGAAAAATTACACTATCTCTTGCTCTCTCATTCACTCAAAAAGAAAAGCACAAAAGACTTAGCCATTTTTTTCTTTGTTCTTCATGCCAAAGCTTCCTCACTCCATTCTTCTTCTAAGGATCCTCCACGGACCACATGAGATGAGAGAATATCATAGTGATATTTTTATACACCCCCACTCTCCATCGCTAGCGACTTTGGAGCGTCGGTTACCTCGTTCGCGAGGTTGGAGCTTACGCCGTTTCTCTTGGGTGGATCATCGGAGATGGAGGAAGACCGGCAACCAAACATCATCAAAGGACCACTAAGAGCTTGGAATGAAGACCGAAGGACACGGATCAACTCGGTATAAAGATTCTAACTCTTAGTTGGTATTCTAGTTTAGGGTTTAAGGTCGATCCGGGATTCGGGTAGCGGTAGCGTCGGTTTGATAAATTTTTGTTCCGCATTTTGGCCCATTTCGACGGCCGGGGCGCTACCGTGACCCTTCATGGTATCAGAGCCACCCTTTAAACCCCTTACTAGCTTGTTTAAATGTGCTTGAAAGATCGATCGACGGAAATTTCCAAAATCACGATTTCAATGTTCTGTTTTCTGCCGATTTTCAAAAGTGTTCAAAAAATATTTTCCAGTGGCTTAAAAAACCGTGCATGCAATTTTAAGGGCACAAAAAAATTTGAGCCCATGAAGCCTCCAAAGCGCCACGAAACCGACGCACTTACCCCCCATTGGCAGTGGATCCGCGGCCATTTAGTGGCTACGGGCTTCCAAATTTTTCCTGTAGCCCTCTGACTTGGAATTGTGATTTTTGACATATTCTGTTTTGGCCCAAATTTCTGTTTCAGTGCTGGTTTTTCTATTTGGGCCAAATTGAAATTCAGTCGATCGATATTTTAAGTGTGCGTTTAACAGTACATACATTTCTATCTATGACCATGAATGTCATTTGATCGGTAAACCCGTCTAACTGCTATATGTTCTTTTAGACGGGTTTGCGAACGTGACATTCACGTTGATGTTCTGTGTTGTGCTGTGATGTTGGTTGGATCGTCGTGGTGGATAGCTATGGTGCAATGTTAGTACAGTTTTATTTCATTTGTACATTTGATATTGCGGGGCGAGCGTCCGACATGTGGACTGCTGTCACTGCCAGTTTGTATATTATTCTTTTGGGGCACGACCGGACTGAGGTCGATGTCATCCTTGTATATTATTTTCTTTTCTGTACTAGGATTACCCCACGGTGGAGTACACAAATAGCCGGGTTCTAGAGGGCAACTGGTCCACATCTCATGGCGTTGAGACGGAGGGGACCTTACTCTAGAATTGGCGGGCTATTCGCCGCACTCGTATGGGGTATAGGTTGACCCAGGAGGGGTGCTTAAATTACCGGATTCCGTGAAGTGCTGGGTGGTCCATTCACGTTGCTGAAGGGGGCTGCCTCGCTTCTGGTTTTGCGGGTAACTTGCCGCGCTCGTAGGGTTCTAGGTTTCATTGCACAGGCTATCCACATGACAGGGAACATCGGGTCTCACTTGCGGCTCAAGTGAAACCCGGGGCTCCAGATTATCCATCATTCTGTGTTGCTTCTGTGATGTTTCTTTATATCATGCCTGGGACGAATGTTATATATCTATATCTATATATATATACTAGTAGATGTTGTATATGTTTTGCACCCGCGTTAGCCCTGTCCCCGCTCTGTTGTTAGTTAAGTAACCTAACGGGTGATGACGGGACCCAGTGGCGAATGCGAATGGCATATACGTACATTTTATTTTCGTTATTTTCTGGTGTGATTAATCGATGGGACTGCGTTGATTCTTATCAATGCAAGGATAAAACAAACCTATATATGATGTTGTTGGAACCAAGTTTTTAAAAGCTGACATTACAGACGTACACTTTTGCTTTGCATCGTGGTATTTATTTTGGAATATCCTGCACCTTATTCGACGAGGCAAGAGCCGAGATCCATTCATCGGGAGTGACCACTTGAGTAAAAGTTTGCGTCAACGTAATAAATTCACTATAGTCGATTATTTTTGCTTTGCATCGTGGTATTCAGTTTGGGATATCCTGCACCCCATTCGACGGGGAAAGAGCCGAGATCCCTTCACCGGGAGTGACCTCTTTAGCAAAAGTTTTCGCCACTATATATTTATAAAACCACTTAGATTCCTTCAATGAGATCAAGTTCATTACGTTAAAGGTTTTTCGGCAAAAACCAGCCATAGCCCTCCATCATTTCCTACAAGTAGTACTTAGTATTCATGCTGCATTTGTTGAATCCGTCAAAGCGTAGTGTGCGGTAGCTGAGTGGTGCTTGTTTGTAGCATGGATATGTGATTGGTTAGGACAGTCGTGCGGCCTTGTTGATTCCGTCAAGGGCTCGTACGGGTGGGTTTAATGCAATCAAGATAATGACGGGTTGAACTTGACTAGGACTCTTTGATTTGTTGACTCCGTCAAGGTCACTTGGGTCCTAAGGGTAAAAATCATATCGGGAGTTTCAAACATACAGGAAACTTGCCAATATTGCGCATACCTTCTGGAGTGTGGTGACTTGAGTGGCTTCCATCAAGTTATCATGCGATGATAGTTGGATCCCGATTCCCACTGATGAGTATGATTACTCCTCGGGTGATTCCGACTAATTCTCCTTTTGGGTTTGGAGAAGAATTCGAGGAAACAGTGGGAGCCATCCTGATTAGATAAAATGATTAACCATTCTGATCTAGGTTAGAGTGCACGCTGAGTGTTTCTTCTTTCTCTCTCTCTGGTTGTGACTATGACCTGACATTTGACTAAAACTCATGAAACCAAGTTAACCGAACCTTCTTAAAACACTTTGGCTTTTGGAATGTCACGGTGTCGTATACATCATTGCCACTTCTATATCATCTTCTGCATTTCTCCAGAACACCTCGTATCACTACGAACGTCCACTTCCATTGGATAAATCCATCGTATGGTTATATACGAACTCGAAGGAACTTTTTCGAGGATGGATTCTGGTTCTGGAGAGATAGAATATGATTATTCGGTTGTCTTTTCTCTTTACCTTCTCTCAGGTTGTGAGGGCTCCTAGGATTAGGAGAGGGTACACCTATTGAGCTTATTAGATAGTCTTCCTCCAAACCATACGCAGGTGCTGAACGGTAGGGAAGGAAGAAAACCAACAAGCTTAACTGTGGTGTACAGAAGATAATAAGTAAAGACATAGAAAGGGATTAGAATAATGGCAAAGGAAATTGCGATCACCATCATTCACGACAAAGATCGTGTATACCCCTGCCACTCCTACATCCACTTTGCTTTTCTCTAGAACACTCCGTATCACTACGGATATCCACTTCCATTGGATAAATCCATCGTATAGTTACATACGAACTCGAAGGAACTTTTTCGAGGAAGGATTCTGGTTCAAGAGAAAAAGAATAGGATTATTCAGATGTCTTTTCTCTTTACCTTCTCTCAGGTTGCGAGGGCTCCTAGGATTAGGAGAGTACACCTATTACGCTTATTGGATAGTCTTCTTCTAAACCTTAGGCTGGTGCCGAAGGGTAGGGAATGAAGAAAACCAATTAGCGTAAAAGAGGTGTACAGAAGGTAATAAGTAAAGACATAATAAAGGGATTGCAGTAAGGGCAGGTAAGTATATAGTTACTGTCATGATTCAGGATAATGGAAGAGGCGTTACTAGGTATACCAGTTAACCCTTTTGGAACATTTTCATGTTTCAGTTTTACTGTGAGATGTTAATTAAAAAATGTTTTCCCAATTGGAATCTAACTCCGGGGTATGTATTTACTAGATCAGTTTCTCACATCTGCATGTTATTGCGGATGGTGGGTGGGAGTAAGATATTGGGAATTGGGTGATTAGATCCTCATTATATCAGAATTCGTAGTAATTGGTAATATTTGAGAAAATCATCTGGATTTTGCCGGATGGCAAATTTTTGGTTTTGAATATCCGTTTTTATGCACCAATTTCAAACTGGTATATCTGTACATTTATTTTATAAAGTGAGATATAACTTTTTGATATTGTGACTATGACATTTACCTATATCAGTTGGTGATTAGGTAAGGTGCATTCAACAGCGGTGTAATTCTTCTTAACCATAATACAATTTTTCACCTACGACGCACAGGGTTTGAGTTATTGAACTCAGTGGACTTGTACAAAGTATTGTATGTTGTCCAGTGTCGATTATGAAAATGGGGTTGGTACTCGTACTATATTCTGTTTACTTGTGACTTCTACAGTTCTGGACAAGTATTTCGTTGAAATGCATGGTCCAGATTTTGAGAAGTTATAGGTATAAGAATAAAGTAGAGAACCATTTATTAGAAGTATCGGGATTCTTCGAAGTATTCGAAGATGTAGATACTTGTGTTTGGTATTCCATTGATAGTAATGGTTTTGAGAACTTGCTTCTCTTTCGGGTTACTCATATATGGATGCACTCCTAGATGAGTAATGCTGATTATCCTCTTTCCATTTGGTTGATATGCACTGGAGACAGCTGTATGATTTTGAATCTAGTTCCAAATTAGATTAGTGCTTTTGTTTCTATATTAGATATATATATATATATATATATATATATATAATCAATTTATATCTTAACGATGTTAAGGTATAGGGAGTTGTCCGGCTGATGCTTTAAACCAGAATCCGGATAAACTCAAGGCACGTTTCAGTAATGGCTGTTTATGGTTATCCCGGGATTTGACAAGGGTTAACTTTCTACCATCTGGAAGATCAATATTTATATTGTTCTTGACTCGCCACAGTTTTAATAAAATGGAATTTTTCTGAAAACAGAAGTGGGAGTAGGGTAGAACTGGAAGTTATTCCAGAACCACAAACGATTACTGGAAATTTAATAAAACCTAAGGATTCAATTGGATTTGATGTTCCATTAGCCACTCCGCAGATTTGGTGGGTAACCTCAGGCACCCGAGAGGTACTTCGGTCTTCTATGAGACGGTGACAGGGAGGTTCTTGTTTACCCAGACTTGCTATTGCTGCTATTCTAGACTATAAGACCCGGCAGGAGGATGAGTATAGCGTCGTTCTAAACTAGCTTTAGAAGTGCACGTGTGTTTGATTCTGCCAGAGGGTTGTAGTCAGTGGGAGCAGCGGAAGCATAGAGGAAAAGTAGCTTATGTCTATTTATAGACTAAGGCAAGTATAGCGGAAATAGATCATTTATTTTTGATGTGACAGTCATAGGCTTTGACTTCATCAGAATAGGAGATGGATCTGGTAAGGATGTAGTAGGGTGTGATGTCCAGGTATTAGGATGACATGCACTTGACAGGAAGGGATATTCCTATATTACGATAGGTTATACTTTGGTTGTCACACAGTTGTTTCTCCATATAGGATATGGATGTAATATCAGGTTCTCTGGTTACTAGATCTATGGTTTTGGATCTGGATTTAGGAAGTATCCTAATCTGGGTATTTTGACATTAAATGGACGACTCCTGGCATGGTGGTCCACCTGCAAGTGATGGAGTCAACCTCTCTAAAGGTGTCTTACAGACTAAAGAGGAGAGGGTTCTACATGATTAGCATATCACTTGCTTAGGCAATTGAGTTAATCATGAAATGTCAAGTACTACCCAGATATTGTTTTTGCACTATCTGCAATAAATATATATTAATCCAATCTTGGAGAAACATCGGGAAGAAGTTTATGTACATAAGTGAATGCTCTTGGGATATGGTAACGGCAGCCTCTTTTAGGTGACGGTTATCATTTCAGGCTTCCAAGGTGACCTGGATGACAGAGTGACTGTCAGAGTTATAGTTTTTTCCTCTTTTGAGGGACAGTATGTTGGACAGGTGGTCCAAGCGGATACTGAGGAAAGGAAAGGCGCAGGATACTAATTAAATTCAGTAGATGATATAGTCTAAGAAGTATGCTGGATTTTAAGTTCATTTGTGAACTGGGTTCCATCAGACATCCAAACAAATTCTAAGACATGTATTTCTTATTTCGGGAGATAGTTTTCTCCGCGAAATTGAGATTAAGAGAGATACTGAAAGAAACATTGGAGAGGATCCACTCACTGAGGCTATTTCTCGAACACAATCATTTTCGCAAACAGGCTTTGCGAAACTGATTAGTAAAGAAGTTGGGTGTTCGGTATCACACGGGCGGTGAGTATGCGGCATCGCAATAATTAGCCTTAAGTGCAAGTGGGAGATTGTTGGCTATAGTGCCCTCAAGGCAATTATTATAATCGCGGACTTGTGATTATGATGATTGAGGCAGGACCTATACCGATGAAACAGTCTTACTCAAGATGATAGTATGCTATCTGGTTTGTCTTTATCATCATATACATGTTGATAGAGCCCATAGGATTCTTGCTTGACTGCCAGCATTGTGATGGCGATCACATACATAGGAGCTGGGGGTCTATAAGCACATCCTTAAATGTCCCTAGTCATGGGAGTATCGAGACCGTACATCGATAGTCCAGTGTAGACTAGTGTATACTGATCGAGACCTCGACGAGGGGCGGTGGCCAGTTCTCACAAGACATTGGTGTTAGTATGTTCACCTAAGATAGTATGAAGGTGCTCATTGGGTTATGAGTACACTGGACGGACTCACCGGGAACCTGCTAGTTGGTATTATACCTATTGTCAGATAGCAGTTCCCAGGTGACAAGTGTACAGGTTAGTCTGTCGACCTGAGATCGTCATTTGTCTCGTATGAGTTCCTACTGTGCTTTGATTACTACCCTACCATGGCACAAAGGAGTCGTGCAAACAGGTTTTAGTTGGGTACAGTCCCGAGCCACATGGAGGCGGTGATCGGATTGTCGGGGATTCATCTTCCCCGGTATTGAGGGTTGATGTCGCATTGTGTACGGATGGCCATCACCATAAATCCGTAGCCACGGTGGACGAGAATTATCGATCCAGGATCGATAGTTTCTCAGGTGGTGATGGGTTTCATACCGACACTAAATATCGCGTTGTTGGGGGTCTGACTTTATCCACCCCCTAGACTCGATATGCGATACTCTTAGACGAATAGACCGGATTGTACGGATATTGTCACTGTCAGGCTCAGTAGGGGTTCTGCATGAGTTTGCTCGTCGGCCTCCCTTTCGCTCAATACCTGGGTAGCCGTTACGTACAGCTAGTGCCACTGACGTGCTTGTGGTTAAACCCACTGCCAGCGTATTAACGAGTCTTTAGAGTCCCACACATAGGGTTTCTACAGTTCAGGCGATTTGGTGTACATGGCGTATATTGGTGTAAGTCGATGTTCAACACCCCAATACTTATGGGGAGGCGGAAATATGAATAACAATCTTTTTCTATTGTTAAACATCGAATAACCGTATGAATCGTTTGCTAAACAAGTTTTAACAAAAGCTATAGAGTTCTAAACTACTATGTCAAGAGATTATACCAAACGGTTCTAGTCCTTCGTCTTAATGTTATCTACGGCCTCTTTGGATCTCCACGTCCTCTTCGGCTTTCTTCCGTGATAGACGATCCACCCGAGAACCCTAATCCAAGCTATAACCTCTAAACTTGAGGTTACTTAGTTTCTCTAGTTGCTAAATAGAGTAGCTAAGGTGATGTAGAGATAGGTTATGGAGTAATTAATCTTTCCTAATCCTTGTTCTCAACTCATGAGGGTAGGATTAGGGTTTGGTGAAGGAGAGAGAACTTGAAGAGAGAGAGTGAGAAGATGATAATGATAATTATTTTAATAATGAAAAAGCCTCTCACTAGATATATGAAATATAATGAATTAAAAGAAAATGAATAATATGAGATTATTCATTATGTTTCAATAATGCAAGTGGGTGATTCATCATGTGAGTCATTAAGCATTTAATGATGCATTAATGACATGATGAATCACTCACAATGAGTCACTAATTCATTAAATGATAATGCCACCTCTCCCTCCAAGTCATCACCTTCTAGAAGCTTCTCGGAAAATTACGAGAACGTCCCTCCCATCCGTGAAAATACGGAAAAACTTTAGACTGTACAAATCCAATAACCTGATACTAGAATCTGGCTTAAACAAAAACCGGCTAGTAAAAACTGTCCGAATGTCGTACGTGCGTTCAAACACGTATGCGTCCGAACCTTTGTCGTAAAACCATACGACCTCTATATCTTTTCGCCTGGGTTTGGGGAATCTCTGTGTGGGACTCTAAATACTCGACTACTAAGCTGGCAGTGGGTTTAACCACAGACCGCAAGCGGCACTAGCTGTACGTAACGGTCCCCAGGTAGTTGTCGATAAGAAAGCTGATGAGGTAACCCATCTGAAATCCTACTGAGCCTGTCCGTGACAATATCCGTGCAGTCCGGTCTGTTCGTCTAAGAGTGTCGCATGTATGGTCTAGGGAGGTGGTGGACGTCAGACCCCTAATAACCGTACAAGTCGTGTCGGTATGGCTCTATCACCATCCGAGAATCTACTGATCAATCTATCAGTAATTCTCAATCAGCCCTGGCCAGGGCTTATGGTAATGACCAACCGATCACCGTGCGATATCAACTCTCTATACCGGGAGAGACGAATCCCTAACAGTCACTCACTGCCTCCACGTGGCTCGGGACTATGCACAACTAAAACCTGTTTGCACGACTCCTTTGAATCGTGGTAGGGTAATAATCAAAGCACAGTGGGAACTCACACGAGACAAATGATGACCTTAAGTCAACGGACTATCTTCACACATGTCACCTGAGAACTGCTATCTGACGTTAGGTATAATACCATCCAGTCAGTTCTCGGCGAGTCCTGTCCGGTGTACTCACACCCAGTGAGCATCTGTATACAATCTTAGGTGCACTCCACCAATGGCTGCGGGACAAGCCCATAGCCCCTCCTCAGGGTCTAGATATGTATACACTAGTCTACTCCGGAGTATCGATGCCCAATCTCTATACTCCTGCGACCAGGGACATTTAAGGGTGTGCCTATTGACTATCCAGCTCCCACAAGTATGACTGCCATCACAACGCCGATAGTCAGACAAACACCCTATGGGCTTTATCAACATATATATATAAATACCAAGTAAAATATATCATACGTTAAGACAAAGACAAACCAAATAGCGTACTATCATATCAAGCAAGACTGTCATGTACATACATATCCCAAGCATCCTATATAATGTAGGCCTCTAGGGCATATATATCCAACAATCTCCCACTTGCACTAAGGCCTATAATTGGTGCAATGAGTATCCACTGTCTCTACCAGATCCAGTTGCTGGTGTACCGCATGCCCAACATCTCAAATAGCCTCTCGAACTGTACTTGAGGAATGGCCTTGGTGAATGGATCTGCCGTGTTGTCTTTTGTGTCCACTCTCCGTATCTCGATCTCCCGACGATCCACGATCTCCCTGATTAGGTGAAAACGCCTTAAGATATGCCTGGATTTCTGATGGGACCTTGGTTCCTTCGCTAAAGCTATAGCGCCATTGTTATCGCAATACAAAGGTATTGGATTGGCAATGGACGGAACCATCTGAAGTTCAGAAATGAACTTCCTCATCCAGACAGCCTCTTTTGCGGCTTCACTAGCAGCTATATACTCAGCCTCCATAGTTGAGTCTGCGACGGTATCCTGTTTGGAACTCCTCCAACATACCGCCCCTCCATTGAGGGTAAACACAAAACCCAAAATGGATTTAGAATCATCTTTGTCACTTTGGAAGCCGGAGTCGGTAAAAGCCTCTATCTGGAGGTCCCAATTACCGTAAATCAAGAACATCTCCTTAGTCCTTCTCAGGTACTTTAGAATGCTCTTCACTGCTATCCAATGTTTCTCACCTGGGTCAGACTGATACCTGCTTACCACACTAAGTGCGTAAGCTACATCCGGTCTGGTACATAACATCGCATACATTATTGATCCTACCGCCGAAGCGTAGGGTATAATGCCTATGTGAGCCCTCTCTTCATCAGTCTTAGGAGATATTTCTTTGGAGAGGGTGATTCCGTGACAAGCGGGCATATTGCCGCGCTTGGAATCTTCCATACTAAATCTCTTTAGTATGGTGTCAATATTCCTGGACTGTGAAAGTCCCAACATTCTATTAGATCTATCACGATGGATCTTAATGCCCAGAATGTATGATGCATCTCCCAAGTCTTTCATAGAGAATTTCTGTGACAAAAAGAGCTTTACTGATTGTAGCATAGGGATATCATTCCCTATCAGTAGTATGTCGTCGACGTATAAAACGAGGAAGACTACTGCTCTTTCTACAATCTTCCTATAAATACATGGTTCATCTACATTTTTGATAAAGTCAAATTCCTTGACTGTCTCATCAAAGCAGATGTTCCAACTCAGCGATGCTTGCTTTAACCCATAAATGGATTTAAGCAATTTGCACACTCTTCCGCTGCTCCCACTGTCTAAGAAACCTTCTGGTTGATCCATGTAAATACTCTCTTCTAGATGTCCATTTAGAAAAGCTGTTTTTACATCCATTTGCCAGATTTCTTAGTCATAGAAGGCAGCAATGGCAAGCATGATCCGAATGGATTTAAGCATAGCTACTGGTGAAAAGGTTTCATCATAGTCCAATCCTGGTCTTTGACGAAAACCTTTTGCAACTAGTCTAGCTTTGTAGGTTTCCACTTGTCCAAATGCACCAATCTTCTTTTTGAAGATCCATTTACACCCAACTGGTTTTACCCCAGGAGAAGCAACTTCTAAAGTCCATACTTTATTGGTGTACATGGATTCCATTTCGGATCTCATAGCATCCAGCCACTTTATTGAGTCTCTACTGGTGATAGCCTGCTGAAAACTAGTAGGCTCATCATCATCGATGATGCAATCCTCTCGATCCCCATCAAGAATAAAACCATAATATCTTTCAGGAGGATGAGAAAGCCTACTAGATCTGCGGAGTGGCGTTGGTTCGTCATATTCTATTAAAATCTGAGATTCTTCTAAGTCCTCGGTAGCAGTTTGAGGTTCTGGAATTTCTTCCAGTTCTACCGCGCTCCTACTAATTTCTTTTGCAAGAAATTCGTTTTCTAAGAAGACAATGTGACGAGCAACAAACACCTTTTGTTCTTCAGTGTGGTAGACCATGTACCCCCTTGAATGCTTGGGGTATCCTACAAACTTGCATAAAACCGATCATGCCTCGAGCTTGTCCGGATTATGCTTTTTAACATATACCGGACACCCGGATATCTTGATATACTTAAGCTATGGTCTCTTCCCACACCACATTTCATATGGAGTGGTAGGTACAGACTTAGTTGGAACTCTATTCAATATGTATGCGGCTGATTCTAGAGCAAATCCCCAGAAGGAAAGTGGCAACTCAGCACTACTCATCATTGAACGCACCATATCTAATAGCGTGCGATTCCTCCTTTCTGATACACCATTATGCTGAGGTGTATAAGGTGGAGTAAGCTGAGAGAGAATTCCATTCTCTTTTAAGTATTCAAGGAAACTGGTACTTAAGTATTCTCAACCTCGATAAGATCGAAGTGTCTTGATGCTTTTACCAGTTTGTTTCTCTACTTCATTTTTATACTCCTTAAACGTCTCAAAAGCCTCGGATTTATGCTTTATTAAGAACACATGTCCATACCTAGAGAAGTCATCAGTAAAAGTGATGAAGTTGGAGTGACCACTTCGTGCATGTTTAGACATCGGACCACATACATCATTGTGTACTAGTCCCAAGAGTTTAGTGGCTCTTTCTCCGTGTCCGGTGAACGGAGATTTGGTCATTTTTCCTTTGATACATGATTGACAAGTTGCATATGATGAATATTCAAACGGATCTAAATATCCATTTTTATGTAACTTAGTCAACCTTGTTTCATTTATATGACCAAGTCTACAATGCCATAGGAAGGCTTGATTCGAATCTGGAGCCTTTCTTTTACGTGTGTTTTGAATATAAAAAATTTGAGGTTTATTAAGTATGTATATGCCGTTTTCCAGTGTGCCATACCCAATCAGTTCTTGATTCAGGTGAATGTTCATAACATTTCTTTCAAGCGCAAAACTATATCCTTCATTCAATAACAAAGATACAGATATAATATTACACAACATACTGGGAATACAAAAACAGCTGTACAACACCAAAATGTGTCCACTAGTCAACCCTAGGTGATATTCCCCTATTGCAATTGCATCTACATGCATTCCATTGCCCATCCGGAGAGTCATATCACATGTCCCCAGCACTCTAATATTTCTCAGATCCTGCAATGAATTACAGATGTGAGAACCAGAACCGGTATCAAGTACCCATGATGTAGAGTTAACTGAAAGACAATTTTCGATTACAAATACACCTGAAGTTGAAGCAACTACTTGCTTCATGTCCTTGGCTTTGAAGGCCTGACAATCCTTCTTCCAGTGCCCTTGCTTGTGACAATAGAAGCACTCGTTCTTTTCTGTCTTCACCCTTCCTGTCTTGTTCGTTCCCTGTACCTTCTTGACCCCACCTTTCGGTTTGGTGGCTTTCATCTTCTTCTTCCCTTTAGCTTTCGCTTTAGATTTAGAAGAAGATGATTGGCCAACATACGGAACGGGGGTCTTCTCCTTTTTCAAAGAGGTCTCTGCTACCCTCAACATATTGAGGAGCTTTGGAAGATCCTCTTCCATTTCGTGCATGTTGAAGTTCAGCACGAACTGAGAGAAGGTGTGGGGAAGGGACTGCAAAATCAAGTTGATATACAAATCATTCTCTAGCACGCATCCCAGGTTTGCGAGTTCCTCAATAAGGATGATCATTTTGAAGACGTGCTCTCCTACAGGCGATCCTGGAGCTAACCTCATCTGGAAGAGTTTCCTTGAGGTTTCGTACCTCGCGATACGTGAGTGCTCTCCATACAACTCTTTGACATGGAGAAAGATGGATACAATATCCATACTCTCGTGCTATTTCTGGAGTTCATTGTTCATGGACGCCAGCACGATACACTTAGCTCGCTCACAATCTAGATCCCAGGTTTTGCGGAATTCCCTGTCCACAACTGAGGAATCTGGTCCAGGGATAAGGGAAGGAACAGCTGGTAACATATGCTATTTTGTCATAAGTCAGCGCAATATTGACGTTCCTTAGCCAATCTTTATAGGTCTGCCCGGTCAGTATATTCTTTTCAAGTAATAGTTTAAGTCCTGTCATGGTAGCTTCCAGAGAGAGAGAAAAGAAACACTCAGCATATGCTCTTGCAAGTTTAGATTGGTTTATTAATTTATCTAAACAGGATGGCTCCCACTGTTTCCTCAAATCCTTCTTCAAAACCTAAAAGAAGAACTAGTCAGGATTTAATCACACGTCACAATTCTTGCTTAACCATTCATCCAGGCTGGTGTTGGTACTTCGAGGGAGGTTTTCCAACGCTTTCGCGAAGTTCCTTAATTAAAGAACCTCTTTTCCCTGGAGGCGTAGCCCCTCTAACACCTTTCTAGGCACCTACTTGGTTTATAGCATTGATTGTTAGGTGAGAGAAATTCCCGAGAGTAATCCTACTCATCAGTGGGATCGGGATCCAACTGTCATTGCATGATGCCCTATATGGAAGCCACTCTAGTCACCATACTCCAGAAGGTAAGCTAAATCTGCAAGTTTCCTTTATGTTTGAAACTCCCGATGTGATTTTTACCCCAAGCTCTTATAGACCTTGACGTAGGCCAACAAGTCATAAGACGCAAGTCAAGTTCTACCCGTCGTTGTCCTGATAAATTTAAATACATCGTACAAGCCCTTGACGTAGGCCAACAAGGTGTACGTCTGTATTAAACTAATGCATCTATCTATGCAACAAATAGGCACACACACTGCTACCATACACTATGCCTTGACGTAGGCCAACAAGCATAGCATGAATACGATGTGCTGTCTATCTGAAACGATGGAGGGTTACGGCTGGTTTTTGGCAAAACACCGTTAACGTAATGAACTTGATATGATCGAAGGAACAGTGATAGCTTTTATTTAAAAAGAGTGGTTTAAGCTCCGCATTTAAAATTTGCTTTTTCAAGAAAACCGAGTGGTTTTTAGAAATTGTTCCAACGATTCAGTTTAGCTTTTATTTTCTTTGCATTAATAATAATGCGTCCCATCATTAACCTATCATTACAGATAACAACGAAAATACAACGTCCTCTTATGCCATCCGCATTCTCCACGGGGTCCCGTCATCACCCGTTAGGTTACTTAACTAACGACAGAGCGGGGGCTAGGCTAGCGCGGGTGTAAAACATAAGCGACGTCTAAATAGCTATCATATATAGATATTGTACATTCGTCAGACACAATAATAGGCATTCCAGATTACAGATAAACAATATTGGATTTGCAAGCAATCCGCATTTCTTTTGAGCCTGCAATGAAAGACGGATTACACAGTTGTGATGAATAGCCATTTTCCCACCCGAGACCCCTACGGGTATGGCAAACTACCCGCCAAGTACCAGAAGTGAAGCGGTCTGCCCCAACACTTCAAAATACCCGGTAGTTTGTGCACCCCACCTTGGGTCTAACCTAGGAGCAAAAATAGTAAAAAGAAATAATACAACGGTGGCTACAACCGCAACCTGGATGTGCCCCGCAAAATAATATTACAACTTATTACATTTACATCAAATGAATTAATACAAAAACTCATCACAAAACCCGGCTAATCACCACAACAGTCCAATACAGTTTATATACACAAACAGTTATATATAACATCACAGATATGTGCAACCCCCTGCCAACCGACATACTAGCAGTTAGGGGAGGTTTACGAACACATAAAACATTTCACAGATATAATCAAACATGCAAACACCGTATAATTTCGATCGATTAAACACTTTTAATTTTGCTCCAATACTTCTCTGTAAATCTGAAACCTGAGCAAAAATAAAAATTACCAGAAAACACCAAATATCACAGAGAATCAACACAAGAAACTTGGGTGTTCAAATACATTCATTTAGGTCATTCTGAAGGACCCTGAAAAATTTTTGGACATCATTTAAAATTCGACGGAAAGTACATGATATCGTTGTTTTTCCGGTTTGTTTTTCCGTTCGAAATTCATACAAATTTTCAAGTGTGTTAAATATTGTTTAGCTAGGCTCTGATACCACTGTAAATCGATGTTCAACACCCCAATACTTATGGGGAGGCGGAAACATGAATAACAATCTTGTTCTATTGTTAAACATCGAATAACCGTATGAATCTTTTGCTAAACAAGTTTTAACAAAAGCTATAAAGTTCTAAACTACTATGTTAAGAGATTATACCAAACGGTTCTAGTCCTTCGTCTTAATGTTATCTACGGCCTCTTTGGATCTCCACGTCCTCTTCGGCTTTCTTCCGTGATAGACGATCCACCCGAGAACCCTAATCCAAGCTATAACCTCTAAACTTGAGGTTACTTAGTTTCTCTAGTTGCTAAATAGAGTAGCTAAGGTGATGTAGAGATAGCTTATGGAGTAATTAGTCTTTCCTAATCCTTGTTCTCAACTCATGAGGGTAGGATTAGGGTTTGGTGAAGGAGAGAGAACTTGAAGAGAGAGAGTGAGAAGATGATAATGATAATTATTTTAATAATGAAAAAGCTTCTCACTAGATATATGAAACATAATGAATTAAAAGAAAATGAATAATATGAGATTATTCATTATGTTTCAATAATGCAAGTGGGTGATTCATCATGTGAGTCATTAAGCATTTAATGATGCATTAATGACATGATGAATCACTCATAATGAGTCACTAATTCATTAAATGATAATGCCACCTCTCCCTCCAAGTCATCACCTTCTAGAAGCTTCTCGGAAAATTACGAGAACGCCCCTCCCATCCGTGAAAATACGGAAAAACTTTAGACTGTACAAATCCAATAACCTGATACTAGAATCTGGCTTAAACCAAAGCCGGCTAGTAAAAACTGTCCGAATGTCGTACGTGCGTTCAAACACGTATGCGTCCGAACCTTTGTCGTAAAACCATACGACCTCTATATCTTTTCGCCTGGGTTTGGGAAATCTCTGTGTGGGACTCTAAAGACTCAACTACTACGCCGACAGTGGGTTTAACCATAGACCGCAAGCGGCACTAGTTGTACGTAACGGTCCCCAGGTAGTTGTCGATAAGAAAGCCGATGAGGTAACCCATCTGAAATCCTACTGAGCCTGTCCGTGACAATATCCGTGCAGTCCGGTCTGTTCGTCTAAGAGTATCGCATGTATGGTCTAGGGAGGTGGTGGACGTCAGACCCCTAATAACCGTACAAGTCGTGTCGGTATGGCTCTATCACCATCCGAGAATCTATTGATCAATCTATGGTAATGACCAACCGATCACCGTGCGATATCAACTCCCTATACCGGGAGAGACGAATCCCTAACAGTCACTCACTGCCTCCACGTGGCTCGGAACTGTGCCCAACTAAAACCTGTTTGCACGACTCCTTTGAATCGTGGTAGGGTAATAATCAAAAGCACAGTGGGAACTCACACGAGACAAATGATGACCTTAAGTCAACGGACTATCTGCACACATGTCACCTGAGAACTGCTATCTGACGTTAGGTATAATACTATCCAGTCAGTTCTCGGTGAGTCCTGTCTGGTGTACTCACACCTAGTGAGCATCTGTATACAATCTTAGGTGCACTCCACCAATGGCTGCGGGACTAGTCCATCGCCCCCCTCACGGTCTAGATATGTATACACTGGTCTACTCCGGAGTATCGATGCCCAATCTCTATACCCCTGCGACCAGGGACATCTAAGGGTGTGCCTATTGACTATCCAGCTCCCACAAGTATGACTGCCATCACAACGCCCGTAGTCAGACAAACACCCTATGGGCTTTATCAACATATATATATAAATACCAAGTAAAATATATCATACGTTAATACAAAGACAAACCAAATAGCGTACTATCATATCAAGCAAGACTGTCATGTACATACATATCCTAAGCATCCTATACAATGTAGGCCTCTAGGGCATATATATCCAACCGTTGGTACATACAGGTGTCTGATTAAATATGTGCATGCTGCGCGGACTTTAATCGGACGGTTGATAATACTAGCGGCTTAGGATTAAGCCAGATTATTAAATCAGGTTTTGATTTAATATTTTACATATGTATTTATATATATGTATTCTAGTATTATTGTTCGCTATTTATTTTCTCTCTTGGCTATTCGTATTTTTGTACGAATACGCGTATATGTATTTCGATACATGTACCGGGAAGTATTCCGTATTTTATACGGAATAGCTTCTAGAAGGTGGCCACCTCATTTGTATGATTTTCCGTTTTTGGAAAATTCATTGGACTCACAAATGAGGTGGAGGT
Source organism: Agapanthus africanus (assembly GCA_030015575.1). NCBI lineage: Eukaryota > Viridiplantae > Streptophyta > Magnoliopsida > Asparagales > Amaryllidaceae > Agapanthus > Agapanthus africanus. The sequence goes on from JASDDO010000006.1 coordinate 45,383,209, forward strand.
TGATGTTAGCAAAGGCTTGGTTTTGAGGCATGGTGCAAAGTATGGTGCACATTTGTTTAATGGTTAATTTGGAAATGATATTTTTTTCTTTTGGTGAATGAGAGAGGAGGAGGGGCCGACCACTATTTTGGATGGTGGGGTTCATTTGATTTGGTTTTTTACATGAAAAATTACACTATCTCTTGCTCTCTCATTCACTCAAAAAGAAAAGCACAAAAGACTTGGCCATTTTTTTCTTTGTTCTTCATGCCAAAGCTTCCTCACTCCATTCTTCTTCTAAGGATGCTCCATGGAGCACATGAGATGAGAGAATATCATAGTGACTTTTTTATACACCCCCACTCTCCATCGCTAGCGACTTTGGAGCGTCGGTTACCTCGTTCGACGAGGTTGGAGCTTGCGTCGTTTCCCTCGGGTGGATCATCGGAGATGGAGAAAGACCGGCAACCAAACATCATCAAAGGACCACTAGGAGCTTGGAATGAAGACAGAAGGACACGGATCAACTCGGTATAAAGATTCTAACTCTTAGTTAGTATGCTAGTTTAGGGTTTAAGGTCGATCCGGGATTTGGGTAGCGGTAGCGCCGATTTGATAAATTTTTGTTCCGCGTTTTGGCCGCGTTTCAATGGCCGGGGCGGTGCCAGGACCCTTCAAGATCGAGGTCAGGAGAGTTGACACAGAGGATAACACAGCGGATCCACTCACCGAGGCAATTCCTTAGATGCTATTCGAGAGACTTTTGGGACGTTGGGCATGATATACCACAACAACTGGCCTTAGTGCAAGTGGGAGATTGTTAGTTATATGTATGCCCTAGAGGCCATTATTGTACATATGATGTATATTATAGTGGATGCTTGGATATATATAGAGGGGACTTTCTTGCTCGACATGATAGTATGCTATCTGGTTACCTTTATCTTAACATGCAAATTGGTATTTATACTGTCTTGCTCTCACATGTTGATAAAGCCCTTAAGATATGTACTTGACTGCCAGGACTATGATGGAGATCATACTAGTGGGGCCAGGGTAGTTCATAAGTACATCCTTTAATTGTTCCTAGTCGAGGGAATATCGAGACAGGGCATCGATATTCCAGAGTAGACTAGCGTATATGCTTCTTGACCCATATGATGGGCGATGGATAATCCCACATCCGTTGGTGTTTGACATCAGAGATAGTATACGGGTGCTCAGTGGAGACTGGGTACACTGAACAGGACTCGCCGAGGACTCCTATGTGGTAGTATACCTATCGTCAGATATCAGTCCTCTGGTGACACTGGTACAGGTTAGTCTGTAGACCTGAGATCGTCATAGATTCTTGTGCGGCTCCCACTATACTTTGATTTCCTCCCTACCATGCTCAAAGGAGACGTGGAAACAGGTGGATTTTGGGTACAGTCCCGAGTCGTATGGAGGCAATGAGCGATAGGAGGGGTTTCGCCTCTCCCGGTATTGGGGTTGATGTTGCGCTATGTTCGATTGGCTATAACTGGAAGTCCCTGGCCAGGGCTGCTGCCGAGATATACTAATAAGTGTAGTCAGTAGTTTCTCGAACCTTTATAACCAGACATCGACATGACTTATCACGTTACTGGGGTTTTACGATTTCCACCCCTAGACATGATATGTGACATATCAGACGAAGAGACCGGACTGTATGGGAGTGTTACTGATAGGCTTCATGGAGACTGTGGATAGGCTTGCTTGTTGATCTTCATATCGCTCAATACCCGGTTGGCTGTTACGTCCAGCTAGTACCGCTGACGGCTTGTAGGTGACTGATATGATCATCACCTACTGCTGGCGTATTGACGAGTCTTTAAAGTCCAACACAGAAGTTCCCTGGATCAAGCGAAACGAAGTAGGACACATATATGATATGTGTGTGGGCCTGATTAAATATGAGTATGTGATACCATATTATAATCTGGCAGTCATCTGTTATCAGTTCGGTTATATGTGATATAACCAGTTTGTCGAATCAAGTGTTGATTCGATAACATGATATACAGATAGATGATATTAGTCGGTCATATATGATATAACCGGATTATTAGATCAATTGTTGATTTAATAATGTGGTATAAATTATATGTGATATAATTATATATTAACTAATATCATTAGCTCATTAATAATTCTTCATTAAATATATATTAATATATATGATATATATATATATATATATTATAATGAAGCATGACATTTAAATTTATATTTTGTGAAAATAGAAATGAGGTGGAAAGTAGAAGCATGGTTGCAAGCATGGGTTTAATTCTTTTTTATTCATTCTTGACTCACTATTCAAGCATGGTTGCAATTTTATATTGCATAATTCCATGCTTGAATGAGTGAGGGGTCAAGACTTGGCTTTCATTGATGCTCATTCTCAACACTTAGCCATTTTTTCCCATGGTTGCTCTCTAGCTTCTTCTTCCTCCTCTTGTCATGCCTCAAGCTTCAACCCTCACATGTGATGTGAATCATGAAGCTTGAACACAAACTAGTGAGCTCTTTACATCCCCTACTTCATCATCCCACACCAATCTAGCAAATTAGTGTGGTGTGTTTCATACACTAAATAAGTTTAGTGTAGAGTTAGCTTGATCTAGAGGATCTTCGGGTGGATCGTCTTTGGCGCGAAGACAACGAAGGAGGCTCGTTCAAAGTCTCAAGAGAAGCCTAGTGGAGTCACGGGACTACTACACGGAGCAAGTCAAGAGAAGGACAGTCTGCAAAGGTTGTATTCTTATTCTCTTAATGTAAAAGTAGTTTACATTAGCTATTGTCTAAATCTATAATTAAAGATTCTAAGTTTAGGGTTCGTTAGCATGGCATTTTTTTTTAAAATGGCATGGACGATGCCTCCTGAAACCTTGTTGTTGTGCTAGGGAACCTTACAAGATCGTCATAGAGTCTTGTACGTCCTCCCACTGTACTTTGATCTCCACCCTACCACGGCTCTAATGAGTCGCGCAAAAAAGTGGATTTTGGGTACAGTCCCGAGGCACATGGAAGCAATGAGCTATAGGAGGGTTTTCGTCTCTCCCGGTATTGGGGGTTGATGTTGCGCTATGCTCGATTGGCTATAACAGGAAGTCCCTGGCCAGGGCTGCTGAGATTTACTGATAAGTGTTATCAGTAGTTTCTCGATCTGTTATGAGCCATACACCGGCATGACTTATTGAGTTATTGGGGTCGACGATACCATCCCTAGACTCGATATGCAGCATATCTGACGAAGAGAACGGACTGTACGGTAAGTGTTGCCATTTGGCTTGACGGGATTTTTGACAGGTTCGCTTGTTTTTCTTATGATCGCTCAATACCTGGGAGCCGTTACGTACAGCTAGTGCCGCTAATGGTTTGTGGGTATGTGATATGATCACTACCTACTGCTAGCGTATTGACGAGTCTTAAAGTCCCACAGAGAGGTTTCCTAGCTCAAGCGAAATGATGTGGGGTGCATATGAGATATGCGCGGGATCTCGATTAAATGCGTGTATATGATACCATATTTTAATCGGGCGTTTTCTATTGGTCGGGTCGTATGTGATATGACCGGGTTATTAAATCAAGTGTTGGTTTAATATTTGACTTTTAGCTCATTTATTCAAAACCTTTTCTTATTGGATGTATGCATGAATGTATGTATGTACATATATGATGATGTGAATGCACACATGCATGAATACATGTGTCATGGTTGTTGATACATTGGAGATGGCATTGCAAGACTCACATGGTGTGTGTGTGTGTGTGTGTGTGTGTGTGTGTGTGTGTGTGTGTGTATATTTGTTATTGAGAAAAAGAAAATGATTAAATCATAGTTGAATATTCAACTACACTATTCTTTACTTGACCTAAGTTTTGACCATGGTTTAATTCTCTTTGTTCTTTAACTCATTAACAAAAATATCTAGATATTTATCAACCATGGTTCTATGTGAGTGTGACTCATATACATTATTTTCTTTTCTCATTTATCTTGAGAATTATCATTATCACAAAAAAAGAGCTCAAGCTATCCATCTCTTTCATCTTCCTCCTTCATGCTCTCTTGCTTTTTCTAGTGAGTGAAGAAAAGAAAAAGGAAAGGTGTTTTTTAGTGAGAATACAAACCACATCACCAATCTATACTAGTCTAGCCCATTAGTGTAGGTTGTTTGCTCCACTTCTTCATAGATCAAGTGAAGCTAGGAGTTTGAGCCAAGGGACTCCGGGTGGATTGTCGTGGACTTGGAAGGATTCTAGCGAGCCGGTTCAAACCATTGTTGATCCAATGAGTCACAAGAAGAGGTCTACAAAGATTGTATTTCTCCCCACTTAGTGTTAGACACTACATTGTATGTGATACTATATGTTGTTACCCTAGATTTCTAATTCGATTCATGGTTGGTATTACTTAGCACCCCCCAAATTTTTAATATAGCATATGTGATGCAACCCAAACCCTAGGCATGGTGCTAAAGAATACCTATCGATTCCATGATGAAGGCATTGGACAAGAAGATCTTTAAACCGTTCAAAGCATTTCCAAAATGGTTCGTTGGGAAGTTGGGTAAACAGGTTAATCTCGCTTCGAACACGGGCGGTTTTGTGATGAGGATAAAACTTCTTAAGGAATGCTATAACGAATTCATCCCATTTAGCGATAGAATGTGCGACAGTGCTATAAAGCCATTTTTCTACTAGATCGCACAAGGTAAAAAAGAGAAGACGTAACCGAATAGCATCCCCTGAAAGTTGGGTTATGCTCATCATTGCACACACGTTTTCGAATTTGGTTATAAAAACGTATGCATCTTCAGATTCAAGCCCATGGAATTTGAGCAATAGGTTGATGAAGTGGGGTTTAATTTCGAAATTATCCCCATTGGCCGGTGGAAGAAATAGACAAGTAGGAAGGGATCCACATACGGGGTAGCATCTTTCTTGGAGAGAGATGCGCGGTGGATTCTGCGCACCTATGGGTGGTGGCAGGATGGTATCGTTAAATCTCGATGGAGATCCGTCCATTTCGGGAGATGTGTTTGTAGGGTTCCTAGGCACACAGTAGAGGTCTCACAAGGCATCAACCATGCCATTTTACAAAATTATGGTGCCGAGAAACCCTAGTTAACGGATCGTTGCTAGAAATCTAGGCGAAAAGTAAACTAGTTAACACTTAACTACTCTGGTATATCGATGCCCCGTCTCGATACACCCACGACTAGGGACCTTGAAGGATGTACTTATGGACTACCATGTCCCCACTAGTATGATCTGCATCATAGTCCAGGTAGTCAAGTACACATCCTAAGGGCTTTACCAACATGTAACCATAAGACAGTTTAAAGAGACTAGTGTACATGTTAAGATAAAGAGTAACCAGATAGCATACTATCATATCGAGCAAGAAAGTCATCTTTACATATGTCCAAGCATCCAATATAATATACATCATCTGTACAATACTGGCCTCTAGGGCATACATACAACCAACAGTGTTGGGTGGAGGGGAAATAGAAGATGAAGAAGTACCGACTTCGGAGTCGATAGAAAAAACGCCGACAAGACGGACACTATAATCCCGTGTCCAGCCGATCATGCACTAAGCGGGTTTAGTGCACGTGGCAGCGTGTGATATGTGAGAACTCTTTTAAGAAGGTTTGTTTTGAAAAATAGTCAGACTTAAGGATTGACTGAATAAATCAAAAAATGCACAATCATTCCCTAGAACTAGAGTCACCTATGTCAAGTCACTAGACCGCTCCTAAACTTCCAAAAAAACAAGTCGCAGGATCAATCCTCTACTGCCTCCTTATCAATCTTGTGGCCAGGTAAGTGCCAGATAAGTAGGAGGTATCCGCTATACGAATTACTGAAATAGCGAGACTAATTAAATAACCATTTTCCTTAGTCACACTTGCCTTAGACACCACAAGAAAAATGTGAATAAGCAATAGATTACCCACGACCCTCCTCTGTCCTAATTGAGCGCGAATGTCCTTAAGGGCTAGGTCTAGATATTTTTTAATTAATGTAGGGTGAAAGTATGCTCATTTATGATTTTTGGGGCATAGGAAGGGTGATGAAATCCCCACCTAATCTGGATTTAGGTTTATTGCCCCTTAATGTCCATTTTAGATATGCAAAAACAAACTGAAATCAAAACACACAAAAAGATTTTTGAGTGGCGTTGTTTGCAAAGAATCCTGCAAATAAAATCAGTTTATTGGAGTTTTAGAGGAGAGAGGAAGATAATAGGGGAGTACCTGAGAAGATTGGAGTCCCAATTCTCCCAAACCGTTGTTGTTTCGCCGCCAAACCTCACCAAATGTCGCGGTTCCGCTGCCGATTTGGGTGATCTTTTGCTAATTTTTCTTCAGGGCCCTCTTATACTTCTCTGGTCCAAGTTGAAATTCTCTGGCTCTCCGTTGGCTTGCTCCAGTTACTCTAGATTCACTTGCATAACTCGCACAATAATCGTTAGATACACAAGATGCGGTTTAGGTTTTCTTTAATGTTATGTTCGCTGGATTTTATAAGAAATCAACCCGAATAACAAGGAAAAATTACGACCGTTTTCCGACAACGGCGCCATTTGATTGATTGTGTGAAAAAGAAAGCGTTTTTTTAAATAACCGCAATCAAGATGGTGTCGCTAGTAGCTAGCTGCGATGAGAACGGGTCGTCCGCAGGGAAACACGAACTCTTTTCATGTTTTAGACGAGTTGATGAAAGATGGGTGATTGTTTGTCGTTATATTTTAAAACGGATATAAAATTTATAATAAAAAGGCTTGTAGAGTTCATAGGACTTAGTAGTAATGGATGAATAATTAAAAAATGACTCTTTTATCTTTTAATAGTTTAAAACTAGATTGATAGTGATGAATATAGATTAGGTTTCTTGAAGGAAACTAGGGTTTCCCCACTACAAACCCTTGTCCGTTCATTGATCTTTATTCATATCTAGCCCTTAACAAAACAAGTGTTAAACCAATCTCAATCGTGGTCGAGCCTATCAATAAATTGGTAGCGCTCCCGATAAGGAGGTTAACATTTATTTTGCTAAAATTTATAAACTTTAAAATGTATAAAAGAAGTTAAGAGATCTTTTCATCCATTATCCTACCCTATCCTACAAACCCTAGCAAGCTAGGAATTACTCGCTCATGATTAATTTAGAAGAGAAGTTGAAGAAGAATGAAAGCATAGTTAAGATGCAGAAAAGTAAGTGCAGAAATTAAGTGCAGAAAGATTTTAAAATAAAAACTACCTTTATTAATCAATTATTGCATACAAATTTTCTTCTTAGAAAGTAGATTACAAGAACCCTAATTTGCTTTAGATCTCTCTCTTGTCGGAGGTAAAAGAATAGATAATGATCACTCGGATACGTGGATCTCTTAGATCTCTTGATCTCTTCAATGATAATTCTCAATGTACAGCTCTCGGTCCCTTATATAGTCCTTAAAACCAGAAACCCTAGATTCCATATAGGAATAGATGCAGTTAAGATCATGATCCCAATATCCCACATCCAATGGCTCAGATTTGACCGCTGAACTGCCGCAAAATGCCACGTTTGGCCGCCCTTCCGCCGTGCTTTGGTAGGATCATGACTTGGGATTTTTTCTGGCTTCTTGTATTGACATGTGGAGATACTTTTGATGTCTAGATTCTGAAAATAATACTCTGAGTTTCTGCTGTCGCTAGATCTCTCGATTTGCTTCTAAATTTTGGCAGATTCAGTTCCGATATCCCGATTTGACTTGGATCTTTTACTTTGATTTCAGACCTGAGCTAGTACCTGCACAATATCTCAAATCAAAGTATTAGTAGCATTTGGTATTTTTGAGATATTATTCTAACCATTTAAATAATAAAATATCTTAAGAATATTGATTAGAAATATTTGATATGATATGTATATTTTAATTACTAAGATTTCATTTAAATATTATATGCATATATATTCCCTAATTATGTTAATTAAAATGTAGAAACATATGATAATAATCTTTTTACAAATAAATCCACATTTGTTCTATATTTACAATAAACATCTTTTAGTACTTAACAATAGTAGGGAAAATGTTAATTCAAATGTGCAATATTTTAGACTAATCATATATCATGAACATTTACCTTAATCAGGTATTGGTTGCAGAAGGTACACTTAGACTAATCATATATCATGAACATTTACCTTAATCAGGTATTGGTTGCAGAAGGTACACTGTGTAATGGTATCTACGTTCTAAATCAAAACACAGTTTTCAATATATAAAATACACGCAAGAGGAAGAGTTCAGATATAAACTAATCTTGCTTGTGGTATTATAGAGTTGGTCATATCAATGAGAAAAGACTATCTAAGTTATATAAAGATGAATATTTGAATTCGTTCAAATTTTCATTTTATGAAACTTGTCAGTCCTATTTCAAAAGAAAGATGACCAAATCTCCGTTTACAGGACACGGAGAAAGAGCTACAGAGCTCTTGTGACTCATACACAGTGATGTATGTGGTCTAATGTCTATAAATGCAAGGGGTGGGTTCTCGTACTTCATTACATTCACTGATGATCTTTCTAGGTTCGGAAATGTATTCTTGCTAAAACACAAATCCGAAGTTTTTGAGAAATTCAAGGAATATAAGAGCGAAGTAGAAAACCAGACTGGAAAAGTATCAAGATCTTTCAATCTGATTGAGGAAGAGAGTATTTGAGTATGGAATTCTATGACTATTTAAAAGAGATGGAATTCTCTCTCAGCTCACTCCTCCGTATACACCACATCACAATGATGTATCGGAGCGCAGGAATCGCACCCTTTTGGATATGGTTCGCTCCATGATGAGTAGTGCTGAGTTGCCTCTTTCATTTGAGGGGCATGCACTTCATACAGCGGCATTCCTATTGAATCAAGTTCCATCCAAATCTGTGCTTAAGACTCTATATGAAATATGGAGTGGAAAAATACCATATATTAAACGAGTTAAGATACGAGGTTGTCCGGCCTATGTCAAAGTACAAAATCCGGACAAACTACAGGTACGATTAGTTTTATGTAAGTTTGTGGAATATCTAAAGAATTCATATGGATATCTATTCTACCATACAGAGGAACAAAAGGTGTTTGTTTCCCAGTATGCCAAGTTTTTAGAAAATGAATTTCTCGCAAAAACAAGTTGATGGAAGTGCAATAGAACTGGATGAAGTTCCAGAAACACAAACTGAGATCGAATAATTGGTGGAACCAGAGAATTCAATAATCCTGGAAGAATCTCAGCCACTCCGCAAATCTAGTAGGATTTCTCGTCCGCCCGAGAGATACTATGGTTTTCTCATAGACGGGAATTAGGAGGATTGCATCTTCGAAGAAGATGATCCTATTAGTTTCGAGCAGGCCAATAGCAGTAAGGACTCTGATAAATGGCTGGATACTATGCGATCCGAAATAGAGTCCATGTACACCAACAATGTTTGGACCTTGGATATTGCTTCACCTGGGGTAAAACCCATTGGATGGAAATAGATCTTCAAAAAGAAGATTGGTGTAGATGGACAGGTGGAGACCTATAAAGCTAGACTTGTTGAAAAATGTTTTCGTCAAAGACCATGTGTGGGCTATGACGAAATTTTTTGTCCAGTGGATATGTTGAAATCCATTCGGATCCTACTTGCCATTGTTGTCTTCCATGACTATGATATCTTGCAGATGGACGTAAAAACTGATTTTCTAAATGGAAGTTTAGAAGAGTGCGTTTATATAGATCAGCCGGAGGAATTCGAAGATAGTAGGAGTAGCGGGAAGGTATGCAAGTTGTTTAAATCCATTTATAGATTAAAGCAGGCATCGCGGAGCTGGAACATCCATTTTGATGAGACAGTCAAGAAATTTGACTTCATCAAGAACGAAGATGAGCCATGTATATATAAGATTGTAGGGAGATCTGTCGTATTTCTCGTCTTGTACGTCGATGATATTCTCCTGATAGGAAATGACATTCCTATGCTACAATCGGTCAAGCTGTTCTTGTCACAAAGGTTTTCCATGAAAGACCTGGATGATATCTCCTACATTCTAGGGATTAAGATCTACAAAGATAGATTTAAGAGATTGTTGGGATTTTCACAGTCCAGGTACATAGAGGCCATATTAAAAAGATTTAGTATGGAAGATTCCAAGCACGGTAATATACCCGCTTTGCATGGAATCACCATCTCTAAAGAAATTTCTCCCAAGAATGATGAGAAGAGGGTTCACATGAGCATTATATCCTACGCTTCGGCGGTAGGATCTATAATGTATGCAATATTATATACCAAACCAGATGTAGCTTAAGCGCTTAGCATGGTGAGCCGATATCAGTCAAACCCTGGGGAGAACCACTGGACAACGGTGAAGAACATTCTTAAGTACCTGAGAAGGACTAAAGAATTGTTCTTGGAGTATGATAATGAGAATCTCCAGGTGGAGTCTTTTACTGACTCGAGCTTCCAAAGTGACAAGGATAACAGGAAGTCTGTCTCGGGTTTTGTGTTTGCCCTCAATGAAGGGGCGGTCAGTTGGAAGAGCTCCAAACAGGACACCGTCGCAGACTCGACGATGGAGGCTGAGTACATTGCTGCCAACGATGCCGCAAATGAAGCGGTCTTGATGAAGAAGTTTATTACTGAACTTGAGGTGAATCCATCCATTGTTGATCCAATACCTTTGAATTGCAACAACAATGGGGATATGGATTCAGAGAAGGAACCATGGTCCCATCAGAGATCCAGACACATCTTGAGGCGGTATCACCTGATCAGGGAGATCGTAGATCGTCGGGAGATCGAGGAGCGGAGAGTAGATACCAAAGATAACACAGTGAATCCATTCACCAAGGCCCTCCTTCAAGCACAGTTCGAAAGACTATTTAAGATGTTGGGTATGCGATACACTAACAACTGGCCCTAGTGCAGACGTTGGGTACTTGATAAGTCAATATATGGCCTTAGTGCAAGTAGGAGATTGTTGGATATGTATGCCCTAGAGGCCATTATTGTGTGTGTGTAGTGGATGCTTGGACATATGTATATACAAGACAATCTTGCTCGATATGATAGTATGCTATTTGGTTTTTTTTATCTTAATATGTGTATATGTTTTACTTGTTATTATGTATCGTTAATACATGTTAATAAAGCCCGTAGGATTATTGCTTAACTACCCGCGTTATGATGGCAATCATACATGTGGGGGATGGTAGTCCATAAGTATATACTTAAATGTCCCTAATCGTGGGAATATCGAGACTGGGCATCGATATTCCGGAGAAGACTGGTATATATGTTTTTAGACCCCGACGAGGGACGATGGTTGGTCTCACAGCCATTGCTCTTTGGCACCTAATATCGTATACATGTGCTCACTGTAGGTTAGTACACTAGACGGACTCACCGAGAACTTCTAAATGGTACTATACCTATCGTCAGATAGCAGTTCTCGAGTGACATGAGTACAGATTAGTTTTCAGACCTGAGATCATCATTTGTCTCGTATGAGTTCTCACTGTACTTAGATTTCTACCCTACCATGGCTCTACTGAGTTGTGCAAACAGATTTTAGTTGGGTACTGTCCCGAGCCACATGGAGGCAGTGAGCGATTGTTGGGGATTCATCTCTCCCGGTATAGGGAGTCGATATCGTACCGTGTTCAGTTGGCCAGTACCATAAGACCTTAGACAAGGCAGTTGAGGTTTACTGATAGTTAGATCAGTAATTTCTTGGATTGGTCCTGAACCGCATCGACATGAATTATCGGGTTTTTAGGGTCTGGCGTTTACCACTCCGCAGACCCGGTATGCGATACTCTTAGACGAAGAGACTGGACTGTACATAGATTGTCATGTATAGGCTCAGTAGGAGTTCGGATGAGCTTGTTTGCCGGCCTTCTTTTTCGACAGGTACCTGAGTAGCCATTACGTACTTCTAGTATCGCTGACGTGCTTGTGGTTAAACCCACTGCCAGTATACTGTCGAATCTTTAGAGTCACACACAAAGGGTTTTCCTGTTTCAGGCGAAATGATGTAGTGGTCGTATTTTGATACGTGCAAAGATCCGATCAAATAAGTGTACTAGCTACATGGACTTTTGATCGGACAATTGATAATACTAGCCGGCTTAGGATTAAGCTGGATTATTAAATAAAGTAATGATTTAATAATTTACATATATATATTTTGATATGTATATTCTAGTATTATGTTCATTTTATTATTCTATCTCTTTGAGTATTCATATTTTGATATGAATACGGGTATGTTTATACGGGGAATGTATAATGTATTTATACATGATACATTCTAGAAGGAGGACACTTCATTTCCTGGATTTTGTTTTGTAGAAAATATTAACGAAGTGTAAAGGTGAAGCATGAAGGAAGTATGGTGTTGGAAATTGCTTTGTATTTGTTTATAGAATTTGTATGCACTATTCAAGTATGGTTTCTATTTTCTATTTAGAAAATACTTTGAACAAAACCATGCTAGTCTATTTCATTTGGTGAGATGTAATTTTCATTTCACCATTTTTTTCTTTCTCTCTCTTGCTTATCTCCTCCTTCTTGCTCTCACTTACACTCTCATGGGTTGAGAATCAAAGTGAGAAAGTGGTAGAAAAACACTTGAACACTTCACTACATCCCTAAGCTCTGTAAATTAGCAACCTAGTGTCTTTAGTTGCTCCACTTGATTGTTTGTGTGGAGTTAGAACCTTGAACCATATCCCTCGGGTGGATCATCTTCGACAAAAGGAAGACCAGCTTACAAGCTCTATCCCGCCGCCTCAAGGAGCTAAAGAAGAGGATTTGTAGACCCGAAGGACTTGATCTCTTTGGTATAAGCTCTTTCCATAGTAGCTAAAACTGTTTCTATATTAAGTGTTTGGTTAAGATTCTAGGGTTTAAGTTTCTAGGGCCTCTCAAATTTTCATTTTTCATTCCGCATAGGCCGCGGTTGTTGCGGCATAGGCGCTTGGAATTTTATCATGGTATCAAAACCACCTAAATACCTTAACTAGCTTGTTACGACATTTAAATTCCGCTGTTTTCATGGTATCAAAGCCACCCAAACACCTTAACCGAGAGAGACGAATCCCCTCAACCGCTCAATCCCTCCAAGTGCTTCTGGACTGCACCTAAAAGCTACCTGTTTGCATGACTCTTTAAATCCATGGTAGGATAGCAATCAAAATACAGTAGGAACACACTCGAGACAAATGACAATTTCAGGTCGACAGACTACGCTGTACTAATGTCACCTGAGAACTTCTATCTAAATAGGTATAATACCATCTAGCATGTTCTCGGCGAGTCCGTCCAGGGTAACCTATAACCCAATGAGCACCTGTATACAATCTTTGGTGACTGACTAACACCAATGGCTATGAGACCGGCCATCGTCCCTCGTCGGGGTCAAGAAATGTATACAATAGTCTGCTCTGGAATATCGATGCCCGGTCTCGATATTCCCACGACTGGGGATATATAAGGATGTGCTTATAGACTACCTAGTTCTCACAAGTGTGATCGTCATCATAACCCTGGCAGTCAAGCATGAATCCTATGGGGCTCTATCAATATGTAATAGTTATATGCTATAACACACAATACATGTACATAATTATAAAGTCAAACCAGATAGCATACTATCATATCGAGTTAGACAGTTCTAACCGTATAAATCCCCTTTCAATCATCATAATCTCCTGCTTACGATTACAATAATTGCCTTGAGGGCACTATATCCAACAATCTCCCACTTGCACTTAAGGCTAATTATTGCGGTATCCCATACCTATAGTTTGTGTGCTACCGAACACCCAACTTCTCTACTAATCAGTTTCACAAATTGTGTTTGTGAAACATTCGTATTCGAGAAATAGCCTCATTGAGTAGATCTGCTCCAATGTTTCTATCTTTATCTCTCTATATCTTAACTTTGCGGAGAACATGTATCTCCCGAAATGAGCGATACCTGTCTTAGAACTTGTCTAGATATCTGTTAGGAACAAGTTCATAACATGAAGACCAAATCTAACAAACTTCTTAGACTTTATCATCCACTGAATTTAATCAGTATCTTACGTCATGCCTATCTCAGTATCCGCTTAGATCCCTGTCCAACACATTGTCCATCAGAAAGGGGTAAACTTATAACTCTGACAGTCACTCTGTCATCCAGGTCACCTTGGAAGACAAAACTGGTAACCGTATCCTGTAGGAGACTGCCATTATCATATACCAAGAACATTCACTTATGTTCATAACTGCTTCCCTTTGTTTCTCCGGAATTGGATTAATATCTGCTTACTGTAGCTAGTGCAAAAGCAACATTATCCGTATCCTGTATGGAGAAACTCCAGTGACAACCACAGTTTAACCGATTATAGTATAGGAACCTCACTTCCTATCCGGAGTATGTCATGGACAGTACTCCTTACTACTTTCTTACCAGGTTTATATGTTGTTTTGATAAAGTCAAATACTGTGACTGTCACATCAAAACAGATGATCCATCTCCGCTATACCTGCTTTAGTTTATAAATAGACATAATCAAAATGCCTACCATGCTTCCGCTAATCCCACTGACTACAACAACCATTTAGCAGAGTCATATACATGTGCACTTCTAAAAGTCCATTTAGAACGACGTTATAGTCATCTACCTGCCAGGTCTCTTAGTCAAAGGTAGTAGTAGTGGCAAACTTTGGTCATCATACTATGATGCAAACCTCCATGTCACCGTCTATGAGAAAACCGAAGTACCTCTCGGGTGGCTAGGGTTACCGACTAAATCTGTGGAGTGACTTACGGATCGTCGAATCCAATTGAATTCTTAGGTACTACTAAATTTTCACTAACCATTTGTGGTTCTGGAATCCCTTCCAGTTCTACCATACTCCAACTAATGTTTTCTGGAAAGAATTTATTTTACTAAAATTGTGATGAGTCCAGCAAATAGTAGAAAATTATACCCTCGACAATGCCCGGAATAACCCATAAACTACCATTACTGAAACGTGCCTTGAGTTTATCCAGATTCTGATTTTAAGAATATGTTGGACAACTCCATATACCTTAACATCGTTAAGATATGAATCATTCTATATCCATATAGAAATTGAGGCACTAAATTAAATGGAACCATATTCAAATAGTATGCAGCTGTTTTCAGTACATAACCACTTAAAGGAAGAGGGCCCTTACAACATTACTCATCAAGGAGTGCACCCACGGATGAGTAACATGTCTGAGAGACAATACTCTCAACATTACTATAGTTGATTACCTAGCATAAGTATCGATATCTTCGATTACCTCGAAGAATCCTGATTTTTCCAACGTGTGGTGCTCTACTTTATTCTTATACTTTTAAATTTCTCTAACTTTTGGACCTTGCATAAACGCGTGCTCTAAACAAGAGAAATTATGAGTAAATAGATTATAGTATGAGTACCAACCCTTTGTGCGACTGGACACTGGAAAACATACAATACTTTGTGTAAGTCCTATGAGTTTACAAACTCAAACTCTGTGTGTCATAAGTTGAAAACTGTATTTTGGTTAAGAAGAATTACACCTTTATTGAATACACCTTACTTAATCATCAACTGATAAAGGTAAATGTTGTAAACATAATTTCAAAAGGTTATATCTCACTTTATGAAATAAACGTACAGATATATCAGTTTGAAATTGGTACATAACAACGGATATTCAAAACCAACAAATCGCCAATAGACAAACCCAGGTGATTTCCTCAAACATCAACAATTACAACGAACTCTGATATTGAGGATCTAATAACCCAATTCCCAATATTCTACTCTCACTCATCATCTGTAACTCCATATGGATGTGAGAATATAAACCGGTATATACATACCCTGGATTCAGAATGTAATTGGGAAAGCTGTTTTCAATAACTACTGTATATGAAAACTGAAACATGGGAATGTTTCGAGGCGGTGGCCGGGTATTCCTAGCAATACCTCTTTCATTATCCAGATCCATGACATCGGTTGCAATTTCCATTGCCCTCACTTCAATCCCTTCATTTTTCTGTACTTCTTATCTTTTGTACATTGTACTTAGGCTAATTGGTTTTCCTCCTTCCTTACCTTTCGGCACATGCCTAAGGTTTGGAAGAAGGCTATCCAATAAGCATAATAGGTATACACTCCTAATATAAGGAGCTCTTGCAACCTGAGAGAAGGTAAAGGTTAGAGACAACCGAATAATCCTATTCAATTTCTCCAGAACCGAAATCCATTCTTGAACTGAAATAAATTTCTATGAGTTCGTATATAATTATATGAGATGGTTCTATCCATTCTATCAAGATCTTTGTTGTGATACGGAATATTCTAGAGAAAGCTAAGGTTAAAATAGGAGGGGCATGGATATACACGACTTTATCGTGAATCTAGACGATCCAAAATCCTGATGGTAAAAGGTTCGGTTTAACTAGGTAATGAGTTTTAGTTTAAACCGGTTCAAGGTCACAGCCAGAGAGAGAGAGAGAGAAGAAAAAAAAACACTTAGCGTGCACACTAACCTAAATTAGATTGTTTAATCACTTTATCTAATCAGGATGGCTCCCACTGTTTCCTCGAATTCTCCTTCAAACTCTAAAAGGAGAACTAGTCGGGATTACCCGAAGAGTAATGCCTACTCACAGTGAGAATCGGGATCTAACTATCATCGCATGATAATCTGAATAAATTCATTCAAGTCACCACACTCCAGAAGGTATGCGCATACCTGACAAGTTTCCTTTGTGTTTGAAACTCCCGATGTGGTTTTTACCCATAGGACCTTAGTGATCTTGACGAGATCAACAAATCAAAGAATCCTAATCAAATTGAACCCGTTATTATCTTGATTGCATTAAACTCACCCGCATGACCCTTGATGAGGTCAACAAGGTCGTACGACTGTCCTAACCAATCGCATCTATTGCTACAAACAAGCACCGCTCAGCTACCGTACACTACGTCTTGACGAGGTCAACAAACGCAGCATGAATACTAAGCACTACTTATAGGAAATAACGGAGAGCTATGGCTAGTTTTTGGAGAAAAACCTTTAGCGTAATGAACTTGATCTCGTTGAAAGAACCTATTAGTTTTCAAAAGAAGTGGTTTAGACTCCGCTTCAAAAATTCCAGTTTTGATGAAAACCGAGTGGGTAATAGTACCACAAACTTTTGCTAAATAGGTCATTCCATGTGAAATAATTTAGGCTCTTTCCTCATCGAATGAGGTGCAAAATATTCCTACATGAATACTGCTATGCAAAGCAAAAGATTATGACTATTGTTTTTAAAACTGAGGTTCCGACAATATCATTTTATCAGGTTTGTTTTCTTGCATTAATGAGGATTAACGCGGTCCCATCATTTAATAATATCACACCAGAAGAAACGAAAATAACCACGCACATATATGCCATCTGCATTCGCCACAAGGACTCGGGTCTTCATCGTAAGGTTACTTAACTTACGGCGGGGCATGGTCAGGACTAGCATGGATGCAAAACATATATAGCGTCTATTATACATATATATAATATAATATAATATAATATAAACATTTGTCTCATGCATGATATCAAGTAACATCACAGAAGCAAACACAGTATGGAAATGCCGATAAACTAGAAAAAATACATTTCAAAGGAGCCAAATATGAAATGGAATTTTTTCGGTCGTGTGCATAGCCCGTAGTATCAGAACATAGAACTCTATGAGTGCGGCAAGACACCCGTCAATAACAGAAGCAAGGCAACCCCAATCAATGAAGTGAATAGGCCATCCATCGCTTCCAAAATCCGGTGACTTGGGCACCCTTCCGCGGGTCAATCATATATCCCCAACGAGTGTGGCAAGCAACCCTACCAATTCTAGAATAGGATGATCCAGTCTCAACACATTTGATATGGCCATCCGTTGCCTCCTAGAACCCGGTAGCTCGAGTACTCTGCCATGGGTAAAATTTAGCGCATGTAATGAAAATAAATATATAAGGTGACTACGTCCGCAACCAAGATGTGCCCTAAAGAATAATATACAAACCGCAGTGATGGCATTCCACAAGTCAGACGCTCGCCACGCAATATGAATATACATTACATCATCACAGAGCATCTAATACTACATACACTGAGCTATCGATCACGGCAATCCAACATAACCATAATCAAGAAACATCACAGAATATCAATGCGAGTATCAATTTCATAACCCCGTCTAATTAATATCTATAGCAATTATACGACGTTTTACCAAACGCTATGATACTCACAGTCGTAGAAGAAACCAAAACAATAACAACTACAAAAACAAAACCTGCGAGGCGGTCACTCGAAATTTCCAAACATTGAAATTCAAGCGCCCCCGGCAACGAAACCCCTTCATTTTTTCATGAAAACCCGGTTAACCCACCCAAAACTCCACACTATTTGAGCCGAAACACGGGCCGAATTGGCCACGCATCGGGGCTGAATCACCCCCGAAACAGGGCTGATCCAGTGAATTCAGCCCCGTTTCAGGGCCGAACCGAGCACAAATAGGGTGGGTTTGGGTGCGCATTAGCCTACTAGAAATCTTGGTCCAAACCAATAATCCAGTAGCTCCGGCACAAACGAAAATGAAAGCATTTCATGCAAATTTTCAAAACAAAATTTTGCTAAAATAGGTTTTGATAATTCTAAAGTCATCCAAACAAGTTCAAATCTTTAGTTAGGCTCCGATACCACATGAAGGAACTAGTGAACTCTAATAAGCAATTTTAAAAGATGATATCTTAAGGTTATAAAAAACCTTGAGAGCAATTAGTCCCACCACTAGGATCTAAGCCAAAGATTATAACTTGTAACATGAAAAGAAAGCAAACTAGCTATTCGATTGAGACTACAACCTTTGTAGCATCTTCAAGTGCTCCTAAATTGCGTTGGATTCCATTGTAGGCTCCTTGAAGCTCCATGGAACAAGCTTGCAAGTCCATCTCCTCCATCAAAAATAATCCACCTTGAAAGATCTAATGCTTTGGCTCCAAACACAAACTAGAGTTAACCTAAGTAGCAAGATTACTAAGCTTACTATTTAGGAGTTGTAGTTCAATCTCGGTACTAATTTTATCGCTTTGTTTTTTTTTCTTTTTCTAAAGTGTAAAGAGAGGAGGAAGAAGGAGATAAGAGCTCTTATAAAAAGAGAGAGTGAGACTAAAATAAATTCTTAACTATTTCTAAAGAAATGGTTGCAAATATATTTCCTCCTAAAACAATCCAAGTCCTTGAATCAAATCAACTATCCAAGTGTCCATCACCTGCTCTTGATTACACATGTCACCATACTACAATATGGTGAGAATATGTTATGCCAAGGAATAACATAAGCTAAAGAAAACAAAAGAAAAAAGAATAAACAAAAACAATATACATATTTAGGTGTAATAAAACATACTAAAAACATATACTAGTAATTGTTATCCAAGGTATTTAAAATACATAAAAAAGAGATTAATTAATAGTGACATAATACTAGTAAATACATTTAAAATATATATGTATAAAATATTAAATCGGCACGCGATTTAATATCCGTCTTTTTAAAAAGCGGCTAGTATTACAACCGTCCGATTACGATCAGTGTATAAAATACACTAGTTTTAATCGAACCCATGCACGTACCAATGTACCGTAACAACAACATTTCTCCAAAGCGGGAAACCCTCTGTGTGGGACTCTAAAGACTCGACAATATGTTGGCAGTGGGTTTAACCACAAGCACATCAGCGACACTAGATGTACGTAACGGCTACCCGGATATTGTCGAAAAGGAAATCGACAAGAAAGCTCTTCCGAAACCCTACTGAGCCTATCAGCGATATGTACCATACATGTCACGACCCGAAATGGCACATGACTGGGACTTGAATCATATGAAGTCTATAGGACCCCATCTAATTCAAGTAACCCAAAACCCAGAAATCTAAACCATTTAAAAAAAGAAGGTGAAGGAAAACTTGTTTTAAAGTTGCATATAATCACTTTGAAAAGTCGTTGTAAACATTTTTAAAACATCAACTTTTTTCTGAAAATTTCGGCAGAGTCTCCTTTGTAAATATTGGCCCCAAAAGGGGTACAACATGAATAACATGAATAAAGGCATCCCCAAGCGGGAGCTAGCTCTTCGTCAATTAACGGTCATAACCACGCAAGCAATATAATATACAACGCCAAGGGCGAGGACCAAAACTCAAAAGGAAACTCAAAATCAACATGAAAAACCATAATAATACAAGCGCAACTCTAAGGTCGAAATAATATACACTGGCCTTTTAAGTCTATAAAATATACAGGTCGGGTTGATAGAGTTTCTAGATACAACTGAAATAAATAAAAGGTACAATGGTGGTCACGATGCAAGTGAACTCACCTACCAAAGCAATCACCCGGAATGAAAGCAATGTGCCAGCAAAGCCGCAAAAAAAACTTGTACGGCAAAACCTGCAAGAATTGTGGCACAACGGGGGTGAGTTGCCAACTCGTGAGTAGAAAACATCACAGAGCAGAAATCGAATGTATGACTCAATCCTAGGTCATACGATTATAATATATATATATCCTCAAAATGATATAGTCTGAAGCATCTAAATATGGCATGGGTAAACTTCTATGCATAAATGTAATACCAAGTGCTCGTGGCAGTGCCGCAGGTAGCAACATATCATAAATATGAGGTATGAATGCAATATAATGAAAACAGAATACATCATGTATGAGAAAACTATTTTCTTTAATTGGTGAGATTTTTGTTTATATAAATCGAGGTATCATCAATGAAATCAACAGAAAATCAGTTTCTAGCATCGACACAAAATATATATCTCAAATCCCAGGCTCCGGCTATCCGGACTGGCCTGTATCATCAAATCTCAATACCTGAGCATCCGGCTATCCGGACTGGCCTGTATCATAAATCTCAATATCCCAGGCTCCGGCTATCCGGACTAGCCTGTATCATAAATCTTAAGACCATGTCGGTATCCTCCGGATATCCGGCGTGTCACAAAAAATCACTGGTCAGTAGTGCTCCCCTGTCTCAGGCTCAACGCCATCATTTTCGACCTTCTCGCCCCGAGGTACCGCACCGAGTCGACCATGCACCCACAGACGGTTCCTCCTCCTCCTCGAATCGGGTGTATGATATCACTCAAGAGCCGAGAAAAATCATGGTGGACATATCTCAAATCATACTATGAGAAAACCGCACCTTTATCTTTTAAAATGATAATGAGTTTATAAAATCTTGTGGTTTCTCCAAATCCAGAAATCTCATGGAAAATCCGAAATCCAAACTGAAAAGTCAATAATAATGAATACTGGGCTCCGGCAATCCGGACTGGCCCTTATAATATTGCATTACAATGAATATATCATATGCATGAAATATC
The DNA here is from genome assembly GCA_030015575.1 of Agapanthus africanus. Taxonomy (NCBI): domain Eukaryota; kingdom Viridiplantae; phylum Streptophyta; class Magnoliopsida; order Asparagales; family Amaryllidaceae; genus Agapanthus; species Agapanthus africanus. Next base: position 45,404,717 of record JASDDO010000006.1, read on the forward strand.
AAGCAATGAATGCAATATTGAACTAGCATATGAAACAATAAAATATTGGAACTATCAGCTAGCAAACGACATCAATAGAGCAATATTCTCTAAGGTGTACGTGACATGGCAATTACCGATGATGATGTGTGTGAGCCGGCAAGCAGGTGTACGTGGATCATACGCGTCACCGGTAATGGTGCTGGTGTCTTGACAGCATGGTTTCATAATCACTAAGGTACATAATAAACATGCAATGCGATGATAACAACATGGATAAACGGAGAATGAATACTAAACGCAGCAATACTGAATATACCGAAATGAATAGTAAATGCAACAATAAGGAATCTACATTAACATATATGGGTCATACAGTTTTGCCGTTTGAAATAACACGAATCGTGGTGTTTAGAAATAAGGCTACGGTGTTTTTAAGAAAAGGTACGTCCTTTGAAATATCCGTACAATCTCTTAGCATGCCATTAATGTTGGATATATGTATGCCCCAGAGGCCATTATGTGATAGTGGATGTATTTATACATGTATATATATATATATATATATATATATATATATATATATATATTCAGTGTACATTCTTGCTCGACATGATAGTATGCTATCTGGTTCTTCTTATCTGACATGTTGATTTGATCATGCTTTTATTCATTCATAAATATTGATAAAGCCCTAAGGATATTGACTTAACTACTGTGATTATGATAGAGATCATACTAGTAGGACATCAGTAGTTTATAAGCATATCCTGTAATGTCCCTAGTCGTAGGTGTATCGAGACGGGGTATCGATATACCAGTGTAGACTAGCGTATATGATACTAGACCCATATGATGGGCTATGGATGTTCCCACATTCATCGATGTTTGACATCGAGATCGTATACGGGTGCTCAGTGGTGACTGGGTACACTGGACAAACTCGTCGAGAACTCCTATATGGAATTATATCTATCGTCGGATAGCAGTTCTCAGGTGACACTGGTGCAGGTTAGTCTGTAGACCCGAGATCGTCATAGAGTCTTGTGTGTTCTCCCACTGTACTTTGATTACTACCCTACCACGGCTCTACTGAGTCGTGCAAACAGATGGCCGTTGGGTACAGTCCTGAGACACACGAAGGCGATGAGCGATAGGAGGGGTTTCGTCTCTCCCGGTATTGGGAGTTGATGCTGTGCTGTGCTCGACTGGCTATATCAGTAAGTCCCTGGCCAGGGCTGTTGAGATTTACTGATAAGTGTTATTAATAGTTTCTCGATCTGTTATAGACCATTCATCGGCACGACTTATTGAGTTATTGGGGTCGACGTTACCATCCCCAGACTCGATATGCAACGTATCTGACGAAGAGACCGGACTGTACGGTAGTGTTGCCGGTTGGCTCGACGGGAGTTGTAACAGGTTCGCTTGTTTTCTTCTGATCGCTCAACACTCGGGTGGCCGTTACGTTTAGCTGACCGCTTACGGCTTGGGGGTGCTTGATATGATCATCACCCACTGCCGGCGTATTGACGAGTCTTAGAGTCCCACAAAGGAGTTACCTAGTCCAGGAGAAACGTTGTGGTGCGCATATGCGATATGTGCGTGGACCCGGTTAAAATGCGCGTATGAGATACCGTATATTAATCGGGCGGCTTGCTTTTGGTCGGGTCGTATGTGATATGACCGGGTTGATAAATCAAGTGTTGATTTATCATTTAACCATTATTTTCTCACTACAAATCCTTTTCTTGTCTTTTTGGTGTATGCATGCATGTATGCATTCATTCTTGTTCATGCACATATGGATGTGCATGCACACATACATGCATACATCATTCTATCATGGTTGTATATATAGAAGATGGTGGCAATATAAGACTTACACCTTATAATTATATATATATGGATATATATTGTATTTGTTTTAAAACAAAAGAAAAGAAAAAGATTAATACATGGTTATCTTCTACACTCTTCTTTGAACTAACCTTGTTCACTTACTTCTTAACCATGAGTTAATCTTTCTTTTGTGTTTTAACTCAAGTGCAATAATATCCATATAATGTAACTATGGTTTGAGATGAAGAGTAGAAAATATATATACTTATATTTTCTATTTTTCATGAGATATTATCATTCTCTTGTTTTTCCAAAAGCCATCATCTTCTTCCTCCTTGCTCTTTTTCTCTCTAAATTTCTCAAGTGAGCAAAACACTCATTAAGTTAGGACTTTTAAGTGAAAAAACCAACCACAACACCATTCTACACTAGTCTTGCCAACTTGTGAAGAGTGTTAGCTTCCATTTTCTTCTCTTGATCTTGTGAAGTTACAAGCTTGGACAAAGAGGACTCCGGGTGGATCATCGTGGACCTAGAGATTCTCAAGCGGACGTTTTCCAACCCTCAAGTAGCCGAGGAGTCTAGCGTAGGGAGCTATAAAGGTTGTACTTGTAGGGTTCCTAGGCACCCTAGTGAGGTCTCACAAGTCATCATCCATGCAAATTTCTAAAAAATACGGTGCCGAGAAACCCTAGAACGGATCGTTGACTAGATATATAGGCGATAAAACAAACTAGTTAACACTTAACTACTAGAATACGGAAATACAACCTTTGTAGATCCGGTTCTCCACCTCCATAGCTCCGCGATGATCTCCCTCCGCTGTCCAAATCGATCCCTTGACTCTAGCATTGGCATCATCGAAGAATAGGCGGGCTTGATCGTCGGTTCGATGCCGAAGATGATCTACGTCGAGGCATCGCTAGAACAAGCTCCAACTTCACCAAGCCTTGAAAACTTGTGAAGGAAACACCCTATACAACTTGGCAAGAGGTAGAGGATGAAGAAATAGGAAGTGGGTAGACTTTAGATTTGGATTTCTCACTCATTTTGGCTAGTTGCCATTGATGGTGCAAGCTTTCTTCAAGTTGAAGATGAAGAAGAAGAAGAAGATATGATGATCATTTTTTAATAATAAAATCTAATTGATCTTATCATGATGCAACCTTGGGTTAGATTTAACTCTTGTAGAGAGAAAACTCTAGTTTAGCTAATGGTTAGGTTTTAAACATAAAACAAAATGGTTACAAATTCAAAGCATCATGAAGTTTCCACAAAAGACAAAATTAGCAACCATTTCATTTTAGCCAAAAGAAATAAAGAATATAAATGAAATGAATAAGTGAATACTTTAAAACCATAACCATTAACCAAAACATGGTTCAAATCAAACATACACCCAAGTTTGCATGCATCATCAAACTTGATACAAACCAGTGCACAAAACTATATCATATATACAATGTGCACTTCAAGTGAGAAAATCCATCTTAAGTGAACCAATACTAGTTAATGTAAAGTAATATATCAAATATATATAATTATGCATTAAATCATTGAATCAACACTTGATTCTATGATCCGGTCATATCGCATATAACCGGCTAGTATCCAATGTATCGGCTTATCGAATCAATCCTTGATTCGATAACTAGGTTATATCGCATACAACCATTCGACACATTCATCGCGAGAATGTAATATGGTATCACATACACGCATTATTCTCGGTCCCGCACATATCTCATATGCGCTCCTATTTCGTTTCGCTTGAGCCAGGAAACCTCTGTGTAGGACTCTAAAGACTCGTCAATACGCCGGCAGCGGATGATGATCTTATCAGACACCCACAAGCCGCAAGCGGTCTGCCAAACGTAACGGCCACCCGGGTATTGAGCGATCAGAAGATCGACGAGCAAGCCCGCTCACACTCCTGTGAATCCAACCAGTAACACTTACCGTACAGTCCGGTCTGTTCGTCTGATATATCGCATATCTCGCCTAGGGGTGGTAAACGTCAGACCCCAATAGTTTGATAAGTCATGCCGACGTGAGGTCCATAACATTCGTGAAACTACTGATAACTCTTACCAGTATATCACTGTAACCCTGGCCAGGGATTTCCTGTTATGGCCAGTCGAGCATAGCGCAACATCAACCCCCAATACCGAGAGAGACGAATCCCCTCCTATCGCTCATTGCCTCCATGTGAATCGGGACTGTACCCAAAAACCACCTGTTTGCACAACTCAGTATAGCCATGGTAGGGTGGAAATCAAAGCACAGTGGGAGACACACAAGACTCTATGACGATCTCGGGTCAACAGACTAAGTTGTACCAGTGTCACCAGAGAACTGCCATCTGACGTGAGGTATAATACCATCTGGGAGTTCTCGGCGAGTCCGTTCAGTGTACCCAGTCTCCACTGAGCACCCGCATACCATCTTCGATGTCAAACACCAATGGATATGGGATCATCCATCGCCCATCGCATGGGTCGAGAAGATATGCTCTAGTCTACTCTGGAATATCGATGCCCCGTCTCGACATTCCCACGACTAGGAACAATGAAGGATGTACTCATTGGCTACCCAGGCCCCACTAGTATGATCTGCATCATAGTCCTGGAAGTCGAGTACACATCCTAAGGGCTTTATCAACATGTAATCAGAGAGACAGAAAGTATACATGTTAAGATAAAGAACAACCAGATAGCGTACTATCATGTCGAGCAAGAAAGTCCTACCAATATATGTCCCAGCATCCACTACAATATACATCCAAGGTACAGTAATGGCCTCTAGGGCATACATATAACTAACAATCTCCCACTTGCACTAGGGCCATCTGTAGCAGTGGTTGCAGTATCTAATACTCAACCATCCCATATGAGTCTCTCTCTGGGAAAAGGCCTTCGTGAGTGGATCCGCCGTGTTTTCCTCTGAGTCTACTCTCCTAACCTCGATCAACCTGGAGATCTACTATCTCCATGATCTGGTGATGCTGCCTCAGAATATGTCTGGGTCACTGATGGGACCAGGGTTCCAGGGCCGAAGCCACACTTCCATTGTCATACAATGGCAGGAACCTAGTTCATCTTATGAACCAATATACACCCAAACTGCCTCTTTGGTAGTATCTTTAACAGCGATGTTACCAGCCTTTGTCGTCTAGTTTGCCACGGTATCTAGCTTGGAACTCTTCCAACATACCGTCCCTCTACTGAGGGTAAAGACAATGCCCGTGACTGACATTCAGTCGCCTTTATCACCCTGGAACTCTTCCAGTGATTCTCCCCAGGATCGATTGATACCATCTCACTACATCTAGTGAGAATCCTAGCATCCAATTACATCTATCTCATAGATGAAAACTCAGGATTTAGGAGGTATCACTTCGATCCTATTTGGAGAATCCTTGTGATAATAGGAGATTGACCGATCGTAGTATAGGAAACTCTTTTCCTATCAAGAGTATGTTGTCTACGTACAATACGAAGATGACCACCTTACTCTCTACTACCCTTTTGTATATACAAGGTTCGTCTACCATTTTGATGAAGTCAAACACTTTGACTATCACATCAAAACAGACGTTCCAACTCCGCGATGCCTGCTTTATTCTGTAAAGCAACTTGCACACATTCCCGCTGCTCCCACTGTCTACGAGGCCCTCTGGCTGTGTACTTACAGACGTTCTCTTCTAAATCAGTATTTAGAAAAACAGTCATGGCACCCAACCGCCAGATATCGTAGTCATGGAATGTAGCCATGGTAAGTAGGATCTGGATAGACTTAAGCATAGCTACTGGAAAAAGGTTTCATCATTATCCACGCCTGGTCGATGACGAAAACCTTTAACAAGTCTAGCTTTGAAAGTATCAACTTTTCCATCTACACCAAGTAATCTTCTCATGATATACTTGCTCCTGATGGGGATTTAACCCTTCAGATATAGCAGCTAAAGTCCATACTTTGCTGGTGTGCATGGATTCCATCTCAGATCGCTAAGCATCCAGCCATTCTTACAGAGTCCCTACTCTCGATGGCCTGCTCGAAACTAGTTGGGTCATCATCTCATGATGCATTCCTCGCTCCCACTGTCATCGAGAAACCGAGGTATCTCTCAGGCGGATGAGGAACCCTTCTAGATCGGCGGAGAGGCTGAGATTCGTCGGGAACTATAGAATCCTTTGGTTCTGTCAAATCATCAACTGCAGTTTTGTATAGCTGGAACCTTTCCAGTTCTACAGAACTGATCCTGCCTCGATCTTGTCCGGATTTTGCTTTAAACATAGGCCGGACAATCCCAAATCTTAACTAGCTTAAGAGATGGGTTCTTCCCATACCATATCTCATATGGAGTGGTAGGCACTGATTTGATTCAAACCTAATTCAATAGGTATGCAGCTTCTCAAGTGCATAGCCCCAAAAGAAAATAGGTAACTCAGTAATACTCATCATAGAGCACACCATATCTAATATTGTGCAATTGCTCCGCCCCGATACACCGATTTGCTGTGGTGTATTCAGAGGAGTAGTACGGAGAGAGAATCTCATTCTTCTTTAGAATGGTCCAGAAATGCCATGCACAAGTATTCTCCTCTCTGATCTCATCATAGGACATAATACTTATACCCGGTTATTGGTTCTCTACTTCTAACTTATATTCTGTGAATACCTCAAAAGGTTCGGACTTATGTTTCAACAGGAACATATGACTGAATCTTGAGAGATTATCAGAGAATATAATGAAGTATAAAGAACCAGTCCTGGCATGTGTAGACAGGAGACTTTACATACATCATCATGTATCAGTCCCAAGAGTTTACTAACTCTTTCTCTATTTCTAATAAACGGAGCTATGGTCATCTAATCTTTGTGACATGACTGGAAAGTTTCACAAGATGTAAATTCAAACTGATTTAAATATGCATCTAGAATGTAACTTCAGCCAGTCGGGTCGCATCGATGTGACCTAGTCTACAATGCCTCAAGAAGGATTCGTTCATTTCTGAACTCTTCCTCTTGTGTGTGTTCTGTATACTAGGAACTGCAGTTTGATTTAGAACGTCAATGCTTTTAGATAACGTGCCTGAACCGATCAACTTTTGATATAGGAAATGTTCAAAACATTATACAACAATACAAAATTATATCCTTCTTTACTAATAAAGAGACTGATATGATTTTGTATATCAGGTTCGGTATATAATAGCATTTGTTCAGAATCAATGTACTGGTAATACAGGGTAACAGTGACCAACAGACTTGGCTGTAACACTTGCCCCGGTTTCTGTCTCATGAAACTTATCACCCGTTCTCAGTTTTTCTACCTTTTTGTAGCCCTATGTAATATATTACATATCTGGGATCCTGATCCGGTATCATATACCCAGGATGCAGAGGATACTGAGAAACAGTTCTTTGTAATGAACATACCCGAAGGAGATGCATCTCATGCACTTTCTTCGTTTGGGCGGCATGGGAATCCTGGCATTCCCCTATTTCCTGCTCTGTCTTATAACAATTATAAGTTGGAGCGGGACCAACGTTCCCCAGCTCAGTATAACAAGCGGGTTCGGTCAATTATCCGTATTATTATCTTGATTAAGGCATGATATGGTCACTACCAGGAGAGAGAGAGAAGAAAACACTCTGCGTGCGCTCTTGCAAGATCAGATTGGTTATATATTTTATCTAATCAGGATGGCTCCCACTATTTTTATCAAATCTTCCTTCAAACCCTAAAAGGAAAGACTAGCCGGGATTAATTACACTCTACAAGTTCGCCAATCTTTCAGCCAGGCCAGTATCGGTACTTTGAGGGAGGTTCCCCGTGCTTTCGCACAGACCTAATTACAGTAAACCTCGTTTTCCCAGAGGCGTAACCCCGTTGACACCTTTCTAGACACCTACTTGATCGGCTAATTGCAAAGTGCAAAACTCTCCTAGGAGTAACAATTACTCGCAGTGGGTATCGGGATCCAACTATCATATAGAAGGTATGCAATCTCATTGCAAATTTCAACACTTGAAACTCCCGATAAAGGTTTTTATCCCTAGCACCTATGACCTTAACTATGGTCAACAAATCATAAGTACTAGTCAAGTTCTACCCGTCATTTCGTGATTAATTAGACCCACCCACATGACCCTTAACTAAGGTCAACAAAGTCACGCGACTGTCCTAACTAATCGCATCATATGCGGTGTAGGAAGACATCACTTAGCTACCGTACACTGTGCCTTAACTAAAGTCAACAAACACAGCACGAATACTAAGTACTCTACTTCCTAAAATGACGGAGGGTTGCGAATGGTTTTTGTGAAAACCTTTAACGCTTTGAACTTGATCTCGTTGCGGAATCAAATGGTTTTTAAATGGAATGTTTTTTAGGCTTTTCTAGTTTTGCTAAAGGGGTCACTCCCGGTGAAGGGATCGTCGGCCCTTTCCTCGTCGAATGAGGTGCGGGATATATCATATATATCACTGTGCAAAGCGTAAACTATAGAAGCGATCAAAGACAAACCAAGGGTTGTAGCATCTGCCAGTTATTGCTAAAGGAGTCACTCCCGGTGAAGGGATCTCGGTCCTTTCCTCATCGAATAAGGTGCAGGATGTTCTATAATGAACACCGCGATGCAAAGCAAGAACTGTAGCTACCTGTTTTTATTTTGAAATTCGATTCCACAACATCAATTAGGTTTATTTTCTTTCATTAATCTCATTAATGAATATCCCATCATTTAAATTACCTAAACATCACAGATAAATATGACGTACACTTATGCCATCCGCATTCGCCTCGATGTCCCCTCGTGCACCGTTAGGTTAGGTAACTAACGGCAGAGCGAGGCAGGGCTAGCACGGGTGTAAAACATAAGTAACGTCTATATAATATATCATATATACTATATACTACATCTATCCGAACAGAGAACAGAACATCGCATGATCACATCACAGATAACGCAGCAGAAAGAATCATATGAAATATTGGATATACTAGGACGTCCGTGTTTTCAATACGAGCCAGTATAAAACACGGATTCCACGGTCGTGATGAATAGCCAATCCCACACCCCTAGACCCCTACGAGAGCGGCAAGCAACCCTACCAATTCTAGGGTTAGGAGACCCGGACTCGACTCCTCGAGTTGGTCTCCCACTGGACCCCAGAACCCGGTTACTTGTGCTCCCCTCCTTGGGTCTATCCTAATGCGGAAAAGTAAATAATATACAAATGGTGACAACATCCGCAACCTGGAAGTGCCCCAATAAAAAAATATTACATACAAGTTTTTACATGAATGAAAATGAAAAACACTCATCTCACATAAAAACCCCCGGCTATTCAAACACGACGATCCAATATAACATATCCAACAACACATAACATCACATGTCATCAACGTAAGTAAATATGCGCATCCCAATTGTCGTTGACATATAGCAACGAAACCGGCGATATCACATATTACACTTACGGTCACAGAAAAGAAAGTGTAAAACTACAACAGTTGGAATCCGCAACCTCCTCAGACATCGCATGCCTGACCAAATGAATTACTTAGACATCGCATGCCTAACAATTATAAACCCCGCATTTTAGTCTCAAAATCGAAAACACTTTTCAATATCAAGTCGGGCAATTCAACAGGATTCCCGACATTCTGATCGAATGCTCGTCGCAAACTTCAGTAGAAGGCCGCGCCCCCGATGCCGTCGACAAAGTGCACCAAGGCGGAACACCGCTACCGCGAGCACCCGAACGGATGCTTTCGGCGACGGGGTTCTCCTACAGTCACTTGGTCGGGGCAATGGAGTGAGGCTGTCTATTAAGTTTACCCGGCGAGTATCCGCGTACGCTACGTGATTGCGACGGACTTTTGATCACATCAAAATTCCGTGGCAACCGATCAAGTGAGACTAAACTGCTATGTTTATAACATTCATTCAGTTATCTCATAACTTATTGTGAATTCCATTTATTGTATCCCATTCCAGATAAATAGAAAATGTCAAACATTCCGATCGAACAATCGAACATCCAAGTTTTCCCGATGCAGATCAACACATGAAACAAGTCTAAAAACATTCAGTTCGTGCCTCAGTACCAACGGTCCAGCCGTAGAAGGGTCAAGCCAACGCCTCACATGTGGCACGCCGTACTGCCCCAAACCCGAAGGTTCAAAGGGCAGTTCAAGACGGTCACATAATCGAGATAAGGTTTCTTTTCTTCTAGAGGGTCCATCGAGTTACTTGCACTACTTAGAACGTCTTTAAACTACGGAAAAATCCAACACTTGGAAATTTCCCGACAGGGGAAAAATTGGGTATTTATATCCGGTCGAACTTTTTAACATATTCTAAAATTTATGCGGAAAGCCACACTGACAAAATTTGATAATCCGATCGAATCTTTGATTCCCAATACAACCCCAGAATACTCTTCTGTAGAGTCACAATAAAAATACCCCAGAAAATACAGCATTAAATTATATGAGTTACTGTGCAGAAATCATTGGTCAAAGGGACAGTACGGCCGCGGAACCGCCGCACCATGCATAGCTGGGGCCGCGTTTCCGCGGTGGAAAAGTCAATTCAGGCCCTCGTATTTCACAGTAATTCAAATAACACCCTGCTTATTTTTCTGCATATTTTTAATTGACAAAAATTCAAAATTTTAGAAAATTTCCAGAGAGCATTTTGGGGTTAGGTTTTCGGTTCATCCGGCTTTCAAACTCCGTCTAGACTTCGCCTAAGGCTCTAGCTATGCTCTGATACCACTGTAGGGTTCCTAGGTACCCTAGTGAGGTCTCACAAGTCATCATCCATGCAAATTTCTAAAAAAATACGGTGCCGAGAAACCCTAGAACGGATCGTTGACTAGATATATAGGCGATAAAACAAACTAGTTAACACTTAACTACTAGAATACGGAAATACAACCTTTGTAGATCCGGTTCTCCACCTCCATAGCTCCGCGATGATCTCCTTCCTCTGTCCAAATCGATCCCTTGACTCTAGCATTGGCATCATCGAAGAATAGGCGGGCTTGATCGTCGGTTCGATGCCGAAGATGATCTACGTCGAGGCATCGCTAGAACAAGCTCCAACTTCACCAAGCCTTGAAAACTTGTGAAGGAAACACCCTATACAACTTGGCAAGAGGTAGAGGATGAAGAAATAGGAAGTGGGTAGACTTTAGATTTGGATTTCTCACTCATTTTGGCTAGTTGCCATTGATGGTGCAAGCTTTCTTCAAGTTGAAGATGAAGAAGAAGAAGAAGATATGATGATCATTTTTTAATAATAAAATTTAATTGATCTTATCATGATGCAACCTTGGGTTAGATTTAACTCTTGTAGAGAGCAAACTCTAGTTTAGCTAATGGTTAGGTTTTAAACATAAAACAAAATGGTTACAAATTCAAAGCATCATGAAGTTTCCACAAAAGACAAAATTAGCAACCATTTCATTTTAGCCAAAAGAAATAAAGAATATAAATGAAATGAATAAGTGAATACTTTAAAACCATAACCATTAACCTAAACATGGTTCAAATCAAACATACACCCAAGTTTGCATGCATCATCAAACATGATACAAACCAGTGCACAAAACTATATCATATATATAATGTGCACTTCAAGTGAGAAAATCCATCTTAAGTGAACCAATACTAGTTAATGTAAAGTAATATATCAAATAAATATAATTATGCATTAAATCATTGAATCAACACTTGATTCTATGATCCGGTCATATCGCATATAACCGGCTAATATCCAATGTATCGGCTTATCGAATCAATCCTTGATTCGATAACTAGGTTATATCGCATACAACCATTCGACACATTCATCGCGAGAATGAAATACGGTATCACATACACGCATTATTCTCGGTCCCGCACATATCTCATATGCGCTCCTATTTCGTTTCGCTTGAGCCAGGAAACCTCTGTGTAGGACTCTAAAGACTCGTCAATACGCCGGCAGCGGATGATGATCTTATCAGACACCCACAAGCCGCAAGCGGTCTGCCAAACGTAATGGCCACCCGGGTATTGAGCGATCAGAAGATCGACGAGCAAGCCCGCTCACACTCCTGTGAATCCAACCAGTAACACTTACCATACAGTCCGGTCTGTTCGTCTGATATGTCGCATATCTCGCCTAGGGGTGGTAAACGTCAGACCCCAATAGCTTGATAAGTCATGCCGACGTGAGGTCCATAACATTCGTGAAACTACTGATAACTCTTACCAGTATATCACTGCAACCCTGGCCAGGGATTTCCTGTTATGGCCAGTCGAGCATAGCGCAACATCAACCCGCAATACCGGGAGAGACGAATCCCCTCCTATCGCTCATTGCCTCCATGTGAATCGGGACTGTACCCAAAAACCACCTGTTTCCACTACTCAGTAGAGCCGTGGTAGGGTGGAAATCAAAGCACAGTGGGAGACACACAAGACTCTATGACGATTTCGGGTCAACAGACTAAGCTGTACCAGTGTCACCAGAGAACTACCATCTGACGTGAGGTATAATACCATCTGGGAGTTCTCGGCGAGTCCGTTCAGTGTACCCAGTCTCCACTGAGCACCCGCATACCATCTTCGATGTCAAACACCAATGGATATGGGATCATCCATCGCCCATCGCATGGGTCGAGAAGATATGCGCTAGTCTACTCTGGAATATCGATGCCCCGTCTCGACATTCCCACGACTAGGAACAATGAAGGATGTACTCATTGGCTACCCAGGCCCCACTAGTATGATCTGCATCATAGTCCTGGAAGTCGAGTACACATCCTAAGGGCTTTATCAACATGTAATCAGAGAGACAGAAAGTATACATGTTAAGATAAAGAACAACCAGATAGCGTACTATCATGTCGAGCAAGAAAGTCCTACCTATATATGTCCCAGCATCCACTACAATATACATCCAAGGTACAGTAATGGCCTCTAGGGCATACATATAACTAACAGTACTCTCAAAACCCTAGCTTTATCTACTTGTGATGATTTGTATGTTTAGAAACCCTAAAATTCTAGTGATGATTCTTTGCATTTTCACTTAGCACCTTAAAAGTTTAATTTTGAGACATGTGATACTTGCAAACCCTTCATGAGGTGCTAGGTAAACCTAACATTGGTATCAGAGCCGACCTAGAACTTTAGGCGACATTTTAACGAAGTTAAAACTCCGATCGAACCAAAATATGGACTTTTAGAACCCTCTCTGGACAATTTTTGAAACTGTGTAATTTTCAGATTTAAAAATCCTTAAAAAATTCAGCAGGGAAATATAAGCACAACTGTAAAATACGAGGCCATGAACAGTAACTTCAACCGCGGAACCGCGGCCGGAGCTTGCTTGGGCCGCGGCTCCGCGGCCGTACAGAGGCTATATTTTATTGTTTTTATACAGTAATGCTTATAACTACTTGAATATATTTTTGAGTATTTTTAATCTGATTCATGTGTTGAATGTTCTGGAGATTGTTTTGGATTCGGTGATTCGATCGGAATTTTAATCTCGTGCCTTTTTTCCGGATAATTTAGAAAGTATTAAAAAGTTCGAACGAGTATCATTAACTCACTTTTTCACGGGGTTTAAATCTTTCGGAAATACGTGCAAGTTTTGTGGTGGACCCTCTAGAAGAAAACAAACCTTAACTCGATTATGTGACCGTCTTGAACTGCCTTTTGAACCTTAGGATTTGAGGCAGTACGGCGTGCCACATGTGAGGCTTTGGCTTTACCCTTCTACGGCCGGACCGCTACTACTGTGACACATTCCGGGTTTTTTGAACTCCGCTCAAGTGTTGAGCTTTAGGAAATTTTGGGTATTTGATTATTCGATCGAAATGTTTCATACTGTCTATTTATCTGGATTGTGATACAATATGTGGAATTCATATAGTTAGGCATGAAATGCGAGGTATGAGATATCTCGGATTTACGATGTCTAAAGAGAATGCGGATTCCAAATATTGTAGTTTTACACTTTCTTTTCTGTGACCGTAAGTGTAGTATGTCACATATCGCCGGTTTCGTTGCTATACATCAACGACAATCGGGGTACGCATACTTACTTACGTTGATGATATATGATATTATGTGTTGCTGAGATATGATGTGCAGGATTGTTGCGATTGAATAGCCGGGGTTTTTTTATGTGAGATGAGAGTTTTATTTTTTCATTCATGTAAAATTCAAATGTAATGTAATATTCTTTTATTTGGGGCACTTCCGGGTTGAGGTTGATGTCACCGGTGTTGTATATTATTTACTTTTCTGCATTAGGATAGACCCAAGGAGGGGAGCACAAGTGACCGGGTGCTGGGGTTCAGTGGGAGGCCATCTCGAGGAGTCGAGACCGGGTCTCCTAAACTCCAGGATTGGTAGGGTCGCTTGCCGCTCTCGTAGGGGTCTAGGGGTGTGGGCTTGGCTATTCATCGCGACTGTGGAATCCGTATTTTTTATTGTTGGCTAAATACTAAATACGGACATCCTAGTATATCCCACATTATATATATGTTTCTGCTTCCTGTGTTCTGTGATATCTGAGACAAATGATATATTATATATGAGATATATAGTAGACGTTGCTTATGTTTTACACCCGCTCTAGTCCCGTCCCGGTATGCCGTTAGTTAAGTAACCTAACGGTGCATAAATGAACATTGCGGCGAATGCGGATGGCATAAGCGTACGTTGTATTTTCATTTCTTTTCTGTGATTGGCTTAAGGACTTAAATGATGGGACTACATTAATATGATTAATGTAAAGAAAATAAACCTAAAAAGATGTTGTAGAATCGGATTTAAAAACCACTCGGCTCTTTATGAAAAAGCTATATTTCAAAACTGCGGAGCACAAGCCACACCTTTTGAAAACCATTTGATTCTACGACGATATCAAGTTCAAAGCGTTAAAGATTTTCTTAAAAATCATCCGCAACCCTCCGTCATTTTAGGAAGTAGAGTACTTAGTATTCGTGCTACGTTTGTTGACTTTAGTTAAGGCGTAGCGTACGGTAGCTAAGTGATGTCATCCTACACTGCATATGATGCAGATTAATTAGGACATTCATGGGACTTTGTTGACCATAGTTAAGGGCCATATGGGTGGGTCTAATTAATCAAGAAATGAAGGGTAGAACTTGACTGATGCTTATGATTTGTTGACCATAGTTAAGGTCATAAGTACTAGGGGTAAAAATCACATCGGGAATTTCAAGCGTTGAGATTTGCAATGAGATTGCATACCTTCCATATAATGGTTGGATCCCGATCCCACTGTAAACAATAGTTGCTCCTAGGAGAGTTTTGCAGTTTACAATTAGCTAACTCATTAGGTGTCTAGAAAGGTGTTAACGGGGCTACGCCTCTGGGAAAATGAGGTTTACTTTAATTAGGTCCGTGCGAAAGCACGGGGAACCTCCCTCAAGTACCGACACTGGCCTGGCTGAACGGTTAGCGAAGTTGTAGACTGTAATTAATCCTGGCTAGTTTTCATTTTTAAGGTTTGAAAGAAAAACTTGATTAAAGCAGTGGGAGACATCTATTAGACAAGATAATAACCAATCTGATCTTTGCAAGAGCTTTCGCTGAGTGTATTCTTTTATCTCTCTTAATGGCAGATACAAATGACTGGACTCAAGTTTCTACTAGATAAAAATAAACTGAATGGGACCAATTATAAAGACTGGCTAAGGAATCTGAAAATAGTCTTGACTTATGATAAAGTATCATATGTCCTCACGGCTTCAGCCCCGCCCATCCCAGGTCCAAAATCCTCAGTTGCAAACAAAGAAGTCTGCAAGACATGGGACGCTGACTGTGTCATGGCCAAATGCCTCGCGCTCACATCGATGGACAACACACATCAAAAGCAGCACGAGAATATGGACATTGAAGCCATATTTCTCCATACAAAGGAGTTGTATGGAGAGAAATCCCGCGTATTACGATACGAAGCATCAAAGAAATTGTTTCAGATGTGAATGGCCCTTGGCACATCAGTAGGAGACCATGTTCTAAAGATGATAGCTCTCATAGAAGAGCTTGAGGACCTTGGATGGACAATGGACAATGAACAATATACTGATATTATTCTGCAGTCCCACCCCTCCACCTTTGCTCAGTTCATAGTTAACTTCAACATGCACAACATGGACAGGGAACTACCTGAACTCCTTAATATGTTAAGGAGTGCAGAGAGCACACTGAAATCAGTGAAAACTCCCGTTATGACTGTTGGACAATCTTCCTCTTCTCGCCCAAAGGCTAAGGCCAAGGGAAAGAAAAAGAAGAAGCCCACCAATCCTAAGGGTGGAGTTAAAAAGGTCAAGGGGAAGGAAAAGTCCAAAGCTGGAGAGTCGGAGAAAGGTGAATGTTTTCATTGCCACAAAACAGGACATTGGAAGCCCAACTGTACAGAGTACTTGAACCTCAAGAAGAAGAATGGGGATGCTTCCTCTTCAGGTGTGTTTGTGACAGAAAACTGTTTTTCAATAAACTCTGCTTCCTGGGTATTAGATACCGGTTCAGGTTCTCACATTTGCAATTCTATGCAGGGGCTGAGAAATAGCAAGGTTTTGAAGAAAGGTGACCATACTCTCCGCGTTGGAAATGGTTCCAATGTACATACAGTCGCAGTGGGAG
Organism: Agapanthus africanus; assembly: GCA_030015575.1. NCBI lineage: Eukaryota > Viridiplantae > Streptophyta > Magnoliopsida > Asparagales > Amaryllidaceae > Agapanthus > Agapanthus africanus. Next base: position 45,421,231 of record JASDDO010000006.1, read on the forward strand.
AGTATCACTTAGGGTTGCCATCTGGGTGTATATTGGTTTTGAACCCATGTTATTTTGTACCAAGTATGCTTTGTAATATAATATTTGTTTCTTTGTTAGACAATGAAGGATATAATTTTGTATTGCAGAACAATGTTATGAACATTCACCTGAATCAAATGTTGGTTGGGTATGGTACACTTAATAACGGGATATACGTCCTAAATCAACACACAGTTTTCAATATACAACACACTAATAAAATAAAACTTTCAGAAATAAATGAAGTTTTTCTTTGGCATTGTAGACTTGGTCATATTAACGAAACAAGACTAAACAAGTTACACAAAGATGGATATTTAAACTCTTTTGAATATAAATCTTATGCGACTTGCCAGTCTTGTATCAAGGGTAAAATGACCAAAACTCCGTTTACCGGACACGGAGAAAGAGCTACCGAGCTCCTAGGACTCATACATAGTGATGTATGTGGGCCAATGTCTACACAGGCTAGAGGCGGTTTTTCTTACTTCATTACTTTCACTGACGATTTCTCAAGATTCGGTCATGTATTTTTATTAAAGCACAAATCCGAAGCTTTCGAGAAGTTCACTGAATATAAATAAGAAGTAGAAAAACAAACCGGCTTAAGTATCAAGATGCTTCGATCAGATCGAGGTGGGGAGTACCTCAGTACAGAATTTGCAAACTTCCTAAAAGAGAATGGGATTCTCTCTCAGCTCACTCCTCCTTACACACCACAGCACAACGGTGTGTCTGAACGACGGAATAAGACCCTATTAGATATGGTCCGATCCATGATGAGTGATGCTGAGTTACATGTCTCATTTTGGGGGCATGCATTGGAGACTGCAGCGTTTCTTTTGAACAGGGTTCCAACCAAAACCGTGTCTACCACGCCATATGAGATATGGCATGGGAAGAGACCATCTCTTAAGAGAATTAAGATTTGGGGTTGCCCGGCCAATGTTAAAAAGCAGAATCCGGACAAACTCGAGACACGGTCAGTCATGTGTAACTTTGTGGGATATCCAAAGAACTCTTATGGATATCTATTCTACCATAAGGAGGAACAAAAGGTGCTTGTTTCTCAGTATGCCACATTCTTAGAAAAAGAGTTTTTCACAGATAAAGATGATGGCAATGTGGTGGATCTAGAAGAGGTTCTAGAGACACAAACTGCAAATGACGACTTGGTAGAACCGGCTGTTGCAATAGAAACTGAGGAACCTCGGCCACTCCGAAGGTCTGGTAGGACTTCTCGCCCACCGGAGAGGTACTACGGTTTCCTCATTGATGGTGACAGAGAAGACTGCATCATAGAGGATGATGATCCTACCAGTTTTTAGCAAGCTATCACGAGTGGAGACTCAGTGAAGTGGCTGGATGCCATGAGATCCGAAATGGAGTCTATGTATACCAACAAAGTATGGACTTTGGACGTTGTACCCCCTGGGGTAAAACCTGTGGGATGCAAATGGATCTTTAAAAGAAAGATTGGTGTAGATGGGCAGGTAGAGACCTATAAGGTAAGACTTGTGGCGAAGGGTTTTCGTCAAAAACCAGGTTTGGACTATGACGAGACTTTTTCGCCCGTAGCCATGCTTAAATCCATTCGGATCCTACTTGCTATTGCTGCTCACTACGACTATGAAATCTGGCAGATGGACGTTAAAACGGCATTTCTAAATGGAGATTTAGAAGAATTCGTTTATATGGATCAGCCGGAGGGCTTCATTGACAGTGGGAGCAGCGGGAAAGAATGTAGATTGCTTAAATCCATATATGGGTCAAAACAGGTGTTTCCCCTAATCAGAGCAAAGCTCTGTTTGAATTTCAAAAATTCAAAATCTTGAAGCAACGCTTCAGATCCTCTGCGCTGAGCGCAAGGCGCCACGTGTCTGGCGCAGACGCATCAGCGCAGCGCCCGAGGCAGCGCAACCAATCAGAGCAAAGCTCTGTTTAAAACAAAAAAGTAAAGGAAGCAACGTTTCAATTGCGTAAGCGCAGCACTGCACGACACGTGTCTGAGCAGTTGCGCAAGCCAACTGCGCAAGCACAGTTGCGCAAGCACTGCACTGCGCGACACGTGTCGGCGCAGTTGCGCAAACACAACTGCGCAAGCACAGTTGCGCAAGCGCTGCACTGCACGACACGTGTCTGCGCAGTTGCGCAAACACAGCTGCGCAAGCGCTGCGCTGCGCGACACGTGTCAAGCGCTGGGGAGTTGCGCAAAACAGAATGGAGATTTAAAGAAATCTTTTCTGTTCTTGTTAAAACAAGAAGATTTTCTTCTGTAAAACAGAAGCCCTTGGATCAAAGATCTAACGGTGGGGAAAATTCCCCAAATCACTCAGAGAGAGATCTCTTTAACAAATTTAACTAATTTATGAGCACTATAAAAATGACCCCAGACCTCAATTCAAAGCAGGGAACATCTTTCTAAAAAAAAAGAGAGAAGAGAATTCTCGTGAACTCCTCAAGAACAACAGAAGGTAAAAATCTTTGAGAGAAGAGAAAATTCTCTTATGAACAGATCAGTGATCTAAAAACAAGATCATTGATCTTTAAAACATAACTAAATAAAGGGATAAATTAAAATAGTGCTTTGCACTTTTTCATGAACCTTTGGTTCTTTAAGATAAGGAAAAACTTATCTTTTTCTTTGATCTAAATTAGATCAAAAAATCTAACAGTGCTTTGCACTTCTGTTCATTGAATCTAAAAGATTCCTAAATCATAGTGTCTTGCACTTGCAATACTGCACTGTTGCACTCTTGGATTGGCGCAAGCCACCAGAGAGCGCCACGTGTCAGCATCTGAACCAATTGCGCTATGCGCTTTTGAAATAGAGCTTTGCTCTCTGTGATTGGCGCAACTCACCAGAGGGCGCCACGTGTCAGCAGCGCAAGTGCAGCGCACTAGCGCAACGCACTGCGCTTGCATGACACGTGTCGTCGTCACAAGCGCTTGCGCTCTCTGATTGGCGCAAAGCGCCCGATAAATGCAATGCATTTCCTAAAAGGGCCAGGCCCAAATCAAAAAGACCAAACAGGCCAAAATAAATTGCAAAGCAATAAAAGGGCAGAGCCCAAATAAAATTGATGCTCTACATCATTTATAAAGGGCAGAGCCCAAAACAAATTGATGCTCTGCATCCTTTCTGGGAAAAGCCTAAATAAAAATAAAAAAGAAATGCAATGCAAAAGCAAATAAAATGTTGAACATTTTCAACTGGACTTAGCCCAATTTTGGCCGTAAGTCCTTAAATTAAATTGACTGAGCAAGATTGCTCTCTTAAATCAATTTACTACCGGTTCGAGGGTACATCTCCGAACTGCTCTGACACCTGTCGTTGTAATCCTTCAACGACATCAGAGAGGTGACGGGTCCCAACGACCACACGTATATGGACTGCGGGGTCCTTAAACTCGTGGACCGAAACGTCCTTAAACTAATGTTGGACCGAAACGTCCTTAAACTAACGTCAGACCGAAACGTCCCTAAACTAATAACGGACCACCACGTCTTTAAACTGGAATACGGACCACCACGTCTTTAAACTGGAATATGGACCACCACGTCCTTAAACTGGAATATGGACCACCACATCCCTAAACTGGAGCATGGACCGCAACATCCCTAAAACTACCTATGGACCACTATGTCCCTAAACTGGAACAATGGAGCCTCCAAATGCTCTTTTGCAGGATCTAAACGGTCCCGTTTAAGTTGATCTTAGCCCCAAATACGGCTAACGTATCCTTAAACATTTAAATGGACTATAAAACTTCAAATCGATCTTGGTTCAAGGGTACATCTCTGAACTCCTCTGACACCTATCGTTGTAATCCTTCAACGACGTCAGAGAGGTGATGAGTCCTGACGACCATATAATTAAATGGGTCACCATGTTAAGTTGATCTTAGTCTCAAACAGGACTAACGTATCCTTAACGAAGTTTAAGTTGATCTTAGCCTCAATACGGCTAACGTATCCTTAAAACTAAAAACACCAAACCTAAATCTAAATAAATACGGATTTGGACTAATCCACGTCCTACGGGCGACGGCATTACTCAGTCTCCGTATACAATCCACGGGCAACCACAAATGAAACAAACACACACACGACACGAAGTGAAATTCTGGAGAAGGAGAAAGTTGTTATCGCGATGCGGTAGCGTAATTAACTGCAGGGGCTTGCGCCTGCAGGGAAGAGCGTCCCCACAATCAAAAACCCCTCACCCGGAGGGGGAATCTGACGAAGTCTTCTACATCGGCCGCATCCGTCTAAACCTCCGATACACGGTATCATAAATCAACTTGGCATCTTCGGAGAGGTAGACGGATAAAACCTTATAGCATCTGCCCCGAATCTCAGGCCAGACGCAAAGTCCAGGCCGCCATTCAAAGGGGAACAGATTCTAGCATGCCCGGTGGGACCTTTTCCTCTTTCCACTCCACACTTCGTGTGTCGTCTTCGCGAACCAATCGCGGTTTGTTAATGGTTGCCTTCGGATTTCAAGTTACTAAGATTTGGTCTTTTGCCTAGCGCAGAACTCAAGATTCAATGGCCTTTAACTGCACCAACTGCTCCAAATGCCACTGCAACGGACGCTCTACCTCACCGGGAAGTGTAGCATATGGGACCCAAGCGGCTTCCTACCTCGCTCTGCCGGTAGATCAGGTGACCCAAGCCACCACTGGCCTGTTCTTCGGGATCATGATCCTACCTACAAACTTTCTTACGCCAATACGTGCACCGGAAGTGAACAAAAAGTCGGTCTTCGACCGGCTCACTGCTACGACGGCCCCTGTCAACGGGTCGCCCAATGCCAAACCAACAGCCTCTGTTTTTGCCAGGCTGGATCAGAGCTCTAAATTGGCTATCCCAAGGAAGGCAATAACTGCTGCTCCAGAAGTCGTCAAGGCGGCTTCCCCTGTCAAAGAGTCAGTCTTTTCAAGACTGACGATTCCTGCTCCTGCCCCTGCTCGAGGATCCGTCTTCGATAGGTTGAATATCACCCCTCAGAAGACAACCTCAGTCTTTAAGAGGTTAACACCAACGGCACCTCATTCAGACAGGGGGATAAAAGAAGATGTCTCAATCTCCGAGCCAGTCCCAACGGCTCGTCATGCTCGACATCGCCATTGGCAACGAGTGAGGAAGGCAGGGGGCAACTCCCCCTCAGGGCTAACTCCACCGGCTCCAGTGGTGGAAGTCAACGCTGTTGTTCCAACTGGGAACAGCTTTGAACTGCTGAGGAGGGTACGTAAAAACTCTCCAACCGCTACACTGAAAAGATCTCCTCCACCTATGGAGAGAGATCCAGAAACGAAGCAAGAACAGCCCCCTCAACGGCTGTCCTAAAAAATATACAAGGTTTGGCCAAGGGTTCAAAACTCCGTGATCGACCCGGATCACTCCCGTCAACGAAAGAAGACGAAGGTGCAAAAAGGAAAAGACCGTCCTATTGAACAGCAAGGGACAACAATCGCTAGGGTGCCCACTTCAACAGCCCACAAAAGAAGGAGGCCGGAGAAAACCCCCGCGTCAGCGGCAAAAGTTAAAAATGGTGAACCTAAACGCCCCAAGACAGGGGGCATAACAGTTCATACGGTTTACATGGCATCGGGAAAAGAAGACAGCCGTGCATCCACGGGTCATAGACCGCTTACACGGTCAGTGACCAAGGCTCAGGAGCAGCAACAGAAGCTCCAGGAGATGATGAACGCTATGGCCGCACTTACAGGGCCAAAAGAGAACCCTGAAACGTCCTCAGTTGAGCGCCAAGAGGAAGAAACCGACGCCGAATTCCTTCGTCGGATATTGGAGAAGAAGGACAAAGAGGCTGCTGAACAAGCAGCCAACATACAGCGTATGGGCCTCCTCTTCCAGGACATGATAGGGATGATGATACAACAAGAGCCCCCGGCTGAAGAGCCCTCGATCGTCCTTGGAGACGATATGGGGGAGACATCAAATCCTCCACCAGCTCTATCGACAGCTAAAGATGATACAATCTCCAAAGCTGATTTGGATGAGTACATCGCCCAGCAAATACAGGTTCATCATGCGACCGAAGCAGCCGGCCAGGTCGTAAAAACGGGGCAGCCATATCCAAGTTGGTACGATCAAATCAAGTACCTGCCAGGTTATACGATTCCCAAGTTCCATGTCTACAAAGGGACGGGCAATCCTCATCAACATGTTGCCCAGTTCAGGGAACTCTGTAGCAACACCGGCGGTGATGACAAGCTGTTGCTTCGCCAGTTTGTTGGAAGTTTATTAGATACGGCGTTCGAGTGGTACTCTGAGCTCCCGAACGACTCTATTAAAACCTTCACGGAGATAGAGCTGCTGTTTACTCAGCGTTTTACAAGCGCCAGTGAACGTACCCCGATGACGGCACTGATTAACGCCAGGGTAAAGCCGGGCGAGACGTGGGTTCAATATGCTATACGGTGGCGGAACTAGTGGTCGAAGTGCGAGCAGCGCATTGAAGAAGCTCCCGCGGTGGGTATGTTTGTAGGAACCCTCGATCCACAAGCAACCATCTCGCAGTTTATGATGTTTTTCAAGCCGACTACCTTCCAAGCCTTAATCGACAAACTAGCACAGATGGATCAGATGGGCCATAAACCTCCTCTTCCAAGGCCGGACTCCCGAAATGACAAAGGGAAGGGAAAAGCGATCGTCGTCGCTAATGCTCAACAACAACCGAGCGACTCAAAGCCGATTGCTCGTCAAAATAATATGCGCCCGTACGTACCCCTTGAGGATAGGATGGGACGTCCTTATTCCTTTCCCCGTGATAAAACGAGGAGGTTATTCGAGCTGGCATTGCGCAACAGACTCATAAATCTGCCGGATCCAAAACGTCCGTTGCAACCAAGTGACGTCAACGAGCCCAACTATTGTCCTTATCATCGAGTACTTGGCCATCCGATCGAAGATTGCTACGTTTTCAAGAATTGGCTTGAAAACCAGTACCGACAGGGCAAGTTCGCGTTATCTGACAAATGGAAGGTGAATCCCCCACAGCCCCACACCTCTAAGGGGACGAATACGCCGGGGGCAACATGCTCCGTCGTTGAAGAAGCTCCTTGGGAGGTTGTATTATCAGCCAAGACAAAGAGGATGCTAAATGATCTTCAGACATCTCCAGCGATCAAGTGGAAGAACCCGTTGGAACCGCAGGTCATTGAGGGGATGTTGAAGCCACGTCCAACTCCAAAGACCGATGGTGGTGGTTCAAGCACTTGCAGCCAGCCGTCAAAATTTTCGAAAAAGAAGAAGAAGAAATCTAAGAAGCCCGTGCAGTCTGGCGACAAGCGCACGGACTTACAAAAGCAAATTGACGCTCTGGATGAATACAACCAAAAGGCTCGGACTCCCATTACGCTCCAAGAGTTCCTCAATCACGTCTTTCAAGAAGAAGATGAGGGAGAAAGTTCATCGGATGAATCCGAGGAATATGTGGCGAGCTGTCATATGATTTCTCATTCGATCACGAACGATGAGGAGACTCCTTGCACCGAAAAGCTGGGGGCAGATCTTGAACCAAAATTTCTGGGGCTATCAGATGAAATGATTGACGCGTTCCTTAACGAAGCTCGATTGAAAAGTAAAGCTGATCGAGAACGCGAGACGGCTATATTTGAAAGGGCCAAGTGCCAGGGACTTGATGAAAGAGCTGAGACGATCCCGCTGGAGCAAAACACCCCCGCTACCGACAAAAGCCAATTCAAGATGAGGAAAAAGTTTGCTAAGGCCATATCAATGGGCATGAAGTTACCATCCTCTGAAGGAAGCATCACCAATGAAATAGAAATGCACCCGTCCTATTGCTTATATCATCGGAAGATTTCGCACCCCACTGAAGAGTGCAAAGCTTTCGATAGATGGTGGCAAGGATATGTTGCTCATCGACAACGCTTTAAGCGGGAAAAGCGTAAAACTCGTCGAGAGCAAAAAAATACGACCGAAGGGATTAAAAGAACTACCGGCAATTGTCGCATGGTTAACACTGGCGGGTCACCAGTGCCTACATTCGGAAGCGATTCTGATGAGGAGCTAGAACTTGCCCCTCTCTTTAAAGAATCCACTTCGGAAAAAGAAGAAGAGCCGAAGGTCTGCGAAAATATTCGGCTGCGGAGTCGGACGCTGCCTGAAAAGAACCTCGGACCCTCAAGCAGAAAAGATAAAGGGAAAGAAAAGGTCTCTGAAGATATCGTCTTAGATGACCAAGTTCTGGAAGAGCTAAACGCCAACAACCCGCCGAAGAAGAATAAGATGGATTACAACGTCTTAGCACATCTGAGGAAGTTACCCTCACAGCTCAGCATTCTTGACGCCCTTTTACTATCAAAAGAGGCGAGAATTTCGTTGATTAAGGCACTCCAAGATCTGGAACAATTCCAAGCATGCCTGGACGAGGAAAAGATGAAGGATGAATTGGAAGAAGTGCACACGGCCGATGTCACTTTCGGCGACGAGGACCTTCTCCTTGGGACTTGCGAACACAATCGCCCCCTCTATGTCTCAGGATACTGCCACGATATAAAGATAGGCAAAATCCTGATCGACAATGGATCCTCCGTTAATCTCCTCAATGTGCGGGTGTTAAAAGAAGTCTGCATGAGCGTCCAGCACCTTGCTCGTGACAAGATCACCATCTCCGGGTTCGACTTCCAGTCATCAAGAACTCTTGGGTCTGTGATAATGACGCTACGCTTCAGGCTACTCGTCACGGACGTTAAGTTCCACGTCATAGACGCCAAGACATGCTACAATGCTTTGCTCGGCCGACCATGGTTACACGAGTACAACATCATCCCTTCTACACAACATCAGTGTATGAAGTATTTTAAGGATGGTTTCGAGTATACCGTGACGGGAGAATTGAACCTGTTCTCTGTCAATGAAGTCCGCAAATACGAAGATGCCAAATACTTCTTACCGGATTTCGAAGACACAGAGAAGTGTCACAGGCCGGAGAATAAAACTAACGCTACCATCCCTGTCTTCTGCAGTGATACTGAGGAGGAAGGGGAGATAGTTTATTCGGGTCCACCTCAACACAACAAGCCGGGACCATCGGCTCCTACATTGATCTTTGGCAGTGACTCAGAAGATGAGATCCGTGTTGTATTCTCTTCTCGACCTTCAATACGAACGTCCGCTGACGAAGAGCAAAGTCTACAAGTCGCCATAGTGCCGCTTAAACACCATAAAGAGTTGGATGCACTTAATATTTACAATGTAGAAGAGCTGCAAACGTTCTATATCCCTCCCAGGCGAGAGAGCGAGAAAGCAATTTTGTTCTACCACTCTGAAGAAACCAAGGTGGAAAAAGAAATATGGCATGGCGCGGATCCTACGCTCGACAGGCTTCAGCCTATCCGTCTTCCTAGATATTATACAGAGGGTTTGAAAAAGCTGCTGAAACGCCAGGGGATATCCTTCAAGCAGACCGTTCGGAAAGCCAAGTTCTATGGCAAAGTCTGGAACGTTCCCGGGACTCAACGCAAACTGCCCAATGGGAGAATGAAAACAGTTAGGCTTAGATACGTCCGGTCAAAGAAACGAGAGCTACTAAACAGCTTCTATGTCATGTATGACTTCGATGAAGAAGCGGATGCTCAATGGGAGGACGCTAATCCTGAGACGGTGAATGTTCCAAATGCAAAAGAGCCTAGTCCGTCGTTCGAAGAAAAAATGGACAAGCTCATAAGAGAAGCGGATCAAAAAGTCCGAGACGACCATAATCGCGAAATGGTCATCTATGAGAAAGCCAAGACACAACGCCTTCTCCAACAGGCCGTGAAGGGTGAAAATGCCGCTCCTTGTCAGCCTGTTATAAAGAAGGCTCAGCGCAAAAGCAGAAATAAGTCGAAAGGCCAAAAAAGCGCTCAACAACAACAAAGCAGGACTAAGAAGCCACGCAAACGGGATTCGAGCGTCATTGATCTATCCCTCATGAAGAAAATGGGTCGAGCGTACTCGTTTCCTCGGGACAAGACGAGGAAGATACTTGATCTTGCTCTAAAGCATCAAATGCTTACACTGCCGGAGTCAAAAAACCCCGAACGAGCAGGTGAAGTCTCTGACCCAAATTATTCCTCTTACCATCGAGTAATAGGGCACCCTCTCGAAGACTGCTTCACCTTTAAGAATTGGGTCGAAGATCAGTACCAGCTTGGCAAGTTCGCTCTGTCTGACAACTGGAGGGTAACACCGCCACAAAAGCATGAACCCAAAGCCACAAGAACGGAGCCAACTCTAAATTGGGATTGGAAGCGAATTCGCACCTGTCACATGATAACAATATTAAAAGAAGAGCCCGAGGACATAGATGAGCTCCCTTGGTGCTTCGAAAACAGCAACGATGAGGTGATCTCAGAATTCCCACCAGCGCCAAAAGAACTGGAAGATGGAATCCATACCACTGCGGATAACCTCAAGAAAATTGTGTTGGGAACGCTAGATGACCCGCGACCGACATTCATCAGCGAGTTGCTATCTGAAGAAAGGGTGGCCGCATTAAAAGACGTGCTTCTACAGCATAGAGATTGCTTTGCGTGGAACTATTCCGAAATGCCGGGACTAGATCCAGAAATCGCTGTGCATAGATTGGCGATATCCCCGGACATCAAGCCAGTCAAACAGGCGCCGAGGAGAATGCGGCTTGAGCTCGAGATGAGTATCAACGCCGAGGTCAAGAAGCTGATCGACTCTGGCTTCACCCAGGAAGTTCAATACCCTGAATGGATCGCCAATATCGTCCCGGTGATGAAGAAAAACGGGACAGTGCACATATGCGTGGATTTCCGGGATCTCAATAAAGCTTGTCCGAAGGATGATTTTCCAGTGCCAGTCACCGAACTGATGATAGACAATACATCCACTCATGAGGTTTTCTCCTTCATGGACGGCTCATCGGGGTATAACTAGATAAAGATGCATCCAGAAGACCAGAAGCACACCGCCTTCAGGACCCCTTTGGGAATATTTTGTTATAAAGTGATGCCCTTCGGATTAAAGAACGCCGGTGCCACTTATCAAAGGGCCATGACGAAGATCTTCGATGACCTTATACACGAAATCGTCGAATGCTATATCGACGATCTCGTGTTTAAAAGCAAATCATACGAAGAACATCTCGAGCATTTGAAGACTGTAATTCAACGCCTCCGGCAATACAACTTGAAGATGAACCCGCTCAAGTGTGCATTTGGAGTTTCCTCAGGTAAATTCCTGGGATTCATTGTTCGACACCGAGGTATTGAAATAGATCCGTCAAAGATCAAAGCGATCATGGAAATGCCTCCGCCGAGAACTCTCAAACAGTTGTGATCTCTCCAAGGGAAGCTCGCATACATACGGCGATTTATAGCCAATCTTTCAGCCAAGTGCCGTCCCTACAGCCACCTGATGAAGAAGGGGACCCCGTTCGTCTGGGACCAAAAATGCCAAAGTGCACTAGACGAGATCATGCAATACCTGCAGAACCCGCCGGTGTTGGCTGCTCCAGTTAAGGGAAAGCCCCTCATTCTTTATACAACCACCCTCGAAGATTCCTTAGGCGCATTATGGGCACAAGAGAACGATCAAGGGAAAGAAAGAGCACTCTATTACTTAAGTCGAGTTCTGCAGGGGGCAGAAAGCAACTACTCTCCCATTGAAAAACAATGCCTGGCGTTGATCTTCGCGATAACAAAGCTCAGGCACTATGCGTTGGCGCATGAGGTCCGTCTCATTTCAAAGGTGGACCCCCTTAAATACTTGATGTCAAAGGCCATATTAACGGGACGACTCGCTAAATGGGCCCTGCTCTTGATTGAGTTCTCGATAACATATCAACCTCTCAAGGCAGTGAAAGGCCAGGCCATCGCCGACTTCCTCGCTGAGCATCCGATACCCGCCGATTCTCCTCTGAATTGTGATTTGCCAGACGAACATGCGTTTGATGCGATCAACGGTGATAATACCCGATGGGAGCTTTATTTCGACGGAGCATCTTCCGTGAAGAAGCGCAAACAAAGTATCCCTATAATTAAATCGGGAGTAGGACTCATCTTTATAACTCCACAAGGAGGGATAATGCGCTACGCGTTCTCCCTAACAGAGCCGAGGACAAATAACGAAGCCGAATATGAAGCTCTGATAGCAGGCCTCGAGATCGCCATTGACATAGGAATTGAAAACCTCCTCATATACGGGGATTCTCAACTGGTCGTTAGTCAAGTAAACGGCGACTACCAAACGTGCAAACCGGAGTTGGTGAAATACGGTGAAAAAGTGCAACAGCTGTTGACCCAAATCCCCTCCTACACTTTGGAGAACATACCGCGCGTGGAAAATAGCAAAGCAGACGCGTTGGCCAAACTTGCTAAAGAATTGGCTGACGAGAACCTCGATGACGTTAGAATCGTGGTATAAAGCCGTCGAGTGCTTGCCCCAGCAGAAATATCTCCGGAATCATCCGAAGAAAAAGGAGCGAACGAGAAGACAACCCTGCAAGTAAAAGATTGGGAAAATACCGAGGATTGGAGGGAAGTCTTCATAGATTACTTCAAGTCCCACCGAATGCCTGAAGAAGCGTCCACAAGACATCAGCTCATGAAACGAGCCCTGTCTTTCGCCTTCGTCAACGATACTCTGTACAAGAGGTCATTTGATTCTTTGTGGCTGAGATGCTTAGGACCTGATGAAGCGAAAAGGGTCGTCCAGGAAGTTCACGATGGACTCTGCGGTTCTCACCAAGCAGGCCCAAAGATGAAGTTGAAGATCAAACGGATAGACTACTACTGGCCCACGATGATCCAGGACTGCCTCGAATATGCGAAGCAATGCCACTCATGCCAAATTCATGGGGACTTCATCCACCAGCATCCAAATCCACTACATCCAATGGTGGCTAGCTGGCCATTCGAAATATGGGGGACTGATATAGTCGGCCCCATCGAACCAGCATCGTCTAGAGGACATCGTTTCATCCTAGCAATGACGGACTACTTCTCTAAATGGGCAGAAGCGATACCGTTAAGAGAAGTTAAGACGGAGAATATCCTCCATTTCATCAAGACGAATGTCATATATCGGTTTGGAACTCCGCGACGGATCATCTCCGATAACGGGCCAGCTTACAGAAGCCACAAGATCAGTCGCTTCGCGCAACAGCACAATATAGACTGGAGATATTCCTCGGTTTATAATCCGCGAGCTAATGGTCTAGCCGAGGCCTTCAACAAGACCTTGACAAAGATCCTAAAGAAAACGGTGTCCCGAAATAAGAAGGACTGGCACGAAAGACTGCAAGAAGCTCTCTGGGCGTATCGAACTACGTTTAAAACGGCCACGAACGCAACACCATATGCGTTGGTATTCGGTACGGAAGCAGTACTCCCTCTCGAGATAGAATTACCCTCTCTATGAGTGGCAGTCCACTACGAGCTGACGGACGAAGAAAATGCTCACCTTCGGCTTGAGGAGTTTAACGTCCTTGATGAAACCCGGCTCATAGCACAGCAAAATCTGGAAGCTTATAAAGCAAAGATGACGCGCTCATATGAGAGATTGACCTGGCCGAGGACATTCCGCCAAGGCGAACTTGTGTTAGTGGTCAAAAGGCCTATGATCCCCAATCGCGCCAAGCGAGGAAAATTCGAGCCAAACTATGAAGGCCCATACATCATAGATAAGGTCTACCAGGGTGGGGACTATCTACTCATGGACATGTACGGTGAAAGGCCTTTCAGGCCAATAAACGGTCGTTTCCTAAAGAAATACTATGCTTAATGAGCCACAGCCTAGGTCAATGGTAGATGACGACGACTATGTCCGCTCACTATCTTCCTAAGCTCAAACTCTATCAGCAGTATCCAGCCTTCTCAAAGACGGACCGAAACGTCCTTAAACTAATAATAGACCGAAACGTCTTTAAACTAATACCGCAGCATCCTTAGGCTGACGAGATGAATAAAAAAAATATAAAGAAAGAAAAAATATAATAAATAAAAACGGTATGTCCATAAGCAAAAAGGGCACGGATGAAAACCCGAAAGGGCTCCGTGAGTAAAAACAGCAGGGCTACCGGCGAGTGTTCGTGAAAACCCGAAAGGGCGCGACCTCGTAAAAAAAAAGAGAAAAAGAATAGAAAAAAAACGGTTTGTCCACAAGCAAAAAGGGCACGGATGAAAACCCGAAAGGGCTCCATGAGTAAAAACAGCAGGGCTACCGGCGAGTGTTCGTGAAAACCCGAAAGGGCGCGACCTCGTAAAAAAGAAGAAAAGAATAGAAAAGAATAATTAAAAAACGGTACGTCCATGAGCGAAATGGGCACGAATGAAAACCCGAAAGGGCTCCGTGAGTAAAAACAGCAGGGCTACCGGCGAGTGTTTGTGAAAACCCGAAATGGCGCAACCTCGTTAAAAGGCACTTATAGGGTCTTCTCGACCTTGTAAGGAGAAACCACCCGCGTGAGATCCTTACGACTCACAAGGGAGAAACACACTTAGGGATCCTCACGATTCCTAGGGAGAAAATACACTCGCAAGATCCTCACGACTCGTGAGGAGAACTCTCTTATGGGACCATCACGGCTCATAAGATTTGAAAGTCTTAAGTTACAGAGACCTAAAACTGTGCTTAAGCAAACCCCCACAAACTTCCAATATTGCCCTACAAGTGGCTCAATACTGACCCTTGTATACAATCCACGGACGCGAATAAACATTTCCTTAACCAAGTCCCATCCATAACTGGGGATATGTTCACATGGTACACAACCCTTGTAAATCCCCTCGATTTATGAGGAGAAAACCCTCCTGTAGGATCCTTACGACTTACAGAGAAAACGAACACTTAGGAATCCTCACGAGTTCTAAGGAGAAAATACCCCTACGAGATCCTCACGACTTGTAGGGAGAAATAACTTCGTGAAACCCTTACGGCTCATGAAGTCAAAAGCCTTAGTCGACAGGACCTTAACCCTGGTCGCTAAGCCACCTTTGTTCGACATCGACAGAGACAAATGATAATTCGCTCCTGGTAATATCCCAGTTGTAGCGGTGCTGATGCCGAAATCGGTTTACAGCGAAAAACCGGTAGGCCGCACATGCATACGAAATAGCCGAAATGATGGGGCGGCTTGCAATAAAAAGCAGCAAGTAAAAATGTATCCATGCAAAATAGCTGAAATGATGGGGCAGCTTGCAATAAAAAGCAGCAAGTAAAAATGTATGCATGCAAAATAGCCGAAATGATTGGGCAACTTGCAATAAAAAGCAGCAAGTAAAAATGTATGCATGCAAAATAGCCGAAATGATTGGGCAACTCGCAATAAAAGCAGCGAGTGAAAATAAAATAAATAGCCGAAATGATTGGGCACCGCGAAAAATAGTCGAAATGATTGGGCAATCGCGACCTTCGCGATATAAAAGCTGAAATGATAGAGCATCGCGGAAATAAAAAAAAATGAAAATGATGATAAAACTTTGGCCCTACAGTTAAGATCACATCGATCCCTGTATACAATCTAAGGGCGTAAACAAAGAGGGAACCATACTTTCCCAACAGGCTTCGCCACAAGACGAAGCCAAATCTCGACGGTTCAGTCCAACTCCGAAGAAACCATTATTTTCAGCAAATTCCTCGACTCACGGATACAAAGAGCCTCCTGATCCGCGTCGACTCGCAGAGCCACCAGTGCCTCCATGGGAAATCCTCGACTCGTTTCAAACCCCAAGGAAACAAATAATCCTTGGCGCTAGGGAAACAAATAATCCTTAGCAAATTTCTCGACTCACGGATACAAACACTCCTTGACGAGAGCCTCCTGATCCGCGTCGACTCGCAGAGCCACCAGTGCCTCCGTAGGAAATTCTCAACTCGTTTCAAACCCCAAGGAAACAAATAATCCTTGGCGCTAGGGAAATAAATAAACCTTAGCAAATTCCTCGACTCACAGATACAAACACTCCTTGACGAGAGCCTCCTGATCCGCGTCGACTCGCAGAGCCACCAGTGCCTCCGTGGGAAATTCTCGACTCGTTTCAAACCCAAGGAAACAAATAATCCTTGGCGCTTGGGAAACAAATAATCTCTGGAAAATTCCTCAACTCACGGATACAAACACTCCTTGACGAGAGCCTCCTGATCCGCGTCGACTCGCAGAGCCAACAATGCCTCCGTGGGAAATCCTCGACTCGTTTCAAACCCCAAGGAAACAAATAATCCTTGGCTCTTGGGAAACAAATAATCCCTGGCAAATTCCTCAACTCACGGATACAAACACTCCTTGACGAGAGCCTCCTGATCCGCGTCGACTCGCAGAGCCACCAGTGCCTCCGTGGGAAATCCTCGACTCGTTTCAAACCCCAGGGAAACAAATAATCTTTGGCGCTAGGGAAACAAATAATCCCTAGCAAATTCCTCGACTCACAGATACAAACACTCCTTGACGAGAGCCCCCTGATTCGCGTCGACTCGCAGAGCCACCAGTGCCTCCGTGGGAAATTCTCGACTCGTTTCAAACCCCAAGGAAACAAATAATCCTTGGCACTTGGGAAACAAATAATCCCTAGCAAATTCCTCGACTCACGGATACAAACACTCCTTGACGAGAGCCTCCTGATTCGCGTCGGCTCGCAGAGAAACCAGTGTCTCCGCGGGAAATTCCCGATCCGTCTCAACTTGCAAATGAAGCCTCAGGCAGCAGGGACGAAAAAAAAAACTTGTTTCCTGAACAATGGGACCCTGCAAGTCAATCCAAAATGGTCTCTTGCATACTATTCACGTGTCTCACTCTCCAAGGTCGAGTTTCGACAAGGAGGGAAACAACCGCTTACGAATCCTCTCGACTCGTAAGAGGGAAAATTCTCTTATAGAATCCTTACGACTTATAAAAGAAAACCACACTTAGGAATCCTCACGATTCCTAAGGAGAAAAAACCCACCTACGATATCCTCTCGATCCGTAGGGAGAAAAGTCTCTATGAGACCCTCACGGCTCATGGAGTTGAAAAGTCTTAGGCAGCAGATCTGAACCTGCGGCCTAAGCCATCGCTATTTCTTAAGAAAGTCAAGATGCGTGCTCTATTATCCGTCGACCATGTTTATTAAGATAGCATGCCGATAATAAGAGAAAGAAGAAAGCTACAGAAGGAACATCCAATTTGTGTTTGATCAAGCGTTCGAGACACACTCGTTCATGCACAAGCAAAAGACTCAAAACGAAAAATAAAGACAAGCTGGGATAAAAATTTTCCATTAATATGGCCAATAATTCCTACATTCATAAAAGCAATAAATGAAAAATATTATTACAAGGGAATAACCTCGAACCCAGGACATGGATTGAGGAACTCGAAAGCAACCTTATCTATAACTTTCCAGGCCTTGCGGACCATCCTAGTATGCTTTCTTTCGCGAGCACAAGCGTCAGGGTCCCCCCTGATGTCTTCCACCCTCCGATAAGCAGCAAGTATGGCGGACTGTTGAAAGACCTCGTGCAAGAGATCGATAAGACTGTCTCATCGTCTCTTCGAGATAAAGTTCAAAAGGTACACCGAGTGCACCTTGTCCTCAGCAGCATCCAACGCCCTAAGCGGCACGCCGGAACAGAAGAGGGGAAGCGCTTCCCAGATGGCTCCCACGATAAGCTTAAGAAGGGAGGAACATCGGGGGAGCAGTGGACCATTGTACGCGTCGAAGCGACTCATTATTTCAGCGCACTCCTTGTTTGTGAACTCTCGATTTTGAGAACGGCCAAGTCGGCGGATGTCCCCATACGAGATGATCCCGTTAAGGGCATACATATGGGCGTTCATGGTTCCTGTGAAAGAAGATCAACAAAATTAGCAGACCGACGGATTAAGCGAATTCTTGTTAAAAAACGAGCACAGACAGTTAAAACTCCTCGAGAGGAATGCTCTATAGACAGGAGTGACACCTGTCAATAACCAGTTATGAGGAGAATTTAAGGGAAATTCCCTAAGAACATTGAGAGCTTTGCTCTGAGAAAAAATAATATAATAATATTAATAGTATCAAATGCCGTGAAGAACTTTTAAGAGTTCTTCTATATGATTTGGAAGGAGCAAAGGTCCATTAATTAAGAAAATCCAAGGGAAACCTTTTGGAGAGCAGAGCTCTATTAATGGAACCCTAATAGGGTTCCCTTTAGTTCTCTTTAGACCCCTTTAGAGCAAAGCTCTGCTAAGCGAAACGCTAAATGGGTCTTCTTTAGATCAGGAATCTATTGAGAGCAAGGCTCTTAAAGTTGATTTAATTTAATCAAAATTAATATTTTTACCTAAAATTCTTTAAATTTTAAACTTTTAAAAGTGTTTAAACAAGAGAGCAAGGCTCTGAGTTCTGAAACTAAAAATCTGAAAGATGATAAGCATCTGTGGGGGACCAAAGGTCCTATTTATAGGTATCGAGTGCCTCTTCAACTTCCAAAAGGTGCCGCGACGGTTGGGATTCTGCCACCATTGCGCTTGCGTTTGGAGGCCACGTAAGCGCAGCGGTGGGGGGGCATTTGTTTACCCCAATCAGAGCAAAGCTCTGTTCAAATTCCAAGGCGGGAGATGATGCAACGCTTCATCTTCCCCCAATCAAAAACAAAGCTTTTCTTTGAAAATTTAAACTTTAATAAATAAAGCAACGCTTCAGATTCTTTGCGCTGCGCGACGACGCGCCACGTGTCTGGCGCAGATACATTAGCGCAGCGTCCAAGAAGGCGCGCCCAATTAGAGCAAAGCTCTGTTAAAGGAAGCGTCGCGCTGCGCTCTGCGACACGTGGCAGCGCAGTTGCGCTGCGCTGTGCGCTGCGCGACACGTGTCAGCGCAGATGCGCTAGCACAGAAGAAGGGGCTAAGTGCCAAAGGCAATATATCCATGCAAAATTACATGCACTTGATAATAACAAATTAAAATCATACGATGCACAAGCACAGCAGAGAGCTAAAATAAAAGAACCCTTAACAGACAATGAAGTACTTGATTAAAAAGAAAAATACTTATTCATTCTTATTGTTATTACATTTAAAAAAGATCACCGAATACGGGATCAGAGAGACAAGGGTTCATAAAAAGAAAAAAGAAGATTATTCAGCTCCCTCTCCGTCTTCTCCATCACATCGAAGCGGCGATCTTCCCGAGGGGTAGCCATCCAACGGTCGACGCCGCACTTCTGGGAAAAAGTGGCTATGACAACCTGACGAGACCGTATCTGGCTCAGCAAGTAGAAGGAGAAGTCCCTTAGGGCTTTGGTGATCAAGAGCGCTTCGAAAAAGCTCTCGATCTTATCCTCGGCCACATCAAGCATTGCCGAGGACATTTCCGCCGGAGGAGGGGGAATGTCTGCGAGCACTGAGGCGAGGATCATCCGAAGCCAAATGGAACCCGGGGGAAGAGGAGACCCCATACGAGTCGAAAGCTCGTACATTGCAGCATCGCACTGCTCGTCCGAAAGAGAGGAGTCCACCAAGCGCGCAGCAAAGCGGGGAACAATGTTCCGAATCGGCACCTCCCATTGTTGTCGGCGGGCATGAGGGCGATTGCAAGCCATGATCGAAGAAGTTCTCTGAAAATGAGAGAAGAAAAGGCTCAGCCTCGAATTATATATATAAACCCAGGCACAGAAGATTCTGTGCACAATGAAATCATTTCCAAGGCCCGGGAAATCAGGATTTTGGAAATACAAGTTTGACTTGAAAAAAAGGAGATGAAAAGATATCTCAGGTGAAACGACGCTTCCGATTTGCCCAAAATCTAAGTTTTAATAAATGAAGCAACGCTTCAAATCCCGTGCGCTGCGCGCAATGCGCCACGTGTCAAAAGCTGATACGGCAGCGCAGCGCCCAAGGCAGCGCACCCAATCAGAGCAAGGCTCTTTTAAAACAAAAAAGTAAAGGAAGCAACGTTTCAGCTGCGCTGCGCGACACATGTCTGCGCAGTTGCGCAAGCACATCTGCGCAAGCGCTGCGCTGCACGACACGTGTCTGCGCAGTTGCGCAAGCACAACTGCGCAAGCGATGCGCTGCGCGACACGTGTCAAGCGGTAGGGAGTTGCGCAAAACAGAATGGAGATTTAAAGAAATCTTTCTGTTCTTGTTAAAACAAGAAGATTTTCTTTTGTAAAACAGAAGCCCTTGGATCAAAGATCCAACGGTGGGGAAAATTCCCCAAATCACTCAGAGAGAGATCTCTTTAACAAATTTAACTAATTTATGAGCACTATAAAAAGGACCCCAGATCTCAATTCAAAGGAATGAAAATCTTTCTAAAAAAAAAGAGAGAAGAGAATTCTCGAGAACTCCTCAAGAACAACAGAAGGTAAAAACCTTTGAGAGAAGAGAAAATTCTCTTATGAACAGATCAGTGATCTAAAAACAAGATCATTGATCTTTAAAACATAACTAAATAAAGGGATAAATTAAAATAGTGCTTTGCACTTTTCATGAACCTTTGGTTCTTTTAGATAAGGAAAAACTTATCTTTTTCTTTGATCTAAATTAGATCAAAAAATCTAACAGTGATTTGCACTTCTGTTCATTGAATCTAAAAGATTCCTAAATCATAGTGTCTTGCACTTGCAATACTGCACTGTTGCGCTCTTGGATTGGCGCAAGCCACCAGAGAGCGCCACGTGTCAGCATCTGAACCAATTGCGCTATGCGCTTTTGAAATAGATCTTTGCTCTCTGTGATTGGCGCAACTCACTAGAGGGCGCCACGTGTCAGCAGCGCAAGTGCAGCGCACTGCGCTTGCATGACACGTGTCGTCGTCCCAAGCGCTTGCGCTCTCTGATTGGCGCAAAGCGCCCGATAAATGCAATGCATTTCCTAAAAGGGCCAGGCCCAAATCAAAAAGACCAAACAGGCCAAAATAAATTGCAAAGCAATAAAAGGGCAAAGCCCAAATAAAATTGATGCTCTGCATCATTTATAAAGGGCAGAGCCCAAAACAAATTGATGCTCTGCATCCTTTCTGGGCAAAGCCCAAATAAAAATAAAAAAGAAATGCAATGCAAAAGCAAATAAAATGTTGAACATTTTCAACTAGACTTAGCCCAATTTTGGCCGTAAGTCCTTAAATTAAATTGACTGAGCAAGATTGCTCTCTTAAATCAATTTACTACCGGTTCGAGGGTACATCTCCGAACTCCTCTGACACCTGTCGTTGTAATCCTTCAACGACGTCAGAGAGGTGACGGGTCCCAACGACCACACGTATATGGACTGCGGGGTCCTTAAACTCGTGGACCGAAACGTCCTTAAACTAATGTTGGACCGAAATGTCCTTAAACTAACGTCGGACCGAAACGTCCCTAAACTAATAACGGACCACCATGTCTTTAAACTGGAATACGGACCACCACGTCTTTAAACTGGAATATGGACCACCACGTCCTTAAACTGGAATATGGACAACCATATCCCTAAACTGGAGCATGGACCGCAACGTCCCTAAAACTACCTATGGACCACTATGTCCCTAAACTGGAGCAATGGAGCCTCCAATTGCTCTTTTGCAGGATCTAAACGGTCCCGTTTAAGTTGATCTTAGCCCCAAATACGGCTAACATATCCTTAAACATTTAAATGGACTATAAAACTTCAAATCGATCTTGGTTCAAGGGTACATCTCTGAACTCCTCTGACACCTATCGTTGTAATCCTTAAACGACGTCAGAGAGGTGATGAGTCCTGACGACCATATAATTAAATAGGTCACCATGTTAAGTTGATCTTAGTCTCAAACAGGACTAACGTATCCTTAACGAAGTTTAAGTTGATCTTAGCCTCAATACGGCTAAAGTATCCTTAAAACTAAAAACACCAAACCCAAATCTAAATAAATACGGATTTAGACTAATCCACGTCCTACGGGCGACGGCATTACTCAGTCTCCGTATACAATCCACGGGCAACCAAAAATGAAACAAACACACACGACACGAAGTGAAATTCTGGAGAAGGAGAAAGTTGTTATCGCGATGCGGTAGCGTAATTAACTGCAGGGGCTTGCGCCTGAAGGGAAGAGCGTCCCCACAATCAAAAACCCCTCACCCGGAGGGGGAATCTGACGAAGTGTGCTACATCGTCCGCATCCGTCTAAACCTCCGATACACGGTATCATAAATCAACTTGGCATCTTCGGAGAGGTGGACGGATAAAACCATATAGCATCTGCCCCGAATCTCAGGCCAGACGCAAAGTCCAGGCCGCCATTCGGAGGGGAACAACAGGCATCACGGAGTTGGAACATCTGTTTCGATGATGTTATCAAAGAGTTTGATTTGATCAAAAATCCAGATGAACCTTGTGTTTATAAGAAGGCTGTAGGAAGAGCTGTCACATTCCTCGTATTGTACGTGGATGACATTCTTCTGATAGGAAATGATATTCCTATGCTACAGTCGGTCAAATCTTTCTTATCACTAAGGTTCTCCATGAAGGACCTGGGTGATGCCACATACATTCTGGGCATAAGGATCTATAGGGATAGATCCAAGATGTTATTGGGATTGTTCCAAACCAAGTACATCAACACCATCCTAAAAAGGTTTAGTATGGAAGACTCCAAGCGGGGTTCCTTACCCGCTTTCCATGGAGTCACTCTCTCCAAGGAATCTTGTCCAAAGACCGATGAAGAGAGAGCTCGCATGAGCATTATACCCTATGCTTCGGCAGTAGGATCTATAATGTATGCGATGTTATGTACACTCCCAGATGTAGCTTATGCACTTAGTGTTGTAAGCAGGTATCAATCCAACCCAGGGGAAAATCACTGGATAGCTGTGAAGAACATTCTTAAGTACTTGCGAATGACTAAAGAATTATTCTTGGTGTATGGTAATGGAGATCTCCAAATGGAGCCCTTTACCGATTCGAGCTTCCAGAGTGATAAGGACGACAGAAAATCTATCTCAGGGTTTGTATTTACCCTTAATGGAGGGGCGGTAAGTTGGAAGAGTTCCAAACAGGATACCGTTGCAGACTCTACGATGGAGGCTGAGTACATTGCTGCAAATGATACCGCCAAGGAAGCCATCTGGATGAGCAAGTTCGTCTCGGAGCTAGGAGTAGTTCCAACCATTATTGATCCAATACTATTATATTGTGATAATAATGGGACTATAGCGTTAGCCAAGGAGCCCAGGTCCCATCAGCGATCCAGACACATCCTGAGGCGCTTTCATTTGATCCGGGAGATTGTAGATCGCCGTGAGATCGAGATTAACAGAGTAGACACAAAGAACAACGCCGCGGATCCACTCACCAAGGCCCTCCCTCAGCCGCAGCATGAGCGACTTTTTGAGATGTTGGGTATGAGATACGCCAATAACTGGCCTTAGTGCAAGTGGGAGATTGTTGGATATATGTATGCCCCAGAGGCCATTATGTGATAGTGGATGTATTTATACATGTATATATGTGTATATATATATATATATTCAGTGTACATTCTTGCTCGACATGATAGTATGCTATCTGGTTCTTCTTTATCTGACATGTTGATTTGATCATGCTTTTATTCATTCATACATATTGATAAAGCCCTGAGGATATTGACTTGACTACTGTGATTATGATAGAGATCATACTAGTGGGACATCAGTAGTTTATAAGCATATCCTGGAATATCCCTAGTCGTAGGTGTATCGAGACGGGGCATCGATATACCAGTGTAGACTAGCGTATATGATACTAGACCCATATGATGAGCGATGGATGTTCCCACATTCATCGATGTTTGACATCGAGATCGTATACGGGTGCTCAGTGGTGACTGGGTACACTGGACGGACTCGTCGAGAACTCCTATATGGAATTATATCTATCGTCGGATAGCAGTTCTCAGGTGACACTGGTGCAGGTTAGTCTGTAGACCCGAGATCGTCATAGAGTCTTGTGTGTTCTCCCACTGTACTTTGATTACCACCCTACCACGGCTCTACTGAGTCGTGCAAACAGGTGGCCGTTGGGTACAGTCCCGAGACACACGAAGGCGATGAGCGATAGGAGGGGTTTCGTCTCTCCCAGTATTGGGAGTTGATGCTGTGCTGTGCTCGACTGGCTATATCAGTAAGTCCCTGGCCAGGGCTGTTGAGATTTACAGATAGGTGTTATCAGTAGTTTCTCGATCTGTTATAGACCATTCATCGGCACGACTTATTGAGTTATTAGGGTCGATGTTACCATCCCCAGACTCGATATGCAACATATCTGACGAAGAGACCGGACTGTACGGTAGTGTTGCCGGTTGGCCCGACGAGAGTTGTAACAGGTTCACTTGTTTTCTTCTGATCGCTCAATACCCGGGTGGCCGTTATGTTTAGCTGACCGCTTACGGCTTGGGGGTGCTTGATATGATCATCACCCACTGTCGGCGTGTTGACGAGTCTTAGAGTCCCACAAAGGAGTTACTTAGTCCAGGCGAAACGTTGTGGTGCGCATATGCGATATGTGCGTGGACCCGGTTAAAATGTGCGTATGAGATACCGTATATTAATCGGGCGGCTTGCTTTTGGTCGGGTCGTATGTGATATGACCGGGTTGATAAATCAAATGTTGATTTATCATTTAACCATTATTTTCTCACTACAAATCCATTTCTTGTCTTTTTGGTGTATGCATGCATGTATGCATTCATTCTTGTTCATGCACATATGGATGTACATGCACACATACATGCATACATCATTCTATCATGGTTGTATATATAGAAGATGGTGGCAATATAAGACTCACACCTTATAATTATATATATATGTATATATATTGTATTTGTTTTAAAACAAAAGAAAAGAAACAGATTAATACATGGTTTTCTTCTACACTCTTCTATGAACTAACCTTGTTCACCTACTTTTTAACCATGAGTTAATCTTTCTTTTGTGTTTTAACTCAAGTGCAATAATATCCATATAATGTAACTATGGTTTGAGATGAAGAGTAGAAAATATATATACTTATATTTTCTATTTTTCATGAGATATTATCATTCTCTTGTTTTTCCAAAAGCCATCATCTTCTTCCTCCTTGCTCTTTTGCTCTCTAGATTTCTCAAGTGAGCAAAACACTCATCAAGTTAGGATTTTGAAGTGAGAAAACCAACCACAACACCATTCTACACTAGTCTTGCCCACTTGTGAAGAGTGTTAGCTTCCATTTTCTTCTCTTGATCTTGTGAAGTTACAAGCTTGGACAAAGAGGACTCCGGGTGGATCATCGTGGACCTAGAGGTTCTCAAGCGGACATTTTCCAACCCTCAAGTAGCCGAGGAGTCTAGCGTAGGGAGATACAAAGGTTGTACTCTCAAAACCCTAGCTTTATCTACTTGTGATGAGTTTAGAAACCCTAAAATTCTAGTGATAATTCTTTGCATGTTCACTTAGCACCTTAAAAATTTAATTTTAAAACATGTGATGCTTGCAAACCCTTCATGAGGTTCTAGGTAAACCTAACAATTAAAATACTCACGATTCGTTAGTTTTGAAATAGGTTTGACCCGAGTCTAGTCTAACATCTACAAGTAAACTACTGGACTAAACTAACAGACTGATCGAAAGGGAAAGGAAAGCCACCTAAGTCTGAGTCGATATATATATATATATATATAATAGTCGGTGATTGTTCATATCAGAATTTTGCATTATTATATTCCACATTCTTAATCATATTGCAAATAAATAGGTGCTTTTGATCCATGTCTGCTAAATAGTTGCATGTTATAGGTTCTCAGAACAATACAGTGAAATTCAAGAAAAGACGCTATAAATGTGAGACTACGACCAACAAATAGAAGAATTTGTATGATGCCTACCCGTTTAAGGAACAAACAAAGATCAGCGAACAGTTCAATTGCACAAAATACAAGGGCAGCAGAAGATTCAAGACTTCAACGCGAAGCTAACGGTAAAAGTCCACAAATTCTGCACTGTTGGAAATCTGGAAGAAACTAGAAAAGATTCTGAAGAACCAAGTGAAGAAAACATAAGGAAAAAGCAACATGAAGCAGCCCTGAGAAAATAAACTCAAGACCCCACCATATGGCCGAGGATTCGCGGCCGTGCAGTGCACGTGTCGGTGCACGTGTCGGTGGGTGTCGGTGCTTTGACCCGGCTTTCTTAAGGTAGTCTTGTAATTTTAAATGTGGATCAGATATAAACCCTAGGGTTTCTCCTATCTATAAATAGGAAAGCCTACAGCCTATTTTGGGGTATGCCTCCTTTTATTTTCTAGATTAAAATTTTCATTCCATTGTAATCATCAAGAGGTGTCAATAAAAGTAGGTTTCATTTTATCTTGTGTTCTTCTTAATTGAATTTATTCTTCTGCAATTTTTATCTGTCTTATTATCTCCAAGTTAATTAGTTTATTAAAAAGAAAAAAATTATAAAAATGAATTTCATCGTAACCATCCTAATGAGTGAGTAGTTCCTCACTTGTTAGGGTTAGGATTGGGTAGGTTTGAGAGATGGAAATCTCTCACTCCTTTTTTGCCTATACAATATTTTAATTAGGACTCTATTTGAATTAAATACGCACCGCTCACTACGGCACCCTATCCTACGAGATAGCGGTGATTCCCTAGTTAGATCGGTTGTGGTTGATTTACATAGAGGTTAGGGCTATGAGATAAGAAAGGACGGACATGGACCAAAAGGAAGAAACTGCGTTCCTTCCTAGTCGTGCTAATCCCCTTTGTTGATTATTACCCTAACACCTAAGTTCTTAATTAGGGCAAAGAAAGTATTGAGTAGAATTCTTTTTCCAAAACTAACCTAATCCTAATCCTAGCAAGGCTTTAAATCAAATTAAATTCAATCTTAGTTTTTATAAAAATCAAAACCACCATTTCTTTTGGACTTAACTCGTAAGAACTCTAAGAGATAACACGATTTTCCTGTGGACCGACCCGTACTCAACCGGCTAGCTACCAAGCGACATCTTTATTGATTGCGGTATTCTTTATTTCAAAACGCACACGCAAAATCAATAATCAATAGAATGGCGCCGTTGCCGGGGAAACGGTAGTTATTTCTTTTTGTAATTTCGGGTTAATTAAAATTGAAAAGATATAAAAATTGAAAATATAAAAACATATAAAAAAATATCATCTTGTTATTTTTTGAAGGGTTTTTTGTGAATTGCGCAGGAAGGTAAGACGGACAGATTCAGATCTGGAAAAAGCCAGTGAACAAATCAACAAACAGAAGATCTGAACAGTCATAGGAAAATAGCAACCGAAGACAGAAAAATCTCGGAGGCCTGAACCAACTTACCTACTGCGGAACCGCGGCATTAACAAGCAATTGGCCGCAGAACCGCGGCGGTTTGCTGACGTCAGCAATCTGATTTCTCTGTAAGTATTTCTTATCCTCTCTGTAATCCCCTGATCTCCACTGAAAAAAATTTCCTGCAGGGTTCTTTGTGCAAAACTTTTTCTTCCCCTCCAATAATTCATTTTGTGCAGGATTCTTTGCGCCGCAAATAAAAATCAAAATTTTTGGCAAGTGTTTTGGATTTTGTGTGTTGATTGCTTTGCATATTTAAAACGGACTTTTAAGGGGCTATAACACCAATCAAGATTGGGTGGGGAATTTCACTACCTTTCCTAAGACCCCAAAAATCATAAAAAAGAATATGCATCAACCATTGAGCTAATTAAAAAATATCTAGACTCAGCCAATTAAGGACTGTCGCGCTCATTAGGACAGAGGAAGGATGTGGGCATTCAGTCGTTTATCTAAACCTGACTTTGTGGTGCCTAGGCTAGACAAGTGAGAAAGGTAACTTTAAAAGGCCCGTCTCACAGTTATTCGTGAGCGGAACCCTCCTTTCTTCACTTGTGCTTACCTGGCCACAATTGGCGGTGAAGATGCGATTTGAGGGATATCTCACAACTTGTCACTTTGGACCAGTTAGGAGCAGTCTAGTAGATTTAGGAGACCCTAGATCTAGGCTTGATTGTGCATGTTTAACTGTGGTTGATTGAAATTAATTCCGTACAAATATTTATAAAAAAAGAAATTTTTACAAAAAAAACTTTCCATCTGTCGTTAGAATTCCATTGCACCCCACCTACATTTCACAATTCCCCATTGACGTTTTCTAACCCTCGCCTTCTGCTTTTTGACTACGCTTAAACTCGTTAAGTGTATGTCCGGTTGGACTAGGGACATTAGCGCCTGTTTAGTCCGTGTCTCGTTAGTCTCTACTGACGACGCGTTCGACTCCGAAGTCGAAATTCCCTACACTTCTTTACCTTCATCTTCATATTCATCATCTTCTAAGGAGATGTCAGGATTCAATCCTAACAACCCCTTACCTACTTCGGGACTGATTCCGCCTCAACTGGGTGCGAATAACCCACAACACCCGCCTGTTGAAGCGCACTAACGAATCGCGCTCCAGAATCTTTTCTATCCCACCTGCTCCGCACTTCCCACTTGTCTTTCACTTCCGCCGCCAAATGGGGACAACTTCGAAATTAAGCCCCACTTCATCAATATGTTACCCAAATTTCATGAGCTGGAATTCGAAGATGCCTATATCTTCATAAACAAATTCCAGAATGTTTGTGCAATGATGAAGACCACCCAACTGTCCGATGATGCTATAAGGCTACGAGTCATTCTCTTCACATTATGTGACCTAGCTGAAAAGTGGCTATATAGTACAGCATCACATTCTATAAACAGTTGGGAAGAGTTTGTTAAAGCATTTCTTAAAAAGCTTTATCCACATCACAAGACCGCGAGAATTCGTAATGAAATTAATCAATTTTCCCAGCTTCCTTCCGAACCATTTTGGAAGTGTTTCGAAAGATTCTAAGACCTTCTTGTTCAGTGTCGTCATTACGGTATTGAGAAATGGCAACTTTGCCGAACTTTATACGAAGGACTGAACCCAGCCACTAAGAAGTTGCTGAAAACCATTTGTCAAGGTCACTTCCTAACCAAATTGAGCAAGGAAGCTTGGCAATTTCTCGACGATCTTGCTGAAAAAACACTTCAGTGGGAAAGCACTAGACAGACCACTTCATCCACTTCATCTACCTCTTCCGGTCAGTCTAGGGAAGGCAGTCATCAACTTGATATGTCGATTCCAATGAAGGCCAAAATGGCTGCAATCACGAAAAAACTAGAGGCAATTGAGAGCAAATTCTCATCGCCTTCTCCTGCCCCTGCTTTACCCACTCGCACTATATGCGCTTGTTGTTCGGATCCATCACATCTTACTGAAGAGTGTCCTTACAATCCACCTGCTCAAGGACAGGATCAAGTCATGCTGCCTTTCAGTAAAGACAAAGAAATGATCCATACTCTTCAACTTATAATCCTGGTTGGAGGAGCCACCCAATTTTCACCTGGAATCAAAATCAACAACAATTCCAAGGTAATAACAATTTTCAGAGGCCTCCTCCACAACAACAAGCTCATCAACAAACTCAATATCAGCAACCTTTTCAACCCCAACCTTACCAGAATCAAACGAACAATTTTACACCAAACAAATCTTTTCCTCAAAACAATTTTGTTCAGCCAAATAACGATAAGGTTTCTTCGCTAGAACGTAGTCTGGATGCATTTTTGAAACAATCAACTCAATCTTCCATCAATATCCAGTCTTCCATCCAGTCTTTGGTGCAACACACTGCTTCACATGATCAAAACATCAAAACAATTGAAGCTCAAATTGCACAACTGAATGCTGCGTTAAGCGAGCGAGAAAAGGGAAAGCTTCCATCTCAACTATTGCCAAATCCCGGTCACACACAAAATGCACATATTGCTCATGAACAACAAAATCATAATGTGAGTGTTGTGACACGTTGAGATCTGGAAGAGTGTTGCACAATAATGTGGGCATTAATGATGACACCCCGGCCGCCGCTTCTTCATCTTCTTCATCTTCAGAGCATGTTCTACATTCTTCACAAGGCTCTAATTCGTCTAATACTCCGAACAGACCAACATCTCACTCCACGAAAACACCAACACTGGGATCCGTTCCAACTCCGTAATCTCCTCCACAAACATTGGACTCAACCAATTTTCAAAATGTTCCATTTCCAAACAGGTTGAGATCCAATAAACCAAGTCCAAAAATGGAGAAGATTGTGGAGTTATTTTAACAGGTTAGCATTAACATACCTCTCTTGGATGCAATCTAACAAGTCTCTTCTTACGCTAAAATCTTGAAGGACTTATGCACCAAGAAGAGGAAATCAAAAGTACCCAAGAAAGTTTTCTTGGCTAGTGCAGTAAGTGATGCTCTTACCCAACCTTTACCCCTAAAACGAAAGGACCCCGGTTGTCCTAGTATTTCAATAACTATTGGGGATAAGAACATCAACCGCGCACTTTTAGATCTTGGTGCCAGTGTTAATCTGCTTCCTTACTCAGTATATGAACAATTAGGCGTTGGAGAGCTGAAACCCACACATTGTACTCTCTAAATGGCCGACCGATCTATCACCCATCCTATGGGTGAGTTAGAGGATGTTGATTAAAGTAGAGGACTTCATATTCCCTGTTGATTTTATTGTTATGGACACACAGCCTATGGCTAACCCCCGGAATCAAATTCCGGTGATATTCGGTCGACCATTCCTTACAACTTCTAATGCGGTGATCAATTGTCGAAATGGTTCGATGAACCTATCTTTTGGAAACATGACAATTGAACTCAACATTTTTAAGTTGGGGAATCAGCCCTCCGAACCTAATGCTAATATACTTGATGTTTACTCTATCCAAGAGATCACTCAGGAGGACTGTGAGCTCGAAAAATTTCTGTTCGATCACAGCAATTTTGACGCCACTAGTGCGTTCCTTCTTGAATCTGACACAGTTTTCACACCCGATAATGATTACGAGTGTTTCACTTTTTCAAATGATTTTGAAGAATCACCACCCGAGTTTGAGTCCTTTGAATTTTCGGATGAGTTAGCTGAACCATCCGACTCGGTGGCTTACACTCGTTTTGAACCTCTGTTGGAATCCTTCGAGTTTGAGACAATTTCACCAATTTTACCTTCAATTGTTTCACCTCCAACACTCGAACTA
The DNA here is from genome assembly GCA_030015575.1 of Agapanthus africanus. Taxonomy (NCBI): domain Eukaryota; kingdom Viridiplantae; phylum Streptophyta; class Magnoliopsida; order Asparagales; family Amaryllidaceae; genus Agapanthus; species Agapanthus africanus. The sequence goes on from JASDDO010000006.1 coordinate 45,452,327, forward strand.
AAGCTATTGCCGTCTCACCTTAAATATGCTTACTTAGGTGAGAATGAGACCCTTCCTGTTATCATATCGGCATCTCTAGCCCCCGAGCAAGAGAAAGCCCTTTTAACGGTCTTACAAAACAATCGGCAAGCTTTTGGCTGGACTATGGCGGACATCAAGGGGATTAGTCCCCTCATTGTTGAACATCATATTCATATGATGGATGATGCTAAGCCAGCAAGGGATCCACAGAGACGCCTCAACCCAATTATGAAGGAGGCTGTTAAAAAGGAGATCGTAAAATGTCTTGATAGTGGTATCATTTACCCCATCTCCAATAGCCAATGGGTTAGCCCCATTCATGTTGTCCCCAAGAAATCTGGCATAACGGTCATAACTAATGAGGCGAATGAGTTAATACCTACTCGCACCCAAACTAGGTGGCGAGTATACATCGATTATAGAAAACTCAACGCCGCGACACGGAAAGACCACTTTCCATTACCTTTCATTGACAAAATGCTAGAACGATTGGCTGGGCATGAATTTTATTGCCTTTTGGATGGCTACTCTGGCTATAATCAAGTTCCCATCGCCGAAAAGGACCAAGACAAGACCACATTCACTTGTCCGTTCGGTACGTTTTCTTACCGTCGCATTCCCTTTGAGTTGTGCAATGCACCTGCTACTTTTCAGCGGTGTATGATGGGAATTTTTTCAGACATGGTTGAAAAATTCTTGGAGATCTTCATGGATGATTTCTCCATTTTCGGCGACTCCTTTGATGAGTGTTTGCTACATTTAGACGCGGTCCTTACCCGTTGTAAGGATAAAAATATTACTCTAAATTGGGAGAAATGCTACTTTATGGTACGAGAAGGTATTGTCTTAGGACATATCATCTCGCAAAATGGCATTGAGGTAGATAAGGCTAAGATTGAAGTTATTTCCAATCTTTCTCCTCCCAAATGCGTCCGAGACATTCGAGCCTTCCTTGGCCATGCCGGTTTCTATAGACGGTCGATCAAGGATTTTAGCTAGATTGCTAGACCCTTGACTCTTTTGTTGGCCAAGGACTTTACTTTTGATTTCGACTCGAGTCATATGAAGGCGTTCGAGTCTTTGAAAAACTCACTTACTTCCGCTCCCATTCTTTCATCTCATAACTGGACGCATCCATTTGAAATTATGTGCGATGCATCAGATTTTTCCAATGGCGCTGTCCTTGGACAGCATATCGAGAAGATGCCGCATGTAATTTATTACGCTAGCCGAACATTAAACGAGGCCCAATTAAATTACACAACAACTGAAATAGAATTCTTAGCTGTTATGTTTGCACTAGAAAAGTTCAGGCCCTATTTAATCTGTTAGTTATATGTATGCCCTAGAGGCCATTACTGTATATAGGATGTATATTGTAGTGGATGCTGGGACATATATAGGGAGGACTTTCTTGCTCGACATGATAGTATTCTATCTGGTTACTCTTTACCTTAACGTGTACTCAGATTGTCTCTCTATTACATGTTGGTAAAGCCCTTAGGATGTGTACTTGACTACCTGGACTATGATGCGGATCATACTAGTGGGGACATGGTAGTCCATAAGTACATCCTTCAAAGTCCCTAGTCGTGGGTGTATCGAGACGGGGCATCGATATACCAGAGTAGACTAGCGTGTACCTTCTCGACCCATACAGATGGGCGATGGATGATCCCATATCCATCGGTGTTTGACATCAGAGATGATATAAGGGTGCTCAGTAGAGACTGGGTACACTGGACGGACTCGCCGAGAACTCCCAGATGGTATTATACCTTACGTCAGATGGCAGTTCTCTGGTGACACTGGTACAGAGTAGTCTGTTGACCCGAGATCGTCATAGAGTCTTGTGTGGCTCCCACTGTGCTTTGATTTCCATCTTACCACGTCCAAGAGGGCGTGTAAAACGGTGGTTTTTGGGTACAGTCCCGAGTCACATGGAGGCAATGAGCGATAGGAGGGGATTTGTCTCTCCCGGTATAGGGGGTTGATGTTGCGCTGTGTTCGATTGGCTATAACAGGAAATCCCTGGCCAGGGTTGCTGAGATTTACTGGTAAGTGTTACCAGTAGTTTCTCAAATTGTTATAGAACTCATATCGACACGACTTATCGAGCTATTGGGGTCTGACGTTTACCACCCCTAGGCAAGATATGCGACATATCAGACGATCAGACCGGACTGTACGGTAGTGTTACTGGTTGGATTCACTGGAGTGTGAGCGGGCTTGCTCGTCGATCTTCTGATCGCTCAATACCCGGGTGGCCGTTACGTTTAGCAGACCGCTTGCGGCTTGTGGGTGATTGATATGATCATCATCTGCTGCCGGCGTATTGACGAGTCTTTAGAGTCCTACACAGAGGTTTCCTGGCTCAAGCGAAACGAAATAGGAGCGCATATGAGATATGTCCGGGACCGAGAATGATACCAGTATGTGATACTGTATTCGATTCTCGCGATTTGTGACATTGATCGGTTATATGCGATATAGCCGGGTTATCGGATCAAGTGTTGATTCGATCAGTTGTTACTGTTGATATTAGTCGGTTATATGCTATATGACCGGATCATTAAATCAAGTGTTGATTTAATGATTTAATGCATAATTATATATTTTATATATTACTTTGTATTAACTAGTATCGGTTCACTTAAGATGGATTTTCTCACTCGGATGTGCGCATTGTATATGCGATATACTTTTGTGCACTTGATTGTATCATGTTTGATGATACATGCTTAATTGGTTAAGTGTAAAGAATTAAACCTTGGTTAAGTATATGGTTAGGTTTTTATTTATTTATCTATTCATTTATCTATTTCATTTTGGATTAATAAAGAGAGAAGAAAACAAAATGGTTGCTTTAATTCATGAAGTTTCTTGAAGCTTCATGCAACTTTGACCATTTTGTCTTCATCTCCTTAACCTAACCATTCACTAACCTTAGTCTATTCTCTACACCTAACTATGGTTGGAATTATGATAAGAATTCATTTTCTTTTCTATTTTAAATAACTTATCATAACTTCATCTTCTTCTTCTTCTTCTTCTTCAAGATGAAGAAGCTTCACTTCATCAATGGTGAATTGAGCAAATGAGTGAGAAATCCAAATGTAAAGAGAACCCACTTACTATTTCTTCATCCTCTACCTCTTGCCAAGTAGTAGAGTGTGTTTCCTTCACAAGTTTTCTTGACTTGGTGAAGTTGGAGCTTGATCTAGCGATGCCTCGACGTAGATCATCTTCGGCATCGTCGTCGACGACCTAGCTCGCCTATTCTCCGATGAAGCCGACGCTTGAGCCCGGGAATTCACTGGGACAGCGAGGGGACTTCGTTGCGGAGCTATGGAGGTGGAGTACCGGATCTACAAAGGTTGTATTTCTATTTCCTTTTTGTTAAGTTGTTAACTAGTTTCATTTTCGCCTAGAATTCTAGCCAACAATCCGTAGTCGGGTTTCTCGGCACCTAGATTTTTTGAAATTGGCATGGTTGATGCCTTGTGAGACCTCATTAGGGTGCCTAGGAACCCTACAGTGGTATCAGAGCTAGGTTAGAGCCTTAGGCGAAGTCCCGACGGAGTTTGATGTCCGAACGAACCGAAACCCCATAATTTCCATGCTCTCTGGACTTTTTCTGAAAACGTGGAATTTTCCAAATTAAAAATTGCCAAAAAATTCAGCAGGGAATCCTATGAGTTACTGTGAAGCACGTGGCTCTAAATCGACCAAAGAGCCGCGGAACCGCGGCCCCACCCTGGGTTTCGCGGCGGTTCCGCGGCCATGTTGGTGATTTATACCACATGTCTTGCACAGTAATTCTTGTGTCAAAGTGCTGAGTCTTCTGGAAATTTTTATTTTTTTATTCAAGAGTTGAATTTTCTGGGGTTGTTTTGGGGATTCGATGTTTCGATCGGAGTATCAAATTTTGTCTGTGTGGCTTTCCGGATAAATTTTAGAATATGTTAAAAAGTTCGACCGGATATAAATACCCAATTTTTCCCTTGTCGGGAAATTTCTAAGTGTTGGATTTTTCCGTAGTTTAAAGACGTTCTAAGTAGTGCAAGTAACTCGATGGACCCTATAGAAGACAACAAACCTTAACTCGATTATGTGACCGTCTTGAACTGCCCTTTGAACCTTCGGGTTTGGGGCAGTACGGCGTGCCACATGTGAGGCGTTGGTTTGACCCTTCTACGGCTGGACCGTTGGTACTGAGGCACGAACTGAATGTTTTTAGACTTGTTTCATGTGTTGATCTGTATCGGGAAAACTTGGGTGTTCGATTGTTCGATCGGAACGTTTGACATTTTCTATTTATCCGGAATGGGATACAATAATTGGAATTCACAAGAAGTTATGAGATAACTGAATGAATGTTATAAACATAGCAGTTTAGTCTCACTTGATCGGTTGCCACGGAATTTTGATGTGATCAAAAGTCCGTCGCAATCACGTAGCGTACGCGGATACTCGCCGGGTAAACTTAATAGACAGCTACACCCCATAGCCCCGACCAAGTGACTGTAGGAGAACCCCGTCGCCGAAAGCATCCGTTCGGGTGCTCGCGGTAGCGGTGTTCCGCCTTGGTACACTTCGTCGACGGTATCGGGGGTGCGACTGTCTACTGAAGTTTGCGACGAGCATTCGATCAGTTTTTTGGGAATCCTGTTGAATTGCCCGACTGGATATTGAAAAGTGTTTTCAATAATGAGACTAAAATGCGGGGTTTATAACTGTTAGGCATGTGATGTCTAAGTAATTCATTTGATTAGGCATGCGATGTCTATGCAGATTGCGGATTCCAACTGTTGTAGTTTTACCCTTTCTTTTCTGTGACCGTAAGTGTAATATATGATATCGCCGGTTTCGTTGCTATATGTCAACGAAAATTGGGATGGACATATTTACTTACGTTGATGACATGTGATGTTATGTGTTGCTGAATATGTTATATTGGATCGTCGTGTTTGAATAGCCGGGGGGGTTTTATGTGAGATGAGTGTTTTTCATTTTCATTCATGTAAAAACTTGTATGTAATATTCTTTTATTTGGGGCACTTCCAGGTTGCGGAAGTTGTCACCCGTTGTATATTATTTACTTTTCCGCACTAGGATAGACCCAAGGAGGAGGGCACAAGTAACCGGGTTCTGGAGTCCAGTGGGAGACCAACTCGAGGAGTCGAGTCCGGGTCTCCTAACTCTAGAATTGGTAGGGTTGCTTGCCGCTCTCGTAGGGGTCTAGGGGTGTGGGTTTGGCTATTCATCACGACCGTGGAATCCGTGTTTTATACTGGCTCGTATTGAAAACACGGACGTCCTAGTATATCCAATATTTCATATGTTTCTTCTGCTGCGATATCTGTGATGTGATCATGTGATGTTCTGTGATAGATACAGTATATAGTATATATGATATATTATATAGACGTTACTTATGTTTTACACCCGTGCTAGCCCTGCCCCGCTCTGCCGTTAGTTACCTAACCTAATGGTGCACGAGGGGACATCGAGGCGAATGCGGATGGCATAAGTGTACGTCGTATTTATCTGTGATGTTTAGGTACTTAAATGATGGGACTTCATTAATGAGATTAATGAAATAAAAGAAACCTAAGATGTTGTAGAATCGAATTTCAAAATAAAACAGGTAGCTACAGTTCTTGCTTTGCACAGCGGTATATATGATATATCCTGCACCTTATTCGATAAGGAAAGGACCGAGATCCTTTCACCGGGAGTGACTCCTTTAGCAATAACTGGCAGATGCTACACACTCGGTTTGTCTTTTGATTGCTTTTAAGAGTTTTGCTTTGCACAGTGATATATATGATATATCCCGCACCTCATTCGACGAGGAAAGGACCGACGATCCCTTCACCGGGAGTGACTCCTTTAGCAAAACTAGAAAAGCCTCAAAAAACACTCCATTTCAAAATTCATTCGATCCTACAACGATATCAAGTTCATTACGCAATAGGTTTTCAGAAAAACCTGTCGTAGCCCTCCGTCATTTCATATAAGTACTAGTTAGTATTCGTGCTACGTTTGTTGACTATGTTAAGGCGTAGTGTGCTGTAGCTAATTAGTGCTTATCTGTATAAGCATATGATGCGATTGGATTAGGGTAGTCGTGTGACTTTGTTGACTATGTTAAGGGTCGTGCGGGTGGGTTTAATTCAATCGGGAAATGACGGGTTGAACTTGACTAGCACTTATGATTTGTTGACTATGTTAAGGTCATATAGCTGCTAGGGGCAAAATATTATCGGGAATTTCAAGTGTTGAAATTTGCAATAAGATTGCATACCTTCTATGAGATAGTTGGATCCCGATACCCGCTGCGAGTAAGAGTTACTCCTGTGAGAGTTTTATACATTACAATTAGCCGATCAAGTAGGTGTCTAGAAAGGTGTCAACGGGGTTACGTCTTTGGGAAAACGAGGTTTACATTAATTAGGTTTGTGCGAAAGCACGGGGGACCTCCCTCAAAGTACCGACACTGGCCTGGCTGAAAGATTGGCGAACTTGTAGTGTGTAATTAATCCCGGCTAGTCTTTCCTTTTAGGGTTTGAAGGAAGATTTGATAAAAAGCAGTGGGAGCCATCCTGATTAGATAAAATAATAACCAATCTATTCTTGCTAGAGCGCACGCTGAGTGTTTTCTTCTCTCTCTCTCCTGGTAGCGACCATGTCACGCCTTAATCAAGATAATAATACGGATTATTGACCAAACCCGCTTGTTATACTGAGCTGGGGAACGTTGGTCCCGCTCCAACTTATAATTGTTATAAGACAGAGCAGGAATTTGGGGAATACCAGATTTCCCGTGCCGCCCAAACGAAGAGAGTGCATGCTGATGCATCATCTTCGGGTGTGTTCATTACAAAGAACTGTTTCTCAGTATCCTCCGTATCCTGGGTATTTGATACCGGATCAGGATCCCAGATATGTAAGATGTTACATAGGGCTACAAAAGGGTAGAAAAACTGAGAACAGGTGATAAGTTTCATGAGGCAGAAAACGGGGCAAGAGTTGCAGCCAAGTCTGTTGGTCACTGTCACCCTGTATTACCGATACATTGATTCTGAACGAATGTTATTAGATACCGAACCTGATATACAAAATCATATCTGTCTCTTTATTAGTAAAGAAACGATAAAATTTTGTATTGTTGGATAATGTTTTGAACATTTCCTATATCAAAAGTTGATCGGTTCAGGCACGTTATCTAAAAGCGTTGATGTTCTAAATCAAACTACAGTTCTTAGTATACGGAACACACACAAGAGGAAGAGTTCAGAAATGAACGAATTCTTCTTGAGGTATTGTAGACTAGGTCAGATCAATGTGACCCGACTAGCTAGAGTTACATATAGATGCATATTTAAATCAGTTTGAATTTACATCTTGTGAAACTTGCCAGTCATGTCACAAAGATAAGATGACCATAGCTCTGTTTATTGGAAACAGAGAAAGAGTTAATGAACTCTTGGGATTGATACATGTTGATGTATGTAAGGTCCCCTGTCTACACAAGCCAGGACTGGTTCTTTATACTTCATTACATTCTCTGATGATCTTTCGAGATTCAGACCTATATTCCTGTTGAAACACAAGTCCGAATCTTTTGAGATATTCACAGAATATAAGTTAGAAGTAGAGAACCAAAATACGGGTATAAGTATTATGTCCCATGATGAGATCAGGGAGGAGAATACTTGTGCATGGAATTCCTGGACTATTCTAAAGGAGAATGAGATTCTCTCTCAGCATTACTCCTCCGTTTACACCATAGCACGATGGTATATCAGGGCGGAGCAATCACACCCTATATGATAAGGTATGCTCTATGATGAGTACTACTGAGTTATCTATTTCCTTTTGGGAGTTATGCGCTTGAGAAGCTGCATACCTATTGAATAGAGTCCCGATCAAATCAGTAGCCTACCACTTCATATGTGATATGGAAAGGGAAGAGCCATCTCTTAAGTCAGTTAAGATTTGGGGTTGTCCGGCCAATGTCTAAAAGCAAAATCGGGACAAGCTCGAGGCAACGTCTGTTATGTACAACTGGAAATGTTCCAGCTATACAAACTGCAGCTGATGATTTGACAGAACCAAAGGATTCAGTAGAATCCAATAAACCTCAGCCTCTCCGCCGATCTAGTAGGGTTCCTCACCCACCTGAGAGATACTTCGGTTGCTCTATGACAGTGGGAGCGAGGATTGCATCATGAGATGATGACCCAACTAGTTTCGAGCTGGCCATCAGGAGTAAGACTCTGTAAGAATGGCTGGATGCTTAGCGATCTGAGATGGAATCCTTATACACCAACAAAGTATGGACTTTGGTTGCTATATCTGAAGGGTTAAATCCCCATCAGGAGCAAGTATATCTTGAAAAGATTACTTGGTGTACATGGAAAAGTTGAGACTTTCAAAGCTAGACTTGTTAAAGGTTTGCATCATTGACCAGGCGTGGATAATGATGAAACCTTTTCAGTGCCTATGCTTAAGTCCATCCAGATCCTACTTACCACGGCTACATACCATGACTACGATATCTGGTGGTTGGGTGTCATGACTGCTTTTCTAAATGATGTTTTAGAAGAGTGCGTCTATAAGTACACAGCCAGAGGGCCTCGTAGACAGTGGGAGCAGCGGAAACGTGTGCAAGATGCTTTATAGGATAAAGCAGGTATCGCGGAGTTGGAACATCTGTTTTGATGGATTAGTCAAAGAAGTTGACATCATCAAAATGGTAGATGAACCTTGTATATACAAAAAGGTAGTAGGGAGTATGGTGGTGATCCTCGTAGAGTACGTGGATGACATACTCTTGATAGGGAAGGAGTTTCCTATGCTACGCTCGATCAATCTCCACTTATCACAAATATTCTCCACATAGGATCAAAGTGATACCTACTAAATCCTGGGTTTTGGATCTATGAGATAGATCTAATTGGATGTTAGAATACTCACTAGTTGTAGTGAGATGGTATCAATCGATCCTGGGGAGAATCACTGGAAGGGTTCCAAGGTGATAAAGACGACTGAATGTCAGTCGCAGGCATTGTCTTTACCCTCAGTAAAGGGACGGTATGTTGGAAGAGTTCCAAGCTAGATACCGTGGCATACTAGACGATAAAGGCTGGATACATCGCTACTTAAGATGCTACCAAAGAGGAAGTTTGGGTGTATATTGGTTCATGAGATGAACTACGTTCCTCCCATTGTGTGACAATGGAGTTGTGGCTTATGCCAAGGAATGCAGGTCCCATCAGTGATCCAGACATAATCTAAGGCAGTATCACCTGATCATGGAGATGGTTGATCTCCAGGCTGATCGAGGTTAGGAGAGCAGACTCAGAGGACAACATGGCGGATCCACTCACGAAGGCCTGTTCCCAGAGAGAGACAGTTATGGGATGGTTGAGTATGAGATACTACAACCACTGCTACAGATGGCCCTAGTGCAAGTGGGAGATTGTTAGTTATATGTATGCCCTAGAGGCCATTACTGTACATAGGATGTATAACGTAGTGGATGCTGGGACATATATAGGGAGGACTTTCTTGCTCGACATGATTGTATGCTATCTGGTTACTCTTTACCTTAACGTGTACTCAGATTGTCTCTCTATTACATGTTGGTAAAGCCCTTAGGATGTGTACTTGACTACCTGGACTATGATGCGGATCATACTAGTGGGGACATGGTAGTCCATAAGTACATCCTTCAAAGTCCCTAGTCGTGGGTGTATCGAGACGGGGCATCGATATACCAGAGTAGACTAGCGTGTACCTTCTCGACCCATACAGATGGGCGATGGATGATCCCATATCCATCGGTGTTTGACATCAGAGATGATATACGGGTGCTCAGTAGAGACTGGGTACACTGGACGGAATCGCCGAGAACTCCCAGATGGTATTATACCTTACGTCAGATGGCAGTTCTCTGGTGACACTGGTACAGAGTAGTCTGTTGACCCGAGATCGTCATAGAGTCTTGTGTGGCTCCCACTGTACTTTGATTTCCATCTTACCACGTCCAAGAGGGCGTGCAAAACGGTGGTTTTTGGGTACAGTCCCGAGTCACATGGACGCAATGAGCGATAGGAGGGGATTCGTCTCTCCCGGTATAGGGGGTTGATGTTGCGCTGTGTTCGATTGGCTATAACAGGAAATCCCTGGCCAGGGTTGCTGAGATTTACTGGTAAGTGTTACCAGTAGTTTCTCGAATTGTTATAGACCTCATATCGACACGACTTATCGAGCTATTGGGGTCTGACGTTTACCACCCCTAGGCAAGATATGCGACATATCAGACGATCAGACCGGACTGTACGGTAGTGTTACTGGTTGGATTTACTGGAGTGTGAGAGGGCTTACTCGTCGATCTTCTGATCGCTCAATACCCGGGTGGCCGTTACGTTTAGCAGACCGCTTGCGGCTTGTGGGTGATTGATATGATCATCATCTGCTGCCGGCGTATTGACGAGTCTTTAGAGTCCTACACAGAGGTTTCCTGGCTCAAGCGAAACGAAATAGGAGCGTATATGAGATATGAGTGGGACCGAGAATGATATCAGTATGTGATACTGTATTCGATTCTCGCGATTTGTAACATTGATCGGTTATATGCGATATAGCCGGGTTATCGGATCAAGTGTTGATTCGATCAGTTGTTACTGTTGATATTAGTCGGTTATATGCGATATGACCGGATCATTAAATCAAGTGTTGATTTAATGATTTAATGCATAATTATATATTTGATATATTACTTTGCATTAACTAGTATCGGTTCACTTAAGATGGATTTTCTCACTCGGATGTGCGCATTGTATATGCGATATACTTTTGTGCACTTGATTGTATCATGTTTGATGATACATGCTTAATTGGTTAAGTGTAAAGAATTAAACCTTGGTTAAGTATATGGTTAGGTTTTTATTTATTTATCCATTCATTTGTCTATTTCATTTTGGATTAATAAAGAGAGAAGAAAACAAAATGGTTGCTTTAATTCATGAAGTTTCTTGAAGCTTCATGCAACTTTGACCATTTTGTCTTCATCTCCTTAACCTAACCATTCACTAACCTTAGTCTATTCTCTACACCTAACTATGGTTGGAATTATGATAAGAATTCATTTTCTTTTCTATTTTAAATAACTTATCATAACTTCATCTTCTTCTTCTTCTTCTTCTTCAAGATGAAGAAGCTTCACTTCATCAATGGTGAATTGAGCAAATGAGTGAGAAATCCAAATCTAAAGAGAACCCACTTACTATTTCTTCATCCTCTACCTCTTGCCAAGTAGTAGAGTGTATTTCCTTCACAAGTTTTCTTGACTTGGTGAAGTTGGAGCTTGATCTAGCGATGCCTCGACGTAGATCATCTTCGGCATCGTCGTCGACGACCTAGCTCGCCTATTCTCCGATGAAGCCGACGCTTGAGCCCGGGAATTCACTAGGACAGCGAGGGGACTTCGTTGCAGAGCTATGGAGGTGGAGTACCAGATCTACAAAGGTTGCATTTCCGTTTCCTTTTTGTTAAGTTGTTAACTAGTTTCATTTTCGCCTAGAATTCTAGCAAACAATCCGTAGTCGGGTTTCTCGGCACCTAGATTTTTTGAAATTGGCATGGTTGATGCCTTGTGAGACCTCATTAGGGTGCCTAGGAACCCTACATAATCGGCTCTCCAGTCATCGTTTATACTGACCACTCAACTCTTCGCCATCTTTTTGCGAAGAAGGATGCTAAATCTCGGCCGATACGTTGGATTCTCTTTTACAAGAGTTTGACCTTGTCATCAGAGACAAGAGAGGATATGAAAACGTAGTTGCCGACCACCTTTCACTCCTTCATTCTTCACCTACGCTTCAAATTCCTATTAAAGACGTTTTTCCAGATGAGCAGCTCTTAACTGTGTCATGCAAAACTTGGTTCGCAGATATTGTAAATTATTTGGCCACCGGACTTATACCAAATGAATGGTCGAATCAGGACAGACTCAGATTTCTATCCCAGGTAAAACATTTTTACTAAGATGAACCATATCTATTCAAATACTGTCTCGACCAAATTATTCGTCGGTGTGTCCCCGACAATGAGTTTAAGAGCGTGTTGTCATTCTGCCACGATCAAGCGTGTGGCGGGCATTTTAGCCCCAAAAAGACAGCAGAAAAGATCTTGTAGTGTGGTTTCTATTGGCCACAACTTTTTAAAGACGCACGTGATTACTGCAAGACATGCTCCTGGTGCCAACACTTGGGTCAGATATCTAGGAGAAATGAAATGCCACCCCAACCAATTTTGGTTGTTGAAATTTTTGATGTTTGGGGGATAGACTTTATGGGACCGTTTCCCAACTCTTTTGGGAACGTGTATATTCTCCTCGCTGTTGACTATGTTTCAAAGTGGGTCGAGGCTGTGCCCTGCCGGACTAATGACAACAAAGTTGTCGTTAGATTTCTCAAAGAAAACATCTTTTCTCGGTTTGGGCACCCCCGCGCAATTATCAGCAATAATGGATCTCATTTTTGTAATAGGACTTTCGAGTCCTTAATGCGGAAATACTCCATTACTTACAAGCTGTCAACGCCCTATCATCCCCAAACTTGTGGGCAAGCCGAGATTTCAAATCGGCAAATTAAACAGATATTGGAGAAAACGGTTTCCAAAAACCGTAAAGATTGGTCGTCAAAACTTATTGATGCCCTTTGGGCATTCCAAACTGCCTATAAGATCAATCTTGGCATGTCTCCATATAGGCTTGTTTATGGAAAGGCTTACCACCTTCCAGTTGAAATAGAGCATAGAGCATTTTGGGGAATAAAAGAGTTGAATCTATCTTTAGGAGATCCGGGCAGCAATAGAAAGCTGCAGTTGAACGAATTGAACGAGCTTCGGGATGAAGCTTACGAGAATGTTGTAATCGTCAAAAACCGAACGAAGGTGTTCCACGATAAACACCTTGTGCGCAAAACTTTCAAACCTGGTCAACAGGTTTTACTTTACGACACTCGGTTACATTTCCATCCCGGCAAGCTCAGATCTCGATGGAAAGGGCTATTTTTTATACGCACCGTATATCCACACGGTGCGGTCGATTTAGAGAATCCGGAGGACGGTTCACTATTTAAAGTGAACGGGCATAGACTTAAACCGTTCCTTACTGCGGACCCTTCGGAGGAGCTGATTTATATTGACTGATCTTCCTCCATCTACCCCTAAATTTCGATTATCTAGCCAAAACACTGTTTCAAACAAGTTTGGGGTTATGTATCACTTTTAATTATATAAAAACAAAATAAAAAATAAAAAAAATAGAAAATAAAAAAAAATAAAAATTTTGGGTATTTTTTGTAAATTTCCAGTTTTAATAAAAAAAATTATTTACAAATAATTTCCTCTTTTTAAGAGGACATTTTTGCAAATAACCAAAATTACCCTCTATAAAAAGAACCCGACACCCCTATGATTTTATCAAACCCTAATTTTTCATCTCTCCCAAAACCCTAGCCGCCGCTTCATTTCTGCAGAGAGATCGCCTCTAGCCGCCGCCCTTCCGCCGCAAGAAGTAGCTTCTGGCCGCGCTTCCGCCACGCCCTGGTGTCGTCTCCTTCTGAAATCTTCAGAGGAGGTTTGCTTTCTCCAATCTTCTCTGTTATTTTAAAAAAATCTGCAACTTTAAATCTCTGTGATGGCACCAACTATGCAATATGAGAGAAATTTTTCCCAAATGTTTGCACACACGGTTTTTGGGAGTTATTTTGGTAATGAAATCACTAGGCGAGGGTGGAACTTTTTAATTTTTAATCATCCAAACTCTTTCGCTCTTCCAGATCTAGTCACTCGTTTTTACGAGTGCATGGAAGAAGGTTGCCTACCACAATACGGTTTTATTAAATTACTTTGGGCGATAGGGAAATAATCATTGATAGGGACTTCATCAATGAAGTCACCTTAATTCCTAGATTACTTATTCATGAACAACCACTTCAATTTGAAGACTACTTACCCTTAATGGGTAATGACTGTTCGAGAGAACCTAGAAAGGGCATACAGGCTAGAACCCTCTTCGCCAATGTATTAACCGTGTGCCGCTGGGAACAAAACAACATTTTTGGCAGTTCATATAATACAACATTCTTCACACCATCGCTCCATATCCTGCACACCTTAATGACTAGGAACCCTAGATATGATATATGCACGGTGTTGCTTAATTCAATAGGTGCTGGCAAAAGGGCTGCGAATTACCCATGCCCTATGTTGGTGACACAACTGTGTCGTCATTTCCTCCCTGTGGAGGAATTTGAGTTATACATGCATGGAGGTATACCCATTAGGCCTCTTATCGAGGGCTTATCTACGTCCTATACCCGCCTGAATGATGTATGGTCGCGAACTGAACCGGCCGAAAATGTACCGAAACAACAACATTTCGCCAAAACGGGAAACCCTCTTTGTGGGACTCTAAAGAATCGACAATATGCTGGCAGTGGGTTTAACTACAAGCACATCAGCGACACTAGATGTACGTAACGGCTACCCAGATATTGTCGAAATGGAAATCGACAAGCAAGCTCTTCCGAAACCCTACTGAGCCTATCAGCGATATGTACCATACATGTCATGACCCGAAATGGCACGTGACTAGCACTTGATGTTGGATATATGTATGCCCTAGAGGCAATTATGAGATAGTGGATGTATTTATACATATATTTATATATATATATATATATATATATATATATATATATATATATATATTCAGTATACATTCTTGCTCGACATGATAGTATGCTATCTGGTTCTTCTTTATCTGACATGTTGATTTGATCATGCTTTTACTCATTTACACATGTTGATAAATCCCTGAGGATATTGGCTTGACTACAGTGATTCTGATAGAGATCAAACTAGTGGGACATCTGTAGTTTATAAGCATATCTTGAAATGTCCCTAGTCGTAGGTGTATCGAGACGGGGCATCGATATACTAGAGTAGACTAGCGTATATGATACTAGACCCATATGATGGGTGATGAATGTTCCCACATTCATCGATGTTTGACATCGAGATCATATACGGGTGCTCAGTGGTGACTGGGTACACTGGACGGACTCACCGATAACTCCTATATGGAATTATATCTATCGTCGGATAGCAGTTCTCAGGTGACACTGGTGCAGGTTAGACTGTAGACCCGAGATCGTCATAGAGTCTTGTGTGCTCTCCTACTGTACTTTGATTACCACCCTACCACGGCTCTACTGAGTCGTGCAAACAGGTGGCCGTTGGATACAGTCCCGAGACACACGAAGGAGATGAGCGATAGGAGGGGTTTCGTCTCTCCCGGTATTGGGAGTTGATGCTGTGTTGTGCTCGACTGGTTATATCAGTAAGTCCCTGGCCAGGGCTGCTGAGATTTACTGATAAGTGTTATTAGTAGTTTCTCGATCTGTTATAGACCATTCACCGGCACTACTGAGTTATTGGGGTCGACGTGACCATCCCTAGGCTCAATATGCAGCATATCTGACGAAGAGACCGGACTGTACGGTAGTGTTGCCGGTTGGCTCGACGGGAGTTGTAGCAGGTTCGCTTGTTTTCTTCTGATCGCTTAATACCCGGGTGGCCGTTACGTTTAGCTGACCGCTTGCGGCTTGGGGGTGCTTGATATGATCATCACCCACTGCCGGCGTATTGACGAGTCTTAGAGTCCCACAAAGGAGTTACCTAGTCCAGGCGAAACGTTGTGGTGCGCGTATGCGATATACGCATGGACCCGGTTAAAATGCACGTATAAGATACCGTATATTAATCGGGCGGCTTGCTTTCGGTTGGGTCGTATGTGATATGTCCAGATTGATAAATCAAGTGTTGATTTATCATTTAACTATTAGTTTCTCACTAGAAATCCTTTCTTGTATTTTTGGATGAATGCATGCATGTATGCATTCTTTCTTGATTCATGCACATATGGATGTGCATGCACACATACATACATACATCATCCTTCATGGTTGTATATACATGGAAAATGGTGGCAATATAAGACTCACGCCTTAGTTATTTATATGGATTATTATTTCTATTTGTGTTAAAACAAAAAGAAAAAGAAAAGGATAATTCATGGTCTTGATTCTACACTCTTCTTCAACTAACCATGCTCACCTACTTATTAACCATGAGTTAATCTTCCTCTTTTGTTTTAACTCAAGTGAAATAAATATCCATATAATATAACCTGGTTTGAGATGAGAAGTGAAAAATATATATACATATATTTTCCATTTTTCATATGAGATAATCTTTTACTCTTGTTCAAAAAAGCCATCATCTTCTTCCTCCTTCTTCTTTTGCTCTCTAGATTTCTCTAGTGAGCAAATTACTCACCACGTTAGGATTTTGAAGTGAGAATAGCCACCACAACATCATTCTACACAAGTCTTTCCCACTTGTTTAGAGTGTTAGCTTCATTTCTTTCTCTTGATCAAGTGAAGTTGCAAGCTTGGACAAAGGAGCTTCGGGTGGATCGTCGTAGACACTAGAAGACTTCAAGCGAACCCTTCTCTAACCCTCAAGTGGCCAAGGAGTCCAGCGTAGGGAGCTACAAAGGTTGTACTCTCAAAACCCTAGCCTTTGTTGCTTGTGATGTTGATTAAAGTTTTGAAATCCTAATTTTCTAGGATTGATTCTTTGTATGCTTACTTAGCACCCTAAAAATTTAATATTTGGTACATGTGATGCTTCCAAACCCTTCATGAGGTGCTAGGTAAACCTAACACTTGAATCATATGAAGTCTATAGGACCCCATCTAATTCAAGTAAGCCAAAACCCAGAAATCTAAACCATTTAAAAGAAGAAGGTGAAGGAAAACTTGTTTTAAAGTTTCATATAATAACTTTAAAAAGTCATTGTAAACATTTTTAAAACATCATCTTTTTTCCGAAAATTTCGGCAGAGTCTCCTTTGTAAACTGGCCCCAAAAGGGATACAACATGAATAACATGAATAAAGGAATCCCCAAGCGGGTGCTAGCTCTTCGTCAATTGACGGTCACAACCACGCAAGCAATATAATATACAACGCCAAGGGCGAGGACCAAAACTCAAAAGGAAACTCAAAATCAACATGAAAACCATAATAATACAAGCGTGACTCTAAGGTCGACATAATATACACTGGTCTTTTAAGTCTATAAAATATACAGGTCTGGTTGATGGAGTTTCTAGATACAACTGAAATAAATAAAAGGTAAAATAGTGGTCACGATGCAAGTGAACCCACCTACCAAAGCAATCATCCAGAATGAAAGCAATGTGCCAGCAAAGCTGCAAAAAAACCTGTACAGCAAAACCTGCAAAAATTGTGGCACAACGGGGGTGAGTTGCCAACTCGTGAGTAGAAAACATCACATAGCAGAAATTGAATGTATGACTCAATCCTAGGTCATACGATCATAATATATATATCCTCAAAATGATATAGTCTGAAGCATCTAAATATGGCATGGGTAAACATCTATGCATAAGTGTAATATCAAGTGCTCGTGGCAGTGCCTCAGGTAGTAACATATCATAAATATGAGGTATGAATGCAATATAATGAAAACAGAATGCATCATGTATGAGAAAACTATTTTCTTTAATTGGTGAGATTTTTGTTTTTATAAATCGAGATATCATCAATGAAATCAACAGAAAATCAGTGTCTAGCATCGACACAAAATTTATATCTCAAATTCCAGGCTCCGGTTATCCGGACTGGCCTGTATCATCAAATCTCAATACCTCAGGCACCGGCTATCCGGACTGTCCTGTATCATAAATCTAAATATCCCAGGCTCCAGCTATCCGGATTGGCCTGTTTTATAAATCTCAAGACCACGTCGGTATCCTCCGGATATCCGGCGTGTCACAAAAAATCACTGGTCAGTAGTGCTCCCTTGTCTCAGGCTCAACGCCATCATCTGCGACCTTCTCGCCCCGGGGTACCGCACCGGGTCCACCATGCACCCACAGACGGTTCCTCCTCCTTCTCGAATTGCATGTATGATATCGCTCAAGAGCCGAGAAAACTCATGGTGGACATATCTCAAATCATAATATGAGAAAACCGCACCTTTATCTTTTAAAAATGATAATGAGTTTATAAAATCTTGCGGTTTCTCCAAATCCAGAAATCTGATGGAAAATCCGAAATCCAAACTGAAAAGTCAATAATAATGAATACTGAGCTCCGGCAATCCGGACTGGCCCTTATAATATTGCATGACAATGAATATATCATATGCATGAAATATCAAGCAATGAATGCAATAATGAACTAGCATATGAAACAATAACATATTGGAACTATCAGCTAGCAAACGACATCAATAGAGCAATATTCTCTAAAGTGTACATGATATGGCAATTACCGATGATGATATGTGTGAGCCGGCAAGCAGGTGTACGTGGACCATACGCGTCATCGGTAATGGTGCTGGTGTCCTGACAGCATGGTTTCATAATCACTAAGGTACACAATAAACATGCAATGCGATGATAACAACATGGATAAATGGAGAATGAATACTAAACGCGGCAATACTGAATATACCGAAATGAATAGTAAATGCAACAATAAGGAATCTACATTAACATATATGGGTCAAACAGTTTGGCCATTTGAAATAACACGAATCGTGGTGTTTAGAAAATAAGGCTACAGTATTTTTAAGAAAAGGTACGTCCTTTGAAATATCCGTAGAATCTCTTGGTCTGTCTTTAAAATACTCACGATTCGTTAGTTTTGAAATACGTATGACCCGAGTCTAGTCCAACATCTACAAGTAAACTACTGGACTAAACTAACAGACTGATCGAAAGGGTAAGGAAAGCCACCTAAGTCTGAGTCGATATATATATATATAATAGTCGGTGATTGTTCATATCAGAATTTTGCATTATTATATTCCCCATTCTTAATCATATTGCAAATAAATAGGTTCTTTTGATCCATCTCTGCTAAATAGTTGCAGGTTACATGTTCTCAGAACAATACAGTGAAATTCAGGAAAAGACGCTACAAATGTGAGACTACGACCAACAAGCAGATGAATCTGTATGATGCCTACCAGTTTAAGGAACAAACAAAGATCAGCGAACAGTTCAATTGCACAAAATACAAGGGCAGCACAAGATTCAAGAATTCAACGTGAAGCTAACGGTAAAAGTCCATATATTCTGCACTGTTGGAAATCTGGAAGAAACTAGAAAGGATTCTGAAGAACCAAACGAAGAAAATAGAAGGAAAAAGCAACATGAAGCAGCCCTGAGAAAATAAACTCAAGACCCCACCATATGGCCGCGGATCCGCGGCCAAACATGGCATTCCGCCGCGGATCCGCGGCCGTGCAGTGCACGTGTCGGTGCACGTGACGGTGCTTTGACCCGGCTTTCTTAGGGTAGTCTTGTAATTTTAAATGTGGATCAGATGTAAACCCTAGGGTTTCTCCTATCTATAAATAGGAAAGCCTACAGCCTCTTTTGGGGTATGCCTCTTTTTATTTTCTAGATTAAAATTTTCATTCCATTTTAATCGTCAAAAGGTGTCAATAGAAGTAAGTTTCATTTTATCTTGTGTTCTTCTTAATTGAATTTATTCTTCTGCAATTTTTATCTTTCTTATTTATCTGCAAGTTAATTAGTTTATTAAAAAGAAAAAAATTATAAAAATGAATTTCATCGTAACCATCCTAATGAGTGAGTAGTTCCTCACTTGTTAGGGTTAGGATTGGGTAGGTTTGAGAGATGGAAATCTCTCACTCCTTTCTTGCCCATACAATATTTTAATTAGGACTCTATTTGAATCAAACACACACCGCTCAATACGGAACCTTATCCTATGAGATAGCGGTGATTCCCTACTTAGACCGGTTGTGGTTGATTTACATAGAGTTAAGAAAGGACGGACAAGGACCAAAAGGAAGAAACTATGTTTCTTCCTAGTCGTGCTAATCCCCTTTGTTGACTATTACCCTAACACCTAAGTTCTTAATTAGGGCAAAGAAAGCATTGAGTAGAATTCTTTTTCCAAACTAACCTAATCCTAATCCTAGAAAGGCTTTAAATCAAATTAAATTCAATCTTAGTTTTTATAAAAATCAAAACCACCATTTCTTTTGGACTTAACTCGTAAGAACTCTAAGAGATAACACGATTTCCCTGTGGACCGACCCGTACTCAACAGGCTAGCTACCAAGCGACACCATTATTGATTGCGGTATTCTTTATTTCAAAACGCACACACAAAATCTATAATCAATCAGTGATCCCGCCTTAATAGTATCACATACGATACAATATATATAATATGACATCCTCGAGTCAAGAGCGCGGATCTATCATCAATATATCTCGTACGGTAAATCCATCGTACGGCATCCCAAATCTGGGTACGAGTCGAATATCACATTTTTCTCATTATTTATCCGGTATCCTTATCATCGCATATCGTGAACTAGGGGTACTGTTCTAAGTCTAGTACAATACTGATATCATCTATATATATATATATATATATATATATATATATATATATATATGCGTGTGTATGAAAACACCACGCCTAAAGACCCGCTATAACATCATGTCGTATCTCATAATACGTACCAAATCACATCACCGATCTCATGGCATCACGCCCAATCTCATCGACTCATCTCTAAATATCATATACTATCCTCATATCCAAGTATATGTATGTATATATATAAATATATATACATATTCACATACCTATATGTATATAAATATATGTATATATCCCCATATACGCACAAGTAAAACAATGAAGGGTGTGTGTGCGCGTGTGGGTGTAATCTTTACTCTAGGGTTCGCGACTAAGAAGCTAAACTAAGTTACTTCTAATTACACTAAAACTAACCCATAAACACCAAAAACCTATCTTGATAATCATAGTCTCACAATACACATCTTATATATAATATAATATATATTCGTATATTACCCTACGTAACTGCGAGGGTGCTATACGCCATCCACCCGACTTTCCTCGTAGATATATATCTACTCACCTGATTCTTGCTTAACGAAGTCGATGCCTCCTTTCCCTTGCTTGTCGTCCCGGAGTTCACGCGGAGGTACTTACATGTCAAAGCACGTCGTATCACATTAAAATCCGATTCAAATCCAAAACGACACGCAAAGTGCTTATAGGTTAGTTTAAGTGCACGGCAGCGCCTCGGCCGTCTGTCCGAGGCCAAAATGCGGAAACAAAAACTTTTCTTTAGCTAGAAACCGGCGCTACCGAGGACTATAAACCCGGATCGGACCATTAACCTACTACTAGATAACTAGAGAAAGGGTGGAGAGGCTATACCGAGCGATCCGTGTCCTTCGGTCTTTGGCCACCATCCCGATCTCCCCGCGGCATCTCCGGTCTCGATCTCCTCGTCGGAAAGGGCACCACATCACCGAGTCTTTTTACGGGCTCCCACCTCTGAACCGAGACAACTAGGACACGAAGTTGGCAAGCCGACGTGTCCAAGATTGCTGTAGACTAAGTGTAGAAACCATTGTCTCAAGGGGTTAAATGAAGTTGCCATTTTTTATGTGGAGGAAAAATGAGCAAGAGGAATGAGCTTGAGGATTTTTCTTTTTCCATGAAATGAACCAAAAATCCTCACACCAAAAATGAATATCCCTCCCTTCACAATAGTGGCCGGCCATGCATAAGAGGAGAGGGGAGGTGTGTGAATAATGCAAGAAAGAGAATGATAAGTGATCATCATGAATAAAGTCTTTTCCAAAGGCCTTTTCAATCCTATCTCTATAAGGCAAGTAATGATGAACAAAAGGAAGTCAAAGGATGCTAGAACCATCATGAATCCTCCACCACAAAAAAACACCCTCCTTTTTGCTAATTTGCACATTTGCAAATAACCCCCTCAACACCAATTTTCAGCCAAAGAAAGATAGAAAAGAAAATGGCCGAAACGGAATGCAAACTGGCAACTTCAAAAAGCAATCCCGTAATAAATTACAGGAAAACCACGCGACTGTATATACATACCCGCATTTGTATTCCGACTGAATACAAATGCAATGAGACAAAATCTACACTGTATAATACTAGGATCCGGCTTAAACCAAAGCCCGCTAGTATTATCCGTCCGACCCATAACACATGCACAAGTGCACGCGTACGTTCGAACCCTGCCATAAATCAATTCGGCCTCTACAATGTTTCGCCCGAAACTTGAGAAACTGTCTGTGGGGGACTCTAAAGACTCGTCGATACTTTGGCTGTGGATTTAACCACTAACACGTCAGAGGTATTAGCCGTACGTAACGAGATACCAGGTATTGACCAAAAGGGAGGTCGATGAGCGAACTCATCCTGACACATTGCTGAGCCTGTCAGTGACAATATCCGTACAGTCCGGTCCGTTCGTCTATGAGCATCGCATGTCGGGCCTAGGGGGTTGATAAAAGTCAGACCCCCAAAAGCGGTACAAGTCATGTCGGAGTGTAGCCCAGAACACCCTGAGATACTACTGGAATACCTACCAGTAAATCTCCTGCCTTGGCCAAGGACTTCGTATAATGGCTCTCCTAGACACAGAGCGACCTCACCCCCAATACCGGGATAGACGAACCCCTGCAGATCCGCTCACTGCCTCCATGTGGCTCGGGACTGTACCCAACTAAAACCTGTTTGCACGACTCCTTTGAGCCGTAGTAGGTGATTGATCGTTTCCGATTGTGTCGGTATTTAGAAACTTGTATGAAATCACAACCAAAAATATTTGACCGCAATCAATAACGGTGTCGGTTTGTAGCGCATTAATGAGTGTGGATCGTCCACAGGGATTGCACGATTCGTTCGTATTTTGTTTTGTTTGAATCAAAAATTTAATAGAAAAAAGAAAAGAAAACAATTCAAGATTTATATTGAGGAATTTCAAGAATCAATTATTATAATCAAGAATCAAGAAAATGATAAACATCAAGAATCAAGTATCGATAGAATTCCAATCAATTTAGGTTTCAAGATTTGAAGTAAAGCTCGTAGGAATCGAGTAAATTGTAGATGTGAAGAAGATTCATGAATACGATTTCTTATCCATTAACAAGTTGATACTAAATCGATGTAGATTCATAGAGGTTTAAGGATCTTGCGAAGAATTAGGGTTCCTCATCCTATCCTTTGTCCTTTCTATGAATCGCATTCACTAGATAGCTTCTATGAAATCGAATGATCGATCGTTGATCTCTAGATCGTGCGAAAGGAATCAAGAACGCATTCGCATCAATCTAGATCATCGATCATTCGATTTTCAAGAATTTACAATTGTTATAGGACTTAAGAAATCATTTAAAGATTCGTCAACATCATCATTCTACAATCGTTTCTATTCCTCCACGAGCGGAGTTTTATTCAAGCATCACCACGAAGAATACATTCAAGAATTGAATACGGATCATAATGCTCGAATTGAAAATAAGTAAGTTTAAAGAATCTTCACCTTTATAATATCAACAATTAGTTACAACTCTCAAGAACTACAAGAGGATGGAACTTGGATCGTCGATTCTTGCGTCGCTCGGCTCCTTGAGTCATGGATCGGCTTGGATCTCGTGCTCCGTTGAAGTCCGGTTCCGCTTCTAAAGGATCGTTGTTGACTTGCTTTGCTTGCAATCAAAGGATCTTGAATTCTTGATCTTGGATTGGATTAGGGTTAGGGTTTTGAGGTGGTAGTTGTTGGGTTAAAGAACTAGAATGGGGGAGATTAGAGATTGATTAGCTTTCAACCCTAATTTTTGAACAACTAATGAACAACCTTTTCAAGTGAGCCTTGGGGTCTTTTTATAGGTTTCCCAAACCCTAGGTCTAGGATTTTGAATTTTGAATTTCCCTCCAAAAGTTAGTTATAGGGAGAGGCTTCTAGAAGTAGTTAGTTAGGGCTTAGCTTCTACCCTAAGCTAGGAGGTTAGGGAGAAGGTTCTAGGTCCTTAATGGAGTTTAGGTGAAGCTTGTTGTAGAAGCTTGGGGTGTTTAGTTAGGAACCGTAGGGCTTGCTGATCTGGCAGAATGTTCAGGATCTTTCTGGAATTTGCAGTGTATTGCTGAGGTGTACACACTGAGAGAAGAGTAATGGTGCAGAGCAGTAGAGGTGACGTGGCATAGCCGCCGCGGAACCGCGGCGCAAGGCGGCTCCGGCCGCGGTTCCGCGGCCACTTGGCTTCCTTGGTGCTTCAATCTTCTGCTGTGGACTCTTGATAACTTTTTGGTATTTTTATGATATGTTGAATCTCTGAATTCACTCTAGATCATTGCCAGATTCCAATTCCTTGAGTTGGCGTATTTTTTAGCAGTCTTTGTTCTGTAAATTTGACCGATCTTCTGTAATTTCCTGCACAGACTTCGAAACACAAGTTGCGCAATATAGGAATGATGCGATGCCATAAAATACAGTCAATTTCCCAAGAAATGCCGGTTTTAAAGTCTAACACATGCAATCTGATATTTTACGACTGATTTGCTAATATGTGCTATATGAATACCGAACAGCTCTAGATGAATGCAATTGATAGGGAAATTGCCGTGTTAAAAATGCAGTATTTTCGACTGATCAAATTCCCCCAAACTTATTTTCGATCGTCTCGAGTGAACTATTTTATTAAAAAGAGAAGGAGAAAATAAAGAAAGAGAAAAACTAACTAGCACACTTTCGTAGGCGACACGATTGCACTGAGCACGTACAACAAGCCTTTAAACCTCTAGGTGTCCCTAGTAGGAGGAGTGTTGTCTCCTGAGGGTTTTCAACGGATTGCACCCACAAAATCCAATAATAAAAGAAAGATCATGAATATTACATTTAAAGAAAAGAATCGTAAAAGAAAAGCTTTGAAAATTAGGGTTTCCAACTAAGCTAGCTTTTCGGTTGTCATGAGCCCTATCTTAATAGTCATGAAAAGATGTCAGAAATCACATCATCTTGCAATAAAACATCGTCTTTATTCTTCATTCCTATCTTTCTTCCAAACATCGATCATATAACCCTGCGTGTGTGTAAAGACATCCCTACACCCGGAGAATTCAATTCAAGCTATCATACTCTTGCCCATCGGCCTCAGTACATTTTAATTAATGAATATTTAGATGAATTTGCTCACACACTTTCATGCGACCGTTAATACTTTTTGAGGTACTAACCGACCGATTACTCATGTGCTTGCTTATTTGGTGTATTTTCCTCATCTTGCACCACCTAAGGCTTAGCATTGACTCCCAGACCAGTTGGCCTTAGGGTACTAGGTGAAGAGGCACCCTCGCTATATTTTTTTATTGCTGCCTTGGCGATAACAAAACCAGTGTCCATTTTTCTCACCACTTTATATTTTCTTCATTTTTTATTTCCTTCATACTTTTGGCTTTAAGACAAGAGCATTTCAAGGTATCCTCTACTATCCCGGGCTTCAAGACGTGTGTAAGTGCGAATAGCAGGGTATCAACGTTCAAAATGTTTGGCTTCCAGAATAGAAACTATTTTTCAGACTTATTTTTATCCTCAGATTAGTGACTTCCTTCATCTTACTAACCCTTGGGACAACGGCTCATAACTACTTATTACTAGTTCGTATAAGAAAACTTCTAGTTTTCTTGGTTTTCTAAAATTTTTCTAATCTCATGGATGTAATTTTTCACTATCTAAACTTTCATTATCTTATTTATGTACAAAAATGTTTAAATATTAAAATATTTTTATATTTTGAAAATTTTAAATTTTTATGGATTTTGAATTTTTTTTAATTTGTATAAGTTTTTAAAGAAATGTTTTGTGCCTATGCAAATGATGAAAAAATAAGCACAAATCTTCCCCAAACTTGTTTTCAACAGTGTCCTCACTGTTGCCAACAGCTATATCTACAAAACCTGTAAGCCTGGGAGGAATTTATTAATGAGGGCAAAATATATAAGTGAAGAACCTCCCCAAAACTTACTCTTTTCACTCACCTCCATTCAAAAAGATGATGCAGTGATATACAGGACATGAATGTGAGACGGAGGAATTTTAATCCAAATAAAATGGCTCCTGTAAGAACAGGAGCTCCTCCGTGGGGTCAGTGGAAAAATACGGCTTTAGTCTATGTCCATTCACTTTGAAAAATGTGTCGTTTTTAACATTTTCTACTTCTACTACCCCGTGCGGGTATACAGACCGCACAACAAAAGGTCCCTTCCACCGAGATCGAAGCTTACCCGCGTGAAGGTGTAGTCGTGAATCATAAAGAAGGACATGCTGACCAGGTGAAAATGTTTTCCTCAAAATGTTTTTATCGTGAAAAACCTTAGTCCTATTCTTTATGATTACAGCGTTATCATAAGCTTCATCGCGGAGTTCTCTTAGCTCATTTAGTTGCAGCTTCTGAAAGTTGCAGGCTTGGTTTAGGTCAAAGTTGATTTCCTTAATAGCCCACAATGCTTTATGCTCAATCTCGACGGGTAAGTGACATGCCTTCCCAAACACTATCCTATATGGAGACATCCCTAAGTCGGTTTTAAATGCAGTTCGGAATGCCCAAAGAGCATCCGTCAGTTTGGTCGACCAGTCTTTTCTATTCTTAGCAACAGTCTTCTCCAGGATTAGTTTGATCTGTCTATTTGAAATCTCATCCTGCCCGCTCGTTTGGGGATGATAGGGTGTAGAAAGTCTGTGGTTGATTGCGTATTTTCGCATCAGAGTCTCGAAAGACCTGTTGCAGAAATGTGTCCCGTTGTCGCTAATGATAGCGCGTGGGTGTCCAAATCGCGAAAAGATATTCTCTTTTAAGAACTTAATGACAACTTTCCTGTCATTAGTGCGACATGGAATGGCTTCAACCCACTTTGAGACATAATCAACCGCCAGCAGTATGTACAAATTCCCAAAGGAGTTGGGAAAGGGACCCATAAAATCAATGCCCCAAACATCGAAAATTTCAACCACTAGAACGGGTTGCTGAGGCATTTCATTTCTCCGGGAAATTCTACCCGTGTACTGACACTGTGTACTGGTTTTGCAATGCTCAAATGCGTCCTTGAACAAGGTCGGCCAATAAAATCCACATTGCAAAACCTTCTCCGCCGTCTTTTTAGTACCAAAGTGACCCCCACAGGCCTGATCATGACAAAAAGAAAGAACACTCTTGAACTCTTCTTTCGGGACACACCGGCGCATGATCTGATCAGGACAATACTTAAACAAATATGGATCGTCCCAGTAAAAGTGTTTTACTTGAGATAGAAAGCGGTATTTGTCCTGTTTTGACCAATCGCTGGGTATAAGTCCCGTGACAAGAAAGTTCACAATATCCCTGAACCAAGGTTCATAGGATACACTCAAGAGTTGTTCGTCGGGAAACGAATCATTGATCGGCAGGGTCATAGGGGAAGAAGAGATGCGTGAAAGATGGTCGGCTCGTACGTTTTCACATCCTTTCTTATCTTTGATAACAAGATCAAATTCTTGTAGTAGAAGGATCCAACGTATTAGTCGATCTTTTGCATCTTTCTTCGCCAGAAGATGTTTTAAGGCGGAATGGTCAGTGTACACAACTATAGGTGAGCCAATTAAGTAAGGCCTGAATTTTTCTAATGCAAATACAACCGCCAAAAGTTCCTTTCCGGTGGTTGTATAATTGATTTGAGCATCATTCAGAGTCTTACTCGCAAAGTATATCACGTGTGGCATCTTTTCAATGTGTTGTCCTAAGACTGCACCTACTGCAAAGTCGGATGCATCACACATCAGCTCAAAGGGGTAGTCCCAATTTGGAAATGATAGAATGGGTGCTGTAGTGAGGGAGTGTTTAAGTGAGTCGAAAGCTGCCTCACAATCCGAGTCAAAGTGGAAGGTCGTATCCTTGGCCAAGAGAAGAGTTAAGGGTCTAGCAATTTTGCTAAAATCCTTAATGAATCTCCTATAAAAGCCCGCATGGCCAAGAAATGATCGAATATCTTTGACGCTTTTGGGATGAGGAAGGTTTTGAATGACATCTATCTTAGCTCTGTCAACCTCAATGCCTTTTTATGAAATTACATGTCCAAGCACAATTCCCTCTTGGACCATGAAATGGCATTTTTCCCAGTTCAAAGTTAAGTTCTTCTCTTTGCAACGAGTAAGAACTGCGTCAAGATTCGATAGGCAATCAGAAAAAGAGTCTCCAAAAATCGAGAAATCGTCCATAAAGATCTCCAGAAAATTCTCTACCATGTCAGAGAATATCCCCATCATACACCGCTGAAAGGTAGCGGGAGCATTGCATAACCCAAAGGGCATGCGATTGTAAGCAAAGGTACCAAAAGGACAAGTAAAAGTGGTTTTATCTTGATCCTTTTTGGCGATGGGGACCTGATTATAGCCAGAGTATCCGTCCATAAAGAAATAATACTCTCGTCCAGCTAAGCGTTCCAGCATTTGATCAATGAATGGTAGAGAAAAGTGGTCTTTCCTCGTGGCAGCATTGAGTTTTCTATAATCAATACATACACGCCACCCAGTTTGGGCGCATGTCTGAATCAACTCATTTACCTCATTGGTAATAACAGTGATGCCGGATTTCTTAGGGACGACATGTATAGGACTCACCCACTGGCTATCGGAGATTGGGTATATAATACCACTATCAAGGCATTTGACAATCTCTTTCATCACCGCTTCCTTCATGACGGGATTTAACCGTCTCTGTGGTTCTCGGGTTGGTCTGGCATCATCCATCACATGTATATGATGTTCTACAATCAAGGGACTAATCCCTTTGATGTCCGCCATAGTCCAACCAAATGCCTCTCTATTCGATCTCAATACCGATAAAAGTTCATTCTCTTGCTCTGATACTAGAGAAGCGGATATGATAACCGGTAAGGACTCATTCTCACCTAAATAAGCATATTTAAGATGAGAAGGTAAAATTTTGAGATCTAATTCAGGCGGAGAAATGATAGAAGGTGGGATCATTAAGTGATTTTTGGAATTACAAAGAAGCTCAGAGCCTGTGAAAGATACAGACTCGGGTGGTGATAGGTCAGGAGTGTCGGACTCAAGTGTTGGAAAAGTGTCCTCACTAAGATCATGTGTAAGATCAAACAAAGATATGGTAGTGTCGTCGAGATCTGTAAAGCAAAGTTCCTCAGCTCCTCAATTTTCGGGAGCGATCTCGTGGAAATAGCACACATCAAGAATATGAGCAGAGGGTTCTGATGGCTGACTTCCAACTTTGTAGATGTTTAGTTCAATGGTCATATTTTCAAAGGATAAGTTCATTGAACCATTTCTACAGTTAATAACAGCATTGGAAGTGGCAAGGAAAGGTCGACCCAAAATCACCGGAATTTGGCCCCGGGGGTTTGCTACAGGTTGTGTATCGAGAACAATGAAGTCTACAGGGAATACAAATTCCCCGATCTTTATCAACACATCCTCTAGTTCACCCCTTGGTTTGGTGATTGAACAGTCTGCCATTTGGAGAGTGCAATGAGCAGGTTTCAACTCTCCAATCCCTAATTGCTCATAGACAGAATATGGAAGCAGGTTAACACTTGCGCCAAGGTCTAAAAGAGCACGGTTTATGTTTTTACCCCCAATAGAAATCGATATCGTAGGACATCCCGGGTCCTTACATTTCTTTATTAGCTGAGGGATAAAAGCAGTGCTAATATTATTAGACATGAAGACCTTCTTCGGCACTTGAGTCTTCCTCTTCCTAGTGCACAAGTCCTTAAGAATTTTCGCATAAGCGGGGACTTGTTGAATAGCATCTAGGAGAGGGATGTTGATGTTAACCTGTTTGAACATTGCCATAATTTTCTCCATATGTGGACTCGATTTGTTACCCCTTAACCGATTCGGGTAAGGAGCTTTCGCAATAAGCGCCGGGTCCATCATAAAAGAAGGAAGAGGGGTAGACGTGATCCCAAAAGAGGAGTGGGGACCGTCTGTGGAGAACTAGAAGGACTATACTGAGGTGTCGAGCCTAGTGGGAAATGGAGAATAGGCTCGCGAGAAGGCGATGGGGTAGAAGAACAAGGATCAGAAGTAGAAGTGTGTGCGTGAGGAAAGGTTTCAGCCGTGGTGTTATTGATAGGATTTTCAATATCATCAATTCCTTCCCCGACATGGTTGTTCAGCACTCTTCCTGATCTCAACGTTGTGACGGCATTTACATTGTAATGCCCAGGATTCGGTAGGGGTTGAGACGGAAGTTTCCTTTTTTCTCTCGCACTCATTTCGGCTTTAAGTCGTGCAATTTCAGCTTCCATCGATCTGATACTCTCAGCTTGGGACGCTGAGTTTTTCTTTATCTCACTGAAGGAAGATCTAACCTCAGCCGATACCTCTATGAAATTTGACAAGAGTGATTTCATGGTTTGAGTGAATTGAGAGAATTCGTCAGAACCGGTCATCTGCATAGGATTAGACTGTGCAGGAGTGTTGACCTGGTTTTGGAAATTTTGTGACTGGTAGGGGTGCTGAGTGAGTTGAAGTGGTTGCTGTTGTGGTGGAAGAGCCCTTTGGAAATTATTTTGGCTTGGAACCGTGTTTTGAGATTGTTGTTGGTTCCAAGCAAAATTCGGGTGATTCCTCCAACCCTGATTGTACGTGGAAGAATATGGATCGTTTCTAGGTCTTTGAAATGCGTCATTAGTATGCTCGTGACCTTGAAACTGAGAGTTTAATGGACATTCTTCCGTTAAGTGAGACGGATCAGAACAGCACCCACATACAGTTTTGGGGAGCGACATTGGGTTTAGGGAGGCTGCTGCAAATTTGTGTTCCATAGCCTCGAGCTTCTTTTGCATTGCTGCCATCTCAGCTCGAACACCTATGGACACATCAATTTGATGTACGCCACCCCTATTCAATGGTTGGGTTCCACTCTCCCACTGTAGTGATTTTTCAGCGAACTCTTCTAAAAATTTCCAAGCTTCCCCGTCATCCTTGGTCATAAAGGTGCCTTGACACATGTTTTCAAGGTTCTGTTTAGTGTTTGGGTTAATGCCCTCATAAATGACTCGGCAAAGATCCCATCTCGGGATGCCGTGATGAGGACATTGAACCAATAGATCCTTGAAACGTTCAAAGCATTTAGAAAATGGTTCAGTAGGAAGCTGGGTGAATTGATTTAGTTCGCTACGGATTCGAGCTGTCTTTTGCATAGGGTAGAATTTCTTAAGAAATGCCGCAACGAATTCTTCCCAATTCGTGATTGAATGTGCGGTAGTGTTATATAGCCACTTCTCGGCTATATCGCACAAAGTAAATGGAAGAAGTCGTAGACGCATAGCATCCACTGAAAGTTGTGACGTACCAATCATTGCGCATACGTTTTTAAATTTGGTAATGAAAACGTAAGCGTCCTCAGTCTCGAGTCCGTGGAATTTGGGTAAAAGGTTGATGTATTGGGGTTTGATTTCAAAATTATCCCCGTTGGCAGGTGGAATGGATAAGCAGGTCGAAAGAGGACCTCGCAATGGATAGCACCTCTCTTGGAGAGAGATGCGGGGTGGATTCTGCGCACCAACGGACGACGGCAGATTAGTGTTAAAGAAATTCGATGGAGGCGGATCCATTGATGTGGGTGTGGTAGTGAGTAAAGAAGAGGTAAATGTAGAAATACCAACTTCGGAGTCGATAAAGGGTACGCGGACTAAACGGGCACTAGAATCCCGTGTCCAGCCTATCTTGCACTAAAAAGGGTTAGTACAAGTGGCAGCATTGACTTATAATTAGGGGAAATGAATGAATGAATGCGGTGTTTGTTTTGAAAATTGGACGGATTTTTTGAAAAAAAATGATGCAACACAACAAATACAACACACAAAACCCTAATTCTAGGGGTCACCTAGGTCAAATCTCTAGATCGCTCCTAACTGCCAAAAGGCAAGTCGCAGGATAAATCCTCCACTGCCTCTTTGTCTCTCCTGTGGCCAGGTAAGTGCCAGGAAAGTGGGAGATTCTCCACTACGTAAGTAGTGGGCCTAATTAAGTAACCACTAGCCTTCGACACACTTGCCTTAGACACCACAAAAGAAACGTGGATAAGCAATGAATTACCCACGGCCTTCTCTTGTCCTTGTTGGAGATAGTGCCCTCAGCGTCAATTATTGGATCACAGGCACGTGATTGCGATGATTGAGGGAGGACCTATCCCGGTAGGACAGTCTTACTCAAGATGATAGTATGCTATCTGGTTTATCTTTATCATCGTGTACTGCTTTAGGTGACCATACGAGTCGCTATTGCACGTTGATAGAGCCCTTAGGATTCTTGCTTGACTACCAGCAGTATGAGGGCGATCATATAAGTGGGAGCTGGGGTCTATAAGCACATCCTTAAAAGGTCCCTAGTCGTGGGAGTTTCGAGACAGGGCATCGATTCTCCAGAGTAGACTAGTGTATATAGTCGAGACCCCGACGAGGGGCGGTGGCCGGTCTCACAAGCCACTGGTGTCAGTTGGTTCACCTAAGATGTATACAGGTGCTCATTGGGTTATGAGTACACCGGACAGGACTCGCCGGGAACCTGCTAGTTTGGATTATACCAGACGTCAGATAGTAGTTCCTTGGTGACATGTGTACAGGTTAGTTCATCGACCTGAGATCGTCATCTGTCTCGTGTGAGTTCCCACTATGCTTTGATTACTACCCTACCACGGCTCAAAGGAGTCGTGCAAACAGGTTTTAGTTGGGTACAGTCCCGAGCCACATGGAGGCAGTGAGCGGATCTGCAGGGGTTCGTCTCTCCCGGTATTGGGGGTGAGGTCGCGCTGTGTCTAGGAGAGACAGAAGATGAAAAGTCCTTGGCCAAGGAAGGAGATTTGCTGGTAGGTATTCCAGTAGTATCTCAGGGTGTTCTGGGCTACACTCCGACACGACTTGTACCGCTTTTGGGGGTCTGACTTTCACCAACCCCATAGGCCCGCCATGCGATGCTCATAGACGAACGGACCGGACTGTACGGATATTGTCACTGACAGGCTCAGTAGGGTGTCAGGATGTGTTCACTCATCGACGTACCTTTTGGTCAATACCTGGTAGCCCGTTACGTATTGGCTTATACCTCTGACCTGCTAGTGGTTAAATCCACAACCAAGGTGTTGACGAGTCTTTAGAGTCCACCACACACAGTTACTCAGGTTTCGGGCGAAACGCTGTAGAAGCCATATGGAGATATGGCAGGGTTCGATCATATATGTGCGGTATTGCACGGATCGTGATCGGACGGTTTTTACTGGCCGGCTTTGGCTTAAGCCGGATCCTAGTATTAGATAGTGTAGTTTTGTCTCTTTGCATTTGTGTTCAGTGGGAATACAAATGCGGGCATGTATTTGCAATAGTGGGGTTTTCCTGTAATTTTATTACGGGATCAGTTTTCTGAAGTTGCCAGTTTGCATTCCGTTCCGGTCGGTTTTCTTTTATTCCTTCACGACCGGACTTTCGATGGAGGGGGTTATTTGCACATTTGCAATTAACATTTGTGGAGGGGTTTTCTTGCTTAAGTGAGGCATCATGAGTGCTCTTATCATCATGAGATTCCATTATGGTCTTTTCATTGCTTTTCATGAGATGGGTGTGGAGTTGATTTGGAAAAGAAATGGTTGTGACCATTTTTTTTCTTTTTACCTTATTCTCTTTCTTCTCTTGATTTATTGATTCTCTTTTCCCACCCACAAGAAGGGGGACCGGCCACTTGAGTGAGATGAGAGGATTGATTTTGTGGAGGTGGGATTTTTATTCATCTCATTTTTTTTCTCTTTGGCTTGCTTGCAAAATTCCACACACAACTCTCCATAGCTCATTTTTCTTCCTCCACCTCCATACATGGCAACTTCTAACCCTCAAGAGACATAGCCTACTACACTAGTCTACAGCAAACCTTGGACGCGTCGGCTAGCCAACTTCGCGGCCGAGTTGCCTCGGTCCAGAGGTGGGAGCCCGTAAAAGACTTCGGCTTTGTGGTGCCCTTTCCGACGAGGATGTGATGGACGGAGATTCTGCGGGAGATCGGTGTGGAGACGAAGACCGAAGGACACGAATCACTCGGTATACTTCTCTACCCGTATTTTAGTTTGCTAGTTGCTAGGTTAATGGCCCGATCCGGGTGAAAAGTGCGTGGTGGTGCCAGTTTGCTAGTTTGCAAAGTTTTTGTTTCCGCGTTTCCGGCGTCGGATCGACGGCCGGGGCATCGCCGCGGACTTACATTGGTATCAGAGACAGGCCATTAACCTAGCCTAGCTTGTTCTTGTGTGTTTACATGTTCGATCGAACGGATTTTCCGAAAACCCATTCTCATTTGCACAGTTTTCTGTCGAAATTTTTTTGGCTCCAAAATTTTTTCAGTACATTGCAGTGACATGTGCAGGGAATTCTAAGCATTCTGTGAAAATTTGGTAGCGTGATTGATTGATGTGAAAAAGTGTTTGTAGTTTAACCGCAATCAATAACGGTATCGCGTGTAGCTAGACCGAGATGAGTACGGGTCGTCCTCTGGGAAACGTGGAACCTTTTACTTTTACTTTAGATGTGTTGAGAAAGAGAGGAGGGATAAAGAATTTTATAGAATGGTTTCTAGATCTACGTTAAACAAGAATGTAAAATATAGATCTAGATTATTTTAAAGATGTAGATAATATAATAAGAGGGCTTGTAGGGTTCGTTAGGATTTAATAGTTATGGACGATTAATTAAAAGTTACCCTTTTTATCCATTAATAGATTTAGAACTAGAACGACGGTGATGCGTGTAGATTAGGGTTTCTGGAGGGAAAAGGAATCCCACTCTTAACCCTTATCTCGACACGGAACTACGTTCATATCTAGCCTTTACCAAAACAATCATTAATCTAATCTCTAATCGCGGTCGGAACTAGAAAAGAATTGCTAGCGTGCCCGATTAGGATGTTAATGATTCTTTTGATAAAATTCCTAAACTTTATAGGACTTAAAAAGGGTTTAGATATTTTCATCGTCCATTAGCCTACCCTAATCCTACGAACCCTAACAAGCGGAGAATTACTCGCGCATGTTGGGAGAAGAAGATGAAAAGAAAGAGAGGGAAAACATAATGTAAAATGCAAAAGAATTAAATAAAATAACTACCTTTATTAATCAACTGAACAATCTACACTTTTATTCCGTAGAAAATGATTACAAACTAGTTGCTTCTCGATCTTTCCTAAGGATGTAGATGAACAGTTGATGATCAGCCTGGATGCGTGAGCGTCAGGGGCTTCGTGATCTCTTCGGCTTGATGACATTTCCAAGAGGCTCTCGGTGCCTTTTTATAGTGCTAAAGCCAGAATACAAGCTTCTAAAATATGATTTAAGCAGAAAAGATTTTCCCTAAAAATCCTCAACTCCCAAATCTTCTTAACCGTGGCGAATCCGCGGCATAAAGGGGTCATCTCCGCCGTTGATCAATTTTCAGGAGCTGTCTCTATGTGACATTTGGCGATCCTTGGTACCTTTAGAATTTGGAAATCTTTTCGTGGTTGCTTCCAGACTTGGTCTCCAAGTTTTGCTTCTTAATTAGGCAAGTCTTCTTCAATAACTTGATTTGCTTGATTCTAGTCTTTGAAAAATTCTGCACACTTGGAAATCTTTTGCACAACAACTCAAATAATATTTAGTAGACTTTGTTCTACTAGGATTTGGTCAATGAATTTATTTGCATACATTTTCCTACCAAATGATAATTAAAATATATTAACACATGGAAAATAATGTTTTTACACATAAACCCTCATATGTATAATATATTATATTAAAGTCCTTTTTTAATATAAAAATGGTAGGAAAAATGTAATACAAATGTGCAGTTTTATCAACTGAACAAATACCCCCAAACTTATTTTTGATCGTCCCGAGCAAACTAGTTTATTTAAGAGGAGAAAAAGAAAGGAGAAAACTAAGCACACTTTCGTAGGCAGACACGATTGCACTGAGCATGTGCAACAAGCCGTTAAACCTCTAGGTGTCCCTAGTAGGAGGAGTGTTGTCTCCTGAGGGTTTTCAGCGGATTACACCCACAAAATCCAACAAAAGAAAGATGGTGAAATTTACATATAAAGATAATAACTATAAAAGAAAGGCCTTGAAAAGAAGAGTTTCCAACTATACTAGATTTTCAGTTGTCATGAGCCCTATCTTAATAGTCATGAAAAAATGTTAGAAATCATATTATCCCTCAATAAAACATCATCTTTATTTTTCATTCCTACCTTTCATCCAAACATTGATCATATAACCCCACGTGTGTGAAATGGACATCCCTACACTCGGAGAATTCAATTCAAGCTATCATACTCTTGTCCATCTACCTTAGTACTTTTTTTTTAATTTGATGAATATTTAGATTTGCCCACACATTTTCATGCGACCGTTAATACTTCTTGAGGTACTAACAGACCGATTACTTATGTGCACACATTTTCATGCGACCGTTAATACTTCTTGAGGTACTAACAGACCGATTACTTATGTGCTTGCTGATTAGGTGAAAATATTTTTCTCGTCTTGCACCACCTAAGGCTTAGCAGTGACTCCCAGACCAGTTGGCCTTAGGGTACTAGGTGAAGAGGCACCCTCGCTATATTTTTTTATTGCTGCCTTAGTGATAACAAAACCAGTGTTCATTTTTTCTTTTCACCATTTTTATATTTTCTTCATTTTTTATTTTTCATTTCCTTCATACTTTGACTTTTAGACAAGAGCATTTCAAGGTATCCTCTACTATCCCGAGTTTCAAGACGTGTGTAAGTGCATATTGTATGGTATCATCATTCAAATGTTTGGCTTCCAGAATAGAAACTATTTTTCAGACTTATTTTTATCCTCAGATTAGTGACTTCTTTCATCTTACTAACCCTTGGGACAATGGCTCATAACTACTTATTACCAGTTCGTTTAAGAAACTTCTAATTTTCTTAGTTTTCTTAAACTATTCCTATCTTTTGGATGTAACTTTTCATTTTCTACTCTTTTGTTATAATTTTTTTTTAAATTTTTGAAAAAGTTGTGCTTATGCAAAATATGATGCAAATTGATATGTAAATAAGCACAAACCTCCCCCAAACCTGTTTACAGCAATGTCCTCACTGATGTCATCCATTAAACATAAAAACCTGTAGACTTGGGAGGAAATTATTAATGGGGGCAAAAATATATGGAAGTGAAAATCCTCCCCCAAACTTATTTTAGGCTCACAAATTTGTAAAAATCATTTTCTTTTAAGAGCCAAAATATACCACCCCTCCCCCAAACGTGAGTTAAACAATTTTAATCTTTTAAAAATCATATGAGGGGGTCAAGGTTATTGGTCAATGCCAAGCTTTGCAAAGACCGAAGGTCAACACCAACCATTCAAAAATTTTATCAATGAAGTACCAAGGTTGGTGGAAGAATATGTCACCTTTCGACAAGAAGAAGTGGGGAGGTGATAAGAGGTGTAATGGAAAAGGATTGTGTCTCAATTTGGAGAGACGACACAGTGATAGTAATGATGGATTACTCGCATTATCATGATTGTCCAAAAGAGGGGGTGGAGGTCCAATTTCTTCATCTTGGAGTTGATTCATCTCAACACCCGTGTCCTGTAAAAATGCTAGTTCATCAGTGAAAATTTCCTCAAAACTTTCATCGATACCCCGAAGAATAATATCATCAGAAAAAATGGGGTGATCGTCGGACTCAATATAAGGTTCCTCATTAGATGTTGACCCGGACAACTCGGTGGAAGAGTAAATGGTTGGGTCAAACAACAACATATGAAAAGAGTCAGTATCATGAGGTTGATCAAATTCGCTGCTGTCGACATCCATTAATTCGACAGAACACACATGAGTATAGGGTTCGGAGGGTTCACTTCCCAACTTGTAAATGTTAAGCTCAGTTGACTTCTTTCCAAAGGATAGGGTCATAGAGCCATTTCTACAATTGATTACTGCGTTGGAAGTGGCCAAAAAGGG
Organism: Agapanthus africanus; assembly: GCA_030015575.1. Taxonomy (NCBI): domain Eukaryota; kingdom Viridiplantae; phylum Streptophyta; class Magnoliopsida; order Asparagales; family Amaryllidaceae; genus Agapanthus; species Agapanthus africanus. The sequence goes on from JASDDO010000006.1 coordinate 45,490,393, forward strand.
TCGACCGAGTATCACCGGGATTTGATTGCGTGGGTTTGCTACAGATTGTGTATCTAAAACAATAAAGTCCACGGGGAATATGAATTCCCCGACTTTGATTAATACATCCTCTAACTCACCCCTAGGTTGGGTGATAGATCGATCGGCCATTTGAAGAATGCAATGCGCTAGTTTTAACTTTCCGATCCCTAATTGCTCATAAACCGAATACAGAAGCAAGTTAACACTAGCACTTAGATCGAGTAGAGCACGATTAATATTTTTACCACCAATAGAAATTGAAATTGTAGGACTTCCGGGGTCCTTTCGTTTCTTGGGTAGTTGTTGTATAAAAGCAGTGCTCACATTACTCGCAAGGAAAACTTTTTTAGGTACTTGAACTTTTCTCTTCCTAGTGCACAAGTCCTTTAAGATTTTCGCATATGACGGAACTTGTTGAATAGCATCTAGGAGAGGAATGTTTATGTTAACTTGCTTAAAAATTTCCACAATTTTCTCCATTTGCGGACTTGGTCTATTGCCCCTTAACCTGTTTGGATAAGGTGCTTTATCAATAAAGGTTTGGTCCAATATTGGAGAGGATTGTGGGGACGGATTCGATCCCAAAACTGGAGTGGGAATCGACTTAGATAGATTTGGCGAAATGGGCGAAGGGTTCGAGCCTTGGGGAAAACAGAGAATAGGCTCGGGTGAAGGTGGGAGACTAGACGAATTAGGGGAAGAAGAAGAAGAAGGGGTATCATATGTGTCACTATCATCAAATTGCTCACCCACTCGGTTATTCAGCACTCTCCCCGATCTCAACGTAGTAATAGCATTCACATTATGACTTTGTGAATGGCCAGGATTCGGTAGGGGTTGAGATGGGAGTTTTCCTTTCTCTCTCGCACTCATTGCGGCGTTTAACTGTGCGATTTGGTTTTCTATTGATTTAATACTCTCACCATGGGAGGAGGAGTTTTTTGTTAGGGTATCAATAGAAGACCTCATCTCAGCCGAAATTTGCATGGATTGTTTCATGAACATATCCAAAGTTTGTGCAAGTGAGTTGTCAGTACCAGCCATTTGTGGTGTAGAAATGTTGGCCGGATTTTGGAAATTCTGTGACTGAAAGGGGGGCTGATTCTGTGGTTGTGGTTGCTGTGGAGGAGGTCTTTGAAAATTACTTTGTTGGTTTCGATTCCAAGCAAAGTTAGGATGATTCCTCCATCCTTGATTGTATGTGGAAGAATAAGGGTCGTTTCTAGGTCGCTGCTGAAAAGCAGCATTAGCTTGAAACGATGCATTCATAGGACAATCTTCCGTTAAGTGTGAAGGATCCGAACAGCAACCACAAATGGTCTTAGGAAGCGTGACCTGATTTAGGGAGAATGATGAAAATTTGTTCTCAATAGCATCGAGTTTCTTCTGCATCGCTGCCATTTCGGCTTTTACTGCGATGGAAACATCGAGCTAGTGAATACCTCCCTTAGTTGTAGGTGGTCTTACGCTTTCCCACTGCAACGTGTGTTCAGCAAGGTCTTCCAGATATTTCCATGCTTCACCGTCATATTTAGACTTGAAATTGCATTGACACATTGTTTCAAGCATCTGCTTTGTCACTGGATTAATGCCCTCATATATAATCCGACATAAATCCCATCTTTGTATTCCGTGATTGGGGCATTGGACAAGCAGATCCTTGAAACGTTCAAAGCACTTCCAAAATGGTTCATTGGGAAGCTGGGTGAACTGGTTGATCTCGCTCCTAATGTGGGCAGTCTTATGATTTGGGTAAAACTTCTTAAGAAATGCTACGACGAATTCATCCCAATTAGTGATAGAGTGTGCAGCAGTATTGTAAAGCCATTTTTCTGCCAAGTCGCACAGTGTGAATGTGAGAAGACGTAAGCGCATAGCATCTAAAGTCAATTGTGAAGTACCCATCATTGCGCATACGTTTTCGAATTTAGTGATGAAAACGTACACGTCTTCCGACTCAAGCCCGTGAAATTTGGGCAGCAGATTGATGTAGTGGGGTTTAATTTCGAAATTATCCCCGTTAGATGGTGGAAGAGATAGACAAGTAGGAAGAGGACCACGAATAGGATAGCATCTCTCTTGGAGAGAGATGCGCGGTGGGTTCTGCTCACCTGCGGGCGGTGGCAGCGTGGTGTTATAATTAGATGGAGTGCCGTCCATCACGGTCGATATGGTGTATGGTGGGGGAAAAGAAGATGAAGAAGTACCGACTTCGGCGTCGATAGCAGGAACGCGGACAAGACGGGCACTAGGATCCCGTGTCCAGCCGAGCATGCACTAAGCGGGTTTAGTACAAGTGGCAGCGTGTGTGTGGTTTTAAAATTGGTTTGTTTTGAAAAAGTGGGACTCAAAACAATTCACCCTAAGATGCACAAGCAATCCTAGAACTAAGGTCACCTAGGTCCAGTCTCTAGACCGCTCCTAGACTTCCAAAGGACAAGCCGCAGGATAAATCCTCTACCGTCTCCGTACTACCCTTGTAGCCAGGTAAGTGCCAGGTAAGTGGGAAGGAACCACGTCGTGGGCCTAATTAATAACCACTAGCCATTGACACACTTGCCTAGGCACTACAAAAGTAATGCAGATAAACGATAGATTACCCACGACCTTCCTTTGTCCTTATTGAGCGCGACAGTCCTTAGAGTCTGGTCTAGATATTTTTTAATTTAATGAAGGGTTGATCTATACGCTCGGTTTGTGATTTGTGGGGCTTAGGAAGGGTGATGAAATCCCCACCTAATCTTGATTTGGTCTTTGCCCCTTAAAGTCCGTATTAAATATGCAAAACAAAACCAATCACAAAACTTTTTGCAAAAAGATTTTTGAGCGGTGCAATTTTGCAAAGAATCCTGTAGAAAATAGATTTTATTGGATTTGAGGGGAGAGAGTAGGGGTTAAGAAAGATACCAGTGAAGTGTGAAACCCTAGATCTCCTGTTTCCTCAAATCCGCGACTCTAGATTCCCTCGCAAAATTCACACACAAATCGTTAAATATGCAATTTGTAGTTTTGTTTTAATAATGATATGACTCGTCAAAGAATTCAACACAAATAGTAAAAATAAAAAATAACGCACGTATCCCCGGCAACGGCGCCATTTGATTGATGTGAAAAAGTGTTTGTAGTTTAACCGCAATCAATAACGGTGTCGCGTGTAGCTAGACCGAGATGAGTACGGGTCGTCCTCTGGGAAACGTGGAACCTTTTACTTTTACTTTAGATGTGTTGAGAAAGAGAGGAGGGATAAAGAATTTTATAGAATGGTTTCTAGATCTACGTTAAACAAGAATGTAAAATATAGATCTAGATTATTTTAAAGATGTAGATAATATAATAAGAGGGCCTGTAGGGTTCGTTAGGATTTAGTAGTTATGGACGATTAATTAAAAGTTACCCTTTTTATCGATTAATAGATTTAGAACTAGAACGACAGTGATGCGTGTAGATTAGGGTTTCTGGAGGGAAAAGGAATCCCACTCTTAACCCTTATCTCGACACGGAACTCCGTTCATATCTAGCCTTTACCAAAACAATCATTAATCTAATCTCTAATCGCGGTCGGAACTAGCAAAGAATTGCTAGCGCGCCCGATTAGGATGTTAATGATTCTTTTGATAAAGTTCCTAAACTTTATAGGACTTAAAAAAGGTTTAGATATTTTCATCGTCCATTAGCCTACCCTAATCCTACGAACCCTAACAAGCGGAGAATTACTCACGCATGTTGAGAGAAGAAGATGAAAAGAAAGAGAGAGAAAACATAATGTAAAATGCAAAAGAATTAAATAAAATAACTACCTTTATTAATCAACTGAACAATCTACACTTTTATTCCATAGAAAATGATTACAAACTAGTTGCTTCTCGATCTTTCCTAAGGAGGTAGATGAACAGTTGATGATCAGCCTGGATGCGTGAGCGTCAGGGGCTTCGTGATCTCTTCGGCTTGATGACTTTTTCAAGAGGCTCTCGGTGCCTTTTTATAGTGCTAAAGCCAGAATACAAGCTTCTAAAATATGATTTAAGCAGAAAAGATTTTCCCTAAAAATCCTTAACTCCCAAATCTTCTTAACCGCGGCGAATCCGCGGCATAAAGGGGTCATCTCCGCCGTTGATCAATTTTCAGGAGCTGTCTCTATGTGACATTTGGCGATCCTTGGTACCTTTAGAATTTGGAAATCTTTTCGTGGTTGCTTCCAGACTTGGTCTCCAAGTTTTGCTTCTTAATTAGGCAAGTCTTCTTCAACAACTTGATTTGCTTGATTCTAGTCTTTGAAAAATTCTGCACACTTGGAAATCTTTTGCACAACAACTCAAATAATATTTAATAGACTTTGTTCTACTAGGATTTGGTCAATGAATTTATTTGCATACATTTTCCTACCAAATGATAATTAAAATATATTAACACATGGAAAATAATGTTTTTACACATAAACCCTCATATGTATAATATATTATATTAAAGTCCTTTTTTAATATAAAAATGGTAGGAAAAATGTAATACAAATGTGAAGTTTTATCAACTGAACAGTGATCTCACTATTCCACCGCGGAACCGCGGCCAAACCCACGTATTTGCGGCGGTTCCGCGACCATTTTTACTATTCATTGGACCAAATTTTTGCAGTGAGCTCCTGGTTTGAAAATGGGGTTTTTGGAATATTCTTTTTGGGCCTAGACTCTCTTTAAGTGCTACAGTAATGCTTGGGGCCCACTTCGATAAATTTGATCGATCGAAAAGTTTAAACACATTAGTTCACAGTATTTACATTATATCTGCGACCGTGAATGTCACTTGTTCGGTAAATCCTGTCTAACTGCTATAGCCCGGTTAGACGGATTTGCGAACGTGACATTCACGTTGATGTTCTGTGATTGTGCTGTGTTGTTGCGGATCGGTCGTGGGGATAGCCTGGATGCAATATTAGTGCAGTTTTGTTTTATATGTACATTTGTTATTGCGGGGTGAGCGTCCGACATGTGGACTGCCGTCACTGCCTGTTTGTATTATTTATTTTGGGGCACGACCAGGTTGCGGTCGATGTACCCGTTGTATGTATATTTTACTTTCTGTACTAGGATTATCCCGCGGAGGGGTGCACGGATAGCCGGGTTCTAGAGGGCAACGAGCCCGCATCTCATGGCATTGAGACGGAGGGGGCTTTACTCCAGAATTGGCGGGCTGTTCGCCGCACTCGTAGGGGGTACAGGTTGGCCCAAGGAGGGGTGCCCAAGTTACCGGATTCCGTGAAGTGCTGGGTGGTCCATTCACGTTCCTGAAGGGGACTGCCTCGCTTCAGGTTTTGGCGGGTAACTTGCCGCGCCCGTAGGGGTCTAGGTTTTCATTGCACAGGCTATCCACACGACCAGGGGAACGTCGGGTTTCAGTAGCGGCTCTGTGAAACCCGGGGATCCCAGATATCTGTATTGTTCTGTGATGCTGTACATTTCTGTGATGTTGCTTTTTATCACGCCTTGAGCGAAAATTATATATTATATATATACTAGTAGATGTTGTATATGTTTTGCATCCGCGCTAGTCCAGTCCCCGCTCTGTCATTAGTTAAGTAACCTAACGGGTGATGACGGGACCCAGTGGCGAATGCGGATGGCATATACGTACATCAATATTTTCGTTCTTTTGTGGTGTGATTAATTGATGGGACTGCGTTGATTCGGATCAATGCAAGATTAACAAACCTACTTTGATGCTGTTGGAACATTTCTCAAAAAGCTGTTATTGCAAAGGCGTTCTGTTTTGTTTTGCACGGTGGTATTCGGTTATGAATATCCAGCTCCTCAGTCGACGAGGCAAGGGCCGAGATCCCTTCACCGGGAGTGACCCCTTAGACAAAAGTTTGCGTCAGGGCAATAACTTCACTATAGCCGATTACTTTTGCTTTGCATCGTGGTATTCAGTTGGAATATCCTGCACCTCATTCTACGGGGAAAGAGCCGAGATCCCTTCACCGGGAGTGACCTCTTTAGCAAAGGTTTTCGTCACTATATTTTTTAAAAGCTATCAGTTCCTTCAACGATATCAAGTTCATTACGTTAAAGGTTTTCGCCAGAAACCATTCGTAGCCCTCCGTCATTTCAGTTAAATATTCGGTAGTATTCAAGCTATGTATTTTGACCTCACGCCAAAGCATAGTGATTGGTAGCTGCCGGGTATTTATCTGTTGCATAGATAGATGCGTTGGTTTGGGACAGTCGTACTACTATTTTGGCCTACGTCAAGGGTATGTACGGGTGGGTTCAAATTAACCTGGATAATGACGGGTAGAACTTGACATGTGACTTATGATATTTTGACCTCACGCCAAGGTCATAAGAGCATGGGGCAAAAATCACATCGGGAGTTTCTAAAAAACTGAAACTTGCCGGGCATACGCATATCTTCTGGAGTGTGGTGACTTGAGTGGATTCCGTCAAGTTATCATGCGATGATAGTTGGATCCCGATTCCCACTGATGAGTTGGTTTACTCCTCGGATGATCCCGGCTAATTCTTCTTTCAGGTTTGGGGAAGAATTTGACGTTACAGTGGGAGGTTTCCAGATTAGATAAAGTGATAACCATTCTGATCTAGGTTAGAGTGCACGCTGAGTGTTTCTTTTCTCTCTCTCTTTGGCAGCGACCATTGACCCGACCCTAGACTATGACTCAGTGACCAAGTTGACCGAACCTTCTTAGCACTGGCTTTTGAATTGTCAGAGTTGCAAACCTCTTTGCCACTCCTACTTCCACCCTTTTCTCCAGGACACCCCGTATTACTACGAACGTCCACTTCCATTGGACAAAATCATCGTATGGTTATATACGAACTCGAAGGAATTTGAGGATGGTTTCTGGTTCTGGAGAAAATGAATAGGATTATTCAGTTGTCTTTTCTTTTTACCTTCTCTCGGGTTGCGAGTACTCCTTGGTTTAGGAGATAGTACACCTATTACGCAAATTGGATAGTCTTCTTCAAAACCATAGGCAGGTGCCGACCGGTAGGGAATGAAGAAAACCAATTAGCCTAAACGGTGTACAGAAGGTATTAAGTTAAGACAAAGAAAGGGATTAGTAAGAGGGCAAAGTAAATTGCGACTGCTATTCACGACCAAACCAAGTATTTCTTCGCCAATCCTAAATCACCTTTGTATTTCTCCAGGACACTCCATATCACTGCGAAGATCCCAGTTTATTGGATAATCCATCGTATGGTTATATACGAACTCGAAAGGAACTTGTTCCAGTTCGGGGGTGGATCCTGGTTCAGGAGAAATAGGAATAAAGTTCATTCAGGTGTCTTTTATCTTCACCTTCTCTCGCATTGCGAGTGCTCCTAGGATTAGGACAGTACACCCATTATGCTTATTGGATAGTCTTCTTCCAAACCATAGGCTGGTGCCGAACGGTAGGGAAGGAAGAAAACCATTTGGCCTAAAGGGGTGTGCAGAAGGTAATGACTAAAGACATATGAAGGGATTTAGAGAAGTGGCAAAGAATTATACGGTTACAGTTATGAATCTGGATAATGGAAGAGGCATTACTAGGAATACCGGGATACCCCATCGAAACATTTCAATGTTTCAGTTTCACTGTGTACTGTTAAAAGAAAACTGATTTCCCAATTAGACATTTACTCCAGGGTATGTATTTACCAGGTATGATTCTCACATCTGTATAGTTTTACAGATGATGAGTGGGAGTAAGTTATTGGGAATTAGGTGATCATCCTCATTATATCGGGATTCGTTGTAATTGGTGAATTTTGAGGAAGTCACCTGGGTTGTTTGCCAGTCAGCAAATATTTGGTTTTGAATATCCGTTGTTATGCACCAATTTCAAATTGATATATCTGTACGACTATTTTTATAGAGTGAGATGTACCTTTTTGAAATTATGTCTATGACATTTACCTATACCAGTGGATGGTTAGGTAAGGAGCATTGAACAACGGTGTAATTCTTCATAACCATAATTACAGTTTTCAACCTACGACACACAGTGAATGAGTTATTAGACTCAAGGGACTTATACAGAGTATTGTATATTGTCCAGTGTCCATTAAGACAGAGTGGTTGGTCCTCGTACTATATTCGGTTTACTTATCACTTCTCTGGTTCTTAGACAGTTGTTTCGTTGAAACACAGGGTCCAAGTTTTGAGAAGTTATAGGTATAAGAATAAAGTAGAGAACCAGGTATTGCAAGTATCGGGATTCTTCAAAGTGATCGAAGATGTAGATACTTGTATATGGTATTCAGTTGATAATAATGGTTAAGAGAACTTGCTTCTTTTTTAGGTTACTCATAATTGGAAGTACTCCTAAGTTGAGTAACGCTGATCGGCCTCCTTCCATTTAGTGGACATGCACTGGAGACAGCTGCATGATTTGAATCTGGTTCAATTAAATCAGTGCCTCGGTTTCTATATTGGATATAGAACAGTTCATATCTTGACATTATTAAGATACGGGGAGTTGTCCGGCTTATGCTTAAAACCAAACTCCGGATAACTCAAGGCACGTTTCTGTAATGGCTGTTTGTAGGTTGACCCGAGCTATGACGAGGGTTGATTTTCTACCATCTGGAAGATCAATAGTGATATTGTTCTTAACTCGCCACAGTTTTAATTAAAAAATGGATTTTTTCAGAAAACAGTAGTGGGAGTATGGTAGAACTGGAAGTGATTCCAGAACCGCAAACGATTACTGAAGATTTGATAAGAACCTAAAGATTCAATCTGGTTTGACATTCCATTGGCCACTCCGCAGATAAGGTGGGTAACCTCAGGCGCTCGAGAGGTACTTCGGTATGCTCAAGGACGGTGGCAGGGAGGTTCCTGTTTACCCAAACTTTCCATTGCTGTTGCTCCATACTGTGAGACCCGGCAGGAGGATGAGTATAGCGTCCTTCTAAATTGGCTTTAGAAGTGTACGTCTATATGACCCTGCCAGAGGGTTGTCGTAGTCAGTGAGAGCAGCGGAAGCATTGGTGGATATCAGGCTTATGTCTATTTATAGACTAAAGCAGATATAGCGGAGATAGATCATCTATTTCTGATGTGATAGTCATAGGTTTGACTTCATCAGAATAGGGGATGGATCTGTTAAGAAGGTAGTAGGGTGTGATGTCCTGGTATTTGATGACATACACAGAGTAGGAAGTGATATTCCTATACTACGATCGGTTATACTTTGGTTGTCACACAGTGGTTTCTCCACATAGGACTTGGATATTATATCAGACATTCTGGTTACTAAATCTATGATTTTAGATCTAGATTTGGATGGTTTCCCAATCAGGGTACTTAGACAGCATTCTAAGAGTATTTAGAATGGACGACTCCTGGCACGGTTATATACCTGCAGGTGATGGAGTCACCCTCTCTAAAGGTGTCTTACAGACTAAGGGGGAGAGGGATACGCATGATTGGCAGATTGAGTCAATCATGAGATATCAAGTACCACACCAGATGTTGTTCTTGCAGTAGGTACAATAATATGATATTGATCCAATCCTGGAGAAACAGTCGGAAGCAGTTTTAGAACATAAGCTGATGTTCTAGGGATATGATAACAGCATTCTCCTTCGGGAAACAGTTATCATTCCAGGCTTCCAAGGTGACCTAGATGACAGAGAGGTTGTCAGAGTTATAGTTTTCCCTCTGACGAGGGGCAGTATTTTGGACAGATGGTCCAGGTGGATACTGAGGGAAGGCATGGCGCAGGACACTGATTAAGTTCAGTTGACGATACAGTCTAAGAAGTTTGGATTTGGGGTTCACTTATAAGCTAGGTCCCATCAGACATCCAAACACTCTAAGACAGGTATTGCTCATTTCGGGAGATGGCTTTCTCCGCGAACTTGAGATAAAGAAAGACATGGAAAGAAACACCAGAGCGGATCCACTCACTGAGGCTATTCCTCGAACGTAATAGTTTCGCAAACGAGCTTTGTTAGACTGACTAGTGGAGGAGTTGGGTGTTCGGTATCACACGGGCTGTGAGTATGCGACATCACAATAATTAGCCTTCAGTGCAAGTGGGAGATTGTTGGAGATAGTGCCCTCAGAGTCAATTATTGGATCACAGGCACGTGATTGCGATGATTGAGGGAGGACCTATCCCGATAGGACAGTCTTACTAAAGATGATAGTATGCTATCTGGTTTATCTTTATCATCGTGTACTGCTTTAGGTGACCTTACGAGTCGCTATTGCATGTTGATAGAGCCCCTAGGATTCTTGCTTGACTACCAGCAGTATGAGGGCGATCATATAAGTGGGAGCTGGGGTCTATAAGCACATCCTTAAAAGGTCCCTAGTCGTGGGAGTTTCGAGACAGGGCATCGATTCTCCAGAGTAGACTAGTGTATACAGTCAAGACCCCGACGAGGGGCGGTGGCCGGTCTCACAAGCCACTGGTGTCAGTTGGTTCACCTAAGATGTATACAGGTGCTCATTGGGTTATAAGTACACCGGACAGGACTCGCCGGGAACCTGCTAGTTGGGATTATACCAGACGTCAGATAGTAGTTCCCTGGTGACATGTGTACAGGTTAGTTCATCGACCTGAGATCGTCATTTGTCTCATGTGAGTTCCCACTATGCTTTGATTACTACCCTACCACGGCTCAAAGGAGTCGTGCAAACAGGTTTTAGTTGGGTACAGTCCCGAGCCACATAGAGGCAGTGAGCGGATCTGCAGGGGTTCGTCTCTCCCGGTATTGGGGGTGAGGTCGCGCTGTGTCTAGGAGAGACAGAACATGAAAAGTCCTTGGCCAAGGCAGGAGATTTGCTGGTAGGTATTCCAGTAGTATCTCAGGGTGTTCTGGGCTACACTCCGACACGACTTGTACCGCTTTTGGGGGTCTGACTTTCACCAACCACCTAGGCCCGCCATGCGATGCTCATAGACGAACGGACCGGACTGTACGGATATTGTCACTGACAGGCTCAGTAGGGTGTCAGGATGTGTTCGCTCATCGACGTCCCTTTTGGTCAATACCTGGTAGCCCGTTACGTATTGGCTTATACCTCTGACCTGCTAGTGGTTAAATCCACAACCAAGGTGTTGACGAGTCTTTAGAGTCCACCACACACAGTTACTCAGGTTTCGGGCGAAACGCTGTAGAAGCCGTATGGAGATATGGCAGGGTTCGATCAGATATGTGCGGTATTGCACGGATCGTGATCGGACAGTTTTTACTAGTCCGCTTTGGCTTAAGCCGGATCCTAGTATTAGATAGTGTAGTTTTGTCTCTTTGCATTTGTGTTCAGTGGGAATACAAATGCGGGCATGTATTTGCAATAGTGGGGTTTTCCTGTAATTTTATTACGGGATCATTTTTCTGAAGTTGCCAGTTTGCATTCCGTTCCGGCCGGTTTTCTTTTATTCCTTCACGACCGGACTTTCGATGGAGGGGGTTATTTGCACATTTGCAATTAACATTTGTGGAGGGGTTTTCTTGCTTAAGTGAGGCATCATGAGTGCTCTTATCATCATGAGATTCCATTATGGTCTTTTCATTGCTTTTCATGAGATGGGTGTGGAGTTGATTTGGAAAAGAAATGGTTGTGACCATTTTTTTTCTTTTTACCTTATTCTCTTTCTTCTCTTGATTTATTGATTCCCTTTTCCCACCCACAAGAAGGGGGGCCGGCCACTTGAGTGAGATGAGAGGATTGATTTTGTGGAGGTGGGATTTTTATTCATCTCATTTTTTTTTTCTCTTTGGCTTGCTTGCAAAATTCCACACACAACTCTCCATAGCTCATTTTTCTTCCTCCACCTCCATACATGGCAACTTCTAACCCTCAAGAGACATAGCCTACTACGCTAGTCTACAGCAAACCTTGGACGCGTCGGCTAGCCAACTTCGCGCCCGAGTTGCCTCGGTTCAGAGGTGGGAGCCCGTAAAAGACTTCGACTTTGTGGTGCTCTTTCCGACGAGGATGTGATGGACGGAGATTCCGCGGGAGATCGGTGTGGAGACGAAGACCGAAGGACACGGATCGCTCGGTATACTTCTCTACCCGTATTTTAGTTTGCTAGTTGCTAGGTTAATGGCCCGATCCGGGTGAAAAGTGCGCGGTGGTGCCGGTTTGCTAGTTTGCAAAGTTTTTGTTTCCGCGTTTCCGGCGTCGGATCGACGGCCGGGGCGTCACCAGGAACTTACAGTCCTAAGTGAGCACGACGGTCCTTAGAGTCATCTCTAGATTTCTTTTAGTTAATGAGGGTAAATGCGGATGCAAATTTTTCGATTTTCGGGGCTTAGGAAGGGTAATGAACTCCCCACCTAATCTGGATTTGGTCTTTGCCCCTTAATGTCCGTATTAATTATACAAACAACCACAAAATCAAAACAAGCACAATTTAATTTTGCTTTTTGCGCGGCGCTGCGATTTTTGCAAAGAAGCCTGCAGAAATTTGTTATTTGGAGCAGACAGAGAAGAAGATAAGAAAGATAGAAGCTTGCTGTGAACAAAATTGTACAGAGGGGCCTTCACCTAGCCGCGGAACCGCCGCAATAGGTGGCTCCTACCGTGATTTCACGCCCGTTGGTACAGTTCAGTGCACAATTTTTCCACAGAAAGCTGCTGCTAACTCCTTGAGCTCTCTGGAAATTTCCAAAAAAAAATTCAATTGCACAGCAAGCTCCAGATTTTCTTGCAATAAACCACAACAAATCGTTTAGTGTTTTGCGCGAATTTTGATCACAAAATTGTAATGGAATAAATCTTTCAATTCAAATTTCAAATAAAGAACGAATTAGCGCGCGATCCCCGGCAACGGCGTCATTTGATTGATCGTTTCCGATTGTGTCGGTATTTAGAAACTTGTATGAAATCACAACCAAAAATATTTGACCGCAATCAATAACGGTGTCGGTTTGTAGCGCATTAATGAGTGCGGATCATCCATAGGGATTGCGCGATTCGTTCGTATTTTGTTTTGTTTGAATCGAAAAAAGAAATGAAAACGATTCAAGATTTATATTGATGAATTTCAAGAATCAATTATTCTAATCAAGAATCAAGAAAATGATAAACATCAAGAATCAAGTATCGATAGAATTCCAATCAATTTAGGTTTCAAGATTTGAAGTAAAGCCCGTAGGAATCGAGTAAATTGTAGATGTGAAGAAGATTCAAGAATACGATTTCTTATCCATTAACAAGTTGATGCTAAATCGATATAGATTCATAGAGGTTTAAGGATCTTGCGAAGAATTAGGGTTTGTCATCCTATCCTTTGTCCTTTCAATGAATCACATTCACTAGATAGCTTCTATGAAATCGAACGATCGATCATTGATCTCTAGATCGTGCGAAAGGAATCAAGAACGCATTCGCATCAATCTAGATCATCGATCATTCGATTTTCAAGAATTTACAATTGTTAAAGGACTTAAGAAATCATTTAAAGATTCGTCAACATCATCATTCTACAATCGTTTCTATTCCTCCACGAGCGGAGTTTTATTCAAGCATCACCATGAAGAATACATTCAAGAATTGAATACGGATCATAATGCTCGAATTGAAAATAAGCGAGTTTAAAAAATCTTCACCTTTATTATATCAACAATTAGTTACAACTCTTAAGAACTACAAGAGGATGGAACTTTGATCGTCGATTCTTGTGTCGCTCGTGTAACATTTTCAAAAAAATATAAAATATTAATTTTGGGAATTTTTATAATTTAATATTATTTTATTGATTATTTTAATATTAAATGCAAATAAATAGGAAAAATGTTAGAAAAATTATGAAAAATTATGGAAAATTCTAAAATGGGTTAATTATTGAAATTATGAAATTTTTAAGTTGTTGTGATCATTTTGACACTAATTTAGTGCTAATCGCGATTAAAATCGCTAATCGGGTTTTTTGGTAATTTTGTGCAAAACTTGCACATATCACATTTTCTACACTTGTACACTTTTCTTGCCATGGTTTTTCATTTGGGATCACTATTCTTGTGAGAAGGTTTAGGGATTTAAAAGAAAAGAAAAAGAAAAGAAAATGAAAGTGAGGGTAGGTGAGAGAGAGGCATGGGGCACCCTTGACCTTTTGACTTAGCACCCTTGGCCATTCCTCTCCCTCTCATTTCTCTCCCTCTTCCTCTAGCTGCTGCTGCCCTCCCTCATCTTTCCCCACCTCTTCAAGCCCTCTCTTCATCTCTAAAACTACACCAAAATCCAATATCGGTTTCATTAAAAATGTGCGCGAGCCCGAGATCTACAAGATGGACCTAGAAAGCTTGGATTGTGACCACTTGGGGCAACTCAAGAATTTTCTTGAGTTGCCAATTGAGATAATTTCTGAACCATTAGCTTAATTATAGCCTTTCCTATAACCCCATGTTAAGGTTTAATCGATATTGTGTGATATTATGGACTTGGTGAAAACCTAGTTAGGGTTTGAGGGAAATTGGTGTTATATTATGAAATTGAGCTCAATTAGGGTTTTACCAACACCTTAGTGTTTGAATTGGAGCCCAAAACCTGAAGTAAGAACCCATAATACGGATTTTAGAAACCGATATCGGGGGAAAAACATGGAATCTGCCACTGTTATTGGAATCTGCTAACACCCCGAGAACCCTAAAATAATTTTGAGTGGAAATTGAGATGTGCAGGCAACATAGAGGCAACACCCAAAACCCTAGCTCCCCACTCCACCTTGAGGCCGCCAAAACCTCCATTCTGGCCGCAAATTGCGGCCAGACCAGTGAGGAATCTCCTCGTTTTCTGTGCACAGCCCCATTTCATCAATTCTTGGCCCTGGGTACTTCTAGTTTTGACAGATTCTTTCTAGGGTAAAATCTGGGACATATATCCTAAGTTGCTATTTTGGATCCGTATTTCCGTATTTCCGTATTTTTGATTCTGAAATGGTGGGATGTGTTTTGCCTCGACTATTTGTCGTTTATACGACGATATAGAGGAGTTATTGATGGTTTTGAAGGCGTGCCATAGGTTTTCACCTATAGGCCCCTTATCGTATCGTTTTGGGTTTTATGCGCCGTTTTAGATTGGATTTGGTTTTAATGCGCATATGCGATATTTTGATGTGTAGGTACCCATGAAGACTTCGGGACGACAAGCATACGTGGTGACGTCCGCAATGATGATGCAAGGTGAGTAGATTATATCTACAGGGGGAAGTCGGGTGGATGGCGTATAGCACCCCCGCAGTCCGTAGATAGATTACTATGTAGTTTATTGTGATATTAGGTGTATTGTGGATAGTATAGGGTTAGCAGTGACTAGTGCAGTTCATAGTCGCGAACCCTAGGATAGAATTACACCTATACACACACCCTTGCTTATCACTTGTACTTGCACTGTGTTTGATGATATGTGATGACTTGGGAGATGAGTCGATGATGTGGGCTTGGTGCCCTGGGATCGGTGATTTTATACGATTCATATGTGGGTTATGACTTGTGATTCTCGCGGGCTTGGGATATGTGTTTACCCCCACATGCATACTTACTGATGTTACCGTTTTGTACTAGACATAGAGTAGTACCCCAGACTATATGATCTGATGATGGTGATATCTGTTATGTGATGAGACAGTGAGATGTTGACCCCTACCCAGCTATTAGGGATGCCGCACGATGATTTACCGTACGAGCCGATATTGATGATAGATCCGCACTCATAATTCGAGGATATCTTACGATATGACATTGAGGCGGGATCACCGACTACATATCTTTATATATATATACATTGACTCAGATTTAGGTGGTTTCTACACCTACCCCTCCTGATTGACCGGATACTTAGATGTAGTTTGCATAGTGGATACTTCACTGTGGTGTTGACCACTAGATATCTGCATTTTCCTGCTATTCGCATTGCTGGCATATGTTCATTATTATGCTATTATCATGCTGTTAGGACACCAGCACCATTATCGATGATGCGTATGTTTCACGTACACTATTTGCCGGCTCACACACTTCATCATCGATAATTGCCATGCCACTACACTGTAGTACTGTTGCATTCATGATATGATTACTGCTTGGCATATTGTACACATGTACCTGTACACAAACATAGATGATTCATACTTGATTGAGATTGAGGACTGCAAGATATTCCATGTTACATGATTTCCGATATGATTACCTCTCCTTACTTGTCGCATACTTCATGGATTGATTGCATAGCACGTTGCATTGGATTTACTTCTCGATGTGGATTTTCATGTGATTTCTGGTTTTGAGGACCGTGGGATTATTTAATAAAAGATGCTATTTATGAAAAACCCGGTACCTCGTGATATGATATTTGGTGTGTCCACCACGCGTTTTCTCGGTGCTGAGACGTGTGCTTGAAACCCGATTCGAGGAGGTGATGTACCGTTTGCGGGTTCGTGGTGGGCTCGGTATGGTTCCCCTCGGCGAGATGATCGATGGGTTATGCCGATTGAGCCTGGAGGCGGGCGAGTACCTACCGGTGATTGTATCTGAGCTCGGCGGATATCCGGGGGATACCGCCTGGAGCCGAGAGATGGGCGTACTGCCGGGGGCCGACGGGCCGATACCGCAGACGGAGCCCAGAGATGGACATGGGTTGACTCGTACTGCCGGGGGCCGAGGGCCGATACCGCAGACGGAGCCCCATATGGATGAGGATTTACGTGTCGATGCTTGGCACGGGTTTCATGATGAGTTTTCCTTGATTTGGTTATATCCTCACATTGCATACATGATGCTTGCTGTCAGTGGGTGACAGGTGGACGGGTTCCACAGAGATACAGATATGGATCATATACAGACTGGTTTTACACTTATCTTATACCAATATTAGTGTTATGGGACGCTAATATATGTGTATTGATATCTTTGATATTTCATCATATCTACTTCATGCAGACATACCTTACACTGATGACATGTTATTACCTGAATACCTAGCACTACATACATGATTAGATGTTACCTTGCCACCTTATTACACTCAGATGTACTCTTGTGGATTATATTACTGATCGTTGACTTAGGATTATATCTTGCATTCGATTTCTGCTTGTAGATGTTTCTATTCACGAGTTGGCAACTCACCCCCGTTGTGCCACAGTTCTTGCAGGTTCTGCCGTACAGGTTCCTTTTGCGGCATTTCTGGCACACTACCTTCTTGCGGGTGTTTTGCTTTGGTAGGTGGATTCTTTTGTATCAGGAATCACCTTTGTATTTACTTATTTCATTGTATCTAGAAATTGTCCATCAACCAAAACTTGTATATTCTTTCAGACTCAGAGACAGTGTTGTATTATTCGACCTTAGAGTCGCGCTTAGTAGTATTGCGGTTTTCTTGCTACTTTTGAGCTTTCTTTTGGTTTGATCCTCGCCACTTGGCGTTGTATATTATTATATCATTGTGTGGTTGTGACCGTCGATTGACGAAGAGCTAGCTCCCGCTTGGGGATGCCTTCATCATTGTATATGTATCGTTATCCTTGTTGTACCCCATTCGGGGCCAGTTTTACAAAGGAAACTCTGCCGAAATTTTTAGAAAAGACTTATTGTTTTCAAAACGTACCTTCGGCTTAGTTATTCAAAAACCTTGATTTCAAACCTGTATTTCTTCACTTCTTTAAACCAGTTTTTCTTTATTTATTCTTCAAAATGGTTTTAGATTTCTGGGCTTTTGGCTTACTTGGATCAGATGGAGTCCTATAGGCTTCATATGGTTCAAGTGCCAGTCACGTGCTCTTTCGGGTCGTGACAAAGTTGGTATCAGAGCGCTAGGTTGACCTTGGTTCGAGTTTAAGTTTGACTATGTGGAGCCTAGGGAGTTGTTTATATACGGAACTTAGGCTTGACCTTACGGAACTTAGACTTGGTCGAGGGGGTGTAAACCCGAACTTTCGTCGTTTTAGGATGACCCTTGGTTGATGGATTAGGTGACTAAAGTAGAGTGACGTACCGTTGGTATGTTCCGCGGCATACTTACGACACGCCACTCCGCTTGAGGAACCTTAGGATGTACATACTTTTGAGATTAGTGATTCTCTTCATATCCTGGATTATTCATCCATTTGAGATCCCCGATTCTATTAGTTTCATGATCATACCTTCATTGATACTGTTCCTTCCTATGATCATGCATCCACTTTGGATCTGTTATTTCCTTTCTTGCCATTGATGTGCTCTCTTTGATACTCGATTGAGGTTCCTGTCACCATGTTTGAGCGCAGTTTGGGCTGCTGCTAGGGTTACGGCCGGTGTGAGCTCGTTTGGTACGAGGGCCGACCATTGTGTTTTCTGGTGACATGGGAACGTCTCGAGTTAGTGTTGGTGATTGTGACCTCTAGTGGAGGCGAGTGCTTGGTCTTGCACCGGATGATCGGGCCATTGTTAGAGCTGCCAGTTGAGAGATGACTGTTGATGTACAGCATACCTCAGAGATGTGATGTCGCCTATCGTGCAGACCGATGGACCAGCTGTTGCTGAGATTGACAGGATGTTGCTTTCGGAGCTCACGAGCTGAGTTTGCCGGAGCTTTCGGGCAGATATGCGACGGTTGATAGCTAGTCTACCCGGTTTGAGAGACGAAGGTGATTCGTCCGATTTTGCGCCAGAGCGGGCCCAGTTGAGTTGAAGATTTCCAGTGTGGAGA
This sequence comes from Agapanthus africanus, assembly GCA_030015575.1. Lineage (NCBI taxonomy): Eukaryota > Viridiplantae > Streptophyta > Magnoliopsida > Asparagales > Amaryllidaceae > Agapanthus > Agapanthus africanus. The sequence continues at coordinate 45,509,056 of JASDDO010000006.1, forward strand.
GTCTTACTCCGATTTAGAGCAGACCGACTCAGAGATGACCGCTTATGTATCGCCTTTCCTGGAGGATTGAGGCGTTGTTCGGCGTACAGGCGTATGAGCCAGTTGCTGCTGCAAATGACGAGATATCGCCCAGATGGTTGGAGCTACTGCAGCATGAGCATGTTCTTAGAGAGATGATAGCGAGTCGCTAGTCACCGAGGATGAATGACTAGGACGTGTGGTGAGTTTGCTTACCCCGTTGCGAGTCATCAGGTGGATTGATTCCAGCTAGAGACGACTTCACGCAGGTTCGTTGAGAGTCGATAGAGACGATCGAATGTCAGGAGCCATTTTCCAAGTTTAAAGTATACGGAAAGACATGCAGGTGATTCTATGGACCCTCTAGAAGAATGAAACCCTAACTCGACTTAATGACCGTGTGACAGCCTTTGAACCTTAGGGTTTACGGCGGTTCCGCGGCGCCATTAGTGAGGCTTGGGTTTGCCCTTCTACGGCTGGACCACCGACGCTGTGGCATGTACTCGATACTATTAAACTGTACCCGAGATGTGAGCTCTTGGGGGATTATGAGGATCTGACGAGTCGATCGGATGGTTCGACATCTTTCGGATATCGTGATGGGACACTGCTTGGGAGACTCCAGATGCGAGCGTAGCCGTCGGAGCGCAGTTCGTGTAGCCACGATGAGACGAGTCCGAATCAGTCGACATTGACTCAGAGTGAAGAAAAGAGTTCGTGAGATATTTCGACGAGATGATGTCCCACTCCGCTGACATTAGAGATGTGATATGCACCCCGAGGCGTGGTATATGGATATACCTTCCAGAAAGAAGCGCGATAAGTATGCAGCCGTTCCGGAATAAGCTTTAGCTTCAGCATTGGATGATGACTTCCGGGCATTTCGGCAGGATTGAGATTTGTGAAAGAAACCTCGACAGGACCTTCTGGAGTACGTTACGAAAAGACCTGGACCCAGGAGTGGTCATTTTGCGCACACCCAGCAGGCCAGAGTTCGGCTTTTTCAACGAAGTAGTTGACCAAGTCGGATAAAGGAACTTATCCAGAGGCGTTGCGAATTGATCAAGGACGGACGAGTGATGAGTATTCCTCCGATGGTTGGGACGTGTTCCCGAGGACCAGTTCGGCCTGACATCTGCTACAGAGTGATGAAGCTACAGAATACGCGACTTCGAGTCCATGTGAGAGACTTCAGATTGACCGTGGCCGAGAACAGTGCAGTGCATAGTAGCTTGGCATGACGTCATAGTGGACGATGATAGAGACAGTTGAAACCAGAGGTTCGTGTGAGACACTGACGAGCTGTCATTGCTTCCCGTCGAGACTAGAGACCTGATTTGCTTACAGAGACGTTGGGATGCGACCAGTTTCTGAGGGAATATTGTGCTGAGGACACAGGTGTCTTTTGATCGAGAAGAGGTTGTGCAGGAGAGCCAGCCTCCGTTTGGTTCGGCATAGGCATAATCGGAAGAGACCTTAAGCAGGATTCCTTCCAGGACAGTGCTGCAACGATGTTTGCACCCAGGATCAGATGTGAGACGTGCTTTCAGAGAGCCAGAGGCCGACGTCAGTGATTTGCTGCCTCACGAGTGGTCGTGAGGATTGACCGAGAGGTGACCAGAGAAGTGCCAGAACGGAATCGTCCCCGTTAGCACATCTGACAGGGCCGATGAGCTGGTTGACTGTGAGATTGGTAACCCACAGAGAAGATAAGGACCCAGAGAGCCAGAGGACGCCAGATTGTGAGCAAGAGGCAGGTAGATATCCTGCGCTGCTAGCAGTGGATTGCACCGACTCCTTCTCGACTTTGAAGGAGGAACTACCGAAGACGGTATTTATGATTTGTGATTTTGTGATTTGATTATCACGTATCCGTCATTTTGGATTTCGGTATTTTGGGCGTTCTGTTTGCATGATTTGGTTTTGATGACTGAGTTTCATGATTTTGGTTTCATGCACCCACTGGATATTTATATATTTTGCGCTGAGTTATTACACTTGAGATATTGATTGAGATTTCATGCCTACAGTATACAGTGATTTGATTTGCACTTCTAGCGTGGTTTTTATGCACCTTTAGTGTTTTGATGTACGATTTTGGTGCACGCCAGATGCGCTAGATCGGGATTCCTCGTGCATGTCACATGCACCTGATTTATTTTGCTGTCAGGCACATACGTTACCCATGACAGATGCTTCGTGCACACCCGTTGCACCTAGATGTTGTTTTGTGCACCTGTTTAGCACATTTATGGATTTTTGATTTCCGTGCGCACCAGACGCACAGGATTGTGTTATGTGCATTTTTGGGATTATTTCCTCTTGGAGCAGCACCTTTTATGATATTGGATTTTTGCTTTCATGCTGAGCAGGACTGGTCAGTGGACGGTACCTGGATATACTTTTGCATGCTTTTGCATCAGCTACTTACATGTATGGATTGGATGTCTACATGTGTAGTTTTGATCCATATCATATCGGTTTGTATTGGATTTGACATTATGTTTTTACCTCGACTCCGATGATTGCGAGATGCTTGACGGAGTTTTGCTTTTGAGTTATCTGCTCAGTACCCTTGCGCATGCATTGCGCTGTGACGTTCTATGTGTTGATGATTTCGGAGCCCCGACGACTTTGGTTTATTACTGAGATGTTTTTGTATTTGGGGGTTTAAATTTAAATTCGGGGACCGAATTTCTTTAAGGGGGGTAGATTGTAACATTTTCAAAAAAATATAAAATATTAATTTTGGGAATTTTTATAATTTAATATTATTTTATTGATTATTTTAATATTAAATGCAAATAAATAGGAAAAATGTTAGAAAAATTATGGAAAATTCTAAAATGGGTTAATTATTGAAATTATGACATTTTTAAGTTGTTGTGATCATTTTGACACTAATTTAGTGCTAATCGCGATTAAAATCGCTAATCGGGTTTTTTGGTAATTTTGTGCAAAACTTGCACATATCACATTTTCTACACTTGTACACTTTTCTTGCCATGGTTTTTCATTTGGGATCACTATTCTTGTGAGAAGGTTTAGGGATTTAAAAGAAAAGAAAAAGAAAAGAAAATGAGAGTGAGGGTAGGTGAGAGAGAGGCATGGGGCATCCTTGACCTTTTGACTTAGCACCCTTGGCCATTCCTCTCCCTCTCATTTCTCTCCCTCTTCCTCTAGCTGCTGCTACCCTCCCTCATCTTTCCCCACCTCTTCAAGCCCTCTCTTCATCTCTAAAACTACACCAAAATCCAATATCGGTTTCATTAAAAATGTGCGCGAGCCCGAGATCTACAAGATGGACCTAGAAAGCTTGGATTGTGACCACTTGGGGCAACTCAAGAATTTTCTTGAGTTGCCAATTGAGTTAATTTCTGAACCATTAGCTTAATTATAGCCTTTCCTATAACCCCATGTTAAGGTTTAATCGATATTGTGTGATATTATGGACTTGGTGAAAACCTAGTTAGGGTTTGAGGGAAATTGGTGTTATATTATGAAATTGAGCTCAGTTAGGGTTTTACCAACACCTTAGTGTTTGAATTGGAGCCCAAAACCTGAAGTTAGAACCCATAATACGGATTTTAGAAACCGATATCGGGGGAAAAACCTGGAATCTGCCACTGTTATTGGAATCTGCTAACACCCCGAGAACCCTAAAATAATTTTGAGTGGAAATTGAGATGTGCAGGCAACATAGAGGCAACACCCAAAACCCTAGCTCCCCACTCCACCTTGAGGCCGCCAAAACCTCCATTCTGGCCGCAAATTGCGGCCAGACCAGTGAGGAATCTCCTCGTTTTCTGTGCGCAGCCCCATTTCATCAATTCTTGGCCCTGGGTACTTCTAGTTTTGACAGATTCTTTCTAGGGTAAAATCTGGGACATATATCCTAAGTTGCTATTTTGGATTCGTGTTTCCGTATTTCCGTATTTTTGATTCTGAAATGGTGGGATGTGTTTTGCCTCGACTATTTGTCGTTTATACGACGATATAGAGAAGTTATTGATGGTTTTGAAGGCGTGCCATAGGTTTTCACCTATAGGCCCCTTATCGTATCGTTTTGGGTTTTATGCGCCGTTTTAGATTGGATTTGGTTTTAATGCGCATATGCGATATTTTGATGTGTAGGTACCCATGAAGACTTCGGGACGACAAGCATACGTGGTGACGTCCGCAATGATGATGCAAGGTGAGTAGATTATATCTACAGGGGGAAGTCGGGTGGATGGCGTATAGCACCCCCGCAGTCCGTAGATAGATTACTATGTAGTTTATTGTGATATTAGGTGTATTGTGGATAGTATAGGGTTAGCAGTGACTAGTGCAGTTCATAGTCGCGAACCCTAGGATAGAATTACACCTATACACACACCCTTGCTTATCACTTGTACTTGCACTGTGTTTGATGATATGTGATGACTTGGGAGATGAGTCGATGATGTGGGCTTGGTGCCCTGGGATCGGTGATTTTATACGATTCATATGTGGGTTATGACTTGTGATTCTCGCGGGCTTGGGATATGTGTTTACCCCCGCATGCATACTTACTGATGTTACCGTTTTGTACTAGACATAGAGTAGTACCCCAGACTATATGATCTGATGATGGTGATATCTGTTATGTGATGAGACAGTGAGATGTTGACCCCTACCCAGCTATTAGGGATGCCGTACGATGATTTACCGTACGAGCCGATATTGATGATAGATCCGCACTCATAATTCGAGGATATCTTACGATATGACATTGAGGCGGGATCACCGACTACATATCTTTATATATATATACATTGACTCAGATTTAGGTGGTTTCTACACCTACCCCTCCTGATTGACTGGATACTTAGATGTAGTTTGCATAGTGGATACTTCACTGTGGTGTTGACCACTAGATATCTGCATTTTCCTGCTATTCGCATTGCTGGCATATGTTCATTATTATGCTATTATCATGCTGTTAGGACACCAGCACCATTATCGATGATGCGTATGTTTCACGTACACTATTTGCCGGCTCACACACTTCATCATCGATAATTGCCATGCCACTACACTGTAGTACTGTTGCATTCATGATATGATTACTGCTTGGCATATTGTACACATGTACCTGTACACAAACATAGATGATTCATACTTGATTGAGATTGAGGACTGCAAGATATTCCATGTTACATGATTTCCGATATGATTACCTCTCCTTACTTGTCGCATACTTCATGGATTGATTGCATAGCACGTTGCATTGGATTTACTTCTCGATGTGGATTTTCATGTGATTTCTGGTTTTGAGGACCGTGGGATTATTTAATAAAAGATGCTCTTTATGAAAAACCCGGTACCTCGTGATATGATATTTGGTGTGTCCACCACACGTTTTCTCGGTGCTGAGACGTGTGCTTGAAACCCGATTCGAGGAGGTGATGTACCGTTTGCGGGTTCGTGGTGGGCCCGGTATGGTTCCCCTCGGCGAGATGATCGATGGGTTATGCCGATTGAGCCTGGAGGCGGGCGAGTACCTACCGGTGATTGTATCTGAGCTCGGCGGATATCCGGGGGATACCGCCTGGAGCCGAGAGATGGGCGTACTGCCGGGGGCCGACGGGCCGATACCGCAGACGGAGCCAAGAGATGGACATGGGTTGACTCGTACTGCCGGGGGCCGAGGGCCGATACCGCAGACGGAGCCCCATATGGATGAGGATTTACGTGTCGATGCTTGGCACGGGTTTCATGATGAGTTTTCCATGATTTGGTTATATCCTCACATTGCATACATGATGCTTGCTGTCAGTGGGTGACAGGTGGACGGGTTCCACAGAGATACAGATATGGATCATATACAGACTGGTTTTACACTTATCTTATACCAATATTAGTGGTATGGGACGCTAATATATGTGTATTGATATCTTTGATATTTCATCATATCTACTTCATGCAGACATACCTTACACTGATGACATGTTATTACCTGAGTACCTAGCACTACATACATGATTAGATGTTACCTTGCCACCTTATTACACTCAGATGTACTCTTGTGGATTATATTACTGATCGTTGACTTAGGATTATGTCTTGCATTCGATTTCTGCTTGTAGATGTTTCTATTCACGAGTTGGCAACTCACCCCCGTTGTGCCACAGTTCTTGCAGGTTCTGCCGTACAGGTTCCTTTTGCGGCATTTCTGGCACACTACCTTCTTGCGGGTGTTTTGCTTTGGTAGGTGGATTCTTTTGTATCAGGAATCACCTTTGTATTTACTTATTTCATTGTATCTAGAAATTGTCCATCAACCAAAACTTGTATATTCTTTCAGACTCAGAGACAGTGTTGTATTATTCGACCTTAGAGTCGCGCTTAGTAGTATTGCGGTTTTCTTGCTACTTTTGAGCTTTCTTTTGGTTTGATCCTCGCCACTTGGCGTTGTATATTATTATATCATTGTGTGGTTGTGACCGTCGATTGACGAAGAGCTAGCTCCCGCTTGGGGATGCCTTCATCATTGTATATGTATCGTTATCCTTGTTGTACCCCATTCGGGGCCAGTTTTACAAAGGAAACTCTGCCGAAATTTTTAGAAAAGACTTATTGTTTTCAAAACGTACCTTCGGCTTAGTTATTCAAAAACCTTGATTTCAAACCTGTATTTCTTCACTTCTTTAAACCAGTTTTTCTTTATTTATTCTTCAAAATGGTTTTAGATTTCTGGGCTTTTGGCTTACTTGGATCAGATGGAGTCCTATAGGCTTCATATGGTTCAAGTGCCAGTCACGTGCTCTTTCGGGTCGTGACAGCTCGGCTCCTCGAGTCATGGATCGGCTTGGATCTCGTGCTCCGTTGAAGTCTGGTTCCGCTTCTAAAGGATCGTTGTTGACTTGCTTTGCTTGCACTCAAAGGATCTTGAATTCTTGATCTTGGATTGGATTAGGGTTAGGGTTTTGAGGTGGTAGTTGTTGGGTTAAAGAACTAGAATGGGGGAGATTAGAGATTGATTAGCTTTCAACCCTAATTTTTGAACAACTAATGACCAACCTTTTCAAGTGAGCCTTCGGGTCTTTTTATAGGTTTCCCAAACCCTAGGTCTAGGATTTTGAATTTTGAATTTCCCTCCAAAAGTTAGTTATAGGGAGAGGCTTCTAGAAGTAGTTAGTTAGGGCTTAGTTTCTATCCTAAGCTAGGAGGTTAGGGAGAAGGTTCTAGTTCCTTAATGGAGTTTAGGTGAAGCTTGTTGTGGAAGCTTGGGGTGTTTAGTTAGGAACCCTAGGGCTTGCTGATCTGGCAGAATGTTCAGGATCTTTCTGGAATTTGCAGTGTATTGCTGAGGTGTACACACTGAGAGAAGAGTAATGGTGCAGAGCAGTAGAGGTGACGTGGCATAGCCGCCGCGGAACCGCGGCGCAAGGCGGCTCCGGCCGCGGTTCCGCGGCCACTTGGCTTCCTTGGTGCTTCAATCTTCTGCTGTGGACTCTTGATAACTTTTTGGTATTTTTATGATATGTTGAATCTCTGAATTCACTCTAGATCATTTCCAGATTCCAATTCCTTGAGTTGGCGTATTTTTTAGCAGTCTTTGTTTTGTAAATTTGACCGATCTTCTATAATTTCCTGCACAGACTTCGAAACACAAGTTGCGCAATATAGGAATGATGCGATGCCATAAAATACAGTCAATTTCCCTAGAAATGCCGGTTTTAAAGTCTAACACATGCAATCTGATATTTTACGACTGATTTGCTAATATGTACTATATGAATACCGAACAGCTCTAGATGAATGCAATTGATAGGGAAATTGCCGTGTTAAAAATACAGTATTTTCGACTGATCAGTAGGGTAGTAATCAAAGTACAGTGGGAACTCACACGAGACAAATGACGATCTCAGGTCGATGAACTAACCTGTACACATGTCACCAGGGAACTGCTATCTGACGTCAGGTATAAAACCAACTAGCATGTTCCCGGCGAGTCCTATCCGGTGTACTCATAACCTAATGAGCACCTGTATATATCTTAGGTGAACCAACTGACACCAGTGGCTTGTGAGACCGGCCACCGCCCCTCGTCGGGGTCTCGACTGTATACACTAGTCTACTCTGGAGTATCGATGCCCTGTCTCGAAAACTCCCACGACTAGGGACCTTTTAAGGATGTGCTTTTCGAACCCAGCTCCAACGTATATGATCGCCATCATACTGCCGGCCGTCAAGAAAGAATCCTAAGGGCTCTATCAACGCGTAATAGTGACCTGTAAGGTCACCTAAAGCAGTACACGATGATAAAGATAAACCAGATAGCATACTATCATCTTGAGTAAGACTGTTCTACCGGCATATGTCCTCCCTCAATCATTGTAATCACGTGCCTGTGATCCAATAATTGACTCTGAGGGCATTATATCCAACAATCTCCCACTTGCACTCAAGGCTAATTATTGCGATGTCGCATACTCACAGCCCGTGTGATACCGAACACCCAACTCCTCTACTAATCAGTCTCACAAAACCCGTTTGCGAAACTATTGCGTTCGAGGAACAGCCTCAGTGAGTGGATCCGCCCTAATGTTTCTTTCTATGTCTCTCTTTATCTCAAGTTCGCGGAGAAAGCCATCTCCCGAAATGAGCAATACCTATCTTAGAATATGTCTGGATATTTGATGGGACCTAGCTCATAAATGAACTCCAAATCCAAACTTCTTAGACTGTATCGTCAACTGAACTTAATCAGTATCCTTCGTAATGCCTCCCTCAGTGTCCGCTTGGATCACCTGTCCAAAACACTGCCCCTCGTCAGAGGGAAAAACTATAACTCTTACAGTCACTCTGTCATCCAGGTCATTTTGGAAGCCTAGAATGATAACTGTCTCCCGAATGAGGCTGTCGTTATCATATCCCTAGAACATCCACTGCTTCTGAATGTTTCTCCAGGATAGGATTAATATCAATTTATTGCATCTAGTGTAAAAACAACGTCTGGTGTGGTACTTGACATCTCATGATTGACTCAATTGCCTAAGCAAGTGATCTTCCAATCATGCACGTCCCTCTCCTTTTTAGTCTGTAAGACACCTTTAGAGAGGGTGACTCCATCACCTGCAGGTACACCACCATCCCAGGAGTCGTCCATTCTAAATACCTTTAGAATGCTGTCTAAGTACCCTGATTAGGAAACTTCCCAAATCTAGATCTAAAGCCATAGATCTAGTAACCAGAATGTCTGATATTATATCTATATCCTTTGTGGAGAAACCACTGTGTGACAACCAAAGTATAACCGACCGTAGTATAGGAATTTCACTTCCTACTCTGTGTATGTCATCCAAATACCAGGACATCACACCGTACTACCTTCTTAACAGATCCATCCCCTATTCTGATGAAGTCAAACCTATGACTGTCACATCAGAAATAGATGATCTATCTCCGCTATATCTGCTTTAGTCTATAAATAGACATAAGCCACTTGTCCACCAATGCTTCCGCTGCTCCCACTGACTACGAAAACCCTCTGACAGAATCATATACACGTGCACTTCTAAAGCTAGTTTAGAACGACGCTATACTCATCCTTCTGCCGGGTCTCACAGTTTGGAACAACAGCAATGGCAAGTCTGGGTAAATAAGAACCTCCCTGTCACCGTCTTTAAGCATACCGAAGTACCTCTCGAGTGCCTGAGGTTACCCACCATATCTGTGGAGTGGCTAATGGAATGTCAAATCAGATTGAATCTTTATGTTCTTATCAAATTTTCAGTAATCGTTTGCGGTTCTGGAATCACTTCCGGTTCTACCATACTCCCACTACTGTTTTCTGAAAAAATCCATTTTACTAAAACTGTGGCGAGTCAAGAACAATATCACTATTGATCTTCCAGATGGTAGAAAGTCAACCCTCGTCATAGCCCGGGTCAACCCACAAACATCCATTACAGAAACGTGCCTTGAGTTATCCAGAGTCTGGTTTTAAGAATAAGCCGGACAACTCCCCGTACCTTAACATCGTTAAGATATGAACCGTTCTATATCCAATATAGAAACAGAGGCACTGATTTAATTGGAACCAGATTCAAATCATGCAGCTGTCTCCAGTGCATGTCAACTAAATGGAAGGAGGTCGATCAGCGTTACTCAACTTAGGAATGCATCCAGATATGAGTAACCTGAAAGAGAAACAAGTTTCTCAAAAACCATTACTATCAACTGAATACCATACGCAAGTATCTACATGTTCGATCACTTTGAAGAATCCCGCTACTTGCAACACCTGGTTCTCTACTTTATTCATATACCTATAACTTCTCAAAACTTGGACCTTGTATTTATACGAAACACATGTCTAAGAACTAGAGAAGTCACAAGTAAACAGAATATAGTACGAGGACCTACCCCTCTGTCCTAATGGACACTGGACAATATACAATACTCTGTACAAGTCCCCTGAGTTGAATAACTCAAACCCTGTGCGTCGTAGGTTGAAAACTGTACTTATGGTTAAGAAGAATTACACCGCTGTTTAATGCTCCTTACCTAACCATCCACTGATATAGGTAAATGTCATAGACATAATTTCAAAAAGGTATATCTCACTCTATATAAATAGACATACAGATGTATCAATTTGAAATTGGTGCATAACAACGGATATTCAAAACCAAATATTTGTCGTCCGGCAAACAACCCAGGTGACTTCCTCAAATATCACCAATTACAACGAATCCTGATATAATGAGGATGTTCACATAATTCCCAATAACTTACTCCCACTCATCATCTGTAAAACCATACAGATGTGAGAATCATACCTGGTAAATACATACCCTGGAGTAAAGGCTAATTGGGAAATCAGTTTTCTTTTAACAGTACACAGTGAAACTGAAATATTGAAATGTTTCGTAGGGGTATCCGGGTATTCCTAGTAATGCCTCTTCCATTATCCAGATTCATAACTGTAACCGTATATTTCTTTGCCATCTCTCCAAATCCATTTATATGTCGTTATTCATTACCTTCTGTACACCCCTTTATGCCAAATGGTTTTCTTCCTTCCCTACCGTTCGGCACCAGCCTATGGTTTGAAAGAAGACTATCCAATAAGCATAATGGGTGTACTGTCCAAATCCTAGGAGCACTCGCAACCCGAGAGAAGGTAAAGATATAAGACAACTGAATAAAACTTTATTCCTATTTCTCCTTAATCAGAATCCATCCCCGAACTGGAATAAGTCCCTTCGAGTTCGTATATAACCATACAATGGAGTATCTAATAAACCGTGGATCTTAGTAGTGATACGGAGTGTTCTGGAGAAATACAAAGGTGAAGTAGGAGTGGTAATGAAATATTTGGTTTGGTCGTGAATAGCAGTCGCAATTTACTTTACCCTCCTTCTAATCCCTTTATTTGTCTTTACTTATTACCTTCTGTACACCATCGTTAGGCTAATTGGTTTTCTTCATTCCCCACCGTTCGACACATGCCTATGGTTTGGAAGAAGACTATCCAATTAGCGTAATAAGTGTACTATCCCCTAATCCAAGGAGCATTCGCAACCTGAGAGAAGGTAAAATGAAAAGACAACTGAATAGTCCTATTCGTTTTCTCCAGAACCGGAAACCATTCTCGAATCTGGAATAAGTTCCTTCGAGTTCGTATATAACCATAAAATGGTTTTATCCAATGGAAGTGGACGTTCGTAGTAATATGGGGTGTCCTGGAGAAAAGGGTAAAAGTAGGAGTGGCAATGAGGTATGCAACTCAGACAATCCAAGAGCCAGTGTTTTAACCAAGGTTCGGTCAACTTGGTCACTGAGTCATAGTCAAGGGTCTGGTCATAGTCGCTGCCAAAGAGAGAGAGAAAAGAAACACTCAGCGTGCACTCTAACCTAGATCAGAATGGTTATCACTTTATCTAATCAGGAAACCTCCCACTGTAACCTCAAATTCTCCTCCAAACCTGAAAGAAGAATTAGTCGGGATCACCCGAGGAGTAAACCAACTCATCAGTGGGAATCGGGATCCAACTATCATCGCATGATAACGTGACGGAATCCACTCACGTTATCACACTCCAGAAGGTATGCGCATGCCTGGCAAGTTTCAGTTTCTTTAGAAACTCCCGATGTGATTTTTACCCCATGCTCTTATGACCTTGACTTTGGCCAACACATCATAAGTCACATGCCAAGTTCTACCCGTCATTATCCAGGTTGATTTGAACCCACCCGTACCCATCCTTGACTTTGGCCAACAAGGCAGTACGACTGTCCCAAACCAACGCATCTATCTATGCAACAAAAAAGTAACAAATAGCTACCATACACTATGCCTTGACTTTGGCCAACAAACATAGCATGAATACTAAGTGCTACCCGTCTGAAATGACGGAGAGCTACGAATGGTTTTTGGCGAAAAAACCTTTAACGTAATGAACTTGATATCGTTGAAGGAACCGGATAGCTTTTTATAAAAATATAGTGGCGAAAACCTTTGCTAAAGAGGTCACTCCCGGTGAAGGGATCTCGGCTCTTTCCCCGTAGAATGAGGTGCAGGATATTCCAACTGAATACCACGATGCAAAGCAAAAGGCAATCGGCTATAGTGAAGTTATTGCCCTGACGCAAACTTCTTTCCAAGGGGTAACTCCCGGTGAAGGGATCTCGGCCCTTGCCTCGTCGACTGAGGTATTGGATATTCATAACGGAATACCACTGTGCAAAACAAAAGAGAACATCCTTACAATAACAGCTTTTTGAAAATTGTTCCAACAACATCAGAATAGGTTTGTTTAGCTTGCATTGATCCGAATCAATGCAGTCCTATCAATTGATCACACCAATAAAGAACGAAAATACAACGTACGTATATGCCATCCGCATTCGCCGCTAGGTCTCGTCATTACCCATTAGGTTACTTAACTAATGACAGAGCGGGGACTGGACTAGCGCGGATGCAAAACATATACAACATCTACTAGTATATATATCAATATATAATATTCGCTCAAGGCGTGATAAAAATGCAACATCACAGAAATGTAATAAGTATCACAGAACAATACAGATATCTGGGATGCCCGGGTTTCATAGAGCCGCTACTGAAAACCGACGTTCCCCTAGTCGTATGGATAGCCTGTGCAATGAAATCCTAGACCCCTACGGACGCGGCAAGTTACCCGCCAAAACCTGAAGCGAGGCAGCCCCCTTCAACAACGTGAATGGACCACCCAGCACTTCACGGAATCCGGTAACTTGAGCACCCCTCCTTGGGTCAACCTGTACCCCCTACGAGTGCGGCGAATAGCTTGCCAATTCTAGAGTAAAGCCCCCTCCATCTCAACACCATGAGATGCGGGCTCGTTGCCCTCTAGAACCCGGCTATTCGTGCACCCCACCACGGGGTAATCCTAGTACAGAAAGGAAAAATATATATACAACGGGTACATCGACCTTAGCCCGGTCGTGCCCTAAAAGAATAATATACAAATAGGCAGTAACGGCAGTCCACATGTCGGACGCTCGCCCCGCAATATCAAATGTACATATACAACCAAACTGTACTACCATTGCATCAAGGCTATCCACCACGACAAATCCGCAACATCACAGCACAACACAGAACATCAACGTGAATGTCACGTTCGCAAATCTGTCTAAAAGGGCTATAGCAGTTAGACAGGATTTACCGATCAAATGACATTCACGGTCGCAGATATAATGTAAATACTGTGAACTAACATGTTTAAAATGTTCGATCGACTAAATTTCCCGAAGTGGGCCCCAAGCACAACTGTAGCACTCAAAATAAATCTGGGCCCAAACAGAATATACCAAAAACCCCATTTCCAAGACAGAGACCTACTGAAGAAATTTGGTGCACTGTGGCTACAGTACGGCGACGGATCCGCGGCCAAAACGTGGTTACGGCCGAGTATCCGCCGCGCTACAGTGAAATCAGCCGACCAAATTTCTTCAGTTCTCTTGAAAAAGCCTGCACATATTTCTGCAATACACCAAATATTTTTTTGACAACTAAAACATTTCGACAGAAACTGATGCTTGGAAAATGTGGTTTTTGGAAATTCGTTCGATCGAACTTGTAAACATGTTATAGCAAGCCAGTAAAGGTTAATGGCGTGGCTCTGATACAATGTAAGTGCACGGCAGCGTCCCGACCGTCTGTCCGAGGCCAAAATGCGGAAACAAAAACTTTTCTTTAACTAGAAACCGGCGCTACCGCGGACTATAAAACCGGATCGGACCATTAACCTACTACTAGCTAACTAGAGAAAGGGTAGAGAATCTATATCGAGCGATCCGTATCCTTCGGTCTTTGGCCACCATCCCGAACTTCCCGCGGCATCTCCGGTCTCGATCTCCTCATCGGAAAGGGCACCACATCACCGAGTCTTTTTACGGGCTCCCACCTCTGAACCGAGGTAACTCGGACATGAAGTTGGCAAGCCGACGTGTCCAATATTGCTGTAGACTAAGTGTAGAAACCATTGTCTCAAGGGGTTAAATGAAGTTTTCATTTTTGATGTGGAGGAAAAATGAGCAAGAGGAATGAGCTTGAGGATTTTTCTTTTTCCATGAAATGAAACAAAAATCCTCACACCAAAAATGAATATCCCTCCCTCCACAATAGTGGCCGCCCATGCATAAGAGAAGAAGGGGGAGGTGTGCGAATAATGCAAGAAAGAGAATGATAAGTGATCATCATGAATAAAGTCTTTTCCAAAGGCCTTTTCAATCCCATCTCCATAAAGCAAGTAATGATGAACAAAAGGAAGTCAAAGGATGCTAGAACCATCAAGAATCCTCCACCACAAAAAACACCCTCCATTTTGCTAATTTGCACATTTGCAAATAACCCCCTCCACACCAATTTTCAGCCAAAGAAAGATAGAAAGGAAAATGGCCGAAACGGAATGCAAACTGGCAAGTTCAAAAAGCGATCCCGTAATAAATTACAGGAAAACCCCGCGACTGTATATACATACCCGCATTTGTATTCCGACCGAATACAAATGCAATGAGACAAAATCTACACTGTATAATACTAGGATCCGGCTTAAACCAAAGCCCGCTATTATTATCCGTCCGAACCATAACACGTGCATAAGTGCACGCGTACGTTCGAACCCTGCCATAAATCCATACGGCCTCTACAACGTTTCGCCCGAAACTTGAGAAACTGTCTATGGGGGACTCTAAAGACTCATCAATATTTTGGCTGTGGATTTAACCACTAGCACGTCAGAGGTATTAGCCGTACGTAACGGGCTACCAGGTATTGACCAAAAGGGAGGTCGATGAGCGAACTCATCCTGACACCCTACTGAGCCTGTCAGTGACAATATCCGTACAGTCCGGTCCGTTCATCTATGAGCATCGCATGTCGAGCCTAGGGGGTTGGTAAAAGTCAGACCCCCAAAAGCGGTACAAGTCATGTCAGAGTGTAGCCCAGAACTCCCTGAGATACTACTAGAATACCTACCAGTAAATCTCCTGCCTTGGCCAAGGACTTCGTGTAATGGCTCGCCTAGACACAGCGCGACCTCACCCCCAATACCGGGAGAGACGAACCCCTGCAGATTCGCTCACTGCCTCCATGTGGCTCGGGACTGTACCCAACTAAAACCTGTTTGCACGACTCCTTTGAGCCGTGGTAGGGTAGTAATCAAAGTAAAGTGGGAACTCACACGAGACAAATGACGATCTCAGGTCGATGAACTAACATGTACACATGTCACCAGGGAACTGCTATCTGACGTCAGGTATAAAACCAACTAGCATGTTCCCGGCGAGTCATGTCCGGTGTACTCATAACCCAATGAGCACATGTATACATCTTAGGTGAACCAACTGACACCAGTGGCTTGTGAGACCGGCCACCGCCCCTCATCGGGGTCTCGGCTGTATACACTAGTCTACTCTAGAGTATCGATGCCCTGTCTCGAAAACTCCCATGACTAGGGACCTTTTAAGGATGTGCTTATAGACCCCAGCTCCCACGTATATGATCGCCATCATACTGCTGGCCGTCAAGCAAGAATCCTAAGGGCTCTATAAACACGCAATAGTGACCTGTAAGGTCACCTAAAACAGTACACGATGATAAAGATAAACCAGATGGCATACTATCATCTTGAGTAAGACTGTTCTACCGGCATAGGTCCTCCCTCAATCATTGCAATCACGTGCCTGTGATTCAATAATTGACTCTGAGGGCATTATATCCAACGGTTAGAACCTATAGCCTACACATGCAAATCAACCAAATAACACCCGATATCGACGTACAAACGTCAAGTGATCGATATAAAACCAAATTACCAAAACTTAAGTCACGAAAAGTTACAAAAACAATGCAGCAACCTATGAAACTTGCTCCAGATTTTCGTTCAGGCAAAATTGGGATAAACAAACAATAGTGGGCTGATGTATAGGGGGCATATGAGCTACAGAAGAAACCTGGGCACCCCACTCCAGTACATGGCCGGCCACACACCCCTAAATTCCGGCCTCCTCGGTTCAATAGGGTCAGAATGTGTTCGTATTGGTAGGGTGGCCTCCTAGTGGTCCATCTAGGCCAATGGTATTGTTTGCTTTTCTAGTAATAGGCCCGGATCACTCCAGATTCCCTGTAGGCACTAAATCATACACAAACCGATATTGGAAAGTTTCAGATTTGGGTTTTCAGGTTTCAGTCCGGGTTTGGTCTGGATTTCTAACACCATGGGGGGGTTCAAGGTCACCAATAAAGCTCATTAGCACAAACACAACTCAAAAATTTCTCATCCCTCTTCTAGGAAATTTCAAAGTTCACAATACTACACTAATTCGGTTTTAAACTTAAATATAGGCTATAGGAATTCAAATGCTACACTAAATGTGAAAGAATTACCTCATTTGGCAACTCAAAAGTTTTCTTGAGTTGCCCCAAGTGCTCAAATCCATCATTTCTTGGTCCAAAGTGCTTGTAGGAAGCTTGTGCATGTTTTTAATGAAATGGGGATGAGGTTTTTATGTGTTTTTGATGATGAAGTGAGGAGGTAGAGGGGGGAGGGAGAGAGGGAAGCAGCCATGGTGAAGGAGAAAGTGAGATTGATGAGAAAAATGAAGAGGGAAACAATGGGAGCTAAGGTCAAATAACCCCTCAACTCTCTCTCTCATGCCCATACCTCTTTATTTTATCATTTTCCTTTTTCATTTTCTTTTCTTTTCTTTATCTTCTCTTCTCTTTTCATTTAAAACAAAGCATGCATGAAAAATAAGAAAAGATCATGGTAGGAAAATGTAGCAAATAAGAAAAATGACTTGGTGCATGTCACATGTACAAAACAAGCTTAATGCACGATTAGCGATATTTAATCGCGGTTAGCATTAAAATGGAATATAATTAGTTATAAAAATTCATAATTATATTCTAAAAACTAACATTTAGTGTATTATATAACATGTTTAGGAGTATAGGATCCAGTTAAGGAGCATCGCTTGTTCCTCATATGGTTTTCTAAAAACCAACATACTGTTCCCCTCTAACAGTCCTTATTCTATGTCGTTTACCCCTTTTTGGGAGATCCGCAACAAGCAAATGCTTAGAACCGTTAGGGGTGAAACAAAACATGAGAGAGATGTTTGTTTGTCTTTTTTTTGAAAGTTTGACCGGAATGTCATCGGGTTCAAGACATCTAGTATATATATGCACTTACTCTCAATTGCATCCTATTAGGCAGGATATTTTGATGGGTCCGTCTGAATCATATGGGGGATGGGGGGGAGATTGCAAAAAAAGTTATTTTATTTTATATATAAAGAGAGGGAGAGTGAGTGAGAAGAAAGTGAGATGTGAAAATACAGAGAAGACCATTATGATGATGCAGACACTTGAAAATAAAGAAAAAGTTATAAGATCTGCTGCATTGACACAGTTAGTGTATTATAAATCCAAACTATCCACCACAACTTTAACTTATGATTCCTTCTATTTTATTGACAGTATTGTATCCAAGTTTCGCACCCGGCTTCATATGTAAAACCCATATAGGAGTTGGAGATAAAGTGGAGTCAAGGGTGTTTTTGGTAAAATGACAGTGAGGGCTAAGACAATATAAATCTGCATGATTTAGGGGCAGTTTGGTAGTTTTCCATGAATCAAAGGGCTCTCTAGTTGGAAAAACTAAGTTCCCGAGTGAAGAAGGCAGAGGTGAAAAGATGATGGTAATAACCATAGGTTGGTTGCCTACTAATCCTTTCACTCTCGGCTCGTATTCATTATACACATCACTTAAGGAGCCATGTGTCCCAAGTCGTAAAGCTCCACATATAGCCCAAGCCTTCTGACTTGCAAATTAAGTTAAAGGCATAATATGATAAGGTCAAGCATCTCTCTCTCCCTCTCTCTGTTTGAAGTTCTTATTTGAAGTTCTTTGTTAGGACACCATCCTAGCTACCTACCCATATCACACAACCTTGTATATGTTGCTTATGTTGATGACTTCATTTTGGTGTGCAGACTTTTCATTAACTATACTTCCATCATTCATATATGCATATTGGTGTATGTTGCTTCGTATATGTGAAATTGAATAGGGTTATGGCTTTAGGAAGCCTGCACATGACCACAATTATCGAAAACATTGAATGTCACAATACATGCACGATAGCTAGGTTTGTTTATATGGATAGATATCTTCGGAATATTGCGTGTTAACGATCTATGTACGAAGTAGCCAATGCACACCATTCTAAATGCAACTTCAAACATCATGTAATGGCATTTTGATTTCGGAGGCATTAAGGATGAAGGTTTTATGTGTTTTTGTAAAGAAAGCATTATTTTTTGTATTAAAATAATCAAGATCGGCAACCTTGGATCTGCCTGCGGGTTGGGTCCGTGACGACGATGCAAATGAGGCGGTCGTAGGCCGGTGCCAATGGCGGTACCGTGCCAAGTGAGCGATGGAGACAACTTGGCGCACACAAACCCTTTACCTGTCCCTAGATTTTGATTTTTAAATTATTTTAATTTGTGGACTTCAGAAAATTTGAAGGGAAATTATGCAATTTTTCCATATTACAAGATGTTTTGTGAAAATTCCAGGTTCTCATAAAACCATTATTCTTACGAATGAAAAGTTTAGGAGGGTTTCTAAAAAATTTCAAAAATGGAGTTTCTTGCAATATTAAAATTTGGAATTTTAATTTAATTCCGAATTCTTATAAATAATTTTTTTTAAACCCTGCAGGCAGCCTGTGTGGCTGATTCAGAGGCTATTACCCAAATTTATAATGCCCATCAAGCGTTCCTCTCTAGCTATTACCAATAAAATGGCACCATATTCTATTTAATGCTAATTAGGATCAATTATAATCTTTTTTCTTTTATTTATGATTACTTGATAGTCAAGCATTATGTATTTATTTCTTTCCCCTTTTATTTACTTGCCAGGCAACTATTATTTTGTATATATACATTGTAAAGTTGAATGCAAAGTTCATCCAAAATCAATACAAAATTTCCTCTTTACACACAGGCCAAAACCTCCTACGAACCTGGCATGAGATGGTTAGGTCCTGTGCGGAGCAAAACCAAGCATAGACGGGTTGGGGGCATAGTCACATAATTCGCGAATTATTCGCCGAATTCGCGAATAATTCGCGAATTTTTGATCAAACGAATTAATCTGCGAATTAATCGCCATTGCCGAACTGGCCGAATTATTCGCGAATAATTCGCGAATTATTCCCGAATTATTCCCGAATTATGTGAAAAAACAACGAATAATTCAAAAAACAGCAAATAATTCACAAAATCAAAACCTAGCGTCTCATATATTAATTTATTGCTCGAAATCCTTCCCGAACATTTCCCGAACACTTACCGAATTTTTCCCGAATACCTGCCGATTTTTTCCGAATAGTTCTCCGAATCCGAATTTTCGTCTTCGCCGAATTATTCCCGAACGGCGAATTTGTGACTATGGTTGGGGGAGTGTAACGACTGTGCCCTTTTAGATATATGGATTTTTTTTTTGTGGAAAAATTGAAGGAAAGCAGGAACTATTTTTGTTTAAGAAAAGAATTTATTGGTTTTAGAAAAGAAAAGGATATTTTTTGTTTTACACTAGTAAAATAGGAGGTTGCCCCTACGGATGGCAATATCCGTAGGGGTAGATTTAACTTGGCCCTACGGATTAATCCGTAGGGCTAAAAGGTTGCCCCTACGGGCACAGACGTCCAAGAATAAAAATATTAATTCTTAATTTGGTGTTTGCCCCTACGGAGCCGCAAACAAAAGACCTACGGTTATGTCCGTAGGGGCAAGCAAATATCGTTTTAAAATAAAGCCAGATCGATCGCCTACGCTCACTTTCTCTCTCTCTCTCTCTCTCAATCGCGCGCGAGAAAAAACCCCAAATTGCCACGCCGTCGTTGCCACCGTCGCCACCGTCGTCGCCACCGCCGGTTTCGTCGCCACCGCCGTCGCCACCGCCGGTTTCGTCGCCAAATCGCCACCGTCGTCGTTCCAGCCCACCAGCAGCCGTTCAGGTATAAATCTCGAGGTAAATTAAAGCATTTTTGGATTATTTTGGGCTTAGGGTTCATGGCTGGGTCTGGGTTGCGCGCGCGAGAGTTGGGGTTGGGCAGGGGTCGCGGTGGCGGTCGGGGTCGGGGTCGGGGTAGGGTTAGGGTTAGGGTTCGGCTGCTGCTGGGGTGGGGCTGGGGTTAGGGTTACGGTGGGGCTGGGGTTAGGGTTACGGTGGGGCTGGTTGAATGGCTCTTCTGATTAGTTGACAAATACAATGTTAATCATAATTTACTCGACACAGATGGTAGAAAATCAGAAAAAGATCAAGAAAAAAATAATCGATTTTGATTTTAATATGCGGGGTGTTGATGCAAGATGTAATATCTAGTAGCAGATGCTAGGCATATAGACTAAAGAATAGTTGTAAATGAACCGCTAGCAAGAAAATCCTATAATTATACACATCGCTTGACGCATGAAGCCTGAAGCTCTTTCTTTTGGGGGATAAAACTAGTTATATTCCTGCATTGCCTAGAAATAGCAGTGAGTTGGTTAAAACCTTTCAAACACAACCCCCCCCCCCCAAAAAAAAAGAAAGAAAGAAAGGGCAAGGAAAAAAAAGAATAGCAACAAGCAATACAAGCTAGCAACCGTAAATAACTGCTGAGATTATGTCTACCTTGGCAATTTGAACAATGATGGTCTTGTCTGGATTGTTAAGATCCACTTTATGGGGGTGAGGAACACATTTTGCAACTGTATTTATGATTTTCATTCTGTCAAGTGTTGAAATAAAAATCAACACTTGACAATCAATCCAAGATGCTCAATAACTTGCTTCAAAACCATAATCTAATCTTGATGATGCTCAATATTAGCGATTTCCATGATCACGACACGTGGCAGATGACGTGTCTCATAACGCTTTATGATATCAGTATCCTATATTTGTAGTTTTAATTGTTGATTGTTATAGATGTATACCATTGCAATAATAGTTTTTGGTTGATGAATACTATTGCAATATAGGATGATCAGTTCTATCAATCTTGATCTCAATGGTTTAAAATCATGTTACACATACAACACGAATGCACAACAAACGCATAATTAAAGAGCGACTCGAGATATTCAGGTTAAAACCAATATATGATACTCGATGATAATATGAAACCTTCATATTCCCATCGATACCCATATATGAAACTAAAAGCGCCACTTAGTCCTCGTCTATCGGTTAACATACGTGCGATGCTCGTCGTGACCTAGAACTATACGAAGGTTGTTAAATATCGGACAGTATAGCTCGATACTAACAACCGTCGTATAGTCTACGCGACGAGAAAATTCAATCGTATGGTAACCCATAGATTTGTCCCGTGTGGACAAGTTAAGAATGTATAAAGCAAACGCCTTCATTCACTTGTGTTTTTATCCATTTCGAGATATTTCGTCGGTACCTTTCCGCTGGTTCTCCGTGTACAAAGATAGATTAGATGTTCATTTCAACGTTGTTTCACAGCTTTGAAATGATTATCTATTCTATTACAGTGTACTCGGAGAACAGCGGGGAGGTGCTGCCGAAATTTACTCGAAACGGTTGAAAGCACAAGTGATGGGCGTTCGCTCTATACATTCTTAATGGGATAGAAGCCTACCCCCGACAGCCGGAACACATACATACAAACGCATAATTAGAGAGCGATTCGAGATGTTCGGGTTAAAACCAATATATGATAATATGAAACCTTCATATTCCCATCGATACCCATATATGAAACTAAAAGCGCCACTTAGTCCCCGTCTATCGGTTAACATACGTGCGATGCTCGTCGTGACCTAGAACTATACGAAGTTTGTTAAATATCGGACAGTATAGCTCGATACTAACAACCGTCGTATAGTCTACGCGACGAGAAAATTCAATCGTATGGTAACCCATAAATTTGTCCTGTGTGGACAAGTTAAGAATGTATAAAGCAAACGCCTTCATTCACTTGTGTTTTCATCCATTTCGAGATATTTCGTCGGTACCTTTCCGCTGGTTCTCCGTGTACAAAGATAGATTAGATGTTCATTTCAACGTTGTTTCACAGCAGGTGTTGCATGATTTGAAAGTCCCCACAGGTTTCTCAGGATCATTCAGTAAGAAAATAAAAATTGTGAAGGGCAAGATCGATGGGCTGAAAAGTTATAATCACCATGTTATCGTGGAGCACCTTCTTCCATTAGCCCTCAGGACTTCTCTCCCCGACTCGGTTGGTCTAGTAATCAACGACCTATGTTGTTTTTTCAGGGAGTTGTGTGCTAAAACACTGGAGGTTACGACGCTGGATAAACTAGAAAATTCTATTGCGTTGATACTTTGCAAGTTTGAGCGTATTTTCCCACCGTCATTCTTTGATATCATAATACACTTGACGGTTCATCTTGCAACTGAGGCGAAATTAGCCGGACCGGTACAATATCGATGGATGTATCCCGTCGAGAGGTACGTGTAATTTTTCGTTTCGCGCAATTTATAAATTTATTGTTGTCCTGTATACCCGTGTTTATTTATTCAACATATTCTCATTAGGTACCTTTACACTCTTAAGAAGTATATACGCAATAAAAATCGACCAGAGGGTTCTATCATGCAAGGTTATCTTCTTGATGAAGCAACCACATTTTGTTCCCGCTATCTGGACGAGAACATTGAGACAAGGCTTAACCGACCACGAAGAATTCAAGACGGGCCATATGGTAAAGCCGAGTATAAGAGGGTAGACACTATGTTTATCAACAAGATATACCAGTTTATCTTGCTTAATTACGCATGTCTTGAACAAATTAGAGAGTAAGTTCTTTTGGATTAATTGTTATATCTGTGTTTGTGTGTGTATGAAATGACATAATATTAATGTCACAATTATTTGTCGAAAACAGAACTCATTTTAACGAGGTACGTGAGGGGTATCCTGATTGGAACGAAGAGCGTTTGGAAAAATACCATCAGGATAATTTTTGTGATTGGGTCACAAAGCATGTAAGTTATTCGAATTACATTTTATTGCTATCAGTTTTAATCTAAACTTGTATCGTTATGTATTTATCGTAAAATTTGTTTTGTTAGATCCACGATCCGAACTTGTCTGCATCATTTGAGAGTAATTCAAGATATTTAGCTCAATTTCCTAGTATGGAGGTTGCATATTACAAAGGATTTGGTGTCCTTGAATACAAATTCGAAGTTAAGGACATAGAAACATCTAGAACTACTCAGAATAGTGGGATTGCGACGGTAGGATCGGACGGTGTGATTTACTATGGGTACTTAAATTGTATACTCGGCATCCACTATCCCGGACGATCAGAACCCTTTTATATATTCCACTGTACTTGGTACGATCCGCGAACCGATACAGACAGGTGGAGAAGCAGTCTTGGGACTTGGAAAGAAGAATATGGATTGACCAGTGTGAACACACTTCGATTTTACGGTCAGGACGATCCGTTTAACTTTCCGAACCAAGCGTTCCAAGTATACTACTCACAGTGTTTGAAGCATCCGGGGTGGAGTGTTGTATGCCGATGGAAACTTAGAGATGTCTACGATGTCCCAGAATACGAAGACAGCGATGAGGACGAAGAAGAGAAAAGGCTTAAAGTGCTCCGACCGTCTGTTTCAAAGGACGAGTTGTCTTCGACCGATCATTGATCGCACGCTTTTGGCGTGTCGGATGTTCAAAACCTTTGAGCCGAGTGATATTAAGAAAAGATACGAGATTGTAAGCTAAGAAATCCGTACTCAAAACCTTTGAGCCGAGTCTTGACCAATTGAAGCTAGAGCAATCGGCAACAACGTGGATTAGGGGATTTAAGCGCGGTATTCGTGGAATCCGGCTTATTTACCCTTGTCCTTCCGTTCTTGTCTCTTGCTTTCGCCTCCGGCCAAACCGAACGCAACCGGTCGCGGTTAGGAATCACCGTTACCTTGTCAGGGTAGGGTGCCTAACGGAGCGCTTGCATATGGTTTGAGCGAAGTTCAAATGGAAAATAACGGGAAAAGGAATTGGCAAAGAAATGTTAACTTATAATACCGTATTTCTTCTTAACAATAATAATTACATTCATTCACAAGAAAGAACCAAAAAGAGAGAACAAAAAGAAAAGAACAAAGAAAAGAAAAGATACAAGTAATTAAAGTACATGGAATAAAATTGCAAGTAAGTAAAGCAAGAATGAAGAATGCAAGTAATAAATAAGCAAATAAAAAGAACACGGAAGTAGAACTCAAGCCAAGCATGTGATCAATAGCCAACCCTTAAACTTGCAAGCTCAATGAAGAGGTTGCAAGATCAAGGGAAGGGTAGAGAACGCATGTGAAGTGAAGAACTAGTCCCGTGAGAAAATACGACCCTTGAGATCAATAACTAACCCTTAACCATTCAAGCTCAATGAAGAGGTTGAATGATCAAGAGAAAGCAAAAATCTCAAGGGGGAGCGAAACTAACAAGAAAGATAAAAATCCCTCATCTTTATTAATCTTCCACTCAAAAAGCTCTCACTACAATTTTAATGGAGAAAGAATGAAGAAGAAGAAGAAGAAGAACAAAACTACACAAAAAAGAGGCTAAAGAAAAGCTCCCTTGGCTTTGATCAGATCTGCTGTATTTATAGGCAGGAGAATGGAGTTCTAGGGTAACCAGCAAAGCACAAATAAAAGTACCAAAACACCCCCCAAAATTCTACGTCTGCGGCGCCCGTACGGCCGCGTTTCCGCGGCCAATGTCCCCTATTGGCCGCGGAAACGCGGCCAAGTGGTGGAGTCGAGTGGTCAAATTTGGTGTGCTTCCCTGGTTTGGTTTTTCCTCGTGTTTGCAATCATCACACTGCACAGAAGTCTTCAAGAATATCTGCAGATTTCCAAGTCCAAGATTGCAATATCTTTTTCACTTTTGACTTTATCTCCCTCGAGCTCCGCGCACCCATTGATTCTTGTGCAGCCCACCTCGTGCTCTGTGCTTGTCCCAGACATGAATGACCACTGTCACATGTCTTGCATCGGGAACCGGTACTCGGCACTGGACGGATATGGATGACCGGAACCCGGCTTTTATCTGTTGTCGACAGATGTTCTGCTTTTGGCGTAACTGTGGAGATTTTATCCTGATTTGCAATATTTGTACTGGAAACCTGTATTCTGTAAACATGTAACAAACACGGATTAAAAGTATCTACCTATAAACACACGAGCGTAAGAATGGGCGGTATAAAATGCAATATTCTGCTATGAACAAATACCCCCAAACTTAACTTTTGCTCGTCCCGAGCAAAACCAATTATTCACAAAAATAAAATGATAACCGCACTTTCGCAGGGAACGCGATTGCACTGAGCATGTGCAACAAGCCGTTAAACCTCTAGGTGTCCCTAGTAGGAGGAGTGTTGTCTCCTGAGGGTTTTCAGCGGATACTACCCACAAAATCCCGTCAAGCTAGTTTTGTAAAATAACTAAGATTCAAACCCCTAAAGTTTTGTTTCAGAAAATAACAATTCTATTATCCTAAGTCTAGACTATCGAACCTTTATTTTTCACACCTCGCTTCTTATTTAACTACAGATTTTATATGTCTTTACGTGCAGTGCAAATAGTGTCGTTAAGTTCCCGAAAGGTCGAATAAAGTCATTATGTCACACAATAAAGCCCAGATGACAATTTTAAAAGGATCACATAAGTTTTATAAAGAGTTAAGCATTTTTCAAATTTCGTTTTCCAGTAAGGTTTCAACTTCAGAATTTCTATCTTCCTTAACAGGAAACTAAGTCGTATTTTTCACTCCACCTTTTTCTTGTTTTCATTTCATACACACCTCTGTGAACGTGCAATAGTCTTTATCATAGAATAAAACCTTCATATCTCCGTTAAATTTTTTTTATAAAAGCCTGTCTTTTATCAAGATTATTCTCACACAAAGAACCGTTAGGAATTTTAACTCGGAGAGAACACTTGCTTGACTTTGTTTTTATCTGGACTTTCTAGGCTTCTTAGCGAGCGTTGGGCCAATGCACCCAAACCAGTTGGTTTTAGGGCATTAGGTGTAGAAACACCCCGGCGGACTTAATTACTCAAGTTACCCAGGTCCAAAAACAAAAGACAGTTTGGCGTGAAAATCAGATGATTTAATACGAACGGAGATATAGTCGGCAGTTCAATTATTTTTTTGGATAAAAGACGTGTTTAGTGGGTTTGGTGTGTAATCATTCCAATCAAGTTTCAGATGGGTTATTTTTCAGACTTAGTTCCAATTAAGGCATCAATAACATTCCTTCATATTCACTCACTTCATAAACTATTCTTGATATATTACTTATTTCAGAACAAACCTATTTGATCCTCAGAAAATCATTTATCTTTTTAAAAGTTTTTTTTAAACATAACATACTTGTCATCTAATTTCCAAAACACACGGCACGTGTGGTGTGATGTAAAGACGTATATCAGCTATAGTTAACTTCAAAGGAGAGTTATCTTTCAGGTTTTCAAAATCTAAAAATAAGATTTAGTTATTCTTATTTTTTCAAACAAAAACCGTCGAATGTTGAATCGGCGTTCTTCCACAAGCTAACTTGACAAAAAAGTTTTTATATTTTTGGAAAATTTTCGATTTTTGTGGGTTTTTAATAAGGTATGCAAATGCAAAATATACAAATGAATGCGAAGGAAGAAAGCTTACCGAGCACACCCCCAAACTTAAACTTGACAGTGCCCTCACTGTCAGGCTATACCAAGAGGGTCAAAATTGCCGGCGCTTCCTAGAAACAAATTATATACAAAACAAAAAGGAAAACAAAAATATATACAAAAAAATGTCCCCCCCAAACTTAAGTAAAACAGTGTTTCCACTGTTAAGCGTTGAAATTCAGGATTAGGGGGGAAAGAGAACAGTATCAAGCTATACAAGGCCTTACACAGGCCAAAAGTTAACACCAACCATTCAAAGATTTTATCTCTATAATATGCTGGTTGGTGAAAGAAGGCGTAGAGAAAAGAGATGGAGAATACGCGAGACCGTATGGAGGAAGAAGCGGGATACGGTCTCGGTATATGAGAAGAAGAATGGCGAAAGGGAGAAAGAAGTGGAATACGAACTTGAGGGAGGAAATGGAGTGAATAGATTAGCACAATTTGTGATGAGCGATATGTAAAAAGCGATTGTGCTAATCTATTAACCCGTCGAGAGATTGGTTCAAATCCCTCAAGATTCGTAAGAAACCATGGGTAAGCCGAACTCGGTAAACCAGACACAGGAAGTGAAAATGATACGGGTTCTTGCATGGTCGGAACGATGGAAAGGGTGGGGGGAAGTGATTGAGGAAGGTTATCGGTTAAAGGTTCAGGAGGGTGTACACAGTTAGTGGAAGGGATAGGATGAATTGGAAAATCCGACTCATCAATTAAAACTGTTTCATCCTCAGTACTATCCTCAATATTCTCCTCAAAATTAAGCTTATCCATGCATATTTCATCAAAGTCCAGACGCATATGTTGTTCGGGAAAAACAGTTAATGACTCGGGATGATGAATTGAAGAGAAAAACTCAGTCAAATCTACGGGTTCATCAACCAAAATATTCCCGGCGTCAATATCCTTAATCAAGTGAAAATCAAAATTCTCTGACACCTCATCAAAAGCATGGATATTAATTGATTCTGGTTCTAAGATATAGGTGTAGAGGTCAAAAGGATTAGGTATGGTTTTACTTGGAAGGGACCCTTCACAATCGGGCAAATCAAACACTACGAAGTCGCACAACTCATTCATCATTCTATCTTCAATTGATAAATCATGTGGGATACTTGATAGACTTTCAAAACAGGAGTTGTGGGATTCAATTTGGGACAGGTAGGTTTGATTTGGAAGGGGGTACATCTCACTCTCTCCACTCAAGTTCACAGCCTGTCCTGCCGCCTCATCATACATTGAAAAAGTTGGAGCTAGTTGAAAACTAGCTCCCGGGTCACTAGGTTGCATGAGGGCGGCCATGGATGCATTCAAATCCATCATCTGTTGGCTTGACGCTACCCTAAAGTCTTCCAAAGTTCGCTCAAGACTAGACATAGGTTGTGAAGGGGTTTCAGTAAAAGATTCAAACTTGTTTGGATACTGAAAACTCCCAAAAGGCTGTTCTGATGCAATGTCTAGGGAAGGTGCAAAAGTAGGGTAGGATTGGTAGGAGTTGAATGGCTGGACAGGAGCAGGATCAACATTTGGATATGAAGGTGAATGGCATTGTTGATCCCAAGAATTTGAAGTGGTGAAAGGAGTGAAAGATCGGCTACGAGATTGTTCAATACGTTCTGCAATAGACATAGGTCTTGGAATTGCAACATGACTCGAAGAAGGGGTATCAACGTAAGAAGGGGTGAATGTATGAAATGGTTGATACGAAGTGGATTGCGGAGTCAAATTGTTTGTCCTAGACGCGTCTATCCGATCTCTCAACGAAATTTTGGGCATGGAGGGGTCGTTCGAAGTTCGGCCAAAGCAAGAACCGTAAGATGTAATGTCTGGTTGTGGGTACCAAAGTTCGGCAAGAGTTTTTCGAGGTGGGGTACCCATGATATAAAGAGAGAGAAAGAAAGGCAGAGAAAAGGAGGGGAAAAAGAATGTGATATATATATTTTTTTATATAGACAAAAGAATGAAATATACACAAAAAGAATATGGACAAAAATAATCACGACACAAAAATACCACACACCAAATCGTTCTAGGGTTAACCTAGGTCAACTAGACCTGCTCCAGAACTTGATTGTCGAAGTAAAACTGTGTCGAGAAACAGGCTTAAGATACACTGATCACGAGGCCAGGTAAGTGCAGAGATAAGGGGAGGTTTTCCAACGCTTTCGCGAAGTTCCTTAATTAAATAACCCTTTCTCTTTTGACGGTTTCGCCGTTAATACTTTCCTAGACACCCCGTAAACAATATACCGTTAAGCAAGGTTCTAAACACAATTAACTTATCCTAGTGAGCGCGAAGTCCTTAAGGCTTAAAGTCTAGTTTCTTTTAAATTTGTGCGGGTAAACGTTATGCGCAAGTTCGTGATTTGTGGGCCACGGAAAAGGTGATGAAATCCTTTACCGTATGTTGTGGGGTTCGCTTGCCCTTAAGTCCGTATTAATGTATGCAATGCGCAATTCAAAAATTCTATAAAGAATCAAACAATCGTTTTTTAGTTTAAGCGCGGCGCTGTAACAAATACGGGCTAGTCAATTTTTAGCATTTGCTAGCGAACTTGCAAAGAATCCTGCAAAAGAATAGTATATTGGAAGCGTCGGATTTGAGAAGAAGGTGTTAGTACAATACGTACCGTTAAGTTTTGGGTTAGGAAACCCCCGTTGAATCAAATCCGGTAAGCTTGAAAGGTTCGCTTGCGCGGGTCAAACTACCCGGATCTTTGGCACTGTGCTTCGTAATCACCTTTTCCCACGCTTTGCTCCCCACAATCGCAGTTTGCAAACTTGCAAAAATCTGCACTCTTGCCCACAAAAATTATCAAAAAAAACAAAAAGAATTTTTTTTTTATATATACAAAAAGAATATTAACCCGAATAACAAGAAAGAAAATACGCTACCGTCTCCCCGGCAACGGCGCCATTTGATCGCACGCTTTTGGCGTGTCGGATGTTCAAAGAATTAAAATATAACCGCGATCAGGACGGTGTCGCTTTGCAGCTAGCCGGTTGAGCACGGGTCGGTCCACAGGGAGATGGTGGTATCTTACCTTTCTTGTTTTAGACGAGTCAATAAAGAATCTGTATGTTTGTTTGATCTATCCTAAGTGTAATATTTGCAAGTATAAAGTTGTTAAGAAAAGATACGAGATTGTAAGCTAAGAAATCCGTACTCAAAACCTTTGAGCCGAGTCTTGACCAATTGAATCTAGAGCAATCGGCAACAACGTGGATTAGGGGATTTAAGCGCGGTATTCGTGGAATCCGGCTTATTTACCCTTGTCCTTCCGTTCTTGTCTCTTGCTTTCGCCTCCGGCCAAACCGAACGCAACCGGTCGCGGTTAGGAATCACCGTTACCTTGTCAGGGTAGGGTGCCTAACGGAGCGCTTGCGTATGGTTTGGGCGAAGTTCAAATGGAAAATAACGGGAAAAGGAATTGGCAAAGAAATGTTAACTTATAATACCGTATTTCTTCTTAACAATAATAATTACATTCATTCACAAGAAAGAACCAAAAAGAGAGAACAAAAAGAAAAGAACAAAGAAAAGAAAAGATACAAGTAATTAAAGTACATGGAATAAAATTGCAAGTAAGTAAAGCAAGAATGAAGAATGCAAGTAATAAATAAGCAAATAAAAAGAACACGGAAGTAGAACTCAAGCCAAGCATGTGATCAATAGCCAACCCTTAAACTTGCAAGCTCAATGAAGAGGTTACAAGATCAAGGGAAGGGTAGAGATCGCATGTGAAGTGAAGAACTAGTCCCGTGAGAAAATACGACCCTTGAGATCAATAACTAACCCTTAACCATTCAAGCTCAATGAAGAGGTTGAATGATCAAGAGAAAGCAAAAATCTCAAGGGGGAGCGAAACTAACAAGAAAGATAAAAATCCCTCATCTTCATTAATCTTCCACTCAAAAAGCTCTCACTACAATTTTAATGGAGAAAGAATGAAGAAGAAGAAGAAGAAGAAGAAGAAGAAGAAGAACAAAACTACACAAAAAAGAGGCTAAAGAAAAGCTCCCTTGGCTTTGATCAGATCTGCTGTATTTATAGGCAGGAGAATGGAGTTCTAGGGCAACCAGCAGAGCACAAATAAAAGTACCAAAACACCCCCCAAAATTCTACGTCTGCGGCGCCCGTACGGCCGCGTTTCCGCGGCCAATGTCCCCTATTGGCCGCGGAAACGCGGCCAAGTGGTGGAGTCGATTGGTCAAATTTGGTGTGCTTCCCTAGTTTGGTTTTTCCTCGTGTTTGCAATCATCACACTGCACAGAAGTCTTCAAGAATATCTGCAGATTTCCAAGTCTAAGATTGCAATATCTTTTTCACTTTTGACTTTATCTCCCTCGAGCTCCGCGCACCCATTGATTCTTGTGCAGCCCACCTCGTACTCTGTGCTTGTCCCAGACATGAATGACCACTGTCACATGTCTTGCATCGGGAACCGGTACTCGGCACTGGACGGATATGGATGACCGGAACCCGGCTTTTATCTGCTGTCGACAGATGTTCTGCTTTTGGCGTAACTGTGGAGATTTTATCCTGATTTGCAATATTTGTACTGGAAACCTGTATTCTGTAAATATGTAACAAACACGGATTAAAAGTACCTACCTATAAACACACGAGCGTAAGAATGGGCGGTATAAAATGCAATATTCTGCTATGAACAATCATGAAGTTACGTGGGTTAGAAATGACATCGACGATGAAATCCAAGTAGATATGTATGATGCGCCCACGAAACGAAAAAGGTTATCAGTAATGTTATATTATTACTTCACATTTTACGCTCTAGATAATATATAGTCAATACTTTTAATGATTGTCTAATGCGTCCACGAACCGTTTATCTAGATTTGATGACGATGTCGGGAGCAGCGAGGGGCGGCAGGAGCTCCAGCAGAGGCAGAGGCAGAGGCAGAGGCAGAGCGGTTCTGCCGCCCGGAGAGCTCCGTAGGGAGCTTCAGAGGGCCGGTCTTGCACCCAGATCGGAGACCCCTTCGGATGCCTCCTTCCGTGTTGATTTGGCCACACCTCCAGGTATACTGCACGCATATCCATTTTGAATGTAATATTACAGATATTCATGCATGTTTATGTCAAAATTACTTATATTGTCAATGTTTGATTGTCTAGTTGTTGGTGATGCGTCCACATCTGGGACAGAGGCCACCCCCGCTCCTCCAGGTATGTTTATATATCATATAGTGTATGTATATTGATTTATAATGCTATATCATAAATACACACATTCCTTTTGCTCTTACTTAGCAATTTTTATTATTGTCTAGCTGTAGGTGGTGACACCACCGCACCTGCGGGTATGTTTATATATCCTATAGTGCATGCATATTGATTTAGAACGTTATATTATTGATCTACACATTCTTTTTGCAATTACTTATATAATCTATTTTTAATTGTCTAATTATAGGTGGTGCGTCCACACATTCCACAGGGGCCACTCCTGCCGCTTCCATACCCTCCGCATCGTCTGCAGGTTAGTATGAATAAATTTAAAATATTTATTCATTTTACATATGCTCTATAGAATAAATATGAACTTCATGGAAATTTAGCGTCGATGTTTATTTTATAGTTGGAGGGGATGCGTCCGAGTCCGGGACCCCGGTTGTTCCTCACCGGAGGAACTATCGCCCCGCTCGTGCTGCTGCTCGGGCCCAGGCTCGTGCGCTAGTCACCGGAGGTATATATCACACTTGAATTTTTGTTTAACCTTGATTTCTTAATACAACTTTGTCTTATTATTGATTGTCTTGATATTTCGTGCAGACGCAGGGCCTCTCCATCCCCAGAGGGGGACTCGAGGCCCGAATCAGTCCCATAGGCTGAGGCCTGATAGAGCTAGGGGGGAGGCAGCATTCCCCCTATTTTTTACCCTTGACTATCACTATACCGGTCCTCATGCCGAGAGGTTCGGCCGGTATTTGGGGGACGAGAGTCGGATCGTGAAGAACTATCCACTTCACGTTGAGTGGGGCGAGCAGCACCAATGCTCATTCGCCCTCTTCTTTGATCAGGCTCGGGTATGTATTAATATATATTTTCATTTGATCTATCCAATATATTTATTATTAACACTTGCAATCTATTAACAATGTTTTTTTTTGTATTTTCAGTTGGATTACGATTTTCAGCCTGTAGCCGACCCTGATCACCTGGGGAGGGTGCTCGACCTTCATGCTCTGTACAATGGCCTGATGAAGAACATGCAGGCAAAGGTCCGATACAACAGGAATGAGCTGAAGGCCGACTGCTACTCCCTGTGGATAGCGACCCCCGAGGCAGAGAGAGTGGCCCTCCTATCTACTCCGGCGTTTGCGAGAGTCGACGTAGAGACATGGACTCCGAACGCAAACAAGTATGTATTTTAAATTTAATTCATTATTTATGATATAATTTATTTCTTTGTGTTTCTTAATTAGAAAACTAAATGTTAATGCGTTGTGCAGAAACAGGCCGCTCAGAATACGGATAACAGGAAGTCGGCGAAGAGGGGTCGTCCCATTTACACAGGTGGCTCGAGGAACATTACTCGAGCCATGGAGTTATCGGTAAATTAAGAGTTATTCTCTAATATTCTGCAATATTAAGAGTTATTCTCTAATATTTCTAATATTAAGAGTTACTTTCTAATATTGCAGATATCTCGGACCGTGGCGTCAGGTGGTACACCGAGCGTGATGTCCGCATATCTTGCCGTCCACGGCACCTCGACAGATCCCGCCACGGGCGAGCTTCGATATCCCGACGTCGCTACCCAGGAGTACTGCGTAAGTGTTAATATTTTTTCTACCCAAATTTGAAATTTTAGTTTTGGAAGGTTCAATTTTAAATTTTATACTTATACTTTACTGCTTAATGTGGGTGTAGGAGCGGGTGGTTGAGCAGGCCCAGGCCTCGGGGATCGATTTTACCGGACAGAACGATCCGAGGCTGCTGACCCCAGTTCTGGACGCCGCACACGGAGGTTGGGAGAGAGGCCGGGGATTGGGCCCTAGCAGGGCCCATATGAGGTTGGACTCCACCCCGGCGGTTACTTCCTCCGTCTCCAATGACCGGCATGTCCATCAGGAACTGGATAGCTTGAGGGCCACCGTTCAGGAGTTGAAGGAGATGCTGGTATGTATACTACTTTATAGTAAAATATCATTTCATATTATATACATATCAACATATCCATAATTAGTACGTAGCTTGAGCTTATTTGGTTTTAGACTTAAGTTTGATTAATCATACATACAAATGTAATTAAAATAAACAACGCTTTTCCAAACTAGATATCCAAACATGGTTTCGAAATAACTTAATAATGAAACGAATTCGAATAATACACAGTTCTTACACGCTTTTTACACACGTTATGTCCAGACGCGACAGGGTAGATCGGCCGAGCCTCCACATGCATCTCCTTCGGCTGCGGCTCCGCAAGCCACTACATCGGCTGCGGTTCCGCAGACAGCTCCTGTAGCTCCACCACCCACTCAGACTCCTGCAGTCGCGGCTCCGCAAACGACTACCTCGACGGCGGCTGCGCAGACCACATCGCCAGCTCCACATGCCGCTCAGACTCCCGCTCGCGATGCATTGCAGAGTGTATTGACCGAGGAGCAGGCGCGCGTTATTCTAACGTTATTCAGAGGTGGAGCTGGACCGAACTAGGGTAGCTTTTTGGTTCTTATTTTTTAAAACATGTATTTATTTATATCACATTGTACTACATTTTGAAACCATATTGATATTGGTTTGTATTTATATCATATTCAGTTTTTGGGTTTCTTTTGTATATTATATATATGCGTGAGATGTGATTATGAATACTGCAATATATGATTTGATTGATGTATATAATATTGTGCACAGGGCGGGAAAAAATCTAGCAGCCCATTTTTTTAAAAAAAATACAGACAATATGTACCTACGGATTAAGCCGTAGGTATATATGTTGCCCCTACGGACATATCCGTAGGGGCAAACTATCAGGAAACCTGATATTTTTCCCACCTGATCTCAGTGCAGGGTGTTGGGAGTGCCCCTACGGATATGTCCGTAGGGGCCACTGTCTATCCCCTACGGATTGATCCGTAGGGGCAAAATATCAGGTTTCCTGATATTTTCCCCCCCGATCTCAGTGCAGGGTGTTGGGAGTGCCCCTACGGATATGTCCGTAGGGGCCACTGTCTATCCCCTACGGAGTTATCCGTAGGGGTAGAACAACGACCTACGGTTGTATCCGTAGGTACATACAATATATTCAAAAAAAAAATACATATATGATTTGATTACCCCTACGGAGTAATCCGTAGGGGCAACAACACCTACAGATATATCCGTAGGGGCAAGAATTTGCCCGTAGGGCCAAGTTCAGGGCATCAACTTGCACCTGCGGCCTTTGCACCTACGGGGTATTTTTTCTCCCCTACGCAGATATCCGTAGGGGCAGTGGGTTGCCCTTACAGATAAATCCGTAGGGGCAACCCTTATTTGTAGTAGTGTTAAGAAAAAGGATTTTGGAATTTTTTTTTAAGAAGAGATTTTATTGAAAAGAATTTTTGTTAGAGAAAACAATTTTGAAAAGATAAATTTATTTTATTGGTATTTTTATTTAAAATAAAGGAAAAAATTTTGTATTAATTGTTAAATAAAATAGTGTTTTTATTTTGGAGCTAATTGTTTTTAGAAATAGGGATGTGGTTTTAATTTTATTAGATTTCAAGGAAAGAGGAAAGCTTTTTGAAAAGAGAATTGTTTTAAATGATTTACAATATATTTTATGATTATTTATCTTTTTTTAAATATATGTATAAGTGGGCCGGTATTCCATTGGTTTAGCATCATAACGTTTTTCTTGAGGTCAAAAGAACTGTTTGGATGTTGGGTTTTTATTTAGAAAAGATTTTATTTAAAAATGAGATTAGAGAATAAAATATTGAGATAACTACCAAAATATTCGATTAGTTTGCTTATATATATATATATATATATATATATATATATATATATATATAATTTAATACTTTACTTATTTAGTTGTATAAACTAATTTAAGTTTTACCATGTTTGAAATTTATGTAATAAATAAAATCCAAAGTATTAAATATTTATTAGATTTTTATAAGATGTGGTTTACTTATGAAAATATTATTTAAGCTAAAAGATCATGTATCTTATCACTGAAAACAGCCTTAGAGTGGGGTGAATAAAGTTTTATGGCAAACTCAAAATAATTTTTTGAATATAGAAATTATCCAACAGAATATAAAAATAATAAAATATCGCAATCATAGAAACAGTCACAAAAGTACAGAAAAGTAAATGGACACTAAGAATTGTTATCAAGTTTCATCAACCCAGTGGCTAATTCCCGCATGAGAACATCTGCTCAGGATTTAACAAACTATCCAGTGACTTCTTAATGGCGGAGAAACCCAGATTTTTTACTCAGACTCAGTTCCAAACATTTACACTTGTAGGTTGTTAACACCTAGACATTTTCCGCGTCTCAAGTCAAAACCTTTACAACGTAAACATGTTATACCTTTCCTTATTAGGTCGTAAAAAGAAAGATTTTACAATTTTTTCAAACGAACTCTAACAATTCTAACGATCTCAAAAGATAAATCAAAGTTTTTATTTAAGAAGATGAAGGATTGTATTTTGGAGATTAACAAAAGTTTGAAAACAAATCGAAGAAGTTTTCAAGATTAAACAAGTTTTCAAAATAATCACTTCTTCGAAACTTTTAGAGAATTTTCTTTCCTAAAAGAATAGAAAATTCTAATGGTGTTAGAAAGATATCTTCTCTCTGAAAAGAATTAGTAAAAACTTAAGAACAAGAGAGGCGGAGTTTTCACAAACACATGAGAGCAACGAAAACGAAAATCGGGTGAAAGAAAATTGAGTAAAAATCTTAAAGATGCTTATCCTATATATAGGAAAACAATGTGGGGAGTTAGGAAAGTTATAATAACTGCTCCTAAAAATTAGGGCGGTTATCGGCAGTTTATAACCAACCGTTGTAAAATCAAAACCCCCACCAAAATTCAAATTTTGAAAATTTCAAAACCTGTGATGGACGTCTATATCTGATACCTTCAGATACATAACTTTGAATTTTAAAAGAAATTTAAAAATAAATTTTGGTGTTTAGGAACTTAAATTGAAGTAAATTAAAAATTTGATTCTAACTATTTGAGATCGACTTGACTCTAGACTCAAATAAAGTGAAAAAGTCTTGAATGTTTTCGATGTACGACTCCTCCGTTTATAGCCAATAAATGCGTATTGAGTGCGTTCAAGTCTTGCCGAAGCTATGAGTTGCAATATTGTAACGACTTTAAAATCTTGTATGGAAATTTTACTGCTAATATACAAAAAATGAGTTTTTCAGCCTGAGTTTGAGTAATAAGTTAATTTTGTGAAATAACAAAGCCACTTGTAGCTCACTGGTAAAGCCCTTGCACTGCTGTGACGTTGCTTGTGTGTTCGAATCCTATCAAACACATTATTTTTTTCTGAATTTTTCTTTTAATTTTTGGAAGCCCAAAAGATTGCACGTGCAATATACAGGGAAATTAAAAGTCAGAAAAATCAAATATGTGAAAAATGGAGTAAACAGTGAATTGATCAGCTGACACGAATCTCGAGGCCAAAAGCCCTTAATCGACCAGCGAAAAAGCCAATATGCCCGGCACCGACGGCTAGGATGAGCCCATTTGGCTCCGTGTTTTGCACACAAACCCCTTCAGCTACCTCTAACCCCTCTGCACTGTTTAATTTCCCTGCAATCAAACAGAGACCCTTCATTTCATAATTAAACCACATTTTAATGCTTTTTAATAAAAAAATTTAATTCAAAACTTTAATTCTCTACTATAAATACCATCCCTTATCTTGGCTTAGCACCATTCTGAAAACTATAGCAAAATTCTCTCAAAAAGTTCTTAAGTACAAGTGGAGTAAAGAAGAGTTAGCGAGCAAGAAACTTCCGGTGAAGATCGAAGCAACATCCGGAGCTCCTGTAACACCACTTGGATTCCCTCCTCTTCCTTAAACTCTTCTTAGCGTATTCAAACTGTAAGTACCTCATAATCCTCCTCCTTTTTCATTGCTTTTCACTTTAAATCCAATATCAGTAAAAGTGGAGTTATACCAATATCTTCTTTTATAAAACCTATAAATTCATTTTCTTTTATCATTTGGGTCAAACCACTTTTACACAATACTTGTAACCCTAAATACTAATATTTGGAATTAATTTTAACCAAGAATCTCTTATGAAAAATCCATACTTGAACTTTTTCATTAAAATACCATGAACTTTGATATCGCCTCTTTTAGTATTTGTTAAAACAATACCTTAGGAAAAACTTCATGGAGTAACGACCTACCCCACACGCACACTTGGTTTCATAGCACGATACTCATTGAATTCATTTTTGTTGCGAAGAATAATATTACGATACAATACCACTTAACTTTAAAAACTGGATTTATTTTAAAGCGATATTTTCTATCCTTTGCGATTACGCATCTACAACCTGAAAATGTGTCTTAGCACCTCTACTAGGTTTAAACAAGTATCAAGTATGCAATTTTAAAAAATCTAAAGTGCTAAGCAACATTAATCTAGAATCTAACTAGAGAATTAGGGTTTATAAGTAAGTAAACAAGTTTTACACTAAGTGAATAGGGTTACAACCTTTATAGACCAAGTCCTCCACTTCAATAGCTCCAAGTAGTAGTCCCTAAGCTCCAAGTAGTGGTCTCTAGAACTCTTCTTGGCTCCACTTGAAGAAAGGATCGAGCTTCCTAATGGATCTTCAATGCCGAAGATGATCCATCTTGAAATCTCACTAACTCAAGCTAATGCTTCACTAATCAAGTATTAGTGAAGCTAACAACCTAAACTAATGGGCTAGATGAGTATAGGTTGATGAATTAGGAATTTTGCTCACTTTAGAAATCTATTTATCTTTTTCTTTTTCAACTCAAGAAAAACTAAAGGGGAAGAAGATGAACTTGGGTGAAGAAATATCTCAAGTAATTATTGTGAGAGTTAATAATGGGCTAAGGATATATTGTTGGGTGAGAAAATATCTAGAGTAAAACAAAAATAGTGGAATGAGTCATGGTTTCTACATACTTCTACAAGCATCTAAGCCATGCTCATTATCCACTAATTTTTATTTTACTTTAAAATAAATCACCCAATATTATCCTTGGCTCTAGTGCAAGTCTCATACACCCATGTTCTATGTATCTTATATTAGTGATATATGCCCTAGAGACCATTTTTGTATCATACTGATTTGTATATTACTTAATGGAAGCTTGGGATATTCACAGTTGAGTTAACAGTCTTCCTCAAAATGATAGTATGCTACCTCGTTTGTTTCTACCTCAATATGTGCATGTGTTTCTTTTACCATATCGCTTATACATATTGGTAGAGCCCTTAAGATCTTTGCTTGATTACCAGCGTTGTGATGGCAGTCACACTAGTGGGGGCTGGGTAGTCTATAAGCACATCGTTATACAGGTCCCTAGTCTTTGATTATCGAGACGGGGCATCGATACTCCAGAGTAGACTAGTGTGTACGTTTCTCATCCCAGCAGGGGAAATGGTATGTTCTACAGCCATTAGTATGTCGTACTGGAGATAGTATGCAGGTGCTCATTGGGTTATGAGTACACTGGACAGGACTCGTAGGGAGCTGCTGGTGGGT
This sequence comes from Agapanthus africanus, assembly GCA_030015575.1. Classification (NCBI taxonomy): domain Eukaryota; kingdom Viridiplantae; phylum Streptophyta; class Magnoliopsida; order Asparagales; family Amaryllidaceae; genus Agapanthus; species Agapanthus africanus. Next base: position 45,549,093 of record JASDDO010000006.1, read on the forward strand.
ATTATACCTATCGTTGGGTAGCAGTTCCTAGGTGACATGAGTATAGATTAGTCCGTCGACTTGACACTGCTACTTCGTCTCGAGTGTGTTCCTACTGTTCTTATATTACTACCCTACCACGGCTCAAAGGAGTCGTGCAAACAGGTAGTAGTTGGGTGCAGTCCCGAAGTACTTGTAGGCAGTAGCGGTAAGATAGGATTCATCTCTCCCGGTATTGAGGGTTGATATCGCGCTGTGTTCGGAAAGCCATTACACAAAGTCCCTGGCCAGGGCAAGCGATATTTACTGGTAGGTACTCCAGTAGTTTCTCAGGGTGTTTTGGGCTACACTTCGACACGACTTATTGCGCTATTAGGGGTCTGACGATTACCGCCCCTTAGGCCCGATATGCGATTCTCTTAGATGAACATACCAGACTGTACGGAGATTGTCATAGATAGGTTTAGTAGGAGATCGGATGAGTTTGCTCATTGGCCTTCTTATCGACAGATACCTGGGTAGACATTACGTGCAGCTAGTACCACTTGCGTCTTGTGGTTAAACCCACTGCCAGTGTAGTGTCGAGTCTTTAGAGTCCCACACAGAGGGTTTACCTGCATCGGGCAAAAGAAGTAGAGATCGTCTGGTTTTACGACAGGGTTCGATCACGTACGTGTACTTGTACACGAATGATGATTCGAACAGATAATACTAGTGGGTTTTGGTTTAAGCCGGATCCTAGTATCATACTGATGGATTATTTTCGTCTCTTTTGTATTCGTATTTTTCGGAATACGAATACGGGTATGTATATACGGATGAGGGGCATTTTTATAATTTGTTTAAAGATGCTTCTAGAAGAAGACACCTCATATTATGTATTAAACATTTTAGGTTAAATGATTAATGCATTAAGGGGCGGAGGAAATGAGGTGGAAGTTTGCATAATATGGAGCATGGCTCTTGGTGACACATGGAGGGTTTTGAAGCCATAACTCACTAAGATGAAATATGAACCATACTTGATTTTTTATTAGAGTTATTCTATTGAAAAATGAGAATGGTTCAGATTTACACAAGAGACTACACTCTCCATTTCATGCTAACACTTCACTAGCTTTTCCTCAAGTTGATCTTCTTCTACCTCTAGCTTTTCATGTCTCATGTGTTGAGAAACTTAAGGATATGAGAGACATACCAATCCATCTATACTCTCTACATCATCTAGGTCATCTAGTGTTGCGAACTAGGTGCCCTAGTTTCCTCGGATTTGAGGTTGGAGCCCGGACTATAAACTCTCGGGTGGATCGTCTTTGACTCGAGGAGGCCGACGAGGAAGCGCCGATCCTTTACGATCCTTGGAGCTTGTGACGAGGAGGAGGACAGCGACAAGAAGACCTGAAGGACTTGAAATTATGAGGTATAACATTCTATTCATGTAATTTACCTCATAGTAGTTTGCTAGTTAGGGTTTAATATCGATCCTGGAGTTCGAGTCGGTGTTACGAAGCCCGTAAAATCGTTTTTTACGTATTCCGCCTCTCCGCAAACCCGTGGGGTGTGTAACATCGACTTACAATGGTATCAGAGCCTACTAAACCTTCACTAGCTTGTTAGCAAGTGTTAGAACTTCGATCGTCGGAAAAACCCAAAAACAAAACACCAATACCCTAACTTTCTGTCAATTTTTAAAAGTGCCAGAAAAATTATTTCAGAGGTATTAAAAATGAGTGCAGGGTATTCTAAGAACACTGTAGAAAAATGAGCCAATGAATCGCTAAGACGGCCGCAGAAGCGCGGCGGAACGGTGGGTTTTGTCGTGGATCCGCGGCCGAGTCGAGGACGATTCAACTCATTTTTCCACTGTTGTTTCTTATTTTTGGTGTTCTGTTTTCTGGAATATTTGGTTTCTACCCAGTATTTTTCTGAGTGCTGGTTTGCACTTGGGGTAGACATGGAAAATATGTTTCGATCGAAATTCTAAATGTTCTTGGCTAACCAGAATCTTCTGTGTTGTTATATGTGTTTTTAAACTTCAGCTAGTTGCTATATGTCGGTTAGTTTGAGGTTGCACATATCTGTTGGTTTGTGTACATGAATTTTATTGGATTGTCGTGGATGAATAGCCGGGAATGTGAGAAGAGAGTTGTTTTTCTTTCATTCGATGTAAATTGTAATTTGATATAATATTATTTTGTGGGGCACATCCGGGTTGAGGTTGTAGCTACCGTTGTATTATTTCTTTTACTGTTTTCTGCTCCTAGGATAGACCCAAAGTGGGGTGCACAAACTACCGGGTTCTTTGAAGTGCCGAGTGTCCTACTCACTTTGCTAAGGGAGGTTGCTTCATGTTGGGACTTTACCCGCGCGCGCAAACGCGTATATTTTGGAGATGGAATCGTTTTAAGGAAATGGATGCGCACGCGAGCTTGGTCTCATTTTAAAATTTATAAACCGTAAGTGCACGACGCGTTGTAGCGAGCCAGCAAGTACGGGTCGATCCGCAGGGAATTGTGTATTAGGTTTTGTTGTTTAAGGTTCAACAAATAATGAATTGGTTAGTTTGTCACAAAAAATATAAAACACGAAAACAAGGAAAACAAGTTAAGAAAGAAATTGCCATGGCTTTGGTTCGGATGGTCGAATTTTGATGATTCCTTCGACGCTCCCTTGATCATGAGTTGTCCGTCCTTATGTCGATCCCGACGTGAAGCATGACTTATCAAAGAGGTTGCGAAGCACAAGTCATCAAATTCCGATTTCGACGCAAAACACGAAACGAGTCCGTTTTGTTCACTTACCGTTTGTATGTCCAATCTTGAGGTATCAACACTAAGCACAAGGGTTAACAAGCAAACGACAACATCAGAAACACAAATTAGCGAGTGAGAGCAATTAGTTTTAGTGTTAACTTTGCTAAGTGATTGTGATAGTATAGGGTATATGAAAACCGAAGGCTTGTCAAGCACTTGGTCACAAAATACCGTATCCAAACTTAGCAACTTAACACCAAATTGATTTTAACTTAAACATTGCGAAATAAGGAAAGAGAGTGAGTATGGTATATGAAGAGGTTACAAAGCAACCATGGTTTCAAAATACCATATCACATCAATACATAAACAATTTTTAAGTTAGAATCATAAATATAAGCACATTAAACATGAACAAGAGGAGGAGGAGGCAAAACCTTTCATCTCATTTCCTCACCATCACCACAACCAAAGAAAGATTAGTTACACATAATAAAAAGAAAAGCAAGTAAAGAAAAGAAACAAGTAAACAAAACAATAACAATATTATTAACACTTGAAAAAGTTTAGCTACAAGACATTGGTAGCTTGTTCAACCTCCATAGTGAAGCCCTCAAAAGAAAGCTTCAAAAAGGAAGAAGAAGAAGAAGAAACCAAGTTAAAGCCTACTCAACTCTCAAGCCTAAACCAAAAACTAAACAAAACTATAGAATATATGCACACCCTCTCTCTAATATGTTCTGGTACTTATAAGCATCAAAATAGAATAAACAAACAATATAGAATGGATGATATGATGCCTATAAAGGGCCAGCAGAAAAATGGGGGAAAAATGAGCTAGGGGGTCCAGTGTGTAACATTTTAAAAACAAATAAATAGATAAATAAAATCATTTAGGTGAATTTTCTGATAATCGGTAAAATATACCGTATTTTCCGTAAAACTCAACTATAATTATTTTTCAAAATAGACTTAAATACACATATTTTAACTATGTAATTGCTAGTATTTGGTATTTATTTAGCACTTATAAATTATTAGTTTACTTAAATATTTTTCCTTAATTAATTATTTCTAATATTAATATAAGCTTTTAATTATACATTAAATTAGTGCAAATTATAAATTGGAATGGATTAATTTTACAAAAATGAGCCAAGATAGACTAGAATTTAGTTTGTAGCATGCTCTTCTCTTCTTGATTTGTTTTCAAAATTCTAGACTTTTCTAGGATGGTTTAGAAAAGAAAATTAATTAAATAAAGAAATTATTGAAAAGACTTAAATGAGATGATTAATTGGAGAAGTTTCTTCACATTTCCACACACCTCACACTTTCTCCACTCCCCTCCCTCACCTGGCCAAGCCCTCCATGAGGCAGCCCCCAATTTTCCCAAGCACTTTTCTCATCAAAAATTCTTCAAAAATTCAACAAAAATCAATATAAATCACCACAAATTCCTAATTTAAATCCTACCCGTTATTCTTTGGTCTATCTAGCATGGATCTTGGCGCAAAGTTAGCATTTTTGGGAGCTTGGGTGCATGTTTGATCTCTTGTTTATTGAGGTATAATCCTAACCCTAGTGTTAATTGTAGGTTAATTACTTTAAGTTAATGAATTTCGGTGTTTAATTATGGTTCTAATTACTAAATTAAAATTTCAAGAAAGGATTTTGAATGCACATTAGGGTTTTTGTCATGTAATCATAGTTACAAAGTGTAGTATAACATCTTAGAGTATGCAAAATAAAATCTAGTTGTCAAATTACTAATTTGTTACATTTAAATTGTTCTAATTAAGCTATTTGTAAACTAGGTTTTTATAAAATATATATATAGGTGAGATAAAATTCTAGTGAGGGTTTTTATCATTAGTTTATGGTTCTAATGAGTAGTTTAACATGTTAATGGAATGCAAACCTAATCTAGTTACTAGTTTGCTAATTGTTACTTTAAAATTTTGATAATTATGCTATTTTGCAAACTAGGTTTTCAGAAATTGATTAAATAATTGAGATTAAAATATAATTAGGGTTTCATGATATTATTAACATTATAAATTGTATTTTAATACTTTAGATCATGCAAAACCAAGCTTAGTTGTTGTTTTGTACATTTTTACTTTGAAAATGTTAAAATTGGATAAAATTGCAAACTAGAATTTTGGGTTTAATAAAAATTGATGAGATTAAATTATGGTGATGATTTGTATGACTTAGTTATGATATTCAATGAATATTATGGCCATTATTTTTGTTAAAACATCAAGTTTCGAATTAAAACGGTAATTAAGTGCTTTCTAGGTTTTTGGAAATAAATCGATTTGATTTATTTTGAGGTTTTGATGAGTTACAATCTATTGCATATTATAATTAGTGATTTGTGAAACCACGATTGGTGTGTTTGGGTTTTTCTCGATCAATCGGCGTTTGTACGCCGATGTCGAGGGTTATTTGGTTATTTTGCATGAGCGGGTCATAGGTTTTAACCTATGCGCGTTTCGTGCGACATCTTGGGTTTTATCCGCGATTACGGTTTACAATATTATATATGTTTGCATATAGATACCTCTCACGTTGACTTCGGACGATGAAGAAGAGGATGGCGGCATCGACTTCGGCAGACTGGGACCAGGTGAGTAGATATATATCTACGGAGGAAGTCGGGTGGATGGCATATAGCACCCCCGCAACTTCGTAGGATATGATGTGGTCTTAAGATAGTTATATATTGTTATGTTATGGCGAGATATGAATACTGAACAAGAAAGGTTCTAGGATGATCACGGATCGGAATTTTGGATATTTTGTATGACAGTCCTTTTATTCAAGTTCTTAGTCGCGAGACCCTAGAGTATAGGTTAGCGCACGCGCGCGCACGCACACACACCTGTTTTCTAGGTCTACAACATATACATGTGATATGAGGATGTTATATGATACTTGGGGATGGGTCGATATGATCGGGCATGAGGCCGTAAGAAATTTGATATGTGACCGAGTTATGATATGAGATATGTTATGATATTATAGCGGATCGTTGAACGATGATATCATGTGATTGATGATGTATATATATGATAGTTGACATATGATTGAAATATGAAATGCGGTATGCTATGATATTTATAATGGATCGCTTGTGCAATGTATACTCATATATGATAATATGTGTTGATGATATCGGATTGCACGAGACTTTAGGTCAGTAACTAGATCATGATATTGTTTGATGATGATACCATATGAATGATGATATATATTTGATAGTTGATCAGTACCCCAATTTTAGGATGACGTACGATGGATTTTACCGTACGAGGTATAGATGTGATGATTGATCCGCACTCTTGACTTGAGGAAGTCGTACTATGTACGTGACGCTATTGAGGCTGGATCACCGACTACTAGAGATATCGACTCGGACTTTAGGTGGATTCTTATTACCTATCGACTAGTTTCTTTAGTTTAGTTCCTTAGTGGGTTAGATAGACACTAGGTTAGGATCGAGTCATATTTATTTTCAAAACTAACGAATTTTGCGCATTTTTAAAGACAGCCTGAGGGATACTACGGATTTTTCAAAAGACATATCTTTTCTATAAAACCCCGTAGCCCCTACTTTTCTAAAAACCACGATTCGGCTATTTCAAACAACAAACAATATGACTCGTAGTTAGATATGTATATTCTAAATGTGTGTTTAATATACATTCACCGTTATATTCATGTGCATTGCATGTTCATACATATGTTTCTTTAGCTAATATGAAACCCTTCCTGTTAGGACACCAGCACCATTACCGATGATGCGCATGTCCACGTACACTTATTTGCCGGCTCACACACATCGTCATCGGTAATTTCCATGTCACGTACACTTTAGAACATATTATCTCATTGATATAAACAGCTAAATGCTAGTTACCACATAATACTTGTGTGATTGCTCTCATGTGTTAACTTAGAGATTGCATTCTTTACATAGATACTTCATGCATTCATATACTCATTCATGTACTATTCTGGGGTTTTATACCGATATTCACTGCTTACTTACTCTTGATTCTTGGATTTCGTATTTCCATGAAAGGATTTTGGGGAAAACCGCAAGAATTTATAATAACTTCTCTCTTTCTCTCACTCTTATTTAAAATACCAGTTGCAGTTTTCTCGTGATATATGTGTCGTCCACCATGAGTTTTCATGATTGCTGTTGGATTTCGAGACCCGATTCGAGTTGTAGGATGAACCATTTTGGGTACATGGTGGGCCCGGTAAGATACCTTGGGGCAGAAGCTCGAGTTACAGATGATGAGCCTGGCAGGGGAAGACTACCTACCGGTGATGTCTGGCGCGGCGGATATCCGGAGGATACCGACCGTTGTCGTGATATTTGATGATATGCACCGATCCGTACTGACGGAGCCCGAGATATTGAGACATTGAGACTTGAGATATTGAGATATTGTGTCGATGCTTGACACGGGCTTTCTGTCGATTTCACTGATGAGGTTTCAGTTTTATTATAAAAGATTCATTGATGTTTTCTTATATAAGATTATTCAGATTTCATCGTTGATTTTCTCATTCATGATACATTCATACATCAGATATATGATTTATTACTGTTTAGTGATACTGACACGCGCACTGAGTATTGCACTTATGCGTAGGTTCTTACCATGTCACTACTAGATGCCTTGTGTTATGTTAAGTATATTATTATGACCTAGGAGATCGTCGTGCATGCGATTTCTACACGCAGATGTCTTCTACTCACAAGTTGGTAACTCATCCCCGTTGTGCCAAATTTTCTTTCAGGTTCAGATGTACAGGTTTCTTTGGCGGCTTGTTGGCACACCAATTCATTCAGGGTGATTGCTTGGTAGGTTGGTTCACTTGTATCGTCACTGCCGTTATATTTTTATTTATTTCAGTTGTATCTAGTAAGCTCCATCGACCAGACTTGTATTACTTGATAGATTTAGAAGACCAGTTGTTTTTCTTTCGACCTTAGAGTCGCGCTTGTATTATGATGGTTTTCCGGTGGGTTTTGGTTTTCTTCTGAGTTTTGTTTCTCGACCTTCGGCTTTGTATATTATTTTGCTTTTGGTTGTGACCGCCAATTGGCGAAGAGCTAGCTCCCGCTTGGGGATGCCTTTATTATTGCTTGTGTATATATTTCTTGTTTGTACCCATTTGGGGCTAGTTTTTACAAAGGAGATTCTGTCGAAATTTTTGAGAAAATTTGATGTTGCTTTTAAACATGTTTTCCTCCACTTCTTCTTTTAAATAGTTTAGATTTCTGGGCTTCGGCTTGCTTAGATTACGTTACGCCTCTAGAAGTTTCGTAATTTAAGTGTCGGTCACGTTCCGTACCTTCGGGTCATGACAAAGTTGGTATCAGAGCGTTAGGTTTTACCTTCTAGTGTAGGATGACCCTTGGTTGATGGAGTAGGTGATTAAAGTAGAGTGACGTACCGTTGGTATGTTCTGCGGCATACTTACGATACACTACTCCGCTTAAGAAGCCTTAGGATGTACATTTCTTTGCACCATATTTCTATTCGTTCCTATGATCTATCTTCGTCGATGTCGGATGGTGGTTTCTGTTACCACGGTCGCACGGGCAGAGAGAGCTGCGACTAGAGTTACTGTCAGCATGAGCGTTTAGATATGTCGTTGACTACGTTTTCTTATGGACGCGAGCATTTGATATGTGCACCAGATGATCGGGCCACTGCCAGAGACCGGTTAAAATGTGATGACCGCTAGTGTATCATCTGTTCTTGAGGATCGAGGCACTGTTTAGCGTGCGGACGAAGGGTATTCACATGTCGTCTAGACGAAGTTAAAAGGTTCGAACGATTGTCAGAAACCCATTTTCCTAAGTTTAAGGTATTCGGAAGAACATGCAGGTAATTCTATGGACCCACTAGAAGAATGAAACCCTAACTCGACATAATGAACATGAGAACGCCTTTGAACCTTAGGGATTGCGGCAGTTCCGCGGTTCCATTAGTGAGGCTTGGGTTTGCCCTTCTACGGCTGGTTCGCAGGTGTTGCGGCATGTACTGGATATTTTTAAACTGTACTCGAGTGTTGAGCTCTTGGGGAATTTTGGGACTTTGATGAATCGATCGAAAAGTTTAACGTAGTCCGGGTATCATGTGATGGGATACATTATTTGGGAGACTCTAGATATAAGTATAGCCATTTGTAGTGTCATTCATACATCTGCGAAGAGACGAGAGCCAAAGAACACCAGGCGCCAGACCTTGAACAGGATGCAAGGAGATATCTTGCTCTGCTAGTTTTGGGTGCACCGACACCCTTCGACATTGGAGAAGGAGCACATCGACGTCGGTGTTACGATTTGCGATCTGGTGATTTGAATATCACATTTCCGTTGTTTGGATTTTGGTATTTTAAGGATTTCGTTTTAGGATTGGTTTTCCTATGTACTCATTCTTTTCACTCGATTCGTGTTCCATGTATCAGATGTATTGATGTTCGTGTTGTGCATACCCATTGCACTTGATTTTGATTTTATACATTTTGAGATACTAATTTGATTTTGTGTATATAGGTTGCATATGATTTTGGATGTCTGTATAGTTTTCATGCACTTTTCATACTTTTATGTGGTTTTGTGCACATTGATGCATGTGGTTGTAAGTTTTCTATCTTGGTATACTTGATTTTGTTTCGGTGTATGTCGTATACCGCTGATTTCAATTTTGGATATTCGATTTATGTTTTCGTGCACCATGTGCACTTGATTGAGATTCTTGCGCACACTTGGTGCACTTGATGCGATTTTGTGCACACCAGATGCACTAAATCGGGGTTTTGTGTAGATTAGATGCACCTTATTGTAGGGTTACTAGGCGCTCTCACAAGGGTCTATAAGGCATCAACCATGCCCGATTCAAAATTTAGACGTGCCGAACAACCCTAACCAAGATCTTTAAACTAGAGATTAGGCGAAACAAAGCATGTTAAACACTTTAACATCTAAGAGTTTGGGATTACAACCTTTATAGTCCGGTCCTTCACTTCATAAGCTCCGTGTTGAGGTCCCTTCGTTGCGATCATCATGTACCCGGACTCTAGAGAGGCTCCACGAAGAGAATGATGCAAACATGCTTCCGATCTTCGATAACTAAGATGATCTACCTTGAAGTTTCATTAACACAAGCTCTCACTCACAAATGAAGTGAACATCCTAATCTAAATGGCTGGGATAGATTAGGATGATGAAGTAGGATTTTAGCTCTCATTTATTTTCATTAACTCACTCATTTTCATCACTTCATAAAAAGCTAGAAAGCTTTTCATGAAAGAAGGAAGAAGAAGAAGAAGCTCCATTTCTTTTGTGATGAATAATAAATAACTCAAGTGAGGTTGGAAATGCAACCATGGGTTATGTATGAAGACTTAACCCATGTAGAGAAACAACTATGGTTAAAGGGTTGGGTTGGGTTAAAGAAATATCACAAAATATCCAAGTCAAAGTCAAAGCTTCAAGAAACTTCTTGAGAGCTTCATGCAAGCTTAACCCTAATCCAAACCTTAACCATATTTAAACTCCACAAAACATGTTTCATTTATAACCATAATATGTTACAATATTATATATCATATATACAATATTTATTGTAACAAAATAAAATAATACAATTAACATATATCGCATATATATCAATGTATTACCCGAGTAAGAAAAAGAATCTTTTAGTGAGCTTATATCAGTTAATGTTATTTAATATATCAAATATATAATTATACATTAAATTATCGAATCAACACTTGATCCGATAATCCGGCTATTTCACAAATATCCGACTAATATAATATGTATCAGTTCATCGAATCAACACTTGATCCGATGACCCGGCTATATCTCATATACCCGGCCGATATATCATATCGCGAGAATCTAATACGGTATCACATACACGTATTGTTCTCGGTCCCGCACATATCACATATGTGCTCCTACTCCATTTTTCCTGAGCCAAGAAACCTCTGTGTAGGACTCTAAAGAATCGTCAATACGCCGGCAGTAGGTAATGATCATATCAAACACCCACAAGCTGCAAGCGGTCAGCTAAACGTAACAGCCACCCAGGTATTGAGCGCTCAGAAGATCAACAAGCAATCCTGTACATTCTCCTATGAATCCAGTCAGTAACACTCCCGTACAGTCTGGTCTCGTCGTCTAATATGTCGCATAGATCGCCTTAGGGTAGTAAACGTCAGACCCCAGTAGCTTGATAAGTCGTGTCGATATGAGGTCTATAACAGTTTGAGAAACTACTGATAACACTTACCAGTAAATCTCAGCAACCCTGGCCAGGGATTTCCAGTTATAGCCAATCGAACACAGCACAACATCAACTCCCTATACCGGGAGAGATGAATCCCCTCCTATCGCTCATTGCCTTCATATTATTCGGGACTGTACCCAAAAGCCACCTTTTTGCACGCCCTCTTGGACGTGGTATGAAGGAAATCAAAGCACAGTGGGAATCACACAAGACTTTATGATGATCTCGGGTCAACAGACTAACCTGTACCAGTGTCACCAGAGAACTGCCATCTGACGTAAGGTATAATACCATCTGGGAGTTCTCGGCGAGTCCGTCTAGTGTACCCAATCTCTACTGAGCACCCGTACACCATCCTTGATGTCAAACACCGATGGATATGGGATCATCCATTGCCCATCATATGGGTCAAGATGCGTATACACTAGTCTACTCTGGAGTATCGATTCCCTATCTCGGTACTCCCACGACTAGGAACAGTTATAGGATGTACTCGTCGACTACTGTGGCCCCTCTAGTATGATCTCATCATAGTCCCAGTAGTCGAGTACTCATCCTAAGGGCTTTATCAACATGTAACATAGAGACAATCAGAGTACATGTTAAGATAAAGAGTAACCAGATAGCGTACTATCATGTCGAGCAAGAAAGTCCTCCCTATATATATCCTAGCATCCACTACAATATACATCGTATGTACAGTAATGGCCTCTAGGGCATACATATAACTAACAATCTCCCACTTGCACTAGGGCCATCTGTTGTGGTATCACATACCCAACAATTAGCTATGGTTGAAGTATCTCATACTCAACCACCCCATAAAAGTCTCTACTGGGAAAAAGGCCTTTGTGAGTGGATCCGCGCTGTTGTCCTCTGTGTCTACTCTCCTAATCTCGATCTCCCTGGAGATCAACCATCTCCATGATCAGGTGATACTGCCTAAGCATAATATCTGGATTTCTGATAGGACGGGGGTTCCTTGGCATAAGCCACAACTCCATTGTCACATAATGGTAGGAACGAAGTTCATCTCATGAACTTATATATCCAGACTGCCTCTTTAGTAGCATCCTTGGTAAAGATGTATCTTGCCTTTAATCGTCTAGTAAGTTACGGTATCTAGCTTGGAACTCTTCCAACATACCGTCCCTCCACTGAGGGTAAAGACAATGCCTTGTGACTGACATTCAGTCATCCTTATCACCCTGGAACTTTTCCAGTGATTCTCCCCAGGATTGATTGATACCATCTCACTACAACTAGTGAGAATCCTAACATCCATTTAGATCTATCTCATAGATATAAAACCTAGGATTTAGGAGGTATCACCTTGATCCTATTTGGAGAATCCTTGTGATAAGCGGAAATTGACCGAGCGTAGCATAGGAGACTCCTTCTCTATCAAGAGTATGTCATCCACGTACTCTACGAGGATCATCACCATACTCCCTACTTCATTTTTGTATATACAAGGTTCATCTACCATTTTGATGAAGTCAAACTCTTTGACTTCCACATCAAAACAGACGTTCCAACGATGCCTATTTTATCGCATAAAATATCTTGCACACTTTTGCGCTGCTCCCACTGTCTACGAAGTACTCTGGCTGTGTACTTATAGACGCTCTCTTCCAAATCATCATTTAGAAAAGCAGTCATGACACCCAACCACCAGATATCGTAGTCATGGTATGGAGCAGTGGCAAGTAGGATCTGGATGGACTTAAGCATAGCTTTGAAAGTCTCAACTTTTCCATGTACACCAAGTAATCTTCTCAAGATATACTTGCTCCTGATGGGGATTTAACCCTTCAGATAAAGCAACCAAAGTCCATACTTTGTTGGTGTATAAGGATTCCATCTTAGATCGATAAGCATCCAGCCATTCTTACAGAGTCCCACTCCTGATGGACAGCTCGAAACTAGTTGGGTCATCATCTCATGATGCAATCCTCGCTCCCACTATCATAGAGAACACCGAAGTATCTCTCAGGTGGGTGAGGAACCCTACTAGATCGGCAGAGAGGCTGAGGTTCGTTGGAAACTATTGAATCCTTTGGTTCTACCAAATCCTCAGCTGCAGTTTGTATAGCTGGAACTACTTCCAGTTCTACCACATTTTCATTAATTTCTTCACAAGAAATTCCCTTTCACAAAGGTGGCATGCTGAGAAACAAAACATCTTTTGTTCCTCGGTTTGGTAGAGGATATTCCTTTGCGAATGCTTGAGATATCCAACAAACTTCTACAGAACTGACTTTGCCTCGAGCTTGTCCGGATTATGCTTTTAGACATAGGCTAGACAACCCCAAATCTTAACATACTTAAGATATGGGCTCTTCCATGGTAGGCAACTGATTTGATTGGAACCCTATTCAATAGGTATGCAGCTTCTCAAGTGCATAACTCCCAAAAGGAAATAGGAAACTCAGTAGTACTCATCATAGAGCACACCATATCACATAGGGTGCTATTGCTCCGCCCCGATATACCATCATGCTATGGTGTATACGGAGGAGTAATGCTGAGAGAGAATCTCATTCTCCTTTAGAATAGTCCAGGAATTCCGTGCTCAAGTATTCTCCTCCCTGATCTCATCAAAGGACATAATATTTATACCCGTTTTTGGTTCTCTACTTCTAACTCATATTCATTGAATTTCTCAAAAGTTCCAGACTTGTGTTTCAACAGGAACACATGTGCGAATCTTGAGAGACCATCAGTGACTGTAATGAAGTACAAAGAACCGGTCCTGGCATGTGTATACTGGGGACCTTACATACATCATCATGTATCAATCCCAAGAGTTCACTCACTCTTTCTCTGTTTCCAATAAACAGAGCTGTGGTCATCTTATCTTCGTGACATGACCGGCAAGTTTCATAAGATGTAAATTCAAACTAATTTAAATATGCATCTAAATGTAACTTCAGCTAGTCGGGTCGCATTGATATGACCTAGTCTACAATGCCTCAAGAAGGATTTTTTCATTTCTGAACTCTTTCTCTTGTGTGTGTTCTGTATACTCAGAACTGTGGTTTGATTTAGAACGTCTATGCTTTTAGATAACGTGCCTAAACCGATCAACTCTTGATATAGGAAATGTTCAAAACATTATCCAACAATACAAAATTTTATCCTTCTTTACTAATAAAGAGACTGATATGATGTTGTATATCAGGTTCGGTATCTAATAACATTCGTTCAGAATCAATGTATTCTTGTAATACAGGGTGATAACTACCAACAGACTTGGCTGCAACACTTGCACCATTTCTATCATGAAACTTATCACCCGTTCTCCGTTCTCTACCTATCTGTAGCCCATGTAACAAATTACATATGTGGGATCCTGATCCGGTATCTCATACCCAGCACGTAAAGAATACTGAGAAACAGTTCTCTGTAATGAACACACCTGAAGAAGATGCATCAGCATGCACTTTCTTCGTTTGGGCGGCACGGGAATTCTGGTAATCCCTAATTTCCTGCTTTGTCTTATAACATTTATAAGTTGGAGCGGGACCAACGTTCCCCAGCTCAGTATAACAAGCGGGTTCGGTCAATACATCCGTATTATTATGTTGATTAAGGCGTGATATGGTCGCTATCTTGAGAGAGAGAGAAGAAAACACTCAGCGTGCGCTTTTACAAAATTAGATTGGTTATCAATTTATCTAATCAGGATGGCTCCCACTGTTTTAGTCAAATCTTCCTTCAAACCCTAAAAGGAAAGACTAGCCGGGATTAACACACCCTACAAGTTCGCCAATCTTTCGGCCAGGCCAATGTCGGTACTTTGAGGGAGGTTCCCCGTGCTTTCACACGGACCTAATTAAAATAAATCTCGTTTTCCCAGGGGCGTAACCCCGTTAACACCTTTCTAGACACCTACTTGATCGGCTAATTGTAATGTGTAAAACTTTCCCAGGAGTAACTCTTACTCGCAGCGGGTATCGGGATCCAACCATCTCATAAAAGGTATGCAATCTCATTGCAAATTTCAACACTTGAAATTCCCAATAATATTTTACCTCTAGCGTCCTATGAGCTTGACGGAGGCCAAACTACCCATAGTCCGCTAGTCAAGTTCAACCCGTACATTTCCTGATTGAATTAGACCCACCCGCACGACCCTTGACGGAGGCCAAACTACGCCGTACGAATACCCTAATCCAATCGCATCGTATGCTAGCAGATAAGCACTAGTTAGCTACCGTACACTACGCCTTGACAGAGGCCAAACTACCGCAGCACGAATACTAAGTAGTACTTATCTGAAATGACGGAGGGCTACGACAGGTTTGTAAGAAAACTGTAACAACCCTAAATTTCCTATACAAAATTTTTCAAATTTTTTTTTCTAAAATCCGCAAAGGGGTATTTTAGCCTGAGCACAAGATATAGGTAATTATTTTGTTTTTAATTACAAGCTACAAGAATGTAATAACTCCATTTTTAATGTACAAGAAATTACTTTAAATTTAATGTATACAAGAAGTATTTATTCTTGCTGCTATCATTTTAAGTAATTAAATACCACAATAATTACAAGAAGGAGTTTGTAGCTCATTGGTAATACCTTGCACTGCTGAACCAAGCCACCAGAGTTCAAATCTCATGCCCCACATTATTTTTGTATTTATTTTTTAAAATTCTTTGAAAGTCAACAGTCAAAACGTCATAACTCACAAAACTTGAACTGAACATAAAAAGTTATATGCACCAAAAATCGCCCCAGGAAAAACCCCACCCATCGATACCCCGACTCGGCCGAGTCGGCCGGCGGACCGGCCGACTTGGGCCGGCGCCGCCGGCCGGACTTGGTCGGACGGCCGAGTCGTCAAAATTGAAAACGTGTATTTTGACCTAGTCTACCCTCCTGCACACACTAAATTCCTTGACCGGTTACAGAAAGCCCAATAAATCCCTTTTACTCCAAAATTTTAATGATTTTAATGATTTTTTAATATATTTTTATATTTTTTAATTAAAACCCTAACCTTATATATACCCCCATACCCTCTACCTTCTCATCCTAAGTTCCTAAGTCCACTCTCCCAAAATCCCAAGAGAACTTGGTACGTTAGAAAACGAGCGAAAGGCGAAGCGCTGACGAAATCGACGGCGACATTCCGGTGATCGTGCTAGGAGCTCTGAACGACGATTCGACGCGCTGGCAAACCCTCTACCTCCCTCTCACTCTCTAGCGTTGTCCAAACCCGTAAGTTTCTCTTTTCTATCTTCCTTTTCTTTCATAGAAATACGAGTTTACAAACCCGACAGAAATCGGAACAAACCAATTTCCGATTCGGTTTTCTATCAAATCTCACATATCACCAATTCCATAATGTTTAAACATCTTTATGTTGACTATTAATCACTTAACAACTAATTTGAACAAGTTTTCTCACATGAAATGATAACGTTTTCATTTATCGTATTTCTTGCACTTAAATACCACAATGTTTAGTTTTCACATTTAACCCTTTAACATTGCTATACCTTAAAGTAGATCACGAGGTAATGACCTACCTCAACACACATACAAATACAACCCTAAATGATATCACCAAAACTTAGAATACGATAATACAAGATTTTACATTTAAATACCTTTTCCTTAATAAAACCTTTTCTAAAAGTTTTAAGTTTGATACACTTTCAAAACAAATATCTTTTAATAGGAAAATACGATATGTCGTGGACATCGATCGGTTATCTAAACCTGACTTTGTGGTGTCTAGGCTAGGCAAGTGAGAAAAGGTAATTTTAAAAGGCCCGTCTCACGATTCGTGAGCGGATCCCTCCTTTTCTCATTTTGTACTTACCTGGCCACAATTGGCAGTGAAGAGGCGATTTGAGGTTTCTAATGACTTTTCGTTTAGACCATTTAGAAATAGGCTAGTTGGCCTAGGAAACCCTAGAATCTAAAATACGGAAATTTACACCTTTTACAAATACATACCTTATCTTTATAAAACCGTTTTCTAAATGATTGGTATTTATAAATCTTTGCAAAGCGCCACTACAACCCACCTTTGGGGAACTCATTAAGGATTGTACGGTTTATCGTGCACCCTCGGCTTAGTAGTGCGAGATTCAAACCTCCGCAAGGAGCATTCGGTCTCGAAAGATTTAAAATACGATATCTTGAGAAAATGTTATTTTTAGAATATAAAATATTTATTGAAATTATTTTGTATAAATATATGTATATTATCATTAAAAGATCTATTTTGTTATAATATAAATATCCCACTTTTTCTAAAAAAAATCACAAGACTAGATTTTATATTAAAATACCATGAATTTCAAATAAATCAATATTATAAATTAATACCTCTATTTATGTAATTAGGATATTTTCACTAGAAATAAGACAAAATAAAATCACACTCATTATAACTATAAAGACGAATAATAAATACTTGAGGTGTATCTTGAAAACTATACAAAAGTATTTTTACATAAAAACCCCTCAAGTTTTATAAATTACAATAATGACCCTAACAAATATAGAACTTCGACTTACATTTCTTTTAGTCTGACTCGGGTTTGAGTCTGATTATTTCTGACTTGAATATGATTCAAGTCAATCTATATTCTTTAATATTCCAACTCAATATGAACACATGAATCCCAGAATCTAGTTAACAATCTATACAACTTAACTGAATCAAACTATGGATATACATCCATTATTCCGTTTACCTGATTATGCAGTTACAATTTGTTACTGATATCATGGTTTTGGTCGGTCATCCAACTTATACAATACAATACAACAATACAATCAAAACACTACGGGGTTTAAGGGGTAGTTTGGTACGGAAGATGTTAAAAGTGGCACGAGACGGTCAGACTTAAGATACCTAACATGAATCCAATTGCCGTTGTTCCGGACCTTCTAACGGAGCCTTGTACTCTATTTTCCGTTTTCCCTGGTCTCTAGCATATAGAGACCCCTCTCGTATACACTGGCATTCTTCTGTACCAAGGTACAAACAACAGCATTAATACAACATTACAACAAATAGTATACAACTTTAGAAAATACCTATTATTCTGTCTTTTCTAATTCTTCTTTATCTTTGGGACTTACCGAGCGACCTGTTCACTGACGACATTCTATTTCTTTCTTCTTTGAATGTTGTCAGGTGTTTTGGACCCAGCAGAGATCGAGCCCACCGATGAAGACTTGGATCAATTTCACGAAGACCTCGAGCTCTAGACATTGTATCTTGTTCTATTCAGTATTTTCATCTCCTGTTATGCCATTGTTTAGGCATCGTTTTTCATTTCAGTTGTATTTACTTTTCATGCATTGTACAAAAGAATGTTATTAATAAAGTTGTTGTTATTTCTATATCTCTTATCTCTAGTGATTTACTTTTATATTGCTTAGATACGCTTAGCGTATGTACTCCTAAGTATATACGTAGCGGACCTCGTCACGTCCCCTTCGCTGTACACCGGGATGCGGGGCGTGACAAAAACCCCTTGCGTAATGAACTTGATATCGTTGTAGAATCGAGTGATTTTAAGTGGAATGTTTTTGAGGCCTTTTCTAGTTTTGCTAAAGAGGTCACTCCCGGTGAAGGGATCTCGGCTCTTTCCTTATCGAATAAGGTGCAGGATATTTCACAAATACCACTATGCAAAGCAAGGACTGTAGAAGCAATCAAAATACAAACCGAGTTTGTAGCATCTGCTAGTTTCGCTAAAGAGATCACTCCCGGTGAAGGGATCTCGGCTCTTTCCTTATCGAATAAGGTGCTGGATGTTCTACAAGGAACACCGCTATGCAAAGCAAGAACTAGAGCTACCTGTTTTTAAACAAGTTTCTACAACATCTTTAGGTTTCTTTTATTTCATTAATCTCATTAATGAAGTCCCATTTTTATTATGCTTCACAAGCATCACATTTGAAACGAAATCTGCAATATAACATATATCTCATATATATAATATAAACATTCGTCTCAGGCAGTAATATGATCTCATCACAGAACATTGCAGCAGAAGAACATATATGAAATATTGGATATACTAGGAGGTCCGTGTTTTAATACGAGCCTGTATAAAACACGGATTCCACGGTCGCGATGAATATCCAAACCCACATCCCTAGACCCCTATGAGAGCGGCAAGCAACACTGCCAATTCTAGGGTTAAGAGACCCGGTCTCGACTCCTCGAGATGGTCTCCCACTGGACCCTAGAACCCGGTTACTTGTGCTCCCCGCCTTGGGTCTACCTAATGCGGAAAAGTAAATAATATACAATGGTGACATCATCCTCAGCCCTGAAGTGCCCCAACAAAAGAATATTACATACAAATGAATTTTACATTAATGAAAAAGAAAAACTCCCATCTCACATAAAACCCCGGGCTATTCAGAATACGACGATCTAATATAACATATCACAGCAACACATAATATCACATATCATCAACGTAAGTAAATATGCGTATCCCAATTGTCATTGATGTATAGCAACGAAACCGGCGATACACCATATATTACACTTACGGTCGTAGAAAAGAAAGTGTAAAACTACAACAGTTGGAATCCGCAACCTCCTTAGACATCGCATGCCTAACCAAATGAATTCCTTAGACATCGCATGCCTAACAATTATAAACCCTGCATTTTAGTCTCAATATCGAAAACTCTTTTCAATGTCAAGTCGGGCAATTCAACAAGATTCCTGACATCCTGATCGAATGCTCGTCATAAACTTTAGTAGACGGCCGCACCCCCGATGCCGTCGACGAAGTGCACTAAGGCGGAACACCGCTGCCGCGAGCACCCGAACGGATGCTTTTGGCGACGGGGTTCTCCTACAGTCACTTGGTCAGGACTATGGGGTGTGGCTGTTTATTAAGTTTACCCGGAGAGTATTCGCGTACGCTACGTGATTGCGACGGACTTTTGATCGCATCAAAATCCCATGGCAACCGATCATCTGAGACTAAACTGCTATGTTTATAACATTCAAATTAGTTATCTCATAACTACTTGTGGATTCCAAATATTGTATCACATTCCAGATAAATAAACAATGTTAAACTTTCCGATCGAATAATCAAACACCCAAGTTTTCCCAAATAGTTCTCAACACTTGAAATTAGTTTTACAACATCCATCACATGCTACAGTACCAATGGTCCAGCCATAGAAGGGTCAAACCAACACCTCACATGTGGCAACGCCGTACTGCCCCAAACCCTAAGGTTTAGAGGCGGTTCAGACGGTCACATAATCGAGTTAAGGTTGGTTGTCTTCTAGAGGGTCCACCGCGTTACTTGCACGACTTAGAACGTTCTTAAACTACGGAAAAATCCAACGCTTGGAAATTTTCCTGCAGGAGAAAAAGTGAGTTATCGATATCCGTTCGAACTTTTTAACACGTTCTAAAAATTACCCGGAAAAACTAAACGAAATTATACTTTCCGATCGAATCAACGAGCTACCAATACAACCCAGAAAACTCAACACTTAAGTATAAATTAAAAATTCCCAGAAACATCAGAAAGTGCCTACGGATGTTACTGTGCAAACAGTAAAACCTAATTCTCCTATACGGCCGCGGAACCGCCGCACAAGCCATGGTACGGCCGCGGTTCCGCGGCGCTTTAGTGGAATTAGTGTCTCGTTTTGCACAGTAATTCCTAAAATACCCTGCTGATTTTTTTGAGTATTTTTAATATGAAAAAATCAACATTTTTGAAAAATTTCCAGAAACTAGGGTTTTACGGGTATTCGGAGTTCGACCGGACTTTAAACTTCGCCTAGACTTCGCCTAAAACTCTAGCTTGGCTCTGATACCACTGTAGGGTTACTAGGCTCTCTCACAAGGGTATATAAGGCATCAACCATGCCCGATTCAAAATTTAGATGTGCCGAACAACCCTAACCAAGATCTTTAAACTAGAGATTAGGCGAAACAAAGCATGTTAAACACTTTAACATCTAAGAGTTTGGGATTACAACCTTTGTGGTCCGGTCCTTCACTTCATAAGCTCCGTGTTGAGGTCCCTTCGCTGCGATCATCATGTACCCGGACTCTAGAGAGGCTCCACGAAGAGAATGATGCAAACTTGCTTCCGATCTTCGATAACTAAGATGATCTACCTTGAAGTTTCATTAACACAAGCTCTCACTCACAAATGAAGTGAACATCCTAATCTAAATGGCTAGGATAGATTAGGATGATGAAGTAGGATTTTAGCTCTCATTTATTTTCATTAACTCACTCATTTTCATCACTTCATAAAAAGCTAGAAAGCTTTTCATGAAAGAAGGAAGAAGAAGAAGAAGAAGCTCCATCTCTTTTGTGATGAACAATGAATAACTCAAGTGAGGTTGGAAATGCAACCATGGGTTAAGTATGAAGACTTAACCCATGTGGAGAAACAACTATGGTTAAAGGGTTGGGTTGGATTAAAAAAATATCACAAAATATCCAAGTCAAAGTCAAAGCTTCAAGAAGCTTCTTGAAAGCTTCAAGAAGCTTCTTGAAAGCTTCATGCAAGCTTAACCCTAATCCAAAACTTAACCACATTTAAACTCCACAAAACATGTTGCATTTATAACCACAATATGTTACAATATTATATATCACATATACAAAATTTATTGTAACAAAATAAAATAATACAATTAACATATATCGCATATATATCAATGTATTACCCGTGTGAGAAAAACAATCTTTTAGTGAGCTTATATCAGTTAATGTTATTTAATATATCAAATATATAATTATACATTAAATTATCAAATCAACACTTGATCCGATAATCCGGCTATTTCACAAATAACCGACTAATATAATCTGTATCAATTCATCGAATCAACACTTGATCCGATGACCCGGCTATATCTCATATACCCGGCCGATATATCATATCGCGAGAATCTAATACGGTATCACCTACACGTATTGTTCTCGGTCCCGCACATATCACATATGTGCTCCTACTCCGTTTTTCCTGAGCCAAGAAACCTCTGTGTAGGACTCTAAAGAATCGTCAATACGCCGGCAGTAGGTGATGATCATATCAAACACCCACAAGCTGCAAGCGGTCAGCTAAACGTAACAGCCACCCAGGTATTGAGCGCTCAGAAGATCAACAAGCAAGCCTGTACATTCTCCTGTGAATCCAGTCAGTAACGCTCTCGTACAGTCCAGTCTCGTCGTCTGATATGTCGCATATCTCGCCTAGGGGTGGTAAACGTCAGACCCCAGTAGCTTGATAAGTCATGTTGATATGAGGTCTATAACAGTTTGAGAAACTACTGATAACACTTACCAGTAAATCTCAGCAACCCTGGACAGGGATTTCCAGTTATAGCCAATCGAACACAGTACAACATCAACTCCCTATACCGGGAGAGACGAATCCCCTCCTATCGCTCATTGCATCCATGTGATTCGGGACTGTACCCAAAAGCCACCTTTTTGCACGCCCTCTTGGACGTAGTATGATGGAAATCAAAGCACAGTGGGAATCACACAAGACTCTATGACGATCTCGGGTCAACAGACTAACCTGTACCAGTGTCACCAGAGAACTGCCATCTGACGTGAGGTATAATACCATCTGGGAGTTCTCGGCGATTCATTCCAGTGTACCCAGTCTCTACTGAGCACCGGTACACCACCCTTGATGTCAAACACCGATGGATATGGGATTATCCATCGCCCATCATATGGGTCAAGATGCGTATACGCTAGTCTACTCTGGAGTATCGATGTCCTATCTCGGTACTCCCACGACTAGGAACAGATATAGGATGTACTCGTCGACTACCGTGGCCCCACTAGTATGATCTCATCATAGTCCCAGTAGTCGAGTACTCATCCTAAGGGCTTTATCAACATGTAACATAGAGACAATCAGAGTACATGTTAATATAAAGAGTAACCAGATAGCGTACTATCATGTCGAGCAAGGAAGTCCTCCCTATATATGTCCTAGCATCCACTATAATATACATCGTATGTACAGTAATGGCCTATAGGGCATACATATAACTAACACTGATATTGTTGTCGTGCACGCCCGTTGCACTTCACAGATGTTTTGGTGCATACCCGCTGCACTCAGTTTTGTTTCTGTGCATAGTCATAGCATCTGTATTTGATTTCGATTTTCGTGCGCACCGGACACACGTGGTGTTTTTATATACTGTATTTGAGGCTGATTTCATTTTGAGCAGTACTTTTTTATGATATTTACTTTGGTGTAGTAACCGAGCAGGACTTTTTTGAGAACAGTACCTAGGTGTTTTTGCATGCATTTCTTTTTCGATGTTGAATGATTTTACAACGATGCGTACTATATACAAGTTATAGTTTTGATGTATTTCATGTTGGTTTTCATATTGGACTTTGACATTGTATTTTCAACATAACTTCGATGATTGCATTATGCTTGACGGAGTTTTGATTTTGAGTTATGTACTTGTTTTTCATGCGCATGCATTGCGCTAAGATGTGTTTTAAGTATTGATGATTTCAGAGCCCCGACGATTTGAGTGTTTTGATGAAATGTTTTAGTGCTTGGGGGAGTTTTAATTTAAATTCGGGGATAGAATTTCTTTAAGGAGGGAAGATTGTAACGTTTTAAAAATAAATATATAAATAGATAGATAAATAAAATCCTTTAGGTGAATTTTCTGATAATCGGTAATATAAACCGTATTTTTCGTAAAACTCAACTATAATTTTTTTTAAAATAGACTTAAATACGCCTATTTTAACTATGTAATTGCTAGTATTTGGTATTTATTTAGTCACTTATAAATTTTTAGTTTACTTAAATATTTTTCCTTAATTAATTATTTCTAATATTAATATAAGCTTTTAATTATACATTAAATTCGTGCAAATTATAAATTGGAATGGGTTAATTTTCCAAAAGTGAGCCATGACATACTAGAATTCAGTTTGTAACATGCTCTTCTCTTCTTGATTTGTCTTCAAAATTCTAGACTTTTCTAGGATGGTTTAGAAAAGAAAATTAATTAAATAAAGAAATTATTGAAAAGACTTAAATGAGATGATTAATTGGAGAAGTTTTTTCACATTTCCACACACCTCACACTCTCTCCACTCCCCTCCCTCACCTGGCCAAGCCCTCCATGAGGCAACCCCCAATTTTCCCAAGCACTTTTCTCATCAAAAATTCTTCAAAAATTCAACAAAAATCAATATAAATCACCACAAATTCCTAATTTAAATCCTACACATTATTCCTTGGCCTATCTAGCATGGATCTTGGCGCAAAGTTAGCATTTTTGAGAGCTTGGGTGCATGTTTGATCTCTTGTCTATTGAGGTATAATCCTAACCCTAGTGTTAATTGTAGGTTAATTACTTTAAGTTAATTGATTTCGGTGTTTAATTATGGTTCAAATTGCTAAATTAAAATTTCAAGAAAGGGTTTTGAATGCACATTAGGGTTTTTGTCATGTAATCATAGTTACAAAGTGTAGTATAATATATTAGAGTATGCAAAAAAAAATCTAGTTGTCAAATTACTAATTTGTTACATTTAAATTGTTCTAATTAAGCTATTTGTAAACTAGGTTTTTATAAAATATATATATAGGTCAGATAAAATTCTTGTGAGGGTTTCTATCATTAGATTATGGTTCTAATGAGTAGTTTAACATGTTAATGGAATGCAAACCTAATCTAGTTACTAGTTTGCTAATTGTTACTTTAAAATTTTGATAATTATGCTATTTTGCAAACTATGTTTTTAGAAATTGATTAAATAATTGAGATTAAAATCTAATTAGGGTTTCATGACATTATTAACATTATAAATTGTAGTTTAATACTTTAGATCATGCAAAACCAAGCTTAGTTGTTGTTTTGTGCATTTTTACTTTGAAATTGTTAAAATTGGATAAAATTGCAAACTATAATTTTGGGTTTAATAAAATTTGATGAGATTAAATTATGGTGATTATTTGTATGACTTAGTTATGATATTTAGTGAATATTATGGCCATTAGTTTTGTTAAAATATCAAGTTCAAATTAAAACGGTAATTAAGTGCTTTCTAGGTTTTTGGAAATAAATCGATTTGATTTATTTTGAGGTTTTGATGAGTTACAATCTATTGCATATTATAATTAGTGATTTGTGAAACCACGATTGGTTTGTTTGGGTTTTTCTCGATCAATCGGCGTTTGTACGCCGATGTCGAGGGTTATTTGGTTATTTTGCATGAGCGGGTCATAGGTTTTAACTTATGAGCGTTTCGTGTGACGTCTTGGGTTTTATCCGCGATTTCGGTTTACAATATTATATATGTTTGCATATAGATACCTCTCACGTTGATTTCGGACGATGAAGAAGAGGATGGCGGCATCGACTTCGGCAGACTGGGACCAGGTGAGTAGATGTATATCTACGGAGGAAGTCGGGTGGATGGCATATAGCACCCCCGCAACTTCGTAGGATATGATGTGGTCTTGAGATAGTTATATATTGTTATGTTATTGCGAGATATGAATACTGAACAAGAACGGTTCTATGATGACCACAGATCGGAATTTTGGGTATTATGGATGGCAGTCCTTTTATTCTAGTTCTTTGTCGCGAGACCCTAGAGTATAGGTTAGCGCACATGCGCGCACGCACCCACACACACCTATTTTCTAAGTGTAG
Organism: Agapanthus africanus; assembly: GCA_030015575.1. NCBI lineage: Eukaryota > Viridiplantae > Streptophyta > Magnoliopsida > Asparagales > Amaryllidaceae > Agapanthus > Agapanthus africanus. The sequence continues at coordinate 45,574,859 of JASDDO010000006.1, forward strand.
AACATATACACGTGATATGAGGATGTTATGTGATACTTGGGGATGAGTCGATATAATCGGGCATGAGGCTGTGAGAAATTTGATATGTGACCGAGTTATGATATGAGATATGTTATGATATTACAGCGAATCGTTGAACGATGATACCATGTGATTGATGATGTATATATATGATAGTTGACATATGATTGTAATATGAAATGAGGTATGCTATGATATTTATAATGGATCGCTTGTGCAATGTATACTCATATATGATAATATGTGTTGATGATATCGGATTGCATGAAACTTTAGGTCAGTAACTAGATCATGATATTGTTTGATAATGATACCATATGAATGATGATATATATTTGATAGTTGACCCGTACCCCGATTTTGGGATGTTGTACGATGGATTTTACCGTACGAGGTATAGATGTGATGATTGATCCGCACTCTTGACTTGAGTAAGTCGTACTATGTACGTGACCCTATTGAGGCTGGATCGCCGACTACTAGAGATATCTTATTACCAATCGACTCGGACTTTAGGTGGATTCTTATTACCTATCGACTAGTTTCTTTAGTTTAGTTCCTTAGTGGGTTAGATAGAGACTAGGTTAGGATCGAGTCATATTTATTTTCAAAACTAATGAATTTTGCGCATTTTTAAAGACAGCCTGAGGGATACTACGGATTTTTCAAAAGCCGTATCTTTTCTATAAAACCCCGTAGCCCCTACTTTTCTAAAAACCATGATTCGGCTATTTCAAACAACAAACAATATGACTCGTAGTTAGATATGTATATTCTAAATGTGTGTTTAATATACATTCACCGTTATATTCATGTGCATTGCATGTTCATACATATGTTTCTTTAGCTAATATGAAACCTTTCCTGTTAGGACACCAGCACCATTACCGATGATGCGCATGTCCACGTACACTTATTTGCCGGCTCACACACATCATCATCGATAATTGCCATGTCACGTACACTTTAGAACATATTTTCTCATTGATATAAACAGCTAAATGCTAGTTACCACATAATACTTGTGTGATTGCTCTCATGTGTTAACTTAGAGATTGCATTCTTTACATAGATACTTCATGCATTCATATACTCATTCATATACTCATTCATGTACTATTCTAGGGCTTTATACCGATATTCACTGCTTACTTACTCTTGATTCTTGGATTTCGTATTTCCATGAGATTTCTGGATTTGGGGGAAAACCGCAAGAATTTATAATAACTTCTCTCTTTCTCTCTCTTATTTAAAATACCAGTTGCAGTTTTCTCGTGATATATGTGTCGTCCACCATGAGTTTTCATGATTGCTGTTGGATTTTGAGACCCGATTCGAGGAGTAGGATGAACCGTTTCGGGTACATGGTCGGCCCGGTAAGATACCCCGGGGTAAGAAGCTCGAGTTGTAGATGATGAGCCTGGCAGGGAAAGACTACCTACCGGTGATGTCTGGCGCGGCGGATATCCGGAGGATACCGACCGTTGTCATGATATTTGATGATATGCGCCGATCCGGACTGACGGAGCCCGAGATATTGAGAATTGAGACTCGAGATATTGTGTCGATGCTTGACACGGGCTTTCTGTCGATTTCACTGATGAGGTTTCAGTTTTATTATACAAGATTCATTGATGTTTTCTAATATCGGATTATTCAGATTTCATGGTTGATTTTCTCATTCATGATGCATTCATACATCAGATATATGATTTATTACTGTTTAGTGACACTGACACGCGCACTGAGTATTGCACTTATGCATAGGTTCTTACCCTGTCACTACTAAATGTCTAGTGTTATGTTAAGTATATTATTATAACCTAGGAAATCGTTGTGCATGCGATTTCTACCCGCAGATGTCTTCTACTCACGAGTTGGCAACTCACCCCCGTTGTGCCAAATTTTCTTTCAAGTTCAGATGTACAGGTTTCCCAGGCGGCTTGTTGGCACACCACTTCATTCAGGGTGATTGCTTGGTAGGTTAGTTCACTTCTATCGTGATCGCCATTGTAATTTTATTTATTTCAGTTGTATCTAGTACGCTCCATCAACCAGACTTGTATTACTTTATAGATTTAGAAGACCAGTTGTTTTTATTTCGACCTTAGAGTCGCGCTTGTATTATGATGGTTTTCTTGTGGGTTTTGGTTTTCTTCTGAGTTTTGTTCCTCGCCCTTCGGCGTTGTATATTATTTTGCTTATGGTTGTGACCGCCAATTGGCGAAGAGCCAGCTCCCACTTGGGGATTCCTTTATTATTGCTTCTATATATATTTCTTGTTTGTACCCATTTGGGGCTTGTTTTTACAAAGGAGACTCTGCCGAAATTTTTGAGAAAATTTGATGTTGCTTTTAAACATATTTTCCTGCACTTCTTCTTTTAAATGGTTTAGATTTCTAGGCTTCGGCTTGCTTAGATTACGTTACGCCTCTAGACGTTTCGTAATTTAAGTGCCGGTCACGTTCCGTACCTGCGGGTCGTGACACGGTGTCGCCGGAATTATTGGGGTCCCGCCGGTCTAAATCCGAGCATTGAGATTCGGATTGGTGTGGTGGTCTTTTGTGCTCTCTACTTGCCCACTGGTATTGTTTGATTTCTCTAAATAACCCTGGTTTGTACTCAGTAGAATTGGAGGGAAATTTGATACTTTATTTCACATCACACCTTTTTGCATTTAATACACATCACACTCACTTGCCCACTTGCACAAGTCATGAGTGTGCCAAGGCAGCCCCCACCATGCTCCATGTCCCAAAAGAGCTAGTGCACACTTGTATTGTGTTGGACCAAAATTGTGTACACATATTTATTGCAAAAGAGCTCTTCAGATATCAGTTGGCTTTCTGTTTTGATTGCAATGTCAGCTTTCAAATGCTATATCCATGATATTGAGTGTATTTCCAGTATTTTATCACGAATACCTGTAATCAGTAATTACTGAGCAGACACTGATTAATAGTACCGATATATAAAAAAATTGATTATGAATGAGAGGTACTAAAATGCAGTTTTATGAGATGAACAAATACCCCCAAACTTATCTTTTGCTCGTCCCGATCAAAAAAAAAAATCCTAGCCTCACTTTCGCAGGGAACGCGATTGCACTGAGCACGTGCAACAAGCCGTTAAATCTCTAGGTATCTCTAGTAGGAGGAGTGTTATCTCCTGAGGGTTTTTAGCGGATTGCACCCGGAAAATCCAGTCAAGTTAGCGCCGTGGAGAAACTGTTGATTCTAATCTTAAGGTTAAGAATCAAAGCTAGAAGTTCTATTATCCAAGTTAGAAACGTCAAACCCTATTTTGCACTCCTCACAAATTATTTAACATAAGTTTATACACATCTTTTCGTGGTTGAGCGAATAGTGTCCATAAGTTTTTAAGAACATGATTATGGTCATTATGTCATAAATACGGACTAGGATAAACTTCTAAAGGATCACACGAGTTTGAAAGGAGTTAAGATTCTTTTCAAGTTTCATTCTCCAGTTAGGTTTCAAGTCAGAATATATATCATTTTTAACAAAGAACTTAAGTCTAATTTTTCACTCCTACCTTTCACCTGTTGTTGTTCATACACCCTTCGTTATTGTGCAAAACGTCTTTATAAATACAAACCTTCATATCTCCTCGAAAAAACTGTTTTAATAGAAAATTTGTCTCCGCCAAGATTATTCTCCCACAAAGAACCATGAGAACTTTTAATTCGGAGAGAACACTTACATAGCTTGTTTTATTTGACGATTGGAAACTTAGCGAGCTTTGGGTCAATGGCTCCCAAACCAGATGGTTTTAGGGCATTAGGTGTGGAGACACCCCAAGGACTTAATTTCCCAAGTTACCAAGGCCACAAAACAAAAGAATCATTTTAAAATATTCTGAACTTAGTGAAAACGGAGATATAACCGACTTTTCTTTTTAATCCGAAGACGTTATGATGTGGATAAGGTGTGTAATTACTCCAACAAGGTTCCAGATGTGTTATTTTTCAGACTTGTAGCTTTATATTAAAACCTTAATAATACCCTTCATATTCACCTTACTTTATGAACTATTCTTGATATTACTTAACTCAGAACAAACCTCTTTGATTCTAAAGATGTTTATTAATTTTAAAAGTTTTACAGACATGTCAGACTTTCATCAAATTCTCAAAAACATACGACGCGTGTAAAGTGTTATAAAAGACGTATATCAGCTATGGTTAAACACAAAGGAGGGTTATCTTTCAGGTCGTTAGTCTCACGAAAAGGATTTAGTTATTTCTATCTTATCAACCGAACCGTCAAACTTCGAATCTAAGTTCCCCCACTAGCTAACATGAAAAAGTTTTTATATTTTTGGGAATTTTTTTCAATTTTTATGGGTTTTTTAATCTGTATGTGTTAGTGTATATGCCCCAGGGGCCATTATTGTATCATACTAGTTTGTATATTACTTAATGGAAGCTTGGGATATTCACAGTTGTATTAACAGTCTTGCTCAACATAGTAGTATGCTACTTGGTTTATATCTATCTTAATATATGTATATGTTTCTTTTAGCATATCGCGAATACATATTGATAGAGCCCATAGGATCTTGCTTGACTACTAGCATTGTAGTCACACTACTGGGGGCTGGGTAGTCTACAAGCACATCCTTTTTCAGGTCCCTACTCGTAGGATTATCGAGACAGGGTATCGATACTCCGGAGTAGACTAGTGTATACGCTTCTCGTCCCAGCAGGGGAAATGGTCTGTCCCACAGCCACTAGTACGTTGTACTTGAGATAGTATGCAGGTGCTCGTTGGGTTACGGGTATACCGGACAGGACTCGCAGGGAACTGTTGGTTGGTATTATACCCGTCGTCAGTTAACAGTTCCTAGGTGACATGAGTACAGCATAGTCCGTAGACTTGACACTGCTGCTTCGCCTCGAGTGTGTTCCCACTGTTCTTATATTGCTACCCTACCACGGCTCGACTGAGTCGTGCAAACAGGTAGCAGTTGGGTGCAGTCCCGAAGCACTTGGAGGCAGTGGCGGTTAGATAGGATTCGTCTCTCCCGGTGTTGGGGGTTGATATCGCGCTGTGTTTGGAGAGCCATTACGCAAGGTCCCTGGCCAGGGCAAGCGAGATTTACTGGTAGGTTTTCCAGTAGCTTCTCAAGGTGTAATGGGCTTCACTCTGATATGACTTATACCGCTTTTAGAGGACTGACGCTTGCCTCCCCCTAGGCCCGATATGCGATAGTCTTAGACGAACTGACTGGACTGTACGAAGATTGTCACATCAGGCTTAGTAGGAGTTCGGATGGGTTTCCTCATTGACCTTCTTATCGACATCTACCTGGGGACCGTTACGTACAGCTAGTGCCGCTTGCGGCCTGTGGTTAAACCCACTGCCAGCGTAGTGTCGAGTCTTTAGAGTCCCACACAGAGGTTTTTCCTGCTTCAGGCGAAACGATATAGAGGTCGTATGGTTTTACGACAGGGTTCGGATATATACGTGTACTTGTGCACGTGTGATGTTCGGACAGATTATACTAGTGGGCTTTGGTTTAAGCCAGATTCTAGTATTGGATTATTGGATTTATGCAGTATCAGTGTCTCCGTATTTTTCGTAAATACGGATGGGAGGGGCATTCTCTTAATTACTCGAGAATCTTCTAGAAGAAAGGTGACTCATTTAGTTTTAATTCATTTGTGATTAAACTTAATGAGGTGGAGAGGCGATGTGTAATTTTCATTAATTACACAATGAGTCATGAGATGATTCACCTCAAGGTAATTAATGAAGCATGGTTGTCGATTATATTTATTATTGTTTAGATATTTTTCATGCTTCATAATTATCTAAAAGACTCAAGATTTATTTCATTATCACATACACATTCTCTCTCCTCAAGCTCTCATCTTCTTCATCTTAACCCTAATCCTCTCATGTGTTGAGAATCCTAGGGTTAGCAAGACTAATAGATCCTTACTCTATCTCTATATCTTCTAGCTCACTTGGATTAGCAATCCTAGCCATTTAGTTACCTCAAGTTAGAGGTTAAACCTTGAAGAAGGAACTCTCGGGTGGATCTTCTATTACATCGAGGAGGCCGACGAGGAGGTGAACAACAAGAACAAGAAGGACTAGTATCTTGAGGTATAATCATCTATCATAGTAGTTAACTACTTCTAGATAGTTTGTTAGTTAGGGTTTAGCAAAGATCCGTTTGATAGTCGATGTTACTTTGAACAAAATGATTGTTTTTCCTATTCCGCCTCCCCGCATCTTGTGGGGTGTGTAACGTTGACTTACAGTATGCAATGCAGAATATACATATGATGTAGCTAAATAAACGCAGTGCTCACCCCCAAACCTGAGTTTTACGATGTCCTCATCATTATCCCCGTCACCAGTAGCTAGACTTGACATCAGAGTGAGAATTTTATTCAAAGAAAAAGAAAAAACCTAAGACTAATTACAACATATACAGATTACAAGATTGGGTTAGTCCAGAAATTAATACCAGCCATTTAAAATTTTTGTCGATATAATGCAAGAGCTGGTAAAAGAATACGTATATAAAAAGGAAAAAGAAAAAGAATGTGTTAGTTGTTAGTGAAGGGAATGGGTGTGTACAAGTAGGGCTCGGAAGACACTAAAAGTGAAGATGAAGTTTTGAAGAGGTTAAAGAATTGTTTCCTGGATGAATTGAATGTTCAAAAAGCACGTGTTGAGTTCCAAAGTCAAGTTCGTTCAAAAACTGGAGTTCATCCTCAAAAAGTTCAGCAAAAAAAAGGTTCTTAGGATGTTCCCAAATTGATCCTGACTCAAACTCACCTAAAATACCAAGTTCATCCGCAAATAATTCCTCAAAACTTTGCACGAAAGAATATTTATCAAGACTGCCTTCCTCCCTATAATCCTGCACAATCCAACACTCACTGCTATAGCTCACAATTCTCAATACAATTTCTTCCTCATCACATTCACAAATAGATAGGTACAGGTCATCTAAAATAGTAGATTCCCATCCTAACGTTTCTTCCGAATCAATATTACTATGTGATACAAAATTTGTGGGTTCCTGATCATTGATCTCTTCTCTATCATAGCCATACCCAGCAAATTCACAAGTTTCCTCCTCTAAAATTGGAGCACAAAAATCAGTCGGTTCGGACCGACTCGGAGGGTTTTCTTGTTTGTCCTGATAACACTCAGTCAATTCAATTGCATCATCTATGAAATCATCAAAATTTGTTAGATTGTTTATCTCCCTTGGGTGACTTCCTAGATGACAGACATTGACATTATTAGGCTCTAATTGACAGTGTTCACTTCTTAGAATCCTCACAGCTACATGCTTTTCAATTCTAGCCAAAGATTGAGCCTAAGTGTGAAACAATTGCTCAGATTGTTGAATAAACGGGCCTAGCGTCGTAGCTGTTTGATTCTCGACCGCAATCATCACTTCAATACCCTTCTCGAAAGTGGTCAACCTAGCACCCATCTCACTATCATTCCCTAATGATGGCTCAATTGTTTCAGGTTTGGAGGGTTGTGACGGTGGTGATGCTAAAGTTGTTACCCTGTCAACCTCTTTCTCTAAGTTTTCAATCATTTAATCTAGGGTTGAAGTGGAACTGGATTCAAAAGTGTTAGGTAGGTGGCCATTATCAAAACTCCGGGACGGTTGGTCAGCCCCTAGAAAAGGACATTTTTCATGAATGTGGAAGGAATCGTGGCAATTTGAACAAAAGAATTGGGACTGAGTATATATAAAGGAATAAGAATCGTGAAAAATTGAATTGAATCGTGTATCACCCATATCAACAAGAATTCACAAAAATCACAAAAACCAAGAATATCAACCCCTAGTAGTCTATGTTATGCTAAGTCAACTAGACCTGCTTAAGAACCTGATTATCGAAGTAAAACCGTGTCAAGAAACGGGCTCAAGATATACGGATCACGAAGCCAGGTAAGTGCAGAGATAAGGGGAGGTTTTCCAGTACTTTCGTGAAGTTCCTTAATTAGATAACCCTTTCTCTTTTGGCGGTTTCGCCGTGAACATGCCTAGACACCCCATGAACGATATACCGTTAAGCGGTGTTCTAAACAAAGTTAACTTCTCCTAATGAGCGCAAAGTCCTTAAAGTCAAAGTTCTAGTTGATTTTAAATTACTGTGGGTATTTAAGAATGCAGTTTTGTGATTTGTGGGCTACGGAGAAACGTGATAAAATCCTTTACCTTATCTTGTTTTGGTCGTGCCCTTAATATCCGTATTAAGATGCAAATGCGCAAATCAATAAAAGAATTCAAGAATTCAATCAATAAAGCAATTCTTTTTCTGTTTAGGCTTAAGCGCTGCAACAAATACGGGTTAGTTCTCTGTGAAATTGGTGGCAAGTTTGTGTGAAGAATCATGCAGAAGATAGAATATTGGAATGCGTCGGATTTGAGCGAAGGTGTTAGAAAATTACGTACCAATACGATTTTGAGTTTAGAAACCCCTCTGAAGTGATTACGGTTCTTTGAATATTCTCTTGTGCGGGTCAAACTACCCGGATCTTTGGCACAATACTTCACCAACGTCTTACACTGGAATTTGAAGCTTGCTCCGCATAATCGCTGGTCATAATTCCATAAAAATCTGCAAATGTCGGAAAATACGATATTTAGTGTCAAAAAGCGATATATCTTCCTCAATTCCTGCACACTAAAAATTATAAAAATCAAACAAAACCATTAGAATACCAACAAGTCACTGGAGATCACACAAAAGAAAAAAACCAAAAACCGTACCATAGACCCGGCGGCGCCGGATTTTACAATGATGTCGCCGGTCTGTTTTAGGAATTGGGTGCTCAAATTTTGTGTGTACTCTCTAGGATATATTAGTATTCTAATGGTATACTTTGATTTTTTAATTTGAATACAGAGTGATAGCAGGTCTGAAGGAGAGAGAACAAAGTAAAAAGAATGTTAGTTGTGTTAGTTTTGAAAAAATTGAGTTAAAAAGTTAGTGAGTTAGTACGAACCAGAAATAGCAATTCCTAATAACTACCAACTCTCCGGCAATGGCGCCAAAAACTTGTTGGTACTTTACCCACGCACGCAAACGTGTATGTTTTGGAAATGGAATCGTTTTAAGGAAATGGATGCGCACACGAGCTCGGTCTCGTTTTAAAATTTATAAACCGCAAGTGCACAACGCGTTGTAGCGAGCCGGCAAGTACGGGTCGATCCGCAGGGAATTGTGTATTAGGTTTTGCTGTTTAAGGTTCAACAAATAATGAATTGGTTGGTTTGTCACGAAAAATATAAAACACGAAAACAAAAAAAAGTTAAGAAAGAAATGGCCGTGGCTTTGGTTCGGATGGTCGAATTGCGACGATTCCTTCGATGCTCCCTTGGTCATGAGTTTTCCGTCCTTGTGACGATCCCGGCGTGAAGCATGACTTGTCAAGACGGTTGCGGAGCACAAGTCATCAAATTCCGATATTCGACGCAAAATACAAAACGAGTCTGTTTTGTTCACTTACCGTTTGTATGTACAGGCTTGAGGTATCAACACTAAGCACAAGGTTAGCAAGCATACGACAACATCAAAAACACAAATTAGCGAGTAAGAGCAATTAGTTTTAGTGTTAACTTTGCTAAGTGATTGCGACAGTATAGGGTATATGAAAATCGATGGCTTGTCAAGCACTTGGTCACAAAATACCATATCCAAACTTAGCAACTTAACACCAATTGATTTTAACTTAAACAATGAGAAATAGGGAAAGAGAGTGAGTATGGTATATGAAGAGATTACAAAGTAACCATGGTTTCAAAATACCATATCGCATCAATTCATAAACAATCTTTTTAGAATCATAAATCGAAGCATATTAAACATGAACAAGAGGAGGAGGAGGCAAAGCCTTTCATCTCATTTCCTCACCATCACCACAACCATAGAAAGATTAGTTACACATAATGAAAAGAAAAGCAAGTAAAGAAAAGAAACAAATAAACAAAACAATAACAATATTATTAACACTTGAAGAAGTGTAGGTACAAGACATTGGTAGCTTGTTTAACCTCCATAGTGAAGCCATCAAAAGAAAGCTTCAGGAGGGAAGAAGAAGAAGAAACCAAGTTAAAACCCACTCAACTCTCAAGCCTAAACCAAAAACTAAAAAAAACTATAGAATATATGCACACCCTCTTTCTAATCTGTTCTGGTATTTATAGGCATCAAAATAGAATAAACAAACAATATAGTGGATGATGTGATGCCTATAAAGTGCCAGCACAAAAATGGGGGAAAAAAGGAGCTAGGGGGGCCGGTGTCGCCGTAATTATTGGGGGTCCTACCGGTCTAAATCCGAGCATTGAGGCTCGGATTGGTGTGGTGGTCATATGTGCTCTCTACTTTCCCACTGGTATTATTTGATTTCTCTAAATAACCCTGGTTTGTACTCAGTGGAATTGGAGAGAAATTTGATGCTTTATTTCACATCACTCTTTTTTGTATTTAACACACATCACACTCACTTGCTCACTTGCACAAGTCATGAGTGTGCCAAGGCAGCCCCCACCATGGTCCATGTGCCAAAAGAGCTAGTGCACACTTGTATTGTGTTGGACCAAAATTGTGTACACATGTTTATTGCAAAAGAGCTCTTTGGATATCGGTCGGTTTTCTGTTCTTATTGCAGTGTCAGCTCTCAAATGCTATATTCATGTTATTGAGTGTGTTTCCAGCGTTTTATTACGAATACCTGTAATCTGTAATTACCGAGTAGACACTGATTAATAGTACCGATATATAACAAAATTGATAATGAATGAGAGGTATTAAAATATAGTTTTATGAGATGAACACTTCACTTCGAGAATTTGGCAGGTAGTTTGCCGCACTCGTTGGGGTCTGAGGTGGGGTTTGGCTATTCATCACGACCGTGGAATTCGTCTTTCGTTACAGGCTTAAACGAAACGCGGAATTTCTAGTATATCTAATATGTTCATCTGTGATCTGGAATGCCTATTATTGCGTGAGACGAATGGTTATTATATATATTCTATATAGTAGACGTTGCTTATATTTTGCATCCGCGCTAGTCCATCCCCCGCTCTGACGTTAGTTAAGTAACCTAACGGTGTTAGATAGGGCCCAATGGCGAATGCAGATGGCATAAGCTGACGTTTTATTTTCATTTCTTTCTGTAATGATAGGTGTAAATGATGGGACTGCATTAGATTAATGCAAAGCAAACAAACCAAAGCTGAATCGTTGGAACACTTTTAAAACCACTCGGTTTTTTCAAAACAGAAACTTTTAAAATGCGGAGCTTAAACCACTCCTTTAAAAGCTATCATGGTTCCTTCGACTATATCAAGTTCACTACATTCACGGTTTCGCCAAAACCATTTGTAGCCCTCCGTCATTTCATATGAATATTCAGTACTATTCAAGCTATGTTTGTTGACCTTCGCCAAGGCATAGTGATTGGTAGCTGCCGGATATTCATATGTAGCATAGATAGATATGTTGGTTTGGGACAGTCGTACTACTTTGTTGGCATTCGTTAAGGGTATGTACGAGTGGGTTCAAATTAACCTGGACAATGACGGGTATAACTTAATATGTGACTTATGATTTGTTTGCCTTCGTCAAGGTCATAAGAGCATGGGGCAAAAATCCACATCGGGAGTTTCTAAAGAAACTGAAATTTGCTGGTGTTGCACACCATTTGGAGTGTGATAATTTTGGTAGGATTCCTTCAAGATTATCACACAATGATATTTGGATCCCGATCCTACTGTGAGTATCCGCTACTCCTCGGGAGATTTTTTTCACTACACAATCAATGTTATAAACCAAGTAGGTGACTAGAACGGTGTTAGTTGGGCAACACCTCCAGGGAAAAGAGGTTATGTAATTAAGGAACTTCACGAAAGCGTTGGAAAACCTCCCTCGAAGTACCAACACCAGCCTGGCTGAAAAGTTAAGCAAGTATTGTAGGGTGAGATTAAATCCTGACTAATTCTTCTTTTATGGTTTGAAGAGGGATTCAAGATACAGTGGGAGACATCCTGTTTAGATAAATTAAAAACCAATCTAAACTTGCAAGAGCGTCATGCTAAGTGTTTCTTCTCTCTCCTAATTGTAACAACCAGATGACCGGACATAGGTTACGGCTAGAAAATAAAATGACTGAGTTATACTATATTGATTGGCAAATGTTTGTTCAGATGTTTATTGCCTATGACAAGCTGGGCCACCTCATTACTATTCAAGCCTCCGCCGTCCCAGGTCCAGTTTCTACTGTCGCGGTTGGTGATATCCGTAAGACAATGGAAAAAGAGAGTGTGAATGCCAAGTATCTCGTGTTGGCCTCAATAGATAGTGAAAACCAGAGGCAGCACGAGATGATGGACTTAGCCTCTATCTTCCTCCATAATAAATATTTATATGGAGAGCAATCTCGTATCGCAAGATTTGAGACCTCGAAGGAATTTCTTCAAACGGGGTTGGCTATCGGGTCATCTATAGGGGACGACGTCCTTACGATGACTAGCTATATTGATGAGCTCACGGACCTCGAGACCACGTTAGAGAACGATTCATTGTAACGCCTTAGATTTCGGTTAGTGTTCGTTTAGACGTTAATACGGGTTTACTGTAAAAAGTTTACCAATTTGGGTTCCTCACATTTTATAACATTTAATTAATAATTTATTTTTATTTGTTATAAGCATGCACGCACGTGTGCACGTAAATGTGAGGATTTGTTTATGCTAATTTTGTTCTTAGCAACCATGACACTTAACCTAATCCTTGTTTAATCCACCCTTTGCTTAATCCTTGATCTTTTGTGAGTGAAAGAGAGAGATATTTTCTTTTGGGTGATGAGTGGTATGAAAGCATTAATGAGAAGGCATGGTGCATTAATTGCTTTGGATACACTCACCTCTCACCTCACCCTACACTCACCTCCCTCTCTCTTCATCTTTCCCCCCCCCCCCCCTCTCTCATTTCTCCAACTCATTTATTCTCTCATTCCTCTCTCATCAACTGAACACTTGAGTTTCTTCACACAAAATCCATCACAAAACTTCAAATCTTCACGAAAATCACATCTTTGATCACTTTTTGCCTCTTGGATGCCTAGAAGCATGCAAAGCTTGAATCTTTGAGTTCTTTTGGCTAGGTAGTGATCCCTATATGTTCTTTTTATAGTTTTTGTGCTTTGTAGATTGTTAGATTTAGTTTAGATGGTGTAAAGTTTAGTGTTGTGCATAATATCGTATTTTTAATGTCTATTTGTGATATCTGTGTTCTGCTGTGACCCGAGATGTGTACGAGAAAACTAAACAATTTTGTTGTGTTGTACCTGTGACCTAGGACCTTACCTGGAGCATGGACCCCAACATCTCGGACTCGGCCGGCGACGTTTGAAGGCAACTCCGGCGAGATCGGCCCCTGGGTTGAGTTAGGGTTTGGGTTTTTCTTGGTAGGTTTTTGCTGTGGTTTGGATAAGTTTGGTCTTGTTTGATTGTTGAGTTTTCTCAGTATGCAAAATCTAGGATCACCTAGGTAGTTTCTAGTGTTTTGTGTCCACGCGATACGTTATACGACACGGATCGTGCACTTTGTGTGGTTTTGCTCTTGGGTTAGTTTCGTCGTGTCGCTACGCACGTTAGCCACAATACGAACACTTGAGAGTATGTTTTGTGTTGTTGCGTCGGTCTAATGTAGTTTGTACGTGTTTTGGGTCTATTATTAATATATACTTGTTTTATTGTTTTAATGTTGCAGGTTCGCAGGCGGGGACTTCGGACACTGCTACAAGGGGAAAACAGGTGGTAGACTTTACCTAGCTTGGAGCGTTAGTGAGTAGATTTAACATCTACAGGGGAATCGCCCGCATGGCGTTATGCGTCTGGGCTAGAGATGTTATTTCTGTCGCATATTCTATGTCATATTTAGAATTGCGCATTCACCCTACTGCTTAGCTATTGTTGTTCTTGAACTAGTATCCTTAGGACACTGCATATATTATCGACGATTCATGTTGCACGAGCACTGATTGTATGCTACACACACCGTCAATAATTGACATGTCACGCACAACCCACTTATAGATATGATATTGCTTGGTTAGGGACATTGGGACATTGATTCATATTTCTTATCGCATATGACATATAGCATACATGTATATCCGCATGCTTACACATATGCCTTCACAGACTTACATGCTAGATAGCTGTATACCTATAGGGTATTGTATCTTTAGTGATAGGTATATACACACTTTATGACATAGCTATGGGTATACCTTGCTCACATATTTTACTTATACCCAGGGGGTATACTACATCATTACTCATAGGTAGATACATATATTTTGCTATACCTTTATGTTTTCACATACATCTTGTTGTAGCTACATGTTTACCTTTACTTGATGTTATTTTAGAATTGGAGAAAATTAGGAATCACATGATATTTATATTAACTTGTTGCAGTTAATTAGCGAATTTTCCTTTATATGCTTTCAATACAGTTTTATGTTGCATATATTATATTCATGGATTTTTTCATGATGTTTTCTGGATTTGGGGACCGTGGGAGTTCATGAAATTATGCATTATTTGAAGAACCCAGTTTCCCTTGATAAGATATTTCAGCATCCACCATGAGATTTATCGATTCTGATTCATATACTCCATACGAGGAGGCGTCGAGGCCGTATGAGGGTACATGGTGGGGCCCGGAGGTACCTCGGGGCAAGACGATTGATGGACCTTGCCGATTAAGCCTGGCAGGGAAACCATACACTCCGGTGACATTACCAATGACTCAGCGGTTATCATGGGGATACCGACGGGAGTCATGTACGTATAGATACGTCGAGAGGCGAAGGTCAGAGCTAGGCACTCATGCTTTCGGTATAGTGTATGATACGTACCTATCAGGGGGCCAGTCTCGGTGACAACACCTGATAGATCAGCCCTTCTGTGTCGATACTTGACACATTGGTTTCATGATATTTCTTTTTACTCCTATGTATATATAACAGTGGAATGGGACGCTGTTATATATGCCTTTACACCAATATTAGTGGAATGTGATGCTAATATATGTGTATCGATATCAATTCATATACTTCATCATATTTATTCATGCAAATATACCTAGGTTATAAGAGATTCACTTGATATTGGATTTAGGAAATATGGCATTTACTTGATATTGTACATAAAGGATATATGAGATTCACTTGATTTTATACATTCAGGATATAGGAGATTTATTCGATATTGTACATTAAGGATTTGTGAGACTTATATGATATGAGAGCCAATTTGGGGGCTGATTTGAGGAAATTGGAATTTGATTTGTCTTGATGGATTATGATCCTACCACGATGTCAGGATTCTGTGGAAATGACATGTTTTCATTCCATTTTCCACATTTATTGTTTATGCACTGCTTCATGTATTAGTAGTACCTGTTAGTGCACTTTTCATGACTGTTGCATTTACATACCTTTATTTATATGCATTACTTCATATGTTAGTTGCACCTGTTAGTGTACCTTTCATGACTGCTGTATATATATATATATATATATATATATATATATATATATATATATATATATATATATATATATACCTTTCCATATCATTATTGCATATCGATTGTCATATTATTATTGCTTCATGTATTAGTTGTACCTGCTAGTGTACCTTTCATGATTATTGCATTCATATGACCTTTTATTGCTAGTAATTGCATATGTTAGATTCGCGCTGTACATGCATACTTGCGATTACCTGCATATGTTATTTACTATTCACGAGTTGGCAACTCACCCCCGTTGTGCCACAGTTGTTTTGCAGGGTGTTCCCCAGAGTAGTCGAGGCAGGCTATTCATCTATCTGATCATCTTTTGATGCGGATACCGCTTCAGCTCATAGTGTGCAGTTTTGTTTGGGTGGGTTTTGTGGTTATCCGTATTGTTGTATTGTATATTCATTGTATCCTTGTATTCTCCATCTACTATTATTTTGTTGACTTAGAGACTTGGTGAGGACAACATTGTATATTATTGGTGACTTGGTTGTCTTTTATACAGTTTCCTTTTTATCATCTTTTATTTCTTCGCTACGGTGTCATATATTTGTTGTGGTGGTTGTTTTCCGCCTTTGGGCGTGTATTTGCTCCCGTTTGGGGATGCTTTTATTTATATTTATGTTGTACCCATTTTTGGGGCTAGTTTTTACAAAGGAGGTGCTGCCAAAATTTTAAAGAAAGAAAGTTGGACTTTTAAAGAATTTGGGTTGTGATTTCAAAGACTTTTAACAATGTTTCTTATCTTTTCTTGTCTTTTAATGGTTTAGATTTCTGGGTTTTGGCTTTCTTTTACTGCGTTACGCCTGTAGACGTTGCGTAGTATTAGGGCCGTCGCGTGCCAATTTTGGGTCGTGACAAAGTTGGTATCAGAGCGCTAGGTTTTTATCTTTCGGAGTGTACGATGACCTTGGTATGATGGAGTAGGTAGCTTAAGCAGAGTAACGTAGTGTGTGTATGTCTGCAGCATACTCACGATGCGATACTCCACCTAAAGTGACCTAAGTACATTGCTTGAAATTCCTTCCTTGATAATTCAAATCCTTGTGATTCGATTTTCGTGTTCATATCGAATCGTATCTCTATTTATAGCCTTTGCCGCCGACGACTATGGGGACTCAGAGTGATGCAGCGAGGGCCGAGGTCAGAGTTGACTCGGGTGGGTCAAGGACTGACCAAGATGGCCCGCTCGTTGCACAGGGGCAGACGGATCCGCCTTCGACAGATAGTATAGCTAGACTTGTGGCAGAGATGCAGGACATGCGCTAGACGATGAGTTCTTTGGTTGAGGCCATTCGAGCGTAGCGACAGGAGGTTGTTACCCTGTTACCCAGTGGTTCCTTACGATCAGCACACAGCTTTCCGTCACCTACATAGCACCAGTGGATGCAGCCCCAGTTTACGAGACACGTATTCCAGAGACTTTGGGAGTTCCGGAACCGTGGAGGACTCGTACCGGTGTACCATCCTAGAGACAGAGGCTTAGTTGTCGAGACAGCTTTCGTGACCGTCGTGGGAGTAGCAGAGGTTTGGGACGAGGAGAGTAGTGTTAGTTAGATCAGCCGTTTGTTGTGTTAATTTCTATCAGCGATTCTTTTGTTGCGCAACACGTATTTCAGTCGTGTGCCAATCGGTTAGGAGATTCATCCGTCACTTGATCCTTCTAGAGATATTGGATTTGACGTTCTCCTGGGCATGGACTGGTTAGCTACGTACTAGGCGTCTGTGGACTACCGCGAGAAAACGGTCGGGTTTGTTTTCCCGGCGAGTCAGTTCTCGTTGTGTAGGAGGACAGTGGTGCCGCCTCTCACAGCTTGAATTCAGCCTTTTTCGCTAGTCGGCTTTTGAGGAGAAGATGTCGAGGATTTTTGGCGTTCATTCATGATACTGGAGCCACAGTGGGTTTGTTGGACCGGTTTCCTTTCGTGCGAGAGTTTTCCGACGTTGTTCCAGATGAGCCGGCGGAGCTTGGGGAACTTAAGAATCAGCTGCAGAGTTGTTTGTTGGGGGGTTTGTGCGTCTGAGTGTTTCGCATTAGGGAGCTCCTATTTCTGTTCGTCAAGGAGGAAGACGTCAGTTTAGGTTGTGTATTGATTGATCGTCAATTGAACCGGCTTACGGTGCGGATAGGTATCCTTTACCTCGCATTGGCGATTTCTTCGATCAGCTCCAGAGTGTGAGACATTTTATAAGTTTGTTTGGGATCAGCTCATCATTGTTGCGAGTTCGGAGTAATGGCATTCCGAAGTCTGCTTTTGTGCGCGCTACGGGCTTTGTGTGTTTTTGGTGGTGTCATTGGACTCACCAATGCTCTAGCAGCATTTGTAGATGATGAACCAGGTTTCTTCAGGCCGTTCCTCAACCAGTTATTGTTGTGTTATTGACGACATTCTGGTCTATTCAATTTTTCGTGAGGGACATGAGTAACACTTGAGGATTTGTTTTGCAGACATTGGAAGAGCCCCAGCAGTTTGTTAGATTCTCGGAGTGTTCCTTCAGGCTTGCTTGTGTTGACTCCTAGGTCTTGTAGTTACGGGAGACGGTTTTCATATGGTTCCAAGGAAGATCGAGACCGTACAGCTTTGGCCCAGACTTGTGTACGGATAGGGGTCCGTTGATTTTTGGGCTTAGAAGGTTTTTACCGCCGTTTCGTGCAGGATTGCTAGTGTAGTGCTGCACCGTTGACTGGAATGACCGGAAAGGAGGTTTCTTTTTTTTGGACTGAGGCATGCGTGCGGAGTTTTTCAGCAGTTGAAGACTCGGTTAACAACTGCATCAGTTCTTTCATTGCTTCTGGTTCGGGCGACTTTGTTGTTTAACTGTAATATTTCGCGAGTGGGATTCGATTGTGTACTGAGATGACACTATAGAGTTATCGCTTTTGCTTCTCTACATCTGGAGGAAGTACGAGCAGGATATCCCACTCATGATCTGGAGATGGCCGCGGTGGTCTTGCATTGGAGATTTGGAGACACTACTTGTTCGAGAGTCATGTCAGATTTTCACGGACTACCAGAGCTTAATATACATCTTCCTGCAGCGGGTGTCGGTTGTTGAGACAGTCTTCTGTAGATTTACAGTTCTTGTGCAATCGTTGAGTACAGCTTAAGTTTGCCTCTACTGAGGGGACAGCTTGCTCATGTCCGCGCCCGACCACTTTTCCTTAATCGCTTTCGCGAGGCACTTCCCGCCGATGCTCGTTCGTCAGAGATTCTTGAGCATACTCGGCTGGTTAATGATTCAGAGTCCTTAATTTATGACAAGGATGTGCTACGTTTGGGGACGCGTTTGTGTGCCTGTTGCTGATGGGCAGAGACGCAAAATCCTAAGGCAGGCACATCAGTCAGCTTTCGGTGTTCATTCGAGTTCCACCAATTTGTTGCGTGACTTGTGAAATAGTTATGGGTGGACAGGGATGAAAAGTGAAGTTTCGGATTTCGTTTCAAGGTGTCTGTCTTGTTGTGAGTTTTGGTTGAGCATCTGAGACCGGCTGGAGAGTTGCAACCTTCAACCGTTCCGCAGTGGGAATGAGAGCTGATCTCCACGAATATTCGTTGTGGCGTCTACCCAGGTTTAGTCAGGGTGTTACTCCATTCGGATTCCTGTTGTCCGGATATGCTCAGTTTGCTCAGTTGTTCTTGGTTAAGTTTGTGCGTTGCACGGAGTTTCTTCATGGGTCATATCCAATGAAGGCACCATGTTCGCTTGCCGTCTTGGGCAGGAGCTTCAGGAAGTCTTGGGTACTGGTTGAGCTTTAGCTCCATTTTTCCATCCGCAGGACAATGGTTTTGTGAGAGCGGGCTATACCGACTATGGAGGATATGCTTGTGCATGCGTTTAGTTGTTGTCGTCAGTTGGGGATCGTCACTCGCCATTGTTAGGGTTCTCATTCGATAGTTGTTATCAGGAGGCACTCCAATTGGCAACCTTTAGGTTTAGTTGTTAGGTATTGTCGATCTCCAATCTGTTTTTCTGACTCTGCGTAGTAGGATTTTTGGACCCCAGCTAGTCTAGAGACTTTGGAGATAATCCAGTTGGTTCAGGTCAGGATGATGGCAGCCAGTGCAGACAGAGGTCATATGCCGACCGTGTTGGTCGCAGACTTGAGTTCACAGTGGGAGATCATGTATTCCTACGGATTTTCCGATGAGTGATGTGTTGAGTTTTGGGGAGCTTATCCCAGGATTTTAGGTCCTTTTGAGATCCTTTTAGCGAGTTAGTTTCGTTGCCTTTAATTTGGCACTTCCGCTCAGATTATTGAGTATTCACCCCGTATTCCTTGTGTCGATACTTTGCAATTAACTACATGACCTTTCTCACATGATTCAGTACCAGACAATTTAGCTTGGATGCGATCTTTTCGTTTACAAGCAGCCAATTGTGTTAATGGCTCGGCAGGTGGAGAAATTTCGGTCAAGGGTCTTGCCATCTGTGAAGGGTTTTCTTGGGTGTAGCCGTATAGTGAGGTGATCACTTGGGGGGATGCAAGCGAGATTTAGGAGATTTGTAATCTTCTCTTTGAAGGTACGCTTAGTGAGAATTTTAAATTCGGGGACGAATTTTTATAAGGGGGGAGATTGTAACGCCTTAGATTTCGGTTAGTGATCGTTTAGACGTTAATGCGGGTTTATTGTAAAAAGTTTACCAATTCTGGTTCCTCACATTTTATAACATTTAATTAATAATTTATTTTTATTTGTTATAAGCATGCAAGCACGTGTGCACGTAAATGTGAGGATTTGTTTGTGCTAATTTTGTTCTTAGCAACCATGACACTTAACATAATCCTTGTTTAATCCACCCTTTGCTTGATCCTTGATCTTTTGTGAGTGAAAGAGAGAGATATTTTCTTTTGGGTGATGAGTGGTATGAAAGCATTAATAAGAAGGCATGGTGCATTAATTGCTTTGGATACACTCACCTCTCACCTCACCCTACACCCACCTCCCTCTCTCATCATCTTTCCCTCTCTCTCTCATTTCTCCAACTCATTTATTCTCTCATTCCTCTCTCATCAACTGAACACTTGAGTTTCTTCACACAAAATCCATCACAAAACTTCAAATCTTCACGAAAATCACATCTTTGATCACTTTTTGCCTCTTGGATGCCTAGGAGCATGCAAAGATTGGATCTTTGAGTTCTTTTGGCTAGGTAATGATCCCTATCTGTTCTTTTTATAGTTTTTGTGCTTTGTAGATTGTTAGATTTAGTTTAGATAGTGTAAAGTTTAGTTTTGTGCATAATATCGTATTTTTAGTGTCTATTTGTGATATCTTTGTTCTGCTGTGACCCGGGATGTATACGAGAAAACTAAACAATTTTGTGGTGTTGTACCTGTGACCATAGGACCTTACCTGGAGCATGGACCCCATCATCTCGGACTCGGCCGGCGACGTTTGAAGGCAACTCCGGCGAGATCGGCCCCTGGGTTGAGTTAGGGTTTGGGTTTTTCTTGGTAGGTTTTTGCTGTGGTTTGGGTAAGTTTGGTCTTGTTTGATTGTTGAGTTTTCTCAGTATGCAAAATCTGGGATCACCTAGGTAGTTTCTAGTGTTTTGTGTCTGCGCGATACGTTATACGACACGGATCGTGCACTTTGTGTGGTTTTTCTCTTGGGTTAGTTTCGTCGTGTCGCTGCGCACGTTAGCCACAATACGAACACTTGAGAGTATGTTTTGTGTTGTTGCGTCGGTCTAATATAGTTTGTACGTGTTTTGGGTCTATTTTTAATATATACTTGTTTTATTGTTTTAATGTTGCAGGTTCGCAGGCGGGGACTTCGGACACTACTACAAGGGGAAAACATGTGGTAGACTTCACCTAGCTTGGAGCGTTGGTGAGTAGATTTAACATCTACAGGGGAATCGCCCGCATGGCGTTATGCGTCTGGGCTAGAGATGTTATTTCTGTCGCATATTCTTTGTCATATTTAGAATTGCGCATTCACCGTACTACTTATCTATTGTTGTGTTTGAACTTATGATGGCTTGAACGATGATACCCTTACGGATGAGGCAGTTCCGGATTCCGGATCTGTTAGTTTGTTTTAAGTATATAGAGGATGCTAAGAAACCACTTTATGAGTGTGCGACAATGAAAAAGTGAGATTGGATGGTTTGCATGTTTCGTCTTAAATGCAAAAGTTTATGGATCAACAAGTTAGTCGATGACTTTCTAAAGATAGAGAAAGAGGCTTACCCAAATTCCGATCTCTCTGCAAATTTTCAAGAGATGAAGAAGATTATTGCCGACATCGGTTTCAGTTATCAAAAAATCGATGCATGTCCAAGTGACTACATATTATTCATGACAGATGATGACAAGAACTTAAATAAGTGTAGAACTTGCAGGGAATTAAGATTGATATTACCTAAAAGGGCCCCGAAGGATGAGGAGTCAATTCCAAAAATTCAAATGAAGGTGTTGTACTTTTTTATATTAAGAAAAAACTACAAAGGTTATTTTTGTCGTCTAAAATCGCCGAACATATGACATGGCATGCAGATGGTCGCAAAAAAGATGGAGTCTTACGGTATCTCGCTGATGGTGAAGAGTGGCAAAGATTCGATGCTCAATTTCCCGCGCAATCCCAGTAATTATTAGAAGGCCATTGAGCAAGAAGAAAGGGATTGATGGGTTTTTGTGATGACAAAGAAGATGGAGTCACTTTGAAAGAACGACATATGGAAATTGATTGAGCTACCGAAAGGAAAAAGGGCAATTAGCTGCAAGTGGGTATTCAGGAAAAAGGATGATGAGCAATACAAAGTAAGGTTAGTTGCGAAAGGTTATGCTCAAAAGGAGGGAGTTGGCTACAACGAGAATTACTCGCCTGTAGTCAGGCATACATCTATTCGAGTTTTGCTGGCTCTGGTAGCAGTTCAGAATTTAGAGTTGGAGCAAATGGACATGAAAACGGACTTTCTGCATGGTGAGTTGGAAGAGGCTATCTTCATGAAGCAACCTAAAGGATTTATGGAGCCCGGCAAGGAGGATCATGTATGTGAACTCAAGAGATCTCTATATGGGTTGAAATAGTCTCCCAGACAGTGGTACAAGCGGTTTAATTCTTTTATGATGAAGACCAACTACTCTCGATGTGAGTATGACAGCTGCGTGTACTCAAAGCGGCTTAAAGATGGCTCGTCGATATATCTACTCCTATATGTCAATGAAATATTATTGCTGTTAAGGGCATGGAGGAAATAAAGGCGCTCAAACCTTCATTGAGTGCAAAATTTGATATGAAGGATTTAGGTGAAACGAAGAGTGGAATAGAGATTTTTCAAGACAGGAAAGCTATAAAGTTATAGCTATCCCAAAGAAAGTTTATTGAGAAGGTGTTGGAGTGATTCGGCATGGACTCAAGACAGGTTAGTACCCCTATCACTGATCATTTCAAGTTATCCACCAAGTAGTGTCCGAAATCAGAGGAGGAGAAGGAAAAGATGTCTCGAGTACCATATGCAAGTGCGGCGGGATCACTTATGTACGCTATGATATGTACACATCCAGATATATCCTATGTGGTAAGTCTGATTAGTTGGTACATGTCAAATTCAGGAAAGCTCCATTGGGAAGCTATAAAGTGGATACTTCGGTATCTGAAAAGAAGTAAAGATCTCAGTTTACTCTTTCGCAAGTCAGAAGATAAATCGAGCCAGTTGCAGGGATATGTAGATGCTGATAATGCTGATGACTTGGAAAAGAGAAGATCAACTACGGATATGTATATACAGTTGCAGAATCTCCAATCAGTTGGAAGCCAATACTTCAGGGCATTTTGGCGCTATTAACGACAGAGGCAGAATACATGGCAGCAGTGGAAATATCGAAGGAAGCCTTGTAGTTAAAAAGTTTGGTTGACGAGTTCGGATTCGAGAAGGGGTTGGTTCCTTTATTTTGCGACAGTCAAAGCGCCATTCACCTGGTAAAGAATCAGGTATACCATAGTCGAACAAAGCACATCGACATGCAGTATCACAAGATAAGGGAGTGAGCCGAAAAAGAGATCGATTTGATTAAAATCGATACTAAGGTGAATCCGGCGGACATGCTAATGAAGGATATTCATACGGAGAAGTTCAAGTCAGCCTTGGTTTCTATTCAGGTACTCAAATGTGAGGAAGGTTTGCGACCTTGGTAGAAGGGTCCCATCAGTTTCGCAGTTCTGAGGAAAAACTATGACAGTTCGCAATTTTAAGATTTGGAGAAGTGTCGGAAAGGGAAACGGGGGGAACTAAGTAAAAACTAAGGGGTACAAGACGAAGGCAAGAAATTTTCAAGGTGGCTATAAGGATATACAAGCCAAGGTGGAGATTGTTGTGAAGGTGTCTTGCATAGATATTGAGACGGATCATGACAATCTTGAGCCGGCCCAACCCTATTCTGAGACAGCTCAAGGTAATTTTGAGACATCTCATAACTTTTCTGGAATTAGAGATTCTTCTCTGTTCATATGAAATGGCTCATACTTATGTTGAACTGCTCAAAGGATTTTCGGGTCGAACATAGCGGTTTCGTTAAATAAGGAAATCCTATTATAACTCAGATTTGTTTTGGGTATAAATAAGATGCTATGGTTAAGTTTTAAAGAGGGATTGATCATAAGGTTAAAGGGAGGTGTAAAGATGGATCCATAAGAGATCAAGAAGGCCATTAAAGAGGACTTTGAGAGAGAAGAAGGTAGATCTCATTGGAGATCTTGAAGGAAAGAGTTTTGTAATCTTCTATAAAGTTTTCTCTAAAGTTATAATAAAGTTTTCTCCACTTTCCCTATGGTTTTTCCCGTTTGAGTTTTCCACGTTAAATCTCTTTTGTTGTTATTTGATTTTTCTTTATTCTAGTTGTTATTCGTTAAAAGGGATCGCATGATCCATAAGGTTTTTCCGCTGCGCTACCAACATTTCTATACCCGTGATCCTCGAAAGAATCACAAACCACATCAAGAGTTGCAGCGGAAAAATCTATCAGGATCGCGTGGAACAAACTATCTGAAAAAGACTAACCGAACAATCTAATCATGCAATTCGACGATGAGAACTACCACTATTAAGAAAAAGTTACACGAGAACGCCCACACTGATCACTACCCAATACAAAATACAATATCGTTTTCTCTTCTGTTTCTTTCTCTCTCGGCCTTGGATTTTTTATCGCAGACTTTACAAAGAGAAGGCTATGATGATTTCTATGTCTTGTTTTAATTAATCCATAGAATATATATAGGAGGAGCTGTCTTAGAGATAAGGTTAAAGGTGTAGATTAATTTAAACTTTAAATTAATCCATATCTCTGAGTCCCCCACGAATCTCACACGAGATTGGATCTCGCATGCTGCTGCTCCTCCTCTTCTTGGGTTTAATGACTTGGGCCAGGTCTTTGTATCATGGGCTTATAATTTTGTATCAATTATAAAATCAACCGCGTCTTGGGCCTGGCTCAAATCTGTGAATCAAATTTAACAATCTTCACCTTAATTCAAAATTCTCCACAATCTTGACACTTTCTTGAAAAAGCTTGGAACTCCTGCTCTTATTGTCGCCGTGATGCCTCCATCAATCAACTAGGTAGATCAAGTCCAAACAACGTTTGAACTCGATATCCAAAACCATCACAGCAAATGCAACTGTCAGACTCCAATGGGTTCCAATCTTCGTAAGAGCCACAAACATCTTCCAATCTTCCGAGAAAAATACTCTCACCTCTCATGGAACACCCAAAACCAACAACCAACGCAAATACATGGTTCTCTTAACCAGCTCTAAGAAGGTTAACAACTCTGCCTCCCTTGTTGATGCCGCAATAATAATCTGAAGCGTCGATCTATTTGGCACCCATCCGTGCCCCTGTAAGCCGTCCTCGACCTCCAACTGTCCCCATTGCCAGCTATCCCTGATGATGACACCAATCTGAAGTGCACCGCTAACTGAGAAGACACAAACTCGGTCTCCTTCATCTCATACCGAGTGAGAACTTGCTCAATATATTGCTGCAATGAACGCAACTCCATATCCATGACAATATCCATGCTATGAATCTCCCATGCAGACTTTCTATTGAACTCCTGATCCCATATCCTTAGAGACTCTTTCCTAACCTCTCATGTGCCCCTAAATCCTATAAGCCTCCGCACAATTGGCTGTACCGGACTCTCCGCCTAAATCGAAATATCGACCACCTCATCTGTACTTATAACCTAGACTGAGCCCTCAAACACCACCAAGCTCGGTGGTCCTATTCTCTGCTCACCATCTGTAACATTTCAGAAATAAAATATTATTTTGGGAATTTAAATAATTAAAATAATAAATATTATGAATATTTTAATATATGGAAGATGGTTTTAAATGAAACGGTATAATTATATACCGATAGTTTAGAAAATATTTGGGAATCAATATGAATCATTGATTTTGAAGGTGTTAAGTTGATTTGGACATGTTATAAAAATCATATACAGTTAATTATATACATGTTTAATGCTAAACTTGATTTATATTTACTAATTATGCATTAAGCATGTTTATGTACATGAAATGCAACATGACATATTGCAAAATACTTGTTTCATTTTTAAAACCATGGCTTTTTCTTTTCTTTTAAGATGATTTTTGGTTTTCTTTTAAAGAAAAGAAAATGATATTTGAAAAGGGAAGATATTTTGAGAGGGGGACAAAAAGGGTATAGGAATAAAGAGAGAGAGAGAGAGAGAGAGAGAGAGGTTCACTTCAACCATGGTTCATTTTTTTGTTCATCTTCATTCTCCTCCTCCTTCATCCTCCCTCCTCCTCCTCTACCATCCTCTACCACCTCCAAAACCATCCCAAAACACCACACATCCTTCACAAAAATGGTGCACAAGCTCACTACAAACCTTATGGACCTATCAAGCTTCAATTTTGAGCATTTTGGTCAACTCAAGAAAATTCTTGAGTTGCCAAATGAGGTGTAATTCCACATCTTTAGTCAAGATTTTAGCTTTCCATGTGTTCTATTGTAGTTTTGAGCCAAAACGATTTAGTTTAGTGATGATAGAATTTTCCAAGTTGAGGTTAGGGTTTATTTTCAATTGATATGGTGCAATTGAGGTTTAGTAGTGACCTTAAACCCCTGTAATGTTAATCTTATAGACTAAACCTGAGGGTAAACCCAAGACTTGAGTTAAATTGTTCTGATATCGTATTTTGTGAATTCTTTGGGACTACAGGGAATCTGGTGCAACCTGGGATCTCTATTAGATAATCAAACAAGTATAGAGACCTCTATAGACACCTAAAAGACCACTACAGAGAGACGAGAAACAAATTCCTTGATGAGGCCGGCGGCGCCGAGGTTTTGGGTTAATCTCGCCGGGCTTACTGTGGGTGTTGATGATGGGGTTGGGATAGTATCTCACACTCCCTATAATCTAGCCTCTATATTGTTAGTATGGCCCTACACTACCTGTACCAAAATCTGGGAGTGATTTCCTTAGTTTCCGTATTTCGTTTTGTGATTTCTTAAAACTTGGATTTTGTATTTGAGACTGGATTTCGTCGTGGAACGTTTGTACGTCGACGACAAGGATTTATTTGGTTTTTTTTGCATGCATAGGCTATAGGTTCTAACCAATAAGCACTTTGTGTGCTGTATCGGGTTTCAGACTTAGTTTTAATGGCATTTCGATTGTGTATTCACTGTAGGTACCCCGCGTGGATATCGTACGACATAGTAGAGCGTAGCGTCATCGACTTCGCCAAGTGAAGATCAAGGTGAGTAGATGTATATCTACGGGGGAAGTCAGGTGGATGGCGTATAAAACCCCCGCAAATTTGTAGATTAGGATGTGCATGGTATGTATAGGTGTAGTATGGATACTTAGCAAATAAGGTTTCTAGGAGACTATAGCTCAGATTAAGCATACTTGAAAGAAGATTGCGCTTAGTTTAGTTTCTTAGTCGCGAACCTGTAGTATATAGGTTGTCACACACACACACACTATAACATTTCAAAAAATAAAATATTATTTTTGCGAATTTTTATAATTAAATAATAAATATTATGAATATTTTAATAGTGCGGTATAACTAAATACCGATAAATTGGGAAAAATTTGGAAAGTTATAGAAATTACTGAAATGGGGGTGTTTTAAATGAATTAAGCAAATTATGATTTTTTATGATTAATTATAGTCCATTTTAATGCTAATCGCGATTAAATATCGCTAATCGTGTATTAAGCCGGATTTGTGCACATGACATGCACCATGTCAAATTACACCTGTTACATTTTCTTTCATGGTTTCTTTCTTCTTAGCATGCATGGTTTAAATTTTTAAAGAGAAATGAAAAGAAATGAAAAGAAAAGAAAAAGGAAAAATGATAAAGAATGTGGCATGGTGAGAGGTATGGGCAAGAGAGAGAGTGAGAGGGGTTTTCTTTGACTTAGCCATTCCTTCATCTTCATCATCTCATCTTCATCACTTCACCATGGCTACTGCCCTCCTCCCTCCACCACCTCAACCCCTCACTTCATCATGAAAAATCCATCAAAACATCATCCTCACTTCATTAAAAACATGCACAAGCTCACTAGATGCACTTTAGACCAAGAAAGGATGAATTTTGGGGACTTGGGGCAACTCAAGAATTTTCTTGAGTTGTCAAATGAGGTAATTTCTGCACCCTTAGTATTGTATTTCGATTACCTTAGCAACCATACAAGTTTAAAGGTGTTTTATTGCGGTTTAGTGAACATTGAAATTTCCTAGAAGAGGTTATGTGGAATTCTTGAGCTGTGTTTGTGCTAATGAGCTTTATTGGTGACTCTAAACCCCCCTTTGGTGTTAGAAACCCAGACCAACCCCGGACAAAAACCTGAAACCCAAAACATAAACTTTCCAATGTCGGTTTTGTGGAATTGTGATGTCTACAGGAAATCTGGAGTGATCTGGAGAATTTTTTAGAAACAAAAACAACCCCAGTGGAGTAGAATTGACACTAGGAGACCCTCCTCTGCACAAGAACCCAAACGGAGCCAGTATGGCCGAGCAGGCCGGATTCTAGGGGTAGGGGCCGACCACAATGATGAATCAGGTGCCCAGGTTCCTTCTGTAGGTCATATACACCCTATACATCACCCCATTACTGTTTGTGCACCTAGTTTTGACCTGAACTAAAATCTGGGAACACTTTTATGGGTTGCTTCCTTGTATTTCGTGATGTTTATGAATTTATGTTTTGATATTTGTGTTTGGTATCGGTCACTTGACGTTTGTACGTCGATATCGGGTGTTTTTGGGCTTTTTTGTGTGAGTAGACCATAGGTTTTGACCTATGTGAGATTCGTGTGTCGTTTTGGTTTTGGATTGGACTTTAATACGGCACGATATGTTATGATATGTAGGTACCCTCGCAAAGACTTCGAGAAGACAAGAGAGCGCGTGGCGATACCAGCATCGGCAAGCGAAGATCAAGGTGAGTAGATATATATCTACGGGGGAAGTCGGGTGGATGGTGTATAGCACCCCCGCAGTTCGTAGTATAGAACGCAAATGTGTTATGTTATATATGGATATATACTTAAATGATATTATTAAGATGTGTATACTTAGCTAATTGCTTTAGAAGACTTTAAATGATAGTGTCGTTAGTTAATTTCCTAGTCGCGAACCCTAGAATAAGGTTTACATACACGCGCACACACACTTGCATACATTTATTTACTTGTGCATATATGGGGATATGTACATATATATAAAAACACATAGGTATGGGACTATGTGTGTGTGTGTGTGTGTGTGTGTGTGTGTGTGTATATACACACACACGTATACATATACATATACATGAATGATGAGGATAGTATATGATATTTGGAGATGAGTCGATGAGATTGGGCATGGTGCCATGAGATCGGTGATGTGACGTGATTCGTATTATGAGATACGACACGATATTATAGCGGGTCTTTGGACGATGTGTTTCATACACACGCATATATATATGTAGATGGTATCAGTATTGTACTAGACGTAGATCAGTACCCAGTTCACGATATGTGATAATAAGGATACCAATTGAATAACGAGATAAATGTGATAATTACTCATACCCAGATTTGCGATGTCGTACGATAGATTTACCGTACGAGCTATATTGATGATAGATCCGCACTCTTGACTCGAGAATGTCATATTATATAGTGTATCGTATGGGATACTATTGAGGCGGGATCACCGACTATTATATATATATATATATATATATATATATATATATATATATATATATATACTCAGACTTAGGTGGTTTTCCTTACCCTTTTCGATTAGCCTGGTAGCTTAGTCCTGTAGTTTACTTGTAAATATTAGACTAGACCCGAGTTATACCTATTTCAAAAACTAACGAATCATGGGTATTTTAAGGACAGGCCAAGGGATTCTACGGATATTTCAAAGGATGTCCCATTTCTTAAAAACACCGTAGCCCTATTTTCTAAATATCATGATTCGTGTTATTTCAAATGGCAAAACTGTATTGACTCGTTTACATTAATGTTTATATTCGTACATGTTGCGTTATTATTCATGTTCTGCATTTACTATTCATCTGCCATTTATGCTGCTGTTCGCATTGCATTGCATGCTTATATATATTTTCATTAGTAATGATGAAACATGTTGTTAGAACACCAGCACCATTACCGATGATGCGTATGCTCCACGTACACTCGCTTGCCAGCTCACACACATCTTCATCGGTAATTGCTATGTCACCACCCGAAATGACACGTGACTGGAACTTGAATCATATGAAGTCTATCGGACCCCATCTAATTCAAGTGAGCCAAAAGTTAGTATCAGAGTGCTAGGTTAACCTTGGTTCGAGTCTATATTTGAATATGCGGAGTCTAGGGTTTATATATATTCGGAACCTAGGCTTGACCTTATAGAACTTAGACTTGGTCGAGGGGGTATTAAACCCGAACTTTCGTCGTATAGCTTGACCTTGGTTGATGGAGTAGGTGACTTAAGGAGAGTGACGTACTGTGTGTATGTTCCGCGGCATACTTACGATATGCTACTCCGCTTAAGA
This sequence comes from Agapanthus africanus, assembly GCA_030015575.1. Lineage (NCBI taxonomy): Eukaryota > Viridiplantae > Streptophyta > Magnoliopsida > Asparagales > Amaryllidaceae > Agapanthus > Agapanthus africanus. The sequence continues at coordinate 45,605,572 of JASDDO010000006.1, forward strand.
AGCTTTAGGATGTACATTTCCTTGCACAGCATTATATTCATTCCTATGATCTATCCTCATTGATATTGGTTTATGGTTTTGCTGCCACGATTACACGGGCAGAGAGAGCTACGGCTAGAGTTGCGTCAGCATGAGCTCGTCACGGATGAGGACTGACCAGGACGTGATTCCAGGGACACACGATTGCATAGATGTATCGTCCTATTGTGTTTTTGCGCCACGAACGTTTGATGGATCGCTTTTACTAGATTTCTCGGACGTGCAGATCGGCACCAGAGGATTGGGCCACTGCTAGAGGCTAGCCAGATTGTGATGACCGTCAATGCACCAATTATTTGATGATTGAGGCACTGTTCAGCGTGTGGACGAATGAGCCAGTTGTAGCTGCGAATGATGAGATATCGCCCCAGATGTTTGAAGCTAACGCCGCACGGGTTGTACTTAGAGATATGATAGAAGATCGCTAGTCACCAATGATGAAGGACTAGGACATGTGATTCGTTGCCTACCCCGATACGAGGTCATCAGATTGATTGATTCCGGCTAGAGACGACTTCATGCAGGTACGTTGAGAGTCGCTAGAAGACGATCGAATGTCAGAAACCTATTTTCCAAGTTTAAAGTATTCGAGAAAACATGCAAGTAATTCCGTGGACCCTCTAGAAGAATGAAACCTAACTCGATATAATGACCATGAGAATGCTCTAAAACCTTAGGGTTTATAGCAGTTCCGCGGTGCCATTGATGAGGCATGGGTTTTCCTTTCTACGGCTGGTCCATAGGTACTGTGGCATGTACTGGAATACTATTAAACTGTACTTAAGATGTTGAGCCCTTGGGGGATTATGGAACTTTAACGAATAGGTGATGGGATACATTGCTTGGGAGACTCCAGATATGAGTATAGCCGTTGGAGCGCAGTCCATGCAACCACGAAGAGACGAGTCTGAATCAGTCGACATTAGAGAAAAGTGGAGTAAGCGGTTCGCATTGCATTGCATGCTTATATGTATTTTCATTAGTAATGATGAAACATGTTGTTAGAACACCAGCACCATTACCGATGATGCGTATGTTCCACGTACACTCGCTTGCCGGCTCACACACATCTTCATCGGTAATTGCTATGTCACGACCCGAAATGGCACGTGACTGGCACTTGAATCATATGAAGTCTATAGGACCCCATCTAATTCAAGTGAGCCAAAAGTTGGTATCAGAGTGCTAGGTTAACCTTGGTTCGAGTCTATATTTGAATATGCGGAGTCTAGGGTTTATATATATTCGGAACCTAGGCTTGACCTTACGGAACTTAGACTTGGTCGAGAGGGTATTAGACCCGAACTTTCGTCGTATAGCTTGACCTTGGTTGATGGAGTAGGTGACTTAAGGAGAGTGACGTACCGTGTGTATGTTCCGCGGCATACTTACGATACGCTACTCCACATAAGAAGCCTTAGGATGTACATTTCCTTGCACAGCATTATATTCATTCCTATAATCTATCCTCATCGATATTGGTTTATGGTTTTGCTGCCACGATTACACGGGCAGAGAGAGCTACGGCTAGAGTTGCGTCAGCATGAGCTCGTCACGGACGAGGACTGACCAGGGCGTGATTCCAGGGACACACGATTGCATAGATGTATCGTCCTATTGTGTTTTAGCGCCACGAACGTTTTATGGATCGCTTTTACTAGATTTCTCGGACGTGCAGATCTGCACCAGAGGATTGGGCCACTGCTAGAGGCCATCCAGATTGTGATGACCGTCAATGCACCAATTATTTGATGATTGAAGCACTGTTCAGCATGTGGACGAATGAGCCAGTTGTGGCTGCGAATGATGAGATATCGCCCCAGATGTTTGAAGCTAACGCCGCACGATTTGTACTTAGAGATATGATAGAAGATCGCTAGTCACCAATGATGAAGGACTAGGACATGTGATTCGTTGCCTACCCCGATACGAGGTCATCAGATTGATTGATTCCGGCTAGAGACGACTTCACGCAGGTACGTTGAGAGTCGCTAGAAGACGATCGAATGTCAGAAACCCATTTTCCAAGTTTAAAATATTTGAGAAAACAAGCAAGTAATTCCGTGGACCCTCTAGAAGAATGAAACCCTAACTCGATATAATGACCATGAGAACGCTCTAAAACCTTAGGGTTTATAGCAGTTCCGCGGTGCCATTGATGAGTCCTGGGTTTTCCTTTCTACGGCTGGTCCATAGGTACTGTGGCGTGTACTGGAATACTATTAAATTGTACTTAAGATGTTGAGCTCTTGGGGGGTTATGGAACTTTGACGAATAGATCGAAAGGTTTCGGATATCATGTGATGGGATACATTTCTTGGGAGACTCCAGGTACGAGTATAGCCGTTGGAGCGCAGTCAATGCAACCATGAAGAGACGAGTCCGAATCAGTCGATATTAGAGAAAAGTGGAGTAAGCGGTTCGTACGAGATCTTGATGAGATAACGTTTCACTCCGCTGACATCAGAGATGTGATACGCATGCAGAGGCGTTGTATATAGATATATCTTCCAGAAGGAGTCGCGATGAGTATGCAGCCGTTCCAGAACAAGAAACGGATTTAGTAAAGGATGACGACTTCCGGGCAGTTCGGCAGAAACGAGATTTGGGAGAGACTTCGACAGAACCTTTCTGGAATACTAAACGAGGAGACAAGGACCCAGGATCGGCCATATTACGCACACCCAGTAGGCCAGAATTTAGCGCCGTCGACGAGACATGTTATGAGTGACCATGACAGTTGGCCAGAGATCTTTAGAGGATGTGCTAGAGCGGTATTTGGGTGGTTTATTTGCATGATTGAGATTTTGTGCACCACAGTTGCACTGGACTTCGATTTGATGTCATTCGAGATGTTGATTCTGATTTCATACCTATGGTATGCATGTGATTTGACTTATGCTTTTGGCATAGTTTTCATGCACTTTTAGCATTTTGATTTGATTTTTGTGCACGCTGATACACATGGTTGTGAGATTATATACCACGGTATACCTGATTTGGATTTGGATTGGAATGTGTTGTATACCGTCGATTTCGATTGTGATATTCGATATTGTTTTCATGCACCTGGTGCACTGGATTTGGATTCTTGCGCATACTTGGGCGCTTGATGCGATTTTGGTGTACGCCAGATGCACTAAATCGAGATTCTTCGTGCATATCAGATGCACCTGATATTGCTGTCAGGCACACCCATTGCCTTTGACAGGTATTTCGTGCACCCCGTTGCACTTAGATTTTGTTATGTGCACATGTATGGCACATTCATGGATTTCGATTTCCGTGCGCACCACGTGGCATTCTTATATACATTTTAGGATCGATTTTGAGCAGTATGTTTTTATGATATTTACTATTTGGTATATTAGCTGAGCATGACTAGTCCGAGAACAGTACCTGAATATGTTTTTGTATACATTGATAGTTATCGAAGGGATTTCTAAAGAAAGAGCTATAGTCTCAGTATTTACCTAAGTGTCCGAGATGATACGAAACATTTTATAAAGGAAACCCTTCTAAAATTATTTTCAAAACGGCGGGGCGTGTATATCAAACAAAGGGTATATATAAATATAGTTATTTTCTTACAATAGACATCCGCCACTGTGCAGTGATACGCACATCGCACAGTGATTTGAAAAGAGTTTGGCATGCATTTCTTTCAGATGTTTCAACAATGCGTACTATGTACATATTATAGTCTCGAGTATATCTTGTTGGTTTTCGTATTGGGCTTTCACATTGGTGTCTTCGCCATAACTCCGATGATTGCGGGATACTTGACGGGGTTTTGATTTTGGATTATATATTCGTTTTCCATGCGCATGCATTACGCTACGATGTATTTTATGTATTCATGATTTCGGAGCCCCAACGACTTGATCATTTTACTGAAATATTTTAGAAATTAGGGGAGTTTAAATTTAAATTCGGGGACCGAATTTCTTTAAGAGGGGAAGACTGTAACATTTCAGAAAAATAAAATATTATTTTTGGGAATTTTTATAATTAAATAATAAATATTATGAATATTTTAATAGTGCGGTATAACTAAATACCGATAAATTAGGAAAATTTTAGAAAATTATAGAAATTACTGAAATGAGAGTGTTTTAAATGAATTAAGCAAATTATGAATTTTTATGATTAATTATATTCCATTTTAATGCTAATCGCGATTAAATATCGCTAATCGTGTATTAAGCCGGATTTGTGCACATGACATGCACCATGTCAAATTACACTTGTTATATTTTCTTTCATGGTTTCTTTCTTTTTAGCATGCATGGTTTAAATTTTTAAAGAGAAAAGAAAAGAAATGAAAAGAAAAGGAAAAGGAAAAATGATAAAGAATGTGGCATGGTGAGAGGTATGGGCAAGAGAGAGAGTGAGAAGGGTTTTCTTTGACTTAGCCATTCCTTCATCTTCATCGTCTCATCTTCATCACTTCACCATGGCTGCTGGCCTCCTCCCTCCACCATCTCAACCCCTCACTTCATCATGAAAAATCCATCAAAACATCATCCTCACTTCATTAAAAACATGCACAAGCTCACTAGATGCACTTTGGTCCAAGAAAGGATGAATTTTGGAGACTTAGGGCAACTCAAGAATTTTCTTGAGTTGCCAAATGAGGTAATTTCTGCACCCTTAGTATTGTATTTCGATTACCTTAGCAACCATACAAGTTTAAAGGTGTTTTATTATAGTTTAGTGAACATTGAAATTTCCTAGAAGAGGTTATGTGGAATTCTTGAGCTGTGTTTGTACTAATGAGCTTTATTGGTGACTTTAAACCCCCCTTGGTGTTAGAAACCCAGACCAACCCCGGACAAAAACCTGAAACCCAAAACAGAAACTTTCCAATATCGGTTTTGTGGAATTGTGATGCCTACAGGAAATCTGGAGTGATCTAAGAATTTTTGAGAAACATAAACAACCCCAGTGGACTAGAATTGACACTAGGAGACCCCCCTCTGCACAAGAACCCAAACAGAGCTAGTATGGCCGAGCAGGCCGGATTTTATGGGGTAGGGGCCGGCCACATTGATGAATCAGGTGCCCGGTTTCCTTCTGTAGGTCATATACACCCTATACGTCACCCCAGTACTGTTTGTGCACCTAGTTTTGACCTGAACTAAAATCTGGAAACACTTTTATGGGTTACTACCTTGTATTTCATGATGTTTATGAATTTAAGTTTTGATATTTGTGTTTGGTATCTGATCAGTCGAAAATACTGCATTTTTAACACGACAATTTCCCTATCATTTGCACTCATCTAGAAGTGTTCGGCATTCATTAAGCACATATTAGCAAATCAGTCGTTAAATATCAGATTGCATGTGTTAGACTCTAAAACCGGCACTATAACGGAAATTGACTGCATTTCATGGCATCGCATCTTCCCTATATTGCGCAACACTTGTCCTGAGAAATTATGCAGGTAAGTCCAGAAACCGAGCCAGAATTATTAAAACAGTGCTGAAAAATACGCCAACTCAAAGGCCAGAGATCTGGAAATGATCAGGGATTCATTTGGAAATTCAACATATCAGAAAAGCCCACAAATACCAGCCCAAACAAGTAGCTGAAAACACAAGGCTCAAAGCTTCCAAAGCGCCGCGGTTCCGCGGCGGGAGCGCGCTTGCGCCGCGGTTCCGCGGCGTGATGACGTCATCAGTGACGTAATTTTTTCCCACGTGCTTCCTCTAACTTCCCAAGCTTCCAGAAGACTCCCGATTCTCCACGTGGCACATCTAGAAGGCTCGGCTTAACAAACTCCATCTAGAAGCTTCTCCTCAACAAACTTTTGGAGGGAAATTCAAATTTGAAAGCCTAGATCTAGGGTTTTGATGGTCTATAAATAGGAGCCTAGATCTAGGGTTACTTCTTCTTCTTCATTCTTCAATCTTTACTCTCTCATCTTCTTCCACAAGTCTAGTGACAAGACTTGTGCGAAACCCTAACCCTAATTCCAATCAAAATTAAAGATCCCGAGTACCAAATCAAGCAAGAAGCCCTTCAACCTTTTAGGAGCGGAGCCGATCTCCAATCGAGCAAGTGATCCAAGCCGATCCGCGACTCATGGAGCTGAGCGAAGCCAAATCGACGATCGAGTTCTTCCTCTTGTAGTTCTTGAGCGATTGTAATGAAATTGTTGATATAAATAAAAGGTGAAATTCTTTTATCTTGTTTTCTTTAAATTCTTGCATCATGATTCAATCTCAATTTGTAATTGTAGTTCTTGTTGTGATGTTTGAGTAATACTCTGCTTGTCGAGGAGTCGAGACGATCAATAGAATGATGATGTAACAAATCTTAAAACGATTCTTGAGTCCTACGAGTTTTGTAAACCCTAGCAAGTTCAAGAATCGATGACCTAGTTTCGTTGCGATGCTTTCTTGATTGTTATCGCTCGAAATTAGGGATCTACGATCATTTCTTGAATTTACTACAGGCTAGAATGTGAATGATATCGACGAATGAATAAGGGATAAATGATGAAACCCTAGTTTCACTAGAAATCCCTAATTCTCGTCGATCATCATCGATCTAGTATCAATCCATCGAAGGATGAGAATACGTCATCGTAAGATTACATCATATCTATAGATCCGATCGATTCCTACGAGCCTCATTTAGATTCTTGATATTTGGTTGGAAAAATCATTAAACTCTCAATTCTTGATTCTATCGTTTTCTTGTTATTAGATCTATATTTTCTAATTCTTGAACTTCAACTATAAATCATGAATTGTTTGTTTTCTTTTCTTTAAAGTTTCAATTCATCTAATTCGAAAGACGAACGATTACACTTTCCCTGTGGACGATCCGCACTCGCTAACGATCTACATCCTACACCGTAGTTGATTGCGGTCAAACAACTCTTTGATTGTGAATTTTATTCATTTTCTAAACACACACAAAGAAATGATCAATCAAATGGCGCCGTTGCCGGGGATCATTTGATTCGATTTACACAAACGAGAATTTTAGATCAATCAAATGGCGCCGTTGCCGGGGATCATTTGATTTGATTTACACAAACAAGAATTTCATTCAATCAAATGGCGCCGTTGTCGGGGATAGTGCGCTAATTGTTCGTATTTTAAAATTTGAGTTGAAAAATTTATTCCATTATAATTTTTAGATCTAAACTCGCACAAACCCTAATACGTGTGTTGTGATTTGATTGCGAGGAAATCTGGAATCATTGCAGCTGGATAAAAAAATTTCTGAAAATTCCAGAGAGCTGAGAGAGCCAACATAAGCTCTCTGTGAAAATTTGAAGTAGTGAACTGATCAACTTGCGGCGATTCCGCGGCATAAGTCCCCTATTGCGGCGGTTCCGCGGTCTCCTCAAGGAATTACTGCACCAAAATTTCAGGTATACTTCCACACTTTCTTATCTTTCCCCTCATCTGCTCCAATTAACATTTTGTGCAGGTTTCTTTGCAAATAAATCGCAGCGCCGCAAAAGCAAAATTAAATTATGCTTGTTTTGATCTTTGTGGTTGTTTGCATAATTAATACGGACATTAAGGGGCAAAGACCAAATCCATATTAGGTGGGGAGTTCATTACCCTTCCTAAGCCTCGAAAATCGCAAAATTTGCATCCGCATTTACCCTAATTAACTAAAAAATATCTAGAGATGACTCTAAGGACCGTCGCGCTCACTTAGGACAGAAGAAGGCCGTGGCTAATTCATTGCTTATCCGCGTTTTCTTGTGGTGTCTAAGGCAAGTGTGTCGAAGGCTAGTGGTTATTAATTAGGCCCACTACTTACGTAGTGGAGTACCTTCCCACTTACCTGGCACTTACCTGGCCACAGGGGGACAAAGAGGCAGTGGAGGATTTATCCTGCTACTTGTCTTTTGGCAGTTAGGAGCGGTCTAGAGCTTTGACCTAGGTGACCCCTAGAATTAGGGTTTTGTGTGTTGCATTTGTTGTGATTTGCATCATATTTTCAAAAATCCGTATATTTTCAAAACAAACACCGTATTCATATCATTCCCCTAATTATAAATTCACGCTGCCACTTGTACTAACCTTTTTTTAGTGCAAGATAAGATGGACACGGGATTCTAGTGCCCGTTAAGTCCGCGTTTCCTTGATCGACCCTAAAGTCGGTATTTCTACATTTACCCTTTCTTTTACCCTCCACCACACCCACATCGATGGATCCGTCTCCATCGAATTTCTTTTCCACTACCCTGCCGCCGTCCGTTGGTGCGCAGAATCCACCTCGCATCTCTCTCCAAGAGAGATGCTATCCTACACGAGGTCCACTTTCCACCTGTCTTTCCATTCCACCAGCCAACGGGGAAAATTTTCAAATAAAACCCCAATACATCAACCTTCTACCAAAATTTCATGGTCTCGAGTCTGAAGACGCATATGCATTTATCACCAAATTTGAAAATGTATGCGCAATGATGGGTACCTCACAGCTTTCTGTGGATACTTTACGTCTACGTCTTCTCCCATTCACTTTGTGTGATTTAGCCGAGAAGTGGCTATATAACACTACCGCACATTCCATTTCAAATTGGGACGAATTCGTCAAAGCATTCCTTAAGAAATTCTACCCACATCAAAAGACAGCTCGAGTCCGTAGCGAAATCTATCAATTCACCCAGCTTCCAAATGAAACATTTTCAAAATGACTTGAACGTTTCAAGGAACTGTTAGTCCAATGTCCACATCACGGCATCCCGAGATGGGAATTATGCCGAATCATTTATGAGGGCATTAATCCTAACACAAGACAGACCCTTGAATCCATGTGTCAAGGCAACTTTATGACTAAAGATGATGGGGAAGCCTGGAAATTTCTAGAAGATTTCGCTGAAAAATCTTTACAGTGGGAGGGTGTGGGTCAATCGTCTAGGGATGGCAATAATATTTTCATAGGAGTTAGAGCTGACATTTCAGCTTTACACAAGAAATTTGACGCTATGGAAAACAAATTTTTAGCTGCCGCCCTAAGTCAAATATCACTCTCCAAAACTGTATGTGGATGTTGTTCTGATCCTTCTCACTTGACGGAAGAATGTCCACGAAATTCTCTGTTTCAAGGTCATGAGCATACCAATGCCGCATTTCAAAGACCTAGGAACGATCCATTTTCTTCCGCATATAATCAGGGTTGGAGGAATCACCCTAATTTTGCTTGGAACCAATCACAATCTCAAAACACGGTTCCAACCCAAAACAATTTCCAAAGGGTCCCTTCACCACAACAGCAACCACAACTTCAATTGAGTTAGCACCCCTTCCAATCACAAAATTTCCAAAATCCGGCCAACACTTTTGCACCACATGAGAACTCTTTGCAATTGACCGGTACAGATAATACCTCTGTACTAGCACAAACCTTGGATATTTTCATGAAACAATCCATCCAAGGAACGGCAAATTTGCAATCTTCCGTCGAGAATGTGATGAAGATCATTATCTCTCAAAATGAGAACATCAAATCGATGGAAGAACGAATTGCACAACTAAAAGCCGAAATGCGTGCAAGAGAGAAAGGGAAACTTCCAGCTCAACCTTTACCCAATCCTGGCTATTCACATCATGTGGATGCAATCACGTTGAGATCTGGAAGAGTGCTTGACACTCACGTTGGGGAAGAGTTTGATGACACTGATAAATCAATCAATAACACCCCGGCTGAGACCTTTCTTTCCACCTCTACTTCTAATTCTAACCCCAGTTCTTCTACCCCACCACCTTCTTGCGAGCCTATTCTTCGTTTCCCACAAGGCTCGCCACCTCAGCCCATCTCTTCTAGTCTACCACCGACGATCCCCAACTCTATTCTGGGATCGGGTCTACACACACTTCCTTCTCCTATGATGGACCCAACGCTTATTGCTAAAGCACCTTATCCTAATCGGTTAAGGGCTAACACATCGAGTCCACATATGGAGAAGATTATGGACATTTTTGAGCAAGTTAACATCAACATCCCTCTCCTAGAGCCATCCAACAAGTTCCGTCCTATGCGAAAACTCTTAAGAACTTATGCACTAGGAAAAGGAAGACTCAAGTGCCTAAGAAAATTTTTATGGCAAAGACAGTAGACACGGCTTTCCCCCAACAAGTACCGAGGAAACGTAGGGACCCTGGTTGTCCTACTATTTCCATTTCTATTGGGGAAAAACACATCAACCGTGCTCTACTAGACCTTGGAGCTAGTGTTAACTTGCTTCCATACTCTGTTTATGAGCAACTAGGTATCGGAGAGTTGAAACCAGCCCATTGTACTCTCCAGATGGCTGACCGATCAATCACCAAACCTAGGGGTGAACTGGAGGATGTGTTAATAAAAATCGGGGAATTTATTTTCCCTGTGGACTTTATTGTAATTGATACACAGCCTGTAGCGAACCCACGGAATCAAATTCCGGTGATTTTAGGTCGCCCCTTTTTGGCCACTTCCAATGCTATCATCAACTGTCGTAATGGCTCTATGACCCTATCTTTCGGGAATAGGTCAATAGAGCTGAACATTTACAAGTTGGGAAGTGTACCCTCTGAACCTACTGCTCAGGTCTGTTCTGTCGACTTAATGGATGTCGACAGCAGCGAATTTGATGATCCTCCTGATACTGATCTTGACTCTTTTCATACGTTATTGTTTGACCCAACTATGTATTATACACATACGGACTCTTCCACCGAGATGTCCGGGTCAACAATTAACACTGATTATGAACCATTCTTAGAGTCTGAAGATCACCCCGCACTTTGTGATGACATTATTCATCGGGATATTGATGGAACTTTTGAGGAAATCTTCGCTGATGAACTCGCATTTTTAAATGACACGGGTGTTGAGATGAATCATCTCCCAATCAATGAAATTGAACCCCCACCCTTTTTTCTGAACTGTAAAAAGAATGCGAGTAATCCATCACATTCACTGCATCGTCTCTCAAAAATGAGACGCACACACATTCTATTCCACCACTTAACCTTTCCCCACTTCTTCTTCCACCAACCAGAGCACTGCATCGATAAAATTTTTGAATGGTTGGTGTTAACTTTCGGTCTTTGCAAAGCTTGGCATCGACCACTGATTTTTTACCCCCTCTTGTAATTTTCAAAGATTAACATTGCTTAACTCAAGTTTGGGGGGGCGTAATCTGGCTCTTGAAAAGAATTTTTTTTACAAAATGATGAGCCAAAAATAAGTTTGGGGGAGGATCTTCACTTAAATATTTTGCCCCCATTTAATAAATTTCCTCCCAAGCTTACAGGTTTTTCGAGATTTAGCGGATTGCAACAGTGAGGACACTGTTGAAAACAAGTTTGGGGGAGGTTTGTGCTTATTTTCACATCATTTCCATATCATTTTGCATAAGCACAAAACATTTTTGAAAACCTATAAAAATTTAAAAAAATTCAAAAGATAAAAAAATATTTTTTGTACATAAATAAGATAATAAAAGTTTAGATAGTGAAAAATTACATCCATGAGATTAGAAAAATTTAAGAAAACCAAGAAAATTAGAAGTTTTCTTATACGAACTAGTAATAAGTAGTTATGAGCCGTTGTCCCAAGGGTTAGTAAGATGAAAGACGTCACTAATCTGAGGATAAAAATAAGTCTGAAAAATAGTTTCTATTCTGGTAGCCAAACATTTTGAACGTTGATACCGTGCTATTCGCACTTACACACATCTCAAAACCTGGGATAGTAGAGGATACCTTGAAATGCTCTTGTCTTAAAGCCAAAAGTATGAAGGAAATAAAAAAAAATGAAATGAAGAAAATATAAAAGTGGTGAGAAAAATGGACACTGGTTTTGTTATCACCAAGGGCAATAAAAAAAATGTATAGCAAGGGTGCCTCTTCACCTAGTGCCCTAAGGCTAACTGGTCTGGGAGTCACTGTTATGCCTAAGGTGGTGCAAGACGAGGAAAATACACCAAGTAAGCAAGCATAGGAGTAATTGGTCGGTTAGTACCTCAAGAAGTATTAACGGTCGCATGAAAGTGTGTTAGCAATCTTATCTAAATATTCATTAATTAAAAAAGTACTGAGGCTGATGGGCAAGAGTATGATAGCTTGAATTGAATTCTCCGGGTGTAGGGATGTCCTTTACACACATGCAGGGTTATATGATCGATGTTTGGAAAACAGATAGGAATGAAGAATAAATACGATGTTTTATTGAGGGAGGACGTGATTTCTAACATCTTTTCATGACTATTAAGATAGGGCTCATGACAACCGAAAAGCTAGCTTAGTTGGAAACCCTAATTTTCAAGGCTTTTTCTTTTACAATTCTTGTCTTTAAATGTAATATTCATGATCTTTCTTTTATTATTGGATTTTGTGGGTCCAATCCGATGAAAACCCTCAGGAGACAACACTCCTCCTACTAGGGACACCTAGAGGTTTAAAGGTTTGTTGCACGTGCTCAGTGCAATCGTGTTGCCTACGAAAGTGTGCTAGTTAGTTTTTCTCTTTCTTTATTTCCTCCTTCTTTTTAATAAAAAGTTCGCTCGAGACGATCGAAAATAAGTTTGGGGGAATTTGATTAGTCGAAAATACTGCATTTTTAACACGGCAATTTCCCTATCATTTGCACTCATCTAGAAGTGTTCGGCATTCATTAAGCACATATTAGCAAATCAGTCGTTAAATATCAGATTGCATGTGTTAGACTCTAAAACCGGCACTATAAAGGAAATTGACTGCATTTCATAGCATCGCATCTTCCCTATATTGTGCAACACTTGTCTCGAGAAATTATGCGGGTAAGTCCAGAAACCGAGCCAGAATTATGAAAACAGTGCTGAAAAATACGCCAACTCAAAGGCCAGAGATCTGGAAATGATCAGGGATTCATTTAGAAATTCAACATATCAGAAAAGCCCACAAATACCAGCCCAAACAAGTAGCTGAAAACACAAGGCTCAAAGCTTCCAAAGCGTCGCGGTTCCGCGGCGGGAGCACGCTTGCGCCGTGGTTCCGCGGCGTGATGACGTCATCAGTGACGCAATTTTTTCCCACGTGCTTCCTCTAACTTCCCAAGCTTCCAGAAGACTCCCGATTCTCCACGTGGCACATCTAGAAGGCTCGGCTTAACAAACTCCATCTAGAAGCTTCTCCTTAACAAACTTTTGGAGGGAAATTCAAATTTGAAAGCCTAGATCTAGGGTTTTGATGGTCTATAAATAGGAGCCTAGATCTAGGGTTACTTCTTCTTCCTCATTCTTCAATCTTTACTCTCTCATCTTCTTCCACAAGTCTAGTGACAAGACTTGTGCGAAACCCTAATCCTAATTCCAATCAAAATTCAAGATCCCGAGTACCAAATCAAGCAAGAAGCCCTTCAACCTTTTAGGAGCGGAGCCGATCTCCAATCGAGCAAGTGATCCAAGCCGATCCGCGACTCATGGAGCCGAGCGAAGCCAAATCGACGATCGAGTTCTTCATCTTGTAGTTCTTGATCGATTGTAATAAAATTGTTGATATAAATAAAAGGTGAAATTCTTTTATCTTGTTTTCTTTAAATTCTTGCATCATGATTCGATCTCAATTTATAATTGTAGTTCTTGTTGTGATGTTTGAGTAATACTCCACTCGTCGAGGAGTCGAGACGATCAATAGAATGATAATGTAACAAATCTTAAAACGATTCTTGAGTCCTACGAGTTTTGTAAACCCTAGCAAGTTCAAGAATCGATGACCTAGTTTCGTTGCGATGCTTTCTTGATTGTTATCGCTCAAAATTAGGGATCTACGATCATTTCTTGAATTTACTACAGGCTAGAATGTGAATGATATCGACGAATGAACAAGGGATAAATGATGAAACCCTAGATTCACTAAAAATCCCTAATTCTCGTCGATCATCATCGATCTAGTATCAATCCATCGAAGGATGAGAATACGTCATCGTAAGATTACATCACATCTATAGATCCGATCGATTCCTACGAGCCTCATTTAGATTCTTGATATTTGGTTGGAAAAATCATTAAACTCTCAATTCTTGATTCTATCGTTTTCTTGTTATTAGATCTATATTTTCTAATTCTTGAACTTCAACTATAAATCATGAATTGTTTGTTTTCTTTTCTTTAAAGTTTCAATTCATCTAATTCGAAAGACGAACGATTACACTTTCCCTGTGGACGATCCGCACTCGCTAACGATCTACATCCGACACCGTAGTTGATTGCGGTCAAACAATTCTTTGATTGTTAATTTTATTCATTTTCTAAACACACACAAAGAAATGATCAATCAAATGGCGTCGTTGCCGGGGATCATTTGATTCGATTTACACAAACGAGAATTTAGATCAATCAAATGGCGCCGTTGCCGGGGATCATTTGATTTGATTTACACAAACAAGAATTTCATTCAATCAGTATCGGTCACTTGACGTTTGTACGTCGATATCGGGTGTTTTGAGCTCTTTTGTGTGAGTAGACCATAGGTTTTGACCTATGTGAGATTCGTGTGTCGTTTTGGTTTTGGATTGGACTTTAATATGGCATGATATGTTATGATATGTAGGTACCCTCGCGAAGACTTCGAGACGACAAGTGAGCGCGTGGCGACATCGGCATCGGCAAGCGAATATCAAGGTGAATAGATATATATCTACGGGGGAAATCGGATGGATGGCGTATAGCACCCCCGCAGTTCGTAGTATAGAACGCAAATGCGTTATGTTTTATATGGATATATACTTAAATGATATTATTAAGATGTGTATACTTAGCTAATTGCTTTAGAAGACTTTGAATGATAGTGTCGTTAGTTAATTTCCTAGTCGCGAACCCTAGAATAAGGTTTACATACACGCGCGCGCACACTTGCATACATTTATTTACTTGTGCGTATATAGGGATATGTACATATATATAAAAACACATAGGTATGGGACTATGTATATATATATACGTATACATATACATGGATGATGAGGATAGTAAATGGTATTTGGAGATGAGTCGATGAGATTGGGCATGGTGCCATGAGATCGGTGATATGACGTGATTCGTATTATAAGATACGACACGATATTATAGCGGGTCCTTGGGCGATGTGTTTCATACACACGCATATATATATATATATATATATATATATATATATGTAGATGGTATCAGTATTGTACTAAACGTAGATCGGTACCCAGTTCACGATATGTGATGATAAGGATACCAGTTGAATAACGAGATAAATGTGATATTGACCCGTACCCAGATTTGGGATGTCGTACGATGGATGTACCGTACGAGCTATATTGATGATAGATCCGCACTCTTGACTCGATGATGTCATGTTATATAGTGTATCGTATGGGATACTACTAAGGCAGGATCACCGACTATTTTATATATATATATATATATATATATATATATATATATATATATATCGACTCAGACTTAGGTGGTTTTCCTTACCCTTTTCGATTATCCTGTTAGCTTAGTCCTGTAGTTTACTTGTAGATATTAGACTAGACCTGAGTTATACCTATTTCAAAGCCTAACGAATCGTGAATATTTTAAAGACAGGCCAAGGAATTCTACGAATATTTCAAGTGATGTACCATTTCTTAAAAACATCGTAGCCCTATTTTCTAAACATCATGATTCGTGTTATTTCAAATGGCAAAACTGTATTGACTCATTTACATTAATGTTTATATTCGTACATGTTGCATTATTATTCATGCTCTGCATTTACTATTCATCTGCCATTTATGCTGCTATTCGCATTGCATTGCATGCTTATATGTATTTTCATTAGTAATGATGAAACATGTTGTTAGGACACCAGCACCATTACTGATGATGCGTATGCTCCACGTACACTCGCTTGCCGGCTCACACACATCTTCATTGGTAATTGATATGTCACGTACACTATAGAGAATATTATTCCTTGACATAGCTTTCTAGCGGATAGTTCCTAGATGTTATTGTTTCATATGGTAGTTCATTGTTGCATTCATTACTTGATATTTCATGCATATTTAGATATTCATTGTCATGCATTATATTACGGGCCAGTCCGGATTGCCGAAGCCCAGTGTTCATTATTACAATTATTCAGTTTTGGATTTCGGATTTCCATGAGATTTCTGGATTTAGAGAAACCGAAAGGATTTTATAAACTGATATTCATTTTAAAATGAAAGTTGCGGTTTTTTCATGATATGATTTGAGATATGTCCACCATGAGTTTTCTCGGCTCTTGAGCGATATCATACACCCGATTCGAGGAGGAGGAGGAACTGTCTGTGAGTGCATGGTGGAACTGGTGCGGTACCCCGGGGCAAGATGGTTGCAGATGATGGCGTTGAGCCTGAGACAGGGGAGCATTGCTGACCGGTGATTTCATTGTGACTTGACGGATATCCGGAGGATACCGATCAGAGTATAAGCCAGTCCGGATAGCCGGAGACTGAGGTTTTGAGATTTGATGATTTGGGCCAGTCCGGATAGCCGGAGCCCAAGATATTTAGATTCGAGGTTACAGGCCAGTCCGGATTGCCGGAGCCTGAGATGAGATATTGAGATTTATGTTTTGTGTCTATGCTTGACACTGATTTCATGTTGATTTTATTGATGATATCTCGATTTATATATATACAGAAATCTCACTAAAGAAAAAAAACAGTTTTCACATTCATGATGTATTCTGTTTTCATTATACCGCATTCATACCTCATATTTATGATATGTTGTTACCTGAGGCACTGACAGGAGCACATGTATTACACTTATGCATAGATGTTTACCCTTTCCACCTTATCATGCTTCAGACTTTATTACCATTGAGGATATATATTATGATCGTATTCACCTAGAATTGAGTCATACATACGATTTCTGCTCTGTGATGTTTTCTACTCACGAGTTGGCAACTCACCCCCGTTGTGCCACAGTTCTTACAGGTTTTGCCGTACAGGTTTCGTTGCAGTTTTGATGGCACACTATTTTCATTCCGGGTGATTGATTTGGTAAGTGAGTTCACTCGCATCGTGATCACCATTGTACTTATTTATTTTATTCAGTTATATCTAGCAAACTCCATCAATCAGACTTGTATATTTATAACCTTAGAAGACCAGTTGTTTATTCTTTCGACCTTAGAGTCGCGCGTTGTATTATTATGGTTTTCTTGATGATTCTGAGTTTCCTTTTTGAGTTTTGATCCTCACCCTTCGGCATTGTATATTATATTGCTTGTGTGGTTGTGACCGTCGATTGACGAAGAGCTAACTCCCGCTTGGGGATGCCTTTATTCATATTATGCATGTTGTACCCTTTTGAGGCCAGTATTTACAAAGGAAAGTCTGCCGAAATTTTCAGAAAAGACTTGAGATTTTTAAAAACGCATATTCGGCTTATGTTATTTAAACCACTTTCTTTAAATTAAGTTTTCTTCACTTTTTCCTTAAAAATGGTTTAGATTTCTGGGATTTTTGGCTCACTTGAATTAGATGGGGTCCTATAGACTTCATATGATTCAAGTGTCAGTCACGTGCCATTTCGGGTCGTGACACCCACACACGCACACATGAGATATGATATATGGGTGTGTGTATGTGTGTGTCTATATATATATATATACATATGGTATACATATACATATAAGCTGAGGATATAATATATTGAACGGATATGAGTCGATATGATCGGGCATGATATCGTGAGGTTATGATTTGTGAGTGAGTCGAGGTATCGTTTATGATTTGATATAATACAGGATTGTTGGGCGAAATATATGCAAATATGAAATAACATGTGACTTGATGAAAGGTAGATTGTACGAGAGCTTAGATCCGTACCCTGATCATGATATTATACGATGATGATAACGTACTAATGATGATGTATATATGATATTCGACCCGTACACTCGATATTGGGGATGCCGTACGATGGATTTTACTGTACGAAATACATATGATGATTGACCCGCACTCTTGACTCGAGGATGCCGTACGTTAGATATTACAGTACGTAATACTATGAGGCTGGATCGCAGACTATTAGATATATCGACTCGAAATATGTTTAGATTTTTCTTATCATTCTGAATAGTTTCTTAGTTTAGTCTTTTAGTTGTTTAGGTAGATGTTAGATAGGCTCGAGTCATACTTATTTTCAAAACCAACGAATCGTGAGTATTTTTAAAAGACAATCCGAGAGATGTTACGGGTTTTCAAAGGACATATCTTTTCTCAAAACACCGTAGCCCCTACTTTTCTAAAAAACACGATTCGTGCTATTTCAAACACTAAAACTGTATGACTCGTATACAGATATTTATTGTCTATAATGTTGTGTTTACTATTCATCTTCCGTTATACTCATGTTGTTCTCTTCGCATTGCATATATATACATGTGTTTTGCTTTAGCTGTTATGATCGCATCTGCTAGGACACCAGGACCATTACCAATGATGCGTATGTTGCACGTACACTTACTTGCCGGCTCACACACATCATCATCGGTAATTGCCATGTCACGTACACTTTAGAAAACGTTACTTCATTGGCATAACTTGCTAACTGGTAGTTTAAACATATTATTAGTATGCTTGCTCTCATATGCTAGTTTAGATATTGCATTCCTTACTTAGATAACCAATGCATTCATATATTCATTCGGTTATGCATTATTGTAGGGTTTTATGCCGATATTCACTATTCATTGACTCATGATTTTGAGATTTCAGATCTTTCATTAGATTTCTGGATTTAGGAAACCACATGTGAATTTTATAAACTTATGATTATTTTAAAAGAGAAAGATGTGCTTTTTCTTGATATGATGAGTGGCGTCCACCATGATATTTTCTCGATTCTGAGTTGGTTTTCGAGACCCGATTCGAGAAGTAGGATGATCCGTCTGCAGGTATATGGTGAACCCGGTAAGGTACCCCAGGATGAGAAATGATTGAAGTGATTTAGCATGCTTGCGCTTTCTAAAAGATAGATCAAAAATATTTGTATCCGCAATCAAGAACGGCGCCGCATGAAGCTAGCCGGTGAGTACGGGTCGGTCCACAGGGATGTTGTGAATTTCCGATTCGCGCTTACGAGTTAATTCCGAAGGGTGTTCGGATTAATTATTAAATCTAAAAACCTAATTAATCTATACTAATTATCTAGATCTATTCTTGCTAGGGCTAGGTTTATGGATGGTTTGGAAATGCAAGTAAACCTCAACGCTTTCTATACCCGAATGAAGATCTGTGAGGAGTTATGGTAATTATCAATAAAGTGGATTAGATCCGTTCGGGAAGGTGATCCTTCCTCTAGGTTCTTGTCCTTCCTTTAGAGATCTTTACCCTAACCTCCATGGAAAACATCACACCCGGGCCTTTATACTACGGTATCACCGCTACCTCGAGGGATAAAGTGCCGTAGGGAGCGGTATGTGCATGTATGCATGGAGTCCTATTGTAAATATTTGGTGGGTAAGAAAGGGATGAGAGATCTCATCTCTCAAAATCCTTCCCCAAAGCTAACTCTAAACAAGTTTCTAGGGCATGAAATTAAATCTACCTAGGGCAAGGAATTTAAATCTACACTAAAGCAAGAAATTAAATTACCTACAGATGCATCCCTCCAATCATCCATGCAGGGTTGTCAGATCTGAATTTCTGAATGGAGAAGAAACACCGATGCTCTCCAAAAGATTTCTAAATTTTATTCATTAAAGGGAGGCATAGGAAATTACAAGCTTTAGAGTTCTATTTATAGGAAATAGAAACCCTAGGTTACATTTTGATCCGCATGTCTACAATTACAAAAATAGCCCTAGGTCAACTAGTCAAAGCCGCAAATGAATTTTGGTAAAATAAAATCTTCCTTTTGTCTTCTTAAAAAGGAAGTATTGGGCCTTTCCTTTGTGGGCTCTTCTGTCTTTGGGCTTCCTGGGCTACTTAATTCTTTAATTCTTTGTTTAAAATAGCTTCTGTTCTCTTTCAGATTTTCCAGTGAATAATTGTGGTGGACTTTTAACCGTGGCTTCGAAATCTTGGACCTTGCATTGCCTTGTACTTTGTGAATTTTATTTTTGATGTAGGCTTGATCAAGAGTCTTCTGTTTGTTTGTCAAAAGTCCCTTTTTGTATCATCTTTTGTCTTTTTCACTGTTTTCGCTCCAAGAACCTGTAACCTGTAATATGTAGCAGACATGCATCAAAAGCACCTGTTTATTTATAAAACGAATAAGAATGGGGAATATAAAATGCAATATTATGATATGAACAAATACCCCCAAACTTATCTTTTGCTCGTCCTCGAGCAAACTTATTTTTATTCACTAAAATCCTAACCGCACTTTCGCAGGGAAACGCGATTGCACTGAGCACGTGCAACAAGCCGTTAAACCTCTAGGTGTCCCTAGTAGGAGGAGTGTTGTCTCCTGAGGGTTTTCAGCGGATTACACCCACAAAATCCTATCAACTCGGCCCATTGACTTTTGTTCTCCAATTAGGTTTTCTAACAAGGAATTCTATTATCTTTTGACTCGCAAATTATCCACCCACATTCTTCACACTTCCTCATTATTTAACTTAAAATTATATGTATCCTATAAACTTACTTAGCTTTCGGCATCTCTTAAGTTTTCCTTCTAGGATTCCATCTCAACTTAGGAATTTCTATCAACTCTATTAAAGATATAAGTTCTATTTTTCATTCCTCTCTCTTATCTAAATTCCAATCACATATCCCTACGTGTGTGTATATATCACCCCTACACTTGGAAATTCAAATCAAGCAATCATACTCTCGTCCATTGTCCAAAGCACTTATTAATTAGTGAATTTTTAAATGAAATTTGCTTACACATCCTTCATGCGACCGTTAATACTTCTTGAGGTACCAACAACCGATTACAAGATGTGTTAGCACTTTAAAGCGTACTTCCTAGTTTTGCAACACCCAAGGCTTTAGCAGTGACTCCCAAACCAGTTGGTCTAAGGCACTAGGTGATGAAACACCCTCGCTAAATATTTTTCTATTTTTGCAGCCTTAAGTAATCACAAAAAATCAGTGTCCATTTTTTTCTTCTTCATTCACATTTTTTTCTTTTATTTTCATCGTACTAAGGACTTTAGACAAGAGCATTTCAAGGTCTCTTCTACTATTCCAAGTTTCAAGATGCGTGATTGTGCAAGTTGTAGGGTATACATTTTCAGAATCTAGACTTAAGCTAGGAATTATTTTTCAAACTTATACTCTAATAAGAACATCAATACACTTCCTTCGTTTCGACTTAGCCCAAGAAGTGAACCCAAAATTTGCCTATTTATAAATAAACTACAAGGCATATACTTTCTACCGTTAAACTTTAAGGAATGTTATCTTTAGGGTTTTTAATTCACTAAGTCTAAGATCTAGTTGTTCCTAGCCAGTTAACCTATTTGTCAAACTCAAGTCAATTATAGCCAAAATTGAATACAATAATTTTTATAATTTTTGAAATTTTTCAATTTTTATGGTTTTTCAAATAAATATGCAAATGCAAAAATATATACAAATGAATGCGAAGGAAGAAGACGTACCGAGCATACCCCCAAACTTGAACTTGACAGTGTCCTCACTGTCATGCTAAACCAAGAGGGTCAAAATGTCGGCACTCCCATGTTTATTTATTTACATTTTTTTTAATGTTTTGAAATTTTTTTTTTTTTATAGAAAAAGAAAACAAAAATATTTACATATATACACAAGATTCCCCCCAAACTTAAGCTTGGCCTTGCACAAGCCAAAAGTTAGCACCAACCATTCAAAAATCTTATCGTGGAAATGGTATAGTTGGTGCAAGAAAATGATAAGCACGCGAGACCGTGTGGAAAGAAGAATGGTAGAATATGGTCTCGGTGGGGGAGAAGAATGGCGAAAAGAAGAAGGAAGTGGAGTACGATCTTGAGGATGTAAATTGAGTGAATAAATTAGCGCAATATGTGATGACCGATATGTTATAAGCGATTGCGCTAACCTATCAACCCGTCGGGAAATGGGGTCAAATCCCTCAAGATTCGCAAGAAAACATGGGTACGCCGAACTTGGTATAGGAGATGAAAGCGCAACGGTCATTTGTTCGGTCGGAACAATAGGAGAGACGAAAGGGAGTGAATTAGGGATAGTATCTTTCTCACCGTAGTAAACTGTTTCGAACTTGAAAGATTCCATTAATGGTTCGAAACTACTATAATCAACCGAGTCTGATGGTTCAACTAACTCATCTGAAAATGTAAAGGACTCAAACTCGGGCGGTGAGTCATCAACATCGTCCGAAAAAGTGAAACACTCGTAAGTGTTAACGTCTGTGAGAATTGTGTCAGATTCAAAGGAAAAGGTTTCAAGCTCACAGTCTTCAAGCGGGGTCGGAACGATGGGAAGGAGGGAGGGTGATATAACAGTCAAAGGTTCAGGAGGATGAATTGGAAAATCAGAAACATCAAACAAAAATGATTCAACCTCAATATTATCCTCAAGACTCTTCTCGATACTATCCTCAATATTCAACTCATCCATGCCATTATCATCAAAATCTAGATGCATATGAGATTCGGGAGAAACATTTAATAACTCAGGATGATGATTTGAACATAAAATTTCAAGCAAATCGACAGGTTCATCATCCGAAATATTCCCGGCGTCTATATCCTCAATCAAGTGAAAATCAATTTCTTTAGACACCTTATCAAAAGCATGGACATCTATCGATTTAGGTTCTAGAGTGGAGGTGTAAAGATCGAAAGGATTAGGTGCGGTTTCACTCGAAAGGGGTTCCTCACAATCTGGCAAATCAAACACTACAAATTCGCTCAACTCATCTTTATTGTCAACAAGTGAACTATTTAGGGCAATCGATGGAAAACAGGAGTTGTGGGCTTCAATTGGGTAAGGGTAGGTTTGATTTGAAAATCCTCTCTCATTCTCACTCTGTCCAATTGCCGCCTCATACATTGAAAAATTTGGAGCTAGCGGGACACTAGCTACCGGTTCACTAGGTTGCATAAGGGCGGCCATGGACGCTTCCACATTCCTCATCATTTTATTTGTTGCAGCAATATATGCCTCCAACGACTCTTCCAAACTAGACTTAAGTGGTGAGGGGGTTTCAGTAAAAGATTCAAAATTGGTTGGATATGTGAAACTCCCTAATGGCTGTGTCGAAACAGTGTCTAGTGAAGGTGGGAAGGTCGGGTATGACTTGTAGGAAGTGGGTGGTTGGGCAGGTATAGGGTCAACATATGGATAAAAAGGTGAATAATCGTGCGGATCCCTAGAACTAGATGAGTGGAGAGGGGTGAATGATCGACTGGGAGATTGAGCAATATGCTCAGCAATGGACATCGGCCTAGGAGTTACAGCAGAACTTGGAAAAGTGGTGTCAACATATGTAGGTGGTAAAGGTTGACTAGGTTGACACAAAGTGGGTTGAAAAGTCAAACTGTTTCTCCTAGACGCCTCTATGTGATCTTTCAACGAAATTTTTGGCAAAGAAGGATCGTTTTTAAATTGACCGAACAAATTAACGTACGACGCAAAATTAGGTTCGGGATACCAAAGTTCGGCTAATGATTTATTGTATGGGGTACCCATGTTAGAAGAAGAAAGGTGACAAGAAGGAAGGTTGGGTGGTGCAAGGATTTATTTGGGTCTAAAAAATTTTGCAAGTTCTATAAAATATTTTTCCTTTTTATTTTCATTTTTCATTGATTTTTTTCTTTCTCTTTATTTGGAAAAATTTTGTTGCAAAAAGATTTTAGAGAAAAGATATGCAACAGCAAAATATTTTATAGAAAAGATATGCAACAGCAAAATATTACTTGCACTCTATTTTATTTCAAACGGGGCCCAAAAATCCTGCACAAGATTGTTATTTTGGAGAGGAATAAGATTTTTGAGCGCAAAGAAATCCTGCAGGCAAATTTACAGAAGATATATCAAGATTTGCAGAGGAGGAGAGAGAAAACTCACAGAAATTTGCAGTGGCGGAACTTTTTTTTTTTTTTAATCGCTTCTGCTCCTTTTTTTCAAGCCCTGAATCGACCAAGCTGCGGCGGTTCCGCGGCCAAAAGGCGGTTCCGGCAGCGGTCCCGCGGCGGTTCAGATTTTTTTTTTTTTGCAACAGATCACCGCGGTTGACTTGTAGACTCGGTCCTCTAAATTTTTTTCTGTTCCTCTGTTGTTGCAATCTTCTGTTGATAGGATCGTCTATTTGCTGTTTCGCTTTCTGTAGATTTCCAGATCCGAATTTGTGCGTAGATCCTGCAAAATTCACACAAAGTATCCCTTCCAAAAATAACAAAATATATGTTTTTTATATTTTTTTTGATTTTTCAGATTTTTATGATTTTTTAAATTTTATGATTAACCCAAAATTGCGAAAAGAAAATTCTACGCCATCCCCGGCAACGGCGCCATTTGATTGATTGATTTAGCGTGCTTGCGCTTTCTAAAAGATAGATCAAAAATATTTGTATCCGCAATCAAGAACGGCGTCGCATGAAGCTAGCCGGTGAGTACGGGTCGGTCTACAGGGATGTTGTGAATTTCCGATTCGCGTTTACGAGTTAATTCCGAAGGGTGTTCGGATTAATTATTAAATCTAAAAACCTAATTAATCTATACTAATTATCTAGATCTATTCTTGCTAGGGCTAGGTTTAGGGATGGTTTGGAAATGCAAGTAAACCTCAACGCTTTCTATACCCGAATGAAGATCTGTAAGGAGTTATGGTAATTATCAATAAAGTGGATTAGACCCGTTCGGGAAGGTGATCCTTCCTCTAGGTTCTTGTCCTTCCTTTAGAGATCTTTACCCTAACCTCCATGGAAAACATCACACCCGGGCCTTTATACTACGGTATCACCGCTACCTCGAGGGATAGAGTGCCGTAGGGAGCGGTATGTGCATGTATGCATGGAGTCCTATTGTAAATATTTGGTGGGTAAGAAAGGGATAAGAGATCTCATCTCTCAAAATCCTTCCCCAAAGCTAACTCTAAACAAGTTTCTAGGGCATGAAATTAAATCTACCTAGGGCAAGGAATTTAAATCTACACTAAAGCAAGAAATTAAATTACTTACAGATGCATCCCTCCAATCATCCATGCAGGGTTGTCAGATCTGAATTTCTGAATGGAGAAGAAACACCGATGCTCTCCAAAAGATTTCTAAATTTTATTCATTAATGGGAGGCATAGGGAGGCATAGGAAATTACAAGCTTTAGAGTTCTATTTATAGGAAATAGAAACCCTAGGTTACATTTTGATCCGCATGTCTACAATTACAAAAATAGCCCTAGGTCAACTAGTCAAAGCCGCAAATGAATTTTGGTAAAATAAAATCTTCCTTTTGTCTTCTTAAAAAGGAAGTATTGGGCCTTTCCTTTGTGGGCTCTTCTGTCTTTGGGCTTCCTGGGCTACTTAATTCTTTAATTCTTTCTTTAAAATAGCTTCTGTTCTCTTTCAGATTTTCCAGTGAATAATTGTGGTGGACTTTTAACCGTGGCTTCGAAATCTTGGACCTTGCATTGCCTTGTACTTTGTGAATTTTATCTTTGATGTAGGCTTGATCAAGAGTCTTCTGTTTGTTTGTCAAAAGTCCCTTTTTGTATCATCTTTTGTCTTTTTCACTGTTTTCGCTCCAAGAACCTGTAACCTGTAATATGTAGCAGACATGCATCAAAAGAACCTGTTTATTTATAAAACGAATAAGAATGGGGAATATAAAATGCAATATTATGATATGAACAAGAAGCTAGAGATGTAAACGATGAGCCTAGCAGGGGAGCACTACTTACCGGTGATATTTGACACGGCGGAGATCCGGAGGATACCGACCATAGTCGTGTGATCAGATGATTTGGGCCGATCCAGACTGACGGAGCCCTATATACGAGGATGATGTGTCGCTGATGGACACGGTTTTCATGATGTTTCAAGTGTCGATGTTGGGCACTTAGATTTTCTGATGATTTTGTGTGTCGATGCTGGACACACCCATTTGATGATGCATTCATACATACTATACATAAAATATAGTTACCTTGTGACACGGACATGAGTTCTGACTTTTCACATATGCTTATAGTACTACCTTTACCGCTACTCGATGTTATCATATCATTATTATTCTAATATTATAGTACTGTATGACCTAGGAGATCGTCATACATGCGATTCCTACTCGGTTATGTCTTCTACTCACGAGTTGGCAACTCACCCCCGTTGTGACACAGTTTCTTGCAGGTTTAGCCGTACAGGTTCCGTAGCGGTTTCGCTGGCACACCACTTTCTTTCGGGTGATTTCTTTGGTAGGTGGGATACATTGCATCATGACCACCATCGCTGTTGTACTTTATATTTCAGTTGTCCTTGTTATTTATTTCAGTTGTATCTAGTTAAAAACTCCATCAACCAGACTTTTATATTTAGTAGACTTAGATAACCATAGTTGTATATTCTTTCGGCCTTAGAGTCCGCTCATGTATTATTTATTTCTGGTTTTCTTGTTAATGTTTAGTTTCTTGATTCTTTTCTGAGTTTTGATCCTCGCCTTCGGTATTGTATACTTATATTATCTTGCGTGGTTGTTTCCGCCAATTGGCGAAGAGCTAGCTCCTGCTTAGGGATGCCTATATTTATTGCTTGTGTCGTTTTTCGGGTTTAAATATACAAAGGAGGTGCTGCCCAAATTTCGAACGACAAAAAGGATTTTCAAGTTAGATATAAATATAGTGTTTTCACATATTACTACTTATGTACTTATATTAATAAGTTTGATTTCAGTAAACTTTATTTCAAAACTGCACCTCCACTATTTTCCTCTAAAAAGGTTTAGATTTCTGGGCTTTTGGTTTACTTGAATTAGGTGGGGTCCTATAGACTTCACCTGATTCAAGTTCCAGTCATGTGCCCTTTCCGGGTTGTGACAAATATTCTATCAGAGTGTTAGGTTTAACCTTGGTTCGAGTCTAGGTTTGACTATGCGGAGTCTAGCGCGTATATATATTTCGGAACCTAGGCTTGACTTTACGGAATTTAGACTTGGCCAATGGGGTATTAGACCCGAACACTCCTCACGTGGGTTGACCGAAGTTGATGGAGTATGTGACTTAAGTAGAGTGACGTACTGTGTGTATGTTCCGCGGCATACTTACGATACGCTACTCCGCTTAGGAAGCCTTAGGATGTACATTTCTTATGCACCGTATTCCTATTCATTCTTATGATCTATTCTCATCGATATCGGATTGTGGTTTCTGTTACCACGGTTACGCGAGCAGAGAGAGAGCTGCGGCTGGAGGTGCGGTCAGCAGAGCTCATCAGGGACGATGACTGACTAGGGCGTATTTCAGATACATACGAATGCATTGAATTATTGTGTTATTAAGATTTCTCGTTGACGCACGAGCAGATCTGCACCAGATGATCGGGCCATTTCTAGACTCCAGTTAGTTTGCGACGACTATTAAGGTATCTTCCACTCCAAGTGATCGGGCCACAGTTAGAGGCCAGCCAGAATGCGAAGACGGTTGATGTACCGTCTACTTCAGATGATTGGGGCGTTATCTACCTTGCGGACAGAGGAGCCAGCTATTACTGCGACAAATAAGATATCGCCCCCAGATGTTTAAAAGCTATTGCAGCATGAGGTTACACTCAAGAATATGATAGAAGATCGCTAGTCACCCTTGGATAAGAATAGGACTTTTGCCCGTTTGGATGCTTCAATGCGAGGTCGTCAAATGACTAACTTCAGCTAGAAGAGGCCCTCAAACAGACGTGCTGTGAGTCGATCAAGAAAAGACGTGTTCGTTGGATGCTCCGATATAAGATCATTAAGTTGACCAGCTTCGGATAGAAGGAACTCACCCAGATGCGTTGTGACTCGATCGAGAACGAACGAGCGTAAGCGCATCACTCCGATGGTTTAGACGAGTCCCCGAGAATGTAATTAGCTACATGCCTACTACAGGATATTTGAGATGCTGAGTTCATAGCTTCAGAAAAGAGACTCTAGATACGAGTGCAGCCGTTTGGAGCGTAGTTCACACAGCTACGAAGAGATAATTCCGAATTGGTCCACATTGAAGAAAAGCGGAGTAAGAGATTCGTACGAGATCTTGAAGAGATGGCGTTCCACTCCGTTGACACCAGAGATGTAATATGCACGCAGAGGCGTTGAATATGGATATATCTTCCAGAAGAAAGTCATGAAGAGGATGCAGCTGTTCTGAAACAAGAAATTGATTTAGTAAAGAATGCCAACTTCCGAGCAGTTCTGCAGAGATAAGATTTGGGAGAGACCTCGACAGAATCTTTCTGGAATACTACATAAGAAGACTTGGACCAGGATCATAAGTATCACGCACACTCAGTGGGCCAGAGTTTGCCATCATTAACGGGATACGTTACGAGTGACCATGTTAATTCGTCAGGAGATCTTCAGAGAAGCACTAGAATGGAACTATTTCCGTCATCACTCCGTATAGGGCAGTCGAGCCGAAAATTTATGTAACTGGCAATCCGCAGAAGGAAACGAGGACTTAAGAGCAGAGGACGCCAGACCGTGAACAGGAGGCAAGTAGATACTTGCTCTGCTAGCTTTGGATGCACCGACACCCTTCGACATTGAAGAGGGGGCACATCGACGATAGTATTTATGATTTGTGATTTGGTGATTCGAATATCACGTTTCCGTTGTTCTAGATTTTGGTATTTCGACGATTCGTTTTATGATTGATATTTCTTATGTGCACCGTAGTTGCACTTGATTGTATTCTCATGTATCAGTTGTACTGATTTTCGTTTTGCGCATACCCACTGCACTTGATTTTGATTTCTGTGTATTCCGAGATATTTGACTTTAATTTCATTGATTTAGACTTCTGCATTCAGTGTAGTTACACGAGTTTTCGGTATTGACATGATTTTGTGCTCACAGATGCACATGTTTATGAGTTTATTTGCCACGGTATACTTAATTTGATTTGGTGTATGTCGTATACCGTTGATTACGATTTTGATATTCGATATTGTTTCGTGCACCCTAGTGTACTGGATTTATGTTTTCGTGCACCATGTGCACTTGATTAAGATTCTTGCGCCCCCTTGGCGCACTTGTTGCGATTTTATGTGCACTAAATCAATATTCTTAGTGCATATCAGATGCACCTAATATTGTTGTCAGGCACACCCGTTGCACTTGACAGATATTTTTGTGCACACCCGTTGCACTCAGTTTATTTATGTGCACATTCGTGGCACCTGCATTTGAATTTGATTTCCGTGCGTACCAGACGCACGTGGCATTTGTATACTCTATTTCGAGATTGATTTTCTTTCGAGCACTATATTTTTCATGATATATACTATCTGGTTTAGTAACCGATGCAGGACTAGTCTGAGAACAGTACCTGAGTATTTTTGCATGCATCGATAATTGTCGAAGGGATTTCCAAAAAGGAGCAATAGTTTCAATATTTTCTTAGGTCTCCATGATGACACGAAACTTTACGAAGGAAACCCTTCTAAATTATTTTCAAAAGGCGGAACGTATATGTTAAACAAGGGGGTGTGGCTATTTTTCTTATAATGAACGTCCGTTACTTATGACGTGATTTGCGCATTGCACGGCAAATTAAAAATAGATTTGGCATGCACTATTATTCAGTTGTTTTCACGATTTCACGAGATGCGTACTATATATATGTTTTAATCACATTAGCTCCCATGAAGGCATGACGCTTGACGGAGTTTGATTTGAGTTTTACCCTCATTTTTATGCGCATACATTGCGCTAAGATATATTTTATGTATTCATGATACTCGGAGCCCCGTTGATATGATTTTTTTGACTGAAATGTTTTATGTATTTGGGGAGTTTAAATTTAAATTCGGCGACCGAATTTATTTAAGGGGGAAAATTGTAACATTTCAGAAATAAAATATTATTTTGGGAATTTAAATAATTAAAATAATAAATATTATGAATATTTTAATATATGGAAGATGGTTTTAAATGAAATGGTACAATTATATACCGATAGTTTGGAAATATTTGGGAATCAATATGAATCATTGATTTTCAAGGTGTTAAGTTGATTTGGACATGTTATAAAAATCATATACAATTAATTATATACATGTTTAATACTAAACTTGATTAATATTTACTAATTATGCATTAAGCATGTTTATGTACATGACATGTTGCAAAATACTTGTTTCATTTTTAAAACCATGGCTTTTTCTTCTCTTTCAAGGTGATTTTTGGTTTTCTTTTAAAGAAAAGAAAATGATATTTGAAAAGGGAAGATATTTTGAGAAGGGGACAAAGGGGTATGGGAATAAAGAGAGAGAGAGGGGCATTTCAACCATGGTTCATTTTTTTGTTCATCTTCATTCTCCTCCTCCTCTTTCATCCTCCCTCCACCTCCTCTACCATCATCTACCGTTTTCAAAACCATCCCAAAACACCACACATCCTTCACAAAAATGGTGCACAATCTCACTAAAACCCTTATAGACCTATCAAGCTTCAATTTTGAGTACTTTGGACAACTCAAGAAAATTCTTGAGTTGCCAAAATCTGGGAGTGATTTCCTTAGTTGTTGTATTTCATTTTGTGATTTCTTAAAACTTGGTTTTTGTATTTGAGACTGGATTTTGTCGTGGAACGTTTGTACGTCAACGACAAGGATTTATTTGGTTGTTTTGCATACGTAGACTATAGGTTCTAACCTATAAGCATTTCGTGTGCTGTATCGGGTTTCAGACTTAGTTTTAATAGCATTTCGATTGTGTATTCACTATAAGTACCCCACGTGGACATCGTACGACAAGGGAGAGCGTAGCGTCATCAACTTTGGCAAGTGAGGATCAAGATGAGTAGATGTATATCTACAGGGGAAATTGGGTGGATGGCATATAGCACTCCCGCAAATTCGTAGATTAGGATGTGTATGGTATGTATAGGTGTAGTACAAATACTTAGCCAATAAGTTTTCTAGGAGACCATAGGTTAGATTAAGCATACTTGAAAGAAGATTGCGCTTAGTTTAGTTTCTTAGTCGTGAACCTGTAGTATATAGGTTGTCACACACACATACACACGCACACACGAGATATGATATATAGGTGTATATGTATATATGTGTATATATATATATATGGATGCGTTGATATGTATGTATATATATATAATACACACACGCACGCGCATATGGTATACATATACGTATAAGATGAGGATACAAGATGTTGAACGGATATGAGTTGATATGATCGGGCATGATGCCGTGAGGTTATGATTTGTGATTGAGTCGAGGTATCGTTTATGATTTGATATAACAAAAGATCGTTGGGCGAAATATATGAAAACATGCGATAACATGTGACTTGATGAAAGGTAGATTATACGAGACCTTAGATTCGTACCCCTCATCATGATATTGTACGATGATGATACCGTACGAATGATGATGTATATATGATATTTGACCCGTACCCTCGATATTGAGGATGCCGTAGGGTTGATTTTACCGTATGAGGTACATATGATGATTGATCGGCACTCTTGATTTGAGGATGTCGTACGTTAGATATTACCGTACGTGATATTATGAGGCTCGATCGCCGACTATTAGATACATCGACTCGGAATATGTTTAGATTTTTCTTATCATTCCGAATAGTTTCTTAGTTTAGTCTTTTAGATGTTTAGGTAGATACTAGACTAGGCTCGAGTCATACCTATTTTCAAAATCAACGAATCGTGAGTATTTTCAAAAGACAATCCGAGAGATGTTACGGATTTTCAAAGGACATATCTTTTCTCAAAACACTGTAGCCCCTACTTTTCTAAAAACCACTATTCATGCTATTTCAAACACTAAAACCGTATGACTCGTATACAGATATTTATAGTCTTTAATGTTGCGTTTACTATTCATCTTCTGTTATACTCATGTTGTTCTCTTTGCATTGCATATATATACATGTGTTTTCCTTTAGCTGTTATGATCTCGTATGCTAGGACACCAGCACCACTACCGATGATGCGTATGTTGCACATACACCTTCTTGCCGGCTCACACACATCATCATCGGTAATTACCATGTCACGTACACTTTAGAAAACGTTACTTCATTGGCATAACTTGCTAACTGGTAGTTTAAACATATTATTAGTATGCTTGCTCTCATATGCTAGTTTAGATATTGCATTCCTTGCTTAGATAACCGATGCATTCATATATTCATTCGGTTATGTATTGTTGTACGGCTTTATACCGATATTCACTGTCCATTGACTCGTGATTTTCAGATTTCGGATCTTTCATTAGATTTCTGGATTTGGGAAACCGCATGTGAATTCTATAAACTTATGATTATTTTAAAATAGAAAGATGTGGTTTTCCTTAATATGATGAGTAGCGTCCACCATGATGTTTTCTCGATTCTGAGTTGGTTTTCGAGACCCGATTTGAGAAGTAGGATGATCCGTCTACGGGTACATGGTGGACCTGGTAAGGTACCCCGGGACGAGAAGCTAGAGATGTAGACGATGAGGCTGGCAGAGGAGCACTACCTACCGGTGATATTTGATGCGGCGGAGATCCAGAGGATACCGACCGTAGTCGTGTGATCAGATGATTTGGGCCGATCCGGACTGATGGAGCCCGAGATACGAGGATGATGTGTCGCTGATGGACACGGTTTTCATCATGTTTCGATTGTCGATATTAGGCACTCAGATTTTCTGATGATTTTGTGTGTCGATATTGGACACACCCATTTGATGATACATTCATACATACTATACATGACATATAGTTACCTTCTGACGCGGACACGAGTTCTGACATTTCACATATGCTCATAGTACTACCTTTACCGCTACTCGATGTTATCGTATTATTATCATTCTAATATTATATTCTGTATGACCAAGGAGATCGGCATACATGCGATTTCTACTCGGTGATGTCTTCTACTCACGAGTGGCAACTCACCCCCGTTGTGCCACAGTTTCTTGCAGGTTTAGCCGTACAGGTTCCGTAGCGGTTTCGCAGGCACACCACTTTCTTTCGAATGATTGCTTTGGTAGGTGGGATACATTGCATCATGACCACCATCGTTGTTATACTTTATATTTCAGTTGTACTTGTTATTTATTTCAGTTGTATCTAGTTAAAATCTCCATCAACTAGACTTGTATATTTAGTAGACCTAGATAACCACAATTGTATATTCTTTCGGCCTTAGAGTCACGCTCATGTATTATTTATTTCCGGTTTTCTTGTTGATGTTTTGTTTCTTGATTCCTTTCTGAGTTTTGATCCTCGCCTTCGGCGTTGTATACTTATATTATCTTGCGTGGTTGTTTCCGCCAATTGGCGAAGAGCTAGCTCCCGCTTGGGGATGCTTATATTTATTGCTTGTACCGTTTTTCGGGTTTAAATATACAACGGAGGTGCTGCCCAAATTTTGAACGAAAAAGGGGTTTTCAAGTTAGATATAAATATAGTGTTTTCACATAGTACTACTTATGTACTTATATTAATAAGTCTGATTTCAGTAAACCTTATTTTGAAACTGCACCTCCACTATTTTCCCCTAAAAAGGTTTAGATTTCTGGGGTTTTGGCTTACTTGAATTAGGTGGGGTCCTATAGACTTCACATGATTCAAGTACCAGTCACGTGCCTTTTCCGGATCATGACACCATCTTCCTGAATCTGTTTTCTCTGAGACATCGCAGACTCAACGACTATCTAATATCAGCTGATTGTTGCACCCTGAATACCAGAACACCACGACCTGTACCCTTTTCTCCGCATCTAGAACTACGAAGCCCTGAGTAATTCTGAGCCCCTTCGGTCCATACCTCCTTAGGAATTATCCTTTCTACCACCTTCGAGGGTGATCGATTGATAAGGTACTCGGCAGTAGATAGATTCCGCCCGAAACTCCCTCGGAAATCCAGTCGTAAGCCATGAATACATGTTCTTCCCAAACACCTTCCGAACTATCTGCTCTGCTCCGCCAATATACTTAGGATCAAAAGTGGTGTGACACATAATCCTTCCTGACTTGCAGATCTCTCTATCATGATCAGAACAAAGAACCTTCATACGCTTCCCGAACTACTTCTCCACAATAGACTTCCTGAAAATCTCAACATTCTTGATCTTCAGCTTAAGAACGTACACCCACGACTTCCTCGAGAAGTCATCAATGAAAGAATGCTGATGTCCAACTCCGCCTCAAGAACAAACCGGTGCCGGACACATCTCTGTCTTCTTCCCTTGAAAATAGTCCTCCTGAAGATCTCTCATATCGATCTCTACACTTCCAAGTGATTGCCACTTTTGAGGCCCCTCTAAATGCATCTTACCAATGTGGCCCAATCATGAACTCCACACCCTGATGGAGTCTAAACCACCTGAACTAGTAGAAGGTCTAGCAACATCTCCTAAAATCATCCGTCCCTGAAGAAAATACAGATTCCCTACCCTCTTCACCTTCATGACAATACGAGCACCCCTAAAAATCATCATGGAATCTCTATCGATCACGCGCTTGCAACCGATCTCACCAATACACCTAATGAAATCAAGCTCCTCCTCGGATCTGGCATGTACGTAACATCTGTCAATGTCCGAACTCTCCCATCATGCATGCGGATCCGAACTGTACCAATCCCAACAACTCTGCTCGGTATGCCTTTCCCCATAAAGACCAAGCCTCTATTAACTGAATGGTACATTGCAAACCAACGCCGATTCGGAGTCACATGGAATGAACACCCCGAATCCAACATCCATGATCCATGTGTGTCTGAAGTCGCACTTACCGATAGAAACGAACCATCACTGCCATCATCTAAGTCCTCCTCTACAACTACAATACCGGAAGACATTTGCTTTCCTTTGTCCTTGCGCTTCGGACAATCTCTTTTCCAATACCCGCTCTCCTTGCAAATAAAGCACTTGTCATTCTTGGAATTTCTCGATTTTCCCTTGGAGCCTCCATCTGAATGGCATTTAATGGACAACGTGTTACTATGACTACTCTTATCCATCAACACCTCACTGTGCAGACATGCTTTAACGTCCTCTAAGGAAATCTTATTCTGGCCATACACCATCGACTTGACGAACTGCCCGTACTCTGAAGTCAACGAACAAAGTAGAATCAACGCTTGATCCTCATCTTCTATCTTCACCTCTATGTTCCGTAACTCCATCACGATATGGTTGAGTTTTTCTATGTGGTCTTTGACGGATATCCCCTCCTTTATCTTTAACGTGTACAATCATTGCTTGAGGTAGAGACGATTTGTGAGTGATTTTTTCATGTATAGGACCCCAACTTGCTCCATAACCCTACTGTTGTAGTCTCTTGCTTGACCTCGCAAAGAACTTCGTCAACCAAGTGAAGCTGTATCGAACTGAAGGTCTTGTCCACCGTCTCTTCTTTCTTATCCTCCGTGGTCTTCTTCGGAATATTGTCTTTTGCAAAGACAATCTTGTGAACCCTCTGCAGCTTGAGAATAGCTGTCATCTTTAACCTCTAAAGGTCGAAGTTGTTCCGCCCATCAAACTTAGCCACCATGTAATGCATAGATTGCATCTCCCTAAATAATCTGAAAATACCGAATCTGATGCTTTGATGCCACTTGTTGTAATTTCTATATTCATGATCCTCGAAGGAATCAGAAACCACACCTAGAGTTGAAGCGGAAAAATCTATCAGTATCGCATGTAAAAAAAGTATCTGAAAAATACTAATCGAACAATTTAATCCTGAAATCTGACGATGAGAACTTCCGCTATTAAGAAAGAGTTACACGAGAACACCCACACCGAGCACTGCCCAATAAAAAATACAATATCTCTCTATCTCCCCTCCGTTTCTCTCTCTCAGCCTTAGAATTTTGCCGCAGACTTTACAAAGAGAATGCTATATGGATTTCTATGTCTTGTTTTAATTAATCCATAGAATATATATAGGAGGAGCTGTTTTAGAGATAAGGTTAAAGGTGTAAATTAATTTAAACTTTAAACTAACCCATCTCCAAGCCCCGCACAAATCTCACATGAGATTGGATCTCGCATGCTGCTGCTCTTCTTGGGCTTCATGACTTGGGCCAGGTCTTTGTATCATAGGCTTTTAATTTTGTATCAATTATCAACAATTATCAACTGCATCTTGGGCCTGGCTAAAATTTGTGAATCAAATTTAACAAAATAAGGGTGAGAAACTGAATGACGATAATTTTGACATCTGACATCCAAGATTCAGTTCTTGCTGCATGACTATGGGATATTTGATTGCACCAAATTGAGATGGTTAAGTCGGTGTAGGGCATCTTCATCACGCCTTAGTATAGGAAGAAGCTCGATGATTATAAGGCTTGGTATTTGACAGATCGTTTGGCACGGTTCACTATGCGGACTGTCATAATGAATGGCCTGATTATACAGTTTGGAGCACTTTCCGGCACCAAGCACCTGTGGGAAAAGCTTGAGACGAGGTTCATACAATTAATTTCGGCAATAGTTTTTGAAGTCAAATTGACTCTTTAACATTATAAATACCTATTTCGGGTACCCTGGCCAATATGGGTCAAGATCCTCCAAAACGGATTTCATAAATATTTTCCATTACAAGTGTGGGAATACCCTAACAGATATCCCCAGGCAGGTACCTGAAACCGGATACCCCAGACAGATACTCCCAAAGCGAAAACACCTAAGTGGAGACCCCTAGATGGATACCCTGGATGGGTACCTTCAAGCAGAAACCCTATTGCGGGTATCCACTTCCAGTCAAGGCAGCAGCAGATACCTCAAAATGAGGGGTCTGTATAGCCTATTATCCAAGGGTAATGTGGGCCATGCCTCCTCCCACTCCTCTTAAGCATACGAACAGTGATAACACTATTTCCCATTCCCAATAAAATCACTTCAATGAGCATAAATGATGCAACTCTAGATCATTATTATCACAAAAAACTTCTTGCAAAAGAAATAAGGAGAGAAAGAAAAAACAATATGAGAACTTGGAGCCAAGTTCATCCACTCTTCTCCTTCTCATCGATCTCTGGCCATAGCCTGAGAAGCCCACTGAAGAACTTTAACATGTTCTCAATACAGTGTGTTCCTTGTGGCCCTCTTCGTGTTCTTGAACAAAGAACATGAAATTTAAATGTTCTAAAGGACCAAAGAGATCTGAACATAGAAATGATTATATGTTCCCACATATGAACTATGACATTAGGAATCCTATGTCACTTGGACACAGAGAAAACTCCGTGTCTCAAATTTGAAAATGAAGGAAACTCTATTCTTTTATATTAACTGAAAATAGAGAAAACCTCTATTTATCATAAACAAAATATGAAAATAGAAGAAACTCTATTTTCTGCATATAATTTGAAAATAGAAAGCACCCCTATTTTCTCAAGAGTTAAAACAGAACACGGTTTATTACCCTGTGTTCTTTCAAACTCGAACATAGGTTACCACCCCTTGTTCCCAAAACCTGAACATAAGTTGCCACCCTATGTTTCTTCCACAAAAACAAACTCTGAACGAGGCAACCCAATTTTCTCAAAAGTTAAAACAGAACACTGGTTATCACCCCGTGTTCTTATAAACTCGAACATAGGTTATCACCCTATGTTCCCAAAATTTGAACGTAATTTATCACCCTATAATTCTTCCACAAAAACAAACTATGAACATAATACATCACCATATATTTCCTTCAAATTCATCAATTTTGGATACCCCAAATGAGCCATTCGCTATCAACCAACCAATTTCGGATATTCCAAATGAAGTACTCATCCCCGCTTTTCTGTAATGTGAACCCCAAGTGATGTTTTCATTTTGCAAGCCGAAGTCGGATACCTCAAAAGAGGTATCCGCTTTTTTCAACAAGCGTGGCTGGATCCCACAGAAAGTATCTGCCACACACCAATAAGTTGGATACTTCAAAAGAGGTATTCAACCATTAAAGAAAGGTGGCTGGAACTCTCTAGGAATGACCTGCCATCACTCTGCCGCTCCAAATACCTCAAAAGAGGTATCCATCCATCATCATAACATGGATGTGTCCCACATGGACGTACCCGCTCATGTTCTTAACAACATATGGATGGATCCTAGGTGGAGGTATCCTACCCAGATAGCATAAGGCTTGGGTCCCCAAAAAGGAAATACCCGTCTATGTCTTGTTTTAATGTCAAAATAATGTCAATCTGACATTAAACCCGCCTCAGTTATTGAATCATTACTCAAATCACCCATATTAGGCCTTAGTACTGGATTCCCTCTTTTGTACAATTTTAGATGTTTTACATGCATTGTATTCAAATTGTATCCAAAATCAATACAACATAATGATATTTCCTCAAAATAGATTTTATGTTGTTTCCATCTGCAATATGATCTCTCCTTTTTGAGATGTGATTTAGAATGACCTAACAAGGTATTCTGTCTAGGCATAGCCTGAGACAATAGGGTATAATTAACAATGAGTGCTTGCGTTTATTGGAAGTCACGAACCTCCCAGACCTTCTGATCAAACTAAATAAAAATTTGTTTTGTTTAGACTGTACCTATTTTAATCGTTCACGCGTTACAGATTCCTAAAGAGGTTAAATAATGCGCATAATTGATACATTTTATTGAATATATATGGATACTTACAATATTCGATACAGATAAATATGCATGCAAATGAATTTTATATGAATATATAAATATGTTAACAAATATACCATATATATTACGCATTGCAAATTTTGAAATAAGTGGGCTTAACTAATACGGTCAAAATATAAATGGACAATATATAAAATGAGTAAAAAATGTTTTATTTAAATAAGCATTATTAGCTTAAAAAGTAATTTTTAAATGATATTTTGTCTTGTAATTGTAGTCGTAAATCTATATCTGATTCATAAATCAGGAATTCAATATTTGTATTTAGATAATTTTGCTAAATAGTTACCGTATCTAACAGGATCCAAATAATTCATATCCGTATTGTGAAAGGATCCAAATCAGGATAAAGACCAGGATGCAACCATTTTTCTCATTGGTATTCTATGAATGGTTTTGGCTGGTTTTCTAAGAGTGGTTTTGGAAGGATATGGTTGGAAAAAAATCCAAGTTAATAAACCATGATGCAAAATTTTAGCCATCACACGGTTAGTATGATTATAGATTCATTAAAAAATAAGACCAAATGGCAGGAAATACCCCTAATAATTACCCCAATAGCAGGAAATACCTCTCAATTCCTAAAACCGGCACTTTGTCCCTCTCAACTTTACTTGATTCCCAAAATGCCTTTTATTTAAATATTTAATTGAAAATTGTTTCTTTTTCCCTTTTTCTTATACACCTCCATTATTTTTCGATATTGCCCATGCCTTCGAAAATTATTTAAGTTTTTCTTAAATACCCCCCAGATTATTAAGTGGCTATTAAGTTTATTTTTTCAATTTAATTTATTTATCAAATACTAAGTTTACACTCATCATCATCATCATCTTCTTCATCATCACAACCTTAAAAAATCCCACCTTCATCTTCTTTCTTCTCACCCCGTTGTCTCTTCTCTTACTCTTTATTCTCATAAGCTCTTTATTTCTTCTCATCTTCTCTTCTCATATATTTACTCCTAAATTAAGAAACCCTGATATAAAAGAACTCAAATTTTAGAAAATTCTAATCCAAAAGAAACTTGGCATTATGCTGATAGCTTATGGATTTTCATTATCCATTCTCGTCTTATTTTGATGATAGCTTAAACATGAATAGTTGTTTAGTGTCACTCGCTTATCTTGCTTTACATTATCGACACTAAACTCTTATATATTTGATGTTTAGCTTGCATATCCTATATCTTGTGTATATCGAGTAATATATCAATATCGACATGCTTTACTTGTGTTATATTCTTTGTTATCGATATATTACTCGCATTCGTTGTTTTGATATTCACAATATGAATATGCATATACATGTGTCCTATATATTAGTTTTTCATATATCATGTATAGACTATTCATAGCTTATGATATCAAAACAATGAATGTTTCATATACTTGTGTTTATTCATAACTTGTTTATTTCATAACACTGAATATGATGAGCTTGGTCTATAAGATTTCTTTTCAGGATATCGAATATCTCGAGACGAAGATCTATAAAGGAGGATGGAGGAAATTGAGCTTAAACAGATTTATCTAATGAAGATTGGAGGAAATGGACGAGAGTTTCTCAAAATTGCCAATTCAAGCTACGAATAGCTATAGAAGCCGAAGCCCGAGATTAAAGCGTCAAAAGTCGAAGTTCAAGATTCGTAGATTAAATATCGACTTCTAGATGTAAGTGAGTGGATTGGCGTGTTCGAGTTTGAAGCGTTAAGTGTCGAAATTAATTTGAAGATTAATCGACCAACGCAAGTTCAAGCGAAGCCCCAAAGTTTCAAGAGATCGAGTCGATACAACAGAGATTCAAGATTTTGAAGAAATGCGATACTGACATAGGAATCTTTGTAAGTACTCGAACGATTATGGTTTATATCAATTAGAGATTTTGAACACTCAAGCACACTAGCATAAACATTTTACATTGCATAAACTTTGTGTTTTATAGTTTCAAAGTTTTCATTTTTTCTGAAAACGCAAACTGCTGTTTTTTGTGCTTGCCAGATGTCTGCCTCGTTGAAGTTCACAAGTCTGTGCATTGTTGTTTTTCTGATATTTGAAAATATCAGAAACCCATAGATACAACAGACATCTAAAGGTTAATTTGACAGACGTCTGAAGAAGGTTTTGAAAATGGATATTTTATACTGTCAAATATACTTCAAATGTCTATGCTGTAGTCTCTGGATTTTTTTTATTTATC
This sequence comes from Agapanthus africanus, assembly GCA_030015575.1. Taxonomy (NCBI): domain Eukaryota; kingdom Viridiplantae; phylum Streptophyta; class Magnoliopsida; order Asparagales; family Amaryllidaceae; genus Agapanthus; species Agapanthus africanus. The sequence goes on from JASDDO010000006.1 coordinate 45,646,585, forward strand.
TATAAAAGTTTGCAGTTCAATGGGACAAACATCTGATGAAGGTTTTCAAAAAAGATTTTTATAACTTCATACGTCTGCCATATGAACTTCAGACGTCTGTCGAGCTTTGTCTTGCGCTTTGTTATTTGTTTTTAAAAATCAGACGACTGCAGTTATTTTGGACAGACTTCTGATGAAGGTTTTTGTTGTTCTTCAGAAATCTGGCAAATTACGCTTCGGACGACTGTCTTCGATCTGTGCTTTAAATTGCCTTCTTCAAAATGATCGACAGACGTCTACGGCTATACGGGGTAGACGTCTGATGTGAAAATGATTTGAAAAATATAGCCGTTGGATACATTTTTATTTAAGGCCATACATATGTCGATCTTGCCTTCGGACGTCTGTCGTGTGTTAAAACTGCTTGTCCCCACTTATTTTTGAGTTATTTTTCTTGGGGCTATAAATAGGTTTTGGTTGGGATTTTTGTGGTCTAACCACTTGCAATCACTTGATCATTTCAATTGCCAATATCTAAGTGATCTTGAGCCAAAAATCTCATCTCTTGTGAGATTTTAAAATAGTTTTCATTTGCTTATCAATTCACTCGCACACACAAAAAATTCAAGAGTTTAACTTGATCATCCATACTCTGTAAGAGTATTAATGAGAGAGCATTGAGAGAAACTCCTTTGTGAGTAATCATGCTTCATTGTAACCCTCTTCTTGTTTTTGTGTGAGGATCCTTGAATGAAAGGGTGCTTTTGTTAGAGAGAAGAGTGAGAAATTTTTCTTTCTTTGTCTGAGAATCCTTTAGTGCAAGGGTGCCTTTGTAAGGGAGAGAAGCTTGTAACAGAGAAGAGTCACTAGTGTATCGAGTGACGTGTTTGGTTGCGGGTATGCAACATGTTGTCTCTGTTGGAGTTCCTACCATCCTAGCCGCTAACCCGTGGCCTTTGCGGAAAGAAAAACTTTAATTTTTTAAAAACTGGCGCTAGAAACTACGACCTAGAATCTATCCAAACACCAAACTAGTAAACTTGAGGAGTTCTAACTACTCTGTAAGAGGGTTATACCTAGAGATCCATGTCCTTCGGTCTTCAATCCCTTTCTTTAGCTCTCCGTGATCGAGCTTGACCGCCGGTCTTTCTTAGTCAAAGATGATCCACCCAAGGGATATGGTTCAAGGCTCTAGCTTCACTCAATGAAGCAACAAAAGGTCCTAACTTGCTACACTAGAATGTCTACACATGTAGTGATAATTTGTAGTATTTTTCTCTTTCTTCCACCCTTGATTCTCAACTCAAGAGAGGACAAAATGGTTTTGTAAAATCAATTTTCTAATATAAAATAGAAGCCATACTTGAATAGTGTAGACAAATGAATTTATAATTCATTTGTCTATCCTATTCAAGCATGGCTCTCACCATTCCTCTCCTTTACACATCATTTCTATTTTTCCAAAAAATAGAAAATACATGATGAAGTGTACTCTTTCTAGAATGTATTTTGTATAAATACAAAAATACATTCTACTATATATACATACCCGTATTCGTATTACTATGAATAACTTTCTTGTATTCGTATAAATATGAATACCCGATACTTTCATGTATTCGTATAAATATGAATACCCGATACATATCTATATCTGTATAAATACCCGAGAGATAGAATAATACAGCCAACATAATAATAGAATATATATATCGAAATATATATATATGTAAATTATTAAATCAATACCTGATTTAATAACCCTGCTTAATCCTAAGCCGGCTAGTATTATCAACCGTTCGATCAAAAGTACGGATAGCTAGTACATTCATTTGATCGGAACCCTGCACATATCAAAATACGGCCACTACATCATTTTGCCTGAACCAGGGAAACCCTCTGTGTGGCACTCTAAAGACTCGACAGTACGCTGGCGGTAGGTTTAACCACAAGCACGTCATCGGCACTAGCTGTACGTAACGGCTACCCAGGTACCTGTCGAAAAGGAAGGCCAATGAGCAAGCTCATCCGAACCCCTACTGAGCATATCCGTGATAATATTCGTACAGTCCGGTCTCTTTATCTAAGAGTATCGCATACCGGGTCTTGGGGTGATAAAAGTCAGTCCCATAATAACCCAATAAGTCATGTCGATATGGCTCAGGACCGATCTGAGAAACTACTGATCTAACCATCAGTAAATTCCATCTGCCTTGGCCAAGGTCTTATGGTTCTGGCTAACCATACATGGTGCGATATCGACTCCTAGTATCAGGAGAGACGAATCCCTGACAATCGCTTATTGCCTCCATGTGGCTCGAGACTGTACCCAACCAAAACCTATTTGCAGGACTCAGCAGAGCCGTGGTAGGGTAGTGATCTAAGTACAGTGGAAACTCATACGAGATAAATGACGATCTCGGGTCTAAAGACTAACATGTACTCATGTCACCTGAGAACCGCTATCTGACGATTAGGTATAATACCATCTAGAAGTTATCGGTGAGTCCGTCCAATGTACTTACCCCCAGTTAGCACCTGTATACAATCTTAAGTGATTACACCAATAGCTGAGAGACCAATCACCGTCCCTCGTCAGGGTCTAGAAACGTATACATAAGTCTACTCTGGAATATCGATGCCCGAATTCGATACTCCTGCGACGTGGGACATTTAAGTATGTGCTTATGGACTACCCAGCCCCCACAAGTATGATCGCCATCATTACTCTGGCTGTCAAGAAAAATCCTACGGGCTTTATCAATATATATCAGCCATATGTGATAATATGTAAAACATATGCACATGTTAAGATAAAGACAAACCAAAATAGTATACTACTATATCGAGTCTTTTTCAACATATATAAGCAATATTAAGCAATAAGAAAAACAAATACACGTGTTTAGATAAAGAAAACTCAAATAGTATTCTATATAAATGAGCAAGATTGTTATGTACATACGTATCCCTAACATCCTATACAATACATACCTTTAGGGCATACATATCCAACAATCTCTCACTTATACTAAGGCCTGTAATTGGTGTACCGAATACCCAACATTTGCTCTAGGGCCAGTTGTTGGCCTATCGCATACCCAACATCTCAAAAAGTCACTCGAACTGTATTAGAGGGAGGGCCTTGGTAAATGGATCCGTCATGTTGTCTTTTATATCTACTCTCCGGATCTCGATCTCCCGGCGATCTACGATCTCCCTGATCAGGTGATACCGCTTCAATATGTGTCTGGATCTTTAATGGGACCGTGGTTCCTTCGCTAAAGTCATAGCCCCATTGTTATCACAATACAAAGGTATTGGATCAATAATGGACAGAACCACCTTGTAGGGTGTTTTTCGTCACCCTATTAAGATGGGAATACGCGTCGCTTGTCAAGCGTACTACATATTCCCCCTGTCTAGGGTAGGCTGGGGTTTATTGATTGTGGGGATTCTAATCTCCGACAGGCACGAACTAAGCTTCCGTTAATTACCCCTCGCCTTTGAAGCGAGGGAACCTCCGATTGACGGGTCAAACTGGTCATGCAAACTCAATGTGCAGTGTACGTATGTTTTTAAAGGGTTTTGGATATATCGGGAGCCCTGCAAAGTTTTACGGGGGTCCCGCTGCCCGGATAGCAGGTTGGGGGTCAAGGGGGTTAGCAGCCCCCTTAAGGGGTGCGGAATAGTGCCCCGTTAGAAATTTTTTCTAACGGGGTAAGTGTTGTGGAGTGTGTGAAAAAGTAGAGTGTGGAGCGTCTTAAAGACGCTTGGGAGCTGGGCGCTGGGAGCTAGCGCCTCACGTGCCCAGCACGTGGGCACTGGGCGCTTGGGCGCCAGCGCCTCACGCGCCCGGCACGTGGGCGCTGGGCGCTTGGGTGGTCGCGCTTCATGCGTCCGGCACGTGGGCGCTTGGGCGCCAGCGGAAAGAAGGGGGCTTTTAGCCCCGGAAGTAGGAGTTAAACTCCGAAAGAGGGTTTTTATTTACGGAGTTAAACTCCGACAGATGTTGAATGGAGTTGAACTCCTATAAAAAAAGGGGTTTGATTTATGGAGTTAAACTCCAATAGATCTTGAATGGAGTTAAACTCCTAGAAATCTTTGGGGATGATCAAAAGAGACCCTTTTCTTCTCCCCTTTAGCCCTGGATCTTCTTCTGAGCCTTGGATCTTCCTAAGATGGGATTTTTGGAGATGGGTCTCTTTCTTCCTCCTCTTCTGTTGGCCGAATCCTGGAGAAAACGAGGGTAAGATTTAAAAATCTCCCCTTTTTGAGATCTGATGGAAGATCTGAGTTCCCCTTCAAGGGTTTGATGGTGAAAACTGTTTATTTTTGGAAAAGGAAGAGTGAAACTCTTGATTTAATTCAAAAAGGGTAAGAAAGTTTAGAACCTTGAGGAAGGAGAAGTTGACACAGAACCTTAATTTTTGAGGGGGAATGAATTATTGCCCTTCATTTCATCATCATTTTGCCTTTTATAGGCTTACAAATTTACATATAGCCTCTTGGGCTTTACAAATTGGCATTTTAGCCTATCGCATGCCTCATGTGCTCATTTCTTTTGCACATGAGCCATGAAGTTTATAAAAATTTGGCTTTATGCCCATTTATTTTACATTCATGCATTAAAAATTACATCAAAATTATTTATTACATGATTTCATTTTGGCATGGGGAAAGCCGGCCGCGGGGCTCGACTTGGGCATTGTCCCACTTGATCTGGGCTTGGGCCCGCTTGCTTGGGGTTGACTTTGACTTTGACTTGGTCACCGGGGTGTAATTTTTGACCCCAGCACACCTCAAGTTCAGTAATGAATTTCTTCATCCAGACTGCTTCTTTTGTGGCATCGTTGGCAGGAATGTATTCAACCTCCATCGTTGAGTCTGCGAAGGTATCCTGTTTGGAGCTCTTCCAATAGACCGCCCCTCCGTTGAGGGTAAACACATAACCCGAGACAAACTTGCTGTCATCCTTGTCACTCTGAAAGCTTAAATCGGTAAAAGCCTCCATCTGGAGGTCTCCGTTACCGTAAACCAGGAATATCTCCTTAGTCCTTCTCGAGTACTTGAGAATGTTCTTTAAAGCTGTCCAGTGGTTCTCTCCTGGGTTACACTGATACTGTCTTACCGCGATAAGTGCGTAACTTACATCTGGTCTGGTACATAATATCGCATACATTATAGATTTTACCGCCGAAGCGTAGAGTATAATGTTCATGCGAGCCCTCTCCTCATCAATCTTGGAAGATATCTCTTTGGAGAAGGTGATTCCGTGTAAAGCCAGTATATTACTGCGCTTGGAATCTTTCATACTAAATCTTTTTAGTAGGGTGTCTATGTACCTGGACTGTGATAGTCCTAACAATCTCTTGGATCTATCTCTATAGATCTTAATCCCAAGAATGTAGGAGGCATCACGAAGGTTTTTCATGGAGAACTTTTGTGACAAGAACAGCTTAACTGATTGAAGCATAAGAATATCATTTTCTATCAGAAGAATGTCATCGATGTATAAGACGAGGAATAAGACACCTCCCCTACAATCTTCTTATAGATACATGGCTCATCCTTTTTTTGATGAAGTCAAATTCCTTGACTGTCTCATCAAAACAGATGTTCCAACTCCGCGATACTTGCTTTAATTCATAAATGGATTTAAGTAACTTGCAAACCTTCCCGCTGCTCCCACTGTCTATGAAGCCCTTTGGCTGATCCATATAGACACACTCTTATAAAGTGTCGTTTAGAAAGTGGTCTTTACGTCCATCTGCTAGATCTCATCGTCATGGAAGGCAGCGATGGTAAGTAGGATCCGAATGGATTTCAGCATAGCATAGCTACTAGATAAAAGGTTGCGTCATAGTCCACACCTGGTCTTTGACGAAAACCTTTTGCAACAAATCTATCCTTATAGGTTTTCACCTGTCCATATGTACCAATCTTATTTTTAAAGATCCACTTGCATTCAATGGGTTTTACCCCAGGAGGAGCAACATCCAAAGTCTAAATTTTGTTGGTGTATATGGACTATATTTCAGATTGCATAGCATCTACCCATATTATAGAGTCCCTACTGTTAATAGCCTGCTTGAAACTAGTAGAATCATCTTCTTCCAAAATAAAATCCTCTCATCCTCGTTTATGAGAAAACCGTAATATCTTTTAGGTGGATGAGAAATCCTACTAGATCTGCGGAGTGGCTAGGGTTCGTCCGGGATTATTTAATCCTGAGGTTCCACTAAATCTTCAATTTCAGTTTGTGGTTCCAGAACTTCTTTCAGTTCTACCGTGCTCCCACTAATTTCTTTTGCAAGAAATTCCATTTCTAAGAAAATGACGTGCTGAGCAACAAACACCTTTTGTTCCTCGGTATGGTAGAACATATATACATAACCATTCTTTGGATATCCCACAAACTTATATAGAACTGAACATGCCTCTAGTTTGTCCGATTATACCTTTTAACGTAAGCCGGACAACCCCATATTTGAAACCGCTTATGATATGGTCTCTTACCATTCCACAATTCGAATGGTGTTTTAGGCACGATTTGGATGGAACATGATTCAATAGATATGCTGTTATCTGAAGCGCACATCCCCAGAATGAAAAAGGCAACTCAGTATTACTCATCATGGAGCAAACCATATCCAAAAGGGTGCGATTCCTCCGCTCCGATACACCATTGTGCTGTGGTGTATACAGAGGAGTAAGCTGAGAGAGAATACCATTATTTTTTAGAAAATCAAGGAACTCCATGCTCAAGTATTCCCTCTTCGATCAGATCGAAGGATCTTGATACTTTTCATGTCTGGTTCTCTACTTCGCTCTTATATTCTTTAAATTTCTCAAAAACTTAAAATTTATGTTACATCAGAAATACATATCCGAACCTGGAGAGATCATCAGTGAATGTAATGAAGTATGAGAACCTACCGCTTGCATCTATAGACAATGGACCACATGCATCACTATGTATAAGTCCTAAGAACTCTGTAGCTCTCTCTCTGTATCCCGTAAACGGAGTTTTGGTCATCTTTCCTTTGAGATGGGACTGACAAGTTTCATAAGATAAAAATTCAAACGAATTTAGAAGTCCATCCTTATGCAACTTGGCTAGTCTTTTCTCATTGATATGACCAAATCTACAATTCCATAAGTAGGTTTCGTTTGTATCTGAACTCTTCCTCTTGCGTGTGTTTTGTCTTTTGAAAACTGTGTTTTGATTAAGAACATAGATACCATTGCATAATGTACCTTTTACAACCAATATCTAATTGAGGTAAATTTTCATGATATTTCTATCTATAACAAACTTATATCCATCTTTATCTAGTAAAAAACTGATATAATATTGCAGAGCATGGAAGGTACATAGTAACAATTGTTCAAAATCATAGTGTTGCCACTTGACAACACAAGGTGATATTCGCCGACGGCAGCAACATCAACTTGTGCTTCGTCCCCTACTCTGAGGGACAAACCATCTGGTCCAATCATTCTACTTTTTATTAGTCCTTGTAATAAATTACAGATATGAAATTCTGATCCGGTATCTAGTACCCAGGTGGTAGGGTTGACAGAAAAACAGCTTTCAATAACAAATACACCCGAAAAAGATATATTAAAATGCTTCTCCTTCACTATGGTCATATGGAATTCCTTATAGTCATCTTTCCCTTGCTCATACTCGTGAAAGTTGTCACAAGTTAGAGCCGAACCAACGTTCCCCATCCCAATGTAATAAGCTGGTTCGGTCAATCAAACATTTTATTATCTTGATTAGAGCATGACATGGTTGTTACCTGGAGAGAAAGAAAAGAAAAACTCAGCATGCGCTCTTGCAAGATTAGATTGATCATTAGTTTTTTTAATCAGGATGACTCCCTCTATTTTCTCGAATTTTCCTCCAAATCTTAAAAGGAGAACTAGTCGGGATCATTTACAGCTCACAAGTTCGCTAACCGTTCAGCTAGGTGGGTGTTGGTACTCAAGGGGAGCTTCCCCGTGCTCTCGCACAGAACTAATTAAAATAAATCTTGTTTCCGCAGAGGCGTAGCCCAGTTAACACCTTTCTAGGCACCTAATAGGTTAGCTATTTGTAAGGTGAAAAATATCTCCCAAGAGTATCCTACTCATCAGTGGGATCGGGACCAACTATCATCGCGTGATAACCTAGATGGAAGCCACTCTAGTTACCACGCCCCAAAAGGTATGCAACACTAGCAAGTTTCCTATATATTTAAAACCCCCGGTGTGGTTTTTTCCCCTAACGACCTATGACCTTGACAAAGTAAACAAATCATAAGCCGCTGGTCAAATTCAACCCGTCATTACCTTGATTACTCTAGACCCACCCTCATAAGCCCTTGATAAGGTCAACAAGACTACGTGATTGTCCTAGTTAATCGTATCGTATGATACAAACAAGCACCACTCAGCTACCGTACACTACACTTTGACAAGGTCAACAAACGCAATATGAATACTAAGCACTACTCGTAGGAAATGACGAAGGGCTACGACTGGTTTTTGGCGAAAAACCTTTAACATAATGAACTTGATATTATTGAAGGAACCAAGTAGTTTTGAAAAGGAGTGGTTTAGGCTCCGTTTTAAAAACGAGTGGTTTTAAAGAAAACCGAGTGGTTTTGAAGAAAACCGAGTAATCTATAGTAACACAAACGTTTTCTTAAAAGCGAAATCCCTGTGAAGGGATCAAGGTTCTTCCCTTATCGAATAAGGTGCGGGATATTTCTAACCGAATATCTCTATGCAATGCAAAACAAATACGACTATAGTTTTTCGAAAAAATTGTTCCGACAATATCATATTAGGTTTCTTTTTCCTTGTATTAATCAAAATTAATGCGGTCTAATCAATTAATTCCTATCACACCAGTAAAGAACGAAAATAGAATGTACGTACATGCCATCCGTGTTCGCCAAGGGGCTCCATCATACACCGTTGGGTTACTTAACTAACGGCAGAGCGGGGGTAAGGCTAGCACAGATGCAAAACATATACAATATATATATATATATATATATATATATATATATATATAACCGCTTGTCACAGGCATGATAGAAGCAACATCACAGAAAAACGATATGCAATATGGAACAGCGGATAATCTAGGAGCCCCGGATTTCATTTGAGCCGCAAATGAAACTCGGCGTTCCTCGGTCATGTGGACAGCCCAAACAATGTAGAACCAAGGCCGCTACGAGTGCGGAAAGTTACCCGCCAATTCTATAAGTGAGGCAACCAGCACTCTAGAACAAGAGTGGGCCACCCGGCACTTCACGGAATCCGGTAACTTGAGCACTTCACCGTGGGTCATCCTAAAACCATTATAAGTGTGGCGAATAGCCTGCCAATTCTAGAGCGAGGCGGTTCGAACTCGCCACTGCGAGACGACCATCTAGCGCACTCTAGAACCCGGCTATTCGAGCACTTCTTAATGGGTTTATCCTAATACATAATTGAAATAATATACAACGGTGACATCGATCTCAACCCGGCCGAGTGTCACGACCCAAAATTGGCACGTGACGGCCCTTAAACTACGCAACGTCTACAGGCGTAATGCAATTTAAGAAGACCAAAAACCCAGAAATCTAAACCATCAAAAGCAGTAAAAGATACGAAATATTGTTTAAACTTTTGAAAATCTCAAGCACAAAATTCTTTAAGTCCAATTTACTTTCTTGAAAAATTTGGCAGCAACTCCTTTATAAAACTAGCCCCAAAAATGGGTACATACAAAGATAAAAAAAAATAAAGCATCCCCAACGGGAGCAAATCCACGCCAAAAAGGCGGAAACAACCACCACAAGTAAATATACGACGCCGTAGCGAAGAAAAAGACGATATAAATCAAACTGTATATAAAATATCAACAGAGTCACAAAATAATATACACTATCGTCCTCACAACAAGTCTCTAAGTCAAAACATGATAATGGTAGATGGAGAGTACAAGATACAAGATAATAATAACAACAACAGATAGCCGCAAAACCCACCTACAGTAAAACCGTGCACAGTCAGCCGAAGTGGTATCTGCAGCAAAAGTTGATACGAAAGATGAAAAGCCTGGCGCGACTGCCCTGGGGAACCACCTGCAACCACTGTGGCACAACGGGGGTGAGTTTCCAACTCGTGAATAGTAAATAACATATGCAGGTAATCGCAAGTATGCACGTACAGCGCGAATCTAAAACATTGCAAGCTGATAGCATTAAGATGGCAGTATGTATGTGCAATAGCCATGAAAAGTACTCTAGCTGGTACTACTAATACATGAAACAATGCATATAAAGTAAATGAGGGGTATGGAATAAAACATGTCATAAATCACGGAATCCTGACCTCGTGATAGGACCAACGTCCATCAAGACAATCTAAATCCCAAAGTTTCTCAAATCAGCCCCCCTAATTGGCCCTCATATTAAATAAATCTCATATATCCTGTATGTACAACATCAATATATCCCACATATCCCGTATGTACAACATCAGTATATCTTATATATCCCGTATGTACAACATCAGTACCAAATAAGTTTCATATAAGGTGAGTGTCTAACACCGACACCCAAAACATTATGAAACAAGTGTCTAGTATCGACACAGAAATACTGATCTCTGAGGCGCCATCACCTGGGACTGGCCCTCGCATGTCATGTACGTACATCCTAATAACCTGGGTAAGCACCACTCGCAATCTGCAAGGCATGTACGTATATAATCTCGATCGATATCCCCTAGATATACGTCGAGTCCAAATACTATCACCGGATGGCAAACGCCCCCAGTCGGTCTCAACGGCATGGACCTTCGATCTTCTTGCCCCGGGGAACCAACCGGGCTCCACCATGTACCCACGCACGGCCCACGACACCTCCTCGCATGGGGTCTATATAAGCTCAGAACTGAGAAATCTCATGGTGGAAGCTGAAATATCATATCAAGAGAAACCGATTTTTTTCAAATAATGCATAATTTCATGAAACAACCATGGTCCTCAAATCCAGAAAACATCAAGAAATAAATAAGTATAACTGCATGAATCAATACATATATATTAGCGTCCCATTCCACTAATATGTGTGTGTGTATGTGTGTGTGTGTGTGTATATATATATATGAGAATAATGGAGAAAAGAGGCCATAGGAGGGGATTTCCTCCTATGGCGTGAAAAAAATACAACTTCCATCATCTTTTCTGACGATCGGCATCCGTCATCATCATCGTTATCATCTAAGATGTGAGCACACCAAATTTCATGTGATTCCACAACTTTTTCACCGTTGATTTAGCAATGTAAAAAGTTCTATTGTCGGTAAACCGTTAATTTTGAACCCACTAAATCAACGGTGAAAAAGTTGTGGAATCACATGAAATTTGGTGTGCTCACATCTTAGATGATAACGATGATGATGACGGATGCCGATCGTCGGAAAAGATAGTGGAGGTTGTATTTTTTCCACGCCATAGGAGGAAATCCCCTCCTATGGCCTCTTTCCTCCATTATTCTATATATATATATATATATATATATAACAGCGTCCCATTCCACTGTTATATATAGTTAGGAGTAAAAATATCAGAGAATATCATATGAAATCCATGGATGTAATATATGCAACATGGAGCAGTAATATGAGCATATAAAGGAAAACCGCTATTTAACTACAACAAGTTAATATATATATCATGCGATTCCTAAAACCTCCGAAATCAAATACAACATCATATACAGGTGAACATGTAGCTATATCAAGGTATGCGTAACCATGTCGGTATAGAAAAATATGTGTGTCCATATATAAGTATGTATGTATGATGTAAAAGTATCTATAGTAAGGTATGTCTCTATACCTATCCCTAAAGATGTAATACCCTCCAGGTATACGTATGTATGTATGCCAGGTGTACATGTAGTTATGTCTCAAATGTGTATATACCTATTACTAATGGTACACTACCATAGAGGTATACGGGTAACTAGCATGTAAGCATGTCGAGGCATATAGGTAAGAATGTAGGTATACAGGTATGCTATATGTCATATGTATAGGTGTTGTGCGTGTCATGACAATTACTGATGGTGTGAGTGGCATACAATCAGTGCTCGTGCAATATGAACCGTCAATAATAGTGTTGTGTCTCATTAATACTATGTCTAAATACAATAGGTAAATGAGATATGCAATGAAATACACATGCACAAACGAGTCCATATACTAAACACTAAAGGTCATATCATTTGATCTAGCCCAGACGCATAACGCCATGCGGGCGATCCCTCTGTAGATGTTAAATTTACTCACCAACGATCCTGGCTAAGTAAAGCCAACCACTCGCTTTCCCTTCTTCGCAGCGCCCAAAGTCCCCGCCTGCGATCCTGAACACGTATAACAATGAAGCAAGTGTATATAAGCAATCGACCAAAAATACGTACAACTACGTTTAACCGACACACCAACTCTAAACATACTCTCAAGTATTCGTTTAGTGGCTAACGCGCGTAGCGACACTACGAAATGAACTCAAGAGTAAAATCTACACAAAGACACGAACGACATCGGCAAAAACCCTAACTAGGGTCGCTAAACTACGAAACACCAAGTCTAGACTCCGATTGTCCCGATCGCGCAACACAACACAATAAAATACGAGGAATATAATAGATATAATCTCGCAACGACCACTTGAACCCACATCGAAAATACACCGAAACCTAGTAAACAACTTATCGCAATATTTCGCACAAGTTCAAAGCTAACACATATCTAGCGATTTCAAACATCATATAATAGCTTAACTAAGCTATCCAAACCAGTTTCATAATTTTAAACTTGCTTAATTAAGTTTTAGCAAAAACCTAGTAAGCAAAAACCCTTATTTAGACAAAGTAGTAATTAACAATAATTATCATATTCCACCACTAGAATAAGTTTTCTTAAACTTCAAAAAAAACATTAAACAATTCATCAAGTTTTACCCTAACTCGAATTTCATAAAAATTATGATGAATGAATTTGTCATGAATTAAAAGCTATATTAATCATATAATTAGCTAAATTAAATAGGCAGTTTAAGATTTAAACAAATAATTAAGGATTAAGGTAAGAAATTATACCACTTCAAGAACGAAAATCTAGCAACTAGATTCCTCCACTTTTCCTCCAAAGATCAAGTTTTTCATGAAGATCAAAGCTAGCTAGTGAAGAGAATGATGGTTTTATTTTTATTTAGGATTTTGTGGATTTATTTTGGAATTTTTGAAGAGTTTTTGAGAGCAAAAGAAGAAGAAATGAGCTTGGAAATTATGAGGGCAGCAATGGGGGAAGAGGGCTCGGCCAAGGGGCGATGGGGGAGTGTTTGTATAAAAAAAATGGAGAATGTTCTAGCAAATTACAATAAATGCATCATTAAATGCAATATTGCCACCTATCTTTCTTTTCTTTTCTTTTCTTATTAAAAACCTTTTGCACAAAAGATCTAGATATTTGAAGAGAAGGTTATAAACTCATTCTTATAATTAGATTAGCAAAGATTCACATAAAAAGTAATTTCTACAATTTACGTGCATAATTTACCACTTAAAATAATATTTAATTTGGAAAAAATTCTATGTGAACCAAAACTTCCCATTGACCCCCAAAGCTCGCGCACTAGCTTTATTTTAGCTAAATTAGGTGCCGGCAAGTTTATACGGATGTTTGATCACAAACGGGTTAAAACGGAAAATACCGACTATTTTACCCTAAAATGGAAAAAAAATTCGCATAACGAATTCTGAAACGTTACAATCTTCCCCTCTTAAAGAAATTCGGTCCCCGAATTAAAATTTATCTACGCGTACCTCCAATGAGATGAGGGAAAGAAATCTTCCGCATCTCGCTCGCAGCCACTAAAGTGATTACCTCACTAGACGGCTTCGCCAAAGAACCCTCACAGATGGCAAGACCCTTGACCGAAGTTCCTCCACCTGCCGATCCATTATAACTATCGGTTGCTGGTGAACGAAAGATCGTGTCCAAGCTAAATGGTCTGATGCTGAATCATATGAGAAAGGTCATGAAGCTAATTGCGAAGTATCGACACAAGGAATACGGGGTGAATACTCAAAAATCTGGGCGGAAGTGCCATATTATAGACAACGGTACTAACTCACTTCAAGAATCTCAAAAGGACCTACAATTTTTGGGACTAAGCTTCCCAAAACTCAACACACCATCTCATCGGAAAAATCTTTTGGAATACATGATCTCCCTCTACGAACTCAAGTTTGCGACCACCACGGTCGGCATAAGACTTCTGTCTGCACTGGGCTACTCTCATCCTGACCTGAACCAACTGGAAATTCTCTGACATCTCTGGACTAGCTGGGGTCCAAAAATCCTACTCACGCAGAGTTAGTAAAACAGACTGGCGATCGACACAACCTACCACACAAAGACTAAAGGTTACCAATTGGAATGTCTCCTGATAACAGCTATCGAAGGAGAACCCCATCAATGACCAGTGATGATCCCACAGCCAACAACACTTAGCACGTGCGCACAAGCAAAAACTCCAGAGTCTGTATAGTCCACTCTGTCTAACTATCAGCCAGCGGATGGAAAACGGAGCTAAAGCTCAACCAATACCCAAGGCTTCCTGAAGTTTCTGCCAAGGATGGCTAGCGAACAGGTGCCTCTATTGGATACAACGCATGAAGGAACTCCGTGCAAACATACAACTTAACAAAGAACAACAGAGCCAACTGAGCATAACTGGACAACAACACCTAAATGGAGTTACACCCTATCTAGACCTGGGTAGACACCACAACGAAAATTAATGGAGATCGGCTCCCATTCCATACTGGAACGGTTAAAGGTTGCAACTCTCCAGCCGGTCCCTCAATGCTCAACCTTAGCACGCAACAAGTCAGACACCTCGAAACAAAACCTGAAACTTCACTCTTCATCCCTGCCAACCGTAACTAACTTTCAAGTTACGTTACATCTTGGCGGCACCTGGATGAACACAGAAAGCTGACTGGTGTACCCACTCTAGAACCTCGCGTCTTTACCTATCAGTAACAAGTACACACCAACGAGTCCGGAACGCAGCACACCCTGGTCACAAATCAGAACATCGAATCTTTGCCCAGCCGAACATGCTCAAAATCTCAGACAAACGAGCATCAGAGGGTTATGCCTCACTACAACGATTAAGGAAAAGTGGACGGGCACGGACATGAGGAAACTGTCCCCTCAGTAGAGGCGAACTTAAGCTATACTCCACGATCGCACAAAAACTGTAAATATGCATAAGACTATCTCAACAATCAAAACCTGCTGCAGGAAGATGTACATCAAGCTCTGGTGGTCCGTGAAAATCTGACACGACTCTCCGCACAAGCAGTGTCTCCAAATCTTCAACGCACGACCACCGCGGCCATGTCCAGATCATGAGTGGGATATCCTACTCGTACTCCCTCCAACTGTCGGGAGGCATGAGCGATAACTCAATAGTGTCACATCAGTACACCATTGAGCCCCATTCGTGAAACATCACAGTAAACAACAAAGTCGCCCGATCCAGAAGCCAAGATAGATCTGGTGCAGTCGTCACCCGAGTTTTCAACTGCTAAAAACTCTGCACGCATGCCTCAGTCTAAGAAAAGGAACTCCCATCCTGATCAACCCGATCAATGGTGCAGCGCTACATAAGCAAACCAGCATGAAATGACGGTAAAAACCGGCTAAGCCCAAAAAGCTGCGGACCTCTGTCCCTGCTATAAGTCTGGGCCAAGGCTGTATGGCCTCGATCTCCCTTAGGTCCGTACGAAAACCGTCTCCTGTAACCATATGACCTTAGGAAGTCAACGCAATCAAGCCTGAAGGAACACTCCGAGAATTTAGCAAACCGCTAGGGCTCTCCCAATGTCTGCAAAACCAATCCTCAAGTGCTGCTCAAGTTCCTCACGACACATTGGAATAGACCAGAATGTCATCAATAACACAACAATCAACTGGTCGAGGAACGGCCTGAAGAAACGAGGTTCATCACATCATTGATTGCTGCTAGGGCATTGGTGAATCCAACGACACCACCAAAACTCATACTGCCCGTAGCGCACACAAAGCAGTCTTCGGAATGTCATCACTCCAATCCCATAGCAAATGATGACCTGATCCCAAAACAACTAGAAAAGCAAGTCTCGCACCCTGGAGCTGATCGAACAAATCGTCAAAGCGAGGTAACGGATACCTATCTGCACCGTAGCTCGGCTCAATTGACGATCAATCAATACACAACCTCAACTGCCGTCCTTCTCTTGATGAACAGAATAGGAGCTCCCCAAAGCGAAACACTTGGACGAACAAGTCCCCCAACAAAACAACTCTGCAGCTGATCCTCAAGCTCCCTAAGCTCCGCCGGCTCATCTGGAACAACGTCGGAAAACTCTCGCACGAAAGGAACCCGGTCTAACAACTCACTGTGGTTCCGGTATCACAAATGAAAACCAAGAATCCCCGACATCCCCTGCTCAAAAGCCGACTAGTGAAAAAAAGGCTGAATTCGAGCTGTGAGGGCGGCACCACTGTCCTCCCATGCACAACAAGAACTGACTTGCCAGGAAAACAAAACCTAACTGTTTCCACGCGGCAGTCCACAGACGCATAGCACATAGCTAACCAGTCCGTACCCAGGAGAACATCAAAGTCAAACATCTCTAGAAGGAACAATTCGACGGACGAATCTCTATCTCCTAACCGATTGGCACACGACCGAAATACGTGTCGCGCAACAAAAGAATCGCTGACAGAAATTATCACAACAACGGTTGATCTAGCATACATAACTCTCGATCCAACACGGCGCAAAGTGTGTAAAACAAACGTGTGCATAGATCCCAACCAAAAACAAACCTACGAATCAAAAGAACATGCAGATTTAGAATACCTGAAAACTCAGCATTGGACGCCCGCGTGTCCCGATGAGTAGAAGCAAACTCCCGAGTCTGCCCTCTACCTGCAACTGGCTGAACTCCTCCTCTCTTCGGTATAGCTGCCCCGCGAATACGTGGCTCAGTACAAACTCGAACCCGATGATCCAAACTCCCGCACCGATAACATCCGGAAGAAAACTGTTGACCATCCTGGGGATAAGAGCTAGACGACTGTCCTCGCCTCAAGCTTCTGGTACTCCCACGACGTGCACGAAACCTGTCTCGACGACTGAACCTCTGTCTATGGGCTGGCACACCTGCATGAGCCCTCCTCTGATCCGAAACTCCCAAAGTCTCTAGAAGAAGTGCCTCGTCAACTAAGGCTACATCCTCAGGTGCTGTGTACGTAACACAAAGTTGTATGCTGATCGCAAGGAATAACTGGGTAACAGGGGTGGCAACCTTCTATCACTGCGCTCGACTGGCCTCAACCCACGACCTCATCCTCTGGCGCATAACCTGCATCTCAGCCTCAAGTCCAGCAATACAATCTAACAAAAGCGGATCAAACTGCTCCTGTGCAACGGGCGTACCATCCTGGTCAGTCCTCGTCCCAAACGAGTCCACTCTGACCTCGGCACTCGCTGCACCTCTCTGAGTCCCCATCGTGATCGGCGGCATAAGGCTATAGCAAATAAAATAGGATTCGATCAGAACACGGAAATCAAATCACAAAGATGTATCATCAAGGAAGGAATTCAAGAAATTAGTACTTAAGCCACTTTAGACAGGGTACCGGGTCGTAAGTATGCCGCAGAACATACACACGCTACGTTACTCTGCATAAACTACCTACTCCATCATACCAAGGTCATCCTACACTCCGAAAGGTAAAACCTAGCGCTCTGATACCAACTTTGTCATGACCCAAAATTAGCACGTGACGGCCCTTAAACTACGCAACTTCTACAGGCGTAACGCAATTTAAGAAGGCCAAATACCCAGAAATCTAAACCATCAAAAGCAGTAAAAGATACGAAACATTGTTTAAACTTTTGAAAATTACAAGTATAAAATTCTTTAAGTCCAATTTACTTTCTTGAAAAATTTGGCAGGACCTCCTTTGTAAAAACTAGCCCCAAAAATGGGTACATACAAAGATTAAAAAAATAAAGCATCCCCAACGGGAGCAGATCCACGCCAAAAAGGCGGAAACAACCACCACAAGCAAATATACAACGCTGTAGCGAAGAAAAAGACGATATAAATCAAACTGTATATAAAACATCAACAGAGTTACAAAATAATATACACTATCGTCCTCACAACAAGTCTCTAAGTCAAAACATGATAATGGTAGACGGAGAGTACAAGGTACAAGATAACAATAACAACAACAGATAGCCGCAAAACCCACCTATAGCAAAACCGTGTACAGTCAGTCGAAGCGGTATCTGCAGCAAAAGATGATACGAAAGATGAAAAGCCTGCCGCGACTGCCCTGGGGAACCACCTGCAACCACTGTGGCACAACGGGGGTGAGTTGCCAATTCGTGAATAGTAAATAACATATGCAGGTAATCACAAGTATGCACGTACAACGTGAATCTAAAACATTGCAAGCTGATAGCAATAAGATGGCAGTATGTATATGCAATAGCCATGAAAAGTACTCTAGCTGGTACTACTAATACATGAAGCAATGCATATAAAGTAAATGAGGGGTATGGAATAAAACATGTCATAAATCACGGAATCCTGACCTCGTGACAGGACCAACGTCCACCAAGACAATCTAAATCCCAAAGTTCCTCAAATCAGCCCCCAAATTGGCTCTCATATCAAGTAAATCTCATATATCCTGTATGTACAACATGAATATATCCCACATATCCCGTATGTACAACATCAGTATATCTTACCTATCCCGTATGTACAACATCAATATCAAATAAGTTTCATATAAGGTGAGTGTCTAACACCGACACCCAAAATATCATGAAACAAGTATCTAGCATCAACACAGAAATACTGATCTCTGAGGCGCCATCACCTGGGACTGGCCCTCCCATGTCATGTACGTACATCCTAATAACCTGGGTAAGCACCACCCACAATCTGCAAGGGATGAACGTACATAATCTCGATCGATATCCCCCAGATATACGTCGAGTCCAAATACTATCACCGGATGGAAAACGCCCCCAGCCGGGCTCAACGGTATGGACCTTCGATCTTCTTGCCTCGGGGAACCAACCGGGCTCCACCATGTACCCACACACTGTCCACGATACCTCCTCGCATGGGGTCTATATAAGCTCAGAACCGAGAAATCTCATAGTGGAAGTTGAAATATCATATCAAGAGAAACCGGGTTTTTTCAAATAATGCATAATTTCATGAAACAACCACGGTCCTCAAATCCAGAAAACATCAAGTAATGAATAAGTATAACTGCATGAATCATTACATATATATTAGCGTCTCATTCCACTAATATATATATATATATATATATATATATATATATATATATATATATATATATATATATATATATAACAGCGTCCCATTCCACTGTTATATACTTAGGAGTAAAAATATCAGAGAACATCATATGAAATCCATGGATGTAATATATGCAACATGGAACAATAATATGAGCATATAAAGGAAAACCGCTATTTAACTGCAACAAGTTAATATATATATCATGCGGTTCCTAAAACCTCCGAAATCAAATACAACATCATATACAGGTGAACATGTAGCTATATCAAGGTATGCGTAACCATGTCGGTATAGCAAAATATGTGTGTCCATATGTAAGTATGTATGTATGATGTAAAAGCATATATGTAAGGTATGTCTCTATACCTATCCCTAAAGATGTAATACCCTCCAGGTATATGTATGTATGTATACCAGGTGTACATGCAGTTATGTCTCAAATGTGTATATACCTATCACTAATGGTACACTACCATAGAGGTATACGGGTAACTAGCATGTAATCATGTCGAGACATATGTCTAAGCATGTAGGTATACAGGTATGATATATGTCATATGTATAGATGTTGTGCGTGCCATGGTAATTATTGACGGTATGAGTGGCATACAATCAGTACTCGTGCAATATGAACCGTCAATATTAGTGTTGTGTCTCATTAATACTATGTCCAAATACAATAGGTAAATGGGATATGGAACGAAATACACATGCACAAATGAGTCCATATACTAAATACTAAAGGTCATATCATTTGATCTAGCCCAGACGCATAACGCCATGCGGGCGATCCCTCTGTAGATGTTAAATTTACTCACCAACGATCCTGGCTAAGTAAAGCCAACCACTCGCTTTCCCTTCTTCGCAGCGCCCAAAGTCCCCGCCTGCGATCCTGAACACGTATAACAATGAAGCAAGTGTATATAAGCAATCGACCAAAAATACGTACAACTACGTTTAACCGACACACCAACTCTAAACATACTCTCAAGTATTCGTTTAGTGGCTAACGCGCGTAGCGACACTACGAAATGAACTCAAGAGTAAAATCTATACAAAGACACGAACGACATCGGCAAAAACCCTAACTAGGGTCGCTAAACTACGAAACACCAAGTCTAGACTCCGATTGTCCCGATCGCGCAAAACAACACAATAAAATACGAGAAATATAATAGATATAATCTCGCAACGACCACTTGAACCCACATCGAAAATACACCGAAACCTAGTAAACAACTTATCGCAATATTTCGCACAAGTTCAAAGCTAACACATATCTAGCGATTTCAAACATCATATAATAGCTTAACTAAGCTATCCAAACCAGTTTCATAATTTTAAACTTGCTTAATTAAGTTTTAGCAAAAACCTAGTAAGCAAAAACCCTTATTTAGACAAAGTAGTAATTAACAATAATTATCATATTCCACCACTAGAATAAGTTTTCTTAAACTTCAAAAAAAACATTAAACAATTCATCAAGTTTTACCCTAACTTGAATTTCATAAAAATTATGATGAATGAATTTGTCATGAATTAAATGCTATATTAATCATATAATTAGCTAACTTAAATAGGTAGTTTAAGATTTAAACAAATAATTAAGGATTAAGGTAAGAAATTATACCACTTCAAGAACGAAAATCTAGCAACTAGATTCCTCCACTTTTCCTCCAAAGATCAAGTTTTTCATGAAGATCAAAGCTAGCTAGTGAAGAGAATGATGGTTTTATTTTTATTTAGGATTTTGTGGATTTATTTTGGAATTTTTGAAGAGTTTTTGAGAGCAAAAGAAGAAGAAATGAGCTTGGAAATTATGAGGGCAGCAATGGGGGAAGAGGGCTCGGCCAAGGGGTGATGGGGGATGTTTGTGTAAAAAAAATGGAGAATGTTCTAGCAAAATACAATAAATGCATCATTAAATGCAATATTGCCACATTTCTTTCTTTTCTTTTCTTTTTAAATTAAAAACCTTTTGCACAAAAGATCTAGATATTTGAAGAGAAGGTTCTAAACTCATTCTTATAATTATATTAGCAAAGATTCTCATAAGAAGTAATTTCCACAATTTACGTGGATAATTTACCACTTAAAATTATATTTAATTTGGGAAAAATTCTATGTGAACCAAAACTTTCCATTGACCTCCAAAGCTCGCGCACTAGCTTTATTTTAGCTAAACTATGTGCCGGCAAGTTTATACGGACGTTTGATCACAATCGGGTTAAAACGGAAAATACCGACTATTTTACCCTAAAACGGAAAAAAAAATCGCATAACAAATTCTAAAACGTTACATCGTGTCCCAATAAAAGAATATACAAACAGGAAGAAACGGCAGTCCACAAGTCGGACGCTCGCCTCGCAATAATGAATATATAAATGAATACAACTATACAACCAATATCGTACGAGGGGCTATCTAACACGACAATCCAAATAAACCATCACAAAGATAAACATCACAGCAGCAGAAGCAAGTATGTGCAACCCCGTCTAAATGACATATAGCAATTTGTCGACGTTTGAAAACACATACACAAACATCACAGATATCAACGATACAAAAGTTTTGAGTTTTAAAACTTTTCGAGCGGCCCGAATACTAAGATAACACTAAATGAAATCTGGGGCAAATCAAACAAGACCAAAAATCTCAATTTCAAAAATCCAAGACACTGGATGAAAATGAGATTAAGAGGAGTGAGAAAAACCACCAGAAGAGGGGATTTTGGGAATTTGGCTGTTTTTCATACTCCAATCTACCTCGTTTTCATTCTATATCAACTACACATCAAGATCTCACTTCTGAACATGTTTAAAAAAAATTTAGAGATCAAAATATTTTCGAACATAAAGTAAGTTTTGAGAATCGTAAATTTTCGGTTTCAAAACTTATGCATCGTTTACTACTAGTTTATAGTGTTTGGGTGGCTCTGATATCTTGTTAGAGTTCCTAGCGCCCTAGCCGCTAACCCGTGGCCTTTACGAAATGAAAAAATTTAATTTTTTAAAAACTGGTGCTAGAAACTACGACTTAGAATCTATCCAAACACTAAACTAGTAAACTTGAGGAGTTTTAACTACTCTGTAAGAGGGTTATTCTTAGAGATCCGTGTCCTTCGGTCTTCAACTCTCTTCTTTAGCTTCTCGGGGTCTCCATGATCGAGCTTGACCGCCGGTCTTCCTTAGTCGAGGATGATCCACCTAAGGGATATGTTCAAGGCTCTAGCATCACTCAATGAAGCAACTAAAGGTCCTACCTTTCTACACTAGGATATCTAGAGATGTAGTGATAATTTATAGTATTTTTCTATCTCTCTTCCGCCCTTGATTCTCAACTCATGAGAGGATATGGAGGAAGAATAAGGAAGAGCTCAAGAGAAGAGCTAAGTGAGGAGAGAGAACAAAATGCTGAGAATGAATAACTTAGGTAAGAGAAAAAACCTAGCCATGGGTTTGTAAAATCAATTTCCCAATATAAAATAGCAGCCATACTTGAATAGTGTAGACAAATGAATTTATAATTCATTTGTCTATCCTATTCAAGCATGGCTCTCACCATTTCTCTCCTTTAGACCTCATTCCTATTTTTCCAAAAAATAGAAAATACATGATGAAATGTCCTCCTTCTAGAATCTATTTTGTATAAATACAATAATACATTCTACCGTATATATATAACCGTATTCGTATAACGACGAATACCTGATACTCTCATGTATTCGTATAAATACGAATACCCGATACATATTTGTATCCGTTTAAATACGCGAGAGATAGAATAATACAACCAACATAATACTAGAATATATATATATATATATATATATATATATATCAATATATATATATATATGTGTGTGTGTAAATTATTAAATTAATACCTGATTTAATAATCCGGCTTAATCATAAGCCGGCTAGTATTATCAACCATCCGATCTAAAATCCAGGTAGCTAGTACACTCATTTGATTGGAACCCTGTAGGTATCAAAATACGGCCACTACATCATTTTGCCTGAGCCAGGAAAACCCTCTGTGTGGTACTCTAAAGACTCGACAGTACACTGGCAGTGGGTTTAACCACAAGCATGTCAGCGGTACTAGCTGTAGGTAACGTCTACCCAGGTACCTGTCGAAAAGGAAGGCCGACGAGCAAGCTCATCCGAACCCCGACTAAGATAATCCATGACAATTTTCGTACAGTCCGGTTTCTTCGTCTAAAAGTATCACATACCGGGTCTAGTGGGTGGTTAACGTCAAACCCCTAATTGTTGGCTACAATTCCCTCAAGTCAATTATTGGATCGTAGGCACGTGATTGCAATGATTGAGGGAGGACCTATACCGGTAGAACAGTCTTACTCGAGATGATAGTATGCTATCTGATTTGTCTTTATCATCGTGTACATAGTTCAGGTGACATTACAGATCACTGTTACATGTTGATAGAGCCTTTAAGATTCGTGGTTGACTACCTGCAGTATGATGGCGATCATATATGTGGGAGCTGGGTGGTCAATAAGCACATCCTTAAAATATCCCTAGTCGTAGGAGTTTCGAGACTGGGCATCGATACCCCAAGAGTAGACTAGTGTATACTGATCGAGACCCCGACGAGGGGCGTTGGCCGGTCTCACAAGCCATTGGTGTTAGTTGGTTCACCTAAGATGTATACAGGTGCTCATTGGGTTATGAGTACACCAGACGGACTCGCCGGGAACATACTAGTTGGTATTATACCTATTGTCAGATAGCAATTCCGTGGTAACATGTGTACAAGTTAGTCTATCGACATGAGATCGTCATTTGTCTCGTGAGTTCCCACTGTGCTTTGATTACTATCCTACCACGGCTCAAAGGAATCGTGCAAATAGGTTTTAGTTGGGTACAGTCCCGAGCCACATGGAGGCAGTGAGCGGATCGCCGGGGGATTTTTCTCTCCCGGTAGTGGGGGTTGATGTCGCGAAGTGCACGGGTAGCCATCACCAAAATTCCTTGGCCAAGGTAGTCGAGAATTACTGATTCGGATCAGTAGTTTCTCAGGTGGTGATAGGCTCCATACCGACACTAAATGTCCAGTTATTAGGGGTCTGACTTGATCCATCCCCTAAACTCGATATGCGATACTTATAGACGAACGGACCGGACAACACGGATATTGTCACTGTCAGGCTCAGTAGGGGTTTCAGGATGAGTTTGCTCGTCGGCCTCCCTTTCGCTCAATATCTGGGTAGCCGTTACGTACAGCTACTGCCACTGACGTGCTTGTGGTTAAACTCACTGCCAGCATATTGACGAGTCTTTAGAGTCCCACACAGAGGGTTTCACTGCTTCGGGCGAAACGTTGTAGAGGTCGTATGGTTTTATGGCAGGGCTCAAACATATATATGCACTTGTGCACGGATCATGTTTCGAACGGATAATACTAGTAGGCCTTGGTTTAAGTCGGATCCTAGTATTATATTGTTGGATTATTTTCGTCTCGTTGTATTCATATTCAGTCAGAATACGGATGCGGGTATGTATATACGGTTGAGGGGTATTCTTATAATTCGTTATAAGTTTACTTTAGAAGATGCTTTTTCTTTTTTCTTTTAAACAGTTTGGTTTAAATGTTTATTACATTGTAGTGAGTCATGGTTCATGCATATGCACTTGGTGACTCATTGAGATGAGTCATGGTGGCATGATGAGGTTTATTGTTTTGTTGTGAGATATTTGTGGAGAAAAGGAAGATATTTTCTTGAGGTGGGTTTTCTTTAGTTGCTCACACACAAATACCTCACAACAACACTCACAAGAAAAAAGGCAGACACTTCATTTTTCTTCACTTGCCATTTTTCTTGAGCTCACACTTTCTTCTCTTGGCATCTTCTTCAACCTCCACCCTATATGTCTCATGAGTTGAGAAACCTAGGGTGTATTGAGACAAAATAATCACACTCTCTACCTCATCTTGGCTATCTAGGTTGGCAAACTAGATACTTGAGTTGCTTCAGTTTTGAGGTCGGAACCCGTATTACAAACTCTCGAGGTGGATCTTCTTCGATGTAGGGAGACCGGAGATCAAACATGATCGAGGAAGCCGCAAGGAGCTTGGGACAGAAGTTAAAGACCGAAGGACACGGATCGTTCGGTATAACCTCTTTAAACTCCTTTACGTGCAGCTAGTTTAGGGTTAATAGTACGATCCGTAGATTAGGGTTCCGTTAGCACCGGTTTCTAAAAGTTTTTTGTTCCGCATTTGGCCACGGATTAATGGCCGAGGCGCTGGCGTAACCCAACAAGGTATCAGAGCCAACCCATTAACCACATACTAGTTGGTTTAGATGATATTAAAGTATCAAAACCGAAACAACTCCGAAACAATACCAATACATATTCTAGTTTCTGTCGAATTTATTTTAGTCTTCTAAAAATATTTAAGCGATTGCAGAAGACTACCTGTATGACCACTAGAACACACCTAAAACACGAACCCCAGATTCATAAAATGGACCGGCCAGATCACCAAAATTCCCAAGGTGGCCGGTTTTGTGAAGGCTTTTGGATTTGATTTTTATAGTGTTTTCTAGTCTCTAGAATATTGGTTCAGTGGTATTGCTTGTTTAGCCCAGTTTGGATATGATTTATCTTTTTGTTTGGAGGCTATTTGGGGTGTTTCGAAATCGATATTTCTAACATTGTTTAAAGTTTTACAGTACATGCATTACTATCTGCGACCGTGAATGTCATTAGAGCGGTACAACTTGTCTAATTGCTATAGTTCTTTTAGACGGGTTTGCGAACGTGACATTCACGTTGATGTTCTGTGTTGTGCTGTGTTGTGGCAGAATCGTCATGGTGGATAGCTTGGGTGCAATGTTAGTATAGTTTAGTTTCTTTTGTACATTTGACATTGCGGGGTAAGCGTCCAACATGTGGACTGCCGTCACTGTTTGTATATTATTTGTTTGGGACACGACCGGGTTGAGGTCGATGTCACCGTTGTACATATTTTTCTTTTTTGTACTAGGATTACCCCGCGATGGAGTGCACGGATAGCCGGGTCTAGAGAGCAACGGGTCCGCATCTCATGGCGTTGAGATGAAGGGGGCCTCACTCTAGAATTGGCGGGCTATTCGCCGCACTCATAGGGGTACAGGTTGACCCAAGGAGGAGTGCTCAAGTTACCGGATTCCGTGAAATTCCGGGTGGACTATTCACTTTGATGAAGGGGGCTTCCTCACTTCTGGTTTTGGCAGGTAACTTGCCACACTCGTAGGGGTCTAGGTTTTCATTGTACAGGCTATCCACACGACCAGGGGAACGTCGGGTTTCACTTGCGGCTCAAAGGAAACCCGGGGCTCCCAGATTATCTGTAATGTTCTGTGATGCTTGTCGCTTATCTGTGATGCTGCAATTATCATGCCTAGAATGATTATTATATATTGTTATATATATATATACTAGTAGATGTTGTATATGTTTTGCACCCGCGCTAGTCCAGTCCCCGCTCTGTCGTTAGTTAAGTAACTTAACGGGTGATGATGGGACCCAGTGGCGAATGCGTATGGAATATACGTACATCATATTTTCGTTCTTTTCTGGTGTAATTAATTGATGGGACTGCATTGATTCTGATCAATGCAAGAAAAACAGATCTATACGATGATGTTGGAATAATTTTCAAAAGCTGTTATTACAAGAGCGTTTTCTTTTGTTTTGCACAGAGATGTTCGGTTATGAATATCCAGCACCTCATTCGACGAGCTAAGGGCCGAGATCCCTTCATCAGGAGTGACCCCTTGGGTAGAAGTTTCCGTCAGGGTAATAACTTCACTATAGTCGATTACATTTTTGCTTTGCACAGCGGTATTCAGTTAGAATATTCTGCACCTCATTCCACGAGGCAAGAGCCGAGATCCCTTCACCGGGAGTGACCTCTTGGGCAGAAGTTTGCGTCAGGGTAATAACTTCACTATAGTCGATTACTTTTTTTCTTTGTATCGTGGTATTCAGTTGGAATATCCTGCACCTCATTCCACGAGGAAAGAGCCGAGATCCCTTCACCGGGAATCACCTCTTTAGCAAAGGTTTTCGCCACTATATATATTTGTAAAGCTATTCAGTTTCTTCAACGATATCAAGTTTATTACGTTAAAGGTTTTTCGCCAAAAACCATTCGTAGCCCTCCATCATTTCAGACGGGTAGCACTTAGTATTCATGCTATGTTTGTTGACCTTCGTCAAGGCATAGTGTATGGTAATTGTTTGTAGATAGATGCGTTGGTTTGGGACAGTCGTGCAGCCTTGTTGACTTCGTCAAGGGCGAGTACGAGTGGGTTCAAATTAATCTGGACAATGACAGGTAGAACTTGACATGTGACTTATGATTTTTTGATCTTCGTCAAGGTCATAAGACCATGGGGTAAAAATCACATCGGGAGTTTCAAATATACTGGAAACTTGTCAGACATGCGCATACCTTCTGGAGTGTGATAACTTGAGTGGATTCCATTAGGTTATCATGCGATGATAGTTGGATCCTGATTCCCACTGATGGGTTGGTTTACTCCTCGGGTGATTTTAGATGATCCCGACTAATTCTTCTTTCGGGTTTGGAGGAGAATTTAAGGATACAGTGGGAGACATCCTGATTAGATAAAGTGATTAACCATTCTGATCTAGATTAGAGTGCACGCTGAGTGTTTATTTTCTCTCTCTCTCTCTCTCTCTTTGGCAGCGACCATGTCCCGACTCTAGACTAGAACTCATAAACCAAGTTAACCGAATCTTCTTAAAACACACTAGCTTTTGGATTGTCAGAGTTGCATACTTCATTGACACTCCTAGTTTTACCCTTTGCTTTTCTCCGGAACATTCTGTATCACTACAAAGCTCCACATTTATTAAATATGACCATCGTATAGTTACATACGAACTCAAAGAAACTTGTTTCAGATTTGAGAATGGTTTTCGGTTCTGGAGAAATTGAATAGGACTATTCAGTTGTTTTTTCCTTTTACCTTCTCTCAGGTTGTGAGGGCTCCTAGAATTAGGAGAGGGTACACCTGTTGCGCTTATTGAATAGTCTTCTTCTAAACCAGAGGCAGGTGTCGAAAGGTGGGGAAGGAAGAAAACTAATTAGCCTAAGTGGGGTGTACAGAAGATAATAAGTAAAGACAAATAAAGGGCTTAGAAAGAGGGCAAAGTAAAATGCGACTGCTATTATTCATAACGAAACCGTGTATATCATCGACACTCCTACTTCACCTTTAAATTTCTCCAGAACACCCCGTATCACTACGAAGATCCACATTTATTGGATAATCCATCGTATACTTACATACGTACTCGAAGGAACTTGTTCCAGTTCGAGAATGGATTCTGGATCAGGAGAAATAGAATAATGATTATTCAGTTGTCTTTTATCTTTACCTTCTCTCAGGTTGCGAGGGCTCTTAGGATTAGGAGAGTACACCTATTACGCTTATTGGATAGTCTTCTTACAAACCATAGCTGGTGCCGAATGGTAGGGAAGGAAGAAAGCTATTTAGCTTAAAGGTGGTGTACAGAAGGTAATGAGTAATGACAAATAAAGGGATTTGGAGAGATGGCAAGAAAATATACGGTTATAGTCAAGAATCGGTATAATGAAAGGGGAATTACTAGGAATACCCGGCTACCCCTTCGAAACATTTTCATGTTTCAGTTTCACTATGCGTTGTTAATTGAAAACTGATTTCCCAATTAGATCCTTACTCCAGGATATGTATTTACCAAGTTTGATTCTCACATCTGTATGGTTTTACAGATGATGAGTGGGAGTAAGGTATTGGAAATTAGGTGATCATATCCTCATTATATCGGAATTCGTTGAAATTGGTGATATTTGAGAAAATCGCCTGGGGTTTTTTCCTGATGGCAAATATTTGGTTTAGAATGGTCGACTCCTGGCATGGTGGTGTACCTGCAGGTGATGGAGTCACCCTCTCTAAAGGTGTCTTACAGACTAAAGGGGAGAGAGATGTGCATGATTGGCATATCACTTGCTTAGGCATTTGAGCCAATCATGAGATGTCAAGTACCATACTAGATGTTTTTGCACTAGCTACAATAAGTTTATATATTAATCCAATCCTGGAGAAACATTCGGAAGCAGTTTATGAACATAAGTGGATATTCTAGGAATTTTGTAATGGCAGCCTCCTTCGGGAGACGGTTATCATTCCAGGCTTCCAAGATGACCTGGATGACAGAGTGACTGTCTGAGTTATAGTTTTCCCTCTTTTGAGGGGTAGTAGTTTGGACAGGTGGTCCAAGCGGAGACCGAGGGAGGCATGGCTCAGGATACTGATTAAATTCAGTGGACGATACAGTCTAAGAAGTTTACTGGATTTGGAGTTCATTTGTGAACTGAGTCCCATCAGATATCCAGACATATTCTAAGACAGGTATTGCTCATTTTGGGAGATGACTTTCTCCGTGAACTTGAGATAAAGAGAGACATAGAAAGAAACATTAGAGCGGATTCACTCACTGAGGCTATTTCTCGAACGCAATAGTTTTACAAACGAGCTTTGTGAAACTGATTAATAGAGAAGTTTGGTGTTTGGTATCACACGGGCTGTGAGTATGCGATACCGCAATAATTAGCCTTAAGTGCAAGTGGGAGATTGTTGACTATAGTGCCCTTAAGTCAATTATTGGATCGTAGGCACGTGATTGCAATGATTGAGGGATGACCTATACCGGTAGAACAGTCTTACTCGAGATGATAGTATGCTATCTGGTTTGTCATTATCATCGTGTACATGCTTCAGGTGACATTACAGATCACTATTACATGTCGATAGAGCCCTTAGGATTCGTGCTTGACTACCTGCAGTATGATGGCGATCATATACGTGGGAGCTGGGTGGTCTATAAGCACATCCTTAAAATGCCCTTAGTCGTGGGAGTTTCGAGATTGGGCATCGATACTCCAAGAGTAGACTAGTGTTTACTGATTGAGACCCCGACGAGGAGCGGTGGCCGGTCTCACAAGCCATTGGTGTTAGTTGGTTCACCTAAGATGTATACAGGTGCTCATTGGGTTATGAGTACACCGGACGGACTCGCCAGGAACATGCTAGTTAGTATTATACCTATTGTCAGATAGCAGTTCCCTGGTGACATGTGTACACACCTGAGATCGTCATTCGTCTCGTGTGAGTTCCCACTGTGCTTTGATTACTACCCTTCCACGGCTCAAAGGAGCCGTGTAAACAGGTTTTAGTCATGTACAGTCCCGAGCCACATAGAGGCAGTGAGCGAATCGTTGGGGGATTCGTCTCTCCCGGTATTGGGGGTTGATGTCATAGAGTGCACGGTGGCCATCACCAGAAATCCTTGGCCAAGATAGTCGAGAATTACTGATTCGGCTCAGTAGTTTCTCAGGTGGTGATAGGCTTCATACCGACACTAAATGTCAAGTTATTAGGGGTCTGACTTTATCCACCCTCCTAGACTCGATATGCGATACTCATAGACGAACGAACCGGACTGCACGGATATTGTCACTGTCAGGCTCAGTAGGGGTTTCAGGATGAGTTTGCTCGTCGGCCTCCCTTTCGCTCAATACATGGGTAGCCGTTATGTACAGCTAGTGCCACTGATGTGCTTATGGTTAAACCCACTGCCAGCGTATTGACGAATCTTTAGAGTCCCACACAGAGAGTTTCACTGCTTTGGGCAAAACGTTGTAGAGGTCGTATGGTTTTATGGCAGGGTTCGAACATATACGTGCACTTGTGCACGGATCATGTTTTGAACAGATAATACTGATGGGCTTTGGTTTAAGCCGGATCCTAGTATTATATTGTTGGATTATTTTTGTCTCGTTGTATTCGTATTCAGTCGGAATATGGATGCGGGTATGTATATACGGTTGAGGGGTATTCTTGTAATTCGTTACAAGTTTACTATAGAAGATGCTTTTTCTTTTTGCTTTTAAACATTTTGGTTTAAATATTTATTACATTGTAGTAAGTCATGGTTCATGCATGTGCACTTAGTGACTCATTAAGATGAGTCATGGTGGCATAATAAGGTTTATTGTTTTGTTGTGAGATATTTATGGAGAAAAGGCAGATATTTTCTTGAGGTAAGTTTTCTTTAGTTGCTCACACACAAATACCTCACAACAACACTCACAAGAAAAAAGGAAGACACTTCATTTTTCTTCACTTGCCATTTTTCTTGATCTCACACTTTCTTCTCTTGGTATCTTCTTCAACCTTCACCCTTTATGTCTCATGAGTTGAGAAACCTATGGTGTATTGAGATAAAGTAATCACACACACTCTCTACTTCATCTTGGCTATCTAGGTTGGCAAACTAGATTCTCGAGTTGCTTCGATTTTGAGGTCAGAGCTGTTAGTTATATGTATGCCCTAGAGGCCATTACTGTACATGTGATGTATATTGTAGTGGATGCTTGGACATATATAGGGAGGACTTTCTTGCTCGACATGATAGTATGCTATCTGGTTGCTCTTTGTCTAAACATGTAGATTTGTATTGTGATACTGTCTTGCTCTCACATGTTGATAAAGCCCTTAGGATGAGTACTTGACTACTAGGATTATGATGGAGATCATACTAGTAGGGCCAGGGCAGTCCACAAGTACATCCTATAATTGTTCCTAGTCGTGGAAGTATCGAGACAGGGCATCGATACTCCAGAGTAGACTAGCGTATGCGCTTCTCGACCCATATGATGGGCGATGGATGATCCCATATCCATTGGTGTTTGACATCAGAGAAGGTATACAAGTGCTTAGTGGAGACTGGGTACACTGGACGGACTTGCTGAGAACTCCTAGATGGTATTATACCTATTGTCGGATAGCAGTTCTCTGGTGACACTGGTACAGGTTAATCTGTTGACCCAAGATCGTCATAGAGTCTTGTGTGATTCCCACTGTGCTTTGATTTCCATCTTACCACGGTCAAGAGATCGTGCAAAACGGTGGTTTTTGGGTACAGTCCCGAGGCACATGGAGGCAATGAGCGATAGGAGGGGATTCGTCTCTCCCGGTATTAGGAGTTGATGTTGCGCTATGCTCGATTGGCCATAACATGAAATCCCTGGCCAGGGTTGCTGAGATCTACTGGTAAGTGTTATCAGTGGTTTCTCGAACCGTTATAGACCTTGTATTGGCATGACTTATCAGGCTATTGGGGTCTGATGTTATACCACCCCCAGGCTATGATATACGACACATCAGACGAAGAAACCGGACTATACGGTAGTGTTACTGATTGGATTCGCAGGAGTATGAGCAGGCTTGCTTGTTGATCTTCTGATCACTCAATACCCGGGTGGCCGATACGTTTAGCAGACAGCTTGCGGCTTGTGCGAGTTTGATATGATCATCA
Organism: Agapanthus africanus; assembly: GCA_030015575.1. NCBI lineage: Eukaryota > Viridiplantae > Streptophyta > Magnoliopsida > Asparagales > Amaryllidaceae > Agapanthus > Agapanthus africanus. The sequence goes on from JASDDO010000006.1 coordinate 45,679,449, forward strand.
CCTACTGCCGGCGTATTGACGAGTCTTTGGAGTCCTACACAGAGGTTTCCTGGTTCACGCGAAACGGAGTAGGAGCACACATGTGATATGTGCGGGACCGAGATTAATGCGCATATGTGATACCGCATTCCATTCTCACGATTTGTGACATCGATCAGTTATATGTGATATAGCCGGGTTATCGGATCAAGTGTTGATTCGATAAGTTGTTACATATGATATTAGTCGGTTGTATGTGATATAGCCGGATTATTAAATCAAGAGTTGATTTGATAATTTAATGTATAATTATATATGTGATATATTAATTTACATTAACTAATATTTGCTCACTATGTATTCTTTTTCTCACTTGTGTGCATATAGTATATATATGATACATATTAATGTACATTTTATTGTGTCATGCTTGATGATACATGTTACATAGGTGTATGAGACTTAAACTATAGTTAGGATAATCCTAGGGTTTTTATTTATCAAAGTAATTCTAAAAATGGTAGAATTTTATCATGGTAGAAGCTTTGAGAAAGCTTTGGATAACCATTGACCAAGTCCACTCTTTTTGTTTTCCTTGAGATATTTATTAACCCAACCTTTATCCTTACCCTAGTTAAGTCTCTACATGAGTTAGTGCATGACACTAACTCACCCATGGTTTATATTCTCACCTTATGAGTTCATTCTCTTGACTTGATTTCATTTCTTCACTAGAGCTTCTTCTTCCTCATGAAAATCTTTCTAGCCTTTGTCTATAGTGAGAAAATATTGTGAGAAAAATAAAACTAAAGTGAGCTCATTTCCTACTTCATCATTCTATACTACTTGCAATTTAGTATAGAGTGTTTGCTTCACTAATTTCACAATTAGTGAAGAGGTAGTATGAGCTTGAGTCTCCTCGACGTAGATCATCTTCGGCCTCGAAGACTTCGAGCAAGCTTGTTCATTTCTCCGGGAGAACCCTTTCTAGAGTTCGGGTGTTCATGACTTGCAGCAAAGGGACTACTACATGGAGCATTAGAAGTGAAGGACCAGTCTACAAAGGTTGTACTCCTCATTCACTTAGTTTTTAAGATGTTAACATTGCTTGTTTGTTTATATCTCTAGTTAAAGATTCTAGGTTAGGGTTCTTTAGAACGGCAAAAATTTGAAAACGGCACGGACGATGCCTCCCGAAACCTTGCTGCTAACCTAGGGAACCCTACAATGGTATCAGAGCCAAGCTAGAGATTTAAACGATATTTGTTAGATTACGAAACCGAAACAACTCCGAAACTTGAAACTACGAAATCCAGTTTCTGTCGATTTTTTAAAGGGCTCTAAAATATTTTTAAACAAATGCAGAATATTATATGAGATATGACATGAACACCATGAAAATTTGAGGGGGTTTCGTGCAAATTTGGCTGGCCACAAAGGGCTAAAATCCGGTGACCTCGGCCCGTTTTGGGAGTTCAGACTTCAAATTTTCAGGGTGTTCCAGTCTCTGGGTTTTGGTGTTTCACGTGTTGTTTGTTTTTGCTAAATTTTCATGTGATGTTAACTTTCTGCAAAAACAACTCAGAGTGTTTCGTAGTCGTAAATCTAACATGTATTCGGGTTATTTAGACGATATTAAAAATTTCGAACGGATATCAATAACCTAATTTTTCCCCGCTGGAAATTTTTCCAAGTGTTGGATTTTTTCCGAGTTCAAAAATTTCAGAAAATCATGCAAGCGATTCTGTGGACCCTCTAGAAGAACGATACCCAAACTCAACTTTTTGGATCGCGGAACCGCGGTGAAACCCTAGGGTTTGCCACAGTTTCGTGGCGACATGAGTGAGGCATGGGTCGGCCCTTCTACGGATGGTTCATAGGAGCTGTGGCAGTTTCTGGGTACTTTTTGAACTCCGCTCAAGTGTTGAGCTTGTTGGGAAATTTTGGGTGCTTTCTTATTCGATCGAAAAGTTTAACTTCGTCTAGCTATCTGTGATTGTAATACAATATTTGGAATCCACATAATTAGTTATGAGATAACTAGTTTGAATTTTATAAATCTAGCAGTTTAGTCTCAATTAATCGTACCATTACAAACTCTCGAGGTGGATCTTCTTCGATGTGGGAAGACTGGAGATCAAACATGATCGAGGAAGCCGCAAGGAGCTTAGGACAGAAGTTGAAGACCGAAGGACACGGATCGTTCAATAGAACCTCTCTAAACTCCTTTACATACAACTAGTTTAGGGTTAATGGTACGATCCGTAGATTAGGGTTCTGTTAGCACCAGTTTCTAAAAGATTTTTGTTCCATATTTGGCCACGGATTGATGGCCGGGGCGCTGGCGTAACCCAATACTAATAACCCAATAAGTCGTGTCGATATGGTTCAGGACCGATCTGAGAAACTTCTAATCTAACCATCAGTAAATACCATCCACCTTTGCCAAGGTCTTATGGTTTTAGCCAACCGGACATAGTGCGATATCGACTCCCAATACCGGAAGAGACGAATCCCTGACAATCGCTCACTGCCTCCATGTGGCTCGGGACAATACCCAACCAAAACCTGTTTATACGACTCAGTAGAGCCGTGATAGGGTAGTGATCTAAGTAAAGTGGGAACTCACACGAGACAAATGATGATCTCAAGTCTAAAGACTAAGCTGTACTTATGTCACCTGAGAACCGCTATTTGACGATAGGTATAATACCATCTAGAAGTTCTCGGTGAGTTCATCCAGTGTACTCACCCACAGTGAGCACCTGTATACAATCTTAGATGGTCACACTAATGGCTGTGGGACCAACCACTGCCCCTCGTCGGGGACTAAAAACGTATACACAAGTCTACTCTGGAATATCGATGCCCGGTCTTGATACTCCTACGACTTGGGACATTTAAAGATATTCTTATGGACTACCCAGTCCCCACAAGTATATTCACCATCATAACGCTGGTAGTAAAGCAAAATCCTACGGGCTTTATCAACATGTATCAACCATATGTGATAACAAGTAAAACATATACACATGTTAAGATAAAAATAAACCAAAATAGTATACTACTGTATCGAGTCTTTATCAGCATGTATAAGTAATATTAAGCAATAAGAAAAGCAGATACACGTGTTTAGATAAAGACAACTCAAATAGTATAATATATAACTGAACAAGATTGTCCTATACATACGTATCTCTATCATCCTATACAATACAGGCCTCCAGAGCATACATATCCAACAATCTCGGTGGAGACGTGTTTAGTGGAATGGGCCCGTACGCCTAAACAAAGTGAATTAGGAGATCTTCCGAACACTATAAAAGACTCATGTTTGCGTTTGCAATTTCTTACTTCTCGTTTACTCATTAGTTTAGAAATCGCATCCTATCTTTATATGCTCATTATTCTTACTTAATCGCAATTTATCACTTGCTTGTTATATGCTATAGTTTCAAAATTGCTATTTGTGATTAGCTCGTATTTAAATTTGCTTATCATTTGACTAAATTTGCAATTATGGTTTGTTTAGCAAGTATTGATAGTTTAGAGTTTTTTAATTGGGCATTTCGGTAGCCTATTCCTCCCCTCTAGGAATAACTTTCATATGCAAGTCCTAACATAAAAAAATCCAAATCAATCAACATTTATAAAATGAGAAAAAGGGCATGCAGGGATCATACATACGCAAAACTGCAGTGGCCTCTCATATAGACCAGTGGGGCTCAGAGGCCTAACTACAAAATAGCCAGTGAGTCCCACTGACCAATTTAAGAGGCCACTGTAATTTGGGTCTGCAGGGTCTCTGCAGACCCCGTTTCTTCTTATAAAATAGAACACATGAATTAATCAAATGTTATAAGAAAACACAACTAGATGAAATAATTTTTGTATTGGGGTTGAGAGCACGTAAAGAAATTGATGGGACTTTGAGATATTTATTTATTTTATTGATTTTTATCAAACTTAACCATCATTTAATGATGTTGGAAGTTATTTAAAAAACTTACAGCATTTTAGAAGGTGTCAGGTAATATCAAAGAATAACAGGGGTACATCAAATTTCATAATATTTTAGGGGGTTTATCAAAATACTCTTTATATAAATATTCTAATTTAATATTTAAATAAGGGGTATTTTCGGAAACAATTAAAATTAATGGGACAAAGTGCTGGTTTTAGAAAGTTAGGATATTTCATGCTATTGGGGTAATTGTTAAGAGAATTTCCTGCCATTTAGCCTAAAAATAATTAGCTTATTATATGAAATATAGGTCATGAGAAGATACCCAAGGAAAATCCCGAAACAAAAGGGCTTATTCCAGCATCACTAAATTGCCAAATCGTGTAAAAATCCTTAATCTTGTGTTTGGCACAATAAGTATTTTCGGCCTCTAGTACGTCTTAGTGAGAAAAGCAACTTTTCTCTCAAAAAAAAAATCTTATAAATATAAAATCCCTAATTTAACCTCCTGATAGACTTCATTATGCTTTCAAAACTTATATACGCATAAAGAAAACATACTAATATTTCCAAGTTGAGGGACAATTTTGCAAGTACAATTTTGCTGATCGAATAATTACGGAGAGAACCTTCTTATGTTTCTTATTAATCACATCATCCCATGAATGCATCCCAAGTCTAATCCAGTGGATAAAAAATGAATAGGATTTGTTTTCAAATACTACTATAGTCGCATCCCAATTTTGGTGCTCCATATTTATACCTGTCTGAATTTAAGAAGCATGAAGTTAAAAACATTCTATTTTGAAAGAAAGAAAAAAGGGTTCATGTACAACCATTTTCTGCGCAACAAACTACACCACTCACAAAAACAGAGAGTCTCGTACTTAAGTGGGAGGCCCCACACCAAATGTTTAAATGTGATGCATTGTTTGTTGTATAGAAAAAATTGCATAGCAACTATTTGCTATGAAATTAATCTAAAAGAACAAATAACTTGATAAAAAACACAGAATGAAAAACAAAAAACACCGAATGAGAAACCAATTAGGGTGCATGTGATATTCCATCCAGTGTAAAAATAGTGGACTTTTGAATCAGGAATATAAAATAATATTTAAAAATTGATGGATCGAGCAGCATCTAAAAACCAACTCAAAGCATATTTTGATGGTTTTTCTTCTACTTTGTTGCTTTGTTGGGCCTGTTTGGTTCCAAGATTATGAAATTTGGATTCCAAAATTGTACGTTGAAAATTTTTGGATTTGGTAATTTGTTGTTTGGTTGGTTTTGGATTTCTAGTATTGGATTTGTAGATTCTTGTAATCTTTGTTTGGTTGGTAAAAATAAAGTGAGATTTGGATTTGAGAATTTTAGAGAGAGATAGATAGAGAGAGATGGATAGAGAGAGGATTATTAAATAAATAAAGTACACGGGTCCCATCTAAAAGTAGAATGAATGGTGCCAAATCCTTGAAAATTCTTATAAAATTTTAGGATTCACGAATCTATGTTTTGTGGTGGGCCCCCCATAGAAAACAAAGGAATCCTAGAAATCCAAATTCTCCAAACCCTAAAGCATAGCTCTTAGAGAAGCACAAGTAGTAAAACCCCGTAGAATAGCTTGATTCTAAATTTGCTCTTTCAAGGATTTAAATAACACCCATATTCTCAAAAGAGCAAGGCAAAAAAACCTTTTAAGCTTTCAAAAAAAGGGGGGCAAGCACTCGATAAAAATATTAATGTCTAAAAAATTAAGCATACAAATTGTGATCACGGTGCTAAAATGCACTTGATATAAACTCATGCCCGCCTTGATCTCATATCTTGAGCATTTGATGGATCCCATTGTGATGTCGATTTCAATCATATTATCCTCGTCGTTAATCTCTGACCCATTACCCTAAACCAACTTTTTGTTAGTGTATATGCCCTAGAGGCCATTACTGTATCATACTAGTTTGTATATTACTTAATGGAAGCTTGGGATATTCACCTTGTATAAACAATCTTGCTCAATATAGTAGTATGCTACTTGGTTTGTTTCTACTTCAATGTGTACATGTGTTTATTTTAGTATATCACATATACACATTAGTGGAGCCCTTAGGATCTTTGCTTGATTACCAGCGTTGTGATGGCAGTCACACTAGTGGGGGCTGGGTAATCTATAAGCATATCCTTATACAGGTCCCTAGTCGCAGGACTATCGAGACAGGGCATCGATACTCCGGAGTAGACTAGCGTATGCGCTTCTCATCCCAGTGTGGGAGATGGTCTGTCCCACAGCCATCAGTACGTCGTACTGGAGATAGTATACGGGTGCTCGTTAGGTTACGAGTACACTGGACAGGACTCGTCGGGAACTGACCGGTTGGTATTATACCTATCGTCAGTTATCAGTTCCCAGATGACATGAGTACAGCTTAGTCCGCTGACTTGACACTGTCACTTCGCCTCGAGTGTGTTCCCACTGTACTTTGATTACTACCCTACCACGGATCAAAGGAGTCGTGCAAACAGGTGGTAGTTGGGTGCAGTCCCGAAGCACTTGGAGGCAGTGATGGTTAGACAGGATTCGTCTCTCCCGGTATTGGGGGTTGACATCGTGCTGTGTCTTGGAGAGCCATTACACGAGTAGTCCCTGGCCAGGGCAATCGAGATATACTGGTAGGCTTCCAGTGTTATCTCAGGGTGTTTTGGGCTTCACTCCGACACGACTTGTACCGCTATTAGGGGACTGACGTTTACCGCCCCCTAGGCCCGCCATGTGATGTATCAGACGAACAGACCGGACTGTACGGAGATTGTCACATTCAGGCTCAGTAGGAGTTCAGATGGGTTTCACCTCGCCAGTCTTCTTGTCGGCTTCTACCTGGGGACCGTTACGCACAGCTAGTGCCGCTTGCGGTCTGTGGTTAAACCCACTGCCAGTGTAGTGTCGAGTCTTTAGAGTCCCACACAGAAAGCTATTTGCCTTTAGGCAAAAGAGTAGAGGTCGCATGGTTTTGCGGCAGGTCGCATGGTTTTGCGACAGGGTTCGGTCACATCCGTGCACTTGTGCACGTACAGTGTCCGGACAGTAGACACTAGCGGGCTTTGGTTTAAATCAGATCCTAGTGTATGTATTGGGATTGGATTTATCCAGTTTGTATTCGTGTTCCTCGGAACGCGGATGCGGGTGTGTATGCACAGTTGACGGAGAGACAGAGGCGGAGGATTCTCATTAGGGTTGTTGACCGTTGACAGTTGACTATTGACTTTTTGCTCAACCCTAATGAGAATATGATATGTGATTAACAATTATATTAATTAGGTATTATGGTGACATGGTTGTTGAGTTGTTGACTTTGTTGACTTGTTGATTTTTGTTGACTTTGTTGATCGGTTGACTAGACTTGACTAGTTGACCATCATGATAACCATACCTATCATTTCATGGCAAATACTTTTGCTTGCTTGCTCTTTTGTGCAAAATGAGTGCATGAAATGATATGGCTATGGTTGCTTAAACCATCACATAATACTTGATTGATATGATGTGTTATGATTGTTTTGGATTATGAGAGCCAAATGAGAAAAGTCTTCTCTCATTCTTTCATGCTCATTCTCTCTCTTGTTCTTGAGCTCTTATCTTCCTCCTCTTGCTCTCCCTCTCTTGACTCTATGGTTCACTTGTCTCATGAGTTGAGAACCAAGAACCATAGATAAAATCCCATACAAACTCTTCTCTACTCACTCTAGTTCACAAGGTTTAGCAAACCAAGTGAACTAGTTTCTTCAAAGACCGAAGAAGAAACCAAAGGTAGAAGCTTTCGAGGTGGATCTATCTTCGGCGCAAGGAGACAACGGAGTGAAGGCGATCCGGACTTCCATCGAGGCTTGAAGACGAAGGAGATCAAGAAAGAAAGGTATAACCTCCTAACCGAGTAGTTAACAACTCCTAGTTAGATTGTTAGTTAGATATTTAACAAAGATCCGGGTTTTAAGTCCATGTTACCACCTCTAAGAAAACCGTTTTTTTTATCAAATTCCGCATGCCCGAAAGTACCGGGAGAGGTAGCATGGACTTACACTTTTACCTGAAAAACACCTGACAATTTACTAAAGAGATGCATCATTGTTTCACTTAGAAGCTTCACAACTGATTAAAAACCAGCAGCGACTCATCAGAAAACCGTTACATTTGAAAATAAATAAAAACAAACACTAACCTGTTAGTTCTATGCCTGGGATTATAGACCAGAATAGTTTTCACAATCATCAAAGGCTATATAACAAACTTCTGCACAAGAAAAATGGTAGATTTTATTTTATTTTTAACTATTTCCCTGTTTCTTAAATTTATTTTGGTTCTGCAACTGAAACAGAGAGCATTCGCCCTCTGATTTCAATAATAACCTTCATTAAATTCTTGTGAGTTTATAATTAGTGTTGTCAGAAAGTGGGGAACCTAGAGAGCAGACAAGGAGGGACATGAGTTTGAATGAAGAATCGTTATACATTAATCGTAATAGCTAAAATGAGTCATAAGCACAAATTTATATTAAACTGACAACATTTATTTTATGAACTGGGCATCCAATGTGTGAATTTATTAGTGGCCAACTTTTTAATTGTTGCAGGAAGACTTAAAGTGGGTACATGTTGGAAGAAGTGGGATGTCATTTGTTTAGTTATTGATGGAGGGTATGATCTACTTCAGATGCTGTCTTCCATCGATCTGTAGGGAGCGTTGTTGAACGGTTGAAATTTGAGTTGAAGGTTGTCTTCTAGAGTGCGTGGATCTCAATGGGTTGAGTTTGAGGTGGAAGCCGGGCTACCTGCAAGTAAGTCCGGAGGTGGGTGACCACCGTAGAACCCTCCGACGATCAAGTTAGAGCCGAGAAATATTGGCAGAGCAGTGGCTTATTGGAATCAAAATTGCGTTACCTGAGTCGTCTGAGAGAGGGGTATTTATAGTGGTCACATGGAGAGAGCAGGTGCCAGATCTTCGCCATCAGTTACGTCCCTAACATTACGCCCGCGTGAATGATGGGATCCCTCCATTAATGACGGGATACGCTCATTAATGGAGGGATGCACTACCGTGGGATGCAGGACGTGGGGCGGCGGTTATCTCGTTTTGGTGAGATACGCGGAGCCGTTGCAAAAGCGTTAGAGATTTGCGTTCTCGTTTGATCGGGTGAGTTGGGGAGGCTTAGCTCGGCGGATGGCTCGAAGACGAGCCGGGAGGCCGAGGAAGCTCAGCTCTGCAATAGCTCAGAGGCAAGCAAAAGAGAAGGGGTGCAAGTTCGGCTGCTGAATTGCTCGTGGGTAAAAAGTGGAGTGCCCACACTAATTTTACCTCGGTAGCCCCCAGGAGTCTAGTGGGCTGTCGCAGGTGACACGTCATTTGCCACGTGTCTGAAAGTGTTTGTTAGCACCACCATTGGATTTTACTAGTATCAAGCATGCCAATCTAAAAAATTTCGGGATGCTAATTAACACTAAACAAGATCTTAAACTAGATGATTAGGGTTTTTGCTTGATATCAACTAAACTAAAGCAAGTGAAAAAAATCAACCTAGTAGATCGAGTCCTTTACTTCACAAGCTCCGTGTAGTAGTCCTGTAACAACCCTAAACTTCTATACAATTTTTTTTGTAAAGTACAGAAAAGAATATCTTAGCCTGAGCACAAGTTATAAATTTAAATTGCTTTTGAATAGCAAGAAAGTATTTGTAGCTCATTGGTAAAGCCTTACACTGCTGTAACGTAGCCCCTGTGTTCGAATCCCCTCAGCCACAAATCATTTTTGCTGAACATGTGCAAAATAGTATTTATACAGATCCTGACACGTGTTCAAAATCCAAGCACCCACACCCCAACAATGGCCGGCGAGATCCTTTCTGGGGCCGGCGCCGCCGTTCCCCCCATCCCAAATACTTCAATTTTTTTTAAGCCCAGCACCCCTTGGACTACCCCACTAAGGCTAGTCTGTTTGATTTCCCTGCACATTTCTAGAGAATTAAAATGAAGTATTAATCCAAATTTTAGTGCATTTTAATTCTCAATTTTAATACCATAAACCCTAATTCTATCCTATAAATACCACCCTACACCATAGCCCTCCTCATTCAGAAATTTTTTGCCAAAACTCTCTAAATTTTCTAAGTCCAAAAAGTTGTACAAGTGGAGTTAGCTCAAGGTCAAGTTCCGGCGACGACTCTGGACAAATCCGGCGACCCCGCGACTCCACGACGCCTACAAAAGCTTCCTCTGTCTCTTCTCTCTCAAATCAATCAGTAAGTCCCCTCTTCCCTCCTACATTTCTAATTTAAAACACTCTTTTCTCAAAACTCGTCGGAAGCAAAGTTATTCCGACTTCCGATTCTCATTTCTTTAAAAAAACTCAACTTTTCGTAAACAACAATTAACCATCTCTTCTTATATTGTTTAACAAATACAAAACAACATTGACAACAAGTTTCAATTCAAAATAATATGTATTTCAACTTTTATTTTATTTTTACGGTAAAATACCATCAAGTTTACATATGGCATTACTGTATCGTTTTGCTCATATTAACTTCAGAAAACTCACGAGCTAATGACCTACCTCATCACAACATTCATCTTGACATAGCACGATGGTTTTTGGAACAATATTTTGTGCGACAATTCAATTTTACATTAAAATACCTTAAACTAACAAAACCCGTATTCTTTAAATTGTTTTAATTAATTTCTTGCAAATAAACCTCTACAACTCATTTTGGGGAACCCGATCGGGATGGTGCGGGCTATTGCATGTCCTCGGGACTAGTAGGGCGAGATGCAGATCTCCTCACGGAGCATCCGATCTTGATGGAATTTTTATTACAATTTCTAAGAAAACGTGATTTCTATTTAAATAAATAAATTCTATTTTTAATAATTATATATATATAAAAATAAATATATAAATATTGTCAAAATATCTATTTTAAATATATAATATATTCCATGTTTTCTAATCAAAAGAAAAGAATCACAAAGTTCATGAAAATACCATCAAGAATCTATACAAGACAATTTATATGAAAATACCATATACTATTCAAATTAGGTTTATATCCACTAGACTATCTCATCACTCTTAAAAATTATATCTATGAAAATCCTAAATACGATAATTAAATACTTAAGGTGTATTTTGAAAATATATCAAAATTATTTTTCACAAACCCCCCTTAAGTTATATTAAATTACAATAAGGACCCTAGTAAATATAGGTTGAAGCGAGATCAATTCTCTTGAGCCTCAGGGAGCCGGAGAATGTGGGTGCTTGCCTATTTAAGGTAGAAAAACTAAAAACGGTTTTATCAATATGGTAATTGTTTTGGAAAAAGACACAAATCCTGCCGTCCATGTACAGCAGTTACCGATAACCTCAAAAACTAATTCAAGACTTCAATTCTGTTTAAAGAGTCTGACTCAATCTGAGCCCCAGTCTAATCTGAAAACAATCTGAATTCAATCTATACTTGAATACAATTCAAATATATCTGCAATACAATATGAATCCATGTATACCAGAATTTTCCGTCTATATCAATATAACTTGATTTGACCGAACCATGGATATTCATTGACTTGATTACATGACTATCCATTTACATCATATCCGTTTACATGAACAACTGATATCATGGTTTCGGTAAGTGTTACATCTATAATTTACTTCAATACAAAAAACATTACGGGGTTTTAAAGAGGTAGACTAGCACGGAATGTGTTAAAAGTGGCACGAGATGGTCATTAAAACACGTAACTATACATCCATTGCCGTTGTTCTGTGGTTTTATCAACGGGTCCTTATACTATGGGTTACCATAGTCCACGGTGTAAGTTGGACTCCTCTCGTATACACTGGCATATTCTGTACCAAGCTACAAACAACTGCATTAGCATAACAATCAAATATTATACCAGTTACATCCTTTTATCTGTCTATTCTATTTCTATCTCTCTTTGGGACATACCGAGCAATTGTTCGCTGATGACATTCCTATTTCTCTTCTCTCTTTGGAATGTTGTCAGGAGGACCTGACTCTGAGGAGTTCGAGACCAGCCAGAAGCAATTGGAGCAGACCACTGAGCAGCACGACCACTAGGCTTCACTTGTACTCACTTTTCTTTCAGTTCATGCCATTGTTTAGGCATTGCTTTCCATTCTTGTATTTACATTTTCAGTTGTATTGTAAAGAAATATTTAATAAATAAAAGCTGCTGATCAATTACATCTCTTGTCATTTTTTTTCTTGTGTACTTTATTATATTGCTTATTTACGCTTAGCGTGTTTACTTTTGAGTAAATATATCGCGTGACCCGCCACGACCCCTTGTCCGTACACCGGGAAGCGGGGCATAACAAGTCCACGCGACTCCATTAGGCTCCACTTGAAGTTGGATCGAGCTTCCTTTGCGATCTTCGTGCCAAAGATGATCCACCCGAAGCTCCGCTAATCCAAGCTACCTCTTCACTAATCTCTTTAGTGAAGGAAACACACTACACCAAAATGTCAATCTAGTGTAGAATGGTGAAATAGGAGTGTCGTTGGCTCATTAGGGTTCTCACAAGCTCAAGGGTTCACATCTCATATGAAGGATTGAGCTTGGAGGTAGAGGTGAAGAAGATTGAGAGAGCTAGAGAGCAAATGAGCTCAAGTCTCATGTGAAGAAAAATGAACAAGTGAACTAAAGAAATGGCTCGACCCCTCTCACTTATTGTAGCATGAAATTATTAACAAATTAATAATTCCTACCATGCTTCAATAATGTAGCAAGAGTAATAAAATAATGACCAAGGCCATGCTTCACCCATACTCTCATTTTCCACCTCATTTCTATTTTCACAAAATAGAAAATCAACCATGCTTCATATATATATATATATATATATATATATATATATATATATATATATATAAAAGCAAATAATTAGTGAACAATAATATTAGTTAATATATAATTATATCAAATATGAATATATATCATATTATTAAATCAACACTTGATTTAATAATCCAGTTATATCACATATAACGGACTAATATCATTTATCTGTCTACCACATTATCAAATCAACACTTGATTCGATAATCCGGTTATATCATAAATAACATGACCGATAACAGATAACCGCCAGATTAGAATATGGTAACTCATACTCGTATTCAATCAGGCCCCACACATATCAGCATATGGGCCCTACTTCGTTTCGCTTGAACTAGGAAACCTCTGTGTGGAACTCTAAAGACTCGTCAATACGCCAGCAATAGGTGATGATCATATCAATTACCCACAAGCCGTCAGCGGTACTAGCTGGATGTAACGGCTACCCAGATATTGAGCGATTAGAAGATTAACAAGTAAGCTTGTCCAAACTCCCATGAAGCCTATAGGTAACACTTATCGTACAGTCCGGTCTCTTCGTCTGATATGTTGCATATCGATTCTAGGGGTGGAATCGTCAGACCCCAATAACTTGATAAGGCATGCCGAAGTGTGGCCTATAACGATACAAGAAACTACTGATAACTCTTACTAGTAAATCTCATCAACAGCCCTGGCCAGGAACTTCCTGTTATAGCCAATCGAGCATAGCGCAACATCAACTCCCTATACCGGGAGAGACGAAACCCCTCCTATCGCTCATTGCCTCCATGTGGCTCGGGACTGTACCCAAAATCCACATGTTTGCATGACTCCGTTGAGCCGTGGTAGGGAGGAAATCAAAGCACAGTGGGAACTACACGAGACTCTATGATGATCTCGGGTCTACAGACTAACCTGTACCAGGGTCACCAGAGAACTGCTATCTGATGATAGATATAGTACCATCTAGGAGTTCTCGGCGAGTCCTGTTCGGTGTACCCATTCTCTAATGAGCATCTGTGTACAATCTTTGATGTCCAACACCAATGGATATGGAATAAACCATCGCCCCATACAAGGTCAAGAAACGTACACACTAGTCTATTCTGGAATATCGATGCCCTGTCTCGATACTCTCTCGACTAGGAACTGTTAAAGGATGTGCTTGTATACTACACAAGTCCCAATAGTATGATCTGCATCATAGTCCTGGTAAACAAGCAAACATCCTAAGAGTTTTATCAACATGTATATGAGAGACAGTATAATAATACCAGTGAACATGTTAAGATAAAGGCAACCAGATAGCATACTATTATGTCGAGCAAGAAATTCCTCTATATATATGTCCAAGCATCTACTATATCATACAATAATGGCCTATAGGGAATACATATTCCTAACAATCTCCCACTTGCACTAAGGCCAGTTGTTGTAGTATCTCATACCCAACATCCCAAAAAGTCTCTCGAATTGCATCTGGGGAAGGGTCTTCATGAGTGAATCCGCTGTGTTATCCTTTGTGTCAACTCTCCTGACCCCAATCTCCCGGCGATCTACTATCTCCTTGATCAGGTGATACCGCCTAAGAATATGTCTGGATCACTGATAGGACCGGGGTTCCTTGGCCAAAACCACGGCTCCATTGTTATCACAATACATAGGTGTTGGATGGAACCACACCAAGTTCAGCTATGAACTTCTTCATCCAGACAGCCTCTTTGGCAGTATCGTTAGCAGCGATGTATTCAGCCTCCATCGTCGATTCTGCTACGGTGTCTTTTTAGGAACTCTTCCAACATATCGCCTCTCCATTGAGGGTGAAGACAAAACCCGAGACCGGCTTACTGTCGTCCTTATCACTCTGGAAGCTCGAATCGGTAAAGGACTCCGCCTGGAGTTCACCGTTATCATACACCAAGAACATTTCTTTAGTCCTTCTTAAGTACTTAAGAATGTTCTTCACAACTGTCCAGTGTTACCCTCCAGGATCTGATTGATACCTACTCACTACACCTAGTAAGTAAGCTACATCCGGTCTGGTACACAACATCGCATACATAATTGACCCGACTGCCGAAGTATAGGGTATCCCTTGCATGCGAGCCCTCTCCAAATCAGTCTTGGGAGACATCTCTTTGGAGAGAGTGATTCATGAACAAGCGGGTAAATTACCACACTTAGAATCTTCCATACTAAACCTCTTTAGTATAGTGTCTATGTACCTGGATTGGGACAATCCCAACATCCGTTTAGATCTATCTCTATAGATCTTTATCCCATGATGTAGGAGGCATCACCTAGATCTTTCATGGAGAACTTTTGTGATAAGAAGAGCTTGACCGAGTGTAGCATAGGAATATCGTTTCCTATCAAGAGTATGTCATCCACGTACAATACGAGAAAGACAACCTTACTCTCTACAACCTTCTTGTATATACATGGTTCATCTACGTTTTTTATGAAGTCAAACTCGTTGATAACTCCATCAAAATAGATGTTCCAGCTCCGCGATGCCTACTTTAATTCGTGGATGGATTTAAGCAGCTTGTACACCTTTCTGCTACTCCCACTGTCTACGAAGCCTTATGGATGTGTCATGTACACGCTCTCTTCTAAATCATCATTTAGAAAAGCGGTCTTGACATCCATCTGCCAGATTTCGTAGTCATCGTATGCAGCAATGGCAAGTAGGATTCTGATGGACTTAAGAATAGCGACAGGAGAAAAGGTTTCATCATAGTCGACACCTGGTTGTTGACGAAAACCTTTTCCTACAAGTCTAGCTTTGAAAGTCTCAACTTTTCCATCTACACCAAGTTTCTTCTTAAAGATCCACTTGCTCCCGATGGGTTTTACCCCTTCAGGAGCAACTTCTAAAGTCCATACTTTGTTGGTGTACATGGATTCCATCTCAGATCGCATAGCATCCAGCCATTTCACAGAGTCTCCACTTGTGATGGCCTGCTCGAAACTAGTTGGGTCATCATCTTTCATGATGAAATTCTCGCTCCCACCGTCTATGAGAACACCGTAGTACCTCTCAGGTGGATGAGAAACCCTACTAGATTTGCGGAGTGGCTGAAGTTTGTTGGGTACTATTGGATCCTCCGGTTCTACCAAATCGTCAGTAATAGTTTGTGTAGCTGGTACTTCTTCCAGTTCTACCCCATTACCACTAATTTCTTTTACAAGAATTTCCTTTTCTAAAAAGTGAAAGGTCTACCTAGCACCTCATGAAGGGTTTGGAAGCATCACATGTACCAAAGGTGGAGTCTTTAGGGTGCTAAGTAAACTTACAAAGGATCTATCCTAGAAAATTAGGGTTTCTAAATTTTTTTCCACATCAACATATGAAAGAAAGGCTAGGGTTTTGAGAGTACAACCTTTGTAGCTCCCTATGCTAGACTCCTCGGCTACTTGGGGTTTGAAAAGGCTCCGCTTGAACTCCTCGAGGTCACCGATGATCCACCCGGAGTCCGCTTTGTCCAAGCTTGCAACTTTATCCGATCAAGTGAACGAAATGAAGCTAACACTCTAAACAAGTTGGCTAAACTTGTGTAGAATGATGTTGTGGTTCTTATTCTCACTTCAAAATCTAATCTTGATAAGTATATTGCTCACTATAAAAAACTAGAGAGCAAAATGAGAGAGGAAGAAGAAGATGATGGCAATTTTAGAAGAAGATAAATTCCACTCATAAAGAAAATAGAAAATATATCAATATATATTTTCCTCTTCTCATATTAAACCATGGTTAGGATATTATTGAATTTGAGTTAAAAACACAAAAGGAAAAGTAATCCATGGTCAAATGGTGGGTGAGAATGGTCAGGTCAAGAAGGATGTAGAAACTAGTCATGAATTATCTTTTCCTTTTTCCATTTTGTTTTAACCAAAAAATCAAATAATAATCCAAATGAAAACCCATGGTGTGAGTCTTATATTGCCACCATTTTCTTTGTATAAGCAACCATGAAGGATGTATGTATGTATGTATGTGTATATGTACAACCATATGTGCATGAAACTAAAAGAAAGAAAACATACATGCATGCATACATCCATCATGCACAAGGAAAAGATTTCAAGTGAGAAAACTAATGGTTAAATGATAAATCAACACTTGATTTATCAATCCGGCCATATCACATACGACCCCTACCAAAAGCAAGCCGCCCGATCAATATACGGTATCCTATACGCGCATTTTAATCGGGTCCATGCGCATATCGCATATGCGCACCACAACGTTTCGCCTGGACTAGGAAACTCCATTGTGGGACTCTGAGACTCGTCAATACGCCGGCAGTGGGTGATGATCATATCAAGCACCCCCAAGCCACAAGCGGTCAGCTAAACGTAACGGCCACCCGGGTATTGAGCGATCAGAAGAGAACAAGCGAACCTGCTATAACTCCCGTCGAGCCAACCGGCAACACTTCCCGTACAGTCCGGTCTCCTCGTCTGATATGTCGCATATCAAGTCTAGGGGTGGTAAACGTCAGACCCAAATAACCGATAAGTCGTGCCGATGTGAGGCTCATAACGGGTCGAGAAACTACTGGTAACACTTACCAGCAAATCTCTGAATCAACCCTGGCCAGGGACTTCCCTGTTACGGCCAATCGAGCACAGTGCAACATCAACCCCCAATACCGGGAGAGACGAAACCCCTCCTATCGCTCATTGCCTCCATGTGACTCGGGACTGTACCCAAAAACCACCGCACGCCCTCATGAACGTGGTAAGGTGGAAATCAAAGCACAGTGGGAATCACACAAGAATCTATGACGATCTCGGGTCTACAGACTAACATGCACAAGTGTAACCTGAGAACTGCCATCTGACGTGAGGTATAATACCATCTGGGAGTTCTCGGCGAGTCCGTCCAGTGTACCCAGTCTCCACTGAGCACCCGTATACCATCTCTGATGTCAAACACCAATGGATATGGGATCATCCATCGCCCATCTCATGGGTCGAGAAGCATATACGCTAGTCTACACTGGTATATCGATGCCCCGTCTCGATACACCTACGACTAGGGACCTTGAAGGATGTACTTATGGACTACCATGTCCCCACTAGTATGATCTACATCATAGTCCAGGTAGTCAAGTACACATCCTAAGGGCTTTACCAACATGTAACTCTAAGACAGTATAAAGAGACAAGTATACATGTTAAGATAAAGAGCAACCAGATAGCATACTATCATATCGAGCAAGAATGTCATCTCTATATATGTCCAAGCATCCAATATAATATACATCATCTATACAATACTGGCCTCTAGGGCATACATACAACTAACAAAAAGGTGGCATGTTGAGAAACAAACACTTTTTGTTCCTCAGAATGGTAGAAGATATATCCATAAGAATCTTTTGGATATCCTAAAACTTGCACAAAACAGACCTTGCTTCGAGCTTATCCGGATTTTTCTTTTTAACATAGGCCGGACATCCCCATATCTTAACTCGTTTAAGAGATGGTCTCTTCCTATTCCATATCTCATATGGAGTGGTAGGCATGGATTTGGTCGGAACCCTATTCAAGAGATATGCAGCTATCTCAAGTGCATAACCCTAAAAAGAAATAGGTAACTCAACAACACTCATCATAGAGCGCACCATATCTAATAGGGTGCGATTCCTCCGCTCCGAAACTCCATTGTATTGTGGTGTATACGGAGGAGTAAGCTGAGAGAGAATCTCATTCTCTTTCAAGTAGTCTCTAAATTCCGTACTCAAGTATTCTCCTCCCCGATCAGATCGAAGGATTTTAATACTTTTACCCATTTGGTTCTCCACCTCGCATTTATATTCCTTGAATTTCTCAAAAGATTCAGACTTGTGTTTCATCAAGAACACATGTCCGTATCTTGAGAGATCATCGGTGAATGTAATAAAATATGAGGAATCATTCCTGGCATGTGTAGACATAGGACCGCATACATCACTATGTATTAGTTCCAAGAGTTCAGTAGCTCTTTTTTCGTGTCCAGTAAACGGAGTTTTGGTCATTTTGCCTTTGACACATGACTGGCAAGTTTCATAAGATATAAATTCAAACTGATTCAAATATGCATCTTTATGTAACTTAGCTAGTCTTGTCGCATTGACATGACCTAGTCTACAATGCCACAAGAAGGGTTCGTTCATTTCTGAACTTTTCCTCTTGTGTGTGTTCTGTACGTTTAGAACTGTCGTTTGATTTAGAACATATATACCGTTACATAACGTACCATACCCAAGCAACACTTGATTTAGGAAAACATTCACAATATTTTTAGTATGAAATAACAGTCGCTCAGAATTATTGTGTTATCACTTGGTAATATAAGGTGATATTCGCCAACTGCTTTGGCTGCAAAAATTGCACTATTCTCTTATCTGAGGGACATATCACATTTTCCCAGTTCTCTACCTCTACTCAACCCATGTAACAAATTACATACGTGGGATCCTGATCTGGTATCCAACACCCAAAACGTAGAGCAAACTGAGAAACAGTTCTCGGTAACGAACACACCTGAAGAAGATGCATCATCATGCTCCTTCTTCGTTTTGGATGGCGTGGGAATCCGGGTATTCTACTATTCCATGCTCAGATTTATGACAGTCATAAGATAGAGCGGAACCTAGCCCAGTATAATAAGTGGATTCGGTCAATACATTCATATTATTATCTTGATTAAGACAAATCATTGGTCGCTACCAGGAGAGAGAGAAGGATAATCACTTTTGCGTGCACTCTTTGCAAGATTAGATTGGTTATTATTTTATCTAATCAGGATGTCTTCCACTGTTTTTATCAAATTTTCCTTCAAACCCTAAAAGGTAAGATTAGCCCGGATTAACAAGTTCGCCAATCGTTCGGCCAGGCAGGTATTGGTATTCCGAGAGAGTCTCCCCATGCTTTCACATGGAACTAATTAAATAACCTCATTTCCGCATGGGCGTCACCCCGTTAACACCTTTCTTAGACACCTAATGGATCGGCTAATTGTAAATTGGAAAACTCTCCCAGGAGTCGCAGTGGGTATCGGGATCCAATTATCTTATAGAAGGTATGCAATCTCATTGCAAATTTCAACACTTGAAATTCCCGATAATTATTTTTACCCCTAGTGACTTGTGACCTTAACTATGGTCAACAAATTATAAGCGCTAGCCAAGTTCAACCCGTTCATTTCTTGATTAAATTAAACCCAACCGTACGACCCTTAACTATGGTCAACAAAGTCGTACGAATGTCCTAATCAATCGCATCATATGCTTTATAGGAAAACACCACTTAGCTACCTTACACTACCCCTTAACTATGGTCAACAAACGTAGCACGAATACAAAGTACTCTACTTCCTAAAATGACGGAGGGCTACGAATGGTTTTGATGAGAACCTTTAACGTAATGAACTTGATATCGTTGTAGAATCTAGTGATTTGAAAAGGAGTGGTTTAAACTCCGATTTATAGTTTTCAAAACAAACTGAGTGAGTGGTAGGATTCGCTAGTTTTGTTAAAGAGGTCACTCCCGGTGAAGGGATCTCGGCTCTTTCATCATCGAATAAGGTGCTGGATATCCATCAAGGAATACCACTATGCAAAGTAAGAACTAGAGAAGCTATCAAACTAAACCAAGTGGGTTGTAGCATTTACTAGTTTTGCTAAAGAGATCACTCCCGATGAAGAGATCTCAGCTCTTTCCTCATCCAATGAGGTGCTGGATATCCATCAAGGAATACCACTATGTAAAGCAAGAATTAGAGCTACCTTTTTTAAAAATTTGATTCTACAATATTTTTAGGTTTCTTATCTTTTCATTAATCTCATTAACGAAATCTCATCATTTAATGTTTCTTTAATATCACAGAAAAGAAACGAAAATGGAACGTACGCTTATGCCATCCGCATTCGCCACATATGAAATATTGGATATACTAACGGCAGAGCGGCAGGTTACTTAACTAACGGCAGAGTGGGGGCTGGACTAGCGCGGGTGCAAAACATAAGCAACGTTTATTATATATATCATATATATATATATATATATATAGAGAGAGCATTCGTCTCACGCAGTTATAAGATCACATCACAGGACACAGCAGCGGAAATCAACATATGAAATATTGGATATATTAGGAGGTCCGTGTTTTAAATTAAGCCAATAATGAAAAACACGGATTCCACGGTCGTGATGAATAGCCAAATCCATATCCTTAGACCCCTACGAGAGCGGTAAGCAACCCTGCAAATTATAGAGTTAGGAGACCCGGTCTTGACTCCTCGAGATGGTCTCCTACTGGACTCTAGAACCCGGTTACTTGTGCTCCCCGCCTTGGGTCTATCCTAATGCGGAAAATTAAATAATATACATCAATGGTGATATCATCCTCAACCCGGAAGTGCCCCAATAAAAGAATATTACATACAAATTTTACATGAATGAAAATTGAAAAACTCTCATCTCACATAAAACCCCCGTCTATTCAATCACGACGATTCAATATAACATATCATAGCAATACATAACATCACATGTCATCAACATAAGTAAATATGCGTATCCCGAATGTCGTTGACATATAGCAACGAGATTTGGGATACACCATATATTAAACTGACGGTCGCAGAAAAGAAATGAAAAACTACAATAATTAGAATCCGCATTTCCTTAGACATCATAAACCCGGAAATCTCATATTCTGGATTTCATGCCTAACTCTATAATCCTTGCATTTTAGTCTCATATCGAAAAAACTTTTCAATAATTTAGTCGGGTAATTCAACAACATTCCCGACTACCCGATCGAATACTCATCGGGAGGTTTAGTAGATGGCCGCACCCCCGATGTCGTCGACCAAGTGCACTTAGGCGGAACACCGTGGCCGCAAACACCCGAATGGATGCTTTTGGCAACGGGGTTCTCCTAAAGTCATATGGTCGGGGCTATGGGGCGTGGCTACTTAGTAAAGTTATCTGGCAAGTATTCACGTACGATACGCAATTGCGATGAAGTTTCGATCCGAATCGAAACTTCGTGGCAATCGATCAATAGAGACTAACATGCTAGATTTAAAAACACTAACTAGTTTTCACAAAACTAATTTAATGTGGATTCCAACTACTGTATCACATATCAAACTTAAACCCGAAACGATATAAAAATTACGACTACGAAACACTCCATATTAGCCCCTTAAAAAAATTAACATCACATGCAATTTTGGGCAAATCAAACATAACCCGAAACCATAAAACCAGCACACAAGAACACAAAACAAATTCGAGACCAAATGTAAATAGAAGAACCGGCGAGGCCGGTCATTTGGCCTCTGTCGCCAGCCAAAATTGGATCCCGATTTTGTTTGGTGCTCTAGTTACATCAAATGCAACAATCTGTACTTGTTTAAAAAAATTTCAAAGTCCATTTAAAATTCGACAGAAAGTTGGTCTTTAGGTTTCGGTTTTCGGAGTTGTTTCGTTTCCGCAATTCTATAAATATCGTATAATCTTCTAGTTTTGGCTCTGATACTATGAAAGTGTTTGTTAGAACCACCACTGGGTTTTTCTAGCATCAAGCATGCCAATTTAAAAAATTTCGGGGTGCTAATTAACACTAAACAAGATCTTAAACTAGATGATTAGGGTTTTTGCTTGATATCAACTAAATTAAAACAAGTGAAAGAAATTACAACCTAGTAGATCGAGTCCTTCACTTCACAAGCTCCGTGTAGTAGTCCACACGACTCCACTTGAAGTTGGAACGAGCTTCCTTTGCGATCTTCGTGCTGAAGATGATCCACCCAAATCTCCGTTAATCCAAGCTACCTCTTCACTAATCTCTTTAGTGAAGGAAACACACTACACCAAATGCTAATCTGGTGTAGGATGGTGAAGTAGGGGTGTTGTTTGCTCACTACGGTTCTCACAAGCTCAAGGGTTCACAACTCATGTGAGGGATTGAGCTTGGAGGTGGAGGTGAAGAAGATGGAGAGAGCTAGAGAGCAAATGAGCTCAAGTCTCATGTGAAGAAAAATGAACAAGTGGACTAAAGAAATGGCTTGACCCCTCTCACTTAATGAAGCATGGAATTATTAACAAATTAATAATTCCTACCATGCTTCAATAGTGTAGCAAGAGTAATAAAATAATGACCAAGGCCATGCTTCACCCATGCTCTCATTTTCCACCTCATTTCTATTTTCACAAAATAGAAAATCAACCATACTTCACACACACACAGACACACACACACACACACACACACACACACACACATATATATATATATATATATATATATATATATATATATCGCATATATATATATATCACATATATATTAATATATATATATAAAGATAAGCAAATAATTATTGAGCAATAATATTAGTTAATATATAATTATATCAAATATAAATATATATCATATTGTTAAATCAACACTTGATTTAATAATCCGGTTATATCATATATAACCGACTAATATCATTTATCTGTCTACCACATTATCAAATCGACACTTGATTCGATAATCTGGTTATATCACATATATCCTGACCGATAACAGATAACCGCTAGATTAGAATACGGTATCTCATACTCGTATTCAATCAGACCCCCGCACATATCAGCATATATGCCCTACTTCGTTTCGCTTGAACTAGGAAACCTTTGTGTGGGACTCTAAAGACTCGTCAATACGCCAGCAGTAGGTGATGATCACATCAATCACCCACAAGCCGTCAGCGGTACTAGCTGGACGTAACGGCTACCCAGGTATTGAGCGATTAGAAGATTAACAAGCAAGCTTGTCCAAACTCCCATGAAGCCTATAGGCAACACTTACCGTACAGTCCGGTCTCTTTGTCTGATATGTTGCATATCGAGTCTGGGGGTGGAATCATCAGACCCCAATAACTTGATAAGTCATGCCAATGTATGGCCTATAACGGTTCGAGAAACTACTGATAACTCTTACCAGTAAATCTCATCAACGGCCCTGGCCAGGAACTTCCTGTTATAGCCAATTGAGCATAGTGCAACATCAACTCCCTATACCGGGAGAGACGAAACCCCTCATATCGCTCATTACCTCTATGTGACTCGGGACTGTACCCAAAATCCACATGTTTGCATGACTCCGTTGAGCCGTGGTAGGGAGGAAATCAAAGCACAGTGGGAACCACACGAGACTCTATGATGATCTCGAGTCTACAGACTATCATGTACCAGGGTCACCAGAGAACTGCTATCTGATGATAGGTATAGTACCATCTAGGAGTTCTCGGCGAGTCCTGTTCGGTGTACCCATTCTCTAATGAGCATCTGTGTACAATCTTTGATGTCAAACACCAATGGATATAGAATAAACCATCGCCCCATGCAAGGTCAAGAAACGTACACACTAGTCTACTCTGGAATATCGATGCCCTGTCTCGATACTCTCTCGACTAGGAACAGTTAAAGGATGTGCTTGTATACTACACAAGTCCTAATAGTATGATTTGCATCATAGTCCTGGTAGTCAAGCAAACATCATAAGAGCTTTATCAACATGTATATGAGAGACAGTATAATAATACCAGTGAACATGTTAAGATAAAAGCAACCAGATAGCATATTATCATGTCGAGCAAGAAATTCCTCTATATATATGTCCAAGCATCCACTATATCATACAATAATGGCCTCTAGGGCATACATATTCCTAACAGTGTCGTGATCTGAGGAATTCCCACTTATGAGCATCATCATTAGCCCCCCACTCTCATTCTGACCTATTTATGAGTCGGGTCGAGAATGGCCTGCTTGGTATTTCTCGGCCCGGTCTATTGTCGAGAATCATTAGTGCGGATTTTCCGGGACGACGTGGCGTAGGGAAGTTGCGTAGTTTAGATCTTTGAACCCACGTGGCACCCCTCCCAGAGCTTGGATCTTTGCGCGTATCTCCGATGATATCAGTGGATCAGTGAAATGATTGCGCATTAAGAAGGGTGCGCCGTTTCGCTCGTTCGTCTGTTGGGCTGCAGGAAATGTGTCCAACGTGGGTTGGCGGACGAGACAGGTTGTCACTGTCACCTGCAACCGAAGGGACGTCCCTAATGGCCGATCGCCACGTGGAGCTTTGACTGCTGGCAAGCGCGACGTTTCATTTTGGCGGGAATCGATTTGGGCCGTTGGATGCTTTCTTTGGAGTGTATAAATAAGAGGGGACCCCCCAGAGCCAACACTTCCACCATAATTTACTTTCGTTGTCAAAGATTGCTCGGTGCTCCTTCCTTTTAGATCGGATTACCCGTGCTTTTTTCTCGACGAGCCCATTCCTTTGAATCAGGTTAGATGTCTTCATCTGAGGAGTCTATAGAAATAGTTAGGGTTGAGTTGGACGATGAGGCTCCAGTTGTTGGAGCCGAGTCCAGAGGGACTTCCGCCCCTTTGGATGTAGATAGCCGAGAGGGTTCTCCTGCAGCTTCATCTGTGTCGGGCTCGCCCCATAGAGTCAGGGCTACCCGTGTCGCTCGCTTTCAGGCAGCGACAAGGGCCCCTAAGGTGCGCATCGGGAACGCTCGCGATGCACCCTCCGTCCTGACGGATGTGGACGAGCTTACTGAGATTCGGGCTCGATTTCATATCCCCACTAACTATTCGCTTCGTTTAGCTAGAGAGGGCGAACGGGCGGACCAAGTGCAAGGCAAAGAGATCGCCCTGTACTTGGAAGCATTCCGGGAAGGAATGCGTCTGTCTTTCTCAACCGAGGTATGTGGGGTGCTTCATTGCTTCCATCTTGCCCCGGGCCAGCTAGCGCCAAACTCGTGGAGAATCCTCCTCGGGTTTCTGGTCTGGTTGAAACTTGAAAACATCCCCTTCAACTTAACCCTTCTTATTTCTTTCCTCTGTTATAAGAATCACCCGGCACCGATAAGGACGAGCCGAGCTGGGTGTACTTTTCCTTCAAAAAACGTAAGGGAGGGGTGGCCGGGTCGGGAGTGGTAGTCATTCCTTCTTCCATTCATGAATGGAAGGAGAAGTTCGTATTCGTCAGGCCACCTGAAGGCGAGGAGTGGCATGCGCCTACACAGTGGCACAAGGCCGACTGCCCGACGGTGAAACCGTTATCCTTACCCGAGGCAAGGGTGGTGTCTTTGTGGGAGCCGATCCAACGGGCCGATGTCCTACTTTCCGAGCAGGCTCTGAGCTGGTCCGGGCTCAGCCCTGCGCGCTTTCTACGTAAGTTAGGACCGTAGACGATCTATTTAGACTTTAATAAATTTTGCTTGCCCTTTTCAGCGTTACTAACTCTTTTTGTGTATTCTCCTTTTTGCAGAACAAATAGACCGAACCAAGTTCCTAGCCGCCATGGCCACGAAGTCTCAAAAGAAGACCGGGGGCGGAAACACGTTCAGGCCTGGCCCGAGCTCGGCATCGAAGCTAACTCCACTGGCAAAGCCTTCCGCTGTGCCCCGAGCCCCGAAAGACAGTCGTGGAGGGAGCCAGAAGCATGCACGGGACCCAGAGCCCCGAGCGAGGGGGGAGGAGGAGGAGGAACCTACCGACGTTCCCCTCAAAAGGCAAAAAAGAACGTTCTCTCGGGCGCCCTCCACCGGAATTCCAGTGCAGGAGGGGGACTTCTTCTTCGGGGTGCCCTCGGGGCTCTTCGTCGCCGACAGCCTGCTCTCCGACATGGAGCAAGCAACTGGGGGCAAGATTCCCTGCGAAACCCTGAAGGCCCAGGTAGTAGCCATTGTTAGTGTATATGCCCTAGGGGCCATTATTGTATCATACTAGTTTGTATATTACTTAATGGAAGCTTGGGATATTCACATGTATATAACAGTCTTGCTAAACATGGTAGTATGCTACTTGGTTTTTCTATCTTAATATGTGAGTATACGTATTGATAGAGCTCTTAGGATCTTGCTTGACTACCAGCGTTGTGATGGCAGTCACACTAGTGGGGGCTGGGTAGTCTACAAGCACATCCTTATTCAGGTCCCTAGTCGTTGGATTATCGAGACAGGGCATCGATACTCCGGAGTAGACTAGTGTGTACGCTTCTCATCCCAGTTAGGGAGATGGTCTGACCCACGGCCGTCAGTACGTCGTACTGGAGATAGTATGCAGGTGCTCGTTAGGTTACGGGTACACCGGACAGGACTCACAGGGAACTGTTGGTTGGTTTTATACCAGTCGTCAGTGAACAGTTCCCAGGTGACATGAGTACAGCATAGTCCGCAGACTTGACACTGCTACTTCGCCTCAAGTGTGTCCCACTGTTCTTAGATTGCTACCCTACCGCGGCTCAAAGGAGTCGTGCAAACAGGTAGCAGTTGGGTGCAGTCCCGAGCACTTGGAGGCAGTGGCGGTTAGACATGATTCGTCTCTCCCGGTATTAGGGGTTGATATCGCGCTGTGTCAGAGAGCCATTACGCAAAGTCCCTGGCCAGGGCAAGCGAGATTTGCTGGTAGGTTCCGGTAGTTTCTCAGGGTGTAATGGGCTTCGCTCCGACACGACTTATACCGCTATTAGGGGACTGACGCTTGCCGCCCCCCTAGGCCCGATATGCGATAGTCTTAGACGAACGGACCGGACTGTATGGAGATTGTCACATGAGACTCGGTAGGAGTTCGGATGGGTTTCCTCATCGGCCTTCTTATCGACATCTACCTGGGGACCGTTACGTACAGCTAGTGCCGCTTGCGGTCTGTGGTTAAACCCACTGCCAGTGTAGTAGTCGAGTCTCTAGAGTCCCACACAGAGAGTTTCCCTACTCCAGGCGAAACGATATAGAGGTCGTATGGTTTTACGACAAGGGTTCGGACGCATACGTGTGTTTACGCACATACGACTTTCGGACAGTTTTTACTAGTCGGCTTTGGTTTAAGCCAGTTTTTAGTATCCGGTTATTGGATTTATACAGTCTAAAGTTTTTCCGTGTTTTTACGGATAGAAAGGGCGTTCTCGTAATTGCGCGAGAAGCTTCTAGAAGATGGTGACTTGGGGGTTAAGGTGGCATATGCATTAAATGGGATTAGTGAGTCATATGAGTGATTCATCCATGTCATTAATGCATCATAAATGCTTAATGACTCATGGAGATGAATCGCCCTTTGATATTTATCAAGCATGGTTGTAAATCCTTTATTTTCTTTTATTGGATAAATGATAATACTTGATATATATTATGATACATCATTATCTCATCTCATTCTTTTGCTCACTTTCTCTCTCCTCAAGCTCTCCCTCTTCAAACCCTAATCCTCCCCTCTCATGTGTTGAGTACAAGGATTAGATTAGACTACTTAATCCTTGTTTCCTGATTTAAAATCAGGAAAGCTTCTGGGAAAAGCTTCAAAAAGGGGGCCACGTGCTTACACGTGACCAGCAGTCACGTGTTGACACGTGACATATAAAGCGGCAGAAAAGGGCACATTGGTTCCCTGATCAAGTCAAGGAAAAGAGCTTCAGAAGAGGTTACGTGCTCCCACGTGACCAGGGTCACGTGTCGGCACGTGACGTTCAAAGCAACAGACTCGCTCTCCAATTGAACCAAGGAAAGAAGTGCCAGACAGGGGTCATGTGCTCACACGTGACCAAGGGTCACGTGGTAGCACGTGACGGCTAAGCAGCAGAAGAAGGCAGAGTGCAAAAGAAAGAGGAAGGCTCGTTCCAAAGGGGGGGTCACGTGTCCACACATGACCATGGGTCACGTGGACACACGTGACCGGCTTTCAAAGCCCAGTTTTGACGACAGATTTAAATTCTGAAGGAAATTTGAATCTTTCCAAAGGAAAGTGATTATTTGGGACCAATCAAATTAAAGATTCAGAGATGATTAAATATCATCTATCTATGGAAAATCTCGGGTTTGGAAAGATTTCCCCCTTAAATCTAACCAAAATAACAGAGGAGAATCTCTGGATTTAAAATCCAATGGTGAATAAAATTCACCCAATAATCCAAAGGTCCAAACGAATGATGGATGCAAATCAAATCTCTCAATGAAGATTCATCAAAAACTAATTGACTCGGCTGCTTCTCCTATAAATAGGAGCCAAGAGATATACGCAGAGGGAAGGAAAAAAAGAGAAGAGAGCTCAGATACTTGAAAGAACTTGGATCTTCTGCAAAAGAAAACCCTAGGTAAGAAAGGGAAGGCTTTCTGAAAGAAAGAGAATTTAATTCTCAACAGAGTTTAACTCTAATATATAAAACAGAAGAATATATTTCTTCTCTCTTTGATAGAGGATCTGCAAAGTGCACATCTCCCCTTTAGGTTGAGAATTTAATTCTCAATGGGTTGAGATCCTGCCATGCAGATCCAAAACATAGAGAGGGAATGCAAGCATGAGAATTTAATTCTCGCAGAACTATAGGAATTTAATTCCTTTAAGATAAAATTAGGGCTTGACCCTGTATCATGGGAATTTAATTCCTTTAGAACAAAGAGAAATAGGGTTTAACCCTAATTAAGAATATAGTTCTGTGGAAACTGCAGGAATTTAATTCCCTTAATTATAATTCTTTAAAATGGGAAGTATAATTCCTGGAGAGCTTTTATTAAGGGTTTAACCCTCTTCAGTTCTTCACATATACGAGGAATTTAATTCCTACAGAAAATTCAGAGTTCAACTCTATTTCAGAATATAGATCTTCGAAAGGAAGTAGGAATTTAATTCCTCTGAAATCTAAAGTTCGAGGAACTTAATTCCTGAAAAGAGATCAACAGATCCTCTAAAAACGACATACATAGAGGCAATCCCTCACGTGACCCACGTGACCCTTAACAAAAGCTCTAACAAATGAGCATATGAATGCCCGTCACGTGCTGACACGTGATGCTCTGAAAGATGCAGTAATCTCAGCAGAATCATTGAAGGGAAGGCACTCTCACATGTTGCCACGTGACCTCTCTTGCCTTAGTGTTTAACACTAAATTGGAACCCTCGAATCCAGTTATTGAAACAACTGTTGGGCCTTAGTGTTCACCACTAATCAAAAACCTTACTTGCAGTGTTCAACACTGACTACCTTAGTGTTTAACACTAATTTGAGGGCTCCGTTGCCAGTACTTGACACCAATCTGTTTAACACTAATTTGAAAGCCTTGTTGCTGGTGTTTAACACCAACTATTCTTTTAGTGTTAAACACTAACTTGTCAACCCTATTCCCAGTGTTCAACACTGATTGCTCTGAAGTGTTCAACACTAGGCTTTGGCCCAATGGGCTAAAGGGATAGAGGCAAAGCCTCTCCCTCAATGGACCAACAGAAAGTCAATATTCCAGACCTGACTGGACTCAGCCCAAGCTGGCCATAAGTCCTCAATTTGTGATTAACTGAGCCAATGGGCTCATAACATAATTGATCAGTCTTGACCCAAATTGGGCCAGGGACTATTTAATCCACCCCGGTTCTAGGGTACATCTCTTCACTCCTTTGATACTTGGCATTGTAATCCCTCAATGTCTTCAAAGAGGTGACGGGTCCCGATGACCACTCATGATATGGACTGTGGGGTCCTTAAACCCATGCCTAACGCAAAATTCCTGGTTACGTGGAACGCGGATAACGTCACTCTTTGACCCCGTGGAAAACGTCCAGAGCGGATCCTGGTCCTCGCGGAACACGGCAGTGAACCCGTGTGAAGCATCCAGAGCGGAGCCTGGTCCTCGCCTAGCGCGGCAGTGAACCCGTGTGAAGCATCCAGAGCACATACCGGACTGTGGAGTCCTTAAACCCATGGACTATGACGTCCTTAACCTTGACCGAGATGTCTTAAAACTACCAGTTGACCGAGATGTCTTAAAACTACCAGCTGACCGAGATGTCTTAAAACTACCAGTTGACCGAGATGTCTTAAAACTACCAGCGGACCGAGATGTCCTTAAACTACCAGCGGACCGCAATGTCCTTAAACTACCAGCGGACCGCAATGTCCTTAAACTACCCATGGACCGCAATGTCCTTAAACTAGAACCATAGAGCCTCCATATGCTCTTTCGTCGGATCTAAACGGTCCTGTTTAAGTTGATCTTAGCCTCAAAGATGGCTAACGCATCCTTAAACCTTCAAGCAGACTGGACTATGAATCCCCCTAATTAACTCTGGCTCGAGGGTACATCTCTGAACTCCTCTGACATCCGTCGTTGTAATCCTTCAACGTCGTCAGAGAGGTGACGGGTCCCGACGGCCACACATACGATGGACCACTATGTCCTTAAAACTGGAACAATGGAGTCCAAACGCTCCTTTATCGGATCTAAACGATCCCGTTAAGTTGATCTTAGTCTCAAACTAGACTAACGTATCCTTAACAAATGTTTGAGTTGATCTTAGCCTCAAGTATGGCTAACGTGTCCTCAAACCAAACCCCCAAACCCAAATCTAAGATAACACGGATTTGGACTAGTCCACGCCCTACGGGCGACGACATAACTCGGTCTCCGTAAACGATCCACGGGCAATAAAACATAAAACAAAAACACACGACACGAAGTGACCATCTGGAGAAGGAGAAAGTTGTTACCGTGATGCGGTAGCGTAATTAACTGCAGGGGCTTGCGCCTGCAGGGAAGAGCGTCCCCACAATCAAAAAACCCCTCAAACGAGGGGGAATCTGACGAAGTCTGCTACATCGGACGCATCCGTCTAAACCTCCGATACATGGCGCCATGGATCAACTTGGCATCTTCGGAGAGGTGGACGGATAGCACCTATTGGCATCTGCCCCGAACCTCAGGCGAGACGGCCCGACGTCCCGCGCGTCCGTTCGGAGGGGAACAGATTCTGGCACGCCCGGTGGGACCTTTTCCTCTTTCCACTCCACACTTCGTGTGTCGTGATTCGCGAACCAATCGCGGTTCACTAATGATTGCCCTTGGGTTTCAAGATACTAAGAATTGGCGTCTTGCCTATTGCAGAAAACAAAGGATCGATGGCTGCTACTTCCGCGAAGTCCTTCAACTGCTCAAACTGCAATTGCGACCAACGCTCTACCTCGCCAGGAGGTATAGCCTATGGACCCCAAGCTGCTTCGTTGTTCACAATGCCGGTGGACCAAGTGACTCAAGCCACTACCGGATTGTTCTTTGGGACTATACTCCCCCCATCAAGCTTCGTGGCGCCGGTGCCGACAAAGGAAGCTCTCAGGAAGTCTGTCTTTGATCGTCTTACCCCTGCCACGGCTCCTCTCAACGAGTCGCCCAACGTCAACGCCTCGGTCTTCTCTAGATTGGGCCAGAAATCCTGCGAACTCATCACGGGGCCTACAATCTCAGAGAAGGCTGCTTCTAAGAAAGTGGCCGCGCCTACCCCCGAAATTGCCAAGGTGGCTTCCCCTGCCACCAAGTCGGTCTTTACAAGATTGACGGCTTCGGCTACCGCTCCTACTGCCCAGAAGACATCGGTCTTTGACAGGCTAACACCAACGACAACCCCCCACCCACGCAGGGGGCAAGACAAGACCATTCTTACCGCTGAACCAGCGTCGTCCGCTCGACGCGCTCGACGTCGTCATTGGCGCCGAATAAGGAAGGCTAGGGGCAACTCCCCCTCTGGGTTGACTCCATCAGCCCCGGTGGCAGAAGTTAATGCTGCTGTTCCAACTGGGAACAGCTTCGAAATGCTAAATAAGGTGCGAAGAAATTCTCCTACTGCAGTGCTGAAGAGGTCTCCTTCCCCATTAAAGAAGGTTGCGGAAATAGAACCAGAACAGCCCCGATCTCCTCAACGGCTGTCTTCCAAAATCTATAAGGTTTGGCTGCAGGCCCGAGACTCGATCATCGATCCAAACTCCTCCCGCCAGCACAAGAAGCTGAAAATCCAACCGGAAGCTGGTCACCAGGCTGAACCCCGAAAGGCTGTCGGGACGCCCACCTCAACGGCCCCCTCAACCTCCATGGCTCATAAAAGGAGGAGGCCAGAAAAGATCCCTCACCATGCAACAACAGCAAAAAGCACTGAGCTCAGACGCCCTAAGTCTGGGGGCATGATGGTCCACACCGTATACATGGCCTCTGGAAAGGAGGAGAGCCGCACTTCTACAGGCCACCGACCACTTACCTGATCCGTGACGAAAGCCCAGGAGCAGCAACAAAAGCTCCAAGAAATGATGAATGCTATGGCCGCACTTACCGGGCCAAAAGAAAACCCAGAAACGTCCTCAGATGCGCGCCAAGAAGAAGAAACCGATGCTGAATTCCTTCGCCGGATACTGGAGAAAAAGGACAAAGAGGCTGCTGAACAAGCAGCCAACATACAACGTATGGGCCTTCTCTTCCAAGATATGATAGGAATGATGATCCAGCAGAACTTGCCCGCCGAAGATCCCCCAATCGTTCTTGAAGACGACCGAGGAGAAACATCGAATCCACTGCCGGCCCTCTCAACGGCCAAGGAGGAGGCAATCTCTAAGGCAGACTTGGCTGACTACATAGCCCATCAAATCCGGGTCCATCATGCGACTGAGGCAGCTGGTCAAGTCGTGAAGACGGGGCGGCCGTATCCAAGCTGGTACGACCAAATCAAATACCCGCAAGGCTATACGATACCGAAATTCCATGTGTATAAGGGGACCGGCAATCCCCATCAACATGTCGCCCAGTTCCGGGCCCTCTGCGGTAACACCGGCGGTGATGATAAACTGTTACTCCGTCAGTTCGTTGGCAGCTTATCAGAAACAGCGTTTGAATGGTATTCGGAACTTCCGAACGATTCTATCAAAACGTTCGCTGAAATGGAGTTGTTATTCACTCAGCGGTTCGCAAGTGCCAGCGAGCGCACTCCAATAACTGCATTAATTAACGCCAGGGTAAAACCAGGCGAAACCTGGGTCCAGTATGCTATACGCTGGCGGAATTTGTGGTCGAGATGCGAGCAGCGCATTGAGGAGGCACCCGCAGTGGGCATGTTCGTGGGTACCCTAGACGCCCACGCGACCATCTCGCAGTTCATGATGTTCTTTAAGCCAACCACATTCCAGGCTTTAATCGACAAGTTGGCTCAGATGGACCAAATGGGTCATAGACCACCTCCCCCGAAGTCGGAACCTCGGAATGACAAGGGTAAAGGAAGGGAAACCTTCGTCGCGAATGCCCAACAGCAACCTAACGCCCCGAAACCGGCAGATCAACTGGAAGAAAGACGCCGGTATTATAATGAGAAGATGAAACGTCCCTACTCGTTCCCACGGGACAAGACGAAACGGTTATTCGAGCTGGCAATACGCAACAGACTTATAAACCTACCAAATCCAAGGCGACCGCCACAACCCACCGAGGTGAATAACCCTAACTATTGCCCTTACCATCAAACAGTAAGTCATCCGATTGAAGATTGCTTCGTCTTCAAAGGATGGATTGAAGATCAATACCTCCAGGGGAAGTTTGTACTGTCCGAAAAGTGGAAGGTGAACCCACCACAACCGCATACTCCTAAGAAAGCAGATACACCGGGGGCAACCTGCTCCTTTATTGAAGAAGCTCCATGGGAGGTCGTACTATCAACTAAAACCAAAAGGATGCTGAGAGACCTTCATGCGTGCCCTGCAATCGAATGGAAGGACCCTCTTGAACCTCAAATTATCGAAGGGATGTTGAAGCCCCGCCCAACTGTGAAGACTCATGATAAGGGTCCAAATACTCACGCCCAGCCGTCAAAAGCTTCGAAGAAAAAGAAGAAGAAATCCAAGAAGCCCGCGAAGCTTGGAGACGAGCGCACGAAACTGCAAAAGCAGATCGACGCGCTGGAAGAATACAATCAAAAGGCGCGAACCCCTGTCACACTGCAAGAGTTCCTCAACCACATCTTTCAAGAGAAAGATGATGAAGAGGGCTCATCGGATGAATCCGAAGAGTATGTGGCGAGTTGTAGCGTAATCTCCCACTCGTTTACCGATGATGAGAAAATTCCTAACACTAAGAAGCTGGAGGCAGAACCTGAACCAGAGCATGCGTGGCTGACAAATGAAATGATCAATGCCTTTCTAGACGAGATCCGGCTAAAGAGTAAAGCGGATCAGGAGCGTGAGATGGCAGCGTCAGAAAGAACCAAATGCAGGCGACTGAATGAAAGAGTTGAGCTACCCCCGCCAGAGCAAAAGGCGTCCGAAGTAGACAAAAAGATATTCAAGACGAGGAAAAGGTTTGCCAAAGCCATGTCAATGGGGATGAAGCTACCACCCTCGGAAGGAAACACACACGATGGGGCGGAGAGGCACCCTGATTACTGCGCGTATCATCGGAAAATCTCACACCCCACAGAGGAGTGCGACGCCTTTAAGATATGGTGGCAAGGATATGTTGCTCGTCGGCAACATTGTAAGCGCATGAAACGCAAGATCCGTCGGGAGCAAAGAAGCACTGTCAACGGGCTCAACAGAATTACTGGCAACTGTTATATGGCTCATGCCGAGGGGTCACAAGTTCTCACCTTTGGGAGCGACTCTGATGAAGAAGTGACTCTGGGCCCTCTCTTTGAAGAATCCGTGTTAGGGAAAGATGAGGAATCGGAAGCCTGCGAAAACATTCAACTGCGCAATCGCACACTCCCAGAAAAGAATCTCGGGCCCGTGAGCAGAAAAGATAAGGGAAAGGACAAGGTCATTGAAGATATCACTTTAGATGACCAAGTCATGAAAGAACTAACTACCAAAGACCCTCCTAAGAAGGGTAGGGTGGACTATAACATCCTCGCGCATTTAAGGAAGCTACCCTCTCAGCTTAGCATTCTTGATGCCCTCCTGTTATCAAAAGAAGCACGAGACTCACTCTTTAAAGCGTTGCAAGAACCTGAACAATTCCAAGCCTTTCTCGCCACTGAAAGGATGAAGGATGAACTGGAGGAAGTGCATACAGCCGATATCACTTTCGGTGATGAAGACCTCCTTCTCGGGACGTGCGACCATAACCGTCCCCTATATGTCTCCGGATACTGCCATGATATCAAGATAGGCAAGATCCTGGTGGATAATGGATCCTCCGTCAATCTCCTTAATGTTCGGGTGTTGAAGGAAATCTGCATGAGTGTGCAACATCTCGCTCGTGACAAAATTACTATTTCCGGTTTCGATTCACAATCGTCACGGACTCTCGGATCTGTAATACTAACATTACGCTTCGGACTTCTCGTCACGGACATCAAATTCCATGTCATCGACGCCAAGACCTGCTACAACGCCTTGCTCGGTCGTCCTTGGCTACACGAATACAACATCGTCCCTTCTACACAACATCAGTGTATGAAGTACTTTAAGGATAGTTTCGAGTATACCGTAACAGGTGAGTTGAACCCATTTTCCGTGAACGAAGTCTGCAAATACGAAGATGCGAAATACTTTTTGCCAGACTTCGAAGATACAGAAAGGTGTCGCAACTCAGAGAACAAAGCCGCCGCCACCATCCCTGTTTTCGGAAGCGATACCGAAGAAGAGGAAGAGATAGTTTATACAGGGCCATCTCAGCGCAACAACCGGGGGACGCCCGCCCCCATACTGGTCTTCGGAAGTGATTCAGAAGATGAGGCCAATGCCGTATTCTCCAATCGGCTTTCAATGCAAGCACCCCTTGGCGATGGCCATAGTTTGCAAATCACCATGGTACCGCGAGAACACTACAAGGATCTCGACACGCTTCAAGCTCACAGTGTGCAGGACCTGCAAACGTTTTACGTCCCTCCCAGGCGAAGGGGTGAGAAGGTGATCCTATTCTACCGATCCTCAGAGTCGAAAGTAGAGAAAGAGATCTGGCATGGCGTGGATGCTACACTTGACAGGCTCCAACCCATCCGTCTGCCTAGATACTATACAGACGGATTAAAGAAGCTATTAAAGCGCCAAGGAGTACCTGTAAAACAGACTGTTCGGCAGGCTCGGTTCTATAAAAAGATTTGGGATGTTCCTGGGACCCAACGCAAATTGCCCAACGGGAAAATGGAAACACTCGGGCTTGGATACGCGAGAGCCGGAAAACGGGAACGGGCCCACAATAGCTACGCCATATATACCTTTGATGAAGAAGAGGACGCCCTGCCAGGAGAGGCCAACCCCTCATCAAAACCAGACCCTGCGATTGAGACGTCGAGTCCGTCATTTGAAGAACGGATGGACAAGCCTATCAGGAAAGTGGGTCAGAAAGGTCGGGAAGACCACAACCGCGAAATGTCCATCTACGAGAAGGCCAGGACGCAACGTCTATTTCAACATGCTGCAAAAGGCAAAGGTGCTCGTCCTTATCAACCCGTCATACGAAAGGCCCGATGCGGAGACGGGAGTAAGTCAAGGAGCGGAGAGAGGAACCGACAACCAGGACACCGGATTAGAGGGTTACGGGTACTGCGCGGCTCGGATTCGTCCCTCATGGAAAAGAGGAGCCGAGCGTACTCCTTCCCCCGAGACAAGACAGAGAAGTTACTCAAGCTCGCTTTAAAACATCAAATGATCGTGCTTCCAAAGTCTAGACACCCTGAGCAAACCAACAAGGCTTCTCGTTCGAGCTACTGCTCTTATCACCAAGCCATAGGACATCCTACCGAAGACCGCTTCACCTTCAAGAACTGGGTCGATGACCAGTACCGACGTGGCAGATTCGCTTTATCCAACAGCTGGAGGGTAACGCCGCCGCAAAAGCATGAACCCAAGGCCGCAAGAGCAGAACCGGATCCACCTCAGTCCTGGGAGCGGATTCACACCTGTTATACGATCACGATATTAAAAGAAGAGCCCGAGGACATAGACGACCTTCCCCGGTGCTTTGAAAACAGCGATAATGAGGTGATCTCAGAATTTCCGCCCGCTCCGAAAGAACTGGAAGACGGTATACATACTACTGCAGATAACCTCAGGAAGATTGAGTTGGGATCGGCGGATGACCCGCGACCGACATTCGTCAGCGAACTACTCTCTGAAGAAAAGGTGGCCGCGTTAAAAAACGTGCTACTACGGCATAAAGACTGCTTCGCGTGGAACTACTCTGAGATGCCAGGATTAGATCCGGAGGTTGCCGTGCATAAATTAGCAATATCCCCGGATATCAAGCCAGTCAAGCAAGCGCCAAGAAGGATGCGACTCGAGCTTGAGATGAGCATCAACGCCGAATTCAAGAAGCTGATCGATTCTGGATTCATTCAAGAAGTCCAATATCCCGATTGGATCGCCAATATCGTCCCAGTAATGAAAAAGAATGGGACGGTACGCATATGCGTGGATTTCAGGGATCTCAATAAAGCCTGTCCAAAGGATGATTTCCCAGTACCGGTAACCGAGCTAATGATAGATAACACGTCCACTCACGAGGTTTTCTCCTTTATGGACGGTTCGTCAGGATACAATCAGATAAAGATGCATCCCGCAGACCAGAAGCACACCGCTTTTCGAACCCCTTTGGGTATATTCTGCTACAGGGTTATGCCCTTTGGTCTAAAGAACGCTGGCGCTACCTATCAAAGGGCCATGACAAAGATCTTCGATGACCTCATACATGACATCGTTGAGTGCTATATCGATGACCTCGTAGTAAAGAGCATGTCATACGAAGAGCATTTAAAGCATCTGGAGACTGTGTTTCAACGCCTCTGGCAATATAATTTGAAAATGAATCCCCTCAAATGCGTGTTCGGAGTCTCCTCAGGCAAATTCCTGGGATTCATCGTTCGACACCGAGGTATTGAAATAGATCCGTCAAAGATTAAAGCGATCATGAAAATGCCTCCGCCAAGAACCCTCAAACAGTTGCGGTCTCTCCAAGGGAAGCTCGCATACATCCGGCGATTTATCGCAAATCTTTCAGGCAAATGCCGCCCCTACAGTCACCTGATGAAGAAGGGAACCCCATTCGTCTGGGATCAAAAATGCCAAGATGCACTAGACGAGATCAAGCAGTACCTGTAGAACCCGCCGGTATTGGCTGCGCCGGTCAAGGGAAAACCCCTCATTCTGTATACAACCGCCCTCGAAGGTTCCTTGGACGCATTATGGGCGCAAGAGAACGATCAGGGGAAAGAGAGAGCACTCTACTACTTAAGTCGAGTTCTACTGGGGGCAGAAAGCAATTACACTCCCATTGAAAAACATTGCTTGGCATTAATCTTCGCGATAACAAAGCTCAGGCACTATGCGTTGGCACATGAAGTCTGCCTCATCTCGAAGGTGGACCCTCTTAAATACTTGATGTCAAAAGCCATATTGACGGGACGACTCGCTAAATGGGCCCTGCTCTTGATGGAGTTCTCGATAACATATCAACCTCTCAAGGCAGTGAAAGGCCAGGCCATTGCCGATTTCCTCGCTGAGCACCCGATACCGGCTGATTCCCCTTTGAATTGTGATTTGCCGGACGAGCATGCATTTGATGCGATTAGCGGCGGAAGCACCCGATGGGAACTCTATTTCGATGGAGCGTCCTCCGTAAAGAAACAAAAGCAAGGTATCCCAATGATCAAATCGGGGATAGGCCTTATCTTTGCAACTCCACAAGGAGGGATAATGCGTTTCGCCTTCTCCTTGACAGAGCCGAGGACAAACAATGAGGCTGAATATGAAGCTCTGATAGCAGGCCTCGAAATCGCCATCGACATGGGAATTGAAGACCTCCTTATATACGGGGATTCTCAGCTAGTCGTTAGTCAAGTAAATGGTGACTACCAAACGTGCAAACCGGAGTTGGTAAAGTACGGCGAAAAGGTGCAACAACTGTTGGCCCAAATTCCCTCCTATATTTTAGAAAACATACCGCGCGCGGAGAACAGCAAAGCAGACGCGCTGGCCAAACTTGCTAAAGAACTGGCCGACGAGAACCTCGATGATGTCAGAATCGTGGTACAAAGCCGTCGAGTGCTCACCCCGGCAGAACTATCTCCGGAACTACATAAAGAGGGAGCGACTGAGCAGACGAACCTACAAATAAAAGACCAAGAGAAGGCCGAGGACTGGAGGGAAGTCTTGATGGACTACTTTAAGTCCCGCCGAATGCCCAAAGAAGCGTCCTCAAGACATCAGCTCATGAAACGAGCTCTATCTTTCGCTTTCGTCAACGATACTCTATACAAAAGATCACTTGATTCTCTATGGCTGAGATGCTTAGGACCCGACGAAGCAGAAAAAGTCGTTCAGGAAGTTCATGACGGACTTTGCGGTTCTCACCAAGCAGGCCCAAAGATGAAGTTAAAAATTAAACGGATGGGTTACTACTGGCCCACGATGATCCAGGACTGCCTCGAGTACGCGAAGCAATGCCACTCGTGCCAGATTCATGGAGACTTTATCCACCAACATCCAAATCCACTACACCCAACGGTGGCCAGCTGGCCATTCGAAATGTGGGGAACTGACATAGTCGGCCCCATTGAGCCGGCATCATCTCGGGGACATCGTTTTATCCTGGCGACTACTGATTACTTCTCCAAATAGGCAGAAGCCATACCATTGAGGGAAGTGAAGACGGAGAATATCCTCCATTTCTTCAAGACGCACGTTATCTATCGGTTTGGAACACCACGGCGGATTATCTCCGATAACGGGCCAGCCTACAGAAGCCATAAGATTAGCCGCTTCGCGCAACAGCACAATATAGATTGGAGGTATTCTTCAGTTTACAACCCACGAGCCAACGGTCTGGCCGAGGCCTTCAATAAGATCTTGACGAAGATCATAAAAAAGACCGTTTCCCGGAATAAGAGAGACTGGCACGAAAGGCTGCAGGAAGCCCTTTGGGCTTATCGAACTACATTCAAGACGGCCACGAACACAACGCCGTACGCGTTGGTATTTGGGACGGAAGCAGTACTCCCCCTCGAGATAGAGTTACCCTCTCTACGAGTGGCAGTCCACCACGAACTGACGGACGAAGAAAATGCTCACCTTCAGCTTGAGGAGCTTGATGCCCTCGACGAAACCCGGCTCATAGCGCAACAACATCTAGAAGCCTACAAAGCAAAGATGACGCGCTCCTACGAAAAATTGACCAGGCCAAGGGCATTCCGCCAAGGCGAACTCGTGCTAGTGGTCAAAAGACCTATGATCCCAAATCGTGCCAAGCGGGGGAAATTCGAGCCAAACTATGAAGGCCCGTACATCATAGACCAGGTCTACCAGGATGGAGCCTATCTACTCGTGGACATGCACGGTGAAAGGCCTTTCAGGCCAATAAACGGCCGCTTCTTGAAGAAATACTATGCTTAGTGAGCCACAGCCTGGGTCAACGGTAGATGACGACGACTATGTCCGCTCGCTATCTTCCTAGGCTCAGACTTTACAAGCAGTAGCTGGCCTTCCCATAACGACGGACCGAAACGTCTTTAAACTATCAACGGACCGAAACGTCCTTAAACTATCAACAGACCGAAACATCTTTAAACTAACGATGGACCGAAATGTCCTTAAACTAACAACGAACCGAAATGTCCTTAAACTAGCGACGGACCGAAACGTCCTTAAACTAACGACGGACCGAAACGTCCCTAAACTACTACCGCAGCATCCTTAGGCTGACGAGATAAAGAAAAAAGGGAGAAAAGGAAGAAAAATAAAAAAAAATGAAATAAAAAAAAAAGAAAAAAAAAACGGTATGTCCATAAAGCAAAATGGGCACGGATGAAAACCCGAAAGGGCTCCGTGAGTAAAAACAGCAGGACTACCGGCGAGTGTTTGTGAAAACCCGAAAGGGCGCAACCTCGTTAAAAGACACTTATAGGGTCCTCTCGACCTTGTAAGGAGAAATCACCTGCGTGAGATCCTTACGACTCACAAAGGAGCAACACACTTAGGGATCCTCACGATTCCTAAGGAGAAAATACACTTACGAGATCCTCACGACTCGTAAGGAGAATTCTCTTATGAGACCCTCACGGCTCATAAGACTTGAAAGTCTTAAGTTACAGAAACCTAAACCCGTTCTTAAGCAAATCCCCCACAACCTTCGATATTGCCCTACAAGCGGCTCGTACTGACCCTTGTATACAATCCACGGGCGCGAACAAACGTTTCCCTAACAAAGTCCCACCCGTGACTGGGTATATATCCATATGGTGAACAACCCTTGTAAGTCCTCTCGACTTATAAGGAGAAAATCCTCTTTGTAAGATCCTTACGACTTACAAGAGAACATGCACTTAAGAATCCTCACGATCCTTAAGGAGAAAACACACCTGCAAGATCCTCACGACTTGTAGGGAGAAATACCTTTGTGAGACCCTTACGGCTCATGAAGTCAAAAGCCTTGGTCGGCAGGACCTTTAACCCTGTTTACTAAGCCACCTTTGTTCAAACATCGACAGAGGCAAATGATGATTCGCTCCTGGCAACCTTCCAGTTGTAGCGGTGCTGACGCTGAAACCGGTATCCAAAATCCGAGCTTGCAGCGAAAAAGCTAGCGAGCCGCGCACGCATGACAAAATAGCCGAAATGATGGGGCAACTCGCAATAAAAAACAGCGAGCGAAAATGAAATAAATAGCCGAAATGATAGAGCATCGCGGAAAAAGAAATAAAATCCTCGCCCTACAGGTGATGTTACCTCTATCCCTGTATGCAATTCAGGGGCGCAATCAAAGAAGGGATCATACTCCTTCCCCAGGTTTCATCATAAGAAGAAGCCAAATCTCGACGGTTCACCAATAGCCTAGAGATCATCTCGACGTTCTTCTCACGTCAGCAGACACAACATCAAGCTAAGCGGAACAACGGCAACTCCCAATTCCATGGTTCGGTGGCATACATATCGCCAAACCTTCATCCCGTAAAATGCGGATACAATCTGCAAACTTCCTGGTTACGTGGAAAGCGGATAATGTCACTCTTTGACCCCGTGGAAAACGTCCAGAGCGGATACTGGTCCTCGCAGAGCACGGCAATGAACCCGTGTGAAGCATCCAGAGCGGAGCCTAGTCCTCGCCGAGCACGGCAGTGAACCCGTGTGAAGCATCTAGTGCAAACTTCCTGGTTACGTGGAAAGCGGATAATGTCACTCTTTGACCCCGTGGAAAACGTCCAGAGCGGATCCTGGTCCTCGCAGAGCACGGCAATAAACCCGTGTGAAGCATCCAGAGCGGAGCCTAGTCCTCGCCGAGCACGGCAGTGAACCCTTGTGAAGCATCTAGTGCAAACTTCCTGGTTACGTGGAAAGCGGATAATGTCACTCTTTGACCCCGTGGAAAACGTCCAGAGCGGATC
This sequence comes from Agapanthus africanus, assembly GCA_030015575.1. Taxonomy (NCBI): domain Eukaryota; kingdom Viridiplantae; phylum Streptophyta; class Magnoliopsida; order Asparagales; family Amaryllidaceae; genus Agapanthus; species Agapanthus africanus. The sequence continues at coordinate 45,722,467 of JASDDO010000006.1, forward strand.
CTGGTCCTCGCAGAGCACGGGAATGAACCCGTGTGAAGCATCCAGAGCGGAGCCTAGTCCTCGCCGAGCACGGCAGTGAACCCGTGTGAAGCATCTAGTGCAAACTTCCTGGTTACGTGGAAAGCGGATAATGTCACTCTTTGACCCCGTGGAAAACGTCCAGAGCGGAGCCTGGTCCTCGCCAAGCACGGCAGTGAACCCGTGTGAAGCATCCAGAGCGGAGCCTAGTCCTCGCCTAACGCGGCAGTGAACCCGTGTGAAGCATCTAGTGCAAACTTCCTGGTTACGTGGAACGCGGATAACGTCACTCTTTGACCCCGTGGAAAACGTCCAGAGCGGATCCTGGTCCTCGCAGAGCACGGCAGTGAACCCGTGTGAAGCATCCAGAGCGGAGCCTAGTCCTCGCCGAGCACGGCAGTGAACCCGTGTGAAGCATCTAGTGCAAACTTCCTGGTTACGTGGAAAGCGGATAATGTCACTCTTTGACCCCGTGGAAAACGTCCAGAGCGGATCCTGGTCCTCGCAGAGCACGGCAATGAACCCGTGTGAAGCATCCAGAGCGGAGCCTAGTCCTCGCCGAGCACGGCAGTGAACCCGTGTGAAGCATCTAGTGCAAACTTCCTGGTTACGTGGAAAGCGGATAATGTCACTCTTTGACCCCGTGGAAAACGTCCAGAGCGGATCCTGGTCCTCGCAGAGCACGGCAATGAACCCGTGTGAAGCATCCAGAGCGGAGCCTAGTCCTCGCCTAACGCGGCAGTGAACCCGTGTGAAGCATCTAGTGCAAACTTCCTGGTTACGTGGAACGCGGATAACGTCACTCTTTGACCCCGTGGAAAACGTCCAGAGCGGATCCTGGTCCTCGCAGAGCACGGCAGTGAACCCGTGTGAAGCATCCAGAGCGGAGCCTAGTCCTCGCCGAGCACGGCAGTGAACCCGTGTGAAGCATCTAGTGCAAACTTCCTGGTTACGTGGAAAGCGGATAATGTCACTCTTTGACCCCGTGGAAAACGTCCAGAGCGGAGCCTGGTCCTCGCCAAGCACGGCAGTGAACCCGTGTGAAGCATCCAGAGCAAACACCGGACTGTGGAGTCCTTAAAATCCACGGACTATGACGTCCTTAACCTCGACCGTGATGTCTTAAAACTAACGATCAACCATCCCGATTCCCTACGGATACCGCCTTGGTTTAAGGGTACATCTCTTCACTCCTCTGATACCTGGCGTTGTAATTCCTCAACGTTTTCAAAGAGGTGAAGGGTCCCTGCAACCAAACATCGGACTGTGGAGTCCCTAAATCCACGGACTATGAGGTCCTTAACCTTGACCGTGATGTCTTAAAACTAACATCGGACTGTGGAGTCCCTAAATCCATGGACTATGAGGTCCTTAACCTTGACCGCGACGTCTTTAAACTACAATACCCGGAGCAGCCTCTGACCCCGTGAAACACGGATAAGGGCGACCACATTCAGCACTTGCAGGTCCTCACGACCTGTAAGGAAGAAAAAACTCTCTTGTGAGATCCTTACGACTCCAAGGGAAAACCCGCTTAAGAATCCTCACGATTCTTAAGAAGAACTTACACCTATGAGATCCTCTCGACCTTTAGGGAGAAAAACTCTTTATGAGACCTTCGTGGCTCATAAAACGTAAAAGTCTTAGGAAGCAGATCTTAACCCTGAATCCTGAGCCATCGCTGTCCTGCAAGGAGATCAAGATAGAATATCCGCAGAATGCATTCAACAAAAAGGGGACACATCATTGAGAAAAAAAATCGTATCTTTTATTCATAAACCAAAAAGGATACAATTCATGAAACGAAAAAAGATACTCTCATCCATGAGTACGTACAAAAAAGAAAAAAAAAAGATACAAGTCCTCAAGCCGGTGGCCGGTGTAGTAATTTTAGCAGCTCATCGTTTTGTTGTTGAGACACGGCTTCATGATGCAAGATCTCCAGAAGACGAGCCTCCGCCTGAGCTTGCTGAGCCTGATACGAAGTAAGCCGAGCCTCGAGCTCTTTTTCAGTGGCCTTATGAGCCTCAACCCTCTCACGAGTAAACGTAGCAGCTTTATCGAGAGCCACCACCTCTTTGATGGACTCCTGAAGCACCCGCCAAAGTTCATACGCTTTGTTGGCTTTAACGGTGAGGTTGGCTTGAAGCTCGCCCAACGCTTTGGAGGCTAGCTCCCTCTCCGAAAATTTACGGCCGAACCCTTTTCTCGCACAACAATATGTTCGCTACGTGGCCACGAAAGCTTGCGCTCGCGACCACGGCCTCGAACACAAGACATTTACAAGACCGTATAAATGGGCTTCCGGTCGACAGCGATGATCAATCTGAAACGTGTTCACATCACCTGGTATGAAAAGCAATGAGAAAATTTCCAGTGTTTATCCTATCAAGCATGTGTTCACGATTATATGAGCATCCGAAGAAGAAATAAAGTTCGAGGCATTAATTTGAATGCGACATGATGACAATGTTGATAATTAGAAGAAGCTTGCATAAGAAGAACACAATGATTATTCATGCAAGCGAAAACATGCATACGAGTACCAAGCCTACATAGGGGTTCAGCATAAAGCATACAAAAGAGAGGACTAATGTAAAAAAACACTACGCTAACGGAAAAGATCACCAAACACCGGATCAATGGCACAAGGGTTAACAAAGCAAAGAACAAAATTCTCCATCTCTCTCTCTGCTTTCTCCAGCACGTCAAAGCGACGGTTCTCACGAGGAGTCGCTCCCCATCGATTGGTGCCGTGTTCGTCTGCAAAAGCAAACATAATAGCTCGCCGAGCCTTAATCTGGCCCAGCAGATGAATCGAGCAATCCTTCAAAGCCTGAGTAATCAGGCACGCTTCATGAAAGCCCTCAAGCTTTTCTTCTTCCGTGTCGAGCATCGCCAGGGTCATCTCCGCCGGGTGAGGAGGAATGTCGGCAAGCACGGCCGTGAGAATCATCCGGAGCCAGAGAGAACCCATCAGGAGGGGAGACCCTCTACGGATCGAGAGCTCGTGCATGGCCGAGTCACATTCGTTGTCAGAAAGGAGGGGGTCCACCAACCGAGCAGCAAAGCGGGGGATCATCTCCTCAAGTGGAACTTCCCACGGCTGTCGACGAGCATGAGGGCGATTACAAGCCATGGCACTCGTTTCTCTCTTGAAAAAAAATATATATATATATATATGATATGAATCTCTCTGAGAAAGGAGAAGAAGGCTATAGCCTCATATATAATGAAGCGCATTAAGTGCTATGCGCGGAAAATCTTGCATGGTGAATTTATTTTCAAGGCCTAAAAAAGGAAAGGTACCGAAAGTCAAGGAGATGGAACGATTTCCAAGCCCCTTTTTCAGCACCTAATATTGTGCACTGAAAATATGGCATGAGGAAAATCTTGTGAACCGTCGCATCAAGAGATCTCACGTGTAGAACACGTGAGGCCCAAACCTGCAGTGCATTTAAAAGGAAGAATATGGAGTAGTACCCTGCATATTAAAGTACAAACGACAATAGTAGCAGAATAATAAGATCTCGGGGAAAAAGCATGCAAACATACAGAGACACAACAAAACTTATCATCCAGACTTCAAGAAGGCGATACAAAATAAAAAGAAAAAAACTTTTACAATGGTAAGGCTTCAGACGCGGGGCATGGGTTGAGAAACTCGAAATTAACTCTATTCAAGATCTTCCAAGCATTTCGAACCTCCCGAGTATGCTTTCTCTCACGGTCACAAGCATCGGGGTCCCCGCGGATGTCCTCTACCCTCCGGTAGGCACCCAGTATGGCTGATTGCTGAAAAATCTGATGAAGGAGATCAATGAGATTATCCCGCCTTCTCTTTGAGATCAAGCCCATAAGGTACACCGAATGCACCTTATCCTCGGCAGTGTCCAAGGCCCCGAGCGGTATGCCGGCGCAAAAGAGAGGAAGTGCCTCCCGGATCGCCAGCACGATCAGCCTCAGAAGAGAAGAGCGACGGGGGAGTAGCCTATGGTTGTACTCGTCGAAGCGGCTCATGATCTCGGCACACTGAGCATCGGTGAACTCTTGATTCTGACTGCGGCCCAGCGCACGAATATTCCCGTACGAAATGATCTCGTCAAGACGATACAGATGGGCGTCCATGATACCTGAAATAAAAGTCACGAGAATCATTACAAAACCCCCGTTGCATTAATTGCAGGAAGAACAACCTAGGGCCAAGAGACCCCAGGAAGCCTCCGCATGAAGAAGCTGAGTTCTTCATAGGAATTAAATTCCTTGTTAAGAAAAGGGATTAAATTCCCAGGAACATTTTTGATGGAATTAAATTCCATGGGTTGAACCGCCATAATCATCTCCCTAAGGGATCATCTGAACCCTAAGTGATCTACTGCGGGAGTTAAGTGGTCTCATATTTTGGTTAAATTACTTGAAGAAAAATGGGTTCTTTGTGAAACCCTCAACACGGATTTAAAATCCAAAGAGTTCTTTTAAAAGACGAAGGCGCTTTGGCCGTTCAACACCATTACCTGAGAAGAAAGGTTCTTTTCGAACAGAGTTAAACTCTGGGAAATGTTCAAGACAGAGAACTAAGCTCTGAAAGCGAGAATTAAATTCTCAAAGAGGAAATTCTCAAAGGAAGAAGATGAATAAGGTGAAGGCTCCTATGAAGAGACAGAGGTATTTATAGAAGGCAATGGAAACGTTTCATCTCCCCAGATCCCTAAATGAATCCAACGGTCACAAAGATGACAGCGTTGCACTCACGTGCAGACACGTGAGAACAACGCTGTGGGGGCATTTGTTTCCTGATTTAAAATCAGGAAAGCTTCTGGGAAAAGCTTCAAAAAGGGGGCCACGTGCTTACACGTGACCAGCAGTCACGTGTTGACACGTGACATATAAAGCGGCAGAAAAGGGCACATTGGTTCCCTGATCAAGTCAAGGAAAAGAGCTTCAGAAAAGGTCACGTGCTCCCACGTGACCAGGGTCACGTGTCGGCACGTGACGTTCAAAGCAACAGACTCGCTCTCCAATTGAACCAAGGAAAGAAGTGCCAGACAGGGGTCACGTGCTCACACGTGACCAAGGGTCACGTGGTAGCACGTGACGGCTAAGCAGCAGAAGAAGGCAGAGTGCAAAAGAAAGAGGAAGGCTCGTTCCAAAGGGGGGGTCACGTGTCCACACGTGACCATGGGTCACGTGGACACACGTGACCGGCTTTCAAAGCCCAGTTTTGACGACAGATTTAAATTCTGAAGGAAATTTGAATCTTTCCAAAGGAAAGTGATTATTTGGGACCAATCAAATTAAAGATTCAGAGATGATTAAATATCATCTATCTATGGAAAATCTCGGGTTTGGAAAGATTTCCCCCTTAAATCTAACCAAAATAACAGAGGAGAATCTCTGGATTTAAAATCCAATGGTGAATAAAATTCACCCAATAATCCAAAGGTCCAAAATGAATGATGGATGCAAATCAAATCTCTCAATGAAGATTCATCAAAAACTAATTGACTCGGCTGCTTCTCCTATAAATAGGAGCCAAGAGATATACGCAGAGGGAAGGAAAAAAAGAGAAGAGAGCTCAGATACTTGAAAGAACTTGGATCTTCTGCAAAAGAAAACCCTAGGTAAGAAAGGGAAGGCTTTCTGAAAGAAAGAGAATTTAATTCTCAACAGAGTTTAACTCTAATATATAAAACAGAAGAATATATTTCTTCTCTCTTTGATAGAGGATCTGCAAAGTGCACATCTCCCCTTTAGGTTGAGAATTTAATTCTCAATGGGTTGAGATCCTGCCATGCAGATCCAAAACATAGAGAGGGAATGCAAGCATGAGAATTTAATTCTCGCAGAACTATAGGAATTTAATTCCTTTAAGATAAAATTAGGGCTTGACCCTGTATCATGGGAATTTAATTCCTTTAGAACAAAGAGAAATAGGGTTTAACCCTAATTAAGAATATAGTTCTGTGGAAACTGCAGGAATTTAATTCCCTTAATTATAATTCTTTAAAATGGGAAGTATAATTCCTGGAGAGCTTTTATTAAGGGTTTAACCCTCTTCAGTTCTTCACATATACGAGGAATTTAATTCCTACAGAAAATTCAGAGTTCAACTCTATTTCAGAATATAGATCTTCGAAAGGAAGTAGGAATTTAATTCCTCTGAAATCTAAAGCTCGAGGAACTTAATTCCTGAAAAGAGATCAACAGATCCTCTAAAAACGACATACATAGAGGCAGTCCCTCACGTGACCCACGTGACCCTTAACAAAAGCTCTAACAAATGAGCATATGAATGCCCGTCACGTGCTGACACGTGATGCTCTGAAAGATGCAGTAATCTCAGCAGAATCATTGAAGGGAAGGCACTCTCACATGTTGCCACGTGACCTCTCTTGCCTTAGTGTTTAACACTAAATTGGAACCCTCGAATCCAGTTATTGAAACAACTGTTGGGCCTTAGTGTTCAACACTAATCAAAAACCTTACTTGCAGTGTTCAACACTGACTACCTTAGTGTTTAACACTAATTTGAGGGCTCCGTTGCCAGTACTTGACACCAATCTGTTTAACACTAATTTGAAAGCCTTGTTGCTGGTGTTTAACACCAACTATTCTTTTAGTGTTAAACACTAACTTGTCAACCCTATTCCCAGTGTTCAACACTGATTGCTCTGAAGTGTTCAACACTAGGCTTTGGCCCAATGGGCTAAAGGGATAGAGGCAAAGCCTCTCCCTCAATGGACCAACAAAAAGTCAATATTCCAGACCTGACTGGACTCAGCCCAAGCTGGCCATAAGTCCTCAATTTGTGATTAACTGAGCCAATGGGCTCATAACATAATTGATCAGTCTTGACCCAAATTGGGCCAGGGACTATTTAATCCACCCCGGTTCTAAGGTACATCTCTTCACTCCTTTGATACTTGGCATTGTAATCCCTCAATGTCTTCAAAGAGGTGACGGGTCCCGATGACCACTCATGATATGGACTGTGGGGTCCTTAAACCCATGCCTAACGTAAAATTCATGGTTACGTGGAACGCGGATAACGTCACTCTTTGACCCCGTGGAAAACGTCCAGAGCGGATCCTGGTCCTCGCGGAACACGGCAGTGAACCCGTGTGAAGCATCCAGAGCGGAGCCTGGTCCTCGCCTAGCGCGGCAGTGAACCCGTGTGAAGCATCCAGAGCACATACCGGACTGTGGAGTCCTTAAACCCATGGACTATGACGTCCTTAACCTTGACCGAGATGTCTTAAAACTACCAGTTGACCGAGATGTCTTAAAACTACCAGCTGACCGAGATGTCTTAAAACTACCAGCTGACCGAGATGTCTTAAAACTACCAGTTGACCGAGATGTCTTAAACTACCAGCGGACCGCAATGTCCTTAAACTACCAGCGGACCGCAATGTCCTTAAACTACCCATGGACCGCAATGTCCTTAAACTACCAGCGGACCGCAATGTCCTTAAACCACCCATGGACCGCAATGTCCCTAAACTAGAACCATAGAGCCTCCATATGCTCTTTCGTCGGATCTAAATGGTCCTGTTTAAGTTGATCTTAGCCTCAAAGATGGCTAACGCATCCTTAAACCTTCAAGCAGACTGGACTATGAATCCCCCTAATTAACTCTGGCTCGAGGGTACATCTCTGAACTCCTCTGACATCCGTCATTGTAATCCTTCAACGTCGTCAGAGAGGTGACGGGTCCCGACGGCCACACATACGATGGACCACTATGTCCTTAAAACTGGAACAATGGAGTCCAAACGCTCCTTTATCGGATCTAAACGATCCCGTTAAGTTGATCTTAGTCTCAAACTAGACTAACGTATCCTTAACAAATGTTTGAGTTGATCTTAGCCTCAAGTATGGCTAACGTGTCCTCAAACCAAACCCCCAAACCCAAATCTAAGATAACACGGATTTGGACTAGTCCACGCCCTACGGGCGACGACATAACTCGGTCTCCGTAAACGATCCACGGGCAATAAAACATAAAACAAAAACACACGACACGAAGTGACCATCTGGAGAAGGAGAAAGTTGTTACCGCGATGCGGTAGCGTAATTAACTGCAGGGGCTTGCGCCTGCAGGGAAGAGCGTCCCCACAATCAAAAAACCCCTCAAACGAGGGGGAATCTGACGAAGTCTGCTACATCGGACGCATCCGTCTAAACCTCCGATACATGGCGCCATGGATCAACTTGGCATCTTCGGAGAGGTGGACGGATAGCACCTATTGGCATCTGCCCCGAACCTCAGGCGAGACGGCCCGACGTCCCGCGCGTCCGTTCGGAAGGGAACAATCCTTAACCATTGTCTATATCACCTAGGTTACTTAGATTAGTGATTTAAGAAACCTAGTTACCTCTAGTTTGAGGTGAAGCTTGTAGTAAAGCTCTCGGGTGGATCGTCTACTACTTAGAGAAGGCCGGAGAGGACGTGGAGAACGACAAGACGAAGGACTCGAATCTTTAGGTATAATCACTTTTCATAGTAGTTGTTAACTCCTATGTTTGTTGTTAGTTATTGTTTATGCAAAGATTCTCGGTTAGTCGATGCTTACGCTTTAAACAAGATCGTTTTTCATTATTCCGCCTTCCCGCAAGTCATGGGGTGTTGTACATCGACTTACAGTGGTATCAGAGCCTCGCTAAACAATAATTAACTCATTAGCAAAGTCGTAAGAATTTCAAACGCTAAAAGAACCGGAAACATCGTCGATTATCACAGTTTCTGTCAAATTTAAAACAGGCCCAAAAAAATTTTCAGGGACCTTCAGAATAACAAGCAGGAAAAACTACGGCTACTGGAGAAATTTGGACCTGTGACTCGGCTAACTCACCGCGGAACCGCGGCGGATCCATGCGATCCGCCGCGGATCCGCGGCCGAGTCAGCCCAAATTTCTCAGTAACTCCTAGGTGTTAACAGTGATGTTTCTGGGATGTTTTATTTTCTGCTAAGATCTCAGGTGCACAAAGAAGTTTTGCAGTAGAATCTAAAGTGTTTTGCTTGATCGAAATTTTACGATGTTTGCTAATATGATTATATCTGTGATTGTATAATGTGTTCGTAAACCTCCCCTAACTGCTAGTATGCCGGTTGGCAGGGGGTTGCATATTTCTGTAATGGTTTTTACTGTTTATAGATGTGAACTGTATTGGACTGTTGTGATGATTAGCCGGGTTTTGTGATGGGTTATTATTTTAATTCATTCGGTGTAACTGTAATATGTTGTAATATTATTTTGCGGGGCGCATCCAGGTTGCGGTTGTTGCCACCGTTGTATTATTTCTTTTTACTGTTTTTGCTCCTAGGATAGACCCAAGGTGGGGTGCACAAACTACCGGGTAGTTTGAAGTGTTTAGTGGCCTACTCACTTTGTTGAGGGAGACCGCTTCACTATGGGTATTTGACGGGTAGTTTGCTGTACCCGTAGGGGTCTAGGGTGGGGTAATGGCTATTCATCACAACTGTGTAATCCGTCTTTTGTTGCAGGCTCTAAACAAACACGGATTGCTTGCAAATCCAATAAAGTTCATATGAGATCTGGAATGCCTATTATTGCGTCTGACGAATGTACAATATCTATATATGATAGTTATTTAGACGTCACTTATGTTTTACACCCGCGCTAGCCCAGCCCCCGCTCTGCCGTTAGTTAAGTAACCTAACGGGTGATGACGGGACCCCGTGGCGATTGCGGATGGCATAAGAGGACGTTGTATTTTCGTTGTTTTCTGCAATGATAGGTTAATGATGGGACGCATTATTTATAATGCAAAGAAAATAAACCAAAAAGTTGAATCGTTGGAACAATTTAAAAGAAACCACTCGGTTATTTTAAAAACAGATGATATTTTTAATTGCGGAGCTTTAACCACTCCTTTTAAAAGCTATCAGGTTCCTTCGGTTATATCAAGTTCACTATGTTCACGGTTTCGCCAAAACCATTCGTAGCCCTCCGTCATTTTATCTGGGTATTCAGTAGTATTCAAGCTATGTATTTTGACCTAACGCCAAGGCATAGTGTTTGGTAGCTACTGGGTATTCATTTGTTGCATAGATAGATGAGTTAGTTTGGGACAGTCGTATTATCATTTTGGCCGAACGTCAAGGATATATACGGATGTATTCAAATTGACAAGATAATGATGGGAAGAACTTGACATGTGACTTATGACATTTTGACCTAACGCCAAGGTCATAAGAGCATGGGGCAAAAATTTATATCGAGAATTTATAAAGAAACTGAAATTTGCAAAGAGATGCATACTATTTGGAGTTTGATGAATGTTGGTAGGATTCCTTCAACATTATCATACGATGATATTTGGATCCCGATCCTACTGTGAGTATATGCTACTCATCAGGATATTCGTCACTTAACGATCAATGCTATAAACCAAGTAGGTGTCAAGAAAGGTGTCAGCGGGGTTACGCCCCCAGAGAAAAGAGGTTATTTAATTAAGGAACTTCGCGAAAGCGTTGGAAAACCTCCCTCGAAGTATCGACACTAGCCTGGCTGAACGGTTAAGCAAGTATTGTACGGTGAGAATAGTCCTGGCTAATTCTTCTTTTATGGTTTGGGGAAGGATTCGAGAAACAGTGGGAGCCATCCAGTTTAGATAAACTAAAAACCACTCTAAACTTGCAAGAGCATCATGCTAAAGAGTTTTCTTCTCTCTCTCCTAATTGCAGCAACCCTGAAAATGACTGGACTTAAGTTACTTTTAGAGAAAAATATACTGACAGGGCCAAACTATAAAGATTGGCTGCGGAATGTCAAAATGGCTTTGACCTATGACAAATTGGGGTACGTCCTCACCGCTAAGGCACCTGCTGTCCCTGGTCCCAAATCCAGTAATGCGGATAAGGAAATCCGCAAAACCTGGGATTTCGATTGCGCGAAAGCCAAGTGCATCGTGCTTGCCTCGATGAACAATGAACATCAGAGGAGGCACGAGGATATGGAACTAGATGCCATATTTCTCCATACAAAGGAACTTTATGGAGAGCAATCTCGTATAGCAAGATACGAGACCTCTAAGAACTTGTTTCGAGCGAGGTTGGCTGTCGGGTCATCGGTAGGAGAACATGTCCTAAAGATGGTCGGCTATATAGAAGAGCTCGCAGACCTTGGGACAACTTTGGATAATGAGCTCTATACAGACCTTATTCTCCAGTCCCTCCCTCCCACCTACGCCCAGTTTATCCTGAACTTCAACATTCAAAGAAAAGAAGTTGAACTTTCGGAACTCCTGAACATGTTAAGGAGTGCAGAGGGCACCTTGCAGAAGGCAAGGGAAACACCCGCTATGTTTGTTAGCGGTGCTTCTTCTTCCGGGTCCAAGGCTAGGGCCAAAAGAAGGAAAAAGAAGGCCGCCCCCAGACCTAGAGGAGGTGTAAGTAAGGTGGAAGGGAAGGGAAAGAAAAAGATTGCAGTGCCGATAGTGGCTCAGGATGAGTGCTTCCATTGTCACAGAAAAGGGCACTGGAAGAAAGATTGCAAGGCGTGGAACGCCAAGAACCAGGAACCGAAGCAAGCTGTGGCTTCGACTTCAGGTGTGTTTGTAATTGAGAATTGTCTGTCAATCAACTCTACTTCCTGGGTATTGGATACCGGATCAGGATCTCACATATGCAATTCATTGCAGTCACTGAGAAACCCTAGAGTGCTGAAGGAAGGTGATATGACCCTAAAGGTTGCTAACGGAGCTAGCGTGGGAGCTGTGTCCGTCGGGGATTATCACCTGGGATTGACGAGTGGACACATTTTGGTTTTACATAACTGTTTTTATGTACCAAGCTTAACGTGTAATATCATATCAGTTTCCTTGTTATCAAATAAAGGTTATGATTTCACGTTTGTAAGTGATGTTGTCAACATCCACCTAAATCATGGTTTGATTGGGTCCGGTACACTAAATAACGGTATATATGTCTTAAACCAACTCCAGATTTTCAATGTCCAGAACACACTAAAAAGAAAGTCTCCAGATTTAAATAAAACTTTCTTATGGCATTGTAGACTGGGTCACATCAATGAGAGAAGGTTGACTAAGTTACATAGAGAAGGATATTTGGACTCGTTCGAATATCAAACTTATGCCACTTGTCAATCTTGTCTCAAAGGAAAGATGACAAAGACTCCATTTACTGGACATGGAGTAAGAGCGAGCGAGCTCTTAGGACTCATACACAGCGATGTATGTGGTCCAATGTGTACACATGCAAGAGGTGGTTTTTCCTATTTCATTACTTTTACGGATGATTACTCAAGGTACGGATTCATTTATCTGATGAAACATAAATCCGAGGCTTTTGAGAAATTCTAAGAGTATAAGAATGAAGTAGAAAACCAAACCGGCAAAAGTATCAAGACACTAAGATCTGGTCGAGGTGGTGAATACTTGAGTGCCGAGTTCCTAGGTTACCTAAAAGAGAAAGGAATTCTCTCTCAGCTTACTCCTCCATACACTCCACAGCATAACGGTGTATCGGAGAGACGGAATCGAACCCTATTGGATATGGTACGATCCATGATGAGTAATGCTGAGTTATCGCGATCTTTCTGGGGTTATGCGCTAGAGTCAGCGGCATATCTTTTGAATATGGTTCCTACCAAGACTGTGCCTACCACTCCATATCAGATGCGGAGTGGGAAGAAACCCCATCTTCAGTATATAAAGATTTGGGGATGTCCAGCATGTGGACAAGCTCGAGGCACGATCAGTAAAGTGTAAGTTTGTGGGATATCCAAAGAACTCCAGGGGATATCTATTCTATTACGCAGAGGAACAAAAGGTTTTTGTTTCTCGTAATGCCCATTTTCTAGAACATCAGTTTTTAGAAAAGGAAACAAGTGGGAGCGAAATAGAACTGGAAGAAATTCCAGAACCACAAACTAATACTGAAAGTTTGGTAGAACAAGTAGTTTAAAAAGAACAGGACATTCCCGCACCCCTCCGCAGGAGTAGTAGGCCGTCTCATCCGCCTGAGAGATACTACGGTTTTCTCATAGATGGGGATAGAGAGGATTGTATCATCGTTGATGATGAACCTGCTAGCTTCCAGCAGGCCATCCAGAGCGGCGACTCGGTATAATGGCTAGATGCAATGCGGACCGAAATGGAGTCCATGTACACCAACAAAGTATGGACTTTGGACTTTGCTCCAGATGGGGTAAAACCCATAGGATGAAAATGGATCTTCAAGAAAAAGATTGGTGTAGATAGACATGTGGAAACCTATAAGGCTAGACTTGTTGCAAAGGGTTTTCGTCAAAGACCTGGTTTGGACTATGACGAAACTTTTTCTCCAGTGGCTATGCTCAAATCCATTCGGGTCCTTCTTTCTATTGTTGCCTTCCATGATTATGAAATCTGGCAGATGGACGTAAAGACGGCTTTTCTGAATGGTAATTTAGAAGAGTGCGTCTATATGGATCAGCCAGAGGGTTTCAATCAGAGTGGGAGCAGCGGGAAAGTATGCAAGCTGCTTAAGTCCATTTATGGACTAAAGCAGGCATCACGGAGTTGGAACATCTGTTTTGATGAGACAGTCAAAGAATATGACATTATCAAAAATCCAGATGAACCGTGCATATATAGTAAAGTTGTAGCCAGAAGTGTCGTATTCCTCGTCTTGTACGTGGATGACATTCTATTGATAGGAAATGACATTCCTCTGCTACAATCTGTCAAAGGATTCTTGTCACACAGGTTCTCCATGAAAGACCTGGGTGATGCCTCTTACATTCTGGGGATCCGGATCTATCGTGATAGATCCAAGAGGATGTTGGGACTTTCGCAGTCCAGGTATATCGACACTGTACTGAAAAGATTCAGTATGGAAGATTCTAAGCGCGGTAATCTACCGGCTTGTCACGGAATCACCCTATCCAAAGAGATGTCTCCTAAGACTGATTTGGAAAGGGAACGCATGTCTATTATACCATACGCTTCTGCGGTAGGCTCTATAATGTATGCGATGTTATGCACTAGACCAGATGTAGCTTACGCACTGAGCGTGGTAAGCCGGTATCAGTCAGACCCAAGGGAGAAGCACTGGATAGCAGTAAAGAACATTCTCAAGTACCTGAGGAGGACTAAGGAGATGTTCTTGGTTTACGGCGGAAAAGACCTCAGGTTGGAGGCCTTTGCTGATTCCGGCTTCCAGAGTGATAAGGACGATTCCAAGTCCATGTCAGGTTATGTCTTTACCCTCAATGGAGGGGCGGTATGCTGGAAGAGCTCCAAGCAGGACACCGTTGCTAACTCGACGATGGAAGCGGAGTATATTGCTGCTTGCGATGCCGCAAAAGAAGCGGTCTGGATGAAGAAGTTCCTAACAGAACTTCAAGTGGTTCCTACCATTGTTGATCCAATACCTCTGTATTGCGACAACAACGGAGCTATAGCTTTAGCGAATGAACCAAGGTCCCATCAGAAGTCCAGACACATCTTAAGGCGGTATCACCTGATCAGAGAGATCATTGATCGTCAGGAGATCGAGGTTCGGAGAGTTGCTACTGAAGAGAACATAGCTGATCCATTCACGAAGGTCCTACCTCAGATTCAGTTCGAGAGGCTACTCGAGATCATCAGTCTTCGATATGCCAGTACATGGCCCTAGTGCAAGTGGGAGATTGTTAGTGTATATGCCCTTGGGGCCATTATTGTATCATACTAGTTTGTATATTACTTAATGGAAGCTTGGGATATTCACATGTATATAACAGTCTTGCTAAACATGGTAGTATGCTACTTGGTTTTTCTATCTTAATATGTGAGTATACGTATTGATAGAGCTCTTAGGATCTTGCTTGACTACCAGCGTTGTGATGGCAGTCACACTAGTGGGGGCTGGGTAGTCTACAAGCACATCCTTATTCAGGTCCCTAGTCGTTGGATTATCGAGACAGGGCATCGATACTCCGGAGTAGACTAGTGTGTACGCTTCTCATCCCAGTTGGGGAGATGGTCTGATCCACAGCCGTCAGTACGTCGTACTGGAGATAGTATGCAGGTGCTCGTTAGGTTACGGGTACACCAGACAGGACTCACAGGGAACTGTTGGTTGGTTTTATACCAGTCGTCAGTGAACAGTTCCCAGGTGACATGAGTACAGCATAGTCCGCAGACTTGACACTGCTACTTCGCCTCAAGTGTGTCCCACTGTTCTTAGATTGCTACCCTACCGCGGCTCAAAGGAGTCATGCAAACAGGTAGCAGTTGGGTGCAGTCCCGAGCACATGGAGGCAGTGGCGGTTAGACAGGATTCGTCTTTCCCGGTATTGGAGGTTGATATCGCGTTGTGTCAGAGAGCCATTACGCAAAGTCCCTGGCCAGGGCAAGCGAGATTTGCTGGTAGGTTCCGGTAGTTTCTCAGGGTGTAATGGGCTTCGCTCCGACACGACTTATACCGCTATTAGGGGACTGACGCTTGCCGCCCCCTAGGCCCGATATGCGATAGTCTTAGACGAACGGACCGGACTGTATGGAGATTGTCACATCAGACTCAGTAGGAGTTCGGATGGGTTTCCTCATCGGCCTTCTTATCGACATCTACTTGGGGACCGTTACATACAGCTAGTGCCGCTTGCGGTCTGTGGTTAAACCCACTGCCAGCGTAGTAGTCGAGTCTCTAGAGTCCCACACAGAGAGTTTCCCTACTCCAGGCGAAACGATATAGAGGTCGTATGGTTTTACGACAAGGGTTCAGACGCATACGTGTGTTTACGCACGTACGACTTTCGGACAATTTTTACTAGTCGGCTTTGGTTTAAGCCAGTTTCTAGTATCCGAATATTGGATTTATACAGTCTAAAGTTTTTCCGTGTTTTCACGGATAGGAGGGGCGTTCTCGTAATTGCGCGAGAAGCTTCTAGAAGATGGTGACTTGAGGGTTAAGGTGGCATATGCATTAAATGGGATTAGTGAGTCATATGAGTGATTCATCCATGTCATTAATGCATCATAAATGCTTAATGACTCATGGAGATGAATCGCCCTTTGATATTTATCAAGCATGGTTGTAAATCCTTTATTTTCTTTTATTGGATAAATGATAATGCTTGATATATATTATGACACATCATTATCTCATCTCATTCTTTTGCTCACTTTCTCTCTCCTCAAGCTCTCCCTCTTCAAACCCTAATCCTCCCCTCTCATGTGTTGAGTACAAGGATTAGATTAGACTACTTAATCCTTAACCATTCTCTATATCACCTAGGTTGCTTAGATTAGCGATTTAAGAAACCTAGTTACCTCTAGTTTGTGGTGAAACTTGTAGTAAAGCTCTCGGGTGGATCGTCTACTATTTAGAGAAGGCCGGAGAGGACGTGGAGAACGACAAGACGAAGGACTCAGATCTTTAGGTATAATCACTTTTCATAGTAGTTGTTAACTCCTATGTTTGTTGTTAGTTATTGTTTATGCAAAGATTCTCGGTTAGTCGATGCTTACGCTTTAAACAAGATCGTTTTTCATTATTCCGCCTCCCCGCAAGTCGTGGGGTGTTGTACATCGACTTACAGCCATTGCTCAAGTAGCGGTTCAGGTCGGTATCCATTTTCCTTTAAGAATTTTCTTAAGTATTTTTTTTCTTAGTTTGAACATTTCCAACTCCTTTTGCTGCTTCCTCAGGTCCTCCACCACTGCGCCCTCATTGTCGATATGGAATCCGAGAAGATAGCCCCGGCCATGAAGAAGGCGGGCAAATCGTCCTCGCGGGTGGAGGATCTGCACCTTCATCTGCAGTAGGCGGAGGAGAAGATAGCCGCCCTCGAAGCTCGAGTGGTCACCGAGGAGATGACGAATTCTAAGTACAAGGAGTCTTACCGACTTCTGAATGAATCCAACCGGGCCATCCAGGCTAAATTGGAGGAGGTTGGCAACCTCTATAACACAATGAAGAAGTCGAGGGATGCCAGCACGAAGGATGCTCGGGTGGCGCTCGAGACGGTGAATCTTGCCGAGGTCCGAGCAGTGAAGACCGTGGAGAGGTATAAGGCGTCTGACCAGTTCTACGCCGACCTCGCCGAAGCCTCGGCAATCGTTTAGCACGAGGCCCTCGACGCCGTCAAGGCGTCAATACCGGAGTTTGCCGACGGTGAGCTCCACGCTAAGTACCCGCTCTCTGAAGATGGTGTCGAGCAGGGCGAAATCCCGGCAGAGCCCACGGCCTGAGCTATCTTACCCTTGCGAGTTTTTGTTTTTAAAATTTTGTAAGCCTCCAGACATTTTTGTAAGGCTGAGGAGCCCAAAATACCTTGCACAAATTTGAAATATATATAAAGTTGAGCTTATTTTCCTCTGCATAAATGTATGTTTTCTGCGTGAGTATTTTAGCTCGTTTGTCTTCTCCTCCCGCGAGTGTTAGGTCGTAGGTCTATACCATGCTTTTTAGGTGGTGATCACGTGTCGAGTGTAAGTCAAATAATAGCCAGGTGCAGGAAGGTCGTTACGGTACCCTCTCACTCCCCGGAGTCAATGTGGCAATCGTTCATTTAGGATGAATCAAAAGACATCCCAAGGCTAGGAAGGTCGGTATCAGTCCACACCTCAAAGTCGAGGTGACGACCACGTGTTTTAGAATGAATAGAAAATCAGCCAAGTTAGAATAGGTCGGTCATAACTGATTCTTCCTCAATGTGGGTCCTAAATCCATGTCTTCGTAGGGTAGGAATCTACCTTTTAGAGATTAGCAGAGCAGGAATCTGCAAGGTGGCCTGTGTAGGAGGGCTTTAGATTCTTAGCGTTAATGGGTAGGAAGCTACCCGCTAGAGATGGACCGAACAGAGAAATTGCTCAGTGGCCTCTGTAGGAGGGCTTTAGATCCTTACCGTTGATGGGTAGGAAGCTACCCGCTAGGGATGGACCGGGCCGGGAAGCTGACCGATGGCCTCGTTAAGTGCGCTTTAGATCCTTCGCGTTGATGGGTAGGAAGCTACCCGCTAGGGATGGACCGGGTAAGGAAGTTACTCGGTGGTCTCGAGAGGAGGGCTTTAGATTCTTAGCGTAGATGGGTAGGAAGCTACCAGCTAGGGATGGACCGGGAAGGGAAGCTACTCGGTGGCCTCGAGAGGAAGACTGTAGATCCTTAGCGTCGATGGGTAGGAAGCTACCCGCTAGGGTGGGTAGGAAGCTACCCGCTAGGGTGGGTAGGAAGCTACCCGCTAAGGATGGACCGAGCAGGGAAGCTGCTCGGTGGCCTCGAGAGGAGGGCTTTAAATCCTTAGCGTAGATGGATAGGAAGCTACCCGCTAGGGATGGACCGGGCAAGGAAGCTACTCGATGGACTCGAAAAGAGGGCTTTAGATCCTTAGTGTAGATGGGTAAGAAGCTACCCGCTAGGGATGAACCGGGCAGGTAAGCTGCTCAGTGGCCTCGACAGGAGGGCTTTAGATCCTTAGCGTAGATGGGTAGGAAGCTACCCGCTAGGGATGGACTTGGCAGGAAAGCTACTCGGTGGCCTCAAGAGGAGGGCTTTATATCCTTAGCGTAGATGGGTAGGAAGCTACCCGCTAGGGATGGAACGGGCAGAGAAGCTGCTCGGTGGACCTTTTGCTCGAGAGTTTCCAGTAAAGATTGGTCGTTGCATCAAACTTGGCAGACGAGGAACCAGGGGAGTCCATGGCGTCTAGGGTTCGTGAGTACCGCCGAAGGGAACGGGTCGATGCTTCATTGGATCGGTTGGAGGAGATTTCCTCGGTATACTATCGATAAAGCTACCTTAATTTCCGGCCCCCTTTGTTGTAATTTTTGTAAGGCTGGGGAGCTCATAATACCTTCTTAATGAATAAAGTTCTTTTTTTTATGTGTATTGTCTCTTTTTATCCTCTCAGTATATTTTATGCAATTTTTAAAACAAATCTTGGGGTCTCGGAACCGAGAAAAGAAACAAAAGTTGTGCAAAAGGTCTCTTTTATGAGAGGACCTGGCTCAGGAGATTTAATTTAATGCCAATAAGAATTACATTATTTCAAAAGAAGAAGAAATGCTTATTTGTACAATTTAAGTTTTTCGGCGTTGTATGGCTGAAGAAACTTACGCCCCCCAGTGTCTTGTAAGTGATATGCTCCACCAGGCAATGCTTCTACTATGAGGAATGGTCCGTCCCATTTCGGGGAGAATTTATGCAGCCTTGCTTGGTCCACAAACTCGTTCCTTCGTAAGACCAGATCTCCTACCTTGAAGGCCCGATATTTAACTCGGGCGTTGTAGTAGCGAGCGGTTTGCTGTTGATAGGTGACTGCTTTGATCTGCGCTCGATCCTGCTTTTCCAATAATACGTCCAAGTTGGTCCGGAGTGCCAAGGTGTTCACTTCATCGTCGAAGTTTTTGACTCTATAACTGGGTAGTCCGATCTCAGCCGGGACCATCGCCTCGGTACCGTAGCAGAGGCTGAACGGGATTTCTCCCGTGGGTGTTTTCTTCAAGGTCCGCAATGCCCATAGCACCCATGGCAATTCCTCGACCCAGCTGCCCTGTCTTCCTTCCAAGCGAGCCATGAGTCCACGTATGACTCCTCGATTTGCTACCTCGGCTTATCCGTTGCATTGCGGATGTGCGACCGCAGTAAACTTCATTAGTATGTGGCAGTCGCTGCAAAATTCTTTGACTTTGTCGTTTTCGAAGTTGGTCCCATGGTCGATAACGATGCACCTCGAGATTCCAAATCGAGAGATGATGTTGTTTTGCAGGAACTTTATAGTAGAGGCGGCGTCTGGTTTTCTAATGGGCACGGCCTCTATCTACTTCATGAAGTAGTCTACCACGACAAGGATGTATTTGTGTCCGCCTGTGCCAGTAGAGAGTTGGCCCACCATATCCATCCCCCATTGTGCAAACGACTAAAGGGAACTGAGGAGCGTTAGCTCGGTAGCGGGGAGAGAGGGTATGCTGCCATGGAGTTGGCAGTTCTTGCATCTTATAACGAGCTTCTCGGCATCCTGGTGTATCCTTGGCCAATAATATCCTTGGAGCAGCGTTTTCTGGACCAGGGTGCGGGTCTCTTGATGCGCTCTCCTGACCCCTTCATGTATCTCTCGTAAAATGTAGCTGGCTTAGTGGGGGTCGACGCATCGGAGCAGGGGCTGAGTGTACGACTTCTTGTAGAGGTTTCCATTGCTCCAAATGAAATGACGAGCTTTTGCCCGAAGGCGGCGAGCTTCCCCTCGGTCCTCTGGAAGTATACCATCTTTTAGGAACTCCACGAGGGGCTTCCTCCAATCTTGGCCTTCCTCCTGAGTAGTATATACTTGGACCGTTATCTCCCCGTCTTCCACGTTAGGCCGTGGCAAGACTTCGAAGAGGATGTTTCTTTTATGGTCGGCAGTATTGGAAGAAGCGAGCTTGTTTAAGGCGTTGGCTTGAGTGTTCAGGGTCCGGGGAATTTGCTCTATCTGGATTTCGTCGAAATTTTTGCGAAGTCTTTTTAACTCGGCCAGATATTTGATCATGAACTGTTCCCGGGCCTCGAATCTCCCGGTTACTTGGCCGACGACCAATGCGGAGTCACTGCGAATTCGGATCGTCTTCATCCTTACCCCGTAGGCGATTCGCAATCCGGCTAACAAAGCCTTCCGCTGCGCCCCAAGCCCCGGAAGACAACCGCGGAGGGAGCCAGAAGCATGCACGGGACCCGGCACCCCGTATTCCGCGGCATTGTTCGAAGCTCTCAACCCTAGCTTCAAAGTGTATTCCATCTCCGCTTCGTCCGGGCCTCGGATGATCAGGCCAGCCCATCCCTTTCTCGGTAGAGGATCCTTCCACGTAGAGCACCTAGTCGGGGACGGAGTCGGGTACTTCCTCAACCGAGGGATGTGGTTCGGGGCCCGTGCTACCGCTTCTTCTTTAGTGAGAATAGTGCATTCGACCACGACGTCTGCTAGGACCTGCACTTTAATGGCCTGCCTGGGGCGGTACTTGATGTCGAATTGGGATAATTCCCATCTCCATTTCTCCAGTTGTCCTGATGATTCAGGGGAAGCAAGAATGGTCCCAATAGGTCGCTCGGTGAGGACGAGGATGGTGTGCGCCTGGAAATAGTGTCGTAGTTTTCTTAAGGCAACAACAAGTGCCAAGACTATCTTTTCTATGGTCGGGTATCTTGTTTCCATGTCCTTGAAAACGTGGCTTGCATAGTAAATCAGCTTCTGTACACCATTGAATTCCCTGACGAGCACTGAGCTTGCAGGTTGATTGGAGACCGCGAGATATAATAATAGTTCATCGCCTTCGACTGGTCAAGTGAGTAGTGGGGGAGTTGATAGGTGCGCTTTGAGCTGTTCGAAAGCGTTCTGACACTCCTCCGACCATTCGAACTTGGGAATTTTTCTCAAGGCTTTGAAGAACGGGAGGCACTTCTTCCCGGATCTTGACATAAAACGACTCAGAGCGGCCACTCTCCCTGTGAGTCGCATGATCTCAACATTGCTCTTCAGTGTGGCCATGTTGAGAATGGCGCTAATCTTTTCGGGGTTCGCTTCGATTCCTCGATGGGTGACCATGAACCCGAGGAATTTCCCGTTGGTGACTCCGAACGTACACTTAGCAGGATTCAACTTCATTCTGTACTTGCGCAGAACGTCGAATGTCTCCCCGAGATCTTTGGTGTGCCCGTCCGATGAGGTTGATTTTACGAGCATGTCGTCGACGTAGACTTCCATGTTCCTCCCGATCAGCGGTTTGAACGGTTTGTTGACGAGACGCTGATACATAGCCCCATCGTTTTTGAGACCGAATGGCATCTCTTTGTAGCAGTATACCCCCCGATCTGTGGTGAACGTGGTAAGCTCTTCATCTACCGTATTCATCCGGATCTGATTATAGACGGAGAAAGCGTCCATGAAGCTAAGTAATTCGTGGCCGGCCGAGCTGTCCACTAGCTGGTCTATCCTAGAGAGGGGATAGTTGTATTTAGGGCAGGCTTTGTTCAGGTCCGTAAAATCGACGCACATGCACCATTTCCCATTCGCCATTTTGACTATGACGACATTCGCTAGCCAATCCGAGTAGTCAAGATTTCTAATGAAGTTGGCCGCGAGCAATCGATCGACCTCGTCCTCAATCGTCTTTTGCTTGATTGGCGCAAAACTTCGCTTCTTTTGTCGGACGGGTCTAGCCTTTGGGTCGACTCCGAGCCTGTGTGAAATAACTTTGGGGTCGATCCCGAGCATGTCCGCCGGTGTCCAGGCGAATACGTCTGAATTTTCTCGGAGGAAGCGGATCAAGTCTTCGCTACGGTCTCCTGTCAAAAGAGAACCGATCTGAATGGTCCGTCCATTGACCCCCTCGACGAGGGGGACTTCTATCAACGCTTCTACTGGGGCTCCTCGGATTTCTCAGATCCTGGGGAGAGATTCTTCTCGAGTAGTCTCGACGTGCACCTCGGTGGTCTTGACGCGAGTGGGGCGTCGGTCATGCCTGGAAATAGGCGAGCTGACCGACACCTCCTCAGAGGGTGTGGGCGCGCGTCGGACTTCGGGGCGATGGCCCAGTCTTCCCCGAGACCGGGGTGTGGAGCCTTCCGGAGCCCAGCGGTTCATGGAATCATGGCCTGCGCATGGGCCGTGGTTGCCGGAGGTGGTACGCCGGCGCTCGGTGATGCTGAGGGGAGAGTGGGCATCGGCCCTTCTGCGTGTGTCGTCTCGAGGGTGATCGCGACCTGGTAAGCAGGGCCCGCCGCCTGAACGCGGACGAGGGCGTCTACCATCGACGTGATTCTGTCGATCTGAGCCGATAAGGCATTGATGAGATTTGAAGGGGGGAGGAACCACTAACGTTTCTGTTGTGGGGGGCGTGGCGGCTCGAGTTGGGATCATCGCGGCTTTCGCTCGCCATTAGGTCGAGGGCGGAATATCAACTTCGATGAGTGGAAGTAACTTTCGATTCGTTCCCACAGATGGCGCCAACTGATGGAGGGTATGATCTCCTTCAGATTGTGTCTTCTGTCGATCTGTAGCGAGCGTTATTGAATGGTTGAGATTTGAGTTGAAGGTTGTCTCCTGAAGTGTGTAGATCTCAATGGGTTAGGTTTGAGGTGGAAGCCGAGCTACCTGCAAGTAAGTCCCGAGATGGGTGACCACCGTAAGACCATCCGACGATCAAGTTAGAGCCGAGGAATATTGGCAGAGCAGTGGCTTATTGGAATCAAAATTGTGTTACCTGAGTCGTCTGAGAGAGGTTTTTTTTATAGTGGTTGCATGGAGCGAGCAGGTGCGAAATCTTCGCCATTAGTTATGCCCCTGACGTTACGCCCGCGTGAATGATGGGATCCCTCCATTAATGACGGGATACGCTCATTAATGGGGGGGTGCGCCAGCGTAGAACGCGGGACATGGGGAGGCGGTTATCTCGCTTTGGTGAGATACGCGGAGCCGTTGCGGAAGCGCTTGGGATCTACGTTCTCGTTTGATCGGAAGAGCTGGGGAGGCTTAGCTCGGTGGATGGCTCGAAGACGAGCCGGGAGGCCGAGGAAGCTCAGCTCTGCATAGCTCGGAGGCGAGCAAAAGCGGAGGGATGCAAGTTCGGCTGTCAGATTGCTCGTCGGTAAGAAGTGGAGTGCCCACACTAATTTTACCTTGGTAGCCTCCAGGAGTCTAGTGGGCTATCGCGGATGACACGTCATTTGCCACGTGTCATGATCTGAGGAATTCCCACTTATGAGCATCATCAGTTATGGTCATGAATTAAGCCTTTTGTCTCTTCTTTTTGCCCCTAATGATGGATGAGTAATTGATTGAATGCCTACAGACTCTATGCAGTGGAGGTCTAATCTAATGCTTCATCAATTTTTTTTACAATGTTTGTATATGATCTGTCGGAGATAGTGCCCTCATAGTCAATTATTGGATCGCAGGTACGTGATTGCAATGATTGCGGATGACCTATACCGGTAGGACAGTCTTACTCAAGATGATAGTATGGTATCTGGTTTGCCTTTATCAGTCGTGTACATGTTCAGGTGACTGATTACATGTTACACTTTGATAGAGCCCTTAGGATCTTGCTTTACTACCAACAGTATGATGGCGATCATATACGTGAGAGTTGGGTAGTTTATATGCATATCCTTAATTGTGGTCCCTAATCGTGGGAGTTTCGAGACAGGGCATCGATACTCCGGAGTAGACTAGTGTATACAGTCGAGACCCCGACGAGGGGAGGTGGCCGGTCTCACAAGCCACTGGTGTCAGTTGGATCACCTAAGATGTATACAGGTGCTCATTGGGTTATGAGTACACCGGACAGGACTCGCCGGGAATCTGCTAGTTAGTACTATATCTATCGTCGGATAGCAGTTCCCTGGTGACATGTGTACAGGTTAGTTCATCGACCTGAGGTCGTCATTTGTCTCATGTGAGTTCCCACTGTGCTTTGATTTCTACCCTACCACGGCTCAAAAGAGTCGTGCAAACAGGTAGCTTTTGGGTACAGTCCCGAGCCAGATGGAGGCACGTGAGCGGATCGGCAGGGGATTCGTCTCTCCCGGTATTGGGGGCGAGATCGTGCTGTGTCTAGGAAAGCCATTACACAAAGCCCACGGCCGTGGCAGGAGATTTACTGGTAGGTACTCCAGTAGTATCTCAGGGTGTTATTGGGCTACACTCCGACACGACTTATACTGCTATTGGGGGTCTGACGTTGCTAGCCCCCTAGGCAGATATGCGATACTCATAGACGAACGGACCGGACTGTATATACATAGTCACTGTTAGGCTCAGTAGGGTTTCTGGATGAGTTCGCTCATCAGCCTCCCTTGAGGTCAGTCCATGGGCAGCCGTTACGCATTGCTAGTGCCGCTGACGGTTTGTGGTTAAACTCACTGCCAGGGTACTGACGAGTCATTAGAGTACCCCACAAACAGTTTCCCAAGTTCGGGCGAAACGTTGTAGAGGCCGTATGGTTTTATGGCAGGGTTCGGAAAATGCACGTGCGTTTACGCACGTGTTATTTTTCGGGCAGATGATACTGGTCGGCTTTGGTTTAAGCCGGATCCGAGTATTATATTGAGTAGGTATAATATCTTTGTCTCAGTTGCATTTGTATTCGGTCGTAATACAAATGCGGGTATATTTATACAGTTACGGGGTTATCCTGAAAGTCGTTTCAGGATCACTTTTGGAAGTTGCCAGTTTCCAGTTTTCTATCAGCCGTCTTTTAACATTTGGTTAAAGACGGATTTATCTTTTCTTGGATGAGAGTGAGTGATCAGTCGAAAATATTGCATATTTTAACCGGCAATTTCCTTATCATCTGCATACATATAAAAGTGTACGGTATTCATAATTCACATATTAGCTAATCGGTCGCAAAATATCAAATTACATGTATTCGACCTTAAAACCGGCATTTTTAGGGAAATTGACGGCATTGCATTACATAGCATATTTTCCATATCTTGCAACCCCTGTTTCGAAGTCTGTGCAGGAAAAGAGATGCTTGCTCGATCATTACATTGCTCGACCATTACAATTGCTCATAAACTCACTGAACTCAAATCTGGTATCAACACAGAAGGGAAAATGAAATTCTAAACATCAAAGAAAATCCCATACAGCAGTACCAAGCAACAGAAGAAAGCCCAAGGCCCAAGCCCATCAATGCACGGCGGAAGAGCGGCCTAAAGGTACTTATTGCGGCGGATCCGCTGCGGGCCCAGGGACTCAGCTCCTCAAATTGCATCGAAACTCCTGTTTCAGTGGCTACAGCTCAATAATGCACACAAACTTCCAGAAGATTCCAGATACTTCCACCAGATCAGCAAACTCCTAAACTAGCCTAATACTTCTAGAACTTTCCTAAACCCTTGCTTAAACCCTAAGCTAAAGCCCAACAAACCTTGTCAACAAACTTTGGGAGGGAAAGTCCAAATTCAAACCTAAACCTAGGGTTGTGAAAGTTCTATAAATAAGACCCTAAACTCACAAATATCATGTTGCCATAGAGAGGATCATAAGTGATATCTTAGATTCTAGCCATTCTCTTTCTTCATCTTCTTCTTCCTCAAGTTTAGTGAGAAAGCTTGTAGGAAACCCTAACCCTAAATCCAACCACAATTCAAGATCTTGAGTGCAAGCCAAGCAAGATTCCTTCAACCCTTTTATGAGCCGAGCCGATCTTCCATCGGGCAAGAGATCAAAAGTAGATCCACGATCCACGGAGACGAGCGAAGCCGAGTCAACGATCGATTTTCTTCTTCTTGTAGATCTTGAAAGAATGTATTGAAATTGTTGATTAAATAAAAGGTGATATTTTCTTCTATCTTGTTTTCTTTAAATTCCGCATCATGTTATCTTTACTCTTCTTGAATATTGTCTATGTGGTGATGTGTGAATAAAACTCCGCTCGTTAAGGAGTCGAAACGATCTTTAGTATGATGATGTAGCAAATTTGTAATCGATTCTTGAATCCCACGAGTTTGTAAACCCTAGCAAGTTCAAGAATCGACGACCCAATTCGTTGCGATGCTTTCTTGATCGACATCGCTCGAGATTGGGGTGATCCGATCGCTTCTTGAAATTGCTAGAGGCTAGAATACAAATGGTATCCTCGAAAGAACAAGGGTTAAGAGATGAAACCTTAATTTCATCAAGAAAACCCTAACTCGCGTCGATAACCATTGATCTAGTATCAATTCTTCGAAGGACAAGAATATGAAATCGTGTAGACTACATCACATCTAAAGATCCGATCGATTCCTACGAGCCTCTCTATTATTCTTGATTGTTGTTTGGAAAATACCATTGAAATCCCGATTCTTGATTGTTTATAGTTTCTTGATTCTTTAGTAGAGAATAGTGACACACGAATACGAATCATTCTTGAATCATGTTTTCTTTTATTGTTGCTTAACATTTCATTTCAAACACATTAAAATACAAACGAATCTTGAAATCCCTGTGGACGATCCGCACTCATTCATTAACTACATTCGACACCGTAGTTTGATTGCGGTCAATTTAAATTTTTGATTCGATACGACACATCTGAAATTTACAGTTCTATCAAATGGCTCCGTTGCCGGAGACTATTTGATTCGATTTATTACAATCGAGAATTTACATCAATCAAAATGGCGCCGTTGCCGGGGATTACGCGCTAATTCGTTTACATTTTATAGTTTGAAGTGAAAGAATTATTACGTTTCATTTCTTGAAATCAAAATTCGTACAAACTCTTATACGTGTGTTGTGAATTGATTGCAAGGTGATCTGGAGCATTCTGAGCTGTGGAAAAATTATTTGGGATATACCAGAGAGCTGGAGATAGGAACAGAAAGCAGCTGAAGAAGTTTGGTACAGTGAACCCATCAACAAGCCGCGGAAGCGCGGCATATACATGGTCATTGCGGCGGAACCGCCGCAGTCTTGTGTGTTCTCTGGAAAATTTTCCAGCAGGTACTTTCTTTCTCTCTCCCCTCGCCCTTTTTAGCTCCAACTAATCCTTTCTGCAGGATTCTTTGCAAACAATAGCTGCGCCGCAAAAGCAAATTAAAATTGTGCGTGATTTTGTTTTTCTTGGTTGTTTTGCATATTAAATACGGAATTTAAGGGGCACGACCAAATCCAAATTAGGTGGGGATTTCATTACCCTTCCTAGGCCCCGAAAACCACCAAACTTGCATCCGCATTGACCCACATTAACTAAAAGAAATCTAGAGATGACTCTAAGGACTGTCGCGCTCATTTAGGACAAGAGAGGGCCGTGGGTAATTCATTGCTTATCCGCGTTTTCTTGTGGTGCCTAAGGCGAGTGTGTCTAAGGCTAGTGGTTATTAATTAGGTCCACTGTAGTGGTGGTTCCTTCCCACTTACCTGGCACTTATCCGGCCACAGGGGGACAAAGAGGCAGTGGAGGATTGATCCCGCGACTTGTCTTTTGGCAGTTAGGAGCGGTCTAGAGCCGGACCTTGGTGACCATTAGATTTTAGGTTTGTGTGCTGCATTTGGTTGTCGCATCATTTTTTCAAAATCCGTCCCTTTTCAAAGCAAACACCCCATTCATTTTACCCCTAATTATAAGCCAACGCTGCCACTTGTACTAACCATTTTTAGTACAAGATAGGCTGGACACGGGATTCTAGTGCTCGTTTAGTCCGCGTACCTTTTATCGACTCCGAAGTCGATAATTCTCCATTTAACTTTTCTTTACCTACTACCATACCCACACCGATGGATCCGAATCCATCCAACTTCTTTAACCCTAATCTGCCACCGTCCATTGGTGCGCAGAATCCTCCCCACATTTCTCTCCAGGAAAGATGCTATCCACACAGAGGTCCTCTTTCGACCTGCATCCACACCACCAGCCAATGGGGATAACTTTGAAATCAAGCCCCAGTATATCAACCTTTTACTTAAATACCACGGACTCGAGACCGAAGACGCTTACGTTTTCATTACCAAATTTGAAAACGTATGCGCAATGATGGGTACGTCTCAACTTTCTGTGGATGCGATGTGTCTACGACTTCTTCCTTTTACCTTGTGCGATATAGCCGAGAAGTGGCTATATAACACTACTGCACACTCTATTACGAATTGGGAAGAATTCGTAGCGGCATTCCTTAAGAAATTTTACCCAGTCCAAAAGACGGCTCGAATCCGTAGCGAACTGAACCAATTTGCCCAGCTCCCTACCGAACCATTTTCAAAATACTTTGAACGTTTCAAGGATCTCTTGGTTCAATGTCCTCATCACGGCATCCCGAGATGGGAGCTTTGCCGAATCATATATGAGGGCAGTAACCCTAGCACTAAACAGAGCCTTGAAAATATGTGTCAAGGTACTTTTATGACCAAAGATGATGGGGAAGCTTGGCGATACTTAGAAGAGTTCGCTGAAAAATCACTAATTTGGGAGAGTGGAACCCAACCATTGAATAGGGGTGGCGTACACCAAATAGATGTGTCCATAGGTGTTCGAGCAGAAATGGCAGCAATGCAAAAGAAGCTCGACGCTATGGAACACAAATTTGCAGCAGCCTCCCTAAACCCGGTATCACTCCCCAAAACTGTTTGTGGGTGCTGTTCTGATCCGTCACATTTAACGGAAGAATGTCCTTTAAACTCGGCGTTTCAAGGTCACGAGCATTCTAATGCCGCATTTCAACGACCGCGAAACGATCCATATTCTTCCACGTACAATCAGGGTTGGAGGAACCACCCGAATTTTGCTTGGAACCAAAATCAATCTCAAAACACGGTTCCAAACACGAATAACTTTCAAAGGGCTCTTCCTCCACCACAACAGCAACCCCTCCAACTCACTCAGCACCCCTACCAGTCACAAAATTTCCAAAACCAGGGCAACACTCCTGCACAGTCTAATCCTATGCAGTCCTGTTCTGACGAGTTTTCTCAATTCACTCAAACCATGAAATCACTTTTATCAAATTTCATGGAAGTTTCAACTGAGGTTAGATCTTCCGTCAGCGAAATAAAGAAAAACTCAGCGTCACAAGCTGAGAGTATTAGAACGATGGAAGCTGAAATCGCACGCCTCAAAGCCGAAATGAGTGCGAGAGAAAAAGGGAAACTTCCCTCTCAACCCCTACAGAATCCTGGGCATTACAACGTAAATGCCATCACTAAGTTGAGATCGGGAAGAGTGCTGAATAATAATGTCGGGGAAGATATTGATAATACTGAAAATCATGTCAAAACCCCGGCTGAGACCTTTCCACATACACACACTTCTCCTTCTGATCCTTCTTCTTCTACCAAACCACCTTCGCACGAGCCTATTCTCCAGTTCCCTTTAGGCTCAACACCTTCACCCAACCCTTATAGTTCTCCACAGACGGTCCCCACACCTCTGTTGGGATCTCGTCTACCCCCCTTTCCTTCTCCTATGATGGACCCTGCGCTTATTGCGAAAGCACCTTACCCGAACCGGCTAAGGGCTAACAGAACGAGTCCTCATATGGAGAAAATTTTAGAAATGTTCAAACAGGTTAACATCAATATCCCTCTCCTAAATGCGATTCAACAAGTCCCCGCTTATGCGAAGATTCTAAAGGACTTGTGCACTAGGAAGAGGAAGACTCAAGTGCCGAAGAAGGTCTTTATGGCTAATAATATCAGCACTGCTTTTATTCCCCAGCTACCAAAGAAACGAAAGGACCCAGGATATCCTACAATATCGATTTCGATTGGGGGTAAAAACATAAATCGTGCTCTTTTAGACCTTGGCGCGAGTGTTAACCTGTTACCTTATTCTGTCTATGAGCAACTAGGAATTGGAGAGCTGAAACCTGCTCATTGTACTCTCCAGATGGCAGACCGATCTATCACCAAACCAAGGGGTGAATTAGAGGATGTGTTGATAAAGGTCGGGGAATTTGTTTTCCCTGTAGACTTCATTGTGCTCGACACACATCCTGTAGCAAACCCCCGGGGCCAAATTCCGGTGATTTCAGGTCGTCCTTTCCTTGCCACTTCCAACGCTGTTATAAACTGTAGAAATGGTTCAATGAATTTATCATTTGGAAATATGACCATTGAACTAAATATCTACAGAGTTGGAAGTCAGCCATCAGAACCTAGTGCTCATATTTTAGATGTGTGCTCTGTCCATGAGATCGCTCCCGATAGTTGTGGAGCCGAGGAACTTTGCTTTACTGATCTCGATGACATTAGCACATCTCTGCTTGATCTTACACTTGATCTTAGTGAGGACACTTCACTTACACTTGAGTCCTGCACTTCTGACTTTTCTCCACCCGAGTCTGTATCTTTCACAGGCTCTGAGCTTCTTTGTAAATCCAAAAATCATTCTATAATCCTTCCTTCTATCATTTCTCCGCCTGAATTAGATCTCAAGGTTTTACCCTCTCACCTTAAATATGCATATCTTGGTGAGAACGAGACTTTACCGGTTATAATATCCACTTCTCTTGCATCAGAGCAAGAAAATGCACTTTTATCGGTATTAAGATCTAATAAAGAGGCGTTTGGTTGGAGTATGGCGGACATCAAAGGGATCAGTCCCTTGATAGTTGAACATCATATACATGTGATGGATGATGCCAGACCGACCCAAGAACCACAGAGACGGTTAAATCCCGTCATGAAGGAAGCTGTCATGAAAGAGATCGTCAAATGCTTAGATAGTGGTATTATATACCCGATCTCCGATAGCCAGTGGGTAAGTCCTATACACGTCGTTCCTAAGAAATCCGGCATCACAGTTATCACAAATGAAGCGAATGAGTTGATTCAGACACGCACCCAAACTGGGTGGCGTGTATGTATCGATTATAGAAAACTCAACGCTGCTACGAGGAAAGATCATTTTCCTCTACCATTTATTGATCAAATGCTGGAACGCTTAGCGGGACGACAATACTATTGTTTCATGGACGGTTACTCAGGCTACAATCAGGTCCCCATCGCCAAAAAGGATCAAGATAAAACCACTTTTACTTGTCCTTTTGGTACCTTTGCTTACAGTCGCATGCCCTTCGGGCTATGCAATGCTCCCGCTACCTTTCAGCGGTGTATGATGGGGATATTCTCTGATATGGTAGAGAATTTCCTGGAGATCTTTATGGACGACTTTTCGATTTTTGGAGACTCTTTTTCTGATTGCCTAGCGAATCTCGACGCTGTTCTTACTCGATGCAAAGAGAAGAATTTGACTTTGAACTGGGAAAAATGCCACTTTATGGTCCAAGAAGGAATAGTCCTTGGACATGTCATTTCACAGAAGGGCATTGAGGTTGACAGAGCTAAAGTAGATGTCATTCAAAACCTCCCTCATCCCAAAAGCGTCAAAGATATTCGCTCTTTCCTTGGCCATGCAGGCTTTTATAGGAGATTCATAAAGGACTTTAGCAAAATTGCTAGACCTTTAACACTACTCCTGGCCAAGGATACGACCTTCCACTTTGACTCGGATTGCGAGACAGCTTTCGACTCACTTAAACACTCACTCACTTCAGCCCCCGTTTTATCACCACCAAACTGGGACTACCCCTTTGAGCTGATGTGTGACGCATCTGATTTTGCAGTAGGTGTTGTCCTAGGACAGCACATTGAAAAGATGCCACACGTGATTTACTATGCTAGTAAGACCCTGAATGATGCGCAAATCAATTATACAACCACAGAAAAAGAACTATTAGCGGTTGTATTCGCATTAGAGAAATTCAGGCCTTACTTAATCGGCTCACCTATTGTTGTATATACTGATCATTCCGCTTTAAAACATCTGTTGGCGAAGAAAGATGCCAAAGGTCGACTAATACGTTGGATCCTTCTTTTACAAGAATTCGATCTTGTTATCAAAGATAAGAAAGGATGTGAAAACGTAGTAGCTGACCACCTTTCACGCATCATTTCTTCCCCTGTGACCCTGCCGATCGATGACTCGTTCCCTGATGAACAACTCTTGAGCATATCTGCTGAACCATGGTTCAGGGATATTGTGAACTATCATGCCACGGGACTGATACCGAACGATTGGTCAAAACAGGACAAATACCGCTTTCTATCCCAAGTAAAACACTATTACTGGGACGAGCCTTATTTGTTTAAATATTGTCCTGATCAGATCATTCACCGGTGCGTCCCAAATGAAGAGTTCAAGAGTATTCTTTCATTTTGTCATGATCAGGCTTGTGGGGGTCACTTTGGTCCTAGAAAAACAGCGGAAAAGGTTTTGCAATATGGATTTTATTGGCCGACCTTATTCAAGGACGCATTTGAACATTGCAAAACCTGTACACAATGTCAGTATACGGGTAGAATATCCCAAAGGAATGAAATGCCTCAGCAACCCATTCTGGTTGTTGAAATGTTTGATGTTTGGGGCATAGATTTTATGGGTCCTTTTCCCAACTCTTTTGGGAATCTGTACATATTGCTGGCGGTTGATTATGTCTCCAAGTGGGTAGAAGCCATTCCAAGTCGCACTAATGACAAGAAAGTTGTCATTAAGTTCTTAAAAGAGAATATTTTCTCGCGATTTGGACACCCACGCGCTATTATTAGCGATAATGGGACACACTTCTGCAACAGATCTTTCGAGACTCTGATGCGGAAATACGGAATCAACCACCGTCTTTCTACACCCTATCACCCCCAGACAAGCGGGCAGGCTGAAATCTCTAACAGACAAATCAAACTTATCCTGGAGAAAACTGTTGCTAAAAATAGAAAAGACTGGTCGACCAAATTGACGGATGCTCTTTGGGCATTCAGGACTGCATATAAGACCGACCTAGGAATGTCTCCATATAGGATAGTGTTTGGAAAAGCATGTCATCTACCTGTTGAGATAGAACATAAAGCATTGTGGGTTATAAAGGAAATAAATTTTGACTTAAACCTTGCTTACAACTTTCGGAAGCTGCAACTAAACGAGCTAAGCGAACTCCGCGATGAAGCTTATGATAATGCTGTAATCACAAAGAATAGGACTAAGGTTTTTCACGATAAAAACATTGTAAGGAAAACATTTTTACCTGGTCAACAAGTCCTTCTTTATGATTCACGATTACACCTTCATGCGGGTAAGCTCCGATCTCGTTGGAAGGGACCTTTTGTTGTGCGGTCTGTATACCCGCACGGGGCAGTAGATATTGAAAATGTTAAAAACGGCACTGTTTTCAAAGTAAATGGACATAGATTAAAGCTGTATTTTCCACTGACCCCACGGAGGAGCTCTTGTTTTACAAGAGCCAGTTTATTTTGATTAAAATTCCTCCGTCTCACTTTCATGTCCAGTATATCATTGCATCATATTTTGAATGAAGGTGAGTAAATAAATAAGTTTGGGGGAAGTTCTTCACTTATATATTTTGCCCCCACTAATAATTCCTTCCAGATTTACAGGTTTTTGTAGATATAACTGTCGGCAACAGTGAGGACACTGTTGAAAACAAGTTTGGGGGAGGTTTGTGCTTATTTTTGCATCATTTGCATATCATCTGCATAAGCACAAAACATTTCTTTTAAAAATCTATAAAAATTGAAAAATTTTCAAAACCCATAAAAATTTAAAAATTTTCAAATATAAAAATAATTTTAATATTTACACTTTTTTGTATATAAATAAGATAATGAAAGTTTAGACAGTGAACAATTACATCCATGAGATTGGAAAAATTTTAGAAAACTAAGAAAATTAGAAGTTTTCTTATACGAACTAGTAATAAGTAGTTATGAGCCGTTGTCCCAAGGGTTAGTAAGATGAAGGACGTCACTAATCTGAGGATAAAAATAAGTCTGAAAAATAGTTTCTATTCTGGAAGCCAAACATTTTGAACGTTGCTACCCTGCTATTCGCACTTACACACATCTTAAAGCCTGGGATAGTAGAGGATACCTTGAAATGCTCTTGTCTTAAAGCCAAAAGTATGAAAAAAAAGAAAAATGGATACTGGTTTTGTTATCACCAAGGGCAAGAAAAATATATAGCAAAAGGGTGCTTCTTCACCTAGTGCCCCAAGGTCAACTGGTCTGGGAGTCACTGCTATGCCGGAGGTGGTGCAAGACGAGGAAAATACACCAAGTTAGCAAGCACATTAGTAATCGGTCGGTTAGTACCTCAAGAAGTATTAACGGTCGCATGAAAGTGTGTAAGCAATCTCGTTTGCCAAGAAGTACTGAGGTCGATGGGCAAGGGTATGATAGCTTGAATTGAATTCTCCGGGTGTAGGGATGTCTTTACACACACGCAGGGTGATATGATCGATGTTTGGAATAAAGATAGGAATGAAGAATAAGACGATGTTTTATTGAGGGAGGACGTGATTTCTGACATCTTTTCATGACCATTAAGATAGGGCTCATGACAACCGAAAAGCTAGCTTTGTTGGAAACCCTAATTTTCAAAGTCTTTTCTTTTACAATTCTTATCTTTAAATGTAATATTCATGATCTTACTTTTATTTTTGGATTTTGTGGGTGCAATCCGCTGAAAACCCTCATGAGACAACACTCCTCCTACTAGGGACACCTAGAGGTTTAAAAGGCTTGTTGCACGTGCTCAGTGCAATCGTGTTGCCTACGAAAGTGTGCTAGTTAGTTTTTCTCTTTCTTTGTTTTCTCCTTCTCTTTTTAATAAAACATTCGCTCGAGACGATCGAAATTAAGTTTGGGGGTATTTGATCAGTCGAAAATATTGCATATTTTAACCGGCAATTTCCTTATCATCTGCATACATATAAAAGTGTACGGTATTCATAATTCACATATTAGCTAATCGGTCGCAAAATATCAAATTACATGTATTCGACCTTAAAACCGGCATTTTTAGGGAAATTGACGGCATTGCATTACATAGCATATTTTCCATATCTTGCAACCCCTGTTTCGAAGTCTGTGCAGGAAAAGAGATGCTTGCTCGATCATTACATTGCTCGACCATTACAATTGCTCATAAACTCACTGAACTCAAATCTGGTATCAACACAGAAGGGAAAATGAAATTCTAAACATCAAAGAAAAGCCCATACAGCAGTACCAAGCAACAGAAGAAAGCCCAAGGCCCAAGCCCATCAATGCGCGGCGGAAGAGCGGCCTAAAGGTACTTATTGCGGCGGATCCGCTGCGGGCCTAGGGACTCAGCTCCTCAAATTGCATCGAAACTCCTGTTTCAGTGGCTACAGCTCAATAATGCACACAAACTTCCAGAAGATTCCAGATACTTCCACCAGATCAGCAAACTCCTAAACTAGCCTAATACTTCTAGAACTTTCCTAAACCCTTGCTTAAACCCTAAGCTAAAGCCCAACAAACCTTGTCAACAAACTTTGGGAGGGAAAGTCCAAATTCAAACCTAAACCTAGGGTTGTGAAAGTTCTATAAATAAGACCCTAAACTCACAAATATCATGTTGCCATAGAGAGGATCATAAGTGATATCTTAGATTCTAGCCATTCTCTTTCTTCATCTTCTTCTTCCTCAAGTTTAGTGAGAAAGCTTGTAGGAAACCCTAACCCTAAATCCAACCACAATTCAAGATCTTGAGTGCAAGCCAAGCAAGATTCCTTCAACCCTTTTATGAGCCGAGCCGATCTTCCATCGGGCAAGAGATCAAAAGTAGATCCACGATCCACGGAGACGAGCGAAGCCGAGTCAACGATCGATTTTCTTCTTCTTGTAGATCTTGAAAGAATGTATTGAAATTGTTGATTAAAAAAAAGGTGATATTTTCTTCTATCTTGTTTTCTTTAAATTCCGCATCATGTTATCTTTACTCTTCTTGAATATTGTCTATGTGGTGATGTGTGAATAAAACTCCGCTCGTTAAGGAGTCGAAACGATCTTTAGTATGATGATGTAGCAAATTTGTAATCGATTCTTGAATCCCACGAGTTTGTAAACCCTAGCAAGTTCAAGAATCGACGACCCAATTCGTTGCGATGCTTTCTTGATCGACATCGCTCGAGATTGGGGTGATCCGATCGCTTCTTAAAATTGCTAGAGGCTAGAATACAAATGGTATCCTCGAAAGAACAAGGGTTAAGAGATGAAACCTTAATTTCATCAAGAAAACCCTAACTCGCGTCGATAACCATTGATCTAGTATCAATTCTTCGAAGGACAAGAATATGAAATCGTGTAGACTACATCACATCTAAAGATCCGATCGATTCCTACGAGCCTCTCTATTATTCTTGATTGTTGTTTGGAAAATACCATTGAAATCCCGATTCTTGATTGTTTATAGTTTCTTGATTCTTTAGTAGAGAATAGTGACACACGAATACGAATCATTCTTGAATCATGTTTTCTTTTATTGTTGCTTAACATTTCATTTCAAACACATTAAAATACAAACGAATCTTGAAATTCCTGTGGACGATCCGCACTCATTCATTAACTACATTCGACACCGTAGTTTGATTGCGGTCAATTTAAATTTTTGATTCGATACGACACATCTGAAATTTACAGTTCTATCAAATGGCTCCGTTGCCGGAGACTATTTGATTCGATTTATTACAATCGAGAATTTACATCAATCAAAATGGCGCCGTTGCCGGGGATTACGCGCTAATTCGTTTACATTTTATAGTTTGAAGTGAAAGAATTATTACGTTTCATTTCTTGAAATCAAAATTCGTACAAACTCTTATACGTGTGTTGTGAATTGATTGCAAGATGATCTGGAGCATTCTGAGCTGTGGAAAAATTATTTGGGATATACCAGAGAGCTGGAGATAGGAACAGAAAGCAGCTGAAGAAGTTTGGTACAGTGAACCCATCAACAAGCCGCGGAAGCGCGGCATATACATGGTCATTGCGGCGGAACCGCCGCAGTCTTGTGTGTTCTCTGGAAAATTTTCCAGCAGGTACTTTCTTTCTCTCTCCCCTCGCCCTTTTTAGCTCCAACTAATCCTTTCTGCAGGATTCTTTGCAAACAATAGCTGCGCCGCAAAAGCAAATTAAAATTGTGCGTGATTTTGTTTTTCTTGGTTGTTTTGCATATTAAATACGGAATTTAAGGGGCACGGCCAAATCCAAATTAGGTGGGATTTCATTACCCTTCCTAGGCCCCGAAAACCACCAAACTTGCATCCGCATTGACCCACATTAACTAAAAGAAATCTAGAGATGACTCTAAGGACTGTCGCGCTCATTTAGGACAAGAGAGGGCCGTGGGTAATTCATTGCTTATCCGCGTTTTCTTGTGGTGCCTAAGGCGAGTGTGTCTAAGGCTAGTGGTTATTAATTAGGTCCACTGTAGTGTAGGTTCCTTCCCACTTACCTGGCACTTATCCGGCCACAGGGGGACAAAGAGGCAGTGGAGGATTGATCCCGCGACTTGTCTTTCTCTTTCCTCCCTCACTCTCTCACTTGAGAAAATTATGGTTGCTAAAAAGAAAAGACTAAAGTTTTGGATGCATGGAAATTTCATAGTTCATTTCTTGTTCCATTTCATTTCCATCGGCAACTTCATTAACCGATCGTCCACGGCTTTGGACGAAGTGAGACAAAGTCATCTACTCATTCTCTACATCTTTCTTGGTCGTCTCTTTTAGCAAACTTGACGACCGAGTTGCCTCAAGTCAGAGGCGGGAGCCCGTTTAAAGAATCGTCGACGTGGTGCCACCTCGACGAGGAGATCGGAGATCGACGAGATCGGAGCAGCCGCAACGGAGCATGGGATGATGGTTAAAGAACGAAGGACTCGGATCGTTCGGTATAACCTTTCTACACTCTTTACAGTTTGTTAGTTTAGCAATAATGGCAGATCCGGGTGAAAGTATACGATAGCGCCAGTTTAAAGTTTTTTGTTCCGCATTTGGCGTCTGTAGACGGCCGGGGCGCTAGTGTAGACATACAGTGGTATCAGAGCCTAACCATTTTGCTATACTAACTTGTACTAACGCGTTTAAAATATCGATCGAACCGGAAATAAAAAACCGCAATTTTTCATTTTCACAGTTTCTGTCGATTTTAAATGGTGTCCTAAAAATATTCCACATATCACAGAAAACTGTGCAGGCTTTTATAAGAACACCGACAAAATTTGGGCACGTGATTCCACCAAACCGCCGCGGAAACGCGGCCAAACCCATGGTTTGGCCGCGCATCCGCGGCCATTTGCTAGGATCATGCTCCCAAATTTGTACAGTGTGTTCTCCTCTGGAAATTGGGGTTTTTGGTATATATCTTTTGGGCCCAGATTTTGTTACTGTTCAGCAGATTTGCGTGGGGCCCACTTTGTGATATTTAGTCGATCGAAATTTAAACATGTTAGTTTACAGTGCTTACATTATATCTCTGACCGGGAATATCATTTGATCGGTAAACCGCGTCTGATTGCTATAGTTCTTTTAGACGGGTTTACGAACGTGACATTCGTGTTGATGTTCTGTGTTGTGCTGTAATGTTTCGGATTTGTCGTGGTGGATAGCAGTGTGCAATGGTGGTACAGTTTGAGTTTATTTGTACATTTGATATTGCGGGGCGAGCGTCCAACTTGTGGACTGCCGTCACTGCCTGTTGTATAATATTCTTTTGGGGCACGACCAGGTTGCGGTCGATGTACCTGTTGTACTATTTTTCATTACTGTACTAGGTTTTGCCCCGCGACGGAGTGCACGGATAGCCGGGTTCTGGAGGGGCAACGGGTCCGCATCTCATGGCTTTGAGAGGCAGAGGGGCCCCACTCTAGAATTGGCAGACTATTCGCCGCACTCGTAGGGGGTACAGGTTGACCCAAGGAGGGGTGCTCAAGTTACCGGATTCCGTGAAGTGCTGGGTGGTCCATTTACTATGCTGTAGGGGGCTGCCTCGCTTCAGGTTTTGGCGGGTAACTTGCCGCACCCGTAGGGGTCTAGGTTTCATTGCACAGGCTATCCACACGACAGGGGAACGTCGAGTTTCAGCAGCGGCTCTGTGAAACTCGGGGATCCCAGATTATCTGTATTGTTCTGTGATGCTTATTACTTTTCTGTAATGTTGCATATTATCACGCCTGGAGCGATTATTGTATATTGGTTTATATACTATTAGATGTTGTATATGTTTTACACCCGCGCTAGTCCAGTCCCCGCTCTGTCGTTAGTTAAGTAACCTAACGAGTGATGACGGGACCCAGTGACGAATGCGGATGGCATATACGTACATTTTATTTTCGTTCTTTTCTGGTGTGATCGATTGATGGGACTGCGTTGATTCTGATCAATGCAAAGTAAAGCAAACCTGTTTACAGTTGTTGGAACAAATTTAAAAAGTGTTATTGCAAAGACGTTTCCTTTTGTTATGCATAGCGGTATTCAGTGGAATATCCTGCACCTCATTCGACGGGGCAAGGGCCGATATCCCTTCACCGGGACTGACCCCTTGGGCAGAAGTTTGCGTCAGGGTAATAACTTCACTATAGTCGATTACAAGCTGCTTTGCATAGCGGTATTCAGTGGAATATCATGCACCTCATTCCACGAGGAAAGAGCCGAGATCCCTTTACCGGGAGTGACCTCTTTAGCAAAAGGTTTTCGCCACTATATTTTAAAAAGCTATCAGGTTCCTTCAGCGATATCAAGTTCACTACGCTAAAGGTTTTTCGCCAAAAACCAGTCGTAGCCCTCCGTCGTTTCTTATGGATGGTCAGTAGTATTCAAGCTATGTTTGTTGGCTTTCGTCAAGGCATAGTGTTTGGTAGCTGCTGAGTATTCATTTGTTGCATAGATAGATGAGTTGGTTTGGGACAGTCGTATTACCTTGTTGGCATACGTCAAGGGTATGTACGGGTGGGTTCAAATTAACAAGATAATGACGGGCAGAACTTGACATGTTACTTATGATTTGTTGACATACGCCAAGGTCATAAGAGCATGGGGCATAAATCATATCGGGAGTTTCTAAAGAAACTGAAACTTGCCAAGTATACGCATACCTTCTGGAGTATGAGTAACGTGGATGCATTCCATCGCGTTATCATGCGATGAGAGTTGGATCCCGATTCCCACTGATGAGTTGATTTACTCTTCGGGTGATCCCGATTGATTCTTCTTTAGGTTTGGAGGAGAATTTGACAGGTAAGTGGCAGGTTTCCGGATTAGATAAAGTGATGACCATTCTGATCTAGGTTAGAGTGCATGCAGAGTGTTTCTTTTCTCTCTCTCTTTGGCAGCGACCTTTGACCGACCCTAGACTATGACTCAGTGACCAGGTTGACCGAACCTTCTTAAAATACTGGCTTTTGGATTGTCTGAGTTGCATAAGTCATTGCCACTCCTTCTTTTACCCTTTGAATTTCTCAGAACACCCGTATTACTACGGATATCCACTTCCATTGGATAGATCCATCGTATGGTTATATACGAACTCGAAGGCACTTCTTCGAGGATGGATCAAGGTTCAGGAGAAATAGAATTGGTTTATTCAGTTGTCTTTTATTATCACCTTCTCTCAGGTTGCGAGGGCTCCTTGGTTTAGGAGAGTACACCTATTACGCTTATTGGATAGTCTTATTCCAAACCATAGGCAGGTGCCGAAAGGTAGGGAATGAAGAAAACCAATTAGCCTAAGTAGGGTGTGCAGAAGGTAATATGTAAAGACAAAATAAAGGGATTAGAAAGAGGGCAAAGTAAATTGCGACTGTTATCATTCACGACCAAACCGCGTACTTCATCGCCACTCCTATTTCACCTTTAAAAGAATAAGGTATTATTCAGATGTCTTTTATCATCACCTTCTCTCAAGATACGAGTACTCCTTGGTTTAGGAGGGTACACCTATTATGCTTACTGGATCGTCTTCTTCCAAACCATAGGCTGGTGCCGAACGGTAGGGAAGGAAGAAAACCATTTAGCCTAACGATGGTGTGCAGAAGGTAACGACTAAAGACAAATAAAGGGATTTGGAGATATGGCAATAAAATATACGGTTGAAGTCATGAATTGGATTATGGAAGAGGCATTACTATGAATACCAGGATACCCCTACGAAACATTTTCATGTTTCAGTGCATTGTTAAAGAAAAACTGTTTTCCTGATTAGACACTTACTCAAAGGGTATGAATTTACCAGGTTTCATTCTCATATCTGTATGGTTTTACAGATGATGAGTGGGAGTAAGTTATTGGGAATTAGGTGATTATCCTCATTATATCGGAATTCGTTGTAATTGGTGATATTTGAGGAAATCGCCAGGGTACAGTTTTCAACCTACGACGCACAGGTTTTGAGTTGTTTAACTCAGCGGACTTATACAGAGTATTGTATGTTGTCCAAGTGTCCTTCAGGACAAAGGGGTAGGTCCTCGTACTATGTTCTATTTACTTATAACTTCTCTAGTTTTTAGACAAGTGTTTCGTAGAAATACATGGTCTAAGTTTTGAGAAGTTGTGGGTATAAGAATAAAGTAGAGAACCAGGTATCACAAGTATCGGGATTCTTCAAAGAGATCGAAGATGTAGATTCTTGTGATTGGTATTCAGATAATAGTGATGGTTTTGAGAAACGTGTTTCTCTTTCAGGTTACTCATAATTGGATGGATTCCTAAGTTGAGTAATGCTGATTAGCCTTTTTCCATTAAAGTTGATATGCACTGGAGACAGCTGCATGGTTTGAATATGGTTCCAATTAAATAAGTGCCAAAGTTTCTATATTGGATATAGAATAGTTCGTACCTTAAAAGATATTAAGGTACGGGGAGTTGTCCAGCTTATGCTTAAAACCAGACTCAGGATAACTCAGGGCACGTTTCTGTAATGGCTGTTTGTGGGTTGACCCTGGCTATGACGAGGGTTGATATTCTACCATTTGGAAGATCAATAGTGATATTGTTCTTGACTCGCCACAGTTTTAGTAAAATGGATCTTTTTTCAGAAAACAGTAGTGGGAGTATGGTAGAACTGGAAGTGATTCCAGAACCACGAACGATTACGGAAAATTTAATAGGACCTATATATTCAATC
Organism: Agapanthus africanus; assembly: GCA_030015575.1. NCBI lineage: Eukaryota > Viridiplantae > Streptophyta > Magnoliopsida > Asparagales > Amaryllidaceae > Agapanthus > Agapanthus africanus. Next base: position 45,764,896 of record JASDDO010000006.1, read on the forward strand.
AGGTTTGACATTCCAATAGCCACTCCGCAGATTTGGTGGGTAACCTCAGACACCCGAGAGGTACTCCGGTAGCCTCAAGGACGGTGACATGGAGGTTCTTATCTACCTAGGCTTGACACTACTGTTGTTCCAGGATATGAGACCCGGTAGGAGGGTTGTCGTAGTCCGTGGGAGCAGCGGAATCATAGTGGGCAAGATGCTTATATCTATTTATAGACTTGAGCAGTTATAGCGGAGATAGATCATCTAATTTTGATGTGACAGTCATGGGTTTGACTTCAATCAGGATAGGGGATAGATCTGTTAAGAAGGTAGTAGGGTGTGATGTCATGGTATCTGGATGACATACACAGAGTAGGAAGTAAAATTCCTATACTACGATCGGTTGTACTGTGGTTGTCACACAGTTGTTTCTCCAGACAGGATATGGATATAATATCAGACATTATGGTTTCTAGATCTATGGTTTTAGATCTGGATTTGGGTAGTTTCCCAATGTAGATACTTTTGACAGTATTCTAATGGTTTTTAGAATAGATGACTCCTAGCATGGTGGTGTACCTGCAGGTGATGGAGTCACCCTCTCTAAAGGTGTCTTACGGACTAAAGGGGAGAGGGATATGCATGATTGGCAGATCACTTGCTTAGGCAATTGAGTCAATCGTGAGATGTCAAGTACCACACCAGATGTTGTTTTTGCACTAGATGCAATAAGTTTGTATTAATCCAATCCTGGAGAAACATAAGGAAGCAGTTTTAGAACATAAGTGAATGTTCTACGGATTTGATGACGGCAGCCTCTTTCGGGAGACGGTTATCATTCCAGGCTTCAAAGGTGACATGGTTGACAAAGTGATTGTCAGAGTTATAGTTTTCCCTCTGATGAGGAACAGTATTATGGACAGGTGGTCCAAGAGAATACTGTGGGTGGCTTGGTGCCGGATACTGATTAGGTTCAGTGATCGATACAGTCTAAGAAGTTTGGATTTGGAGTTCATTTATGAACTAGGTCCCATCAGATGTCCAGACATATTCTAAGACAGGTATTACTCAATTCGGGAGATGGATTTCTCCGCGAACTTGAGATTTAGAGAGATATAGAAAGAAACTTCTAGGCGGATCCACTCACTGAGGCTATTTCTCGAACACAATAGTTTTACAAACGGGCTTTGTGAAACTGATTAGTAGAGGAGTTGGATGTTCGGTTTCACACGGGCTGTGAGTATTCGACATCGCAATAATTAACCTTGAGTGCAAGTGGGAGATTGTTGGAGATAGTGCCCTCATAGTCAATTATTGGATCGCAGGTACGTGATTGCAATGATTGCGGAGGACCTATACCGGTAGGACAGTCTTACTCAAGATGATAGTATGCTATCTGGTTTGTCTTTATCAGTCGTGTACATGTTCAGGTGACTGATTACATGTTACACTTTGATAGAGCCCTTAGGATCTTGCTTTACTACCAACAGTATGATGGCGATCATATACGTGAGAGTTGGGTAGTTTATATGCATATCCTTAATTGTGGTCCCTAATCGTGGGAGTTTCGAGACAGGGCATCGATACTCCGGAGTAGACTAGTGTATACAGTCGAGACCCCGACGAGGGGCGGTGGCCGGTCTCACAAGCCACTGGTGTCAGTTGGATCACCTAAGATGTATACAGGTGCTCATTGGGTTATGAGTACACCGGACAGGACTCGCCGGGAATCTGCTAGTTAGTACTATATCTATCGTCGGATAGCAGTTCCCTGGTGACATGTGTACAGGTTAGTTCATCGACCTGAGGTCGTCATTTGTCTCGTGTGAGTTCCCACTGTGCTTTGATTTCTACCCTACCACGACTCAAAGGAGTCGTGCAAACAGGTAGCTTTTGGGTACAGTCCCGAGCCATATGGAGGCACGTGAGCGGATCGGCAGGGGATTCGTCTCTCCCGGTATTGGGGGCGAGATCGTGCTGTGTCTAGGAGAGCCATTACACAAAGCCCACGGCCGTGGCAGGAGATTTACTGGTAGGTACTTCAGTAGTATCTCAGGGTGTTATTGGGCTACACTCCGACACGACTTATACTGCTATTGGGGGTCTGACGTTGCTAGCCTCCTAGGCAGATATGCGATACTCATAGACGAACGGACCGGACTGTATATACATAGTCACTGTTAGGCTCAGTAGGGTTTCTGGATGAGTTCGCTCATCAGCCTCCCTTGAGGTCAATCCATGGGCAGCCGTTACGCATTGCTAGTGCCGCTGACGGTTTGTGGTTAAACTCACTGCCAGGGTACTGACGAGTCATTAGAGTCCCCCACAGACAGTTTCCCAAGTTCGGGCGAAACGTTGTAGAGGCCGTATGGTTTTATGGCAGGGTTCGGAAAATGCACGTGCGTTTACGCACGTGTTATTTTTCGGGCAGATGATACTGGTCGGTTTTGGTTTAAGCCGGATCCGAGTATTATATTGAGTAGGTATAATATCTTTTTCTCAGTTGCATTTGTATTCGGTCGTAATACAAATGCGGGTATATTTATACAGTTACTGGGTTATCCTGAAAGTCGTTTCAGGATCACTTTTGGAAGTTGCCAGTTTCCAGTTTTCTATCAGCCGTCTTTTAACATTTGGTTAAAGACGGATTTATCTTTTCTTGGATGAGAGTGAGTCATGCTTCTAGAAGGTTCTAGAAAATGGTGACAAGAATTGTGACTCATGCTTTGATTTCAACCATTCTTGTTTTCCTTAAGATATTCTTTTGTGTTCACATATGATATTTGCTTAAGGTTACTCTCCCCTCTCCTACACTCACCTCCCTCTTTGCTATATAGTGGCCGGCCCTCTCTCTCCTCCCTCACTCTCTCACTTGAGAAAATTATGGTTGCTAAAAAGAAAAGACTAAAGTTTTGGATGCATGGAAATTTCATAGTTCATTTCTTGTTCCATTTCATTTCCATCGGCAACTTCATTAACCGATCGTCCACGGCTTTGGACGAAGTGAGACAAAGTCATCTACTCATTCTCTACATCTTTCTTGGTCGTCTCTTTTAGCAAACTTGACGACCGAGTTGCCTCAAGTCAGAGGCGGGAGCCCGTTTAAAGAATCGTCGACGTGGTGCCACCTCGACGAGGAGATCGGAGATCGACGAGATCGGAGTAGCCGCAACGGAGCGTGGGATGATGGTTAAAGAACGAAGGACTCGGATCGTTCGGTATAACCTTTCTACACTCTTTACAGTTTGTTAGTTTAGCAATAATGGCAGATTCGGGTGAAAGTATACGATAGCGCCAGTTTAAAGTTTTTTGTTCCGCATTTGGCGTCTGTAGACGGCCGGGGCGCTAGCGTAGACTTACATGATCTACTGTTCATAATATAAGAATCGAGAGTGTCATTCTAGGAAGCCACGGCACTTTTATGTGCTAGTTGAGTCCGTGTCCAGCACATATCATACACGACATTCCGACACTGTGTCCAGCACTTGTTTGTAATGCATGGGGTTGAGAAATAAGAACACAGAATATTGATCATAGATTTTCGAATACGAGAATAGTAAAGTTCTAAATCGATGAAGTTCTGAAATGATGCAAATGATAAAATTAGGTCTATAGAAATTTTCTTCAATTAAAAAGGATTAACATTTGTTTGTTCCAACTCTTATAAACTGTGAATCTTGTGTGTTTAGTTGCATCTAATTGAAATTTTATGTATGCTCAAGAAAAATAATAGTTATGAATGAAATTTAATGTTTAGCTTTATTTTTATTATTTTTAAGGTTATATTATTACATACTTCATCTCGTATTCCATTATATTTTGTTATACACATGTATGCATGCATGTAATTACATATACTCATATCCTACCATCAAATATGTAGTTTTTCCTTAGACCTCGAAGATAATGTACATCAAAAATTATTTCAAATTATGATAATGTAAATTCTGGATACTAAGGAGGAATCTAAATGCCTTTTCTTTTAGATCCTAGCAATGTGGTGATTTTGAAAGAAGGAAAGGTTGAGACTTGAAAGCTTATTGATAAAAGCCTAAACAAAATATTAATCTTAGAAAAAAGGAATTAGTAGTTTTTCCTTAGACCTCGAAGATATCTAACTTGATCAAACTAATTTCATAAATTAATATTTATAAGTTTAGACTTTTTTTTAACACTTTCAAGCACTTATTTCATAAGTTGGCTACATGGCCACTTCATAAATTAGCAAGTGTTAAAAATACAAGTAGGAAAATATGAAGGAACCAAGACTATAGCATTAATATTCCACCAAAAAGGTAAAACTTTTAAGCCAATATTTTAACAAAAAGGTCAAGCAAATTTACCATCTATATCTGTTGTTCTAAACGTAGGCCGACATCGCCGAAATATCGGCAACACGTCAATTGGAAGAAAACGACATAGATATGCAAAACTATTTCGGTTGGTCGGCATTTCGTGATGTCAGCCGACATGTCGTGATGTTGGCGTTTTACCAGACATTTACCGATATGTGGAAAAAAATTGAAGTAATTTTCTTTCGGGTTTTGGGCTTTAGACTTTATGCATTAAGTAATTAATCCGGTCCATTGCAAAAACAAAGATCAAAAGACATCGCCATTGCCTACGACCGTTGACTTAATAGGCGACCATTTTACCACTGAGCTATTGAAAAAGATATAAATTTAATAAAACTAAAAATCTAAAAAGATATAAATTTAATAAAACTAAAAATCTGAATAGATAATATTTTTCAAAAAAAAGTTATATAAATAAAGTTTACATTATAAAAAAATATAGAACCCGATATATGATAAAACCACCCAACATTTCACAATATTTGCTTGCCGGTATCAAAATCTTTAGGTTACACCGACATCCAAAATTTAAAACATTGTCTATATCTTCCATATTTCTGGTATAAAACCTATAATACTATAATAGTAAGAAGGATGAAATATTTCAAAGGAGAAGCCCCACATCGAACGATCTTCTTGCTCGATCTATATTAATGATCCGGCAAATTTTGGATCTACACAACTCTCGTTGGTTGAACAAAATTCGCAAAATATCCCTGAGAATGTGAAAAAGCGACCCCTTGGTGTCGTCCAAATATTGAACAAGCCTTGGTTTGAATGTGTAGGAGGTATAGAGTTTCCATAGAAATTTGTTTACCAAATTGAAAGTGAGAAAGAAGCCTACGAATTTGTCCAAACCGAAAACCAACTTCCGCGCATTATTTTTACTTTAATAAAGAAACATCCATATCTAAAAATCGATTTGATTTCATGTCGAGAGGTATACTATGGAAGCGATCTATTTATTACGAAGATTGATGGAGCAATATAGAGAGAAGAAAAGAGATAATTTTTATCGATTTAGAAAAGACTTAACACTAGAAAGATATAATGGTAGACTTCAGAAAATAAAATAATGTCTCGTAATTATATTGACGTGATTAGATATGTATGATGGAGCGATTATTAGAGTAAGAACAATAAGAGAAGTGATAAAGCCATTTCGTATCACCATAAATTTACACCAAAGATCGACATTAAGTCCTTATCTCTTTGGTTAGTTATGATGAACTACTAGATATATTCAGAATGATATGTTGTGGTGTATGTTGTTTGTCGATAATATTGTTCTAGTTGATAAATCTAAACAAAGGATAATTACTAAAATAGTAAAATGAAAAGAGGTCTTCGAATATAAACAATTTATAATTAGCAGTATAAAAACTGAAAATATGAAATATAATTTTAGCAAAACATTGCGAAGGAATGAGCGTTTGGTGCAAAATTGATGGCCTTGACATATCTGTAGAGAACTATTTTCTTTACTTAGAATCTATAATTAATCATGATGGGGGAGATTGAGCAGGATGGTTGAAATGGAGAAGCGCTTCAAGAATGTTATCTGATCCTAGGATATCTTTGAAATTAAAAGAAATTTTTTATTAAACGGCAATAAGACATGCTCCTCTCTATGGATCATAATATTAGACAATTAAGAAACATATCTAAGACATGATGGATGAGTGAAAATACACTAAAATATAAGTTAAGAAATGAGCGTATTTGTAACAAGTTAAAGATGACTCTCATAAAGGATGAGAGGCCAGAGAACCGATTGCGATGGTTTAGACATAGACAACGAAAACCAGTGGATGCGCCGGTTAGAAACGAAGAAAAAATTATAGTTCTTATCACGACTAGAGATAAAGATAGACCCAAACGAACATGGATAGATATTATTAAGAATGATATGTTAATTGTTAATATAACAGAGGAAACGGTCTTTGACAGAGCAGAATGAAAAAGAAGAATCCATGTAGCCGACCCCAAAAATTTGGGATGGCTTATCAAAATGAAAAATTTAGAAAAAGAAAAAAAAGGTTGATTCTTTTTTCTAGAATGAAGCGATTATTCTAGGCACCCCACAAAATCCTATAGTAACATTGATTGAGGTTCATAGCAATTAAAATGGATGTTATATTTTATAAAATGAAATTAAAGAGAAGGTTTCAAAATTCAATCTTCAATATAAAAAAACTCGTTCTATTGTCATTTTCTATATAATCAAACTATTCCCTTCTTACGAAAACTCATCTAATTTTTCTGTAAGAAATTTCAATATATTATTATATCTTGTGAACACTACTAAGAGCCGAATTTTTAGGACTTTTGTAACGCTGGAGGGCTGTTGCTTTATTTTGATACTCGAAATGCAACATCAACTTTCCAAGGATAGAGTTTTTCATCTACTCATTTTATTTTATTCGTTAATTACTGATGGCGATTTCCATGCTAATAGAATTGCAATTATAAAGTTCATCTTATAAACATTTTTATACGTTTTGCTATCATAATGAAAAAGCAATGCAATTAATTTTGGATTTTAAAGAAAAAATTAAATATTCTCATACAATTTAGAAAAGCTAATCTATTATGCTCAATATATCAATTTTATCTATATATGCTTTTGGCTTTGATTTGTTAATATTTAGTTAGCGCCATATTTTGCTCACTATCTACATAATTTTTATATTGCCGAGATTTATATATATATATATATATATATATATATATATATATATAAAAGTTTCGTATTTAAGAAAATTAGTTAATTAATATTAATTCACTAATGTTAACTGAAATTAGAATTAGAACTACGCTGAACAATGAACTAAATGTTTTTTTAGTGAACTTTAGATTTATTTGCATATTTTAATTTTTCATGATTTATCTCTTCTCTACTTTTATGAGGCTTGTTTAATTTTGAAATTGATTGATGATTTGGCTTTTTATTTTTTCAAATAAATCAAATAAAAAATACCATTGTTTTATGTGCAATGCACGTAATTAAATACCACGTCGTTATTATTTACAAGTGCGATGTATAAAATTAAATTACTGTGCCATTATTATTTTATAAGCAAGATGTATGTAGTTAAATTAACAACAAAATGTATCATAAAAATTATATGATCACGGTGCCTGCCAAAAATTCTAGTTATGCATTGTGATAATACTCTAGTTAGGAAATTCCTCCTAGACTTGGCTATAGTTTTGATTGTTTTAATGGAATGCAAGCTTTTCTTCTGGTTGTTTGAAACTAGAATGATTAATTATTGCCGAAAAATATATAATATTATCACATTTAAATTTTAGACAATGCATTATCTAAGTCTCCGTAGATTTATTATAAGAGTTCCAAGAATAAACTATGTACTATCATTTTATTACAATACAACATAATGTATTTTCTATCCTAATCTTGATCGCGAAGTGCAAAGGAAACATGAGTGCTTTGATTCTACAATGATCATGTATATCAAAATTTTGCTTTTAGTTTTTCGGAAGTGTTTGTTCAGTCACCAAAATATTTTATTTGGTATTTGATATAATTCTTTCATATTCAACTCTGCTCACAAACTTGATTATGATGCGCATTCTAATTCATTTTATGGAGCAAGAAATAAATGCCAAGCATTTTTCTTGGCTTTTCGGCCATTGATTCTAAATATGTTATTTCATGCATTGGAAACCCAACCTGTATGAGTGTTCGGGCATTTCTCCCAAAAAAAGGTTCAATATGATGGATACTTACTAAATAGGTGATTCTCGTAGAGCACAAACTATGGAGTTATACTCCCACGGCAACACTTGATGTATTTAGTTGCACTACTTTGCTATTGGCCTTATATCCTATGATGACGGCCCCTGGCACGGTAAGACAAGGATTAGATTGAGTAACATACTCTTAATAAGTTCGACGCTCCAAATTGCGAAAGGTATTGGAGGACTAACCTATATGAGATATAACATGAAGGCCACAGTAAGGGACTCCTTGAGCTAATCCTTCATTGTTTTCGCGTGGATCCTCACGGACAGAAAAATATTGCATGGCTTCAATCCGCTAAAGCAATGATCATAGCATACTCCATGTGATTTTGTTAATATATGGTTAAAGGAGTCTTAGTTCAAGGCCCGGTCCATTAAGTCCCTCAAATCTACATAAGCTAATTCATAGTGTAAGCTTCACACATTATATATTATATTTATATCATTTTCTACTTATTAAGAACATTTTTTGATAGATTTGAAATATGTGTGTGATTTTATCGTGGGAGTTGTCAGTACTCTTTGGTTACAGATACTTAAATTTGGGTACTCGATCACTAAATTAATTAATACCTATTTATTGAAGAGGTTTCATGGCAATTAAATTGGGTGTTATGTTTTTATTTAATACAAATTAAAAAAAAAGGGTAAGGCTAATTACTCTCCGAGCATAACCAACTTAGTTATGTCATGTAGATAATTACTTAAATTGACTTTCATACATGAATAAAGAATAGTTTTTGTTGTCAACAAGTAAAGAGTGGAGAATCCTGCAAAAATCTCATAAGATTCTCTTTGTATTGATCAATTGCAATTTCACTATTCTCAACTTTCCCTCACCTTCTAAATGACAAAAACTACATTTACTTTATCAATGCATGAAGGGAAAGTGGAGTAATCATCGACCGGGTATAACTAAACTGGTTATGCCCTCAAAATAAATTAGCCTTATCCAAAAAAGAAAGTTTCAAAATTCAAATTTTGCAATTATAATCTCCTCTAAAAGGACTATCTTCTCATTATCTACAAAACAAAATTCCTCACCTTTAACATTTAGGCATATCTTATGCAATTAACTTTCCTCTCCAAAATGCGAGAATACCTGTTCGATTCCCGAAGAGATCGCATCCAAAAAAATTTCCTCCCCTTACTCAAGAAAACAGTTCTTCTTTCAATCTAGAAAATATTAATATAACATCATCTTGCATGAAGCTGAAGTTTCTCAATTAGGTTGACTCAACCGGTTCATGCACAACTCAAAGCTGGATTTCTTGAGTTTTTTGTACCGCTAGAGGGGTTGTTGAGCGCCTCTGAAAGGCGGCATCATCTTTTCTAGGACAGAGTTCCTTGTCTAAACCAATAGCCTCATTTTATTTCATTTATTTATTATTTGCATTATATTCGCCATGCTATTAAGCTTGCAATTATGAAGTTCAATTTATAAAATCTTTATGCATGATTGTTATTATAATTAACAAGTAATATAACTAGTTTTTTATTCAAAAGGAAAAATAGAAAAAGTTCCAACATCTCATCTTATTCTGTACATGGTACTTGTAAATGGTACATCTATTCTGAATATATGCATGACATGCAAGTTTCACTTTGGTGCATATCTTTTCTTTTTTCATTAAGAGGCTGAATATGAAATTGGTCTCATGGTTCACGATTTGTTTATAGAGTCCATAATTCTGTCATTGATGCAATTAGAATCCACACTCAGAAGGATAGCAGGTATAACCCCACCCCACAATTTTATCGCATACACACCACTTGTAAATGTTTTGCCAATGTGCCAAGTACATGCCTTCCACACTTATATATATGAGATTAATGGAGGAAAGAGGCATAGGAGGGGATTTCCTCCTATGGCGTGGAAAAAATACAACCTCCGTCATTTTTTCCGACGATCGGCACCCATCATCATCATCGTTATCATCTAAGATGTGCGTACACCAAATTTCATGTGATTCCACAACTTTTTCACCGTTGATTTAGTGGGTTCAAAATTAACGGTTTACCGACAATAGAACTTTTTACATTGCTAAATCAACGGTGAAAAAGTTGTAGAATCACATGAAATTTGGTTTACCCACATCTTAGATGATAACGATGAAAATAATGGAGGCCGATCGTCGAAAAAATTGGTGGAGGTTGTATTTTTTCCCCGCCATAGGAGGAAATCCCCTCCTATGGCCTCTTTTCTCCATTATTATATATATATATATATATATATATATATATATAATAAAAAATATTAATAATTATTACTGCCACCACTTGTTTTATTTGTTTAGTACATTCACAGAGACATGACGTAACTAAATATTCTTCCAAGTCTAATTCAGTGAACTGTTTTCTTCGCCTGAAGTTGACTGGGTAAGTCGTAAGATTGTCAAATGCCACACATACCATGATTTCAAGAAAAATTGTTTGAAGCAACAGTAACATGCATCACCCGCACTTTTCAGTTTTCAAAAGACTCCCTCTCTTGGCTACTAAAGTAGGCATCTTCAGATTGAGTTACACCCTGCACATATTGTCCAATAAGTTAATATTTGAACCATCCAGAGTGGCAAGTCACAATATAACCCAAAAGAAAACAGAAAACGATATGATCAGCTCACTGTACATACATTGAGGACTATCAATGCAGCTTTCTTGTCCAAAACTTCATTGTATTCACCACACAACAGTGCCTGCAATACAAGGTTTTATGAGATCGCAACTTTCTGACAAGATGGAGAGGGTACAGTGGCCAAGCTAGAATTCTAAAGCTGGGGGCCACAATATAATTCAAATGGTGAAAAAGAGCCGTAGGATAAAACACTCTTACCTAAACAACTTCCATTGTACATCACAGATTTCACCAACTGTTAGGCTTACTTAAAATTTGTTTACAATGATTACTTTTTTTTGTAAACCTCGGTTTGGGCCCACCATGGATGCAAATGGGCTTTTAATATAGTGGTACTTGTAGGAATGCCTGGCATGACAGCAAGGGTTAGGGAGGCATCGTCCATACCATTTTCAAAATTTCGCATGCTAAACAATCCTAACGCTAGAATCTCAACTAGAGATTTAGACAATACAAAGTGTAAACAACTTTACAACTAAGTGAACTAGGAATACAACCTTTATAGACCGGTCCTTCACTTCAATAGCTCCGTGTGGAAGTCCTTTCGCTCCAAGTAGTGGTGATCCGGACTCTCCGTAGGCTCTACTAGTCGAAATGAACGAGCTTGCTCAATGATCTTCGAGGCCGAAGATGATCTACTTTGAGGAGACACCAACTCAAGCTACCTCTTCACTAATTAGGGATTAGTGAAGCTAACACCCTAAACTAAATAGCTAATCTAGTAGATGACGATGAAGTAGGAATTTTGCTCACTTTAGAATTCTTTTTCACTCTATTTCTTTTTCTCACCAATAAATAGAAAGCTTTCTCTTGTTGAAGATGAAGAGAATAATGGATGAGAGAGTGAATGGCAACCATGGGTGAGAAATATCTCATATAACCCTTGTAGAGACATAACCATGGTCAAAGATTAAAGGTTAGGTTAATAAATATCTAATGCAAGACAAATATAGTGGACTAAGTCAAGGGTTTCCACAAGCTTCCAAAGCTTGCAACCATGCTTAATTCTCACCAATTTATTTTTGCATTAAATAAATGAAAACCCTAATAATCTAATGGCATGGTATAAGTCCCATACACCCATGTTGCATACACCCATGTTGCATGTATAATCAAGCATGACAAAAAGAAAACACAAATAATATATATCACATATATATTAAGTGTGCATATGTGAGAAAGAAAAGTATAAGTGAGCAAATATTAGTTAATGTAAATTAGCATATCAAATATACAATTATATATCAAATTATTAAATCAACATTTAATTTAATAATCCGGCTATATCACATATAACCGACTAATATAATATGTATCATCTTATCGAATCAACACTTGATTCGATAACCCGGCTATATCACATATAACCAACCGATATCACATATCGCAAGAATAGAATACGATATCATATACTCGTATTAATCTCGGTCCCGCGCATATCACATATGTGCTCCTACTTCGTTTTGCCTGAGCCAGTAGACATCTGTGTAGAACTCTAAAGACTCGTCACTACGCCGGCAGTAGGTAATGATCACATCAAGCACCCACAAGCCGTCAGCGGTACTAGCTGGACGTAACGGCTACCCGGGTATTGAGCGATTAGAAGATCAACAAGCAAGCTTGCTCATACTCATGTAAAGCCTGTCAGTAACACTACCGTACAGTCCGGTCTCTTCGCCTGATATGTCGCATACCCAGTCTAGGGGTGGTAATCGTCAGACCCCAGTAACCGATAAGTCATGCCGATGTGAGGCTCATAACGGGTCGAGAAACTACTGATAACACTTACCGGTAAATCTCCATATCAGCCCTGACCAGAGACTTACTGTTATATCCAATCGAGCACAGCGCAACATCAACCACCAATACCGGGAGAGACGAAACCCCTCCTATCGCTCATTGACTCCATGTGATTCGGGATTGTACCCAAAAGCCACCGTTTTACACATTCTCTTGAACGTGGTAAGGTGGAAATCAAAACACGGTGGGAATCACACAAGACTCTATGACGATCTCGGGTCTACAGACTAATCTGTACTAGTGTCACCGGAGAACTGCTATCTGACGATAGGTATAATACCAACTAGGAGTTCTCGGCGAGTCCGTTCAGTGTATCCAGTCTCCACTGAGCACCCGTATACCATCTTTGATGTCAAACACCAATAGATGTGGGATCATCCATCGCCCATCATATGGGTCAAGAAGCGTATACGCTAGTCTACTCTGGAGTATCGATGCCCTGTCTCAATACACTCTCGACTAGAAACAATTATAGGATATACTTGTGGACTACCCTGGCCCCACTAGTATGATCTCCATCATAGTCCTAGTAGTCAAGTAGACATTCTAAGGGCTTTATCAACATGTGAGAGTAAGACAGTATCACAATACAAGTCTACATGTTAAGATAAAGAACAACCGGATAGCATACAATCATGTCGAGCAAGAAAGTCCTTTCTATATATATCCAAGCATCCACTATAATATACATCATATGTACAATAATGGCCTCTATGGCATATACATAACTAACAGTACTCTATCAAAAAAAACTCAAGAGTTATGGTGGGTTGTCACATCTTTATATCTTATATCCATATGCATCCCACAATTTCCCCGATGTGGGACTATATTCCCACATTCTCAACACTCCCTCTTATGTGCAATATGGACAAACTCCCCCTCACGTGCGATGAGAACTTCACGTGCAATGAGGACTCAGATCATGTGCAACAGACAAACAAATACCCGAGCTCGTGCAACATGGACAAACAAATACCCAATCTCTGGTACCATGTAAAACTCGATTTGGGCCCACAACACATGGGTTCACACGTGGATACACATGGGTTTTTAATATAGTGGGACTCCATCCAAAAGACTCAAGCCTTATGGTAGGTTGTTCCATCTTATATCTTATACCCATATGCAGCCCACAATTTTCCTGACGTGGGGCCATATTCCCACATCCTCGACATTTTCTATAAAGTTCTTCAGCTCATTGACTAAAATACATACAAATGAAAATTAAAAGAAAAGGTATGGGATAGGACTCATACTTGAACCCAGCTGACTATTCAAAGATCAAATTAAGTACCTCAAACCACCAAGGTAACTTCACTTATTACTTGGAAAGCAAACTTATTTCTTTTGGAGCTGTTGTACAATATACTGAAATACATATACGGGAAAACCTAAATCTAGGTGGGTCACTTGCCTAGCCTTTCCTTAAACTAGATCTGCATCCATCCCTAAGAAGATTACAGAGAAGAAATTTGTAACTTACTTGCACACAATTTGGACAACCAGCAGCACTTGAGCAGCTGCACCTTAAAACAAGTTCTAGTGCTGCAGTTAAAAGTTCCCTAAATAGCAGTTGGATCTGTCACAACAATCAAACACATGCATTAATGCCTTAATGGTAATAATGGATATGCCAAAAAGCGAAAACAAGGTGTATTTGTTTATACATTTCTTGCAGAGACCAAAAGATGCATGTATATTATATATTTCTTGCAGAGACCAAAAGATGCATGTATAAAAAAAACATACATATATTACACTACCTGTGATGAAATGCCAATGCCTCCAGGATGCTTATCGTACAACAACAATCTTTCGGGAATGCTACGTGTTTCATGGGGATTCGCACATTCAGTGCTTAAGTCAGAAGAATTGCACATCACATACCTGAACATGAAAAAACAGCCAACTATGAAGTTGTGTTGATTTTCCATTCAAGCAAGCAGCAGCTTATGTAAGAGCTAATAGGAGTGTCCAACGCCATTTCAGTCGGCAAAGAAACCAAAAACAAGTCATAAGGAAAGATTACCAGGAGAGAAAATTAGGATAGCTATTTCTGGGTAAATTCATATGTGACATGTGAAATTTAATGTTAATAGACATTTATCAAGTGTGGAAACCAAATCATTCTTTAGGTGCGACCTGATCCTCATTATCTCATGTAATGTTTATAAAAGAGGAAATACACATGTGAAGAGCGAAATAAAAGATAAACAACGATGCACATCATCTTTCTTCTTTTACATTGTGCCACGGGGAATTAAGAGGTGGCATCAAATTCCCGTCATAAGTCTCTTGAGTTTGCTTTATATTAGCAGAGATGATAAAGCATGCCATTCTATCTGAACTTACAAGGGAACAACATTGAGAAGAGCATGTGAAGCTGCATGCAAGCCTGCACGGAATGAGAGCCCTTCTATTTCAACAGCTTCTCTTATTAACAGGGGAACTCGGATCCAGGCTGCCTATTTCCATAAGAAATAAAAGAAAAATATAAATGACTTGAGATAAGAAATGAGTTTTGAAATAAGAAATGGTTAAGGTTATACACCTGTGACTCATATGAGAAATCTGGCAGACTAAGCTCAACTGTATCATATATCTGGTTGCTCGATTTCCATATGCGATGAAAGCCAAACCATTTTGTTGATACTCTGCAAGAATTTACTTGGGCAGTTGTTCTAACATATTCATATTTGGAACTCCTAACTGGTGTATAGGCCTGTAAGCAAAAAGAAGAAATACCATAAATGAGAGCATTATGATTACTTGAAACATGCAAGAGATCAGCTTTTCAACAGGATTGCATTCTAAATATAATCAAACTAAATATTACAAGTGAAATAGTGAGTGCGGTAGTAGTTGGCCAAAAAAAACACAAATCAATTCCACTGGATGAAATTTCTTCTTTCCCTCATTCAAAATTTGTAAGAAACATCATTCGTAGAATAGGAAAATGTCACCCTCAATTTGTAAGCATCAATATATTCTTACAGCAAGCTGTTCATGACAGAACAAAAATTACGCTGGTGAACTCACATAGCAAGGCTTTGATTAGCAGGTTCTCTCTTTGATTAAAGGTCAACTGAATAATATTGTGGTTGATAGTAAAGTATGTTGGGCAGGTAAAAAAAAGAGATTACTGTAGCTTGATCTACTGTGGATACGGAGCGATGAAGAGATGTTGCATCAGTTTGTGTGGCTTGAGTATGTTGCACCAGTTTGTCGAGGAGATGGCGTGTCGTAATTGTATAGGTATTCCTATTGGAATTATTTGGATTCATCAAAAATATTTGAGAGGTTTGTCGACACATCAAAGAAATTTTGTACTTTAAATGTATAGTGCATGCATCAATAACTAGGACACACACAATGTACTGTTGTTTGCATTCTTAAACTTGTGAAATTTTGTGTATTCTAAGTTTAGATTTGCCAAAACTTATAAATTTTGTTACCACATAAATTTTGGATAAACTGCAAAAAAGTGCCGAAGAACTTTTCAGTTTTTGCGATAGCTAAATTGGACTTTTCGAATTATAGGAAACTACCACGAATTAAATTTATTACATGCAACTATCACAAACTTCAAAAACCCTGAGAGATGGGCAGAGGACTGGAAGAAAGAGTGGACGGCATCAGGTTAAAGTTTGAGGATGGGCGAATTTGAAAAGAAAGAAATAAAGAAAAGATGAAGTTTTTAGGGATTAAAAAATTTGTGGGTAGGGATGGGTTCGGATATTTAAACATTTGGAGGTTAGAATTTAGTGATTTAGGGGTTCAGGGGTTTTTAGACCTTGAGAATCAGGGTCAAGGGTTCTGAGAATTGGAGTTCAGGGATTTGGGAATTTAGGGATTAAAGATTTTGGATATTTAGTAATTCGAGATGAGATGATTGAACTGGGTGGAGGAAATAGGAGAGAGGAGATAAGAAGAGTGGAGAGGGTAGATGGAGAAATCTATATAGAGGTAAAATGGAAAACCACAGCATTTTTGGATGAAATCATCATTTACAAGTTACAACTAACATTTGTAGGCCGCATCCCGATACTTGAAGGTATTTTTTGCAGTCAGGGTGGTAGATCATGGTAGTTTATTCAAATAAATTAGTTCATTGCACTATTCTCAAAAACTTCAAAAAAAAGTTAAAGAGAACTTTTATTCAGTTTAGACATTTTACACAATTAACGTATTACAACATCTGAATCTCGTATCCATACCCAAACTATTTGGGTGGTTGTTTGCATTGTTAGACTTACCTCATATCATGTCTTATATCTGTATTAGAAACTGCTAGTTAGTAGCTCTAATCATCCAATACATGAGATAAGTCTCACAATATCCACATGAAATATCACTTTTATGTTAATGGGCTGCGGAAGGTCTTCTTTTGCATGTTGACTAGGGAAAACACCCACGCTATGCGTTGGATTTGCAAATGATCCACAAAACTTATATGATTTGCAACAAAAAGAGCATATAATTGGACACAAACAGTTCACTAAAAAATATTACTATAAGCATAGGAAAACAAATGTAAGATTCAAATCATAATTTTATTTTGGAAGAGATGTATGTCAAAATAAGAGATTGATGTCTTACATAGCTTTTATAAATTATGCACCGTTTTTATATAAATATTATCTTTTGAGGTTTGTAAAATTTTACTAATATAGCATAGATTAGTCAGTTTAACATCTTGTGTTGCTTTTTGCCAAAAACTTTTTGTCTTTATAACCTTATACGCTCTTAGTATATGGATAAAAAAAGTGGTACATAAAAAATCAATATACTGATTAGCTAATGTGGAAGTTACTGTTAAAAGCCAATTTTCTTTAAAATACTAATAATTATTAGTATATTTTAGATAGATATCATAAACTTTAAAGGTTACCCATCATGAACTTAGTTGCATAAATATGCAGTTGACTTTCAGCATCTTCTAATTTAACACCGTACGCATTTTTTCAATTTAAGTTCTAGTTTAATAACATATAAACAATCACATCAAGAAAAGTAGGGAACCATATTAAGTTCAAACACACTATTTGTAATTTTAATTTTGCAACATGCTATGTTCATAGTTATTAATTTACAAATTCTAAAGCTTGTAATTTCTTTTATTTTTGTTTTAAAAATCGATAGTTCAAAAGAATTAAGAAAAACTTTAGACAGACTCTAAATATTTATTTTTGTTTTACTTCAAAGCCTGAACCCCTACATATCATGTCAACTTTATCAACATATATATACTGTTGCCAAGAAGTGCCAATTATTCCTTTTTTAAAAACAAATCTCATTTATCCTCACTCTCTAAATATAATTAACATTATATACCAATCTTTGACTTCGAGCCTCCATCAATAAAATCCCCTGTAAGCTTTCACATGCGAGTACAAAAGCAATTAGGGTCCATTGTCCTCTTTTTACCCTTGAAGAGCTCATAATACTACGGAATTGAGCAGAATCATTCATCTTTTTACCCTTGAAGAGCTCATAATAGCTTTTATTGCAAATGTACCAACAATAGTTGAAATTCTATAGAGCTAAGATACTCAATAGTTGAGGGCAAGTGTCGGAATATAAGAAATTTTACAAAGCACGCACTATCTATTATATATAATGATTGACCAGGTTCTCTCTAATGAAGGTCAGTATCTTATAATCAAGTAAACCGGTAATTGAGTATCTTGTATGGGAAAAATACAGTCGTAGCTTGCTCTATAAGATCGTATCAAGCAAAAGGCTATATCACATACGAGTTTGCATTCTCAATCCTCTAATTTATGAGTTAATTTTTATGTTAGCTTTCTTTGCCATTGTTCTAATAATCAGGTTGCAACTTCATAGAATATATTTGTTGACACTTAGTCACACGATCCTCGGTTTTGATTATTTAGAACAAAACTTTATTTAAAAGAATTTATATATTACTGATGACGTTTCCAACTGTTTATTCTTGAGTACAGCAAGCATACTATATCAAAGATCAAGCAAGATTGCCTACATTATGATACGCACTCAAAACGGTTACATGGCATGAAGACTTGACGCAAGCGATAACATGATGCAAGCCTAATCAAGATTCAATGACGTCTCAACGTAACTCAAGGAAATGAAGATCAAAGAAGAACAAAGTTCAAGAAAGAAGAAGAAATAAGCATTACACATGTGTCTAGTGTTGATCTCATAAGGTTAGAAATCACATTCCAGCATATTCTACAGACATCTCTCTCATTGAGAGACGTTAAACATATCCGTTGGAATTCAAACCGCCAAGTTCAAAACAGATATTTCAACATGTCAAAAAAGAAGACGTCTGTACCAGACGTCTGCATCATAAATTTTTTGAATTCGAGACGTTGCCAGACGTCTGTAGTATAAATTTCCAAGATATCAAATACTGGATATATTTCATAGACAAGTCTCCAGACGTCTGCCGAATACTTTTTGATCTCCAGACATCTCCTACGGACATCCGGTGAAGGAAATCTTCTTGACACAAACATCTGTACAGGCAATTTTTGGAAGTTATTTCTGGTTTGAATTTTCAAACGAATAGATATTTACGCTATTTTCATTTCTAGCTGTCCCCAGCGGTCATTAACTGTTTTATGGCAGTTATTGAAAGTTGTTTGCAGTTAGAATAACTTACCATTCGATTCCTATATAAAGCCTTGAGATCTCACACATTCAAATATACATTCATTGCAAATCTTTTGAGAATTTTTTTGTTCTTGAGCGTTAACTTGCCCAAATCTTTTCCATTTCCTCCAGAGCCAAAACCTGATATAACCTATCAAATCAATCCTTGTGCCACACCGGTTATAATTTATTGAGATCATAGGATTGAGAGCGAGTAATTTATCGTTTGTAAAACGATTGTAAACCCACGAGAGAGGGTGTCTTTCAACCCACGAGATGGGGTGCCTCTCATTACTTGAATTGTTTGGATTCGGAGTGGAAAAAGATGTCTTCCTAGAGAATCACGGATTAAAGAGAAAAATACGGTTTTTCTAGAGAATCGCGGATTAGAGAGGAAGAATTGTTTCCTAGAGAATCACACGTTCAAGAGTGTGATCATTGTGAAGAAGGATTGGTGTTCTTCACATCCCTGTGAAGAGAGATTCGTGCACTTCACAACAATAGTGTAGAAATCCTGAAAACAGGGACTAGCCACAGGAGAGTGGTGAATCCTAGTCAACAAATCTCGCGTGTTTGCATTGCCTTTGACTTTATTTATTTTTCTGTGATTGTGTTGATTACCGCACTAAGTTTCATTGTTTAAACTTGTTTAAATTATTTCAGCAGAAACTTAGTAATCAATTCAAATAATTAAGTTTTAAATTTGCCATAGGACACGTAGATACCTTATTCAACCCCCCTAAGGTATTTTCAATATTGTGGTACTCTGCAGATTCTAAAGTATTCTAAGCATGATTTGTTATGTGTAATTAAAAAAGAATGTCTGTGTAAATAACCAAGTCTATATAAACGAGGTTAGAGACTAATCCCTAATCATCCACGTCACTTCCCTAAATCTCTCTCCTCTCTTTTTCTCTCATAAACCCTAAGTAATATGGTATCAGATTCATTGATCTAAGTCCCGCCTTAAATCACCACCGTAAAAACACAAACCTCGGTCACACACCTTCATCCTCTTTGAAGCAGTCACCATCCTCACGTTTTTGCCGCCAATCCTGCCACCTTCAAGATCCAAGCCACCCGAGCATTAATTGTAGAGATCAGCACTGCCTTAATTTCCCTCGACCAGATCCACATGACCCTAAATTTTACGTTCAAGATCGACGCTACCCTAGCTTTTCCCAGCGAGACCTGAGCCATTCTCTATCGAGATCGGCCTTTATCCTTCAAGATTGACATCACGCCTTTCTCAATATGATTCCGACTGTGTTGCTCAGATCGCAACTATTCTTGATAGATTTCGATTTCTCTTTCTCATATCTTGGTTCTTGTGTTTAGATCTAAATGATTTTTGTGTTGAGATCTTGGTACTACTTTTCTCTCAAAGACCTAAACCCATCGATTGAATGAATATAAATCATAGTGGTATTTTTTCATATGTTGTATGGCTTGTGTTATTGGAATGATTGTGTTATCGGATGTCGAAGTTGGATCCATTCTTGTGATTTGAAGGGCTTTGTTGTTATGAGACAATGATTGGATCTTGGGAGATCAATCATGATCATTATTGTTGAATCTTAGGACATCACATTTCTTGTTTTTTGATTAAGTGTGGTTCCTGATCGGATCTCTGGGAAGATTGATAATTAAGTGCGATTGTTTGTTGAGATTTGAGGTGCTATTTAAAGAAAATGAACAGTAAACTCGTTATTTCAACAAAGATAGTTACGACTAAAATGGTCGACTTCAAGTTGAATGAGGAGAACTTCCATAGTTGGAAGAGAATGGTAGAAACGTATTTCGATGGAAGAGACAAAGGTGACTGTCTAAGGATCCCACCTTCTCTGATCACCTTTGAGTGGAAGGACGATGTCCAGCTTTGCCAACTTATGTTAATCTTCATTGACATGTCGCTAATGGAGCCGGTGATAAATCTGAAGACAGTTAAGGAGAAGCTCACTCTCTCCATGAGTACTAGTCAAGTTTCAAGAAGATTGCTTAGGAGGTATCGGAAATGTTTCCTATTATGGGAAATATTATGGAGATGAAAAGAAGACATGAAGCTCTGCTCATTATTGTGTATCTTGGAAGGTTGAGACCTGACTAAACGTCCATAAGACCACAACTTTTGGGAAATGCTGACACCATGTTCATTTACTCTAACTACTTCCTTTTGATGAAGCTTCCTCGCAGGTTATTGAGTAAAGAGATGTCGGAGAGTACGTTGTCCTAGCATGATCGGATTATCTGCTACCTCTCAGCTAAGGGAGGCCATGGCGGTAGAGTAACAACTGCTGGTGGAGATTGAGGTGGTAGAGGTCGAGAAGAAACGCTTCTATGACTATTGTCGATGAGAGGAGCATAATCGAGATACTTGCTAGAAGCTACATGAACAGCCACCTAAGCCACCCCGCAGAGCGCATGTTGCCTCAACTCTCTCTATCCATATTTCTATTGCAATTAGCAACTCGGCTTCATCTGATAACTTTGTACACCACTTTGAAGACCTTTAACAAGTCAACATTTAAAATAGGTAGGGATGAAATAAAATAAAGTTCGATTATTTTTTGAGAGTTTGGCCAGAAGGTCTTAAGGTTCGATACTTTCAATAAGCGTAAACACTTACTATTAATTACATTCTACAGTCTCAAGTTGTGGCCAGAGAGACCTTGTTAGGTCACTTTGAATCACATCGCAGAGAGGGAGAGATCATTTTATAGAAAATGTACTTGTAAGAGAACGAAAAATTCACTACATTAAGAATCATAACTTTACACTAGTTTCATAGTACAATTACATATTACAACACCCAAAAATCTTAAATTGCATAAGAGGCTGCGACAAAATACTCAAAAAATTTATTATTGAGTAAATAGTCAAAGCATGGAGGATTTTAATGTCAATTTTGATATTAAGAGAATGGCCGGATACCCTGAGTGGGACCCAACTACATGCAAAGTGAAGCGAAAACCCTAATTAGGGTTTCCTCTCACTGTGTGCTAAGCGATACCCTATTTTTAGGTATCCGCATGGACATAGTGGGGGCGAATACTCCATTTGGGGTATCCACAATTGCCTTTTGACACAAGAAGTTCGCATTATTGCCAATTCTATGTTGTTTTGGTTTTGAAGATCACTGAATTTCTTTCATGTTCTCTTTTTTTAACCTTTAAGAGGATAGGGTTTTTTCGTATTCTTGAGTCTTATATACAGATAATAGAGTTTGTTCTATTATCAAATTTTGTCCATGGAAAATAAAGCTTTAGCCTATTTCCAGTTCATATGAGAAAATGTGGATTTCCCTCATTTTTCAAATTTGTGACATTTCCTCGGTGTCTATGGTCCAAAGTAACGTAGAATTCATGTCACAATTCTCGTATAAGGATATGGGATGTCCCTACATCCAAAGACCCCTGCTTTTTTAGAACAGAGACACGGCCACGAGGGCTCATTTTGTGCTTAGAACCTGAAGTTCTTCAAAAATGGTCCTCCTGGGCCATGGAAGGAGGAGAATAAGAAGGAACTTGGCTCCAAGTTCTCATTTTGTCTTTTCTTTTCTTTTTTCCGGTTGAAAAATGTCTTGCCCATTTTCCCCTTTAAAAGTGATTTATAAGTGATGGAGAACAGTTAAAAAATGGTTTTCGTACTTGCAGAGTAGGGGAAAGAATAGGAAAGTACTGACTCCATTACTTCTAAGGCATGGCCTAGGAGTTTACTTCGGATACCTCTCTGGAGCTATCCTTCTGTCACTTCTATGAGGAGCGGCTACCCATAATGGGGTATCCGCTCAGGACTACCGCTTAGGGGTATCCCCATTACCGAAGCTTTGAAAGTCGGTGCCTCAAGAAGTGTTTTTCTCGAGCGGTGGAAATTTCATTGAATTGCAATCGCAACTCTATGCTCTAATAAATATCCATCCCTTGTAAATTTTATGCAAGCCTCTCATCTTTCTCTTTAAAAAAAAGAATGGCCAATAGAAATGAATATGTTAGCTCCTCATACCCACAAATGATCTCTATTAAGGACATAGTTCCTTTCTCCAACGTTCAACTACTGCATTTGTCTTACAACGATGCTCAATGCGAAGCTACTCTGGCCTGAATAGAAAGGCATACAGGGTCAATTCTCACACTACGCTCGTCCTTGCTCACAATCGTCTTTTCCACTATCCTTGACGCCATCCTAAACTATCCGTCTATAAGGTGGGTTTGATCACCAGACAGCTGAAGGATCTTCAGCTTACACTTTTGCACCGTATTTATGCTCGGCGAACTATCATGTCTTTCTATGCCAGAGAGAACGGCCTTGACAAAAGACCGAAGTCACTTCGTTGAGAGCAGCTACACTCGAAGATGGTGGATGAAGCCGACGCAGAGAGTGTGAAGACGCTTTTGTAAACCCTATTCTTATGGAAAATGTACTTTGAATTTTCAATTAATAATAAAGTACTTTTCTTTTGGTTTCAAGCATTTACAATTTGGTTCCAACGGTCTCTTTGGATGCATATGAGATTTTGAGACTGCACCAGCTTGTCCGCACCGCGCTACACTATGGCCAAAGATAACATACAACTTGTCTCTCTTCGACACTTTATCACGACCTTGCGTCATTTTGACTCGATGGCAAGGACCATATAACTAGGAAGTCTATACTTTTTTCTTACCGGCCTACACCTGCATGTAGTCCGGTGATTTTAGCCAATAGATCTATCTCCAGGATAGTAGGAGTCGGTTTCCCTACGCCCACACCATACTTGACTTTATCATCAATTATTTATTCAGCTTGTTTCCCATTCAATTTACTTTCAACTAGTCATTTGACTCGAAAATTGGATTGACAAAATGGTAATTTTAAACAAGACCTAACAAAGAATTCGACATCAACAACCTTGCTTTGTGTCAATGAGAAAGTGAGTGATCTTGAAGATTTGGAGTTCATTATACTGGGGAGACGTGCGATTGAGGTTGCTATTGGACCCAAGGATTTAAGAAAGGGAAGAAATAATGACAATAGTTCAAGGAAGTTTGGAAAATGGAAATTAATATAAAGAAAACGAATATAACAAAGGATTGAGGCCTATTCTTTGGCTTTCGCCAAACTTTCCTCTTCAGACCGATGAGTTTTTGCCATTGCTTGATATTCTTGCAAACAAGATGAAAGCAATTCGAAGATTGAGTGACTTGTTTATGACAAAACTCCCCCAGGACATTTCTTGTTAAGGTGATTATATCAATATAGTGCTCTCATTGTAATCTAATATGTGCTTCACAAATGAGGGTCTGCTAAACATTTTTTTTTTCTTACTGTAATCTAATATTTGATTCACAAATGAGGATCTGCTAAACATTTTTGTTTTCATGATATACACTAAAATTATGTCTGAATGCAATAATTTTGATGGCTAGATTTTTAAAGCATATAACGCAATATATTTTTTTGTTGATAAAGGTTGTCTAAAATGGATTCATTTTCTTCTTAATATAATTAATAATGTAATGATTATTCCATTTTTTTGGCTCTTATCATGCTTGAATAGCTTCCCATTCTTCACAATTGTGTATTGAATATCTACGGGCCATGATTTTACTACTACCCACAGTCAGATTTCTTGATACCGTGACAAGGTTTGAACAATTACAACCATCCAACGAATTCTCGATGTCGCCGTCAAACCCAAACAGGCCTTACACCACAAACCCAATCGAACTCATCGTGGTTTCAGTAGACAAAGACTCCAAGCAAATCGTTAGCTAGCTATTCAGACTCGGGACTAGTAGTGTCGAGAACATCCGAGACCCATTCTTGAAACCTCCGGATTACACTTGGACCACCCCCGGAGCTCAGAAGAAGACGAAGATGTAGGAAAACAACGAAAAGACTAAGAAAGGAAAATGGCAGAATCACCACTTAAGTCATCTTTGAAAGATTGTTCTTAGGATTGACAATGAAAAATTTTCAGTATTTAATCATAACCAGATTACATTTTCTAGATTTGCTGATGCATTCTTTCTCATGTTGATATCTTGGTTGTTATAGTGTATTTTTCACTTTAACCTTCAATCTCAGTGCTACCCATTCTTTCTTGGTTTTGTTATAGGTTCACATCTTCGTCAACAACTAACAATCGCGCATTTGAACTTCGATTTTTTACAATAAGATAACATTTAAACACAAGGTTTTATATTGTGGCATATCACCTTATGATTACTTTGTTTCGAAACAAACTTGGATTATAGGTATGTTTTCCCTGGTATTTTTACAACTGCAAGGTTATGTTTCGCCTTGTAAAAGAGTAACTATATAAAAAACGTTAAACTTAAAACATACTTTGTTATTTACCCTGCAAGGTATAATTTATGACTGATACAGCTTCTATAATTTGCATTATCCAGAATCTTAGGATGAAGAGAACAATTGGCACAGGTATTGAGACTAATAGGTTGTACCACCTAGACGAACATCCACGTCCTATTGCATGCCCTGCTTCTACTTCATCTTTCAATGCTTATTGTTTGGTCACCTCTCTTTACGGACCTCGAAGAGACTTGTTTTCTCTCTAAGCCCTTTATCCTTTTGAAAGTATGATGGGGTTGGATCATCGCTCTAGATATTAATCATGTCTCAATGAAAGAGTCAATAAACCATTTGTTTCGGATCATACTAATGTATGGAGGCCTTGCTCAAATGTATCTCAAGGGGATTTCATTACTTTGTAACTTTTACTAATGACTTTTCTCGCATGACGGGGATGTTTTTAATGAAATCTCATAATAAAGTCTTTTCTATTTTCCAAACATTCTGTGCCGAAATTTTGGAGTTTCAATTGGTTTTTTGCACAGTGATAATGCCGGAGAATACTTCAATTAACCTTTATAGCAAGTACTTAGACAAATCTGGCATTATTCATGGATCATTATATTCTTATACGCCCCCAACAAAGTGGGATAATAAAAAGGAAGAATAAATATCTTCTAAAAAATTATTTATACTCTTTTCTTTCATACTCCTAAGTCTTTATAGGGAGATGCAGATTGTATTGCTTGTCATCTGATTAATTATATGCCTTCATATGTTGGATGTACAACTTCCTCATTCCATTTTATTCCATTCGAGGTCTGCTTTTATTTTACCTCCTCGGGTCTTTGAATGTGTATGCTTTGTTCAGGATCACCAACCGGGTGGATCGACTCTAAAATAGTTAAGTGTGTTTTTCTAGTTCCCAAAAAACCATCGGTGCTATAGCTCATAGGTGCGATGCTCATGTTACTTTTCATGAGTCATCGTCGTACTATCTGAGTCTTGCATTTTCTACAATGAATGAGGACTTTCCCTTGGATATTATTCATCTCCGGATCACACAAGAGCCTCCTCTGACCCCTCAGATGTCACTCTTACAATTCCGAGTGCTTCCACTATTGCAACTGAAGATCCACCTCTAGCAGATGCAGGTGGCCCTCCAACTATGACTAGTATGTATGCTCGACGAATGCATACAACCAAGTCTCATGTGCCCGTTGTTGTCATCCCATCATCTCTAAATTTGCAGCACTGTGATTGATGTTCTTATTGTCTTAAGAAAAGAAACATGAAATTGCACTTCTCGCCACATTGCTGTGCATATTTGTCCCACTCTAATCAAGCTTTCCTCTCTTCATTCCATTTGCATCCTCTCCACAAGGCATTGTTCGAGACACTATCAAATACAAGGTGGAGCGGTTATGAATTGAGGAAATGATAGCCTTTAAGAAAAATCAAATATGGAACTAGCTACCTCTTCCTGCGGGAAAGAAAGTCATAAGCTATCGATGAGTGTATGCAGATAAACTCAATCCAGATGGCTCACTTGCATGCCTAAAAGATCGTTTTGTAGCTAAAGGGTATTCACAGACTTACAAGATCGATTATCAAGAGATTTTTTCTCCTGTGACCAAGATGACCTCTGTAGGCTTGCTCATGTATCTTAGAGCTACTCATTGTCGGCCCTTATATCAGCTACATGTGAAGAATGTGTTCCTTCGTAGAAGTTAATCTAATGTCTATATGGAGCAACATCTTGAGTTTGTTGCTGGAGGGGGAGTATGGCCTAGTTTGTTGCCTTAAGAAGTCATTGTATAGCTTTAAGCAATCTCTTCAAGCATAGTTTGGGAGATTAACAAAGATGATCGCTTCCTTTGGCCGTCATTGTGCTCATGATCACTTTATCTTTTATTGCTCCCTTTAGGACTTGCGCATTTTATTGATGATGTATGTTGGTGATATAGTGATTATTGGTGGGCAAAGCAAAATCTTAGCTTCCAGGCTCAATTGCAAACAAAGGATCTTGAAAGTCTCGAATATTTCTTAGGCATTAAAGTTGCTTAATCTAAGAAATGCATCTATATTTCTCAACAAAAGTATGTGATGGACATGTTATCTGAGGATGGAATGCTAGAATACAAGCCTGTAAAGACTCGTATGAATCCTAATACCAAACCGCTTCCGGACAAAGCAATCAATTGGAAGATCTCGGTAGATACAGACGACTGGTTGACAAGCTAAACTATCTAACAGTTACTCGACCCGATAATGCATGTCCAGTCACTGTCGTGAGTCGGTTTATGACAGACCCTAGCATAGCTCATTAGGACGCAGCAGTGCGTATGATACAATATTGATACAGAAGCATAAATCGAGATCCATAAAGATTTGCGGGAGTAATGATTGAGATTTGGAAAGATCCGATAAAAGATTATTAACTTAAATTGAGATTTAATTAAGATTTGTTGCAATTTAAATTGTTTAGATCATATTAGTTTAGATTAGATTTATTTTATTGTCTTTCTTTTTCAGTTAAGATTTATTTCATTTTTGGTTAAGAATTATATTCTCTTATTTAAATAGATGAAAACTATTGTATTTGGGGGAGGGAATTGATTATTAAATAAAAGTTGCTTGTTAGCAAAGGAAAATCTGCATCTTTTGTGTTTAAGGAGAGGCCATTATATCTCGTCCCTGATTATTTAAGGTTTTGTTCTTGTGATTTCTCTTGAGAGTCAGAGATCATGTTGATTATCGAGCCTCTGTAAGCCGATCCTCATCAATTGGTATCAAAGCGTAAGCGTCGTCGCATTTTTGATAGAAAATGAAGAACCGATGGCACACCATGAGCATGGGTGTGGTGCAGAACAACACAAGAGACAACTACGAGATATCGATATTGAAGAACTACGAAAACTAGTTCAACAACGACGACTATCGAGTCCGCCAACCTTCGGGGGCCAGATGATGACAGTTTGGGGTCCAAAGATGAAAACTCTTTTCAACGATTGGGATCCGACGGTGAAGAAGTATCGGGCGTAGAGATCGGTATCCAATCGACCGCTGCAGGGGATCTGATATCACTGTGGAGTCATCGGAGTTTCGGATAGGATCAATCCTAAGGTTTTCATCGATTGGTTGCATACCATCGAGCATGCTTCGTTGGATGCGCATGCTTCGTTGGATGTGCTCCTAAGAATGTTGGGCTCCTAAGAAGCATCATACACAGAAGATGCACGTAGCGGAGATGCGCATGCTTCGTTGGATGTGCGGTAACACTAGAAAAGACAAGGTGCGAAATGAGGATATTCGTGCAAAAGTTGATGTGGCACCCGTGGAGGAGAAGATGCGGGAAAACCGGCTTAGATGGTTTGGTCATGTGCGACGCAGACCTATAGAAGTACCGGTTCGACGAATAGATACTCTCGATATGGGTAATGGCAAAAGGGCAAAAGGGAGACCGAAGAAAACATGGATGGAGGTGATACGAAACGATATGGTTGCCAAAGGACTCAATGAAATTATATTGTTCGATAGAAGTGAGTGGAGACAGAGGATTCATGTGCTGGACCCGGCGTGATTCTCATGTTGGTTCATGTAGCCTACCCCATATGCTTGGGATAAAAGGCTCAGTTGTTGTTGTTGTTGTTGTTGTGATTGCATACCGTCGAGCGAGTCTTTGACTACAAGGAGATATCCGAGGAGAGAAAGGTGAAGTCGGTCGGCCTGAAGTTGAAGGGTCACGCTTTAATTTAGTGGAAGAATTTTATGATCAAATGTGCCTGAACTGGGAGAGAATCCTTTCCGTTCTATTACCGGTCTATTCTACACTACTGCTTTGCTCAGAGGTACATGCTCTCGTTGATGTTAATGGATAGCGATAACCGCCCCCGCACTTATGCTGTCAAGCCAAGATCTCACCTTGGAAAATGGAAAAGAAACTTCGCGAAAAGTTTCTACCGGAGAATTATGTGCAACAAACGTATATCTAATTGCATACCCTTCGGCAAAGAGATCGATCCGTCGAAGAGTACATCAAGTTCGATCTGTTGATGATGAGATGTGGAGTCACCGAGGCCGACAACAAACGATTGCTCGATACTTAGACGGGCTTCGCATCGAAATTAAAGATATCGTCGAGCTCCAACAATATATTTCATATAATGACCTATACAAATTGGTGGTTAAAATAGCGAAGCAATTAAAGACCAAAAATGGCCGAGATCGAATAACGATGCTAGCCGAGGAAGTCCCTCATCGGCAGGTAACTATCGAGCGAAAACGACTGACACCAAAAATGGCTGAATTCCAAACAAAGGCTGATAATATAACTTCGGCCAAAGAAACACCAATAAGTTCAAATAGACCAAATGGTTTCAAAAGAGGCAAAATGGCCCAATTCTATAAGTGTCAGGGATATAAGCATTACAAAGCCAAGCGTCCCGACAAGCCGTAACAATTTTAAAGGGGAATGTTGTCAAAGTGACCACCTTTCTAAGATATGTATGATAATGAAAATGCCGAAAAGATTACTTATTGTGATCATGGAGAATCTATTGTAATTCGACGAAATAAGAATGGCCAAGCGAGCGAGGACGAAGATAGATGGCTGCAGCATAACTGATTGGTGCATTTTAATGTATATTATATAGCCATACTTAACTTTATTTTGTCACAATTAATGTCGTGCAAAGGTATTTTATTATATTTGCAGGTGACGGGCTTAATTGCAAAAGGAGAAGAAAAGAAACCAACACGTGCGGTTCACGTCAATAAAATGAGTTAAAGAGATAACAAAAGTGCATAGAAAAGATTTATAGTGCTCTAAATAGCCAAAAACAATCAATTCAGAGTAACGAAGTCAGAGAACAAAGTGGGGCCCACTTGGACAAAATTAGTCGGCTTTTAACCGACCCTTTTGGCAAAATAATCTCGATTTTGTTATGAAGATTTGTATTTTATTATAATCTTGTTGCTACCGTGTATTCGATGAAAAGACTATATATTCATCGTATACATAAGGCAAAGATATACGCTCTTGGGTATCTCTCTTCTTCTCTTGTTATTTTGATGGATAGGGTTTGAAGAGCAAGATCAGTTTTAGAGTTATAAGATATTCTTTACCTTCTATTTTTATTTATCATGTTTTCTTTTAATTATTGTTTTGCTTTTATTCTCATGCATGGCTAAAATTTCTATCTAGGGTTCAGATGAAATTAAATCTATGATTGGTGTTTGCTTCTAAAGTTCTAGTTTTTCTTTCATGATCTTAATGACGACTATTTAAATAATAAAAATAAGTTCTTTGTTTGCAATTCTAATAAACTAGATAAATCGATTAATAATTGACGACCATTGGATTTATTTAGAGAAAAAATACGCATTACTGATAAACTAAATAAATTAATGATCGATTGACATGCATGAAATTTATCTAGAAAAAGTAAAGTTTATATTTTTATTGTTTATATTTGATCTAGTTAATTAGGGTTAATCTTGACTAGTCGATAAAGCTAGATAGATCTTTCCTTGACAACCATTAGGTTTGCTTACTAGAAGATTAAATCAATTTAATTCTTAATTCATTGGCAATTAATCTTTATAATATTTATCTTCTAATTTGATTAGATATTCGTTATAAAGGTGAAAATCTACAGAAAGAAAACGTTTTTATTTATTATCACCATGATTAGGTTTAATGGATTCGAAAACCCTAGGTTTTTCCTTATTCATATTTTTATCAAACTTTCTTTTATTCTGATTTAATTATTTTACTTAATCCTTGCAATTTACTTTCTTAATTATTGCATTTAATTTATTAGGCTAATTATTTCAAATCAAGTAATCTCTTTTAATTCGTTTAATTCAACTAAAATTACCATCCTCGCTATGGATCAACCCACAAGTGCTACATCGATTGATCGTGCACTTGCGGTATAATTAGAACTTTAAAATAACCAAACAATAACATTTTATATACTCGATGTACGGTTTATGGAAAGGCATGTGATGTAATCATTGATGGCGGTAGCATTGAAAACGTTGTTGCGCAAATGATGATTGACAAGTTGCAATTAAAGACTGAGAAGCAAGTAAAACCATATCGACTCACTTGGCTTCGAAAGGGGAACGTTGTATCGGTCACCGAGAAATGTTTGGTATCCTTTTCAATAGGCAAAAATTATCAGGATTCATTATGGTATGTGATGTAGTGCTAATGGATGCATGTCACTTGCTATTTGGTCGGCTATGACAATTGATTCGACGAGTGGTACATGATGGGTACAAGAATACTTACTCTTTTAGCAGGGATGGAATAAAGATTACTTTGGGGCCGTCGAAAATTAAGGGGTGCATAACAAAAACTCAGTTAATTTTCTTAGTCATACTGAGTTTATGTAGCCAGCCGAGAAAAGTGGTGAGATGTATGCTTTAATGGTGTTGGAGACTAATAAGGAAACATCCGAGCTATCCACCAATCTTGAAGGGTCTTTTGGAAGAGTTTTCAAATGTTATGCCAAAAGACTTTTCTGCTGGGTTACCACCTGACCAAAATATTCTGCATCATATCAATTTCGTTCCAGGAGCAGTCTCACCAAATAAACCAGCTTATCATATGACACCGAAGGATCATTAAGAATTACGATGGCAAATCAAGGATTTGATGCAAAAGAATACGTGAAGGAATGCATGAGTCCTTATGCAGTGCCGGCGTTGTTTGTTCCAAAGAAAGATAGATCATGACGAATGTGTATCAGTTGTCGAGCTATCAACAAAATCATGGTAAAATATCGATTTCTTATACCTTGGCTTGATGATATGCTAAATAATCTTTCAGGTTCAAGTGTATTCTTAAGGATCGACTTAAGAAGTGGGTATCACCAAATCAGGATTCGTCGAGGAGATGAGCGGAAGACGGCCTTTAAGACAAAAGATGGGTTATATGAGTGGCTTGTTATGCTGTTTGGGTTGTCTAATGTGTCGAGCGCCTTTATGCGACTTATAAACCAAGTGTTTCGGCCTTTTATTGGAAAGTTTGTGGTAGCCTATTTCGATGACATCTTGGTTTATAGTCGAAGTTTAGCGCAGCATGTTTAACATCTTCGGTAGATGTTATATATCCTAAGAGAGTAGAGATTGTTTGTGAATCTTAAGAAGTGCGAGTTTATTACCGACGGTTTAGTTTTCTTGGGTAACATAGTTTCAGCCTAAAGGGTGAAAATCGATCCAGCGAAAGTAGAAGCTATCACTTCATGGCCGACGCCGACATCTATTCATGAAGTGTGTAGTTTTTCATGGTTTAGCATCATTTTATCGGCGGTTCATAAAGAAATTTAGTACGATGGCGCCGATGACTGAATGCTTAAAAGGGAAGACTTTCGAGTGGACGAAAAAGGCAGATGAGAGCTTTGAGTTGATTAAGAAAATCACCGAAGCTCCAGGGCTTGCACTTCCTGACTTCGGTAAGGTATTTGAAATTGATTATGATGCATCTAAATGAGTAATTTGTGGAGTATTGAGTCAGGAAGATCGCATATTGCGTTCTTTAAAAAGAAATTGAACACCTCAAGAGGTAATTACTCAACTTATGATGTCGAATTATACGCTATTGTTCAATCTCTGACGTTGGGAGCATTATCTACTTCATCAGGAGTTTGTGTTAAATTCGGATCATGAGGCGTCGAAGCATATCAATGGTGATCATAATATATACATAGATTTGTGCAGTTTGTCATTCGGTATAAAGAAGGCCGACAGAACAAAGTAGCCGATGCGTTGAGCCGACGAGTTTCACTTTTGTCGACTTTACAAGTCAAAGTTATTGACTTTGAGCGGTTGAAAGAATTGTATAAGATGATTTCGACGAAATTTGGGCAAATTGTCTATTAGGAAATTTTGAAGATTGTGCTTGTTGATGGCTTTCTTTTCAGAGGAAGCCGATTATGTGTGCCGAATTCCTCACTTTGAGATGTTGGTTTGGAGAGCCATAACGGAGGTCTAACCGGACATTTTGGTCGAGACAAGACGATTGATTTGGTGGAGTATTTTGTGTGGCCAAAATTAGCAAGAAACGTGACAATGCACGTGGAAAGATGTCGAACTTGTTAAGAATTCAATTCTTTTATTTAAAGAGATGAGAAATATTGTATTTAGGGGAGGGAATTGATTATTGCATAAAGGTTGCTTGTTAGCAAAGGAAAAGTTATGACTTTTGTGTTTAGGTCATCATATCTCGTCCTTGGTTATTTAAGGTTTTGTTCTTGTGATTTCCCTTGAGAATTAGAGATCGTGTTGAGGATCGAGCCTCCGTAGACCGATCCTCATCAGATATTGAAGAGGGCACCAGACAAAGGTCTGTCGTATTCAGACAATACACTTTCGAGTGCCAGCATTCACTGATGTTGGCAAGGTGCACCCCTTCTTATTGAAGATCCACTACAGGATATTGTGTTTGTGGATGTCAACTTGGTATCCTGAAAAAGCATGAAGCAAAGTGATGTGTCTCGATCCAGTGCAAAGTATAAAGCCATGACGAATACCACTTGCAAGTTGGTATGGATTAGCTTACTGCTTGGCTTTGGGCCACTTCATCTATGAAATTATAATGTGATAAAAAGACTACAATTTGCATTGCTTCAATCAAGTATTCCATGAAAGGATAAAACATATTGAAGTTGACCGTCATTTCATTGGAGAGAAAATGGAAGATGGAACCATTGACAAAACATAGAAAGGGAGTATGTGTAAATAACCAAGTCTACATAAATGAGGTTAAGGACTTACCCTAATTATCCAAATCATCTCTCTCTCTCTCTCACACACACACACACTCATAATACAAATTATTCTCCAAATTGCATCTAATCTAGTGTTCTAAGAAGGGACATAACATATTCTGTAGGTTTGTCCCTGAGATAAATATTGAACATTTCTTTTTTACTTGTCAAGTGGGATAACTTGTACCGACTCTAGAACAGTCAAGAGGAATGAGAAGCTAAAAGTAAGGGGTTAACTAACTGCCTCTCCAAGTGGTGATGAGCTACCTGAATACCTGCATAAAAAGTACTGAAAGCCTTGATAACCTTTCACCTAAATGCTACAACTACTATAGCTGCAAGGAGACAAATTCACGTTCTCATCACGGGTCACCAAATAGCCCTTCTTATAAATCTTTTTCTGGAATGTAACTATCTTAATCGTTTCCAACTTTACACATTACTCAACGGGGAAACCTCAGTAAAATCCAATGGAACGGATTCTTCAATTTCATTTATAAAAAAAAGAAGAAGAAGAAAACAATTATTCCATTGGAATGCATTTTGACAGATTATTTCATACCATTGTACACTTAATATTCACAAAGTGTGAAAATCTAGATCTGTTAATTCTAAATAATGGTATGATACTGCCTTCTCAATAAACAGTAAGTAATTAGATTATTAGAAAATATAATAGTGATTACTTCAGTTTCGAGTATCAACAAACGGACTTCACAAAAGCTTAAATTGTTGGGTTGACAGGATAACTATGTATGCCAAGCTAACAGAGAACTTAACTTCCCCCCCCCCCTCCCTCTACATGGGCCGTCGAGCCACATGGAAAGGCCTCCTATGGAAATTCTCGCTAGTAAAGGCAGAGTAAACGAGTAAAACAATATACTGGTGAGATTATATTTGAACCCAAGACCTTTAGCCAATAGCTTAAGCTGTTTGCAGGTAAAATAACTACGTATATCAAGCTATCAAAACGCTGAACACATTATACTTAAGCTGACCAGAAGGAATATGGAATTGTTGAGATCATAATAAAAACATGTCTGGAGTTAAAACAAGAAAAACTATTCTAGATGCTTAATCATCAGCTAAATTACTTCATTAATAATTTGGTAAACATATGTAAATAGGCTATGAAAAGGATTGGTGAGATGATTAACATACAAGATCGCCACCAGCAATGTGAATGTCAGTATAATCGCGTGTCTTTGTATAATACTTCAAGTCTGCCTTCTGGCAGTAAGCAGTTTTTTCTGACAAGTTTAGAGTTGTCACAAGATAGGTGAAGCCTTGATGCATGTACACAGCGCCTTCATATACCTGAATGGGAACAAATATGGCAAATTAAGCATGGTAACATCTCCCCCAAAAAAAATTGCATTTATTTATTATGATATAAAACCTTATAACTTTGTAAAACCTCGGAAAACAAAGATGAGGTTTGAAAGAATTGTAGCCACCCCCGGAGAGGAGAAAGGATAATCTTGTAGAGGAAGCGATCTACAATCAATCTTTAGAAGGACATTTTGAGCAACACCACACTGATCCCCCATAACAGATTGCAATGTGATTTTAAACCATCCATGACCACATAAAATGAATATTAAAGTGAACGATTCACAGGCTATAGGTTCAAAATTTGAGGATCAAAAAAGAAGCTCACAAGTAAGAATAGGAAGCTACATATAAATAAAGTTGTTATGCTACATACGGATAAAATAAAAACAAAGGCCTCACTCCATCTATCTGCAACCTCCTGAAACCTTTCCACAAGCTACAAATTCATTACATTCATTTACTAAAATTTGGCAAATATCAATCAAAACTATTTCAAATATTTGATGGACATACTGATATCGTCTCAAGAAGTCTCCAACAATTATTCTAAGCACTTTTTTTCCGTTGCTGTAGGCAATCTCTCATCTACGATACACACAAGATTCTATGGGGTAGTTAACAGCTGATGCAGTAAAGGAATGTGAACAATCCATAATAGTTGACAATGTGAGATTCTAACTTCTGGAAGTACAGGTTTGTTAGGTGACGCTGAATGGAAGAAGCAGTAAGAGAATCCGTTTGGCTTATCTTATAAGTGTCACTTATAAGTCATGGTCATTTAAAAGTGACTTATAATTTTAGAGTAATAAGTGAGCAAAGTGTATGGTAAAACTTGACTTATAAGTAATTGAAGTGTTTAGTAAACTTGACTTATAATTATGTGTTATGTCAAAATGACAAAAAAGGACATATTATTGATTTGTATACAAAATGCTATTTTAATTGCAATTATTTACATTTAGAATGTATTTAATAATAAAATAATTGAACCTAAGAGTTTATAATAATAAAATAATTGAAATTATCACCAAGCGGCCGCCGGCGAAGTCCGGACGGCCGCTGGAAAATCTCTGGCGGCGGCGAAACCCCAAGCGGCGGCGACGAAACCCTAGGCAGTGGCAGCAAAACAATTTGGGTGCTAGGTTTTTTTTTGTTTTGAGATGAGAAGCAGTTAATATATCTCATTCATGTGGTAATTTTTAATAAAATAAGGGGTAAATGGGTCTTTTACTTGGTCAAACTTGCTTCACTTACAAGTGCTAAAAAAATAAGTACCTATTTGGTACTTATTTTTTGGCACTTATAAGTCACTTATAAGTTAAATTGCCAAACACCAATTTGACTTATAAATGGGGTTTGACCACTTATAAGATAAGCCAAACAGGCCCAAAATCTGCATCAAGTTAAACCTGTACTGTCTGAAACCTAAAACTATCACAATATTGGGGGACATACTGCTATGTATTGATGCTATTAGGACTCAAACCAGGGCACAGCATAGAGGGAAGAAAGAGGCGCAAAATACCTAAAATTTACATCAGTATACAATCCCACATAGTTTTATCTGTTTAGAATTTAAAACTGCATACTAAGCCACCCCGAAAAGAGAAGAAAAAAACCCAGATATGACGAGAAAATCGTCATATGATGAATGCTCTTCGGACACAACGTACTTGTAAGCTGATACATTTACAAATTAAAATCTAAACATCGGGAATGATTATTTGTTTAAACTTGAATACGGATAATATAATAAGAAAATCCACTTTCCTGAGAAAGTGAGAAGTTGATCAACAAAAATGTTCAAATAAATTTGATTAATACGACTTGTTGGCTCAATTGATATTCTAGTCTTATGGCTCCACATTCAGGAATCAAGACTTTTGGTGTTTATGTTATAATGGAAATTCCCGATTTTCTTCATGCATTAGATCAAAGGTAGAAGCCTAAAGTTTTCGTATTATCAGTAAAAATAATAATAATAATAATAATAAGGATTAATAATTACAAACTTCATTAAGTCTCAATAAGATCAATATCTACATGAAAAATCTTCATATGTGATTCTAACTCTTTGGCTTACAATATATAAATGAGTATATGATCACTTTTGGCAATCATATCATTGAGGGTTGCTCCTTAATTAAAGAGCATAAAATGTGCCAGGTAGGCATACCTTGCCTTGGCAACTGGCCTTTTATTAGGCTCTATAACAAAGAACGTCCAGCTCATAGCTGGTTTGCATGAACAGAATTTGGCATAGGCTCACAGGTTTGATTTAACGTTGACAACTGGTGCAAAAACTTGGATTTCTTATTTGCAGTTTGATACAGGCATTTTGAGACTGTAAATCACTCCTTGTTAGGTTATAATCTACATGTTTGGATGATGGTTTGCACCATCAATAGAATCAAATTAAAATCTGCACCTTCCAAGTCGGTAAAATTGAATTAGATCAAAGCACCTAAATTTATGCCAAAGGTTTCAGGTTTCAACAGCTCAGTAAGAGGCACATGTAATTGTGCGTGTGTGTGGGGGGGGGGGGGTTAGATGACATTGGAGAATTCTGAAACCTGACATGAATTTTGAGTTTAGATGTCCTGTGAAACATAAAGATATGCAAACTTTTTTGGAAGCACAAACAGCAGTATAAGAATAGTTGGATCATGCTTCTGTCCATAACAATCATGACATCTAATTAGCAAATCATTTGATCAAAAGAATAATAAACAGATTGAACCATAACAACTATAGAAAAAATTGAAATAGAAAAGATAGAAAAAATTGAATCTTTGGGATATCAAAGAGTTGAAAAGGAAATGAAAAACAATAAACAAGAACGGAAAGAAACTGGACAGATGTTAGTATTTGACCATAGCATAATTAGAAGTAAAGATTCTATTGAGATAACAAGCATACCTGAAAAAAGGCCTTACTTTCCTCAATTTCCTCAAGAAGTTCCTTACTTGACTGGTCTATCACTTTATATCTCATTGCTTCTATTGCGCGTAAACTGACTGCCATTGAAGGTCTAGCCTGGAATTGAATAGATCCATGGCCAAAGAGAAAATAATCACCGTTTATCACCAATAATCTTAAATGTCAAGACAGACAGGACAAATGTCTGATAGGATAATATTTACCTCTGACCCAATATAATTCCACATTTTGGTAGGAGAAGCTCCAGGCTGGTCAGAAGATAAATATCCTTTATTCTTGAGACTAAAAATTGCACTATCCAGACCAGAACCAAAATATTTTTCATCATATTCTGTAGACAATGGAAGTTCGAAAGCAGCACAGGCAATATGTTGTTCTAGCACCTATAAAGAATGTAGGATTATAAATTTAGTTCCCTGGGTTACGGTTCTAAATCCAATTTACTCCAAACAGAGAACTGAGAGGAATTGCACACATCTAGACAGGAGTTTGATTACAAATAGCCGTAAAAACGATCAGAGATAATTGCCAGGTGAAAAAGTTAAAGCAGGGCTTGGCAAGCCATGTAGTCTCAATCCAAAATGATTTTATAGTGTGCATAAAACACATGCGCAAAATAATTTCTGCTTCCACATATTACATAGTTCCAATGGTTAGCAAACCTTCTGGTTCTGACCATCAACTTGGCAATGTTCAACCGGTTTATTGAAGAGCTTATGCGGAAATTTCATGAAATGCTGATCCAAAGGCCCTTCAAATGCAATATAGATTGACAATGATGGTCTTGATCTTCTTCCAGATCTACCAGCTTGCTGCCATAAGCTATTTTGGAAACAATCATGATCTACCAACAGCAGGAAAATCAAACATAGTGAAAACAAAAATATGCACAAAAGATTTAAGTTCCCTACCTGGCAACACTACCAGGAAAACCAAGATGCAAAGTGGCATCAATATGTCCTACATCAATTCCAAGTTCAAGAGCATTTGTAGAAGCAATGCCCAGAAGTGTTCCCCCAAAAAACTTTTTCTCTATGCTCCTCCTATCCTGCTTCAAAATTCACTATCAAAAAGACTCAGATATACAAGAAATATCATCAATCAAAAACATAAAGAACAAAAAAAAGGTACAGCACGAAATATCATCAATCAAAAACCTAAGGAATAAAAAAAGATACGCACATACACAAAGTGTTAGTGAGAAGCAAAAAATAAAAACCAAATCCCTTTCTCTATTAAAGAGCATTTATCTTTCTCAAGTAAATACTAACCATTAAACTGACACATTTAGATACAAATTTCTCCAATCAAAATGGGTTTAATTTTAGAGGACAAGGTTTCGAGAAAGATTCACTAGGTTGTATGGCTGCTGTTAACAATCAATGTGTGACATGACATGGACACATGACATGTAACTCGTGAAATTTATAAAGGGTACGACATGGGGGCAGGGTTACATACATTAATAAATATTTGCATATATTGCCGTGTTGTTCTGTCGGTGGCTGCTGATGTTGGATCGATCGGTGTGATTTTTGGAATAGCATGTTCTGATTTGTGTTGTTCTATGTTATAGTGTAATGTTGTATTTTGTGCCTGATGTGGATTCATATTTTAGTACATATGGGTTGCTGTATATATAGGCCCGATAGGGCAGGTTTACGTATGTCTACTCAAGACTTTTTCCTTTCATTACACTCTCGCTAATGAAAGGTTATCGGTGTGTAGTGCTGCTTGTTAAGAAAAGAAAAACAAAAATACATATTTGTGTATACATGTTTATATATGTATTAGAAAGTATGCTCCTATTTCAATGACTTGGAACTAAACCTTACCCAATTATTTATATCAGTAGGATACAAAACTAATTATCCACTAATCGTTAACTAAGTATTTCAACCTTTAAATCGCAAAGAACTGCACAAGAAGCCGTCACTTAAAAAAACTGAAGCAATGAACCACTCATTAAATCACAAGATCATATAAAAGCTAAACACTAATCACTCAAATAAAAAGTCGCATATCATTAAGAAGGAATAAAAACAACATATACATCTCATCAAGATGAAAAGAAAGAAAATAAATCAATAGTATCCGGTAAGTGCCAAGACTCATGTGATGTAGGGCATGGTTATGTGTCGACAGTCGACACAGTGTTGGAGGGGTGTCACATGACTAGATGAGTGTCCGTGTCCAACACATATCAGACATAGTTATAGCAATTTTCTGTCGAGAGGGGATTTTTGTAATTGTAAGCACAAGTTTTCCTCGTATGAATTCTCCAAGGGACTATTTGGCAGCTAGGAAATGGAAATTCATCCAACATTTGTTGCAAAAAATCTACATTTCCTTTGTGTGGTTAGCAACAAACTTGAGTTGGAAATGGAAATGGAAATGGAAATGGAGATGCAAAAGGCAAGATATTCTTGCAACATTTGTTGCACTCATTTTGGTTGTAACAAGAGTTGCAACTTTAGATTAATTGTGCCACATTAGATTAAATGTGCCACCTAGACAAATTTACAATATGTTGCATATTCTCGTGTTTTTGTTCTACCAAACACAAGAAAGTCGTTTACATTTGGAAATCCAATTACAAATGTGGAATTTAACCAAACAAGGGATTTGAGGCTTTTTATTTGCAAATAGTGCATTTTTTCTTGTCGCTAACAAAGCATCCTCCTCCTCTGGGTTCCCCTAGACTGAAACAAATTAGTATACAAGGGAAAAGGGTTATACTTTTGCTGCAGTAAAATACATTCGCCATGAGGCACAAACAAAGCCTAAATCCATATAAAACAGAATCCCAAAATGTGGAATTGTACGGTTCAACGAAATGTATTCTGGATCTCTATAAGATGGATATGTTCACGGTAAAGACACTTGCATGTAGGCTTCATCAAAGTCGCAATTTGGATCCGGCTAGAAATCTCCAAACCATGTTAATTCAAGTGTTAAAAACATAATTACATTTCGTTAAAATATTTGCCACTACATGGTGATTCAAAAAACATTCAGATACATAATTTTCATAAGAAAAGGAGTGAATTATAAATACTAGAAACTGAAGCAACAGTAACTGTAACAACTGCTTGTGTTGTAGATTCAGAAAAAGACTCCTGTGTAGAAAGAGGCTCATCAACGGATGCTGATATCTTTATGACTTATGTATATGAATCCATGCTTCATTGCTCAAAAAGCAGGAATAACAACCAAATGATTTTAACTTTCAACAAAGGTAGATCTTAAGTTCATTAATGAATGATGATCATTACATCTATCTATGTGGAAGCCATTGCAATCTCAAACGACAATGGTAAACTGTTGAGAATAATTATTTATTTTCAGTTTGGTACTCATTATTTTGCTAAAATAATTTCCATCTTATTTGGTTGGAACTTGGTTTCTACATTATTTCAATCTCCACTGTCAAATAAAGTATTTAGTATGATATCAATGTGTTAAAAAGGTAGTTAGTATCATATCAATGTGTTATTGCTTCTTTTTCCAGTCATCCACTTCAAAGCTAGATGAACTTAATAGATTAAACTAAAGGAAAAACTTGAGGAAATGAAATGCTTATGCTTCCCATCCATTAGATTTGTATTTTTGGATGCAGATCCCCTTTTGGAACCAAATCCTTTAGGCATTAGATATGTACATGTTACCCAAGTCCTTTGAAGGAGTTTGAAATAGTAACCAAAATTACTTACATGTTTATATCATAGTTAGCACTTAGCACCAAGCGTTACGGCCAAAATAAGTACAAGAGTTGCTCAATTTACTATATTTTGTATAGCAATTTTCAGAAAAGGCATTGTTACATAACTAACAAGCAGATATGTTTAAAAAACAAAAAAGTAGAAGATGAATATGTAATGATGCGTCTTTAATTCCATTTCTCTTATTCCTTTTTAAGAATCTATGCAAGTATAATTGGAAAATAAAACTAAAGATATAAATAATGATAACAATTAACAAAAAAGATGTTGAAGTATTATTTATCAAAAATGCAAGAAAAAAGTGTTTTGAATGGGATTAGTATGTTTTTGCATAAATGTTGTTCTTTTACTTATGTTCCTTATATTAAGAAAAAAGGTATGATATGTTTCTGTTGAAAACATGTTTTCGGGAAGGAAAAAAAATGAAGTTTGTTTTAAACAGAATTTACAACATGTGCCAGCATGTTGTACATGCAATAAAGTAACTTTGGCAGGCAGCCAGGCATAAGCTTACACCCTTAATTCTATTATGTAGTGCTTGCTTTATAACTGACCTTGATCTGAGAGCTCAAGCAAAAAAATGTTGAAGACAACAAGCAGTGATGAGCGTAGCCCGCTGCCCAGTTTATATTATGAATGGTTCATTTGCTGTAGTCTAATATGAATTTAAACACATGCAATACCATCCATATTTTTAGAATATGTCCCTACTTCATTATTGGCCTCCGTGACCCTGTAGCAAATATACCATTTTTCTGCTGCTTCTAAACTTCACCCCTCGTCTAGGAGAGTTCGGAGGATATCAATTGATCAATTAGGAATTTGGCAAAAATTAAGATAGGGTTGATGTCAAACTGCGGTCATAAAAGATAAAACTTTGTCAAACCTTTCATTTGAGTTTTGCTTCATAGCCAAACCCATTTTTGCTGGGAAAAGAATTAGACGATGAAGACAATATATACCCAAGCATCTCATAGTGATCCCTTTCTATGATAAATTTTTCTGTAATACCAAAAAAAGAAATTGTACAACCTCTGGAGTGTAGCCGCCACGATAAACACATATAGAATCTACCAGATTTTGACCAGATTCTTGGAGAATTTCTCGCCTAAAAATGCATGACCAAAGGAAGATATTCAGGAAATATACCGTAAACATGTCATGACTAAGCCACATTAATAACATGCTAATGAACCAATTCATAGGTTGGAAGAGCTTACGTATAACACAGAACTAGCTCACTAAGCTTTCGTGTCTTACAAAATGCAATGCACCGAAGATCATGCTTAACCATTTCTGCAAAGAGATGGGAAGCCTCCAGTATCGGGCTACAAAGAGAATGTTAGACAGTAAACAGGTTCTCATTTCACAAAATTAAAGAAAAAGGAAATGGAATTCTAAGCCTAAAGATCATATGGCTCAAAGTGCATATCCGACAGTAGAAAAATTCTTATTTCACAAAATTAAAGAGAAAGGGAATGGAATTCTAAGCCTAAAGATCATACGGCTCAAAGTACATATCCGATATAATTGCTGAAGTCTCTCGACAACGGGAATGGGAGATTAGTGGTAAGCAAGATGCTTTGCAAACTACCGTACATTTCATTGAACTTAAATCACCCTTGTTAAGAGGCACTTTGTTCAAAAAGTACATAGATACTCATGACACCAATCGTATTTAATACAATAATTAAATTCTTTTTTAGGTTAGCGTCTTGGTCTAGTTTTATAAAAGGATATACATAATTAACAGGAAATTATTTACTTATGCAGACAACCATTTTCATAAGTCAAGTATAGACATCCTATTGAGAAATCAGGTTAATGGAAAATATTACAGCAAAGGAGTAAAACCAAATAATATTAAAAAGGCTAAATGCCAAGAAATGCCCCTAACATTTACCCCAATAGTAGGAGATACCCCTGACTTTCTAAAACCAGCACTTTGCCCCCGTCAACTTTAATTGATTCCCAAAATACCCTTCATTTAAATATTTAATTAAAATATTTATATCAAGAGTTTTTGGAAATACCCCCAAAAATTACATGCAAATTGATGTACCCCCGTTATTCTTTGATATTAGCTGCACCTCCCAAACCTCTTTCAAGTTTTTTTTTAAATACTACATCATTAAATAATGGTTAATTTTGATAGAAATCGATAAAAAATGTAAATATCCTCACAATCCTTTCTTATTCCTTGCATGCTTTCAAATTACCAAAACAAAAATTGCTTGATCGGGTTAGGTTTTCTTATAAGATTTGATTGGCTTAGGTGTTCTATTTTGTAAGTGTTGATTGATTTGGTTTTTTATGTTAGGATTTATATGATTCTAGGGTTCTTTTGGGTTAGAATTTTCTAAAATTTGGGTTCTTTTATATTAAGGTTTCTTAATTTGGAAGTAAATAGAGAAGAAGAGAACAGAAGAAGAAACAAATAGCTTATGAGAACAAAAGGGAAGAAAAGAGAATTGGAATGAATGGGACTAACGGATGAGAGGATAGAAGATGAA
Source organism: Agapanthus africanus (assembly GCA_030015575.1). Taxonomy (NCBI): domain Eukaryota; kingdom Viridiplantae; phylum Streptophyta; class Magnoliopsida; order Asparagales; family Amaryllidaceae; genus Agapanthus; species Agapanthus africanus. The sequence continues at coordinate 45,809,668 of JASDDO010000006.1, forward strand.
GGTGGGGTTTTGTCGGGTTGTGATGAAGAAAATGATGACGACGATGAGAGTAAAGTTGGTATTTCAAAAAAAAAATTAAGGTGAAAAAATAAACTTAACAGTCACTTGATAAGTTTGGGGGTACTTAAAAAAACTAAAAGAATTTTGAAAGATATGGGTAATATCGAAAAATAATGAGGGCGTATAAGAAAGAGAGAAAAAGAAATTTATATAAAGGGCATTTTGGGAATCAATTAAAGTCGAGGAGGGAAGTGCTAGTTTTAGAAAGTTAGGAGTATTTCCTGCTATTGGGATAAATGTTAGGGTATCATACCTAAATTACTAATGAAGTCTTATAAACGAAGATGGACTGGTTTGGTTGAGCAGCCTGTTAGATGACACAACAAGATGCAGTATGACAGAAAGATGAGGTAGCAAGTAATACAGCATTCAAAGTCACACCGACTGCCACAAAAAAAAAGGTTATCAACCAAAAGGTGGAACTACAAGAATAACAAAGAGTTGACATAAGCATATATAATACAACTGTAAGGATGAAGGATCCATTTAAAACTATGTGATTTCAAAAGTAAAGATGACAGTTTGAATTGATGTGGTGGATAAGAACATTGTTTCACGCTAGCTAACATACCAAGATAAATTCTTGCAAAGGCAGTTGATGGAAAGATTTATGTACGTAGGAACAACTAATGTCAGATGTAATTTGAAGCTTGAAATAGAGGATAATTTGAAAATTTTATAAAAGATTTTGTAATCGTACTAGACAAATACTGTAGGAACTTTAAAAAATTGGTGATCCCAACATGAGTATGGAGTACCTCAGGATTTTTCCTTGGCATCATTCTACTTTAGAAACAACTATGGGAGAAAAGGAGCTGATATCACTAAAACCGAACACTACAACTGAATGAATAACAAATTTGGAAGAAAAAGAGCCAACATGGCCATGGAGCAATCATACAAGATAAATTGCATTATTATGAATACATCAAAACTGAATCGTGGGGTGTTGGGAGATTAAATCTGGAAGAAAAAGAGCTAATATCACAAACTGAAGTTACTGAACCTTATATTTTTTAAGAGAAAGGTGCGCCTTAAATTACCCTTTCATATTATATTACTAGTGCCTCCCTTTGGTTAACCGTCCTTTGACTCGAGTGCCTCTTGGTTTAAACCAAATTACAAGGACTCTTGGAATGGAAGTTCGAGAAGAACGCAAAGCTAGTCGAACAAAATAATGGAATGCCTAAACAAAAGAAAACTGATGATGGAAATAATGGAATAATCAGAGATATAACATGTAGTGAAGAAACAAGGTAAAGCTTAAAATACAATTACTAGCAGAATACCAGGAAAACAGGTCAGAGAAATTTATGTTAGTAAAAGCAGGTGACAATATTTATCGATAAAAACCGAAGGAAATAAATATAGATATATATAACAATCCAATTCTTCATATAAAAAGTGTATGCCCCAAAAAAAAAAGTTTGAATCTCTGCTCTAAGCAAGCCAGTAAAATGAGATTGAGACAAGCCTAGATGTAGGGTTGTAAACATTGCCCATAGGTTGATGTACTCCCCTTTATTTTCATCTAGCAGATACAGATAAACAAGTATTTCTAAAGAACTGACATCAAGATCCATAATTTACAAAATCATATTTGAACTTGGAACAAAGAAAAAACAATTAGTTTGGTGCATTTTTTGATAAAATAAAAGAATGTAAACAGTTATATAAGATTGTGACAATCAATGGCTAAATAAACACAAAAATAAACGATTAGAACCGAAAAGAGAAAAAAAAATAGATAGGAGAGAAAAAACTTAGGGGGGAAAAGCAAAAGAGAAAATAGTTGGATAAAGAAAATAGCTAATGGGTAAATTAACTCAACCATGGAGTTGATGATGATAATAGAAAAAAGATTATTTACATGTGTTTTGGATGTGCACTAACACAACAGGTAGAAAACTACCATAGCCAGTAATAATTGCAAAAGTCAAAATCTCTACCTTGATCGTCTCATGCACAGTTCTTTGTTCTTAAATTTCTGCTCTTTTTTGCTGCTCAAATTTGATCCCTAATAAAGCAAATCAAAGTAATCTAAATGTTTATAATACAACCCTGATTCGAGGGAAAAAATTATGTCGAAGAGCAATCATATGTTTTATTTCCTTTCAGACAGTAAGGAGTACACTTACAGATCGAAATGGAGGATTCCACAACAGGAAATATTTCTGGCCGCAAGGGCTTCCATCATTCTGAATCAACTCTAATGTCTGCAAATTGGCAAGCTCCTGATGAAATTGGAAAAAAAATTGTCATAAATTAATGATGTAGACACAATAAAATTAAACAAACTGCAGCTATAACCTACGTTTAGTTTTAACATTATTAAAATGAAATCACATATAATATACATAAATAAACATCAAGTTGAAATGAAGATAAGCCATATATCTACGAAAATGCATATATATAGCTAACGATAAATCATATATATGCATAACAATAAGTCTCCCTTAACTGTTTGGGGTTCATGAAATCAGTAAATCATAGTCACAGATAAAGAAAAATTTGTGTGCGCACGCGCACAGCATATTCCTTTACCCAACACACGCGCACGCGCGCACTTTTGCCTCCTGTTGTGAATCAGTGAATGTCCATTATGCAATTATTCTCCTTTTCTTTTGTCAATATTTTTTATTAGTATTAAGTTGCAATAAGCTCTCTTGAACTTGATTTTTTTTGTGAGTGAGGGGCACTGCACTACCTTGTTCGATAAAACTTGAGAAAACCTAGTCAACCATTCAAGATACTACAATTGAATAGTTTACAGAAATGTCTCAATTACTCTCTGATGTTCAAGGTGGCACGATTGAATCTAGAACTGAAGTTTGTGGAGTAAACTGGATATTCCATCAGTCTAATGTCTGCTATAACAATTGAATATTCAAGCCATTGTGGTTGGAAATAGGATACCCCCAAGAAGAAAAAAAGGAAAAACCCCAAAAATAAATAAATATAGAGGGTTTGCGCCATTTATACCAATCTTGGGAAGGTTTTTTTCCAATTTAATGAAAAGGTAACTGGCTTGCTCTTTAATGCTGTGTACAGTGAAGTGTCAATTTTAAAAAAAAATAGACGTCAGTATATTGATGTCCATATATAACTGCATTCAGAGAAGACTTTTCAGACAAAAAGATTGACTATATTTCATACATCGTATAATGATGCATGGAATCAAAATGTTACAAGATAATTTAAAAATTATCTCAATAGAATGGATGAAACACTTAGCAAGAATCAAATAATAATCTTTAAGAGACAACAAAATATGACTTGAATGGATATTTAGGGGGGAAACGGCTGATTCATCGGGACAAAAGAGCTAAATCTGATGATTTGGAATGGTGGAAATCCAATACTCTAAAGATTAAAATTCTTTCGGAAATGGCTCATGATGTTATATCTATTCCTGCATGTCTAAAGATTAAAATTCTTTCGGAAATGGCTAATGATGTTATATCTATTCTTGTATCTATTTCAGAATCCACTTTTAGCGCTGGTGGTAGATGTCTTCGAAGGGGTCGGAAATCTATGAAACACGAGATGCTACAAGTTTTAGTGTGCACATCGGACTGGATTCGTGTCGGATATGGCATTAATAAGCTATTTAATGTATGTTAATTCTTTCTTGTTTCATATACTATTCTTTTATTTATTGTTTGTTTACATGTACTTGTTTTTGGTTTCAGAGTGACGATGAAGAGCAAGATAAAGATGATGAATAGATGTATTGGACTACCAACCGATGATTGTTATAGTTTCATAATATTTTAGTTGGAATTTAAACATTTTCATTCCTAATGAGAAAGACATTGAGTTCTCTTTAATTTTTAGGCTTAAAATAATGATGAAGAATGATTAGAGCTTAGAGAAAGATTAGAAACCTCTCTCGCCTTTGGCCTTTCTAATATAACAACAATGATGCTTGCTCTTTTTTGTGTTCGTAAACACAAACGTGGTTGGCTATCAATTTTGCAATGATGTAGGAATTAGTATTTATGCTTAATTAATCTATTATTAATGACTTTTTTTAATCTATTTAGGTCTTGTTTGCCAATACCAATGGTGTTTTGTTTATTTTTACTTGTTACATGTTTGAAAACTATCATGTTGATAATCGGATGCAAATTTGTATGAGTTGTATTTTGTTTGATGTATTTATATTAGGTAGTGATTCAGTTTTAAAGCATTCGATCTACATGTAATTGTTTTTCTATGGAGATGCTATTGATTCGGTCCTCATTAAATATTATAATTGAATTATGTTTCGAAGTAAGCACTAAAAGAGCCATCCAACTCGAGTCGTAAAAGGAGCCCTAAATGAGCTTAACAAACCAAGCTTTGAACACGAGCATGGCTTTTGACGAGCTCGAGTCGAGCTTTTCGCATTCTTAATGGGTTTGAACCAAGCTTGAGCTCCATTTCAACTGCATAAACTCGGACAAGGAAGATCCATGCTCCACTCGATCGGCTCATTTAAATGCCCTACATAGGCACTAGGTTGCGGCCTAAGAAACAACCTTGGGCACTTCTAAATATTTATACATATATACATATACATTTATCCATATAAACATATATACATATATATAGAGTGAGGGATAAAGTGCAAAATACAATGCAAAGTCCAATAAAATCATGCAAGTAAACTCTTTTGTATGGTACGCCCTACGGGCTATGTAGCATGGGTTCGAATACGAGAAACCATACGGATTCAGGGATTCGCAATTTCCCATAAACCTAGAATACAGGATATGTTGTTATATCGATTTAAATATAAATATACATTAAGATATACATATAAATAGATAATGACATAAATAAATAATGGTAATATGTTAGATATTCAACACACTTGCAAATTTTCGACTCTTAATTATGGAGAGAAATAGGAGAGGTATCGATTCGAGAGAGAATGATAAGTCATTTACAAGTCCGAGCGAATCCGAAAGTTTAGCGCTCGATACGTGATCGGGGACAATTCGTGCTTTTATAGCCCATGGGCACACTATAGGTCCATTTTACCCATACACATATATTTATATGGATAAGGCTAATTTACTCCCAAAGCATAACCAGTTTGATTATGCCATGTGGATAATTACTCCACTTGCCCTTAATGCATCGATAAAGCAAGGATAATTTTTATCATTTACAAGGGAAGAGCAAGTGAAGAGCAAAGCATAACCAGTTTGATTATGCCATGTGCTGGACCCGGCGTGATTCTCATGTTGGTTCATGTAGCCTACCCCATATGCTTGGGATAAAAGGCTTAGTTGTTGTTGTTGTGTAAGGGAAGAGCAAGTGAAGAATCTTGTAAAAAATCTTATGAGACTATCTCTCCTTGTATTAATCAATTGCCTTATTAGTACAAGATTCTCCACTTTCTCTTCCCTTTTAAATGACAAAAACTACCCCTACTTTATTCATGCATAAAGGGCAAATGGAGTAATCAATGAAGCAATTATGCACAGGATATAATTAAGCTGGTTATGCTCTTAGAGTAAATTAGCCTTACCCTATATATAGAGAGAGAGATAATAATGGAGAAAAGAGGCCCTAGGAGACTTTTTCGTTAGGTGGCGGCAAAAAATACAACATCCACCATTTTATTCGACGATCGGCACCGCCTATCTTGAGCTTCATCGTCTAATATGTCGATACACCAAATTTCATGTGATTCTCACACCTTTTCACAGTTGATTTAGTGAGTGCAAAAATTAACGGTTTACCGACAACAGAATTTTACATTTGCTAAATCAACGGTGAAAAGGTGTTAGAATCACATGAAATTTGGTGTATTGACATATTATACGATAAAGATCAAGATGGTCGGTGCCGATCGTCGAATAAAATAATGGAAGGTGTATCTTTTGTTGCCACCTAACGAAAAAGGCCTCATATGACCTCTTTCCTCCATTATCCTCATATAAAGAGAATAATGGAGGAAAGGTGCCCTAGGAAGGAATTTTCTCCTATGGCGTCGGAAAAGTACACCCTCCATGATTTTTTTCAGCGATCGGTATTCATCATCTTCATCTTTATCACCTAAGATGTGGATACACCAAATTTCATGTGATTTTACCACTTATTTGCCGTTGATTTAGCGGGTGCAAAATTAACGGTTTACCGACATTAGAACTTTTTACATTGCTAATTCAATGGTGAAAAAAATGGTAGAATCACGCAAAATTTGGTGTATCCACATCTTAGATGATGAAGATGAAGATGAAGAGGAATGTCGATCGTCGAAAAAAATTGAGGGTATATTTTTTCGACGTCGTATGAGGAAATTCCCTCCTATGGTCTTTTTTCCTACATTATTCACGTGCACACACATATATATAGTCATATATAAGAATAAAGAATGAAAGAGATCATATGAGAGAATTTCCTCCTATAGCGTCAATAGAAACCAATCCTCCATTTTATTCAACGATCGACACCCACTTTCGGCTTTATCATCTAAGATGTGGATAAACCAAATTTCATGTGATTCCACCACTTTTCACCGTTAATTTAGTGGGTGCAAAATAAACAGTTTACCGACAATAGAACTTTTTACATTGCTAAATCAACATTGAAAAGAAGTTAAAATCATATGAAATTTGATGTATCGACATATTAGACGATGAAGATCAAGATAGACAGTGGCGATCGTCCGAAAAAATGGTGGAGCAATGTTGAAAAAAAAGGTCTACCCAGCCGATTAATCGGCCGTATAATCATAAACAGTGCTTAGCCGCATAGAAATTGCATTAATCGCTCCATTAACCGGTCAAAATGATTAAACACTGTATAATGGGTTTAAAACGGTTAATCGGACGTTTAATATCTAAACGGTTGTGAAAAAATATAAACCTGCTTTGGAAAAACCTTACCCGCTTCTATCCATTTACTGAAACAACCGAGACCTTTCATTTTTTCTCACCTAAATTTTTTCCTCAATCTAGCATCGACCTCCATCCTCGATCCTCGACCTCGACGAGCCTTCAATCTCGATCCCCGATCCTCGGGCCTTCGATCTCGATCCTTCGACCTCCATCTTCCAGCCTCGACATCTCCAGCCTTCGACTTTGATCTCGGCCTCCAGCTTCACCTCCATCCTCGATCACAAGCTCCAGAGGTAATTTTTAGGGTTTCTCCTAAAAATTTTATTCTTTCCTTTGCCCGGAACATAACATTTATTGATGATTTTTCAAAGAAATTTTTGTTTTTATCTATTCTCATAAACTATAACATGCAAAAAATCATTGGCTATAGAGAACAAAAAACTGTTAGTGATATATGCCCTAAAGGTCATTGTATCATACTGATTTGTATATTGCTTAATAGAAGTTTGGGATATTCACAGTTGTATTGACAGTCTTGCTCAAAATGGTAGTATGCTACCTGGTTTGTTTCTACCTCAATATGTGCATGTGTTTCTTTTAGCATATCGCTTATACATATTGGTAGAGGCCTTAGGATCTTTGCTTGATTACCAGCGTTGTGATAGCAGTCACACTAGTGGAGGCTGGGTAGTCTGCAAGCGCATCCTTATGCAGGTCCCTAGTCGTAGGATTATTGAGACGGGGGATCGATACTCCGGAGTAGACTAGTGTATACGCTTCTCATCCCAGTAAGGGAGATTGATCTGTCCCACAAGCATCAGTACATCGTACTGGAGATAGTATGCAGGTGCTCATTAGGTTATGAGTACACTGGACAGGACTCATCGGGAACTCGTCGGGTAGCAGTTCCCAGGTGACATGAGTACAGTTTAGTCTGTCGACTTGACACTGCTACTTCGCCTCGAGTGTGTTTCCACTGTACTTTGATTACTACCCTACCACGGCTCAATGGAGTCGTGCAAACAGCTAGTAGTTGGGTGCAGTCCGGACGCACTTGGAGGCAGTGGCGGTTAGATAGGATTCGTCTCTCCCGGTATTGGGGGTTGATATTGCGCTGTGTTTGGAGAGCCATTACACAAAGTCCCTGACCAGGACAAGTGAGATTTACTGGTAGATATTCCAATAGTTTCTCAGGGTGTTTTGGGCTACACTCCGGCACGACTTATTGCGCTATTAGGGGTCTGACGATCACCGCCCCCTAGGCCCGATATGTGATACTCTTAGACGAACAGACCGGACTGTACAGAGATTGTCACAGATTGGCTCAGTAAGAGTTCAGATGAGTTCTTCTCATCGGCCTTCTTATCGACATTATACCTGAGGACTGTTACGTGCAGCTAGTACCGCTTGCGGCATGTGGTTAAACCCACTGTCAGCGTAGTGTCGAGTCTTTAGAGTCTCACACAGAGGGTTTCCCTGTATCGGGCAAAAGATGTAGAGGTCGTATGGTTTTACGACAGGGTTCGATCACGTACGTGTACTTGTACGCGGATAATGATTCGGACAGATAATACTAGTGGGCTTTGGTTTAAGTCAAAACCTAGTATTATACTGATGGATTGTTTCGTCACTTTTGTATTCGTATTTTTCGGAATACGGATACGGGTATGTATAGACGGACGAGGGGAATTTTTGTAATTTGTTCAAAAATGCTTCTAGAAAATGACACATCATAATTGTATTATTCATTTTAGATTAAATGATAAATACATTATGACATGGAGGAAATGAGGTGGATTATGCATGATATTGAGCATGGCTTTTAGTGACACATGGTGAGTTTTCAAGCCATGACTCATTGGGTTGTAAATTGAACCTAATTTGGATTATTCATGAGATTTATTCCATGTAGAATTAGTTTGGTTCAGTTCACAACAAGCACACACTCTATTTTTATGCTAAGTCTTCACTAGCTTTTCCTCAAGCCATCTTCTACCTCAAACCCTGAACATCTCATGTGTTGAGAAACCTAGGACAAAAAGAGATATTCTAATCCAACTATAAACTCTACATCATCTAGGTCATCTAGTATAGCGAACTAGGTGTCCTGCTTACTTCAGATTTGAAGTAAGAGCTCGATCTACAGACTCTCGGATAGATCGCCTTTGACATGAGAGGACCGATGAGAAATCGCCGATCCAAACGATCGATGAAGCCTATGACGAGCAGGAAGACAGCGACAAGAAGACCCGAAGGATAAGGTTTCGTGAGATATAAACTTTTTCACTTGTAGTTAAACCTCATGGACTTGTAGTTAGTTAAGGTTTAGTTTCGATCTTGGTGTTTAGTCGATGTTACGAAGCAAATTATTATCGTTTTTTACACATTCCGTCTCCCCGCGAACCCCGCGGGATGCGTGGCATCGACTTACAGTGGTTTCAGAATCAACTAAATCTTTACTAGCTTATTAGCAAGTGTTAGAATTTCGATCGTCGAAAAAACCGAAAAACGATACACCCGAAACCCTAGTTTCTATCTTTTTTAAAAAAAAGTGCCAGAAAAATTATTTTAGATAGATGATAAATTGGTGCAGGAATTTTTAGGAATTGTCAAGAAATCCGAGTCATTGAATCGTCAGGAACGCCGCGGAACCGCGGCGAAACGGTGTGTTTTGTCGCCGTTCCGCGGCCGATTCGTGGCCGATTCAACTCGGACTTCTTCTGTTATTTCTATTTTAGGGTGTATTGTTTTTTTGAATATTTGGTTTCTACCAGGTTTTTTTTTTTTTTTTGGAGTGCTAGTTTGCACTTGGGGTAGACACGGAAAATATATTTCGATCGAAATTCTAATGTTCTTGGCTAATCGGATTTTAGCTGTGTTGCTATATGTGTTTTAAACTTCAGCTAATTGCTATATGTCGGTTAGTCGGGGTTGCACATATCTGTTGGTTTGTGTATATGAACTTTATTGGATCGTCGTGTATGAATAACCAGGGATGTGAGATGAGTGTTTTTTATCTTTCATTCGATATAAATTGTAAATTGATGTAATATTATTTTTCGGGGCACATCCGGGTTGAGATTGTAGCCGCCGTTGTATTATTTCTTTTTACTGTTTTCTGCTCTTAGGATAGACCCAAGGTGGGGTGCACAAACTACCGGGATCTTTGAAGTGCCGAGCGACCTACTCACTTTGTTGAGAGAGGTTGCTTCACTTCTGAAATTTGGCGGGTAGTTTGCTGCACCCGTAGAGGTCTGGGGTGGGATTTGGCTATTCATCACGACCGTGGAATCCGTCTTTCGTTACAGACTTAAACGAAACATGGAATTCCTAGTATATCCAATATGTTCATCTGTGATCTGAAATGCCAATTATTGCGTGAGACGAATGATTATTATTATATATGATATATAATAGACGTTGCTTATGTTTTGCATCCGCGCTAGTCCAGCCCCCACTCTGGCGTTAGTTAAGTAACCTAACGGTGTTAGACGGGACCAAGTGGCGAATGCGGATGGCACAAGCGGAGGTGTTATTTTCGTTTCTCTCTGTAATGACAGGTGTAAATGATGGGACTGCATTAGAATAATCAAAGCAAATAAACCAATGCTGAATCGTTAGAACACTTTTAAAACCACACGGTTTTTTCAAAACGGAAACTTTTAAAATGTGGGGCTTAAACAACTCCTTTAAAAGCTATCATAGTTCCTTCGATTATATAAAGTTCACTACGTTTACGGTTTCGCCAAAACCATTCGTAGCCCTCCGTCATTTCATATGAATATTCAATAGTATTCAAGCTATGTTTGTTGGCCTTAGTCAAGGCATAGTGATCGGTAGCTGCTGAGTATTCATATGTTGCATAGATAAATGCGTTGGTTTGGGACAGACGTACTACTTTGTTGGTCTTAGTCAAGGGTATGTACGGGTGAGTTCAAATTAACCTGGACAATGACGGATAGAACTTGGCATGTGACTTGTGATTTGTTGGCCTTCGTCAAGGTCATAATATCATGGGGCAAAAATCCACATCGGAGGTTTCTAAAGAAACTGAAACTTGCTAGTGTTGCATACCATTTGGAGTGATAATTTTGGTAGGATTCCTTCAGCTTTATCACACAAAGATATTTGGATCCCGATCCTACTGTGAGTATATGCTACCTCCTCGGGAGATTTTTTCACTAAACGATCAATGCTATAAACCAAGTAGGTGTCTAGAACGGTGTTAGCGGGGCTACGCCTCTAGGGAAAAGAGGTTATGTAAATAAGGAACTTCGCGAAAGCGTTGGAAAACCTCCCTCGAAGCACCAACACCAGCCTGGCTGAAAAGTTAAGCAAGAATTGTACGGTGAGATTAATCCTGACTAATTCTTCTCTTATGGTTTGAAGAGAGATTCGAGAAACAGTGGGAGCCATCCTGTTAAGATAAACTAAAGACCCAATCTAAACTTGCAAGAGCGTCATGCTGAGTGTTTCTCCTCTCCTAATTGCAGCGACCAAATAACCGGACATAGGTTACAGCTAGATAATAAATTGACTGAACCTGACTATATTGATTGGCAAAGGTTTATCCAAATATCCAATGCCTATGACAAGCTGGACCACCTCCTTACTACTTACGCCCTCGCCGTCCCAGGTCCAGTTTCCACCGTCGCGAATATGAATATCCGTAAGACAACGAAAAAAGACCGTGTGAATGCCAAGTGCCTCGTGTTGGCCTCGGTAGATGGTGAAAACCAGAGGGAGCACAAGAAGATGGACTTAGCTTCTATCTTCCTCCATAACAAAGTTTTATATGGAGAGCAATCTCGTATCGCAAGATATGAGACCTCGAAGGAATTACTTCAAGCGAGGTTAGCTGTCGGATCACCTGTAGGGGACCACGTCCCTACAATGATTAGCTGTATTAAACAGCTCACGGACCTGGAGACCACGTTGGAGAACGAGTCGAGTACTGACTTGATCCTACAGTCCCTACCTTCTACTTACGCCCAAGGGAAGAAAGTTATACTTTCAGTTGAGGGCACCATGAAGGAAACCAGGGAGACACCCGCTCCGCTTATTCGGGAATCTTCCTCTTCTGGATCCAAGGCGAAAGCCAAGGATAAGAAGAAGACATCCACAAAGTCGATAGGCGGTGTTAGTAAGGTAGAAGAAAATGGCAGGGCAAAAGTTTCTGGGCAAACAGTACGGTAGGAGAGTTGTTCTATTGTCACGGGAAAGGGCATTGGCAGAAGGGATGCAGGGTTTGGAAAGCCAGAATCCAGGATCCGGAGCACGTTGTAGCTTCGGCTTCGGGTGCGTTTATGATTGAAAACTGTATGTCAATCAACTCTACTTCCTGGGTACTTGATACCGGATCAGGATCTCATATCTATAATTCATTACAGGCTTTGAGAAACCGTAGAGTTATCAGGGCAAGTGATATGACTCTCAGGGTTGCTAACGGAATGAGCATGGACGTTGTATCCATAGGGGAGTATCACCTAAAATTGACAAGTGGGCAGATATTGATTTTACGTAATTGTTTGTGTGTACCTAGTCTAATTTGTATCTTATCTATTTCCTTACTTTCTAAGGAAGGATATGATTTTACATTTGTAAGCGAAGTGGTCCACAGCCACCTAAATCAAAGTTTGATTGGGTCAGGTACACTAAATAACGGTATATACGTATTAAATCAAGCTCAGGTTTTCAACGTCCAGAACACACTTAAAAAAAATCTCCAGAATTAAATATGGCTTTCTTATGGCATTGTATACTGGGTTACATCAATAAAACAAGATTGACAAAGTTCTATAGAGAGGGATATTTGAATCCGTTCAAATATCAGTCTTATGCTACTTGTCCATCATGTCTCATGGAAAAGATGACAAAGACTCCGTTCACTGACACAGTGTAAGAGCGAGCAAGCTCTTGGGACTCATACACAGCGACGTGTGTGGTCCAATGTCTACACATGCACGAAGTAGTTATTCCTATTTCATTACTTTTACGGATGATTTCTCTAGGTATAGATATGTCTTCTTATTGAAACATAAATTCGAGACCTTTGAGAAATTCCAAGAATATAAGAATGAAGTGGAAAAACAAACAGGCAAAAGTATCAAGACACTGAGATCTGATCGAGGTGGTGAATACTTAAGTGCCGATTTCCTGGATTACCTAAAAGAGAATGGTATTCTCTCTCAGCTTACTCCTCCATACACACCTTAACACAACGGTGTATCGGAAAGGTGGAACAGAACCCTATTGGATATGGTTCGTTCCATGATGAGTAAGGCTGAGTTACCGCAATCCTTCTGGGGCTATGCACTAGAATCAGCTGCATATCTTTTGAACCAGGTTCCTACTAAGTCAGTGCCTACCACACCATATCAAATGTGGAGTGGGAGACATGGGAATGTCCAGCTTTTGTAAAAAGGCAGCATGCAGACAAGCTCGAGGCACGCTCAGTATTGTGCAAGTTTGTGAGATGCCCAAAGAACTCCAAGGGATATCTTTTCTATTATGCAGATGAGCAAAAGGTCTTTGTTTCTCGTCATGCCCGCTTCTTGGAAACTGAATTTTTAGAAAATCAGATAAATGGGAGCGCAATAGAACTGGAAGAAATTCCAGAACCACAAACTATTACTGAAAGTATAGTGGAACCAGAAATTTCAGAAGAACCGGATATCCCCGCGCCACTTCGCAGAAGTAGTAAGCTGTCTCATCCGCCCGAGAGATACTACGGTTTTCTCATAGACGGGGATAAAAAGGATTGCATCATTGACAATGATGAGCCAACTAGCTTCCGGCAAGCCATTCAGAACAGCAACTCGGTATAATAACTAGATGCAATGTGGGCCGAGATGGAGTCCATGTACCACCAACAAAGTATGGACTTTGGACTTTGCTCCAGAAGGGATAAAACCCGTAGGCTGCAAATGGATCTTCAAAAAGAAGATTGGTGTAGATGGACAGGTTGAAACCTATAAGGCTAGACTTGTTGCAAAAGGTTTTCGTCAAAACCTGGTTTGGACTATTGATGAAACCTTTTCTCCAGTGGCTATGCTCAAATCCATTCGGATCCTTCTTGCCATTGTTGCCTTCCACGATTATGAGATCTGGCAGATGGACGTAAAGATGGCTTTTCTAAATGGAAATTTGGAAGAGTGCGTCTATATGGACCAGCCAGAGGGTTTCAATCAGAGTGGGAGCAGCGGAAAAGTGTGCAAGTTGCTTAAGTCCATTTATGGACTAAAGCAGGCATCGCGGAGTTGGAACATCTGTTTTGATGAAACGGTCAAATAATTCGACTTTATCAAAAATCCAGATGAACCATGCATCTATAGTAAGATTGTAGCGATAACTGTGGTATTCCTCGTCTTATACGTGGAAGACATTCTCTTGATAGGAAATGACATTCCTATGCTACAATCAGTCAAAGGATTCTTCTCACAGAGATTCTCCATGGAGGACCTGGATGGTGCCTCCTATATTCTGAGGATCCAGATCTATCGTGATAGATCTAAGAGGATGTTGGGACTTTCACAGTCCAGATACATCGACACCGTACTAAAAAAATTTAGTATAGAAGATTCAAAGTACGGTAATCTACCGGCTTGTCACGGAATCACCCTCTCCATTAAGATGTCTCCCAAGACTGATTTGGAAAGGGATCGCATGTCTATTATACCCTACGCTTCTGCGGTAGGCTCTATAATATATGCAATATTGTGTACCAGACCAGATGTAGCTTACGCAATGAGCGTTGTAAGCCAGTATCAGTCAAACCCAGAGGAGAACCACTGGATAGCAGTAAAGAACATTCTCAAGTACCTGAGAAGGACTAAGGAGATGTTCTTGGTGTATGGCGGAAAAGACCTCCAGATCGAGGCATTTGCTGACTCCAGCTTCCAAAATGACAAGGAAGACTCCAAGTCCATGTCGGGTTATGTCTTTCCCTCAATGGAAGGGCGGTTTGTTGGAAGAGCTCCAAGCAGGACACCGTTGCTGACTCAACAATGGTAGCGGAGTATTTCGCTGCTTGTGACGCTGCGAAAGAAACAGTCTGAGTAAGGAAGTTTCTAACAGAACTCCAGATGGTTCCGTCCATTGTAGATCCAATAACTCTAAATTGCGACAACGGCGCTATAGCTTTGGCGAAAGAACCTAGGTCCCATCAGAAGTCCAGACATATCTTGAGACGGTACCACCTGATCAGGGAAATCGTTGATCTCCGGAAGATCGAGGTGAGGAGAGTAGATATGGAAAACAAGACTGCTGATCAGCTCACCAAGGCCATCTCTCATACACAGTTCGAGAGGCTAATCGAGAAGATAGGTCTGCGATATGCCAATGCATGGCCTTAATGCAAGTAGGAGATTGTTAATGATATATGCCCTAGAGGCCATTATTGTATCATACTGGT